>JARHVA010001862.1:0-1385000 GCA_037957365.1 Torreya grandis | reverse complement strand
TATAATGCATTATAATCTTATCAAAAAAATTAATGTTTTACCATTTGGTCTACTTCATGCAATCAATATTGAGAGGGGTTGGATGAAAACTTTATTGTTTAGTACCCCTAAGTTTGATGTCCACACTATCATATAACTATGAAACAATCTCTTATTTAGCCATAGTTTTTGGAAAAATATGTAGTAGATATAAAGGTTGTGTCTTAGTTCCTTCAATTCTAATAATAATGTGATTAAGGAAATATCAATAATCACCCATTTTCACAATGCTTCTCATAATGTAATCTGATAACCTAGGAATGTTTTTCCCATACATAGCCATATAATCCATAGGATAAAATATTTATGTGATTATTTTAATTTAATTCCTAAATTTGAATATTTGAAGAATATTGAACTCATAACAAACCCTATTTTTGGATACTCTATAGATGTATCCCAAGGTTATGCATACAATGGATGTAATATAGTAGTTATAACATCTACCAAATATGACAACATATATAATTTTCCTTTTGGTATGGTTTTTGGGTTATTAATTTTATGTATCAAATTGGAGCTAATGATTTATTCAAGGTCAAATATTTTTTTAATAATTCAAAATGTTGTCCAATAATGGGACCCATATCTTATGAAAATAGGAAATACTCAGGAATCCATACACTTGATTTATCAAAGCCATGGAAATTCTTATCCGTGGCCTTAAAAATGACTATTAGAATAGAGGAAATTGGGCCTTTAATCATAAGTAACCCATTTTTATAATTTAACTTTGATTAAGTTTTCAAGTAACCATGAATTTACCATATCATGTCCTTAGGTTATCTTAGGAATAGGGAACCTATAGTAGCTCTCAAATTAATTTACACTAATGTCAGACATATGGGTATTATTACACCATAAGTACAATATTTTCCTAAATTTTTTCCATCTGTAAATAAATAATAAAATAATCTAATAAAAATCATTACATCTAGTTTCATTGTAATGTTATGCAAGCCTACTACCTTAATAGCCAGAATATCATCCTTGTATCCTTTTTTGAATGTATATAGTTGATCCCCCACTCCATATGACTATGTTGCATTCCCACCCATATGGCTAAAGAGTGTTTAAGTTGGTACTCCAATGCTACTAAATTAAAACTATGTCCATGTATTTAGTCATTATAGTAATGGAATGTATAAAGGGAGAAGGGTGAAAAATTATGAATCCATTATCACTATGCAAGTATTCTAATTTATCTAAAAATCTTGAAGTCTTTTATTCACTAGTGGGCTAGAATTTGTAAATTTCATAAGATAGCAAGAGGTAAATGTAACTAAATCATGCTTTTCAAACTAAATATATCATTTATATTTATTGGATCTGAGAATTAAATGCATTGATTTTCTAATTTGTGTGAATTAATTTCAAACATCTTTTTACTCATAACCCATATATTCCTTTCTCATTGAATTTCAATTTTACATTATCAATTTTAGTGGATTTAATTTCCATGTGGAATATTTTCATTGGTTCTATGTGCCTCATCATGATATATGTCTTATCTTCACACTTTAAAAGCTTATTTTCATGTTTTTATAATTACTTGACTTGGTCAAAGACACATGGATACATATCACTTATACACTAGGTGTTGTACTTTGTCTTTTGTACTTTGCTTATTCATCCATAAGTTCTTATGATGATGAAACTTGGTAGGATCTCATAGAATCACTTACTCAAAGTATGAAATTATTTATTTTTCATTGTTTAGACTATATTTTAGTCATATTTCAACACATAGAACAATCTCTCTCTACCAGAGGGTCATTATATTTTGATTATGTACCTTGTTGTGTTAGACTACAAGTTCTTGAAATGGTGTCTCATAGATAAATATCAATTATCCACTTTCCTTAATAAATTTAGGATACATGATTGATACTTGGACTATAGGTTAGTATAATGGTGACACTTATCATAATCTTGATTACTCAGAAACTAAAAGATTTCATAAATTGATCGTTAAAATAGGTGAGTAAAATAAGGGCACATGGATTAATTTTAGTGACCCAAATAAATAAAGTCTTGGTAAACCATTGAAGGATGTGGATGTACAAGATAATTCCACATGGCAACATTGAATGAAGTTAGAGATAACTTGGGGTTTGGATTGGAAAACCTTAATTATGGAAGTAGCCTTGCATATGACCAAAAACTAAAAATAGGACTAGAACAAAACATCATTAGTCTTTCATTAGTCACATAAATAAAATCTTGATATAGATCAAAGACCCTAAGTGATGTTAAATAGTTCAATATCAAATTTAAATTTTGGATCAAAGTAATGAACTATTCAAACAAGAGAGCAAGCTAACTTTAGAACTTATGAAATAAATCAATTTTCAGACCCTAAGGTTATATTATCTTTAGATTTGTCTTGAATAAAATTTCTAAGGAAATTGGGTCCCTATTTGAAAATTTCCAAATGGGTTGTGTTGGGGCACAACACCTTAGGTATTCCCCAAGGTCTTACCATGAAACATATGAACTAAAAAAGATATAGGTGTAATATTGAAAGTTATGAATTAAATATAAATTAAAAATATGTAAAATGTAATTAAATAAGAGGGAGGTGAACCTCTAGTAGAAATATATTTCAAGGGGATATTTATAATGATAAAATTGAAGATAAGGAGGCAAGGTGCTAAAAAGGTGATGTTTAAATCATTATCAAAGATAAGACACTCGAATCAAGTGGGAAAGACTAAGATATTTTTACATAAAGGATATAGAGAGCCATGTAAAAATTTTGTTAACAAGTGAAGTTTAAAAATCATACCATAAATTGTATATGCGTGAAAATTTAAAAAGATTATACGTTACCATAATGTGCTCCCCATTCTTCAAAAACCTGATGGATCCATCAAGAAGCCATTGGTCACTACTAGGAATAGATAATTGTTACAACCCCACATTTTTATAATGTATTTTACTATTTAAAACATTGTGATTATTATTGTAAAACTCAATACAGGTTGTTTACTTCATTTGGAGTAAATGTTAGATTTGTTTCAATGGTATTTGGATTGCATGTTTGATTATGTACTTGATAATTTTATGGATTATTACTGTAGTTGATATTATTATGATTTTTTAATAATTTATCAATTTTTTGATCTAGTACTATTGATGTATTTTTGTGGTTGCAGGTAATATCTTATGAGCTAGGTAGATGCTAGTGGTGGTAAACCTGATACCAAAAAAAATGAGTAGTCAGACAAGTCTAATAGGTATACTTATTTTTTATTATGTTTTCCATCATTTAGACATCTCGTTTGGTCATTAATTATGTTATTTTCATGACATTGGTACTTGTTAAATTTTATTTTATGTTGTTTGTACTTTTATCTTAGTTTTCACATAGTCATTATATCCCATTATTTTTTTTGTGGCCACAATCTTTCATTCCACCTCCATAACTAACTCCTACCTACTCCTTATGTGCAAAATCCATTTTACTCATGCACACATGCATGGATGTTTACTCATATAAATTGGAATAATTACCTATGGACCCACCTAGACCTACCCTTGACACCCCTTAGACTATTTTTTAGATTATATAGGAACCTTATATTAAAAAGGTTATGGCTTGGTTATTATGTGGCTTAGTTGTTTTATGTGATGGCATTAATGTTGATATTAAACATGGTTTAAATGTTTGTTTTAATCAACATATAGTTGATGGCATAATATGGATTAATGATTAGGATTATTAACATTATGGTTTGATTATTGAATGGTGGCATAGACCATGGGGGTTAGGATTTTAATCAGTCACATTATTCTTAATTATATGGATTAATCATTAACCTATGTTTTTATTGGCTGGATTTTTATTTGTGGATCGATCCTTTAGGATAGGTCAATTAATGAACATTACATTAAATGGTGAATTTTGTGTGGATTAAATTAGGGAATGTAGGAGGATTTCTCTCTCCTCACATTCAATGTGGATATTAAATGAGCATGGGGAAACTAGAAAGAAGGTATGGAGAGTTAGGTAGTGGAAAAGAAAAATTGAAAAGGTTAAGAAGATGGAAACAAAAGGAGTAAAACAATAGATATCAACTAGTTTTTTAACATAGTCATGTTGGATTTTGGACTCACAACTTTGAAAAATGGAAGTTTTGGTTTCTATATTATTGTCTTTTTGAGATTTCTCTCTAAATTTTTGGGTAAGCTATATTTATGCTTGGTTATTTTGATTATGTTGATAAAATTTTGGAAAAATGAAAAGGGATGCATATGTAGTTGGAAGTCTTAAGACTTTCAGATGCATATCATTTTGCATATGAACTTTTACAATGGATATACATATGGTTATCATATTATTTCTTATCGGTTGGTTTTCTGTTAGATCTTGAACATTTTATTTTGACTCTGTGTGTGTGGAAATGCTTCAATATTTTTATGTTTTGATACCCCATAGGTTTTGTTTTTTATGTGTAAATAATGAAAGGTTGGTGGTTTTCTTACCTTGATGTGTGCATAAGATATATATTTTTCTTTATGGGTATTCCACCAATGGGTGTAAGGCTTCATAGTTTTAGTTTAATTATTATGTATAGATTTATGCCACTATGTTTATATGTAACTTCTATATGGACTTGGCCTTGATTAAATCCAACTGTGAATATTTTGATATCTTGTTAAGGGTTCTTGGTTTTATTGAATCGTGAAATTTATTTCTTGGTTGTATGCAAAGATGTTGATGGTCGATTGGGTTTTCATAATAGTGATTGTGTTTCAATATGAACTATGAATATGTGTTTGATTTTGGGTTTTCAATAACTTTAGTTGGTAGAGTTTTTGTGTGTACAAAGGTTTTTGGGTTATTTATAAATGTGATTGTGTTATTTATTTTTTATTCAAACTGAGTCACTTACTACTTTAACAAAATATTAATATGAGTCTCAGCCATTGGTATATTTTAGCTATATATTCAAGTTAGGTTGCTTCACTTTTAGTATAACTATGTTTGATTAGTTCCAATTCATTGAAAATGTTGAGTGTTTTTTAAATGTGGTTTTTATATTGACTTTGTTCTAGAATTAATTTTATGTCATGTTGTTAAGAATGCATATTAATTTACTGTGTAGTCAGGAAACATGATTTGTTAAAGGGTTTGTGTTTTACTATGAAGTTTTTGTAGAATGTTGATGTTATTCTTGATAAAGTCATTTATGTTATATTCTTGAAGTCACATTGCATTATCATGATATTAATATGGGTTTGCTTTATTATATCTTTGATTATGTGTTATATAATCATGACATGATTCTTTAAGGACTGGAGTTATATTGTATCTTGACTAATTTTATGTATTCATGTGTCATGGCCCTTAAGTCAATTATGTTTTTGACATCTTTGACTAAATTATATCACTATGTTGTGATTCTTAAAGGCATAGTCAAATGAGTTTTGGTGTTAAACTTTGACTACATTTTATATATTTAAATATGATTAGTTGGTTACTTTAATTGGACCTGTTGTTGAATTTTGATGGTATGATTAAGTTTGTTGTTTTTGTATGTTTGGATCCTACATAAAACTTAATGATTCACCTTTATTAATATGCCATGAATATGTATGGTTATATTTTAATGGGTCTAAGATGGCATCAAATAAGTCTAAAGTATTTTCATTTATATTTATAAAATACCTAGGCTTGTGTTTAACTTATAAATATTGGAAATGTTATATTAATTTTGGTTTAAATATTACATATGTCTGAATGTGATAAGTGACTAAATTATCTATATTTTTATTTTGATCATGATTTGGTCATGAGTTATATATGTTTACATGATTAATGAGTCATCATTCTTAGACTAGACTTGAATGATTAAAATAATTGGTATATTGTATACCTGGTATAAATTGGCAGTTGGGATGGTTGAGGCTGATCGTAAACTTGGATGGGGATCTAAGATGGTTATCTCAAAAAATATAGAATGGATTAGTTTTTAATCCATTCTATATCATTTTATAGCCATGATATTCATCCCTTATTTTGATATATATTGAAAATAGATTAATTATTCCCATCTCATCTCAAAATGGAATCTTTGTCTTTCTTTGTATTATTTTATTGTCAAGATGACCTCTAGTTTGGAAATTCAATTACTTAGAATTCCATTCATTTCCTTATTTATAATAACCACCATATTACTAATGGTTGAAGTGGTAAGGCTCACTGATGGTTGGGATCATAGGGTTGGTTGGGAGGGCCTATCTAATTCATTCACTTGTTGGTCCATGCTATGATGATTTCATGTACATGCGAAGTAAGTTGGTAATAAATTAATTATGTTAATTATGATTTATTTATTTAGTTTATTATATCAATTGTAACTTAGTTAATATGCAATATTGATTATTATTGGTTAGTCATGTTAATTCTAACCTGTGTTGTTAATATAATGTAGAAATTAAATAGGAGGCTAAATATTTCTTAAAGGGATAAGAAGCAAATTTGATATATAGCTAAAGGTAATTAATTTCATGTATATTAAGTTACTAAAAGTTATTTTAACATATTTCATATTGATAAAGCATTTTGTTAATGCTATTTGCAGAATTACTCTTCTAACATTAATTTATAATTAATTTGAGTTAACAAGGATTCTTGTATATTGTTAACCCAAGATAATTATTATGATATTTATTCTTTGGTTTAATTATATGCTTTGGATATTATGATTAGATCTATGTAATGTTATCGAAATAAGGATTCACTTAGATAAGTTACACAACATTACTTAAGAGTATATTGTGTAGATTTAATATTTAGCATTTTGTTCTAATGCAAGAATAATATTTTGATTTGATTACATAGGAACTTAGACACATATTATGTTGTTTTGATTCAAAAATAAATAAACTTAATTTAATCATGTAAACAAATTTAATAATATTTGATATATCACATTATATATTATGAATCCAATTACATAGATACATGGAATATGGGTTTCTTAGTTGTTTTTAGCTATGCATGAATTCTTCAATATTACTAGTTACCGGTGAATGTGAAAACATAAAAAAATCCTCACTTCTAAAACACATTTCATACATACCTAGTTGTGTATAAAGTAATGTATGTTGCATATATCAGATATATAAAATATTATTTTTGTTCTTTTATTTAATAATAAATGAATTGTAAGTTAACCTATTCCATTCACTTAACTTAGATGTTCATAAACATGCATAGTATTTATATGTAGGTTATTTATGTAATAAGATGAAGTGTAATATTTAACGGATTATATTGAATCTAATGTTGCAACCATACTCAATTAGATGAAATGATCAATATGAATAGTGTTTTCTACTTTATTTAATATTGCATAAACATATGACTAAGGCATGAATACTTGATCATTTTTATTTCCTTGGGTTGCATGTGATTTAACTTTCCCTTATGATAGCTGAATTTTCTTACCTTGCTACCCATAGGCTTACCCAATAGAAATTTTTAAAACTTCCTTAAGTGGAACATTTTATTTGGGTTCCTCTCAAGTTGAAACTTGACTCGATTTTTTTGTATGTGTTTGTGTTTTATTTTTTTCACTTACTACTCTCTTCTAGTTCAATTAAATATGAGCTTAACTATACTTTTTCTATTTTGGAATGATATGGTTCATTAGGTATGAATTTCCTTAGATGATAATGGAAACATTTTATGAAAACAATTGATTCCTTTCTTATATAGTTATCTAAGAATGACTTAACTATTGGATTAATACATGGGTTCTTTCTATTAAAATGATTAGATAATTAAGGATTAATTAGTTAGATACCTTGGATTAATTATGTCTTGAATTCTCTTATTTTATATTGATACATTGGCTATGCCAATATAATGAAGTTATATGAATTCATTTTTAGACTACCTAAAGTTTATTTGATTAATGATGATATTGATCATAACTATATCATTGATCATTATTCTAAATAATGACATCCATGTTTAATAAATTAGTGTTGTGTGAAATATTAAGGAAATGGTGTGTTGACATTAAAGGTCATGAGATTTTTATGAACTCAACTAGTAGTAATGTGAAACCTCAAGTTTTAAAATCTATTCTTCTCTTTTATGTAATAATGTCTCTGTTGCATGATTGATTATAAATCTACATGTGATGAATTAATTTTTGGTTGTTGATTATGATTACTTGTTTGAAATCATGTTTAATTATGAGGTTAGTAACCTATTTATTTAACATAAACCTATTTTAACCTAAATGATAACCTAGGATATTAGAGTTATCCTTCCTAGTTAAACTTATATTCAAACTTAACCATCCTTGAGAAAGATTGAAACCCACTGAGGAGAATGAGGTACCTAGGGTTAAGGACCTATAAATGGTTCAATGTGGAAGTATAAGTACCTCATATGACACTCAATTCCTATCCGTGTATGCATACATTAATACACCCCAAACCCCACAAAACATCTATTAAGGTAACACACTTCCCCATAACACCTTTTGTATGTAGTTACATCTAGATAATTACCTTAGTTCACCTCCTTTGGTTCTAGTTGTGCATATATGAGTGCATTGAACATTTATCACTTGTATTAGTAAACGAGGTAATTGCGTCCAACATGCATCCAAAACATACTTTGATTTATAATTCCAAAAAAAATTGGGGTTGTTTCATCTAGTTTCAGAGCCAAGTTTTATGCTCTAAGGACCTTTGGGAATGAGTTTTCTTCTAGAAATTTTATAATCTATTGATTTATCACTTTGTAATTCTCAAGATGGTTAGAATGAGATCAAGTGGAGGAAACATCCATGGTAACCATTTTAATGTCAACCCAGCTAGGGGTAGAGGTAGAAGATGAGGAATGGGTCATCATGTCTACATTCCTATTTGTAATTGAGAAGAGTTTCCCATGAATAATGATGATAATAATACTAAGGTACCAAATACTAATGCAGTCAATGGGAATCTAATTAACAAGCATGAGGAGATCCTCAATGAAATATTGATAGCCCTTAACACCTTGTAAGGTGAGATTGATAACCAAGATTAAAAGTTGAACAATCTTGAAGGGATATCCCAAGAATAAGTACCTAGATTAGAAATTGGGCAAGTATAAGGACCTGTGATTCATGAATTTCCTTTGAACATAGTCGACCCAATCATCAAATAATTGAAACTTCCACTACCTACCTTTTTGAGTGAGGAATCAGGTGATTTAGTAGAAGCATGGATGGTACACTTGAAAAAATATTTCAACTTTCATAACATGCCATCAAATGTGAAATCTAGGGTGGTAGCCTCTCATCTAGCTGGTCCTAGATCTTTGTGGTGGAATCACCTTTGTGTCATTAAAGGCTATCCTCCCTTAACCCTTTCTTGGTATATTTTTGAGACTCAATTTTGTGAAATATACCTAAATTCCAATTATAAAGAGAAAAAAATATTTAATTTTCATCTTTTAAAGTAAGAAAACATGTATTTTAGTATGAAAACAAGATTTTGAATTTATTGTATCATGGGAACTATATGCATGATGAATAAATCAAGATTACTAAGTTTAAACTTGGGCTCAAGGAGAAATTGATGCATGATGTCAATATGATGAACCCAAGGACTTTGGTTGTAAAAATTGAATCAGCCTATAGGACTAAGGAAAAATAAAAATCTTGCCAAAAGGCAAGACAAAAATTTAAGACAAGCAGGCATCAGTCTAAAGTGAAAAACCTTTCTCCCATGAACAATAACTTCTATAAATTAGATCAGAACCATAGATTTTTATGTGGAAATAAGAATTTAAGTAAGTTTTATAATCAAAGTAAGAATTTAAAGTCTCATGGATCCTCAAAATCTAGTTCTTTTTAGAAGGAACAACATCAAAATAACTAATGTGGACCTGCATGGGTGTTAATACTATTCTGATAGAATCTTCTAGACCTATTATTTGTTGGAAATATGATGACCACCACTATTAAAAGGACTATCCTAAAATAAAACTAGGCTAAGCAACTAATCATAGTGTATATGTTGTTGATAATTATAATGTTGACATGCAAACCATTCTAATTGAAACTATAGGTAAAATAAATGGTTTTCCTTTAACTATTTTAATTGATTCATGCGCAACTGATTGTTTTATTTATCATTTTGCTACTAAGAAATGTAAAATTGAACCTATCTTGATAAGAGAAGGTTGGGAGGTTGATTTTGGTACCAATAAAAAAGTGCCTATTTTTGAGTGCTTATAATAAGTTGAACTTGATCTTGGTGTCTTCAAGACTAAGGTGAATTTATTTCTTACACATTTAGGGTCTTATGATCTCATGCTTGGGATGGATTGGCTACATGAACATCAAGCCACACTTGATTTTATGGGTAAAATAGTGAAATAAATCAATGATCTTGGATAAATTGTATAATTTTAAGGTATAAAAGGGATAGAAAGATGTAAAACACTCTTATCCTTATAGTTAAAAAGAGTTGTTAGAAAAGGTTGCAAACTTTATGCAGTCCAACTATAAGAATTACCTAAGTAAAAAGAGTTAGTACATGCATATTTTCCTATATTGATAGAATTCATGTATGTTTTTCCTAAGAAAATAGTTGGTTTACCTCCTAAATAGGATTTTTATTTCTCCATTGATATAATGCCTAGATCTACCCCTATTTCTAAAGCCCCCCTACTACGTGAATGTGGCTGACTTGTAAGAGTTAAAAGTTTAGCTGTAATAATTTTTGATAGTGGAAGCATCCATCTAAGTGTGTCTCCTTGGGGTGATCTGGTGGTCTTTGTGAAGAACAAGGATGATACATTGAGGTTTTGTATTGATTATCACTTGCTAAATAAGGTAACAATCAAAAACTCTATCCTCTACATAGGATTGATGAATTTTTTAACCAAATGAAGGTGTTGTATTATTCTTGAAGATTGATTTGAGATCAAGCTACCATAAACTAAGAATCAAAGAAGAGGACATTCACAAAATAGCTTATAAAACTTGATATGGACATTATGAGTTCGTAGTTATGCCTTTTGGCCTAACTAATGCACCTGCAGCTTTTAGGAATCTTATGAAAAATGTATTTAGAGACTTTTTAGATAAGTTTATGATATTTTTTTTGATGACATTCTCATTTATTCTAAAAATGAGGTTGATCATGATCAACACCTTCATTTAGTCTTGCAAAGACTAAGACAACATAATTTTAATGGAAAACTCTCCAAATGTGCATTTTATGAATCATAAATTTATTATTTGGGTCACATTATTTATAAAATTGGCATTGTTATTGATCCTACAAAAATCAAATCTATATAAGATTGGCATACTCCTATCAATATGTATGAAGTGCATATTTTCATGGGTTTGGTTGGTTATTACTGACATTTTATTGAAAACTTTTCTAGCATAGCCCACCCCATTACCTCCTTGTAGTGCAAAGGAAAAAAAAATTGTGGACCCTTTAGTGTAAGGAGGTCTTTAAAAAGCTAAAAGTACTGCTTACAATAGCACCTATTCTTGTCATTTTAGACCCAAATGGTAATTTTGAAGTTTGGGCTGATGCTTCTAAAGAAGGATATGGTGGCATCTTAACTTGTGATTCATGGAAACTAAAATATCATGAAAATAACTATCCTACACATGACATGGAGCTTGTTTCCATAGTTTATGCACTTAATTAATGGAAACATTTTCTATTGGGAAAGATTTTCAAGTTGAAGTCTGATCACAATAGCCTTGAGTATTTATTTTCTCAAGATGATTTAAATTCACATCAATTTAGGTAGATGGAATTTTGAGAAATTTTGACATGGACATATCATATGTCAAAGGCAAGGAGAATTGTGTGGCTGATGGACTTAGTAGATGCACATACCTTATTACCTTGTCAAAATTTCAAGGAAATTTTAGAAGTGTTTTTTTGGAACAACAAATTCTCGATGAATTCTACCATGATGTAAGATTTGGTTTAGCTAATGAGCCTATAACAAAGAGATTTGATAAATTTTCTATTGAAATAGATGGCCTTGTAAGGAATAATAACAAAATTTATATACCTAGTTTGGGTGACTTGAAAAATTATTTGCTAAAATAAGTGCATACAACACCTTATTATGCTCATTAAGGTGTCACAAAAATGATTCATGAGCTAAGAAGGCTCTATTTTTGCCTATAATGAAGCATGATGTCATTAATTTTATGGAAAAATGCCTAGAATGCTAGTGTGTTAAAGATGAGCATTACCATCTAAGAGGGTTATTGTACCCTCATGATATTCTAATAGAGAAGTGGGATGTAGTCTCACTTGAATTTATTGTGGGGTTTCCTAAATCACATAGTAAGCAAGATACTATTCTTGTGGTAATAGACAAGGCCACTAAAGTCAAATATTTCATTACTAGAAATTTGATGAATGATGTTTCCCTATTTGTAAAACATTTCATAAAATAAGTGGTTAGACTTCATGGCATACCTGAAGTTATTAATTCAAATCATGATAATGTCTACTATAATATTTTTGCATAACTTAACTATAGCCTTTAGAACAAGGCTGAATTTTACTTCTTCATATCATCCATAAATAGATGGACAAACTAAAAATCTCAACCAGGTGGTTGAGGATATGTTGTACATGTACATCATGGATTATCAAACTAAATGCAAATATTAACTCTATTTTTTTTAAATTTGCATACAATAATTTATACCATTCTACAATAAATATGGCTCTATTTTAAGCTCTATATGGGTGTAAGTACAGAACTCCTCTTGTTTGGGATAACTTCATAAATAGGGCTATTGTTGGACTTGATTTGTTGCTAAAATATGATAGGTAGATGGAATTAATAGGGTAGAATTTGAAAGTAGCTTTGGATCAGCAAAAGAGTTATGTTGATCAAAAGAGAACTCCATGTGAATTCAGCATGGGTGATAAAGTTTTTCTACATGTTAGACTATAGAATAGTTCTATAAAGTTTGGCAAGGCTTCCAAGTTAGCTTCATGTTTTATCAGACTCTTCAACATTTTGAAAAATATTAGTCCTGCTGCTTACTGATTGACTTCTCCTCCTCTATCAAGGATTCATGATGTGTTTCATGTTGCTTTACCCAAAAAAAAAAACCTGATCCATCTCATGTTTTGGATTGGACACATTTATAGGTCATAGAAGAGGAAAAGATCTAGTTAGAACCAGTGAGAATATTGGACCATCATAGTGTTAAGATTTAATATAGAGATATACAATAGGTTTTTGGTATTATGAGACTCACTACTAAAAAAACATGCTACTTGGGAGTATGCACATCTTTTTAGGTAGCATTATGCATGGCTATTGGACTAAGTCACCAAGATGGATCCCTTTCAAGGGGGGGAAATGTTATGACCTTAAATTTTTATAATCTATTCTACTATTTAAAACTTTTTTAATTAATTTTATAAAATTAACTACTGGTTGTTTACTTTAGTTGGATTATCTGTTAGATTTATTGCAGTGGTATTTGGACTACATGTTCAATTCTACACTTGAAAATTTAATGGATTATTATTGTAGTTGATACTATTATGATTTTGTAATTTTTAATTAATTTTTCAATATGGTACTATTGATTTACTTTTATGGATGTAGGCACTATCTTATGATATAGGTATATATTGGTAGTGGTACACTTGATATCGAAGAAAATTCTAAGTAGTCAAACAAGTCTGATAGGTATACTTGTTTTTGGTTATGTTTTCCATCATTTGGACGTCTCATTTGGTCATTGATTATGTCATTGTCATGACATTAGTACTTGTTGCATTTTATTGTATGTTGTTTGTACTTTTATCTTAGTTTTTGAATAGTCATTATATCTTATTATTTGGTTTACAGTCATAGTCTTTCATTCTGCCTCCATAACTAACTCTTTCCTGCTCCTTCTATGTAAAATCCATTTTACTCCTATACACATGCATGGATTTTTACTCACCTAAATTGGAATAATTATCTAAGTACCTACATAGACATTCCCTTGACACCCCTTGGACAATTTCTTAGATTATATAATAACCTTATATTAAAAATGTAATGGCTT
This sequence comes from Torreya grandis, assembly GCA_037957365.1. NCBI lineage: Eukaryota > Viridiplantae > Streptophyta > Pinopsida > Cupressales > Taxaceae > Torreya > Torreya grandis. Next base: position 1,370,880 of record JARHVA010001862.1, on the reverse strand, counting down.
GGTTATTTGCATGGCTTAGTTGTTTTATACAATGGCATTAACATTGATATTGAACATGGTTTATGTGTTTGTTTTAATCAACATATAGTCGATGGAATAATATGGATTAATGAATAGGATTATTAACATTATGATTTTATTGTTGAATGATGGCATAGGCTATGGGGGTTAGGATGTTAATCAAACTTATTATTGTTAATTGTATGGATTAAGCATTAAGCTATGTTTTCATTGGTTGGATTTTTGTTTGTGGATTGATCCTTTAGGATAGATAAATTAATGACCATTGTATTTAATGGTTAATTTGGCAAGGGATTACATTGGGGAATGTAGTAGGATATCTCTCTCCTCACATTCAATGTAGACATTGAATGGGTATGGGGAAACTAGACAAAAGGTATGGAGAGTTAGGCAGTGGATGGGAAGATTTTATGGGGTTAGGAAGATGGAAAATAAAGGAGGAAAATAATAGAAATTGACTAGTTTTTTAATGCAGTCATGTTAGATTTTAGACTCAAGGCTTGAAAAATTGGAGGTTTTGGTTTCTATCTTATTGGATTTTTTAGATTTCTTTCTACTTTTTTGGGTAATCTATATTTCTACTTGGTTATTTTGATTTTATTGATAAAATATTGGAAAAATTAAAAGGGTTTCATATGCAATCAAAATTTTTAGGACTTTTAGATGCATATGCAGGCCTTTAAAAGATTTTATATGAATTGATTTTGGAATTTTCCATATAAACCTACAAATTGGATATACATATGGTCATCATATTATTTTGTATCTATTGATTTTATATTAAATCTTAAATGTTTTCTTTTTACTCTGTGTGTGTGGAAATGCTTCATTAGTTTTGTGTTTTGATACCCCGTAAAGTTTGTCTATTTTGTGTAAATAATGGAAAGTTGGTAGTTTTCTTACCTTGTTGTGTGCATAAGATATATATCTATCTTTATGGGTATTCCACTAATGGGTGTAAAGGCTTGATGGTTTTAGTTTATTTTTTATGTATATATTTATTCCACTATGTTGTTATGTATAATTGTTATATGGACTCGACCTTGATTAAATATGATTATGCATATTTTGATATTTTATTGAGGGTTTTTGGTTTTATTGAATCATTATGTTTGTTTCTTGGTTGCATGTAAATATGTTGATAGTTTATTGGGTTTTCATATTATGATTTTGTTTCAATATAAACTATGAATATGAGTTTGATTTTGGGTTTTCAATAACTTTAGTGTGTGGATTTTTTGTGTGTATAAATATTTTTAGGTTCTTTATAAATGTGACTATGTTGTTTCTTATTTATTTGAATTGAGTCACTTACTACTCTAACAAGATATTAAGATGGATCTTGGTTGTTGGTTTTTTTTCTGACTATATATTTGAGTTAGGTTGTTTCACTTTTTGTATAACTATGTTTGATTATTTCTAGTTCATTAAGAATGTTGAGTTTTGTTTTAAATGGGGTTTCTGTATTGACTTTATTTTGGAATGAATTTTATATCAGGTTCTTAAGAAGGCATATTAAGTTACTATGTAGCCAAGAAACATGATTCATTAAAGGGTTTATTTTTTACTATGATTTTTTTGTAGAACATTGATGTTATTCTTGATAAAGTCATTTGTGTTATATTCTCAAGGCTACGTTGCATTATCATGATATTAATCTATTTTTTTATATATATATTTGATTGCATGGTATATAATCATGGCATGATTATTTAAGGATTGGGGTTATGTTTTATCTTGACTACATTTATGTATTTAGGTGTCATAGCACTTGAGTTGATTAGGTTTTTGCTATCTTTGAATGTGTTATATCACTATGTCATGATTATTAAAGGCATAGTTGAATGATTTTTGGTGTTAAAATTTTATTGCATTTTATATATTTAGATATGATTGGTTGGTTTTTTTAATCAGACCTATTATTAAATTTTTATGGTATGATTAAGTTGGTTATTTTTGTATGTTTGGCTCCTGTGTAAGATGATGTAGGGGCATCACACATGGGAAAAACATAATGGTAATATTTTTTCTAGATCAAGAATATAATGGTTAATAAACATGTTAGGATGTTTTGATATTATTTTATGTCTAAAAATGTACCTTTTAATACTTTCCAAGTGCTAGGACTGCCTAGGAATATTTGAGGTTCAAACTTGAGTTTTTCCCTCCATATTAGGAAATTGGGAAATTTGAATATCTTGGCATAGAATGGTAGTTGTAGAGGTGTTAAAGATGTCATTAAGGTGCCAAATTAATAATAATTATTAATTTAATCTTAGTTTTATAAACATGATCTCAAGTCACATTTATACAAAAGTATCATACTTAATATTTGTGTCAAGGGAAAACAATCTTCCAATTGACTGTTAGGAGGTAGTTAGGGTAGTTATATTTAGTATAAATCTTGAATTTTTGGGTTTTGAATTTAGTTGTAATTTTTTATTAAAATAATTAAGTTAAATATACCTAATAAAATTATGATGTATATCCTCAAGTTTGATGGATGTTGAATATAACTCTATTTCTTATGTTTACATAAGGAGAAGATGATGGTTTTGTGATTGTTCAATGATAGTAGATTTAGTGTGATGTGATATTGATACATGAGTTTCTTTTATTAAGATATTTTTATGTTTTAAAGTGTATTTTTTATAGCTCTTTTATCAATTTTTTTGTGATTTGGTTTAGAGTACAACACCACTCTGTAGATGTGTGCATGTGTAGGGAGAGTGTCCTCAAAGTGACATAAAAAAGAGTAACCAAGGTTTGATCATGGTTTTTTATTTATTTTAATAGGTTAATGGAATGATTAAAGATCTTAATTAACCTTTTTTATTATTTTTAACATCAATTTTAAAATGGAATTCCTAAAGCAAGCACAGACAGGCCCTACACTCTGTGACTATGTTAGTGTAGACAGTCAATTCATAGATTATTCAAAGAACGTAGTCATAAAAGTTATTATTAAGGTTTTAATAATGTATTTTTATGATTATTATAATTTTATAATATTTTATATATTGGTTAAATTCTTTTTGAAAACTTATAATCCTCTTGAGATCACTTACAGACTTTATAGTAGATGACTATGGACATAATGTGGTCCAAACACATGGTCAAGAGTGAAACCAAAGAGTTTGAATATAGTTATAATATTGTAAAATTTTCATTTATATATAATATAACTTAATTAACAAATAATATTTTTATCCTTTGGACAAGTCTTAAACCTCTAAATAGTCCTCTAAATAACCTGCAGACTATGTTTGTTTACATAGTGAGACCAAGAACTCATATAGAAGCAAAGTAGAGGTATTTAAAATGAAAACCAATTTATTTAAAATGTGTGAAAGGATAATAAAATCCTTTAAAAAAATTCATAGGTCTTAAACATTCCATAAGGAAGTCAAAATCCCAAGTTTAGTGTTCTCAGGCTCTTTAGTAGGAAATAACCCTGAACTAGGGTTTGTGAAAGAAAATGAATGTATAATACATTTAAATTGGTATAAATCCATAAATATTATTTATTTTATAGGTATCCATGTTAGGTAATATTTTTTTAATTTTATTAGGTGATTCAATACGTGTTCTTACTGTTATAAGGAAGTTTGTGGAAATAGATATAGAGTAGGCCTATTAAGCCTAACAATGACCTAAAAAGGTCCAAAATAAGGTACCAATAATAAAGTTATACATTTAAATGTCATGTATAGTTGGATATAATTAAAGGGTACCTAAGTCTATAATTGTATTATCAAAGTAAGATCGTATGTGTCTATACTTGCATATTTAGCCCAAAAAAGGTTACAAGAGTGGACTCTAGAAAAGGAAAAAGTTGTCAAGGGTAAGGAAGAAGTGGTGAAGTGTGTTTCCAATGGTATAAGGAGTATAAATATACCCTAAATATCATGAAGAGGTTAAAAATATATAAAAAAAAGTCAAATCCTTTGTGAAACCTTGGTTGACCATATACACCCTAGTCTAGTGATTGAACATTGAATTAAGGAGTTGGTGAGTTATTGGTCATCATATACATCATTTGGTATTAGAGTAGATTTTCTCTTTGTGGTGGGTTATTGGTGACTAGTGGAAGTAATATATAACTCTATAAGTTAAAATATATTTTGACACCATGTGTTTATAACTCAACTACAAGACAAGGAACCAAGAATAAAGACCCGTGAAGCAAAGAGTGGATAGAGTTAGCATAGATCAAGAAGATTTGGTCAAGACTATGGTAGACCAAGTGACACATCTGATTGCACTATTGGTCAAGAGGATGGATTCTATTTAGCATTCCCTCAAAGAGAGAGTATAGAGAGAAGTGATATATAAAGAAGAAGGAAATGGTAGTCGACAAGGTCAAGAGGAACCTTTGCATTCAAGGTCAATTAAAAAAGAGAATGGAGAAGCAATCCAAGAGGACATAAGGCCAAAAAATCAAGTTATATCATTCCAATAAGTTAAGAGGTCACATAACTATCCACATGAGGTAAGGCCATTTTCATTTGATAGAGTAAGATTTAATGATAGTTTCTTGAGAAATATACATAGACTAGCCTTTCAAGGATAGTGTTTGAATTGTAATAGAGAAGGACATAGGGCAATGGAACATCCCTCATACATTGGTATAGGTGGTCAAAATATTTTAAGGGGATCACATGAATAAATTAGATAATTGAGAAGAGAGTCTTTACTCGTGAAAAGAGTTTTGTTACAGTAGAAAGGACAAGTACAAGAACCAATTGAAAGGAAAAGTTTGTTTAGGAGTAGGTGTCAAACAAAGGGAAAGTGATATAATGTGGTGATTGATGGAGGAATTATAGAAAATGTTGTGTCTTTGGAGATGGTACAAAATCTAGGATTGAATAGGATTCCACATCCACATCCTTACAAGGTAACATGGGCTCAAAAAGGACATAAAATCATGGTAAGTGAACAAATTTTGGTTGAGTTTCATATAGGTAGATATAAGGATATAATTTTATGTGACATAATTCCCATAGACATTTGCCATTTTATACTAGGGAGTCCATGGCAATTTTATAGGAAGGTTTTTCATGATGAGAAAGAAAAAACTTACACAATATAGAAAGATGGGTTGACACATGTCCTTTTACCTTTGAAAGGGGATGTAGGTATAAGGGAACAAAGAGTGATGTTGATGGTAACCAAATAATACTTTGGTAAGGTATTTGCAAATATGATTTTGATTAACCCCATAAGAAGGAAGTGAATACAAGTTGTCATGAGATGGTGAGTATGGAGAGGTATGAGTCCACAAATTTGGACATGGAAGATAGCCAACAAGAGATTATATTGTTGGACAAGGTCACTAAGTTGGATAGGGGAAGTGATCTTTATGATAAGGCATTGGTAACTAGAATGAAATGTAAGAATGAAGGGTTAAAAAATAAATAAGGTAGTGAGTATTCTATAAGAAAACGGGCATAAATTGTAGTTGAGTTGAATGAGAAGAGTCTTGAGAATGACACCAAGCAAGAGAAGGAGTTGGAAAATGAAGTAGCCAAGAAGGCACCACAAGAGAGAGCCATGAAAGATCCAAATTTTGATACTAACAATGTGTTTTTATTATGTATATATATGTTACACAAAGGAATCCACTAAGAAAGTCTTGGAGATAAGGAAACTAGAGGATTTTGAGGTCAAAGAAGATAGGGTTGATCCTATACAACCTAAGATTCATCAAGAAATGATGAACAATGAGAGAGAATCTAGACTAAAGAGTCAAAATTGAAAAATAAAATAAGGTGAGAGAGAAGAAGATGAAAAATGTTTGGATATCTTTGACTTACAACTAAAGACAAAGGTTGAAGACAAGATGGAAACAATAATTCAAGATTAAGAGTTGATATAACTACATGTGAAGAAGTAAGAACAAGTTGGTGACAAGGATAATCTCAAAGAATATGAGAAAAACCATGACAATTAAGTCATAATTTTGTAATAAAAAAGAGCATCCAAGAGCATACTAAGGAAACAAACTCCATGCAAGATCAAGGATCAATCAGACATTGAGTGGGAGAAGGTATGTAGAAGTCAAATAAGTGTAAATATAATCAATGAATTTGTATTCTTATATGTGACTAAGAGTGATATTGAAAGTGAGAAGTGGCAAGAGTATAAGATACCACATCAAAAGGATTGGTACCATGAATAAGATCAATACCAATCCATGAAGATAATAATAGTTCAAGAAAATATTTGTAAAGGACTAAACATGAATTTTAAAGAAGAAGATGCTCAAAGTACATTCATGAAATATTTTGAAGTTTATGCTTTTTGTGTTGACTCTTTGCATAATGGTATATCTGAAGTATAAAAAGGTGATATATGGATAAATCATAAACAAGTTAAGACTTAAAAAATGCAAAGACATAGAGATGAGTTTCATAATGGTCAAGTTTCAAGGTTTGACAGGGCAATCATGTCCAAAGATGGCATATGGGAGATTGATGATGGATAAACAAGGAGAATGTTTTAGGTTGATTGGATAATACAACATCAAAACACAAAAACAAAATCATGTGAAGCATTGGAATAAATATTTAGGTTACTATTGAGGATAAAGAATATATTGCATGGTGAGATGAGGTATGAAACTAGAAACCTATAGTCCTTACACATTGATTGGCATAGACAAACACATTGCTTGTTATTTGAAGAAGCAAGTGAAGATGAGTAGGAGATTGAGGAAGATGAGATTAGTATTAATTAATTAGAGGAATTTAGTCAAAATCATTAAATTTATGGAATGATAGATTAAGAAGAACACAAATAGCTTGCAATCCTCATGGAAGGCTTAAAGGAAGAAATGAGTTTGTAAAGAGATTGTACATTTATATATGAGAGTGAAGAGTAATTACAAGAAAAAATAACATCATTGGAATATTACATTAGCAATGGAGGAGAATACAATGATAGTCCTATGATATAAAAAGAAGAATGGGATGAATAGAATAGAATAAGGTAGTAGTGTCAAAACAAGCAGATAATTAGATTGATAGGGAAGCAGGTGTACTATAGCAACATTAATTGATACAAGAAGAGAATAAAGAGACTCCAAAGTCTCATATTTTTATATCTAATCATTGTTTGGATTTTGAATGTGTGGGTGGTTTGATAGAGATTGATTATTTCATGAAGTAAGAAGCTTTTGAGATAACTCAGATAAGATAAAATCAAGTTGATAACAAGATAATCTTCATGATAAAGGATGAAATCCATAGTAAATAGGGAGAATAAGTTGACATGACAAAAACATATGAAATTTCAAACATGGATCTTGCATCAGGGGTAAGGAACAAAGAGTTCCAAAGAGTCATTGACTCTATTTAGTTAGAAGAAGATCTTGACAGGAAACAAAGAAAAGAAAGTAAGAGAAGATACAAGAAGAAGAGTAAAAAGTAGGAGGAGGACTAGATTATATCAAGGAGTAAAAGGAAAACCAATAAATATAATTAAAAGTGTGGAATTAAATAACACACACACATATGTGAGGATTTAAATGAAGAAGAATACTTTCTTTCTCCCCCTTAGGAATATGATGCAAGGGCATCACACATGGGAACAACATGATGGTAAGATTTTTTATAGATAAAGTAAATAAGGGTTAATAAACATGTTTAGGATTCTATTATAGTATATGACTTCTAAACATGTACCTTAGAATACTTTTCAAGTGTTAGGAGTTCTTAGGAAGATTTGAGGTTCAAACTTGAGTTTTTCCCACCATTTTGGCAAATTAGAACATTTGAATATCTTGGCATAAAATGGAAGTTGTAGAGCTGGTAAAGAGTTAATTAAGGTGATAAATGAATAATAAATATTAAGTATACATTATTTGTATAAACATGATGTCAAGTCACATTTGTACAAAAGTATGATCCTTGATATTTGTGTCAAGGGAAAAAATTTCTTCTAAGTGACTGTTAGGAGGTAGTTAGGGTAGTTAGATTTGGTATAAAGCATGCATTTTTGGTTTTTGAATTAAGTTATAAATTTTTTATTTAAATAAATAAGAGAAACACACCCAATAAAATTATGATGGAGATCCTCAAGTTTGATGGACATTGAATATAACTTTGTTTCCTATGTTTACATAAAGGGAGGATGATGGTGCTATGAATGTTCAATGATAGTAGATTCACTATGATGTGATATTGATACATGGGTTGGTTTTATTAATATATTTTCATGTTTTTAATTGTATTTTTGATAAATATTTTATCAAATTATATGATATTTGGTTTAGAGTACAACACCACTCTATAGATGTGTGCATGTGCAAGGAGAGTGTCCTCAAAGTGACACAAAAGAAAGTAACCAAAGTTTGATCATGAGTATTTATGGATTTAAATAGGTTAATATAATGATTAAATATCTTAATTAACCTTTTGTATAGTTTTTGACGTCAATTTCAAATCAAAATTCATAAAGTAAGCACTAACAAGCCTTGCACTTTGTGACTATGTTAGTGTAGACAGTCAATTCATAGAATATTCAAAGAACGTAGTCATCAAAGTTATTATTAAGATTTTAATAAGGTATTTTTATGATTATTATAATTTTATAATCTTTTATAGATTGGTTAAATTCTTTTTGAGAACCTATAATCCTCTTGAGATCACTTACACACTTTATAGTAGATGGTTGTGCACACAAAGTGGTCCAAACACATGGTCAAGAGTGAAACCAGGTTTGAAGATAGTTATAAGATTTTAAAATGTTTTTGTATGTCTTATATACATTAAATAATTAAAAAATAAGGGTTTTATCCTTTGTACAAGTCTTAAACCTCCAAGCAGTCCTTTAAAGAACCTATATACTATGTTTGTTTACACAGTGAGACCAATAACTCATATGGAAGCAAATAAAAGGTCTTGAAAATATAAATAAATGTATGAAAAACATGTGTAAGGATAATATAGTGCTTTATAAATTTTCATAGGTCTTAAAAATTCCATAAGGAAGTCAAAATCCCAAGTTTAGTGTTCTTGGGCTCCTACAATAAGAAACAACCCCAAACTAGTGTTTACAAAAGAAAATGCATATATAATCCAATTACACTGATATAAATCCTTAAATATTTGTTATTTTTTAGGTCTCCATGTGAGTTAAGATATTTTTAATTTTATTTGGTGATTCAGTATGTGTCTGTACTATTACAAGGAACTTTGTGGAAATAGGTATAGAGCAGGCCTAGTTAGGCCTGACAACAACCTAAAAGGTCCAAAATAAGGTGCCACTAATAGAGTTAGACCTTGAAATTACATGTATAATTGGATATCATTAAATTTTACCTATTTATATTATTTTATTTTCAAATTACTATCATGCATGTCCATACTTACATATTTAGCCAAAAAAAGGCTTTAAGAGTGGACTATGGAAAAGGAAAAAGTTGCCAAGGGTAAGGAAGAAGTGGTGAAGTGTGTTTACAAAGTTATAATGAGTCTCAATAGACCTTAAATATAATTATAAAGTCAAAAAAACATATAATACCATTAAAGCCTTTGTGAAACCCTGGTTGACCATATACACTTTGGTCTAGTGATTCAACACTGAATTAAAAAGGAGTTGGTGAGTTATTGGCCATCCTCTACATCATAAAACTTAACATCTCACCTTTATTAATATGGAATTAATATTTATTGTTATATTCTATTGGGTATAATAGGTTTTTGAAGAATTCTAAAAGAGTTTCATTTGTATTTATAGAATACCTAGGTTTGTGTTGAACTTGTAAATATTTGAAATCTTGTATTAATTTTGGTTTGAATATTACATATGTTTTAATGTGATAAGTGACTTATCTATATATTCATGTTTTTCATGATTTTGACGTGAGTTTTTAAATTTTTTAATGGTTAATGAGTCACCATTCTTAGACTAGACCTAAATGATTAAAATAATTGGTATATTGTATACCTGGTATAAATTGGCAGTTGGGATGGTTGAGGCTCACCGTAAAATTGGTTGGCATTCCATGATGGTTATCTCCAAAAATATATAATAGATTAGTTTTTAATCCCTTATATATCTTTTTTAATCCATGATAGTCATCCTTTTTGATCTATATCAAAGATAGATTAATTATTCCCATCTCACCTCAGAATGGAATCATTATTTTTTGTGTTATTTTATTATCAAACTGTCCTCTAATTTGGAAATATGATTTTTCATAATTCCATTCATGTCCCTAGTTTTTTAAACCACCATCATATTTATGGTTTGGGTGGTAAGGGCCACCTATGGTTGGGAGGGCCTATCCAATTCATTCTCTTGTCATTTCATGCTTTGATGATTTTGTGTACACTTGAAGTAAGTTGGTAATAAATTAATTATGTTACTTATGCTTTATTTATTTAGTTGATTATATCAATTGTGACTTAGTTAATATGCAATCTTGATTATTATTTTTTAGTCATGTTAATGCTGACCTATGTTGATAATGGAATGTGGAAATTAAATGGGAGTGTTTTAAATTTTTTGGGATAATGGATTTTTATTCCTATTTTAGTTGAGGGTGTAGATTAATAAATCAATGTGTAATATAGAGATAATTATAGTCCTAATTTGTATAATTTATTTGTCTTTTTTTACCTTTCTAAAAATAGTAATAAATAAGGAGAAATATAAATTAGCTTGAAACTGGAGTAAGATGGTTGAGATAGAGGTTGAAACTGGCTATGTAGGACTGGGATAGTGTCATGAATATAAATATAGATTTCATTCAGTAAAAGCATAGGAGCACCAAAAATAGGATAATTTGGTGTATGACATTGTTGTCCACTCCTACCATTGTTTTCCAAACTAGTCATAGAGACTTGAAACTTTTTAAGCTTTTATGTTATTCCTGTGTGAGCCTGCTTGTGAAATATTGAGTGTTGATTATCAATGAAAATCATTGTAGAGATATTTTAATATTCAAACCCTAACCCTCCATCATGATTGATAAAACAATCTTTAAATCACTTTAGAAATGGGGGGGGGGGGGCGGGTTAGTGTGTAAGATGCATGGAACATGTGATCCATACCTCTTATATGGCCATGTTACCTACATACTAATACTCCAAAGAGGGATCAAGTCATATGTAGTTCTCTCACCTAATTTTCTTTGTATAATAGTGTGATGTAGATGAAAAATACCAAATTGAGAGTTCTTGAGGTGGATAGGGACTGGTATGAGGGTTTGAGTGTGTTTACAGCTGTGTTGGGTGACTATATGCAGAGAATAAAGAAGTTTGCCTTAGTACTTTATTTGTATTCTTACTTTCTTTACAATACTTATCACCTCCATTGTAAATGAGCTTTAGATGGGATTTATATGGAACCATTGGTCATGGGTTAGATGTATTCTCACTAGTATAACATAATGAAGGATAGGACCTAGATGAAAATGATTATTAAGGCTCAAATTACAAAGGGATAAGAGTGCTAAAAATAGGACACCCTAGGTTCCAATGCTATAGTTCAGGTATGGAGTTATTATCCTATAGGTTTGAGACCTAGGGGAATAGGATTGGCTTGGAAAATATAGTTTGGTTGAGGTGGTATGACTCTTCATAAGGTTTTAGATGGTCAGTAATGAGTGAAAAGGTGTCTAGAAGGGTCATGAGAGTTTTTAAAAAGGAGTTATGGATAGGGTATCACAAACCACACTCAAACTACCAATTTAGACATTTTGTATGACTACATTTGCCCCCTTTATTTTGGTGATGTAGCAAAGCAAACTACTAGGATAAAGGAAAAATGGAAATCATACCTAAACTTACCTACAAGGGTAAAGCCTATGAAGATGTGTGATGTTGAGTGATTTTGAGTGATACTAAATGATGTTGGGTATTTTTTATATGTGTTATACTATAATTAATATCATGAATAGATATGAGTGCTCAATTCCCCAAGAGTGGTTCAAGATTATAAAGTTTGGCCATTTAGCTCCATCATCACCTATTAAGTGAAGCTATGTGATCATGTATATGCTAATCAATGTTTAGATTATGCATCTAAACCCTCTGAGTAGGTGGCTCAAGAATACAAATGCTATCAAGTCCTTTGGCTCCATCATTGCCCACTAAGTGAAGATATGAACTGATGCCAATATGAATGTGTGTCATATGCAATGGCTTTTAAAGCCCATGAATGATCTATAATTTGATAAAGGGCCAATATTGTCCACTCAAAAATGTGAAGACTAGGCTTGTATGAAATCCACTCCAAAATTGAGAACTAGGCTTATATGAAAGCCACTCTGAAATGATGTCAACCACCTATAAATAGAATAAGGCATATAACTACTAAGAATACCTAGGTAATATAATGAACTATAAAGAAAAGAAGGTAAATGTGCCATGCACATTACTCCCAATCACTGGTGTCTATAACATGGATTCTAATCTATAAGTTGTACCAACTACCCAATCTAAAATTGGAAGCAAGAGTCATCATGCCATGCATGATGCCTCGTTTATATAGATACTTTGAGTAAAACTATACTGAAACTACCCAATTTTCTCTGTAGTATAGCTAACAAAACTGTAACTAATCTTACCTTTCTTTTGATTTCTAGAAATTCTAAGTTTTCTACTATTTGGATAGGAGTACCAAAAAGTGGACACTTTGGTGTCTATCATTGTTTTCCAATTTTGGCGCTCTTATCCTTTACTATTTCTAATGATTATTCTATATTCATTACTATATTTTTGGTGTACTCTACCTAGTTTAAATTTTGAATGTTTTTTTGAGTGTTCTAAAAATTGATTTTTAACTAGTATAAGGCTTTGATCTCTATGACAAAACCCCTATTTCTTTCCCCCTCTTCTGAGGGTAGGAATGAAGACCCTGTAATGATTGCCCTCAAAAGAAAGATCCCAACAAGTGTGTTATGTTATGAAATACATGATATAGCAATGATATTTAAAAAAATGTCTCAAGATATAGGATAGTTTGTATTAGATATTATTAGATCAATAAAGGTATGCCTAGATAGATGTAATAATGTAATATCATATGCATTATACTAAAATGAAATTGAAAATTGTTAGTTTTTAGTTGTTATTATTAGTTGTCAAGAAGGGATGGGGCATGATGTCCATCATGGCATCTAATAAATCAAGCTAATGCATGATGTGGATCATGGATTTGCAAATAATTGAGAAGGAAACAAGAAAACAAGCACGTGAGGAAAGAGGCAAGAATCATAAAAAAGAGGCCAAGGGACCAAGCAAACAAGGGACATGGGAACATGTCACTCAAACTAAGAAAGTAAGCATACAAGGCATGTTCAAATTCCACATACACATATAATTGAAAACAAGCAAGGTTGGTATGAGGGCGATAAGCATAGACAAGAGTACAAGCAAAGGACATTGGCTAATATCCTAAGGCACACATAAGTAACAAAACAAGAAATAAAAAATGTAATCATATATAACTACTCAAAGCAAGAAAGTAACAAATGTAAATTCAATAAATACTATTGAATCTAACTAATCAAATCAAGAAGTGAAAGTATGCAAAACATGTAGTACAATACTAGGTAGATGTTAAGAAATACACAAGTTTTATATACTAGTGAGTGTTGATAGAATAATCTATGTAAGCTAGTAATTAATGTACATCAACATGATAACTAGAGTGTGTAGTGGAGGAATGACATAACCTATATGGTGTATTCATGTAGAATATGCCCCTAGTGGGTAGATATATCGATGTATGTCTTGAGTGTGAAAGTAGGATGCCCCCTGAATGGGTAGAGTGAAGCAATCAAGGATCTAGGTGTCACTAGACATACTCAAAAAAAATAAAGTGAAGCATGGTAATGTAGATAAATTGACAAATAATAGCATAGAACAACAAAATGTAAGTCTATCATGGTAGTATAAATGTAAAGAATGGATAATAGATGTAATTTAAATGTTTTTGGTGTTTTGAGTTATTTGAAATTTTGTATTCTTTTTGGTATTTTCTAAATATTTAAATGTTTTTGTATTTTAAAATAAGCTATGTACAATCAATCATAAGAAGATTATGTACAATAAATTTGAAAAGAATTTATATACAAGCAAGTGAAAAAAAGCAATGTATAAGTAAGTGAAAAAAAGATATGTACAAGAAAGATAGAGAATAAATGATACTAATAAATGAGTCTTATAAGAGACTCCCTATCATGGTGTCATGTATCAAGGATAGGGATCATGCATGGTTGTGAATCATGATGGAAGGGATGAGACTATGAATCTAAAAGTTGTGTATATTGTAAATGCTCTAAAATATGTGTAGTGGAAACCAGCTGTGGGGTCCCCTTGTAACTTTGAGAAGTGGATGCAATTGTAGGGATCTTAGGCACACATCTGGTAGTAGAAGAAGTTTTATGAAGGTGTACTCTATGTGTAGATGCATGAGATATCAATAATACTACCCTGGGTTTGAATATTGTATCTAGAAACTATTTAGAGTCTTGAAACTATGGTTTCTCTAAAAGAAGCCTTTGTGGAAGTTTATGAACTTTATATGCTGGTGAAGAAGGCCTCGACTGTGTCTGAAGCTAAACTAGAGGAAGAACTATAACTAGTGGAGAAGCTAAAACTAGTGACTGTAAATTAGTAGATGGATTTGAAGTGGGGATTGGTAACTCATATGGAACTCCACAAATTATAACAACCTAATTAGTGTGAATAAATTTCATGCATTTATTAATTATAGAAAAAAGTTCATGAAATTTTTGAATCCATGGTCGACCAAGTAACATATCGAAGACTCCTACACTGGAAACAATAGTAAATGGTGTGGCCATATGTGTTGAACCAGCCTATAGAGGAATTATAATCTCACCCAATGAACTCTATATGTGCTTATTAAATTTTTTAATAACTATTTACATCAAGGTAATATACTACTCTAAATATTCCAAATGTTGTAATAATGTCATAATGCACATGTTCACACTAGATCCATTATCTATGAGAATACTATGAATGGGATTATGATAAATGTAGGCTCGGATAAAGAGTGCATGGTAATATGAATAATCCTCAACTATCTCCTACTCTAAGAAATAGATGGAAGGTATAGTATAACTCTAAAATTATACACACCAATCATGTTCCTCAAAGGATGTGACTCAACTAAAGGTACTTAGTATGTAGCTAGTGGAGGGTGTGCATAATATGCATGGTGAACACTGGATGTATCCCCTATCTCTTGTTTATAATGTTGTGGGAAAGGATATGAGAATAATTTTAGAGCCTTATCTTATATTTGCTTTGTTTGAGGAAGCTCAACTAGAGTTCCAAGATCAATGAGGTTACCATCTATCAAGTCTTGTATCTTGTGTCACAAACTGATGCATCTGTTCATTGTGTGGCCTGGTGCCCTATGAAAATCATAAAATACATTCTAATCATATCCATATGGAAGAGGATTTTTTGTATCAACTTCTTAAATAAGAGGGAGAGATATGATATTGCATTCTAATAGCTACTGTAAGACTCTGGCTAGAGATACTGGTAGATTGGTAAAGGCTCACTAACAAGGTGATAATAAAACCACTCACTGAGGGGGTTTTGAAGCTACATTAATTTTAGGTTAGTTTTAAATTTTTCTATCATGAACCTTTACTTTGTATGGGACTTTACTATTACTCCTATTTGTTGTTTCCAATATGATTGTGTACTTGAGTTTACCCATTGAAATTAATTTGACTTCCCTTTCCTTTAGTGTATGAAATAACTTAGTGAAGGAAGAGAATATTTTTAACATTATTGACTCATGAAAAGCCATCAAAAGACTTTTTTTGAAGAGATCCTATAATTCTTGATCAGTCATGAGGTTAGTCATTTTAATCAAGATAGTCTTATATCAAAGAACATAATCTATGAGATGCTCATTTGTCCTTTGTTTCTATTATGAAAATTGGGCATGAGAAACCTTGTCACTTATCTTAAATTTTGAAATGAGCTAGGAACATGCCAACTAAAGGATTGAATGAGTTGACTGAATGATTTGGTAGACTATAGAACTATTGTAGAGCATAATCCTTTAAACTCCATGAAAATAACTTGGTTAAAAACTAGTCATTTAACACATAATCCAAGCATGTTGTGTGAAAATATCTCAAGTGTGTCTCTGAATCACCCTTGCCATCATATGTAGTGAGCTTGGGTTGAAAAAAAACTAGTGACAAGGGTGTAGAAGCAATATGACGTGCCAATGATGAATGAAGTAGAGTAAAAGAGTCCAAGTCTTGTGTTGGTTTAGATACACCTTGATCAAGATGTAGTACCTTGAATTGAATATATTTTATCTCTTGTAAAATGGTAGCCACATTGGGAGACAAAGATGTATTAGTCGTAACTGGTGGTGCCTCATAGGAAGGTTGGGATGCTATAGGGGGTTGTTGATACATAGTTGCCCTTGAAGTGTCATTTGCAACTAGTTGTTCTATGGTTTGAGAGGATTAACCATTGTTTTATTTTTCTTGTAATATTTTAAGAATATCATCTTGTATATCATGATGTTTAGCTAAAATGTCTTAACTTACCTCTTATCAATTTTATCAAAATTGGTATATTAGGCCATTGTTAAAGTAGGAAAAAAAATAAAAAATGGATTAAATTTTTTGCAATAAGTTTCAATAAGTAAAATGCAATGAAAGGAAATTACTAAATAAATTAAATGTAAATTCCTAAAAAATCAAACTAGAATATGCATAAAAAGAGTATGAAGCTCACAAACATGTAAGGTGATTCCTTAAGAAGCAAAAGGACCTAGTAAATTCAAATAGAGTTTGAAAGAAATAATTTTTAAAATTATTAAGGTAAAATTTAAAAATTAAATGGAAATTTTGATTTAAATATGTAGGAAAAATCAAAAAATATTGGAAAAATTAGCACAAAATTTTTCGTAGGGTTTCTAGGGTTTTTTGTGCAAACAAAGTAAGTCAGGTTTATCAAATGTTTTAACTTTTTTGGGATAATGAAGTTTCATTCCTATTTTAGTTAAGGGTCTAGATTAATAAATAAATGTAGAATATAGAGATAATTATAGTGTTAATTTGTATAATTTATTTGTTTTTTTTTACTTTTCTAAAAATAATAATAAATAAAGAGAAATATAACTTAGTTTGAAACTAGATTGAGATGGCTAAGATAGAGGTTGAAACTAGTTGTGTAGGACTGAGACAATTTTATGAATATAAATCTAGCTTTTGTTTAGTGAAAAGGTAGGAGCACTAAAAATTAGACACTTTGGTGTCTAACATTGTTTTCCACTCCTGTCGATTTGTCCAAACTAGTCACAAAGACCTAAAACTTTTTAGGTTTTTATGTTTTTCTTATGTGAGCCTACCTATGAAATCTTGAGTGTTGATTGTTGATAAAACTTGTTGTAGATATATTTTAATATTTAAACCCTAACCTTCCATCATGCTTGATAAAACAATCTTTGAATCACTTGAGAAAGGGGGAGGTTAGTGTGTAAGATATAATGAATGTGTGATCCACACCCTTTATGTGGGCACACTACCTACATACCATTAGTATTAAGAGGGATCAAGCCATATGTATTTCTCTCACCTAATATGCTTTGTGAATAGTGTGATGTAAATGCAACATGCCAAATTGAGGGTGCTTGAGGTGACTAAGGACTAGTATGAGGGTTTTAGTGTGTTTGTAGCTATGTTGGGTGATTGTATATAGAGAATAGGGAAGTTTGTTTTAGTGCTTTGTTTGTATTCTTTCTTGATTTGTAAATTTTGTCACCTCCCTTATAAATGAGTTTTGGATGGAATGTTATAGGGAACCATTGGTCATGGGTTAGATGTATTTTCACTAGGATGACATAGTAAAGGATAAGAACTAGATGAAAATGACCATTGAGGCTCAAATTACAAAGGGATAGAAGTGTCAAAAATAAGACACCCTAGGGTCCGATGCTATAGTCCAAGTATGGCACTCTTGTCTTAAAGGCTTAAGCCCTGGGGAAATAGGATTGGCATGGGAAATATAGTCTAGCTAAGGTTGAATAACCATTTAGAAGGTTTTAAATGATCGGTAATGAGTGAAAAGGTATCTAAAAGGGTCATGAGATTATACAAAAATGAGCTATGGACAAGGTGTCACAAGCCACACTCAAACTACCAATTTGGACATTTTATATGACCATAAGGAGGCTAAATATTTCTTGAAGGGGTAAGAAGAAAATTTCATATGTTGTTGAAGGTAATTCACTTCATGTATATTAAGTTACTAAAAGTTATTTTAACTCTTTTTATATTGATAAAACATTTTTTTAATGTTATTTACAGAATTAGTCTTCTAACATTAATTTAGAATTAAGTTGAGTTAACATGGATTCTTGTATTTTTTTAACCCAAGATAATTATTGTGATAGTGATTCCTTGGTTTAATTATATGATTTAGATATTAGGATCAGATCTATGCAATGTTATAAAAAGAAGGGATTCACTTAGATAAGTTACACAACATTAATTAAGATTAAATTTTGTATATTTAATATTGAGTATTATGTTCTAATGCAGGAATACTCTTTTGATTTGATTATATAGGCACTTAGACACATATTATGTTGTTTTGATTCATAAATACATAGACTTAATTTAAGCATGTAAACTAGTTTAATAATATTTAATATATCACATTATATATTATGAATCCAATTACATAGATGCATGGAATATGGGTTTCTTATTTGTTTTTAGCTATGCATGAACTATTCAATAGTACTAGTTGCCAATGTATGTGGAAACATAAAATAATCCTCACATCTAAAACATATTTTTGACATACCTAGTTGCATATAAAGGTATGTATGTTGAATATATCAAATATATAAAATATTATTTTTGTTCTTTCATTTATTATTTAATAATAAATGAATTATAAGTTAACATATTCCATTCACTTAACTAATATGTTTGTAAACATGCATAATATTTTTGTTAGGTTAGTTATTTAATCAAATGAAGTGTAAGGTCTTAAATGGATTGTTTTTAATCTAATGTTACATCCATACTCAATTAGATGAAATGATCAAGATTAATAGTGTTTTATACTTCATTTAATATTGCATAAACATATGACTAAGACATGCATACTTGCTGATTTTTATTTCATTAGACTACATGTGCTTTCACTTTCCCTTCTGATAGTTGAATATGGTTACCTTGCTTCCAATAGGTTTGCCCAATATAAATTTGTAAATATTTCTTATGTGTAAAATTTTATTTGGGTTCCACTCAACTTGAAACTCAATTGGATTCTATTTGTGTTGTATTATGTTCACTTGTTGCTTTCTTCTAGTTCAATTAAATATGAACTTAACCATACTTTTTCAATTTTAGAATGTGATGGTTCATTAGGTATGTATTTCCTTAGATGATAATGGAAATATTGTATGAAAAGAATTGATTCCTTTCTTATGTAATTATCTAACAATGACTTAACTATTGGATTAATACATAAGTTCCTTCCCTTGAAATGATTAGATAATTAAGGATTAATTAATTAGATACCTGTTGATGCTTAGAATTGCACTGTTTCCAACACCAACAATGGGAAGTTTTAGGAATGTGGGACTTGTGACCTAAAATAACATCCAGATTTTAAAGAACCTAGCTCTTCTTTATCTCAAAAATATTATGGGAAAAAGGATAGAAATTAAACAGAAACAAAAATGCAATGAAATAAATATTGAACAATGGTGGTGCGCTTGAGTTTAATTTGATCCTTAATACTAAGCACAGTGAAGTGATCTTTAGGATTCAATTACATTAAAGAGCAATCAATGCATGATCAATGTAAAAGATGAAAACAAATAGAATCAAAGGTTCACAACTTAGAAAATTTTGCAATAACACATAAAATATCAACAAAGGCATAGAACTCAATCTTCTTATTAATTTTCTAGTCACATAAAAGGCACAGATACATGCATAGTTATACAAACTTTCTAACTCAAGAAAATAAAACAAAGGCAAATCATATTACTGGCCATAGCAAGAAAGTCTAAAACTTCTTGATAACAATCTCTTACAAAAAATTCTCTCTCTTATGATGATTTCTATGATCCATCCCTGCACCCATATTTATAGCATCAAACTAGCTCTAGATTGCCCACATGTTCCCAACCCAACAGTCTAACTAAACTCCAAATAAATTAGAAGTGTTTAACAAAAGATATCTTTTAGATCTCTGATGTTGGCCTCTCTACAAGTTTAAATCCCAATGGCCTAACTGAACTAGAACTTAACTAGAAGTGTTTAACAAAAGATATTTTCTAGATCTGAAATGTTTAGTCTCCCTGCAAGTTCATTAGCTGAATTAGATATACGTGACACTTTTCACTATGAAATAGGTGAGGACACCTGGTAGCTTCTACTTGTCTCACTTGAAAACCATCTCATTATTCAAGAAGCACCATAAAATGACACTTGGTAGCTTTTGTAGCACTTATAGAAAACACACGGCACTTTCCACTGCATTATACTCTTTACTGTGTCTTTGTATCAGGAGTATTCTATCTTTGAAATTTGTCATAATCCACTACTCTAAAACTTTATCAACTTATAGAAAATAGGACCCACAACACTTCTTGCCTAAACAGCTTTAAAAGGGGATTAGGGAAAGGTGTCACTTTTCATGTATCTTTAACATATGACACGTGTCAGCTTCTGCTTGTCTATAGAAGCTTTTAGATACTTTTGAGAATCCTATGGAAGGTGACACATGGTAGTCTCTATGGGGCTCTGACTATACTATATAAACACTCAGGCCTCATTTTAGATTTACATGAATGGTGACACTTGGTAGATTTCGTTGACTTTAGAAATAAAACTCGGGCCCCACCATAGTCTTTACCTAATAATGAAATAAAAGGAAGAAATTGCAGATGTTGACACTTGGCAACTTTCACTGAGTTTTAGCTAGGGACACATGGTAGCTTTCGCTACTTTTAGATAAACATATTAAAACCTTTTACAATTTCCAATTGGCATCCTCTGCGTGCACTAAGAAAAGCTTATCGAAAGAATCTTTTGAAACTCATAAGAAACTTGAAACATGGATGCTGAAACTTGTCATGCTCCACTAGGTTATAACGGGATACGTGGAACATTATACGCAACTTATAGAAATTATAAAATGTGTCTTAGCTGATGACACTTGGTAGCTTCCACATGACTTTAATACTTAGACAAAATTTAGGAAAAAATGAAACTTGCGCCCACGCTCTGTGTCAAAAAAATCACTGCCTCGAAACTAAAACGTGCAGGGACAAAACTTGGAGTGCACAACTAAAACTTAAAAAATAAAATGTAGAGTATTTTACTCTACAATTCTTGGCAACCCTAAGGAATTTTTAGCCTACTCAAAAAATAATCCACAATCTCCTACATGATCAAATGTGACAAAAATCATAACTTCAGTAAGGTCATCTGATAAATAGACCACTCAACATTAGATATTCCCTGCTTATTTTACAATTCTTGGAAGGCTAAATCAAGGTTGATGATGTCCTTGTGCAAAAAAATCTACAAAATATGAACTGTAGCCTTCAATTGGAATTCAAGCTAGGACATGGAAATCAATAAAGCTTCCACTTCTGACACTGATGAATCATTTGTTAAACTCTGGAAAACTGACTGATCATTTTGCCTAGCTAACAACAAAGGTTTAATCTCATCAACCATCAACATAGTGTTGCTATTAGAAAAAGGGGAGGGAAGACCAAATTGCACCAGATCTTCAATATGTTGCCTCATGTCTTTGATTCCCTCTTTCACCACATCTACAAGCTATTTGCAATTAATTACTATAGAGTTGCAACTGAGAACTTCATTCACCCTTTTTGCAGTAATTATTCTATTACTAATCCCTACTACTGATAACATTCCATCAATTATGTCATATAGCTTTTTTAGAAACATTTGAGAATCAAACACTCTTAAAGAGATAGTGGACAGAGTGGCTTCAACTAAAGTTTCTAATTTTTCACACAATTTCTATGCATTTAGCAGGAAAGTTAGAGAGGGTCTGAGCTGAGTAATCTCCTCAGAGATTCTTTTCCATATTGATATATATAGCTCCTTGACCAGATTTAAAAATCTTGCATTCTTTGGCCTATTAGCCAACTCAAGTGTCAATTGTTCTATTATTTGTTGCTCATCTTGAAGTTGGGCTTATATGGTAGTGAAATTGTTCTACTCATTCAGCAGCTTTTGTTGAAACTGAGTGACCTATTTCAAGTTTTCCTCACATTTTTCCTATAATGTTGCCTTTTCCTACCTTAAGGCTATCACTATAGCTTTCTCTTATTTTAGCTCTTCTTTCAAAGAATCATTTTGGACTTGAATATCCTGGTGAGTCTAAAAATATATAGTATCTTGCAACTATTTATTGAGACTCTCTATTTCATTATTCTTAGTTTTGATCTCTATAGTCAAACTGCTATAGTTTGCTTTCTCTTGAGCTAAATCAGCCTCCATCTTCTATAGCTTCTTTGATACTTTCAAATAATTAGTAGCTACTGCAAAAGTGGATTCATTCTTCATCTCAACCCTATCTTGTGGTCTAAAAAGTGACATATCCATAGCCACTGCATTTCATTGTATAATCTTTGGGTTGCATCTACTCATTTGGCTTGACTATATTAGGTGACAAATGGGTCACCATTAGTTGCTACTAAATTGGGTCAAATTGTGACCTTATATGTGGTGTAGCTAGGGCTTTATTATCTTTCATCCTCTTTTTCTCCATCTGGGCTTCCCTAGCCTTCTTATCAGTGTTTGCTTGAGTTTGGAAGGTAGAGGGAGAGGCAATGTGCCCACCCGAAAAAGGATAACTCTATGGAAATCCATAGGGAATAGCCAAATGTTGGCTAGGGGGAATTTGAGGAGGTAATCTCTTTAGGACAGATGGGGAAAAATGAGGCAATGATGTGGCCTGAGTATTAATAGGTAGGGCAAATTGGGAAATGGGCACAACAGAGGTGGCAAGAGATATTATTTGGCCAGATGGGATTGTCACCCCTATAGAAGAAGGAGAAAAAACACGTACCTAAGGAGCAACCGATGTACTCAGTGGTTGGTGTTATGAGGGTTCTACCTCCTCTAAATTTGGCTAAAGTTTTAGCCTCTTATGTTTCCCTGGCATTTCTTCTTCTATTTGTGCTTCCTTCTCTTCAACATTTACCACTGCTATTAGTGGTGATTGTACAAAACTAGGAACCCCAAATGCTGACACTGATGGAGAAGTTTTGGGTGGTGAGGATACCACACTCTTTTATTTTTTAATGGCACTGAGAGATTGGGGCCAAATAGTTACAATGAATGTAGATGAGATTTGTCCTGGGGCCTACACTATATCAGGGCTAGAGATCGAAGATAGATGACATTCATCCCATATTTCCTCCCATTTCTCATCTGAATCTACATTTCTAAAAGAGCGAGGTATCTCACAAATCTCCTGCCTATACTTCTAATAGGCTTCTATTTTCTCTAATTTCTAGTCTTTGTTCTTCAATGCCCTTCTTAAACCAAAAGTCATTCTAATTTTAGGATCAAAATCCTTTTGCTTAACATAAAAAGTTTCCCATGGCCTGGCTTCCTGAAGGGGAAAATCTGTCAATTCCACATACCAATCAAGAATATCTTTCTGAGGGTTTCTTCTATTTTCCCAAAAGGGACAGCCCTCATGCACAATTCTAGTAGTGACCTTGTTATTCTTGACCCATGAAGTTATGAAACTACTTGGGTCATATCCTCATCTATCTTCAATCAGATAGAAACCTAGGAAAGCTAGCTTTCTTAGCAACATGTGCTCAGCATCTTTGACTTTTAGGGCCATGTTGTTTGTTACCCATGGAATATCATAAATTTTCTTCTTTTCCCAGTGCCATATTCATTATCAACTATAGAAACTTGTTGGGTGACTTCTAAGAATGCTAACCTAAGGGTCAAAATATTAGGTAGCAACATTGATTCTCCATTAAAACCATGGACTCTAATAATAGTATGATGGGATCCAAAAAAGTAATCACAAGGAATATTACAATTTGTCATAAAGCTTGAGACACTTAGAGTTAATCTATTCTCAATAGGCTTTGGGTTTAGATGACAAAAGGTAGGGGCAATAAAAAATTCCCAAATTTCATATGGGTCAGATGCTTTAGACAAGATATGTGTCCATGCAGACACAAGAATGGTCCTATTATGACCAAAATTGGGGTCATACATATTCAAATGCATGTATTGGGAAAAGATGCTAGAGTTTTGATATAGCATGAGGTGAAAAAAATAATAAGAATACCTAAAAACCACTTTAGATTTGAAATGGGTGAGTTGTTCAACCATTGAATATGCAATCTACTCAGATAAATCTAGCCGATACTCTTGTGACTTGTCAACAATTTTTAACCTGAAGAGAATGGCCATTTGTTCTTCATAAATAGTTATATCTTCTTTCATTCCAAAAATGAATGCCATCATGGAAAGTGCCTCTTGACTAGCCTATGAAAATTTTGCTCTTCTTGTTGGCAGTACTAGCACAATGGTATCATCATCCCCTAATTACAATTATGATTTTAGAAACCTCAATTGATTATTGATGTTTTCCCACATTTTTTGCATCTTGGCAATGGTAGGAAATGTGGCTATCTTGTCATGATATAGGGCCAACATGTCCCTAATGGCCTTTGGTGTAATTTTCACCATGAATGGACCCTATTGTATGGTATTTGAGGGCACATGAAATAATTTGGTGCATATTTCAACTAAGTCAGGGCATGGATGTACACTTGGGACAATGAATTGTGCTAGTTGGGAAGTCCATATCCTCATTGTGAATTTTTCGTATTGTCCAGCCTTGGCCCTCTGAATACATCTTTGATGTGCCCCTTCTCTTAGAGATTTTATAAACTTTTGAAGGATTGGGTCCATGATTTCATCTACAAAATCTTTCACCTTTGATGGGTCGTTTGCATAACCAACTTCAAGGACTCTAATCTACGGATAGGTCTTTAAGGGTTATACAGGGGCCAAAGCATATGATTTACTTATGAGAAGCTTATCAATAGATTCATAAATCCTAAACCCATTTTTTGAATATTTTGCCTCCATATCTATGTCTATACCAATAATCAGTGAACTTATATAATAGGTATTGAGTTTTTCAATAGGGAAAACACTTTCACTAAGTAGGTTTTGCTATAAATTGAAATTTGTAGATAACAGGGATTTTCAAGCAAATGTAGGAATGTTTGAGACACTATTAAGCTTTAACTCTTGTTATGGGGTATTTAATGAGCCATCAAGTCTCAAAAATGATATTAAAACTAGATAATTGTTACTAAATATTATTGAATCTTTGTGGGACAGAGAGTTAGACACATCATGAAAGTGGCTGCATAAGGGTACCAAAAGATATTTAATGAATGCATGAGTTTTCAAAATTTTGAAAAGACTCTAAGCTATAGCGATGTGTTCAAAGAAAACTTATTAAAATAAAGAGTGGGAAATAAAAATGGGAAAATAGAGCAACAAGGAACGGGAAACTATCTTACTATAAAACAACTAACTAGGTTTATTTGCCTCCCTCCTGGATCAAAGGGAAAATTTCTAAAGTCTCCTTCATGGCAAGGTGACTTATGATGCCAAAAAATCACTAAATGGCATGGAGCTCTGGTGACTTTCTCTTCTTGCTTTCCACCTTGATTGGCTTACATCTAGTGGATCGGAGTCAAACATGCTTCCAACATATATGTACTCTTCTTATTCTTGGAAGCTTGTCGAATGATGGTTATTCATGCTAGCATGTCTCATCAAGAAATCAATGGCTATTGGCTCATCACTATAAGCCCTTTGATATACATCATTGATTAGCTTATCTCCTTCTACCTCATGCTCGGGTTCCATTGCATGATCATCCTCTTTGATGACTTCAAAAATATCATCTTTAGATTCACCAACCTCTTGAAAGGATAAGCTTGAAAGCTTGCAGTAATTTTGCATATTTATTTGAGTCTCAATGGTGCCTTCTCCACTAGAAGCCAACTCACAACCTCCTTGAAGAATAGTGTAACCTGCCCCAGTGACTTTAAACAAGTCATTTAAAACATGATCAAGGAAGTGTCCATGCTCCTCCATGATGTCTTACAAAGTGAGAAAAAGGTTAGAAATTATCTCTTCTTCATCAGAGATAGAGGTAATATATTCTGACTTGTCCTTTGGTTCATCAAAGGGTGTACCTATGGTGATCTCCTTCTCATCTACACTCATGAAATCTTCTTAACCAACCATGAACTGAGCACACTCTTCCTTACTTGATTTCCTCCAAAAAAGGTTCCTCTTTGAGAAGGGATGAAGTGGAAGGTTGATGGTTATGCATATGTGGGAGAGGAGGAAATCCTTGAGCTAGAATTGAATGATTCTCTTCTTTCCATTTGGCCATCACTTCATCTATATTAGATGTGGCTTGATAGCTCTCCTAGAGAGGTGTAGATGGGGTGTGTTCAAATGTAGGATCTTCTGCTTGATCATCACCATGAGTAAGAGCAGCCTCGACTTCTTCAAGGCTTTAAGTAGAACTTTTCTCCTCCTCTTTTTTTCCCCATGATTCCATTGTTTGTTTCCAACTCATGACCTTAGGATTATAACTTTTCCCTTCAAAAGAGGTAGCAATTTTATCTTCTTCAAGGTCTCGAGCTGGTTCATGATTTTCCCTCTTCTAACTCAGAATCTAGACATCATGTTGAGAGACTTGAGGATTGGTAGAAGAGGTATCTTTTGGCATAGGCTCCCCTCTAAGGTCTAAAAACTCTATCTCTCTTTCACTAAGCAATCTCACCTTAGCCTCTAATTCTTCAATTTGCTTAGCTAGATTTTCTTGAAAGAGTCTTTCTTAGAGCTCATAGGGATCATCATAGAAGTGGGAAGTGCATGAAGGCTACAATGAAAAACAAGAAGCTTCTTGAGGAAGGGTGGGAGGGACTTGAAAGGGACCAACCTCATTTTGTACCTCACACTCTTAGATAATGTCTTTCTCCTCCTTGT
Organism: Torreya grandis; assembly: GCA_037957365.1. Lineage (NCBI taxonomy): Eukaryota > Viridiplantae > Streptophyta > Pinopsida > Cupressales > Taxaceae > Torreya > Torreya grandis. Next base: position 1,343,768 of record JARHVA010001862.1, on the reverse strand, counting down.
TGTTCCATGACCCAACAACTTTACTCTAGCTCATGATATTAGGATTGGACATCTCCTTTTGGGGGGATAGGGCTGCAAGGTGAGGGGGGAGTGAGGGTTTAGATTCCACTTCCCTTTCTACCAACATAGACTACTACATTTGAAGATTTATCAATTTAATTTGTTTATCAAGATTGGCCTTAAATGCCAGATTTACTATTTCAAAACTTTCCTCCACATGATTGGGGAAAGGACCTTGACAGGCTCAACTTGGCTCATGAGCAAGGGCTGTGTATGTCTAATATGAAACTTGGGGCAGTGGATATGTAGGTTGATAGACTTGGTAAGGCTGCCTCTCATGAATACTCAACTTCTTTTCCAAAGATGCAATCAAGCCACTCACATCCAACATCTCATTTTTAAGCCTTTGCCAATTGGCTCTTTCAATGGGACTCCATTCACTCTTAACCAGATCTAGTGTATTTCTCACTTGATGGATGACATAATCAGGGATTTCCTAGCCACATCCCCTTCTAGTGTTAAGCTCTACTACATACTTTTCATATCCTAGTAGTGCTTGTTTGAAGGTGGAAATGGGTCAATTAGCAAACAGATTAGGTTGAGTATGAGACATGACATATTGGGAAGACTGAGCATAAGACTGATATAGCTCATGATAGTGCTGAGATGAGTCATATTGGACCTGTGAAGGGCAAAAATCATAACTTTATGGATCCTTATTACTTGAGGTAATTCCATGAACAACCTGAGCTTGATCAAAAATATATGAAGGAGCATAAGCCCCATGGTTTTGAGTAACAAAATTATACATACCAAATGGTGATTTCTTGAAGGCACCAGGACTGCTTAACCAACTGATTTAACTCAGAGTCACCATTGGTGTTGATAAAATAAAAAACTCCAAAGGCTGGTTGGCTGAAGAACACACCAAAAATTCTTTAACTCTTTAAAAAATTCATCCCACTGGGAGTGCCAAAAATTGTTGATGCTTAGAATTACACTATTTCCAACACCAACAATGGGAAGTTTCAAGAATGTGGGACTTGTGACCTAAAACGACCTCCAAATTTTAAAGATGCTGGCTTTTTTTATCTCAAAAATATTATGGGAAAAAGGTTAGAAATTAAACAAAAACACAAATACGATGAAAGAAAATTTTAACTATGGTGATGCACTTGAGTTTAATTCGATCCTTAATACTAAGCACAGTGAAGCTATCTTTAGGATTTAATTACATTAAAGAGCAATCAATGCATGATCAATGTAAAATATGAAAACAAATAAAATCAAAGGCTCACAACTTAGATGATTTTGTATTAACAAAAAAAATATCAACAAAGGCACAGAACTCAGTCTTCTTATTAATTTTCCCATCACATAAAAGGCATAGATACATGCACAGTTATACAAACTTTCTAACTCAAGAAAATAGAACAAAGATGAATGATATTACTGGCCACAGTAAGAAAGTCTAAAACTTCTTGATAACAATCTCTCGTAGAAAATTATCTCTCTCTTCTAATGATTTCTCTGATCCATCCCTACACCCATATTTATAGCATCAGACTAGCTCTAGATTGCGCACACATTCCTAACCTAACGGTCTAACTGAATGAGAAGTGTTTAACAAAAGATATCTTTTGGATCTCTAACATTGGCCTCTCTACATTTTCAAATCCCAATGGCCTAACTAAATTGGAACTTAACTGAAAGTGTTTAATAGAAGATATTTTCTAGATCTAAAATGTTTAGTCTCCCTACAAGTTCATTGTCTGAATTAGATATACATGACGCTTTTCATTGTGAAATAGGCAAGGACACTTGGTGGCTTCCACTTGCATCACTTGAAAACTATCTCATTATTTAGGAAGCACCAAAAAATGACACTTGGTAGCTTCTGCAGCACTTACAAAAAACACACGACACTTTCTGCTACATTATACTCTTTACTTTGTCTTTGTATCAGGAGTGTTCTGTCTTTGACATCTATCACAATCCACTACTCTAAAACTTTATCAACTTACAAAAAATAGGACCCACAACACTTCTTACCTGAGCAGCTTCAAAATGGGAATGGGGATAGGTGTCACTTTTCGCGTATCTTTAACAAATGACACGTGTCGACTTTCGCTTGTCTATAGAAGCTTTTAGATACTTTTGATAATTTTGTGTAAGGTGACATGTGGCAGTCTTTATGGGGCTCTGGATATACTATAGAAACATTCAAGACTCATTTTAGATTTATATGGACGGTGAAACTTGGTGGTTTCCACTGACTTTAAAAACAAAACCTAGGGCCCACCACAGTCTTTACGTAATAATGAAACAAAATGAAGAAACTATGGATGTTGAGACTTGGCAGCTTCTGCTGAGCTTTAGCTAGGGACATGTGGTAGCTTCTGCTACTTTTAGAAAAACATATTGAACCCTTCCATAGTTTCCACTTGGCATCCTCCATGCACACTGAGAAAAGCTTATTGAAAGAAGCTTTTAAAACTCATAAGAAACTTTAAATTTGGATGTTGACACTTGTCACACTCTTCTAAGTTATAATGGGACATGTGGCACATTCTACACAACTTATAGAAATTATAAAATGTGTCTCAGCCGATGACACTTGGCAACTTTCATGTGACTTTGATACTTAGACAAAATTTAGGCAAAAATGAAACTCGCACCCACGCTCTGTGTCAAAAACTTCACTACCTCAGAATTGAAATGCACAAGGACAAAACTTAGAGCACACAACTAAAACTCAAAAAATAAAATGTAGAGTATTTTACTCTATAATACCTTGGATGAATTATGTCTTAAACTCTCTTGTTTTATATTGATGCATTGGTTATGCTAATATAATGATGTTATATGGATTCATTTTTAGACTGTCTAAAGGTTATTTGATGAATGGTGATATTAATCATAACTATATCATTGATCATTATTCTAAATAATGGCATCCATGTTTAATAAATGAGTGTTGTGTGAAATATTAAGGCAATGGTGTAGTGATCTTAAAGGCCATGAGATGTTTATAACATTAATTGTTAGCATTGTGAAACTTGAGTTTTAAAATATGTTCTTCTCTTTTATGTAATAATGTCTTTTATATATTCTTGATTATAAATTTACATGTGATGAATTGATTTATAGTTGTTGATTATGATTACTTATCTGAAATCATGTTTAATAATGAGATTAATAACCTATCCATTTAATAAAAACCTATTTTAACCTGAATGATATCCTAGAATATTATAGTTATCCTTCTCAGTTATACTAATATTCTAACTTAACCATCTTTGAGCAAGATTAAAACCCACTGAGGAGAGTGAGGTATTTACCTAGGGTTAAGGACCTAGAAATGGTCCTATGTGGAAGTACAAGTGCCACATATGACACTTGGATCCTATCCATCTATACATATACCGATATGCACCAAACCCCATAAAATATCTATTAAGGTAACACACTTCCCCATAGCACCTTTTATATGTAGTTACCTCAATTACCTTAGTTTGCCTTATTTGGTTCTAGTTGTGCATATGTGAGTACGTTGAATGTTTATCACTTGCATTAGCAAGCGAGGTAATTAGTTCCAACATGCATCCAAAACATACTCTGATATACAATTCTAATTTTTTTGGGGGGGTTATTTCAATATTTTTTTAATAAATTAGGTGTCATTAATGATATATATGTAAATATTCCTACCCTAGTCTATTATATTTCCACACTCTAATGTGTCTTGGAACTATCATGAAGACAACTATGATTTTAAGATTCAATTAGGATAGGGGTGTTCTAAATGATATGATTGCATCTTTTGGGCTGATTTTAAATTTTGAAATATATATTTTTCTTTTGAAATTACATTTTCCTTTTAATTTTTTGTATAAAATATTGGATTCTAATTTTTTTTTCATTTTTTTTAAAAAATTTTCCTCCTCTAAATATAGTTATAAAACCAATCATGAGTGCTTAGATGATTAACTGAAGAAAAGTTACACCTAACCACTAAACAAGATAACCTAAGGACCAAGAAGCTTATACACTCATATATTTACACTTTAAAAGAGAGTGAAATATTGTATTTGACCCTATTGTGCCTTAATTGAAATAAAGAATTAAAATATGGGGATCATGAGAGATCCATCAAATGTAAAGTGATAAAATGAAGACATGCTAGTAGATGATAAAACAAAGGAAATTTTGTATTCATATAAATTAGGCATCAAGCGATCTGGAAGAACATAAGAATGTAATTAAAATAATATAACAATTTCATAAAGTATATGATAATCCCCAAAGGTGCGTGATGTGAAGGAAGATATTAATATCACTAGATAAGACATGTAACATTGTGATAGGTTCAACAAAAAGAAATATAGTGGTAAACTAAAAAGGGAAGAGGATAAACCCAAGAGGGGGAGATAGTAAAATAAGCTACCAAAGAGTCTAACAAAGGAGGAAATGAATAAATAAACCCAAGAGAGATATTAAAAATACAAAGGTATTTTAAAAGAATAAATGGTTAAATAAACCTAAGAGGGAGATAAAATAATTAGAAATAAAGAACATGAATGTAAAATATAGGAAAATTAAATAAAAATACATAATAAACTACCAGCACAAATGAAGTAAAATCAATGACATGATAAATGTGAAGTATACACTAGATATATGATTTCTCAAAAATGTCTCTAAATTACAGTACATGTATCATTATTCTAATCATAATTTTCATAGTGAAGCTGATATTATGCCTTGACCATGGAATATTTTACCATGTCTAAAATAATTTAAATAATAACCTTGTGAATATCCTATATAGAGAAGGTATGGATGTTCTAATTAGGAGGACATTATTCCTTCAATTGAGAATAATGTAGAAAGGGAATACGATGTTCTAAACTAAGAGGTGGTTTTGGCTGAAGGGGAGTTTTTTATCCATCCTGTGAACATATTATGATGGCCATGAAGATCCTTGAAAAACTATGGGTATTCTATTGATATGCCTTACATGTTTTAGTGGAGTGGGAAGGTGAATCATGCCAAATTTGATAATGACCCAATTTATTGGGGTGTATGTGAGATTTGTCTTTTCTAGTTTAAAATTAGGTTGAGGAGAATTAAGTGTCACCTTATTATGAATCATATTTTAATGCTTATATGGAACTTATTGTAACATTACTTATCTATATAATGTGTAGGAGACTCATGACAAAGTCAACAACACTCCCCATTTGGGGTTGCATGTAGAAAGTATCTTTGAAAGATACATATCTAGATATAGAGGAAAACTCATGGCATCGATATGAATTACATTTAAGTATTGTCAAAACACTCAATAATTATTCATATAATGAGTACTAGTCCCATAAAAATTAAAAAAAATACAAGTGAGGAAGACACATGTAATAATTGGCTATCTACCAGAGGAACTTGTCCTTGTGAATTATTTTGATTTTTATATCTCTTAAATTCTTTAATTTTTTTGATCATATGCCTATGTAATTTTATAAATGGAAAAAACTAAACTGGATGATGACATCTTAATTTTTCCATTGATATCCTCAATGTTAATGGGTATGGTGTTGAATCTAACATCTGTAGAGGAAAAATACTTTAAATATTAAAAACATATGAGAAAAGGAACCAAATAAGTATTATGATCATTAAATGTGCCATTATCAAGAACATCTAAATTAAAAAAATCATCATCATCTAGGTCATCTCAAGAAAGATTGATAACATTAAGGCTAGAGTTGAAGAATGATTGGTCATAATATTTCTTAAAAATTATTTATATCAATGAATTTCCTCATTTTTTTATTTACTAAATAAAAAATAAAATGGACCATCTATGCATAACCACCATCAAAATTGGAGTGATGAGATCCACATTGAGACATTCAACCATAATGTCACTAGAAAAAGTAATTGTAATATATTTATTTAGAATAACAATTATCATAGGTATCTCATCATTTATGCTCTTGTGATAATGGGGTAATAAGGTGGGAGTAAATTGAGTTATGTTATTAGGATGAATATTTGTTTTTAAGGTTAATCATACTAGGTTCATCATTTTAGAAATCAATATAATTTGGTGGAATATTTCCAAAACAAATCAAGGTGACCACTATAACCTCTAACTAAATCGATAAGGAAACTAAAACACTAAAACTTGAAAAAATGAATACTTGGAAGAAGTTAAAGGGTAGGTATTTTAAATACACAATATTTTTGTAATTATTAATAATTTTAAGGGTTGTTATCACCTTGAATTTTATAGATAGCTCCTAATTATGGGAATTTGACATATTGACCTATGAAATAAGTTATGTCTTTCATGCCATGATTATAACATAATAAAATTAAAATATTATAATATAATTTAAATTTGAAAACCATAAAATTGACCCTAACTATAATAGGAGGCAACCTATTAGGAATATAAATGCACCCAATGAGTGGAATTTGTCTCTAGTCATATGTTTGACATGTGTTATGGATGGACTTAAGGTTTTTTATATAATAAAGAATGGATTTAAAGAATTAAAAATAGGTGATACATGTTTTTATACTTTAATTTATGAGGGCTCTCTTGACTTGGTAATCACCTATTCTAATTATTGTTAATAAGAGGAGGATCACCTACATGAATAATTATTTCATCATGGTTATTGTTTGGATAGAATTTAATAAATTCAAATCTTGAATTACTAAATTATAATTTTTAATATACATCTCTTCACATTTTTTAATGATAATTTCTTTAAAACTAATAAAATTGGCTTCTTTTTCCATAGGTGTTGGTTGAGGAATGTTCATAGCAAAGAGAGTTTGCATTAACTCATTTCAATGTTTAATAAAGGTATACATAAGTTCAAGTAAATAAATAAAACTAAGAATATTATATATTTATTAAATGTTATTCCATTCTTCAAGGTTAGTTTAGGCTAAAAATGACCGTAACTAAGAAACATAGGTCTTACTAGTATTAGGTTTAATTATAAGAAGATCTAGACCTCATTTTAGTGTAGTTCTGACATGTTTTGATGGTATTAGAAATGTAAATACAATATTTGTAGTTAAATTTAACTATATTATCACATGAAAAATAATTTTTAAATCTATAAACCATATCAAACATTTCAATACAAATACATAAATAGGATAGAGTATCAACACATTCATAGAATACTATATCGGTACAAACAGAGAAGACTTCATACAAAAATAAACAAAATAATATATTTAAATAAATAGATTTTATAAAATATGAGAAATTATTAACACTAGATATATAATTAAATTAATATAAAAAATTAGAACTACATTATCATGGGTGAGTAATTCATTTTTTATGATTTTTCAAAATCTGAAGGTTCAAAAGGGACAAAGACTAAAAGTTAAGCTCTAAGATATTATTCAATAGTTATGTACACATGAGGGGTTATCATAGGCTATTTTTAAATTTTTTAATAAGAATCAATGTGAGATATAATTTGATTCATGTCATTCAATCATTAGGGATAATTAAATTTTATATAAAACTAATAACTAGAGTTGAGTGAGGCTGATTTTTTGGTTGTGAAAATTTATAATTATTTTAATGTTGATTGGGATTTATTTGGGGATGATTTGGAATGTGATTAATATATATATGTGTGTGTGTGTGTGTGTGTGTGTGTGTGTGTGTGTGTGATACTTATCTTGAGTGTGTTCATCATTCTTTACCTTACCTTCATGTGTTTTTTAAACTTTATCAAATGATTAATAATGTTTTATTATCATAATATCCTATTCAAAGTTATGAACAAGGATGAAATCATATGATATGGTAAGAATGGAATGATAATTTTGTGAGAATCACACCAGTTATCATGAAACCCAAAAAAATTGGTTGTCATACCATTAGAATTTTGGAAAAAAGTCATAAAATTCTATGGGTTGAGGTTTGATATTTTTTCTCATAATATTTTCAATGCTAAGAGGTTGATTAACATCATAGTTATTAACTTTGTCATCAAAAGGAGGGATTAGTTTAAAATGGATTCCCAAAATAGGATGGGAAAGGGACATATTTTGTGAACCACATAACATGATAGCATGAATTTTCCTCTTAGAATCATGACTATGATCATAAGTATCACTAACACCATCATCTATCACAATATTGTTTTTAGGTTTCATGAACACTCTAGTTTTTTTAATTAGGTTGAGGCACCTCAAATTGTATTATGAGTGTTCCTAGATTTTATCTTTATTAAATGATTATTTTAATAATATAATGAGATAATGATTAATTTAAGTTGTATTATTAATTTGACTATCTTCAGTCATGTTATGTTCAACTTTATTATCAAAGGATTTCCAATATTTAATAAAGTCATGTGTTGGATCATTATCCACTTTCTTATAATTAACAAATTTACCTAAGTTTTTATTAGGTAATTCATGATATTGGAATTCTTAGATCAATAGATCCACTAATCCTTATAAATAAATAATAGAGATAGACTTTATTTGATTTTTACATTATAAAAAATAACCCATTAGGGATTTGGAAAGTAATTTGGTTGCTAAAAAGTGTTAACTTTGAGTCACTCCTTATATAAATTCCCAAAGTCTTTAATGTTCAAATAATAATAATTATATATATCATAGGATATGGTGTAAGTGAACACACGCATGCACGCACGCACGCGCGCGCGCACACACACACACACACACACACACACACACACACACACACACACACACACACACACACACACACACACACACACACACACACACACACACACACACACACACACACACACACACACACACACACACACACACACACACACACACACACACACACACACACACACACACACTTGTAATATGAGTTGATATGGATTAATTTTGGAGGTTATTAATGAGTTTTTTGAAATAAGAAGTTTAAATATGATATTCCCAAGAAAATCCTTAAGGGGAGGTGGGAGGTATTTTTATTTTGAATTTACACACTATAGTTTTTGAGGATTATTTTTCATTCATATGAATTTATATGAACTATTAAATTTTATTTCATCTATTTAGTTCAATACTTGCAACATTAGTTTGTGTAGTCACTCAAATTTGGTCATTAATACTCGATAATGTCATTTTCAACCCATTTTAATTTTAGTTGACTTTAGCACTTAATTTGGACCTATTTCACCACTTCACTCTATATTAAATACCTATACATATCTATCATTTTTTTAATGATATATTACACCTTTAAAAATGTTCTTAATTGCTAAAAACCACTCTAATCATTTGTATTGACATCCCAAATTCTAAATTTTACACATTTCCTTAAAAGATAGGATAGACCAGTATGGGTCAATGGTGCCAGTTTATATTTAACCCTATGGTTTTATCCCAATATTTACCCTTAATAATGGATAATTTTAAAATTTATACCCTCCCTAATAGGTTGGTATTTATTTTTAGGATAGGTTACATGAGGTTTCTCCCTTTTGAATTTTTAAAAGGCACACCTAATTCATCTATTATATGACTTGTAAATTTTAATATTGAGGCATACTTACACTTTCAATTATTCAATCCAATTATAGATGCATTCATATATCAAAATAAGCACAATTACACAAATCACTCTTAGTGAGATAACTATGTGGGTTTGATTTCTCTCTTTAGAGTATTGGATATATAGGTAGTGATCAATCATCACATGGGTTATTAGGGTTAGCTTAGCCCATTACACTCCCCCTCTCCTTTTGATTATTTTTTATATATTGTAAGTTGTATTAGGGTTTAATACTTGAATAAGTTATTTTTAAGTCATCTAAATGTATTTATAAGGTAAATTTTTCACACACATGTATGTTTCAAGTAGACATAGATAATTGTGCCTTGATTTCCTTGATTTTAAATAGAGGAATAAATTGACAAGTAGAGCATAATAGTGCATGTAGATCATGTCCCCTTTCTAATGTTCTTGTCCCTAATTAGTTACACTTATGATTTCATCTTTCACAATCATAATCAAATATATTGATTAGTTCCAACCACTTTATATTTTCACACATTTAGATCATAGATAGTAAACATATAAGTATTTTGTTGTTTTTCATAGTTATATTCTTTCATTAAATCACACTTTGTCAATTTCAGTACTTTGCTTTCATTATTATTATTTAAAGTTGTTTATGGCATTTAATTTCTTTATTTATATTAATTAGGTTTAATACAAATATTATCTCTAAATTCCAATATTGGTGAACCTGATTTTTATTTTAGCATCACTTCTATTTTTTCCCCTAAGGTTTAGATAAATACCTAGGCATCCAACACTAAAAAAAAATTATTTAAACCTTGGATCTAATATTTAACACTAAAAGAACTTACTTTCAACCTCAAATTTAATGGTTGATATTGAAAGCACTTTTTTTTTACCTTAGATATGATATCTAACATTGAAATCACATTATTTTGACCTTGTATTTCATGGGAATTTAATAATATCATGCACAAAAAAATATTTCTATTTTTATCTTTATTTTTTTAGTTAATTTTTGCAATATCTTTTCCTTGTTATTTGTATATGCCATCTAATATATGCCTCCCTTATTCCTATAAGGTGTAGTTCTAGGTTAAGTGGGGTTGATATTGAGCACATTAAAATCCATTTTACCACTATTAAAATGATTTCCTCTAATTCAAAAAATGGTTCCATTTATTTTGATGAAAAATTTGCTCATGAATATTTTCAAGAATATAATCACAATGAACAAGATAATTAGATGATCATAATGCATAAATAGTTATGAAGGATTAAATAGGATCCATCCTGATGAAATTAATTGAGTAGATCATGCACAAGTCAAAATTTATCCATATTTCAAAAAAGAATCTATCAAATTACACAATATATACCCAAATTAATTTTAAGTTATTTTATCTTATAAAATTTCATAAAAAGTAAAATGTTCCAATTTCAATACACAATAAGAGCCACTCTTTTACATTGTAATCCCTACCATATGTGTTACTACTTCTACCATTGATATTGTTATTACATTTATGCCTCTAAGTTTTGAGGCAATAAAATGCTTACAATATATATTTATTCTGATGCCTACCATATGTCTCATGCATGACCTTTGATATCTACACATCCTACATCACCTACATTTCCTAATTCATACTTCCTTATGTAAACTATTATGGTTTTTCATGTTATAGTGTTGTAGCTAGATCAAAATATACCAAAAGCTAGCCAATCAATGGATTAACAAGCCTTAATTCATAATTTTTTAGAACTTGAAATTGCACCATATCCTTTACCTAAAGGATTTGTATATCTTAAACTTCCATTATGTGATTACTAAGTATATATAGAAAAACATCTTTGATATTTTAAAGTGGTATGTTTGTATTATTATTTAAATGACAAGTTGTTAACTAATTTGTGTCCAATAAACCTAAAATATTACACCTTGCATCAGTTTTATGATTTACATGTTCAATCATCAAATAATTAAATCCTTTAATAGATTAATTTCTCAAGCATTTTTCTATCAACATTAATGAAAATATTTCTTATGCACAAATGTTTAAGCTTAATCAAGGAAACAATGAGCCTATCAATGACTATGTACTTTTTATAAGACCATGATTGACATGATGACTAAAACATTGATAAATAATGAATTATAAGATATTTCCAAACAAATATTACTTGTGAATTTGCATGAGTCAATTATTTTCAATAAATTTAGATCATTTGAGTAACTTATTCATAACATAAGATAAATATAAGTTAAACTTATTCATTTGAATAGGCTCAATATGGCACTGCATCTAATTTAAATTCCATATAATCTTTTCAAAGTAAATAATCTTACAAAGATAATCTAATAGATACTAAAGATCCTGAAAAAAACATGGTTAATGTTATATCTCAACCTTCCAACAAGTTTGTTTTATCAAAACAACAAAGGAGGAAATTGTATATATTACCACAACCACCTCATGAATTATTAAATATGTTAGTTAAGTGTAACATTATTACTCTACCTCCAAAATTTTAATTTGATGCAAGTATAACTCAAGGTAAATAATTTTATAACAAGGAATATGTTTATTACCCTAGAGTAATGGTCATTATACTAACATATGTTTCATGATCAAACACAGTATTCAAGATCTTATAGATAACAATGTCATTGAGCTAGGTACTCCTAAAGAGGATGCTAAGCCTCAATATAATAATAATGTTAAATTTAATATTTTAAGTGATAAATTTAAAAATATTGATAAAAATAATGATAATTCAATAGCATATCATAATTATAATGTATATCCACCTCTTGAGTCATATGATCATTCATTAAATGAAAGCATTAGTACAATTGTTGAAATTATCAACCACATCCTATAGTGTATGATTATTCTAATTTTCATGCCTTATGTATATGATCATATATTGATAAAAAAACAATCAATAATTTACTATTTTATAATGGATCAAGTGATAATGCATGTACAATGAAATTAATCCATTCATTAGGATAAACACAACATGGTATACAAGCAAGATATAAAAGTGTCAAGACATTAAATGGGAAAAAAAATAATTTGGGGGAAATTATGTCACCCATTTAAGTGGGAATTACTATCTATATACTCCTTTTATAGTCATATGATAAAATCAGCTATTGGATTGATGTATCTTCCATGATACATATATGCCTAAAATGTTGTCACTACAACCAATTTATTACAATTTCAAGAATCAGATATGAGTACCCTCTATAATCTATGGTACCTCCTTCTCCCCATCCACCACCATAATGTATTAACACACATATTCAATAACAAATAATATTTACAATTTTTTCTCCTATGAAAATTATTTATATTCAACCAATTTACTTGAAACTACAAAAGTCTCAAAAGTAAGCATATTAAAAAAAGATGTCAACTTCATAAACTGAATCATCATGTGTAACCTATTCTAAATTAATGATTCATAAAAATTAACATGTTTCAAAAATAACTCAAATTTGGTATAATCTTACACTAGTCTTCATCAAATTTCAAATAATTATACATCTCCTAGAGTTATTCCTCCCACACATAGTTACATGATTAGTGATCTAAATAGTTTCATTACAATACATGATGCATTTTTTGATTCTATGGCATCCACATATAGCACATTTCATCTAATAAATGTGATCCTTCCATAAATTATTATATATTATTATGACTCTCATCTTGATGAGATCATTGGATAGCATGTTACATTTTCAGATATTTGAAATATTACAAAAACATTCAAATAATTATAAAAAAGTAGTAGATAGCTTTTTGATTTATTCCATCATGTTATTATTCTACTTCTAGAACATGAAATAAATTGGATCAATCCTTCTAATCCTTTTTTCTTAGTGAATTTTTGGTCTCTTATCTCTTCTTTTTCACTTTCTAGATCTGAACAGTCCAATATAGTAGTTCATACTACCTTCATTTGCCATTATCTTTATTGTTTTATAGTTTGAACTAAGAAAATTTAATTCCCTATCAAAGAAAATATCAACCAATATGGGTCAAAATAGACTACCAATAGTATCTTAAGTTTATATATCCTATCATATACCTTTTTTTAGATAAATTAGAAAATGAGCAAAATAAAGCCTTAAAACATTCAATTTTTATATTTTCCACTCAGTCTTAGTATACACAATAGTACTTATCCATGTAAAATATTTATTTTGTGTCATATATTTCTCATACATGCATATTACACACTTTGAAAAGTTCCCAATTGATGAGAAAAGGATATCATCATTCCTTCACATTTCTATTCTATATCCTACATGTCTTTCATGATTACAATTCACATATACAGTGGGGCATATTGCTCATACATTACCATTCCATCATTTTCAATGCTCACTTTACATTGACACATGTTTTATATTATTCAGATCCCCTCCCTTTATTCTATTTTCAAACCCATGGTTATCACAAATTTCTATTGTTATTATTTCAAAATTCAAAAAAGTACATATTTTTAAAATATAAAAAAATCAAAATATTATAAAAATAAAAATAAAAAATAAAGACCTAAGAATGATTAAACATCTATTTTAAATCATCTTTCTATGTTATTTATCTCATGTTTAGTAGATAACATACACTTTTATATCACACATGTATTTCACTAGTATTTATGAGTGGTTGCAAGACATACAGGCTTCACTTGGCCTAAGATGTTGGAATTGACTCTACCCAATAATAGTGCTAAAATGGGGGTATTTTATCAAAAGGTTACAACATTTATAGGGGAATATTAAATTAGGTAACTCTACCCATTAGTCTATTTTATCCAAGTTAAGCAAAGCATTATCATATATTCAAGCCATCTCTATATGCATTTATGTAGCAAAAGTAACATAATTTCACAAAGCACTCTAATTACATGAATTAAGTGAGATTTATTTTCCTATTTGAAGTACTGGATATGTAGATAGAGTTAAATCATCATGGGTTTGGTTTGGGTAATCTCATCCCATTACACTCCCCCCTCACTCTCTATAATTTTTTAGCTATTACAAACCTATTAGCATGTTGAATTTTAAGAAGTTATTTGTAAGTCATCTACACACATATGAAGGTCAATGTTTTTCACAATGGCATGTTTAAATCATCTATAAATGATCATGACCTGATTTATTATATTATTTATAGAGGACATAATTGACTAGTATAGGATAGTAGTGTTAGTCGATCATGTCCCTTTTTTGTCATTCTTTACCTTGATTAGTTACACTTCTAGTTTTAGTTTTCATAGTCATATTCAGATCTATTTATTAGTTCTATCCACTTTTTTTCACATAGATAATAGATAATAAATAATTAAGTACTTTGTTATTGTTCATAGTTAACCTTCTTTCATTCGATCATGTTTTGTTTATTTTAGTATGTTTCTTTCATTTTGATTGTCGCAAGTTTTTTTAATTAATTTTTTTCAAATCATTTATCTTAATTATGGATAATACACCTATTAATTTAAACTATGATAAAATACTTGTGTAGTATTAGGTGTATTTTGATTTTGTTGATATGTTTAAGTTGCATGTTAAATATAGTGAAAAACATGGGTAGCATTAGATGCATGATTATCATTACTATTAACATTGACATTTTGAGTTGGATCACTAAAGGTAGGCCTAAACATGCTTTTTATTATGGTAGGTATAGTGTAAAAGTAATATTGGATGTAGTTTCATACTAACTTTCCCCAATTCATGTTGAAAAATTATGTTTATGTGATTTTCAAAGAAACGATCCATCAAGAGGGCATGATTTAATGGAACTAATTTTCATACATGTTTAGGATGTTCTTTAAGACATTCATTTCATATGAGTATGTAGTATAGTCTTTATATTCACCTTTAGAATTAGAATCATTAAAATTTTGGTTTCTATCCCTAAATATTGTGTTAAAATTAGGGTTGGGAAGATCATTTTTTTGTCATAACCATATTATAATCATTAAAAGGATGTTCTTGATAAATATAAAATTGGAATGCCAAAGTATTTTATAAACTATTTCTAATGTCATTCATGGACACAACATTAGGATTTTGAGATTGATATCCTTGGAAACTAGCAAAGTATTGGTCCAATTCATTTTTTCCTTGAAGGAATTACATTTCATAAATGTAATGATATTCCTTATGTATGCTAAAGGAAAATAAAATTTGCAAACAAGGAATGTTTAAAATTTTGGGAAAGCTAAGAGGCTATGGAAGAAATTTAAATATGAAAATGATCCAACAAATGGTGGGATAAGATTCATGTTGGTTTCACCAAAATGCAATAATAGTGAAGATGATGTGATGATAAACAATAATACCATACTAGAACCAACATAAATGTAATTAGACACATTAAAAATTGGGGCAGAGGCTAAAATTTGGATGTATTTTTAAAATGGGTATTAATGATATAATTAATGAGCCTCTATATGGAACTAATGAATAAAGGAAACCTTCATCATAGATGTAAAATAGGTAAACTAAATATAGAAAAAATCTATTAGGTGGTAACCATTATATGTATAAACAAAGAGTCATAGCTAAGAGATATCTAACCAAATATATATTGGTATACAGGGATAACATAATATAAGATAAAAATGGAGAAAAATTCAATAAAATAACTAATATATTATATGCACATGTAAATAAAATAAACTAAAGAGTTTAAATATTAGGATAGTTATCTTGGGTTAACTATTCAGTACATCAATGTTACCCTTGGATCAAGTGGCACTTTATGAAATATGTTTTAGGTAAAGACTCCAATGGAAAGGATGAATACATAAATATTCTTAATTTGGGAATCATAATATTAATGTTTACCTCTCTAGTTTAGTTTCATTATATTTAACTTGAAGACCTTGAATAGTACTAGGCCTCCATAAGAATAAGCTCATAAACTCAAATTCTTCTTATTCTACTAGAAGCATGTTTTCACATGAACTAATAATATAATGGTTTGTGATTCTTATAAAAATGACATATATGATCCATATGTATACATATAAAAGTCCTAAAATATTCCTATCATATATTTTTATGGACTTAATCCTATCAATATAGTATAAATATTTGGATAGAAAAATAATATTATCTCAACCATGCCAATATATTATAGAATGGAAAAACTATGTCAAATGGGGCCAATATAATTGAAAATGGAAATGGATAGGAATATAAACTACATATTCCATGGATAATATAGTTGTATAAAAATGTGGGAAAGATAACTAACTCAATATGGATTAAGTTATTGAGAGAAATTAAGAAATTAGGAAAAAGAGGTAGAAAGCAAAAAAAAGAGCACTGGAGGAGTATATAAGATTAGATAGAAATAGAATGAGTGTAATAAGTATCATATGATATATTTTGACAAAAATATATTATAAAATAAAATCTAAACATGATCTCAGTGTACCCTTTAAGTTGTGCACATAAGGAGAAATATGTACCAATGAGTTCTAAAAAATAAATTAGAAATAAGTAAAAATATAGGTGTATACAACCTAAATATAACATTTATGTAGTTGTTAATAGTAAGATTGAATAGTTGTGTGAGCCTATCACCACTTCATGGGGTAATCATAGTATAATATATTAATCTTTGATCTTAGAGATGTGTTTCTAAACCTTAGTATGTTTGTGTGATATCTACATGTAGTCAAGTGACCATTAAATGTTATTACACAATATCTAAACTCATATCACCAATCCTTTTATATTTATACATGTATGAAACCTTATACGTTCTAAATAAATCTAGAATATTTCATTCATCTCAAGTATGAAATTAGTTTTCTTATTCATGCCAAGAATATATTTTTGTATACCTTGAGTCAGTCTCTTGACCATGGTAAAAATATTCAAGGTATAATACGTCACCATCACTAAACCTTTGACCCTAAATTATGAAGGTTAAATATATTATATGTTTAATAATATATAAATTAATAAGCATAAGGGTGATAAATATATTTTTTCAAGCAAATTAATTGTAAACTTAGATAAACAATATTATAAATTTAAATATTGAGATATGATAAAATAGTAATTAACATTATTGATTGATATAGAAATGAAATGAACACAAGAGTGATTAGTTTTTCAATTATGTGCATGTTAATATGATTATAACATGCTATAAATAGACTAGATTGGTTCCCTAGATCAGTTTTTAGATTCTATAAATTTGACATTTGGATTGTTAGACAGTTATGTCAACCTCAAATGGTTACATTATTGTTTATATCTAGCTTGGATGACCCCAAAGACCCCTTTGTTAGTGGGTGTTTGCCTACATATTCACTAATGTGAAGAGGGCCTCAAATTTATGTAGTTCTCCCCTATATGTTGGCTTGTGTGTGTACAGGGATGCAATATGCAGAAAGCAAGTCAAATAGTGACCTAGATTATAACTTGGAAAATAGGACTCATAGAGTGCTCCTTCAGTAATTTGGACTTATAGATGTGTTGTCTCTATGAATGATATGTAAATATGATAAAATATGGAATATTTTCTCATTTTAATTATTGATTGAATGCTTTTGATAAATAACCTTACGAGTTATTAGGACTATGCTAGGTGAATAATGAATAAGGTTTGATAATATATATATAATGTGATATGTTTACAAAAGGTATATATATATATAGATGATATATATATATATATATATATATACCTTTTGTAAACATATCACATTAAATCACTTAGGATGACCATAGGTAGAGGTTACATTTGAAAATTTTATCACTTTTAGGAAATTAGACACTTATTTTGAAATAGGACACTTTCATCAACATAGGCATCTGATTATGACACAAATGTTTTAGAAGATAGAAAATGGCACATGTCTTAAACTTGTAGAGATAGAATATAAGTAGGTTTATAGTAATATGAGCATGATAGAAGGCTTGGTTCATAAAAATAACACTAGTTGGACTAAGAGATAAGAAATTTGGCATCAAGATATAATGTATGTGAGCCTTTCAGTAGTGGGAAGGTCTATAAGCTTAAGATATATCTATGACATATATTTTTTGAGTTTACAAGAGTGAGGTGATATATAATTCAAATTTAATGTCTATACTCACCAACATTATCATATTTATGTAACCCCTAACATGATAACTCAATCAAAAATGGTGAATTCCTCTCTACTCCAAAATTATTTTTATCAATCATGCCAATAATATTTTTTTATGCCTTGAGTTAGTCTCTCAACCATGGAAAAGATGTTAAAGGTATAATTCCTCACCATAACATTAATTTTAATAAAAAATAGTCAATTTTACTAAAAAAATAATATTAAAAATAAAAAACATTTATTTGACTTTCTCAACTTGATCCGCTACTACACTTCCTTAACCCATGTCTATATAATTAAAGAAACATAAAGAGGTTTATATTATCCCTCTTTAACTTTACCCTAAAATATTCAAACATATCCATTAGTTCCCATGGATCGTGTATACACCTAATATTTTTCACTTTATGACATTAATAACTCTTTCTCTTGAAGTGGCTTGTCAATGCTTCAATATCCCTTAGTGAACTCCTTAAAAGATGCACCAAGAATGGGGTGGGATCAACACATAGTAATTTATGAGATATTTTTGCATAATATCCTATCACACCATCACCACTATTAGTATGACCTCATATAAATATCTTTATGTTTCCCCTCTCCATTTATTTTTTTTCTAGATATGTTAGCTTCCCTATATCCTATGGTATCAACCTAGACAATATTATTTGATTCTTACATTAGTATTCCATTTACTATATCGACCAAATTGATACATTTTTGAATCTATATTATGAAATTTTTATGGTATCATCCAATGCAATATTCTTAGCTTAGATTTTAAGGTATAAGAACCATATATATATGGATCATATTTCATTCTTAATAATACATATCACATTCATACACTCTTTTTATGCTCCCATTTCTCCCCTAAGTAGTATTTCGGAGACTTATATGGTTTAAAAACTTATCTTGGAGATACTTAATTATGGTGTCAGTGAAGCTTAATAGGAGGGTGTTTTGGAGTTCTTAAGTAAGGATATATAGGTAGTCACTCAACCATTTGAGGTATTCAACCTAAAACATCTATTGCAAATGGCCACTTTCACTAAATAGAGATATTGAGGCATCAACAGATCCACCCTAAGGTAATTATTTATATCCCTACAATATTTCTTTTACTTAGTAGATTAGATGCTATTTATTGCTTTGTGAATGTACATGTATATCCTTAATTAGTCTAATTATTACATCAATAAGTTAGTATAGATACAAGGTTTCTTAGGATTTCCATTTATCACTGTAGGTTGCATAGACCCCCATTTGGTTGATAATTTCACCTATCCCTATTTACAATCACTTACCCATCATTTATTTTGCATGTAAAATTTTACATACATTTACTTAACTGACATCTTTATAATCATAGTTATAATCATTTACATTTGTTGAGTTCTAGTGAGAGATATATCCTTATGTCATATAATTAGGCTTTGTAACCCTTTCCACTTGACATTTGAGTTATAAGTTACCCTCTAATATTTTTAGTTTGCCCTTATATTCCTAATCAATTTATAAGAAGAGGATAGTTTTAGGTAATCCTAACACATGCATACATTATAGTGAAATTAGCATGAATATTATCCCAATTTTAGCTAGATAATTTTCATTTTTCTCCATTTAAATTCTTAGTGAAATCATCAAATTCATCATATATCTTTCACTCCAATTGTATTGGCCATCCCAATATTTTTTATTATTCTTAACAATTGTATCATCTATCCCAATACCATTTCTTATTTTTATGACAATCATATTGGCCAAAAAAATGCCATAATGTGTCTTTTTAGACTATATCATCCAACTTGATATGCTTCTATATGTGCTTCTAATTGTATTTGTTAGCTTGATATAGCTTTGTTTGATTAATTTTTTATTCTAACTATATTAGCCAAATTGATACCATTGTAATTGTTTGTTAATTTCATTTCATGTTATAAATTTTAATTTTGATTTAAATCACATTCATTTATAATTTTTATTTTATATTTCTCAAAATATGTTTTGATAATTTTAAAAATAATAAGAACTATATTTATAGGGAAACAGATCATAAATTTTATCTGAGCTATGGTGTGAGGGGTACTAATCCAACACTCAAGCTATTAGAAAACTATATATATATATATATATATATATATATATATATATATATATATATATATATATATGTATATATATATATATATATGTATATATATATATATATATGTATATATATATATATGTATATATATATATATGTATATATATATATATGTATATATATATATATATGTATATATATATATATATATGTATATATATATACATATATATATATGTATATGTATGTATATATGTATATATATATATATATGTATATGTATATATATGTATATGTATATATATGTATATGTGTGTATATATATATATATATATATATATGTATATGTATGTATATATATATGTATATATAATAATGTATATATATATATATACATACATATACATATATATATATATATACATACATATATATATATATATACATATACATATACATATATATATATATGTCTATGTGTATATATATATATATATATATATATATATATATATATATATATATATATATATATGTATATGTGTGTGTGTGTGTATAATTTAGTTTCCACATGCCTAAAAATATATCTAAAAATATCTTAGTTATGTTTTCTACCCTATAAAAGTCCTTTCAACCATTTTATTTTGTGGTACACTGGTAACTAGTTATCCTAGGGAAGTACCCCTCAACCTACCTCAAAGATAGGATAGTGTGGATATATGATGGTATAATCCTCTATAGTCAATTCCATTTGGTCCTTGTTCACTATTTATGCATGGTATTTGTTGACCAAATTTCACTTTTAAGCTAAATTGGGGCACCTATAGCTAAAAAATTAACTTTATAGGTCTATAGTGAGTGTAATATATATTTCATAGTGTGTTTCATAGGTTAATTAATGTCAATTAATGTTATACTAGCCTTGGTCATTAGCCATTTTAGTCCCTTTAGTCTTTTTGAGTCACTTTAGGGTCAAAAAAGGTGCACTTAATGACTTGTATAGATTTATTTGTAAGTTTTAAGGTGTAAAAATATTATGTCACATCCCATGTGTCCTAAGAGGTCTTAAGTAATTGACATAACTAAAAAGTGGTAGGTTCTCCAGTTAAAAGGGTAGTTTTCTTGGGAAAAGGGGAGATTTTAGCACTTTTACAACTCCTTGGGAAGTGTTCCACATGGGAAAGGATCAAACAATGCATATTTATCTTCCCAAAGCTTATTTACATGATTTTTTTGATCTGTAAGTGCCATTTATTGCTCAAAACTATTCTACTCCTTTTCAATCCTCTTGGCAAGTAGAAGTGACACACATGTTTGTACTTAGTATGAATAGTTCAGGAGGTTTTAGCTCAAATGATTTTGGGAGGTTGAATTAAAATTATATACCTTAATTTACATATAATTATTTTGAATAATTTTTTCATATTATTCATGAACCATCCTCATGAAGTTGATTGTATAAATGTGCTTGTTAATTTTTGTATCCTATAGGTTTTGCTCTTGTTTGAAAAATTTCATACAACTCAGCTACTAATACTGGTTTCATAGGATGTTAAATATCTTTTCTAATTATTTTCATGATTAGTTTCAAGTTTCAAGTTTATTTTGTGGGTGAAACATCGAAAATTTGTAAACTGGTCTTATGTGGGATGACAGGCTTACTTTCACAATTTTTAGAGTTTCATGCTTTGTCAATAGTTACAAGGGGATGTAATATGCCATTGTTTCATGATTAAATGTGATATATTTATATTTACCTCCTTTACCTCATTTTATAAACAAATTCTCATGAATGCAATCATAGACCACCATACAATCAACCTACTATTTGACTATCATACCAGTTAGCCAAATGCATGAAATGAAGATCATGTTGAAATGAGGTTGTTTTTGTTTGTTGCAATCCTCACAAGTTGAATGGAGTTAATTTAAACATGGTAATAAGGCAAATGGCCCTTTAAAGTGAGACTCAATCTCCATTGCCTAAACATACAATCACTCACACAATCAGGGAACCATTGATGCTCATTTATAGGTATCTCATGAAGGCTAATAAGTTGAAAAAGGAGATTTTGACGTAAGAAAGGTATTGAAAATGAAAGGGGTATAGTTGGAATCATGGGAATATATAAAATATCATTTGAATTGAATTAATCATACATTCTACCAACTTGCTCACCCTTATTATGGACAGAGAAATGGACACCTACAAGTGTTATCAAAGGATTGAGGTCATTGATGGAGTAATTTGGACAAGTAAGAACCATATTTGGAGTCTTAAGGTTTTATTGAGACATTAAAATTCATACTTGAAGGGATAAGTTGGAAATTAGAGTTAAATACTACCTTATATGACTCAATGACACTATTCAGACCATTTTTCCCTAAACATAGAAAATAGAGACCCTTGGGGTTTATTTGAGATTATATAATAAGGTTGTTGGGACTTATAATGAATCTAAATAGATAAATATTATAGCCCCTACATAGTATAAGAGCTTGAAAAAATTTGGAGGTAGAGGGTTTTTAGAGTTTGGTAGTTTGAAACCTTAAAGTTACTTGTCAAAATACTAAATTCCTTTAATATTACCTACAGGACTATGACCTCAAGGAGGACTTCTTCACCCAAGTTGTACAATGGACTATGCACCATGTTTTTAAGGTTTCCAATGGATAAATTAAGAATTAATGATCTAATTATTTTCAAAATTATGGAACACTATGTTTAGACCCCTGTACAGACTTCTAATCCATACAAATGACTTAAAATGTCCACCTACAATAACATAGGTAGGCAGTGAGCTAGTTTGGGTGCTTTAGTGATGTTTTAAGGGAATTAAATGTGATTAAAAGTAAAAGAATGCATTTTTTGGCCTAATTTTATTCCAATAAACCCTTAAACACCCTGATCAAGGTCCTTTTAAGCTAATATACACCTATAGGAATAGGAAGGTTAGGTGTCTTAGTCATAGCAAGGAGAGCTTAGTTTGAGGTTTTTAAAGTGCATATGAAGAGCACAGATAAGGTTAGAATGATGAGATATCTTATAAAAAACCTCCATGATGATCATGATCACCTTCATGAGCTCTATAAAATGTGAACAATCTTATATACCTCTTTAGAATCCTATGAACACCTATAGCCAATGCTTGACCATATGAGAACAATGAGTATAAAGAATGATGGTTCTTATGTGTTAGAATTGTATAAATGTAATGAAAAAGTATAAATAATTAATTAATGAACTTAGTGATTAATATTATGTCTTTAATAATCATTTATAAGGTTCAAATTGGCCAATGCATACCTACAAGCATCACCCCAAGACAAAGAATATAGTCAACTAACTGAGTAGTGATAGTGAGTTAGATCAAAGCATTTTAAAGGTATGAACATGTTAGATAAAGTATAGATATGAATTGGTATATTAATAAACACTTTTATATGACATTTATACACTACATATAAGTTTCAAAATAAGCATAATCTCTTATAGAGTCTACTATTGAAGAAGGAATATAGGAAATAAGTCAACACCTTAACTAGTCAACCCAAAGGCATGACTTGAGGAGTTTAGCAAGGATAAACTAGCATGTTAATAATTTATTAAATTTAAATGGATCCCTCATGATTCAAAAATATCATGTAAATATATGAAAAATTATCCCTAATCAATATATTTATAGTCTACATCTTATACCCTGCACAGTCTACATTATTAAGGGTTTGTTTTAGTTTTGTGGAGAGTTGGAAGGTTTAGGATTAAGACCAAAGGCTGAAATTTTGTGAAGGGAAACTTTATGAATTTATTAGGCCCATATAAGTTTCATTTTTGTCAAATTATATAAGGGAGTTCCCTCTATTTTGTCTCATATAGAGGGTACTCCCCTCATGCATGAAACTTGCAATCTTTGGAAGATGGATTAAAAGATTAAACAAATATATATGTGAATAATTAAAAAATTTGGGAGAGGTTTAAATACACATAATAAAACATGATAAGTATGTCATATAAGATATAAATCAAACATAATGGTCTAGAGTGTTGAGTATGTAGGTAGGACTATTTGAAACCTAACATCCAACAAGGGGCCAGTTTCAATTTTAGCCCTAGGTAAACTTTCTAATTGATTATTAAATGAATATGGGATAATATAAAAGGTGTTATATTTTTTTTAATGCAAAGGAAACCATGAAGAAGTTATTTTTAGGTTTTAGGATAGTTGAGTCTTTTGTAAAGGGAGAAAGGAACTCAATAAGGTGATCTATCAAGTGTTCATCTCTTTTGATGCCTTACATGGGAACAAAATAATCCCAAATGAGTTATAATAGGTATATAATGATCACTTTGTGGCATTATATTAAAATTCCAATGTCAAAATTTAATAAATAAATCTTAAGAGGGAAAACAAGCTAAAAACCCTTGTTAAACCCTTGTAGAGATGAGATTACAGAAATGAGGCTAAATATGCATCTATATGGACTATTTTTTTCATGAAACTTATTGTAAGTTTTATAGGACTCACTCAATCTCCTTCCATACAAATTATTTGTATGGATCTGTGCAAATGGGGTGAAAATAGGGTATTTTTTTACCATTTTTATGTTTTGTAGGTTGTAAGAAGTTTCAAGAGATGCCAATAACATGGAGGGAAATATTAAGAATTAAGATAAATCCCCATATAAATTTCATGACTTGAAACAACTTTTAATTTCCCCAACTAGTTGCTTCATCTCAGCCAATCAAATCTAGCATATTGGGTAAGCTAGTGAGAAGGATGGAAAACTCTAAGTGAGGTGATTTTAAGGTGTGCCTGATGCTTCTAAGGATATGTATGGGCTTTAAAATTTTCATACACTCTCTCCCATATATTTTAATGAAAAAATGATTCCAATTTTGAGGCCAAGTGTGCAAGGTGCATGAAGAAGTAGTTTTTTAGACTATAGATGATGTTAGCTACTATCTAGGTGATTCTAGATGACAAAGCCTATAAAAAATGCATGGAGAGGAATTTTTTATGTCCTTAACCTTCATCCCAATCATTATATATATTAATAATAAGTTATAAGTCATTCAAAAAGGGCTAATCATATAGGCAATTTTTTTCATCTAAAATGAGGAGTTTTATGCCACTTTTCATAAAGTTTATTGCCTTGAATTGACACTTGTACATAATAAACTTGTATGGTTCATCCCACATATTTCTCTCATTAAAAATTAACTGATTCTTTCATATTTACAATTGTCTTTGTGACCCTTAGACTTTTCTCTCTCTTAAGTTCTAGAAGAACTAGCCAATTTAGCCATTGTACTTTATGCTCCACTTGAGTATGGCAAAGCCCTGCTCATTTGTATACCTTTTTATTAAAAATAGTACTAATTTTTACCTCTTCCATGAATATTATTAGTGTTTTATTTTATAATATTTTATTTTTCATAAATGATAACTCTTCTTTCCTTAGCATGATTGTTTTCATTCTATCATCTATTTACAATTAGAAAGCTTCTACTTTTAGAGAATGTGAAGTGTCCTAGGATATGTCAAGGATTGAGTGATTTATTCTATTCATTATTTCCCTCATATTTCTCTTTTTTAGTCCTCATATCTTTTCACATTCATCCATAACCTCACAATGTGACATTGATGTGAGAAGATAAAGATTGGAGAAGTGTATGTTCAGTTTGTCCATTAATTTCAAGTGTAACATACATATGGTTAGAATTAATAAATATATTTGTTGTATCACCTCCCTTAGGATGGGTTTTTTTAGTTATCTCTTTCCCTTTTCAACCCCCAAGTTTAGTCATAGTTTCAATCCAAAGTGGTACATCAATGGAGCTAGCCCTATCTAGAGATTCACCTCATCCTTAGGCTACCCAAAAGCTTATAGGTGTTTCCACTATGCCAATTGGATGAGTAAATATTTTCCATCTCCTCAAAGGGTGAAAATATAAGTGACAATAGTTTTTAGCATGCCCAATGGGATTCTTGGTACAAGAAGTTGAGATATTTTTGGTGTTGTCTCTTAACAATCATCCTTTAGAGGCATCTATCAAAGCATCAATGGTGACTCCGAAGATATATTAGCTGGTCAAGCATCCCAGGTTATCTATTGAATATTATTGGTAACATTTTACTTTGTGTTCATACTTTCAATGAAGTTTCATGGCTAATTTTGCTATTGAACACTAGTTTACGCAAGTTCATGAGACTTTTCAAGCTTGTGTCATTCCCTATCAATATGAAAAAGCTATTAATCAACCTTGTATGAAGTGTATCAGTCCTAAAATTAGCCTTATCCATGTCTTACACCTAGTCAACCTATCTTCTTCTCAATTCAACCCATTTTCACCTTCAAGAAAACTCTTTTAGGATATGAGAGGTACATGTTGGAACTTGATACTCTAAGAGTATGTGGTCAAGATATTTATAGGAATATTATTCATAGGGTGAGAGATGCATTAGATTTGGTCAAAAAAGAGTGGGTACCTATTGAGAGAGACAATTGGCAAAGGCTCATAAGTGAGATGCTTGATATGAGTGGCCTATTTTTTTCTTTAGAGGATAGGCTAGGAGTTCATGAAAGGAAACCTCACCAAACCTATCATCCTTCATATCCACTTCCTCAAGTTTACCATTATTCATATTTTATCCTTAATCATGAGCCCAATCAAGGATATCAAATTCATTCTTCTCCTAATCAGTTGAAAGAGAGAGTTAAGAAAATAAAACTTGTTTTTGAAGCAAACCTTGATAAGAAAATTAAATTATCCAATATGTAAATTCAATAGTCTATGTTAGAATTGAATTTAAATTCCTCATTTACCTCTCACATTGCATACCTACCACCCCAAAAAGAGGCTCATAATCCCAATACTCTAAGCCAGAACAATATAATGGAGTCATGGGGAAAGAAAGTAGAAAAAAGTCTTGATAAAGAGTGTGAAGTTGAGAATGAAGTTGATCCTATACAAATCCAACCCACCCTTCCTCAATTAAAAGAATTTTAATCCTAACACTATAATCTAGAACATGATAGTGGAATCATGGGGGAAGAAACATGATAGAAGTTTGGTTGATAAGGAGTGTGAAGTTATTAATGAATTTGACCCTATGCAAGTTCCTCCCACTATTTCATAAGAAAAATTTTGTGTTCCATATCATCCCTCATTAATTCATTTTCCTCATGCATACTCTTATGAACTTCAATAAATGACTTTTCTAAGAGAACCTAGCCAATAAAATATAAGAGTTAGAGGTAAAGATGAAATTGCTAAGTCAAGGTGTGATGGAATGTTTAGACCCAAAAGAAGATCATATGCCTAAACACACCCCATAAACCCTTCATAAAGAGAGTCCTTAATATAAATTAGATGTGAATTAAGTGTTTTTCAAGTGGAAGGAATAAAATCAAGTTGTTTTATCCCAAGTTATGCCTCCCCTTTCTCAAGAGCTTATAAAAGAACCCCCTACATCTCACTCCCAATCTAATTTTGAATTCTATGTGCCACCTCCACCAGCTAGTTCATCTTGTCCTTACCCCATCACCCTTTGCCATGATGTAAATATGGTATGATAACCTAAAGAGGATAATTTGGTTGACAAAAAATTAGAATTTTTTCTTGAGGAAAGCCTAGTTCCTTGGCAATCTCATTGGACTAAGTCATATGACTTCAAGATGCCTAGTCTTGGAATAAAAAAGGATATGGAATATATTATAGCCCTTGAGAATAAAATTCATGATGTGATATCTAAGACACATTTTAGATCCCTCAAGAGGTCCTAAGTGTTGAATAAGAGGTGAGCCCTTGAGTTGAGACTTCTTGTGTGGTTGATAGTGAAGAATGTTTTTCTTGTGTTGAATAGGAAATATTGGATGAAGTCATTTTGGATTATAAGGAAGATGATTAAGGATTTTATCTTGTTATTTCATTTCATGATGATGATAAATATGAGGAAGAATACTTGTGGCATAATTTTGAAAACATTTTCAATGAGTTTGAATAGCTCAAGGGGTCTACAACTCCTTTAGAGTTGGTTACAAGTGATGGTAAGAAATATGACATTTTTCAAGATGTCATAGATGAGTAAGATCAAAGTTCACATAAGCTTTAAAAGGTTAAAACAAACATATATTTCCCTCAATATTTAAAATAAAAATAAATCATTCCTCTTGAGACCATGCCTATAAAAAAGATGAAAGTTGATCATGAGATGAAGAGTAGGCAACAACATGAGGTATGTGTACAAGGCCAAGAGGAATATTTTTACATTAAATAACTATTTGAAGATATTCCACTTGAGAACATAGAAATTAAGGTGGCAAGGAATAGGTCTAATCTATCAAGTGTTCAATCTAAAGAGTAACATGTTTGGCACCCTCATCTATCTCATGAAGAAGCAGATTCAAGAAACTTTCCCTTTGATCTTGTAAAGTTAGGTATGTTTGATTTTTAGTTATATATAATAGTTTGTTTCTTGATTTCCCAAAGTGATTTGATCACATGTGTGTGTCTTGTTTGAGTATGTTCGATTTGTTAGTGTGTGTCTTTTACTTTGTATAGTTGAGGTAGTCAAGTGGTCTTGTCTTGATAAAATTCAATGCTCAAAGGTTTCCTTGTTTGTCTCATGTTTTATATGACTTCTAAGCCTAATAAACTAATAGGGCTACTGGTCTAGTTAGTATAGTAGGCATACTACCATTATGAGTCACCAATTTATTGACTAAATTTGATTTTTAAGTCAAATTGGGGTACTTATAGGTAAAAACATGATTTTTAGGTCTATAGTGGGTGTAATATATATGGCATAAGGTTTTTTATAGGTTAATTAATGTTAATTTTTGTTATACTAGCCTTGGTCATTAGCTATTTTAGTCCCTTTAGTCTTTTTAAGTCATTTTAGGGGTCAAATAAGGTGTATTTAATGACTTATATAGATTATTGGGAAGTGTTAAGGTGTAAAAAGATGATGTCATATCCCATGTGTCCTAAGAGGTCTTAAATAATTGACATAACTAAAAAGTGGTAGGTTCTCCAATTAAAAGGGTAATTTTCTTGGGGAAAGGGGAGATTTTAGCACTTGTATAGCTCCTTGGGAAGTGTGCCAAATGGGAAAGGATCACAAAATGCCTATTCAGATTACCCAAGCTCATTTTCATTTTTTTTGTTCTGGAAGTTCCATTTCTTGCTTAAAACTATTTTACTCCTTTTTCAATCCTCTTATAAAGCAGAAGTGACATGCGGGTTTATGCTTAGTACAGATAGTTAAATAAGTTTCATATCAAATTATATTGGGAGGTTCATGTAAACTTATATTACTTCATTTAAATATAAGTATTTTGAATAATTATGTCATGTGCTTCATGAACCATCCTCATGAAGTTGATTGTATAAATCTGCTTGTTAATCTATGTATCCTATAGGTTTTGCTCTTATTTGAAAAATTCCATACAACTGAGCTACTGATATTGGTTCCAAAGTATTTTTAATCACTCCTATAATTATTTACATGCTTAGTTTCAATTTTTAATTTGATTTTATGGGTGAAACATCTTAAATTTGTAGACTAGTCTTATGTGGGATGATAGGCCTATTTTCACCATTTCTAGAGTTTCATATTTTGTCAATAGTTATATGGTGTTTTAATATTTAATTTTTACATGTTTAAATTTTATCCATTTATATTTACCTTATTTTCCAAACAAATTCTCATGAATGCAATCATAGACCACCATACAATTAACCTACTATTTGACTGTCATAACAGTCAACCAAATGCTTGAAAGGAAGATCATGTTAAAATGAGGTTGTTTTGGTTTATTTCAATCCTCAAAAGTTTAATTGAGTTAATTTAAATATGTTAATAAGTTACATTATCATTTAAAGTGAGACTCAATCTCCATTACCTAAACATACAGTCACTCACATATGCAGCCATTGATGCTCACTTATAGGTATCTCATGAAGGCTAACATGTTGAAAAAGGAAATTTTGAACTAATAAAGTTATTTTCAATTAAAGGAGTATATTTTTAATCATTTTAATATATCAAAGATCATTTAAATTGCATTAATCATACATTCTACCAACTTACTCACCCTTACTGCAAACATAGAAATGGACACCTACAAGTGTTATCAGAGGACCAAGGTCATTGATGGAGGAATTTGGACAAGTAAGAATAATGTTTGGAGTATCAAGGTGATATATAGATATTAACATGTATACTTGAAGAGATAAGTTATAAATTAGAGTTAAATACTACTTTCTAGGACTCAATGACACTATACAAACCTTTTTTCCCTAAACTTAGAAAATAGAGACCCTTGGGGTTTAGTTGAGATTATATAACAAGTTTTTTGGGAGTTATAATGCATATAGATTGAAAAATATTATATCCCATACATATTATAATATCTTGGAAAAATTTTAAGGTAGAGGGTTGTTAGAGTTTGGTAGTTTGAAACCTCAAAGTTACTTGCCAAAACACTGAATTCCATTAATATTATCTATAAGACTGTGACCTCAAGGAGGACTTCTTCATCCAAGTTTCACAATGGAATATTCACCATGTTGTGAAGGTTTTTTTTAAATGAATAATTAATGATCTAATTATTTTTAAAATGATGGCACATTATGTTTAGACCCCTATACACACATCCAATTTGTATAAATGACTTAAAATGTCCACATATAGCAACACATGTAGGAAGTGAGATAATTTGGGTGATTTGGTGATGTTTTAAGGGCATTAAACGTGAGTGAAAGTATAACCACGAATTTTTTGGCCTCAATTTATTCTAATAAATCCTTAAACACCCTGATTAAGGTCCTTTTAAGCTAATATACACCTACATGAATAGGAAGGTCAGGTGTCTCAGTCATAGCAAGGATAGATCAGTTTGAGGTTTTCAAAGTGCATATGTAGAGAAAAAGTAGGATTATAATTATGATATAGCTTGTAAAACACCTCCATTAGTATCATTGTCTCTATATAATGTGAACAAGCCTATACACCTCTTTAGAATCATATGAACACCTATATCCAGTGCTTAACTATATGAAAATAATGAGTATGAAAAATGATGGTTATTATGTGTTAGCATTGTTAAAATGTAATGCACAAGTATAAAACATTAATTAATTAACTTAGTGATTTAGATTATGTATTGGATTATAATTTCCAAGGTTAAAATGGGCCAATGCATACCTACAAGAATCACCCCAAGACAAAGAATATAGTCAGTTGACTAAGTAGTGATAATGAGTTGGATCAAAGCATTTTAAAGGTATGAACATGTTGGATAAATTATATATATGAATTTTTATAGTAATAAAAAAAATTATATGACATTTATAAACTATATATAAGTTTTAAACAAGCATAATCTCCTACAGAGTCTACTATTGAAGAAGGAATATAGGAAATACAGTCAACACCTTAACTAGTCAACCCAAAGGCATGACTTGAGGAGTTTAGAAAGGATCAGATAGCATGGTAAGAACTTATGTAATGTAAATTTATCACTAATGATTCAAAAATATCATGGAACTATATGAAAAATTATCCCCAATCAAGCAATTTACAAACTACATCTTACACCCTGCATAGTCTACATTATTAAGGGTCTATTTTGGTTTTGTGGAGAGTTGAAAGGTCTAGGTTTAAGAGAAAAGGATAAAATTTTGTGAATTTAACCCTTATTATTTTATGAGTCCCATATAAGTTTCATTTTTTTTGATTAGATAGGGGAGTTCCCTTTGTTTTGTCTTAGATAGAGGGCACTCCTCTCATGCATGAAACCTACAATCTTTGGAAGATGGATTAGAAGAGTAAACCAATAGCTAAATGAATAATTAAATGACATGGGAAATGTTTAAATAAACCTAATAAAACATTATAATGATGTTACAAAAGAGAGATATCAAACAGAATGGTCTAGAGTACTGAGTATGTTGGTGGGATTATTTGAGATCTAACATCCAACAAGGGGTCAGTTTCAATTCTAGCCCTAGGTAAGATTTCCAATCAATTATGACATGATTTTGGGATAATATAAAAAAATTTAACACTTTTATAATTCAAATGAAACCATTAATAATTCACTTGTATGCTTTAGGATAGTTAAGGCTTGTGCAAGGGGACAAAGGAGCTTGATAAGGTGATCTATCAAGTGTTCATATCTCTTTTGATGCTTTTTTATGGGAAAAAAATAAGTTTATATGAGTTATAAGAGGTATATAAAAATAAATTTATGGAATTATATTTAAATTCCAATGTCAAAACTACATAAACAAAGATTAAGAGGGCATACAGGCCTAAAACCTTTGTTAAACCCTTACAAATACCTGATTAGAGAAATGAGGCTAAAGATGAATATAGATGTAATATTTTTCTCATTAAACATATTTTAAGTTTCAAAGGACTCACTTTGGATCCCTCCCATACAAAATATCTTTATGTACTTGTATGGATGGGGTGCAAAATAGGGTATTTTTGGCAATTTTTTGTGTTTTGCAAGTTTTAGGAAGTCTCAAGATATTCCAATAACATGGAGGGAAATATTAATACTTAATTTAACTCACCATATAAATTTAATTCCTTGAAACAAATTTTAGTTTCCCCAACCATCTGCTTCATTTCATCTAATCAAATCTGGCATATTAAACAAGCTAGCGAGAAGGATGGAAAACTCTAAGTGAGGTGATTTTAAGGTGTGACTAATGATTATAAGGATATGTATGGTATTTAAAATTTTCATCCACTCCATCCCATGGATTTTCATGAGAAAATAATTCCAATTTTGAGGTCAAGTGTGCAAGTTGCATGAAGAAGGAGTTTTTTGGACTGTAGATGATGATAGCTCCTTTATAGGTGATTCCAGATAACTAGGCCTACAAAAAATGCATGGAGATTCATGTATGATGTCCTTAACCTTAATATCATTAATTTTATCTATTAATTAATCAGTAATAAGGTGTTAAAATATGGATAATCATATAGGTAGTTTTTTTGAGCCAGAATGAGGAGTTTTATGCTACTTTTCATGAATTTTATGCCTTAAATTGACACTTGTTCATCCTAACCTTGAATGCTTCATCCCAAATCATTATATAATGAAAATTAATTCATTCTCTCATATTTAAAATTTTACTTATGACCCTTATACT
The DNA here is from genome assembly GCA_037957365.1 of Torreya grandis. Taxonomy (NCBI): domain Eukaryota; kingdom Viridiplantae; phylum Streptophyta; class Pinopsida; order Cupressales; family Taxaceae; genus Torreya; species Torreya grandis. The sequence continues at coordinate 1,309,799 of JARHVA010001862.1, read as the reverse complement.
TCTCTCTTCTTCTCTCTCTCAAGTTCTATGAAAACTAGCCATTTTGGCCATTGTACTTTATGTTCCACCTTAGTATGGTGAAGCCCTACTCATTTTTATACCTTTTTATCAATAATAATACTAATTAATACCTATTTAATTATTTTTATTAGTATTTTATTTTATGATGTTTGATTTTTCATAAGTGATAACTCTTATTTCCTTAGCATGATTATTTTCATTCTATCATCTATTTGCAGTTGGAAAGCTTCTTCTTACAGGACATGTGAAGTGTTATCCAAGATTTCAAGGATTTATTGAGTTAATATATTCATTATTTACCTCATATTACTCTTTTCTATTCATCCTATCTTTGTACATTCATCCATAACCTCACAATGTAACATTGATGTGAGAAGATGAAGATTGGAGAAGTATATGTTCAGTTTGTCCCTTGATTTCAAGTGTAACATGCATATGGTTAGAATTCATAAATTTTTGGTGTATCACCTCCCTTATGATAGTTTTTTTTTTAGTCTCTCTCCATTTTCACTCCTCAAGTTTATTCATAGTTGTAATCGAAAGTGGTACATCAAAGGAGATAGCCCTATCTAAAGATTCACCTCATCCTTAGGTTACCCACAAGCTTATATGTGTTTCCATTATGCGACTTGTATGAGGAGAGATTTTACATCTCCTCAAAGGTTTAAAATCCAAGTGATAATATTATCATTATATATAATATGATATAATTCAAACATACCTTTTTTAGTTATACCTCCTTATATTTATTTTATTGTTATTTAGTTGAATTATTAGCTTGTTTTATTTTTAGATTGTATCAACTAGTCTGATACCATTTTATGTTATATTAAAACTAAATTAGTCATCCCATATAATTATTTATTTATTTCCAACTATATTTTCTATCCAAATACAATTTAGTTTTATTAGTTTATCTCAAACTATATCAATCAGCTCAATACAATTATACCTTTCTTTCCAACTATATTGGACAACCTGATATAATTTTGTTATGTATGCCAACTACATCAACCAACCTAATAAATTTTAGCTTCACCCTATTCCTACCAAATATATCATCCAACCTGATATGAGTATTTCCTATGGCCTTAATGCATCAACCAAATTAATACATTTTTATATCTCTTACTTTACTTCAGTTCCTAATTATATTGATTAGCCTGATAAAGTCCATTTTTAGCATTCTTGTGTAATTATTTACACTAAATAGTTTGGTATAGTTAATATTTTCTCATCCACTATGGAAAATACTTTTTTCTAATTTGAATTTAAAACCATCTAGGCCTTTCATGGATTTTTTAACAATCTTAATTCTATATAACTAACCAATCCCAATAAGGTCTCTAAAATAGATTACATGTCTTATAATTTTTCCATGACTTGATCAATTTCCAAGCAATTATCATGTGGTTTCCACTATATCTAGATGTTATAATCCATATAAAAATCATAATAGCACTGGATGAGGTCATTTATTCCAAGACCATGAGGTTTAGGAGGAATATGACATTGAGTATACAAACTAAATGGTAATATATATCCATGAACATCCTAAGCATAAAGACAAGAAAAGTTAATTTGTCTATCATCTCATGATATCACCTCATATGGAGTATCCTCCTTACCCCACCCATAAATTTTCCATAGGAATTTGGGAAAATCAAATTTCATTTTCCTCATTTCTTACTCATATTAATACCAATGTTAATGTCAATAAAAGTTCATTTTTCTATCATCTCATGATATCACCTCATATGGAGTATCCTCCTTACCCCACCCATAAATTTTCCATAGGAATTTGGGAAAATCAAATTTCATTTTCCTCATTTCTTACTCATATTAATACCAATGTTAATGTCATGTCTAGTGTATCCTAATTGGCCACTCAAGAATCTAATTATAATCAAAACACTCCTAATCCTAATCAAATAATATTACAAGTAATGAGTCAAATGGACAACATTAGTGATTATATGATTAAAATAAAAAATTGACCTTAAAGCTTAAATGGGGGTGATAATTAAAATTTCCCAAACCCCCATGAGAGATGCTCATGGTAATCTCATTCTGAAGACTAAACTTCATAAAAAAAGTCATTAAACACCTTCAAAATCAACCCTTATTCTCTAAAAGTACAAACATGGATATGGGTGGCATTAATCTTAAGATCTCCTATATTGGATCTATCGATTACACTGTGAATTTAAAGGCCTTTGGTGACCTTTATTAATACTAGATTAAACTCAACATGTTTTTTGATACCAAATTTCTTTAGTGATGCATTAGATTGGTACAATTAACTAAACTCTAACTCCATTTATAGTTAGGAAGACTTAGTTAATGAAAAAATTTAGTAGTTTCAATCCAATGATTGTCCTAAAAATAGTTTGCCTTGTTTCATTGATTTCAAACAAGTAAAAAATGAGACTGCCTAAGCCTTTATCAAATTTTGGAAAGATTTATTCAATGAATTCAATAAAAAAAATTCAAGATGACATCTTCCACATTTTCACCAATGCACTTAATTCCAAACTACAATATATCATTAGGATTCTTTCTCCAAAATCATTTAAGGAAGCTCTAGTTCAATCCAAACATCAATATTTACTATAAGATAATTTAATCCTTCCCAACCCAATCTAATGCTCATGAGATCTAAAAAAGAATTATATAAATGATGGTGTCTCTGAACCTTCTAATTCCAAGAGAACCCTTAATGCCATTTTACCAAGAAACTCCAAAAAGATGATTTTATCCCCACCTATTAAGGGACGTCCCTTCCTACATCCTCTTCATATTTCAAAAAATAATAAATATGAAATCCATCAACCCTTTTCCCTAGCTAATATTAGTAAATTCCTTCCTAGACGCTCACCTATAAATCTAAAACTTGATCATGAAGCCATGATTAGATAATGACACCAAGCCTATGATAAGGTAACCAAGGATCATGAATCCAATGTCAAGAGTAATGCACTTCACCAAGCCAATGATCACTTTATCACATACTCTAATCCAATTCCAAAACATAGTCAAAATCAACAACATAATAATCATAAACAAACCCCTTCCCAACACACTAACATTTATGAAACCAAAATCAACTATCATTATTCCAATGATGTGGAAAACTTGGTAAACATGAACAATATGAAAAATGTCATTTATTACATTGATCCTTATCCTATTAGGCCTCATATTCCTTATTGTACTTATAAATTAATTTAAGATAATCCTCTACATTTTTTAGGGATATTGAATATGAATAAATTATCAATCTCATGATTTCAGATAGCCTAAGCATATTGTCCAACCCAACACATTTTCATTCTTTCCCAACAATACCTAACAACCTGATATAGTTACCTGACTTAAAAATTGTATCATCCAACTCAGTGTAACTTTTTTCTCCATACACATCTATTACAACTATATTAACCATCTTAGTACAATATTCTATCTTTAGGTCGAGTAAAAATATATCATCCAAGCTAATAAAATTAGTTTTATTTATTTTATATCATCCAATCTAGTGTATTGTATCTATACCCCTAATTTTGGTGTTACTATATCAACTAATCTGATACAACCTATTTATGATGTCTTCATGCAACCAACTGCATCAACTAGGCTAATACCTTTGGATCATTTTGCCTCAACTACACTAATAGTTTTGAGACCACATGCTTTGATTCTAAATTAGATTCAATCTAGGTCAGTTTCTTCTATATTTTATCCTTGTTAGAATTTATTCCCTCTCTTATAGTCTTGTATAACTCACATTAGCTTAAATGAATGGAATCATATAGAATAAATTTCTAAGTTAGAAACTAAAATTCCATTTCTTGAGCTCATGAAGACTTCTCCATGTCATAGAAACCTTATTATGTATCTTTTGTTTGATATAAAGATTCCTTGACCACTATTGATCAAGCAAGAAGTTTCCTTTCTTGTGTTTGAGGAAATAATTTTAAAGCAATGTGAAGATATTTCCATCCAATTTGATCAAATTGTAAATGCTTATATTTATTTAAAATTTCTAGCACCTATAATCCTCAATTAAATATAAGAATTATGTATATGTCTAATTTTTATTTTAATCTATATTGGGGTAAAATGTGAAAAAAATATTTCACTTAATATATTTTTATAAATTTATTTTATATATTTTCACTACTATTTAATTTTCCTATATGATTTACTTTATATTCTATATATGTGTTTATTATCACATTGCCCCTTAGAGGAAAACATATATTTTATTAAGACTAACATATTATTGTTTCATGAACTTCATACATATCTTGAGGGGTCAACTATATTCTATAATTTTTTACTAATTATTTTCATGTATTATTACATGTAGTATTCATATTCATTATGAGATTGAAGTCCCATTACCAAATGACCCTTGATCTATAAATTCATTCCATAAATGCCTAGTGACTTAGTGATTTATATTTAGCATGTGGATGCTCATTACCTAATTAAGGGTTTTGAATCCACCTTTCTTAACTATCTCCTTAAAAAATATGATAGATCCATGAGAATTTTGTTTAATACCATGTACAAACAAGATATATTATTATAATTAATTTCATTTTTTATAATTTTTTTTATTCTTCATGACCAAGTTTGTGTATAAAAGTGGTTTTATAATTTTTTAGACTCAACATTTCAAACTTAGATATTTGGATCATGAATATCCTTTTAGTATATTTTATATGTTTTGTATTTCAGTTCATAACAAAACTACCTACTTTATGAATATGAATGTACCTCAAAGTAGGGTAAAAATAAATTTTCTAAAATGGTCCCATGGCCTTTATTTTATGTTGATTTATGTTAGTTTTTTTTTAAATTATATATCTATTTTGGTATAAATTGATCAATATTGGTACTATAATAAAATTATAGAGCCTAAAACCTCCTTTTATATCCATGGTAAAATATCTATTTTAATTCTTTGAGCTTAAAATACTCCTATTAAAATATCTTGTATATACCCAACAACTATTTTCTCTCCTTTTTAACTAGATGAACCCATCTCCCTTTCTGAGTTTTCCTAATTATAGTCATCATAAGTCAAAACATGCACCAATAATTCTAAATATAAATTCAAATTCACCTATAAATAGACTTGAATGAAGATAAAATGATTGATAAAATAATAAAAGAGAATACATACTAAAATAATATATTGTAAAATTGAAATGGATAAATTTCACACATAATATTACACATTACATAATATTTTACTTAGGAAATTCTTATGGTGAAAAACAACACAATAACCTTCTTTACTATTATATTAACTTAATTATCTTACAATAAAATAATGTAATTACCATTTTTTATTTTCTCCTACTACATGTGTGAGTATGTAAAGGCACATTAATAGGTAATTTTCTAATCAATATTAAAATCCCATGGGTTCTAAAAATATTGGCCAAGAATACAACCCATAACAGTTCCCCATAAAATTAAGAGTCATAACACAACCCATATTATTACTAAAGGTAAAAATACTTACATGATCACCAAAAATGACTTGGTATGCATGGATATATAGTACTTAGGGAGTGAAATACATGCAAATTATATAAAATATATCTAAAATTGTTTTTAATTCATTTAAATAAACAATCAATATTGATTCAACATCTAAAAATGAGCATATTCTTATTTTGTGAGAGGAATATCATGTCATTCTAAGTTCCCAATGATTTCATTGTTATATTATAATGGGTATCACTATAAGAGGGGTATATAGTTTAAAATATACACTCAATCCCTATTATATGCATGAGATCTATTTCCCTTCAAATTATATGTAAAATATTAAGTTATTACATGTACACATGACTTGCGGTGCACAAATTTTAAACAAGGACGTGAAGAGCAGGACTTGAGAAACAAAGCTAGAAAGTTATATTTTAATTTTAGATGCCTTTATAAGAGAAAAATTATCACACAAAACACCTATTAGGATTAAATTATATGGTTTTATTAACCTAGTTGATCATGTCCAGATTTATATGATAATTTTTATACATAAGATGTGTCTTTTTATTATATTATTGATCCATTTATTAATTAAGAATTGTTACTATATTTTGGATGCATATTTAAATGAATTTAATCTATTTGTGTTACACAACTTCTATTTTTTTAAAGTGTATTTCAATGAAAAAATGGATTTTTTTTCACAAAATACCTCTTTCTTTTTTATTTAAAATGTTATCCTACTCCAACACTTTGAACTTAAGTCTTGGTGATGGGGAAAAGTTGGAATTAGGATTGATGTTTTGTTGTATCAAAATTATGATTATTTAAGTACATATAAACATCTTAGCTTCTATCTCCTATTAGACTTCATAAAATCATTATCATAAAAATACAATGAGAATTAAAATCCAAACAAAACCATCACTATCAAGCTATTAATATTTATATTTTATTTTTAATAAGATTTTTATTTAACACGTCTTTTCATATTCAACCAAGTTTACTAAACATTTAGAATAAATTTTTAATTAAATTTAACTTCCTATTGATATAGTTTTTAGTAGTCGATAAATTCCTGACCAACTTTAAGGTTTAATATTATAAGGTTAATCAACATAAAAAAAATTGAATCCACATTGGTTGTTAGGCTTGGTCTATGGAAACATATAAAGCTAATATGACATTATTCATATACTATGTTTAATTTCTTAACCTTCCCCTTTCCTCCTCTATCTCTTAAGAATCCCCCCAAAAAAATCCTTACAAATGTGTTAAATACACGCCCAAATATCCCAAGTCAAATTCACCTCTTCAATGTGTAAATGTCTTAAATACATACCTTACTACCCCAAGTTGGATAACCCATTTAATGCATATTCGAATTGGTTATAATATTAAACAACCTCATTGAAAATAAAAATATCCTTGATATTAATAGAGAATTTAATGAAGTGCATCATCTAATTTCCTTATTATTCAATCATTCTTGAAAAATTAAAAACTTAAAAAAAAGATTTTATGATGGGAAACTTAATACATGTCCCTTTACTCTTAATGATTAATTATATCTTTTGTTTTAAATTAACAATAAATATTAATGTCTAAGTGTTTGAAATGTATTTTAAACATTACCCTTATATGATGATCCTAGAATAATTTTAATGGCATTGAAGACTTCAAATTTGGTCCCTTTTAAATCTATTAATAAAAAAATATTTACTTCCAAAATGTCACACATGAGATATTTACAAAGATAAGTTTTATTTTGAAAAAAATCAAATTTTATTACATAACATGGAACCCACAATACCTAATGGGGGATATTAAAAAAAAAATAGGTTTCATTCTTCAAAATCAATTAAATATATAGCACAATTTATTTTAATCTCTTAAATTATTTATGTGGTCTTATTTTATGTTAATTCATGTTAATTTAATGCTTTTATTTATTTATACTTAATTCGATCCAAGTCAAATGATATTATATTATTTTCAAATTTTAAATCTTGAATCCCTATCTTCACATCCTTGACATAACCTTCATCTAATTTTATTCAATATTTGGTCACACTTTCTAGACTACATTATACAATATTGAAAAACTATCTTGACTAAAACATATGGTCCATATAGTCCCTTTTATCTCTCTTATTTTTCAAGATGGTCCCATCAATTCCATTCTATTTTTTTAAATTTTATTCATTAAAATTAAGTAAATGCAATAATATTATAAAATAAAAATAAAAATACATCTATAAATGTGTTACAGTTCATTTGACACAGTCATTATCAATTATTAATTATCTAACAATTATTGTAGAGTATTTTTTGTACACCTCAAATTGTTTTCTTTAGGTGATGTACTATGTTTTACATTTTGTTTTCCAACCTAATATCCTAATAAATTAGTATCACCTCATTAAATAGATGCCCCTAAATCCACTTTATTTTCCTTAGCACTATGGTATAAATATTTATATGTTTCTTATAAATGGGAGTCATAACATGAGATATGAGGGTGGTAGAATGACGAAATCAAGAAAATAAAATGAATAAGTTAAATTTGAGTTTTAGATGATTTACTTGGATATGTTTTTGATCTATATAAAATTTCTAATGAATCATATAGTCTAGATAACTATTTCTAATCGGATCCTATTTTTTGGATTTCAATCATCTTGGTTCTAGTTTCACATTTGAAAGTTTAGATTTTAGCAAAGGTTCTTATACAATGTCATACACACATATGTTCTAATTATATCTATTATATTTATCTTATTATTGGTATATTTATTAATTAGGAATTATTGTTGTATTATACATATATTGTGATAATTAAAAAAGAGATTCATTTATTTGAATATATTTTTGTAAACCTGATTTTCCCTACACCTCTTCGGGTTATATCTTACCCTATATTGTATTCAATTTCAGTTTATTTATATTTATAAGGGTTAATATTGTTTCATTCCTTCAGAGATATATTATTATCCCTATTTTATGTTTGATGTGTTGGATCTCAACCATTAGATTATTCTAATTTCTAAGAAAATCTTCAAATCCCAATGTGTTTTTATGATTTTTTTATTCAAGTTTGATTTATGTCACCAAAATTACTTAAATTTTAGATTTATATTATAATAAATTCTAAAATAAGTATAAAAAACTCATTTGTTTAAAAAAATGTTGTTAGTTATGAATTAGCTTGAAAAATAAAATGGATTACAATGGTGGAATTCTTCCAAAAAAAAAAATCTTTAGCCAAATATGTGAATGTGAATGATATTTGTTGATGATTATTTTTATCAATAAGGACCTTTGATTTACTACACCAATAGTAAAAATATTCAACCAATTACATCTCAAGGTTCCTCAAAATAACCCTTCACGTCCAATTTATGATTTTTTTGACATAAAATCCTTAAAAGAACGTAGGAATAATGAATTCTTTGAAATATGTGTTTGTTTAGTTATTCATAATTTATCTTGAGATATTTATAATGCCTCTCATAACCCTTAAATTTATTTTTAAATTCTTATAATTTTTTTATCAAAATCCTATAAATTATTCTCAAATTCTTTTAAATTCTTCCTAAAACACTCCAATTTCTTTGAACATTATTCAATATTCTTATCAAACCCCTATATACTATTTTAATGTTTTCAAATTTTCCTTCAAAATATCCTATTTTCTCATCAAATTTATCAACACCCCTTATTTATTACTATTTTTTATAAAACATCTCTCAAAATTTGTTAATATGTTCTCAATCCATACTCATCAATGTGAAAAAATTATTACGCTCCTCACTACCATACTAATCATTCTTGACAATGATTGCACACATGTTTACCTCTTGCATATAACACCATGCATATTATCCCTCCACCTTTTTCTTACATTTCAAATCCTAAAATGTCTACCATGATACATACCCTTAATACCACCAAAAAACAAATAATATATCTCTCTAGGGTAGAATAAAAAAATCAAATGGTTTATTTCAAATAATATTATTATAAACCTTTTAAATTATTAAACTTTTTCATATTATAAAACTATTTTTTGCCTTCCAAAATTTAAATTATTCAATGGAAAAGTTTAGCCAACAAATTATATTAGTTACTTACATGTTTCATGTTTATATTTTTTCATTAATGTGGTTTTTACTAAATTTTTTTCAATAATTTTAAAGGTTTATGTTATTCATTATTTTTTTGTCTCAAATATGGATAAATTTTTTATTTTACCACCCTCATGTATGAAGATAACTTTCAAATTAATATTGGTATAAAATTTATTTATTTTAAATTAAATCAAAATATACAAAGATCTAATGTAGATATTAATGATTATGTGTTTATATCTGGTACTATTTTTACTAAGATGAGTTATAATCCAACCTATAGTGAAATCCAAAATATATTTGTTGATATATTTCTTCTAATTATCAGATAAAAATTTCTCTTCAATTCCTATATTTTTTTTTTAAAAAAAATTATGTTCTTAGAGAATTAAAAATTAAAAAAATTATATTCCAACATGCTTAATTACTCTTCCAATGTGTATTCTTCTTCAAATATTTTTAAATTTCAAAACAATTAAAATTTTAATAATATAAATAATGTTAGTGGATTCTAAACCAAGAATAATCCTAAGAATTTAGTCAATTCCATAGAAGAACCACCATAAAATGAATTATCAATTACTCGAAGAAAGAAATTATTGTGCTTAAGTAGAGCCTATAATAAACATTGAAAATATTGTTTGGGTAAAACATATTTATGTAGCATACTTGTAAATGAAATATTCATAACTACATAAAATATTATAATAATTTGGGAATTTCACACCTAATATATGTATTGCATCTAAAACATCTCAACAAAATGGATGATGTACTTCTCCAAAAGATGGGAAAAATAATAATAATCAAATTTACTTATGAAAACATTTAGCCACCAAATATCACATATAATTACATTATTATGAAAATTAAGATTGAATTACATGTATAGGAACCCCGCTTATTTATAAAAAAAAAGTGATTAATTCCTACACCCTAAACAATTCTATTATTCCACCCATAGTTTCAAAAAAGGAGTGGTATCCACCTACCACCATTAATTATAACATTATAAGAGGTAGTTTGTGGATAATTGTACTAGCTATAGCATAACATACATAGATAAATTAAGCTCAGGTATATTGTGGATAAAAATATTTATTTAAATATAAAACTACATAAATTATTTTTTCTTATTAAAATAAGTTATTTATATTACAATATAAAATATATTATGTCTAGGTTTACATATTCCCTTCCCCTTGAGAATATTTTCGCTTTACACTTGAGGAAAAAACTAAATCTTGCCCATGTATATTTTTTTACTCATTTTTAAATTTATTTGATATTATTTACTATATGCAATTGAATAATATTTTAGAATAGGCTTCTTGAATGAACTTAATGAACCCAAAAAAAGTACTCTACCATAAATGTTTATTATGGCCAAAAGGGTCTACATATGGTTCAATCAAAAGAATAGGATAGATAAAAAATATCATCCATAATATTCCAAATTATGGGTGTGGGTTGGAGATACCATTACCAATGGAAAATATTCATGTGGAAAATTGTTTTTTTGGCTCATGATTTCCTTCAATGTTTTCTTCTTCTTAATCAACATGTACATTTTTCTCACTCAAAGATTAAATAGAATAAAATTTATATGATAATTTTTTACTTAATTTAAGTATAGTTCACATAGATATTCATAATATAAATGATTACCTTCAACAAATATAAGCTAAAAATAGTTTCCTTCACATAATTGAAATAAGCCTTCATACCATTCATCAAAAGTATCTTCAAAATCCAGCCATGAAGTTATTTTTTATTTATATTATGGTCTCAAATTTAAAATAATAATAATTTTATAAAATGAATTATTATATGCATTTAAAATTTGTTTCATCACATCTTTCCTAAAAAAAAATTAGTGTGGCTTATTCTCATTTTTTAACACTTTTCCTCTACTAGGGTTTTCTTTGCATAAAAATAAATGTTAGATTGAATATTCCTTTTTTCACTCAATATTGAATAAAATAAAAAATACTATTCATTTTTAATCTTTAAAAATATTTGTTTTAATGTAGAAAATGGTACCTCAATTGAACACCTAACTTAAGAGATATTCTCATATGAAATCATCATATAAGAAATTTATATTATTTTAGGTGATTTTATAACATCAAATTAAGATTGATATATATCCATAAAAAAAATAGCTAAAATTTAAGAGTTTAACATTTTTAGAAACACTTTTAAGTATAATTTATAATGAACAACATTTATTTTTAATTTGATTCCTAAGAAAAAATTTATTGTATATGTAATATAAGGTATATTTATAGTTCACTAGATCTAAAACCATATTTCATACCATGTGTAGCATAACCATAAAGAAAATAGGAAAGAGATAATAACATTGATGGATTATGTATACCTAATATATATATTTTACATGAAAATATAAAATGCATTGGAGGAAAAACTTCTCCAAAATATGTGAAAAAATCACATACATTTATATTGATATGAAAAAATAGTATTAAAGTATATAAAGAGGAAAAATATATTATTTGTAAATAAGTGATTGACTTACCACATTATAAATCATAGGGTTTTTCCACCCATAGTTCAAACAAATGAGTGGTATCTACCTAATACCACTAACAAGAACATTCTAAAAGGTAGTTTATGGAGCATGTTACTATCTACATTCTAATATGACTAGATACATTGAGTTTAGGTAGCTTGTGGTGTAAGATATTTATTAAAATATATTTAAATATCATATGAGTTTATATTAAAAAATAATATTTTACATTATATTATAAAAAAATCTATATCTAGGTACACAAAAATTCACCTTAGCTCATATAAGGAAGTTTGATCCTTCAAGATGTCTGCCTAAGAATTATGATTCAAATACATAGTAATACTATCATAAAGTTAAAGAGAATTCATAAAATAGGTGTATAACATTAAAACATAAGATCCAAGATCTTGCTAAGAGTATATAAATTCAAATATAATGATAAACTAATGATTTGAATAGATCCATAGTTCCTCTAAATAAATATTTAAAAAAATCACAAATCCACTTCTAAATCATAGTCAAGAACAAAGTATCAATGTGAGTATTAATACAATTGATGAAATGTAAAAAAGTTAAAATCATGTAAAATTTCACTTCAAATCTCAACCAAATGAAACTTGAATAAGTTAAATTGAAGTAAAAAAAAAAACTTATTATTTGATGAGAGTGATATTACAACTAATAGTTTATATAATGGTCTTTGTTTATTAAATCATTCATAACTTATAAAGAAAGGAATGGAATCCTAGTAAAAAAATGGTTCAAGTTTAAATCTATACACCAATGAGTTATTTTATATCATTATGTTTTTATGAAGAGGATATATATTATAGGGAAAAAATTATTATTAGAAATGTTTCAATACAAAAATAAATATTAGATTGAATTACCTTACATATCATAATGAGTTGATAGATATTTCAAATTTTGTTTCACATAGATCCTAGAAATGGATCATATAGCATGTCATCTAGAAGATCTTTGATGTTAGTGTATTTTAGGACATACAATATTATATTATCTAAGATGCACTTGAAATTATAATATTTATATATAATGCACACCTTATGTGCACATATTTATCCATTTTTTATTTATATAATAACTTATTTATATATAATAATATGTCTTTAGTAAATATCCTTAGAATAAGGTTTGTTTATTTATAGTTAATATCCCTAAAGATAAGATTCCTTCCTATCTTAAACCTCCTTACGTATCTATATAATAAATTATAGGGTATAGATGTAGGTGGGATCATTTGTATTATCTTTGTAATCTTTTTATGGAGATGGTACATTAACCCTCACATTTTTTCTTTAATATTTAACAGTCATTCTACCTTGGCATATGTATGTCTCCTTATATTAATTTTATGTAGATATGTATGAATTGTAAATGAAGTATTGAGGTTATTTAAGTTATCATGGAGCTATTATATAATATAACATTGGATTCATAAAATAAAAACCATTCCTTAAAAATTGAAACAATGTGTAAAGCTTGGACATGAAAGAAAAATATTTACAATTCATAGAGATCAAGAGTTTCAAATGGAAGTAGATAAATAGTTTATTTTACAAGAAGAAACAAAATTTGAGTTACCAAATCTAGTACTCAAATCAAGGAAAAATAAAGTGCAATTTTATAAATCCATTCCAAAAGATTGTATTTTTTCTCAAAATCAAAAAACTGTCTTCAATAATAAGTGATGCTAGGAAATCATTGGAATATGAAAGTGTTTCTTATACACAAACCAATATACGTGTATATTATTTTTATAAACATGATCTTGTAGATATGAGTTAAATTGGATAGATTCATGGACACTGGGGTGATTACATATTACTTTGACTTATTTATATTCTTTTCATATTATTGGTTAGATATATTAAGATTACATCATTTTTATTATTGTTTAATATTATTATTTCCTTGTGATTTTCAAAAATAAATCATATATTCCATTGCCTTATTATTTCCATATATATTTGTTAATTTCTTTTATTCATTATATTTATAAAAAAAAATACTTTAAATTATTTATCACATTTTATATATGGTTACCCTTATGCATTTATTTTCTACTATGGGCTAGCATTATATAATTTGGATTGATCTTCCTTACACTTGAGTGATATTTAAAAAAATTATGCTAGTGTAGCATTTTTTTAATTCATGATCCCACCCTTTATTCTAAGTTTGTTTCATATGATGTTAATTACTCTTCCCATTTATGTTTCCTTTTGATTATTTTACATTACTTGTTTTCTAATCTACTCCTAAAAAATCCATAATTACTTCTTAATGATGAAAACACATTTAAGATTTTACAGTTATAATTAATGCATTAGAATATAAATATTAGTTGAGAAGGTTCCATTTTATATCCTCATTATTCCACTTGCTCATGTTTTATCTTAGTGTTTATTTATTTTAAGAGTTTGTCTTGTTTTATACTTAAAAGTTAATGCTGAAATTATTTTCCATATATTCAATATATTATATTATTTCATGTTTGAATGCCTGAGTTATGATATCTTATGAAATGAAATGATATAGTATGTTTTATTTATTTTATAATTCACTTATTTATTTTCTATGTATAGACATAAAAATATGGTATAAGACACTTGTAAATGTTAGTCTTGACCTATTTTCACTATACATGATTTTTGCATACACATATGTCTCTTACACACCCTTATCTTCTATCTACTTGAATTCTATGTAAAAAAGTTTCCTAATTTTATATTACTCAAATAAAATAACTCCCTACTATTTTTTAACCTTCTTAAAATCATAATCAAATTATCTCTAAATCATCATATTAGTATTCTTACCTTTCAGACAAGTCCATCAAAACTTAGAACTTACCAAAATTTGCAAGTGTCCAAGTCTAAAAAACCTATCCTTGTGCTAAGAAATGGTCACTTTTTAAATTAAAATTATTTTTATGGGTTGGTCCATACATTTCGCATGTCAATGCCATGGGAAGTTACACAAAAGGTTAGATATTTATACATGTAAGGCCTAAGCTTATTCCATATCTAACATCATCAAGGAAACACTAAGAAACCATATTATATCTTCACATTCAAAAATACTTCCCTAAACTTCCAAAATCATTAATTAGTCATAAGGATTAGGCCCTAGATAAATCTAAATCACTTAAGCCCGGTCATATTTTTGTTTTCAAGTGTCAAAATCTAGATCATATATTCATTCATATTGTTGAGTATAATGCCAATATGGGCACTTGGTTATAATTTTATAATTAGTTTATTTTATAATTTTAGGTGTTTAGGAAGGCTATTTATCTTTATGATTAACATAAATAAAATTATAACCATAAAATACATCTAATAAAGACATTAATTCATAGTTAGAAACTTGTAAGTTTTAGTCTATTTTTGAAAACTAAAAATTATCTTTAGCACTTGAATGATTTAAATCTCAAAAGTCCAAACAAATAAAAATGTCTCCATTATTTTTATGGACTAGAACAATATTAGTTACCCTATTAAAATATCTAACTAGATAAATGATACCACCATCCAATATTGTATATATCTCTTTTTAATGGTATCTTCCAATAAAGTGGCTAATTATATGAGGTTTATACCTACTAGTTTAAATTAGAATCACCAAAAACCTTATAACTAATTTAGAATCACCAAAAACCTTTAAATTATTAATGCTTAACTCAATAAATTTTTCAAGACCAAGACATAAATCTTAAAAATCAACTATATTTTTGGTGTTATAAAAAAAAAACTGATATGCATACCTAAATATCTTACCCATTGGAGAAATGAGAACAATACCAACACCAGTACAATGTTGGGAACATGCCCTGTCAAAGTAAAAGGACCAAAATTATTTCCCTTGGGACTATTTTTGATATTGTTGATATAGTTCATCTTTGGTTAGGATTTCATATGTTCCAATTTCATTTTCAACAAATTTAAAATTATTGAAAATAGGTTAGAAAGGTGTACCATTATAATATTATCTATGCATAAATGTTATCGTATTTCCTATAGGGACCCATGTTATATCTTTTATAATAATAACTTTAGATAAATACCTTACCAATAACATTACATTGTTAGTAGTAATATATAAACTTGAACATTGAATATTTCCCTAATAATTTCATCCTAAACCACCTTAATGATTATATTTCAAAAAATACTACAATGTTTTTTAGGTGGCTTGACACATCACTTAAGAGAATCTTCTTATCCCTAAGTGTAGAAATTGACATAAATTCATGTGAGCATTTTAGGAGAACCAATTTATATAGTTTCATGGGCAAGTCTTCTTAGTATCCCACATAGGTTTGTCCCATAATCAGGATGAGAGACATGGAAATCATTTTTATCTTGCAGCTAAATGTCTTTTAAGGGACTAAAAGTTAGCTAGTTGGTCACATATATTTTGACATGTTGGCCCAATCAATAAACCTTATATGTGTATGTGTCTATATGGGCATATTAATTTTGTAATATACCTCCTCCACTCTCCATCATGCCCTATTGTTGAAAGTTATAGGTGGTCATATGCAACCCTTAAGAGAATATTTTCATCCCTAAGTGTAGAAACCAAGTGAACTTTGGGAAAACATTATAGGATAACTATGAGTGTTAAAGACAAATATTTAGCTCCTATGTTTGAATAGGTGATTATTTTGATATCCCATAGAGTATTATCTACCACTTTTAATGAGGGAGACATGGAAATAATTTTTCTCTCACAACTAAATGTATCTTAAGGAATTAAAAAATAACTAGTGGGTTATGCATCTTTTAAATCGCTAGTCCAATTAATGACAAATCTATGCATATGTGTCGATATGTAAATATAAACCCTATAATATCCCTCATATAATATTAGTCATTACCCAATGTATAAGGTTTCAAGAAAATAGATGCATCCCTTAAGAGAATATTCTCATCCCTGAGTGTAAAAACTGAGTAAACTTTGAGTGAGCATTGAATGATAACCATAAGGGGTAGAGATGAAATTTCAAATCCTATAGTTTCATGGGAAATTAATTTTATCATCCCCATAAATATTTTATTCCACTTAGGATGAGGGAGACATGTAAATTATTGTTCTCTCATAGCCAAATGTTTCTTAAGGGACCAAAAGTTGGCTAATGGGTCACATATATTTTGACTCACTATCCCAATAAAAAAACCATCTATGTATATTTTGACTCACTATCCCAATAAAAAAACCATCTATGTAGATGTATCTAGATGGGTGTGTAAATTATATAATATCCCTCATCCAATATTTTTAATTCCCCAAATTTTTAAATTTAAAATAATTTAGATATATACCTTAAGAGAATCTTCTCATCCCTAAGTGTACAAACCTAGCAAACTTTATGCAAGCATTAAAGGAGAACTATGAGGGGTAAAGATGAATCCTCAACTCATATAGCTGAATGGGTGAGTGTTATAAGCACCCCAAAAGGATTATATCCCACTCTAGTTGATGGATACATGAAAATGAGTTTTCTCTTGTAGCCAAATGTGCATGATAGCTTTAAATGTTTTCATTATGCCACTTTTTCATCTTCAAGTTTTGAGAGTGTTTTGGGGCATATGGTGGATCTAAGTTGGTTATAAATATTTGTACACTAATCACACTAGGAGAAAAAGATGTTATTTAAAATATAAACATGTTTAAAATTTATGTTCATTATTATAATGAATTTTGGTTATGACACAAGAGGAAGGTTAAAAAAATTAATCTCTTCATTACACTTATTTTGCATGGGTATAGAATGTAGGAAGTATCCTTTGAGGAAATTTGATTCCATATTTTCCCATACAATGACTCAAATCTATAGAAATATCTAGATTTATCTTAATTATTCTTGATACACAATAATTTTTTGTGTCAGTATTTGAAGTTTGTTTCTCTTTCTTAGAGTTACCATTTATTGCATGTTTGTTGCCATTTATCTAGTAAGATTTATGACTATATAAGGTTCTCCTTGGGTACCCATAATATTTATGTCATGTATTTTAATAGAAATACATCCCATTAAATTTCATTTTATGTACTTTCATATATTTTTCACACACATTAAAGATGAAATTTTTTGTTAATGCATATAACAAAAATTTATTTATGGCCTCTTCATTCAAGGTTATAGTTTTGTGCCATATAAATTTTATTAAATAAATGAGTATTTTTTGAGATAGTACAATTTTTGGTAATGATATTCCACATTTTTCACTTCATCTAAAAACATTGACCATTTTGTATCCTTGTCAAATTTTTGATATGATCAACTAGGTAGAATGGCTTTTAACTTTTGACATTTTAGAGCATTATAGGGCATTTTGAACACTTTTTTGGAATGATTATAATTAGTTATGTCAAAATAAATTGGATACACCAATTGGTGATTTTGATATTCTAATTCATCCCCCATGTTGACCTCAACTTCTTCTAGGTCTTATTTGAATTTGACATCCATGGGATAACTGTCTATATTGGCCAATCTTCAAGTAGTTTTTTGTATGAGAGATCCTTCATATAAGGAGAATCCTTTTCAAGAAGGGTTTAATATTATATTGATATGTACAACAAAGGTATTGACATAGAATACTTCAAATTATAACATATCTCTTTCAAGTAAATTTATAATTATTCCCTTTGAAACATATTTTCTTAGAGATGAGCACAAATAGATCAATTCAACACCAACACCTATGAAATTCAAAAAAAAATCACCACCATGTAAAAGGGATGGAACATCCAACTAATTACTCCTTTTAACACTTAGGGATCTTATTTTTTCATGGAAAACTAATCTTTTAACTGGACAAGATATTAATTTCTTTGTTTTTAGTAAGTTTGAGCATTTAGAATATAAATTTTCCACATTTTTTACCATTGCACTAAAATTTAGGGGTCCTAATCTCTCTTCATATATTTCTTGAATTTATATCCCATGAGTTATAAACCTTTTGTCTATGTCATACTTTATACAAGAACATTTGTTTTTAAGAACCATATTATCTATAACAAAAATAGTTTTATCTTTAATCCCTATATTAATGGTTCTTTTAGTGTCATCACTACAATATCCCTCTTCCATGATAGCACTATAATCCTCCAAGTCACTATATATGTGATCATTATGAATTGATGGGATTGATGAATCTATGTGATTTGATAATTCCCTCTCCATGCAATGTAGTATTCTTTATTCTCGACACCTACCAAAGTTTCTAAATTCATCAACTAAAAATGTTAATTAAACATTTCCATTCAATACCATGTTAACATTGACAATAATAAATCCTCTTCCCATGTCTCTACAATGTAGCATCCTCTTTATTGGATACATATGCCCTCTAAAACTTTGGTACATTTTAAAAACAAAACAACCTGATCATTCTCTCCAAATGAAAGAGACATCGATGCTATAGTGAAAAAAATAAATGTGAGATAAAATAAAATTTATAAAATAATATTATATCATAAATAAATTAAAAAATAATTATCAATGTGAGATGAAAAGTATGCATATTATATTAATATAAATGTAATATAAATCCAAATTAATTATCTATGTGTTATTTTAACCATTGAATATGAGGATTGAAATAAGACTTTAAAATGGTTAAATTTGATAGTCAACCCTCTAACTTTCCATATTTCAACATTTCCCTTCAAAATTTAGGTCAGTTCATATTATAAAATGAAATATGTACAATGTACTAATTGGTTTATGCACATATATGGTATCCACTTAATTAAAAAATTTAACTATGTGATGCTTAATTTAGGCATACATACATAGACAATACCAACCTAAAATTATATTTAAAAGCATTCACCAAGAAAACACACACACTTTTAATTGATTAACAAACTTTATAATGAATGTCTAATAATATCTATAAAACACTTTCCTTTGATCATATTTATATGGATATGAGTGAATGTAATTACCCTTCACATTATTCTTTGACCTTTCATATTATGTTTTTATCTTGTTTTAGTTCTCTGTCAAAGAAGTTAGTGATTAGAGTCCTTTTGGAAACTGACATTTTTCCATGAATAGTCACATCATCCATATTGGTGATTTAAAACCTGTTAGGAACTAATGTGGTTATAGGGACCATTAATTTGTCCACACTACAAGTTTCAATCTTTCTAAGAACTAACTTGTGGTCCAGTAGCCATCACTTTGGTTGCATTAGTAATTTTGATCTTATTAGTAAATAACTATGTTTTAAGAAGAGACTTATTGTCTAAATAAGAAAAGCATGACTTGTTGGAAACAAAAAACATTTTAGGCATGAATTAATTGGCCAAATATGAAAAAATTCACTTGTTCACTTATTATTTCCTCAACAACTTCTATTTTACCTTCAATTCACATTAATAGACTTCTTTCACAGTTCCTAGGTTCAACAAATGGATTTCATCTTATATGGAAAAACATAGTCCATTCACATACCTTGAAACTTTATATGGATCCTCCTCCACATGCCCAAATGTTATAGTGCATCTATAAAAATTATAGGTATAGTCCTTGATATTAATCTCATTTTGTCTCACATTCTACAATTTCCTAAACAAGACCTATTGATAATCAAAAGGTTAGATTTTGGCCTTCAAATTTTCCATCATAATATCCCAAGATTTTATCTTCTCCCTATTTTTATTTTTTATCTTTTCTTGTACATGATTCCATAATATTGAATCATGTCCCTTAAAATTTATTTAATAAAACTTCACCTTCTTGGGTTCCTTCATTGAATAATATTAAAATTAATTCTCTATATATGTTATCCAATCCACATATTCCTCATGTTAAAACTTCCATTGTAGTAGGATGTATCCAAATTTGGCTTGTTGCCAAGTCCAACAATAGATCTAAGAAATATAATCTTATATTTATTTTCCATGAATTCCACTCCAAGTTTTGGAGCTCCTTATTCTTCATCCTTACTCATGTCTCCATCAGGATTCCCTTTTATGTGTTTCTTCCATTGTTTCTAACCTTGCCTACATTTTTTCATCATCTCTATCAAGTCTGTGACTCTAGATCCCCATGATATTTACCCTCTTAGAAAAAATTAACCCTATGTGACATCACTTCAATATATTTTAACTTATTTTTCATAGCTTTTTAGTCAACTCAATTAGAGTATCCAGACACAAAACCCATAAGGAAAAACTAACTCTAATACCAAATAGTGCATATACAAACATGGTATCCACGTAAGTACAACCTCTAACTCTATGAGGCTTAGTTTTGGAAAACATGCATATAAAATATAAACCCAATATTATACTTGGATAAATTCACCAATATAACACACACACATTATATAGGTTAACATGCATTACAATGAGCATCCAACAATAGTTCCCAAACACTTTCCATTTATCCCATTTATAGGGATATTAGGAATGGAGTGACCCATTGAATTCAATTATGACCTTTTTAATTCTATTGTGACCTTTCATATTATATTTTATATCCTATTTTAGTGATTTATCATATAATTTCATGATTAAAGGCATGTTTAGAATCAACAATATTCTTGTTATAATTAGCTACAGGTTCTAATGAATCTAATAGAAATCATAAACAAGAGATAAAACAACAACAACAACAATAATAACAATAATAATATATCTGAGACAATTAAAAAATGAATAAATAACTCAAATATGATTAATTACTCTGATAATTCAATATTGATCTGATATAGAATACACAAATAGCCATTACTTATATAGAGAAAGGTGTGAAAGATAAAGATCAGAGAACTCACACAACATGTGTAGTTCAACTGATATCTGACTACAATAATAGGGGAGTGTAACTCCACACTAACAAGATAGGTGTCCAACTTGTGTAAATGATCAACACAATTTGACTACTAGTTTATCAATCTTATCCTATCTTACCTTGAATAATGGAGTAGAAATCCACTATAACAAGATAGGTGTCCAAGTTGACTACTTACTAAGCAAGTTTATCCTATCTAGTACAAACTATTAATAAACATAATAAACTAATTACAATAAGTAATTAGTGTACCAATCTAAATAATAAATACAAATAAATGTAATAAAGTAAATAAATGCACCAACACCCCCCATAAGTGAAGCTTAGGTAGGCCTATACAAATAAGAGTCCTAATAATGTGTAGCCATATTAGGTACTTTGTACAAATAGATAAGGAAAGGAAAAAAATCCTCCTCAAAATGAAAGCCTAGGAAACCCCCCCTAAACAACTAATGTCCTGCACCCCAAAAAGAGATCACAAGTGAAGATACTTGCTCTCAGTGAAATTTTTGGTGAAAATATCTACAATCTACTCATCTATAGAAAAATACTAAAGATCAATGATCTCTACCTAAATAATATCCCTAATAAAGTACATATGGATCTCTATGTGTTTGGTTCTCTAATGATGAACTAGATTCTTCTAGATCTAGATAGCACTTTAGTTGTCATAGTAGATGACTGATGGCTTCCAAAATGGAACACCAAGATTAGTGAGAATATTTTAAAGATAAATAGCCTCAGTAATGGCATTAACAACACCATGATACTCATCCTCTATATATTAAATAACAATATCATGTTTCTTCTTACTCTTCCAAAAAATGGGGCTAGATCCAAAGTGAAAGATGTAACCAAAAGTGGACTTATGATCATCATAATCGCTAGCTCAATCAGAATCTATGTATCCCACCAATTCTAAACTTGTACCTGCTATATAGTGAATCTCATATCTAATAATGCCATGAATTTAGTTCAAAATTAACTTATAATTTCTCTAATGAAGCTCATGTGGTGTATACATAAAGCGTGAAACCATACCAACTGCATATGAAATGTTAAGCCATGTATGAGTCAAATAGATGAGGCTACCTACATGATGGTGATACAATGTGGTATCAACCAAGGGAGTGAAACAATGAACCTCAAGTATAACTCCAAATAATAAAGGAGTTAGTGTATGCCTATAATCATCCATGTGAAACTAAGATAACAAGTCCATGGCATACTTGGGCTATGAAAGTGTAATCCTATAAGAAGATTGTGTTATCTAAATCATGATAAAATAGTGCAATAGGCCCATGTATATCATAGAAAACTTGTCATGAAGTGTAGTATTAACACTATTGATGATGGATATTATGCTCCTTGTAACAATAATATCATCAACATAGAGCACCAAGTATAATAGTGAATTATCTTTCCATAGAATATAGACATTCAAAATTGAGTGACATCTTGAGAATCTAGCTAAAAGAAGAAATGTGTCCATCTTGGAATATTGAGCCCTGAGGGCTTGTTTTGGATCATAGAGAGACTTTTGCAAGCATCACACTAATGAAGAATCCTAAATGAACCCCTATGGCTACTCCATATATATCTCCTTATGAAGATCCCCATGAATAATTATGCTCTTCACATCCATCTGATGTACATCCCAACCATGAGTTGCACCAATAGCTAGTATCAATCAAATAAAATTCATCTTAGTAATTGGCATAAATTTTTTTGTATAGTCAATGCCTTCTACTTGGGAAAAACCTTTTGCCACTAAGCATGCTTTATATTTATCAATATTTCCATCCATTTCAAACTTAGTCCAATATATCCACCTACATCATACTAATTTTATTCCCTTAGGAAGAGGAATAAGATCTCAAGTGTTTTTCCTAATCAATGATTCATACTCTTCTTCCATAATTGAATCTCACTCAACTATCCCTATGGCTTCTTGAAAATATTGTGGATCAAAAGCTGTGGTAATGTAGGAATGTGGAAGATCATTTTGTGACCATGTTCTCCTTCTATCTAATGGATCCCTAACAAGAGGGTCTACATCCACCAAAGTCTATCTGGCCCATGAAGGCTTTAATGGGAAACGATTTGAAGGATGAGGAACATGACCTATTAAACCTTGTTGGGGAGGTATTACTTCATCATCCCTATGAGTAGATGAAATAGGAATATCATCATCAATGATATTTGATTCTTTTAAGGAAGAAGAATGATAAATGTTACAATACAAATCTAAAGTACTTTATTCAAAGTAAACACTTCCCACTATAAGAAGCTCATGTGAATCTAGATCAATGAGTTGATATCCCTTAACACCATCAGGATATCTCACAAATATGCAAGTCTAGTTTTGTTATTCTAAAGCATGGCACTTATCTGAAGGTATGTGAGCTTATATTGGACTATCAAAAACTCTAAAATGATGCACATTTGGCTTCCTATTTCACCAAGATTTAAGAGGTGTTATCCCCTTTAAAGCTTTGTGAGGAACTCTATTATGTATATATGTCGCACAATAAGTTGCTTCTACCTAGTACTCAACTACTAATGATTTTGCATGAATCATACAACTTGACATCTCTTTTTAGAATCTATTATTTCTCTCTATTACACCATTTTTCTAAGGTTTGTATGCAACTAAATGTTGAAGATCAATTCCTTTAAGAACATAGAATTATTCAAGCTTATTGTTCACATATTCCCTCCCATTATCTATGTGGAGGATCTTGACATACTTCCCAAAAAATTTCTCTAATAGATCTTTTAACTCTAGAAATCTATCAAACACTTCACCCTTGAGTTTTAGAAAATAAACCCACATATATCTGGAATAGTCATCAATAAATATGAAAATATAGCAGGTTTTACTAAAAGACAAAGTAGGTAATGGACCCATTAAATCACTATGAACAATTTCAAAGGCTTGTGTAGCCCTCCAAGCCTTCCCTTTATCAAACTTATCCTCTGGATGTTTACCTAAGGCACAACCATGACATACACCCCCTAAAAATTGAATGTGTTGAATTATGTAACCATGTCTTGCTGACTAAGCTATTATAAATAGCAGTGTTCAAATGACCAAACTGCTCATATCATAGCTTTCTCACTGAATCAATGTGTGAGAGAAAATTCATAGAGGAAGACTGAGGCACAAAATGTGAGAATGAATAAAGCTAAGTATTATTTTCAACTTTTCCCATTATAACTAAGGCATTATCCTCTAATTTTTTGATTGAAATAGAATCGAGTGTGAACTCAAATTTCTTACCAGTATCAAAGTGGATGGTTTGGTAGATTGAGAGAAGGTTAGATGATAATTTTGGTGCATAAAGGACATCCTCAAATACACCACTATAAAAATCAATTGTACCTTTTCCTATGACATCTACCTTAGAGTCATCACTTATGAAATATGAGGCAAGGAACTTCGTTCTAATCTAGACAATTGCTCTTGACTTTGGAGAATTTTCTAGTGTAACTAGTGTCATAGCTTTCTCTTTCCTTGAATTTGAAGAAATGGAAGAAGCCTTTTATTGATTGATGTTATTATTTTTGATAAGACCTTTAAGGTCATCAATCTCTTTCTTCCAACAATCTTGTTCACTATGAAACCCCTTTTTGCAATAAGGGCAATGAGTGCCAATCCTTTTTTGTGAATCCCCTTTCTTATTAGTGGATTTATAATCTCCTTGTGAGTAAGATTGTTGCCCTTTATTCTTATCTTTTTTTGACTTATTTTGATTATTATGCATCTTTTTACTTGAACCTATATTTTATGTTGATGTTGAAACTTGCTTATGCTAAGGTTGAATTACAATTAGAGTTTGAGATTTGGATGACTTGATTAGACCCATAGCTATTAAATTTTCTTCTTCAGATATTAGAATCTCAAAGAATACCTCAAAGGTGGGAATTTGATATGCTATGCCCAATGTGAGCCTGAGTCTAAAAGCTAGAGATAAAGGATGAATATTCAAGACCTAATTTGTGTAAAGCACTAAAAATCAATTAAATATCCTTTTTATCAATTTTACATTCAAAAATTTGTGTTCTAAGATCTATGACTTTAGTGATGTAGTATTGTATTATAGCATAATTTTTAGGATCCAAAATAATGAGTTTGTTGTCAATTTGGTAACCATGAACCTAATCTATTTTTCCAAACAATGATGTTAATTTATCTCAAGCCTCTTTTGAATTTGTACATTTATCAAGATGGAAATTCAAATCTAAAGACATGGAAGACTGAATGCATCCAATTACCTTAGTAGTTTCAAAGAGAAAGTGTTATAACTCTTTTGCATCAGTAGGTGTAATAAGAAGATTTTTTATGTAAGGCATATATCTTAGCATCATAAATGTATTCTAAGCATTCTATTTCTACGTGTTATAGTTGTATGTTTTTAATAGTGGGAACTTAGGATTCTCCATGATGCAATTAGAAATAAACTATCATAAAGTAGAAATCAAAGTATAAAACACACTACAAAACCCCCCTAAATTAATTATTTTTATCCCACCCATCAAGTATTTTTTGGAACTTTATAATTAAGTGCAGTTACAAGGCTAAATTATTATTTTTTTTAGTTTATAGAAAGCTCGATTAGGTCCTCTAGTATAAAAGTACAAAAAATATGTACTTTATTATAAAAATTTCTACACCAATGCATTGTACTCAAAAAAATATTAACTTTAAAAAATAAAGGACCTTAATACAATGTTTTATTTGAAAGTTATGAGCCTCTAAAGTTGTATAAATGAGGACAGACAAGACATACTATATAAAAACTTAAATTCTAGAAAAATCTAGACAAATCTAGAAAAAACTAAAAGTATAGCAATGAAGAGCATGAAATTTTAAGCCATTTCAAAAAAAATCACTCAAAAATACCTCCTAGTGTTCAAATGGTATGCTCCCAAAATTTCCATTTCAAATCTTCCTATTGATCTGTGAGGCCTACTAATTTTTTTTGCCTACATAGTTTGTACGGTCCATACAACTGTACCTAGGAGAGAAAAAATTGTCTTTTGGGTGATTGTGTCCAAATTAGACAAATTTTATATGGATCTATAGGTTTTAACACCTTATAAACATAACTGTGAGGTCCATTTTTCTTAGAAATGCTTTGAATTTTAGGTACCCATTAGATTTGGGTGTGGTGCTTTTGGATCAAACCCTTGCCAATTTCACCTCATGTGGCCAATCTAGACCAAATTATAGATGATTTTAACTATCTTGAGCACTCTAAACTCAATGGTGAGCTAAAAAAATTCTACACAAAGCTCTAATTTGTGCATGTATACAAAATCAAAAAACCAATCCTATATTTGGATATTTTTCTCTTGAATATTTAGCAATCTACATATTCAAGATATCTTTGGTACCATGTTATAATTAGCGACATGATCTAATGAATCTAATAGAAAGCATAAACAAGAGATAAAATAGTAATAGTAATAAATAATAGATGTATATCTAAGATAGTAACATAAATGAATAAATAACTCAAATATGATGAATTACTCTAATAATTCAATATTGATCTGATATATAATACACAAATAGCCATTGCTTATATAAATCAAGGTGTGAAAGATAAAGATTAGGAACTCACACAACACATATAGTTCAACTAATATTTGACTACAAGAATAGTGGAGTGAAATTCCACACTAACAAGATAGGTGTTAAACTTGTGTAAATAATCAACAAAAGTTTACCACTAGTTAATCAATATTATCCTATCTTACCTTGAATAGTGGAGTAAAACTCTACTATAACAAGATAGGTGTCCAAATTGATTACTAGCTAAGAAAGTTTATCCTATATAGTGAAAATTATTAATAAACATAATAAAATAATTACAATAATTAATTAGTGCACCAATCTAAATAATAAATACAAGTAAATGCAATAAAGAAAATAAATGCACCAATAAAGGAACAGTCACATTGGTTGCATTGAAAATTTGAAAGTTATCGAGAACCAATGTGGTTCTAAAAACCACCACTTTAGTCGAATTGATGATTTTGAGCTTGTTGATAATTAAATACATTATAGGAACCATTACTTTAGCTACATCAATTATTTCAAGACTATCAAAAATTCACTATGTTCATGGAAGAACCTTCAACTAAATTAGAAAAACATGACCCATCAAGAATTGATGACGTTCTAGGCATGACTTAGTCAAATAGAAATATTGTGACCTTTTGGGAACTAATGACTCAAATGGAAAAAAGATAATTGATCGAAAAAATTGGTACATAAAGGAACTCAAATTTTGGGACTTAAGATGAACTTTTAAAAAAAAGTGTTAAATATGAAAACTCATTACTTTAACTAGGTATAGAGAATGGAGTCAAAGTAATTTACTAAAAACATGATATAAATAACTAAAAACAAAAGATAATAAACTCTACTTATTTATACCAAATCAAGACACATATTTTTTTTGTTTGTGTGAAATCATTTATTTATCATGGATGTTTCTGTATTACTAATTATAGTGTTTTGTAGCTTGTACAGATAATAAAATATGCCTAGGTTAACATTAGGATGGTTTTAATTTTGAAAATATATCCATTTAGGAGATTTAGGATAAATAAAATAGTGAAATTTTAGGGACACTAGTACCACATGGCTCTATTATCCTTAATGTGGCACTAATATCTAGCTAGCAGGTTATTTAGCATGAAGGGCTAGGATCTATGAATGAAGGTATGAGACTATTTTTTAGCTAATTAGGGATGCATGTGGTCCATAAAAGGTTGGAAAAGTATGATAAAAGGTACTATGATAGGTATAGGGATAAGCTATAAATAGGTTGTCTTAAGTATCACTCTTAGTAGTCAAATACCACTTTTAGGTCATTATATTCTGCCACCCCTTTATGATAGAAATGGAGCAAAGTGAAATGACTAGTGTAAATGAAAAAGAAGCATACGTAGACTTACCTAGGAAGTGAAACCTATGTATTTAAGTCTAATTATGTGATGCTAGGTCTTTATATATGAGTCATGATCTAAAGCATGACCTACAATGGAATGTGCATAAATCAATCCTTGCTTAAGATATATTGAAAGCAAAATAATATGATGAATAAATAAGTTACTATTAAAACTAAGTAAAGAGATGGGAAAGAAGAAAATAATGAATACACATCATTAGGTACATAAACCAATGCATGAATATCCTATGTGTGCGCATGTATATAATGATAAAATCATTGAATAGATTGGATTGAGATGATATATTTATCAATCCTCATATGTGGGTGGCTCAATAAATCAATCTAGTTTTGAATCCATCATTGCCCACCCCTGCTTGGTGGATCATGACCTATGAATAGCTTGGATTAGATTGAAAGTGTGTCTAACCCTCTCATCTGGGTGTCTCAAAAAATAAAGTAAGCTATGAATCCATCATTTCCAACCTATGTGTAGTATATACATATAAAATTGATCTATTTAAAATGTTATAAACATCTAACTGGGCATATCTAACTATGTTTGGTAGCTCTATGGCCACTTGGGTGTATTCGGTAGTTTTGGGCCACTCAAGAATGCCAACCACTACATGGACTAAGGTATGAAACTGGTGACAACCTAGAATATGATGTAAATTATATACAACATAGATAATGACATGGATTTTACCATTTCATCTAATCAACCTATGTGTAACTTAGCATATGGAAATAATGTGTTACACACATGCCTCCATTATAATATCTGAGTATATTGATTCTAGATTGAGTTGTAATAATTACATTTGAGTATTTGAATTTAATAATAGAATTATTATGACATGCATGATGCCCCAAATATGATAAATTTATATGAATCTAAGATAAACTAGTGTAAATATGATCACAATTTGAGCATAACTATCGAACATATAGTTATATTTATGCAAACTTGTAATGTACTTGGTGTATTATTCTAGATAATCTAAAATGCCCTAAAATTGGGGTTATTGGAAAATATAATTATGTCTTTTACATTAGTTTCATGTGGTGTTAGTTTCCATATCGAGTCACTAATGTTTGTCTGGTCTGAAATTTGAGTCACTATAGTGATTTCTAATTCCCTATTTTTTCCTATGTTTTGCCTATTTTTTGAAAATTGAGCCTGTATGCTGAAAAATGTTACATGAATTCAATGTAGGAGCTTGATCTCTATGAAAAACCCCTATTAATTCCCCATATTTTAAGGGTATTTATTGATCATGTGTAAGAACTATCCTCAAAATAAATAGTTTTACAAAATATGGTAGCTGGAGCACATATGTTAACTATGTGATAATCCAATATAATATGCAAACTTAACATCATAATATAATATAATATGAGCATAAGTATGTAATGTAAGATGTATGTTATGTCTAAAATTTTGAAATGGTGTCAATATAGATGTAATTAGTGTGTATAAAAGTATATCTAAGTAACTACCTAGGGGGATGGGGCATGATGTCCATCACGACACCCAAGTACGAAGGGTAGATACATGAGGTCTCTCATGGCATCAATAATTGGTGTGTGTAACAAGAAAATAAAAGTGTCATGTCCATGATGCATATAAAAAATCATACATACAAAACACATGAGGCATGATACCAAATAGTCTAAGGGGACATAATATAAAGGACAGGCATATGTCACTAAATTTGAGAAAATAAGACATACAAGGACATGTTCAAATGTCCACATATGAAAGAAACAAGAAATTTGGATTAGAGACACATATAAAGCACATATTTAAATTTCCACATACATAATCAAGAAATCACACATAAGGGACATGGGCATATGGCTAAGGCATACAACCATGAGAATTGAAGTGGCATAGAGCAAACAAAGAATAATGACATATTCAAATGCCCTTGAATATAAAAATCATAGATAATATAACCAAGTATGTCACTAAATTTGAGAAAATAAGACATACAAGGACATGTTCAAATGTCCACATATGAAAGAAACAAGAAATTTGGATTAGAGACACATATAAATACATATTTAAATTTCCACATACATAATCAATAAATCACACATAAGTGACATGGGCAATGGCTAAGGCATACATGAATTGAAGTGGCATAGAGCTAAAGAATAATGACATATTCAAATGCCCTTGAATATAAAAATCATATGTCTAAATAGGAAATATAGATATGAAATCATGTATGAATGTAGTAAAAATATATGTAAGATCTATTATGTACATATGTTGAGTCTAAACTAGTGATAGTCAGTAAAAAATATGAGTATGAGTAACAATGATCAATATCAAGATACAATAATGTGAAAACTGGAATGTATAGAATGTAAGGATATAACTTGGTCATATAAATTGTGTATAAGATGCCCCTAAGTGGGTGAATGTGTCAAATTAATAGCCTTTAATTATTTTATATGCCCCTAGTGGGTAGATGATAGCAAGTAGAGATCAGTGTAGTGGACCTAATTCCTACAAGCAATCTGAAAGCACTTGACCAGAACAAGTGAAGCATGTATGTATGATAAAACCAACTATAATAAGATAGCTATCATATGTAGTGTTTGTAAAGTATAATAAGTTTAAATACATCAATGTATACAATCTATAAATTTTGTGTTTTTTTAGTAATATTTGAACGTTTTTGTGTTTTGGCATGTTATATTCTTTTTGTATTTTCTAGATATAAGCTATGTATAAGAAAATGAAAAGTGAATAGTGAATTTTTTATATGTAAAATCTCCTTGGATGCATGATTTTCAATGGATTTTTGATTGCCTTGACATCAAGTGAAGCTAGATGGTATACTTTTGGGCTAAGATTTTTTTTTATGATATATGGTCCAAGTCAATTTGGTTTAAACTTTCCTTTATTCTCTTCTTTGGTGTTGATATTTTTGAGATTTTATTTTAACACCAAATCATTGATTTCAAATTCCTTATTATAGACTCAATTATTTTAGGTTCTATGGATTCATTGCTAATAAGTCTAAGATGTCATGCATCTTGGATATGTGTGTGATCCAACTATTCCAATTTGTGGAGACATCTCTCTCTATACTAATCATCTATGATGAGCCCTTTTGAATATACCTATAAAGAGTGGATTTCCAATTCCAATGGGATGATGGATTTTCTATGATATAGGAGTGAATAAGGATTATATCTTTTAGGTTTAATTATGCTAGTGTGGTAAGATCATAGTGCATAGATGAGTTGATTGTGCCAGTCATCACCAAATTTGGTAATTATTTTGCTAAGAATACTATTAATTATATTATTTGTTTATTTTATTTGACCATTGCCCTATGGGTAATGTGGAGTAGATAATGTGTGTCATATTTTATATTTAGCACAAAACTTTTTCACTATTTTATTCTTGAAATAGGTTCCATTATCTATTTTTATATCTATTGGGAAGCTGAAGTGTGAAATAATATTGGTCATTATAAAAAGACAAATATCCTCCCCCTTTATTGATTGTAATGGGATGGCTTATAACCATTTTGTAAAATATTATGTAGTTATGATAATGAATTTGTGACTTCCTATAGAATCTAGGTTTATCTTATTGATCAGATCAAATTCCTATAGTATGAATAGCCATGGGGATATGATAGGTTGAAGTTATTTGGAATGTGCATGGTGTAAGTTTCCATGTCATTGACATTTGTCACATAATTTGGCATATTCCTTGAAATATTGTTCCATAGATGACCAATAATAACCTTGTTTGATTAACTTTTATGACATTGCTTTACCACTAAAATGAACACCACATTCACTATCATGTATTTATCAAATAGCCAATTTAGCTTCCTCAACTATTAAGCATCAAAGTAGGTGTTTGTCAAAATATATCTTAAATAAATCTTTTCCATTGATGACATATCAAAGAGAGTTTCATTGTAGTTTACACTTTCCATTCTTTGTAAAATTATTAGGTGTAATAGATTTATTCAAAAAATTATATATGTTAGAGAACCATTCAAATGGTGTTGAACTATGCATGGTAACTAGGAATATTAGAGAGATAAGGTTTGCATGAGACACTAATAGAGATTATAATCATTTGATAGTAAAAATATCTTGGTCCACATCTATATCAATGAGGATCAATGATGTAGCACTTACCATTACATTAGCATGATGGTTGTCTTTGTGTGGGATATTCTTGATATAGAAATGATCAAACTGAGCTTGTAGACATTGAACCATGTTCTTATTTGGAATCAAGTGCTCTTATTTTGTTTATTAGACATTTGTAATTTGATTAATAATTAATTAGGAGTCCTCATAAATTTTTATTGATTTAATATTTAGACCCTGGCTACTTGAAGGCCTAAGACAAGAAATTCATATTTTGTGATATTATTAATACATGAAAAACTGAGTCGGTATGCAAGAGGTACTATGTGTCCTAGGGTATTGATGAAAACAATTCTAGTTCTGACACTAGATACCCATCTAGAACTATTAAAGAACATTGTCCATGTATCTAAAATGGTATTATATGTTGTGAAATCATCTCTAAAATCATCATTAATAGGATTTATATCCAATAATAGATATGTTTCTAATTTATTTGCAATTATCTAGCCTTTTACTAATTTTTGTAAAATGATTTTGAGGTCAAATTCTATAAATAACATAACCCATTTTGTAATATAACTCAAAATATGTGGTTTTGACATGAGGAATTTTAAAAGATCAAATTTTGTAATGATATGTGTCTTATTGTTAATCATATAGTGGTAGGGATTCTAAGTAGTAAATACAAGTGTTAATAAAAGTTTTTCAATTCTTGGATAATTTTTCTTGTATTCAATTAGTGTACGACTGATGTAGTAAATGGCTCTTTCTTTATGCTAATAATCATGTTGTGTTAGGAGTGCCCCTAGTGCATGATATGTTACTAATAGATAAAGTAGAAGTGGATTACTAGGTATGGGTAGGACCAAGATAGGAGGGTTTAATAAGTATTTCTCAAGTGTATCAAAGCTATCTTGACATGTGATGTCTCACTCAAATTTCATGTCCTTTTTAAGTAGTCTGGTGAATGATTGGGTTTTATCTACAAGTTGTGTCATAAAGTGAAAATTCCCTAAATTTTTCCATTGAGGGATCAAAGTTTTTTTATATTAGTAGGAGGAGGAATATCCATGATTAGTTTGACCTTCTTAGGGTTAACTTCTATGTGACCTTGATATGATGAATCCTAAAATTTTCCCTAAAGAAACTATAAAGACACATTTCTTAGGGTTGAGTCACACGTATTTTCTAAGGCTTTCAAAAATTTGTCACAAATTGATTGCATGATGTTTTCACTCTTTTGATTTTACCAATAGATCATCAACGTAATCTTTGAATGTCTTATAAATAAGGTCATGAAATATATGTGTCATAGTCCATTGATAAGTTTCATCTACATTATTTAATCCAAATGGCATGATAATATAGCAAAAGGTGTCCCATGGTGTGGTAAAATAATTTTTTCTTGATCTTCTTCAGCAATCTTAATTTGATTGTACCTAGAGAAACCATTTATAAAAGAGAGAATCTCATATCCAACTGTGGAATTGACTATCATATCAATGTTGGTTAAAGGAAAGTCATCTTTAGGACATACTTTGTTGAGGTCTCTAGAATCATAAAAATATTAGATTTAGCCATTAGGTTTTACAATAGGAACAATATTATCAACCCATGATGGATTAACAACTAGTTGAATGAAACCAACATCTAACAACCATTGGATTTCATGCTTAATAAAAAGAGCAAATTTAGGATGCAATTTTTAAATATTTTCTTTTACTTGCTTGACATCAAGATATAATGTAATTATATGTACTATAATTAAAGGATCAATTCTTGGTATATCATAACAAGCCCAAGAAAATAATTTAGGAAAATCTCTTAAAATATGATGAATATTTGTGTCTTTTGATAAGGAAACAATTAATAGTATGAAATGAGGATTAGTTTCGGTGTCATAATTGAATCAATGGTTTTCTCATTAAGTAACATAAATTGATCTAAAGTGTATGGAACTATAGGGATTGTATCATCTATGTTGGGTAATATATCATCCAAGTCATTTAAATGCTAACCAAACTATGCATGTACACTTATGGAATGAGGAAACCTATTTTTATGATATAAGGAAGAGAGATACTCTTATGTACCTAGAAATTCTAATATATCCTCATCATTAATGAACTCATCAAGAATGGGTAGATCTAGAGAAATTATATCATCCATAATATTGAGATAAATAACTGAGAGTATAAACATGGTTTATTGTATCAACTATCCATAAAATAGGTGGACAAAACATGATATGTTGAGAAGCATGGTGATAATATCTGACATTAGATGTATCATTTCTTTATCTAAGTCCTTATCTACCCTATTTATCATATGTTTCAATGGGATTAAGGATTCCTTGCTCATGTTTTTAAAGGCCCTATCCTATGTATCCCATCTTCTTAAAATATCATAATGCAAAAGGTGAAGTCAACTTATCATCCTATGTACTGGAAATAACTAGGGGAGTTGTATGTGTACTTTAAATGGTAGACTAGAGTGGTTTTGTAGAAAAATCTATGTGAGTAATATAATTATGTGAAGGCTTTGTATGTTGATATTACTTGAATGGTTCTTTATACATAGGACATGTATATATATATATATATATATATATATATATATATATATGATATTTGTACCTAAATTTTAAACATGCATGTAAAGTGGATAGAACTATGTGCATAGTGTGAATCCATGTTCTCCCAAGAAAAATATTATAATTAATATCATTAGGAATAATTTGGTATGTTGTAGGTAGTTTTCTAGGCCCAAGTGTAAGGTTTAATGTGATTTGACCTAAAAATTTGTGTGGAAAATTATCAAACCCTTAGATGTTCATATCAAAAGAATCTAAATCCATATCATGTATAATAAGAAGTTATAAAAAAGAGATGTTGCAAATGTTTAATCCTAATCCATTATAGACTAGAACTCATTTGAGACCTACGTCATAAATTTTTAAATAAATTTAGAGAGGTAGATGTAAATACATGATATGTTAAGGTGGGAGATCTTCCCTCTCCAAAGAAATATGTTCTTTTATCCATTTCATAGTATTACTTATGGAAGCAACATAGGCAGGCTCAAATGTTTGAGGTACTTGAGTATCACCAAGTATCACATACAAAATATCTTTTTATGTGTTATAATGATGTAAAATACCTAAAATGGAAATTTTACTTAAAGTATTATTGCTTTGATCAATAAAGTTATAGTCATGGGTATCACAAACCTTCCAAGCTTCATGACCACATGAGGACATGATAACTTGGACCATAGGGCCTACTATGAGCGTAGAGATAATAGTAGACGCAATATGGTGGCTAGATGTTTGTGATTGAGAAGGAGGGATAAGTAAGACCAATGATTTTTCCATATGCCTAGGAATGATAGGAAAGGAATCAGAATGGACCAAAGATAATAGACTTGTTGATTTTAGGTAGTATATTTATTATTTGATGTAATAAGTTATCTATGTGAATAAATATAAGTTTCTTAATTGAAGTCCACATAAGATAAAAATAACATGTGAAATAAATAATGAAACATGAAAGAAATTTTAATTGATATAAAGCATCATGTATACATGTATCTATGTCATTTCTGAGTTTATTCTAAATTAAAGGAAATAAACATGCAAATTAAAGTATTAAACTTTGCAACAAAAAGTGGTTGATTTCTTCCATCATTATAATCATGATTTTATAAATTAGAAGATATATGAATCTAAAATCTAAATTTTGGAAATGCAAACCCTAGGGTTAGTTAGATCTAGGGTTTTTAATCAAAGTTGGTTTGAAAAAAAAATAAGTTATATATAAATAAATGAAACCCTAATGTGGGATTGATTAAATGAGTTAGGTTATGTTAATAGTTATAAAAACATGAGTTTGTAACCCTAATTTAGCACACAAAAATTGAGAGAAGATAAACCCTATGTAGAACTAGTATTTTAGGCAATATTCAAAGTAAGTTGAGTTCAACAAATGTTTTAAACTTTTTAGCTAATGTAAATCCTATGGTTGATTAAAAGGTTGAGTAGTCAAAATAAGTGAAATAATATGTAATAAATAATCACTAATTTATTACAAATTTTGACTTGATTTGAATTTCTACAAATATTAATAAATACATCAAAATAAATAGTCATTTGAATGCTAACCAAACTATGCATGTGCACTTATGGAATGAGGAAAGCTATTCTTATGATAGAAGGAAGAGAGATACTCTTATGCACCTAGGAATTCTGATAAATCCTCATCATTAGTTAACTCATCAAGAATGGATAGATTTATAGAAACTTTATCATCGATAAGATTGAGGTAAATAACTGAGAGTGTATAAACATGGTTTACTGTATCAATTATCCATAGAATAGGTGGATAAAACATGATATGTTGAGAAGCATGGTGAGAATATCTAGCATTAAATGTATCATTTCTTTTTCCAATTCATTATCTACCCTATTGATCATATGATTCAATAGGATTAAGGATTCCTTTCTCATGTTTTCCAAGGCCCTATCCTATGTATCCCATCCTTTCAAAATATCATAATGCAAAAGGTGAAGTGAACTTATCATCTTGTGTACTGGAAATAACTAGGGGAGTTGTATGTGTACTTTGAATGGCAAAACTAGAGTAGTTTTGTATCAAAATCCATGTGAGTAATATAATTATGTGAAGTATTTTTATGTTGATAGTACTTGGATGGTTTTTTATACATAGGACATGTATATATATTACCTTTGTACCTAAATTTTAAACATGTATGTAAAGTGGATGGAACTAGGTGCATAGTGTGAATCCATGTTCTCCCAAGCAAAATATTATAATTAATATCATTAGGCATAATTTGTCATGTTTTAGGTAGTTTTATAGGCCCCAATGTATGGTTTAATGTGATTTGACCTAAAAATTTGTGTGGAATATTATCAAACCCTTAGATGTTCATATCAGAAGGATCTAAATCCATAGCATGTATATTAATAATTTATAAAAAAGAGATGTTGCAAATGTTTAATCCTAATCCATTATAGATTAGAACTCATTTGAGACCTATATCATTAATTTGTAAATCAATTTAGAGAGGTAGATGTAAATACATGATTTGCTAAGGTGGGATATCTTCCCTCTCCAAAGAAATATGTTCTTCTATCTATTTCATAGTATTAATTATGGAAGCAACATAGGTGGGCTCAAATATTTTAGGTACCTAAGTATCACATACAAAATATATTTTTATGTGTTATAATGATGAATCCCTAAAATGGAAATTTTACTTGAAGGATTATTGATTTGATCAATAAAGTTATAGTCATGGGTATTACAAACATTCCAAACTTCATGACCACATGAGGACATCATAACCTAGACCATAGGGTTTACTATGAGATTAGAACTAATAGTAGAGGCAATATGGTGGCTAGATGTTTGTGATTTAGGAGGGATAAGTAAGACCAATGATGTTTCCATATGTCTAGGAATGATAGGAAAGGAATCATAATGGACCAAAGATAATAGACTTGTTGATTTTAGGTAGTATGTTTATTATTTGATGTAATAAGTTATCTATGTGATTAAAGATAAGTGTCTTAATTGCATTTCACATAGGATAAAAATAGCATGCAAAATAAATAATGAAACATGAAAGAAATTTTAATTGATATAAAGCATCATGTATACATGTCATTTCTAAGTTTATTCTAAATTAAAGGAAACAAACATGAAAATTAAAGTATTAAACTTTAAAACAAAAAGTGATAGATTTCTTCCATCATAATAATCATGATTTTACAAATTAGAAGATATATGAATCTAAAATCTAAATTTTGGAAATGTAGACCCTAGGGTTAGTTAGATATAGGGTTTTGAATCAAATTTGGTTTGAAAACAAATAAATTATATTTAAATAAGTGAAACCCTAAAATGAGATTGATTAAATGAGCTATGTTATGTAAAAAATAGAAAAAACATGAGTTTGTAACCCTAATTTAGTGCACAAAAATTTAAAGAATATAAATCCTATGTATTATTAGGATTTTAAACAATATTCAAAGTAAGTTGAGTTCAAAAAATGTTTTAACCTTTTAGGGTTTAGCTAATGTAAATCCTATGGTTGATTAAAATGTTGACTAGTCAAAATAAGTGAAATAATATGCAATAAATAATCATTGATTTATTATAGATGTTGACTAGCTTTGAATTTCTACAAATATTAATAAATACTCATTTGAATGATAACCAAACTATGCATGTGCACTTATGGAATGAGGAAACATATTATTATGATAAAAGGAAGAGATATACTCTTATACACTTAGGAATTCTAATATAGCCTCATCATTAGTGAACTCATCAAGAATGGGTAGATCTAGAGAAATTATACCATCGATAAGATTGAGGTAAATAACTAAGAGTGTATAAATGTGGTTTATTATATCAATTTTCCATATAATATGTGGAAAAAACATGATATGTTGAGAAACATGGTGAGAATATTTGGCATTAGATGTATCATTTATTTATCCAAGTCCTTCTATACTCTATTTATCATATTTTTCAACGGGATTGAGAATTCCATGCTCATGTTTACCAAGGCCCTATCCTATGTAGCCCATCTTCTAAAAATATCATAATGCAAAAGGTGAAGTGAAATTATCATCCTATGTACTGGGAATAACTAAGGGAGTTATATACATACTTTGAATGGTAGACTGGAGTGGTTTTATAGCAAAATCTATGTGATTAATATAATTATGTGTAGGCTTTGTATGGTGATAGTACTTGAATGGTTCTTTATACATAAGAAATTTATATATATGACCTTTGTACCTAAATTTTAAGCATGCATGTAAAGTGGATATAACTATGTGTATAGTGTGAATCCATGTTCTCCCAAGCAAGAGATTATAATTAATATCATAGGCATAATTTGGCATGTTTTAGGTAGTTTTCTAGGCCCTAGTGTAAGTTTTAATGTGATTTGACCTAAAAAAATTCATGGAATATTATCAAACCCTCAGATGTTCATATCAGAAGGATCTAAATCTATATCATGTATATTAAGAAGTTATAAATTAGAGATGTTACAAATGTTTAATCCTAATCCATTGCAGACTAGAATCATTTGAAACCTACATCACTAATTTTTAAATAAATTTAGAGAGGTAGATGTAAATACATGATGTGTTAAGGTGGGAGATATTCCCTCTTCAAAGAAATATAGTCTTCTA
The DNA here is from genome assembly GCA_037957365.1 of Torreya grandis. Taxonomy (NCBI): domain Eukaryota; kingdom Viridiplantae; phylum Streptophyta; class Pinopsida; order Cupressales; family Taxaceae; genus Torreya; species Torreya grandis. Next base: position 1,269,424 of record JARHVA010001862.1, on the reverse strand, counting down.
TCTATTTCAAAGTATTAATTATGAAAGCAACATAGGTGGGCTTGAATGTTCAAGGTACCTAAGTATCAATGAGTATCACATATAAAATATCTTTGTATGTGTTATAATGTTGTAAAATCCATAAAATGGAAATTTTACTTGAAGGATTAATGCCTTGATCAAAAAAATTATATTCATGGGTATTACAAACCTTCCAAGCTTTATGACCACATGAGGACATCATAACCTGGACCACATGGTCTACTATAAGCATAGAGCTAATAGCAGAGGGAAGATGGTGGCTAGATGTTTGTGATTGAGAAGGAGGGATAAGTAATTCCAATGATGTTTCCATATGTCTAGGAATGATAGGAAAGGAATCAGAATGGACCAAAGATAATAGACTTGTTGATTTTAGGTAGTATATTTATTATTTGATGTAATAAGTTATCTATGTGATTAAATATAAGTGTCTTAATTGCCTTCAATTTAAGATAAAAATAACATGTGAAATAAATAATGAAACATGAAAGACATTTTAATTGATATAAAGCATCATGTATACATGTATCTATGTAATTTTTGAGTTTATTCTAAATTAAAGGAAACAAACATGAAAATTAAAGTATTAAACTTTTCAAAAAAAAGTGATTGATTTCCTCCATCTCATGATTTTACAAATTATAATATACGTGAATCTAAAATATAAATTTTGGAAATGTAAACCCAAGGGTTAGTTAGAGCTAGGCTTTAGAATCAAAGTTGGATTGGAAAAAATAAATCATATTTAAATAAATGAAACCCTAATCTAGATTTCATTCAGTGAAAGGATAGGAGCACCAAAAATAGAAAACTTTGGGGTCTAACACTATAGTCCATGTTTTGATAATATTATCCAAACTAATCACAAATATTTGAGTTTGTTGGGTTTTGTCTAATGTCTTTGTGTGAGCCTACTTATGAAATTTTAGATCCTAAATGTCGATGGATCTCCTTGTAGATATGATTTAATCTCAAACCCTAGACCTTCATTATGCTAAAATAAAACTTCAATAAAGAGGGGGGGTAGTGTGTGTAATATGCACTAAACATGTATTCACACCCCTTATGTTGGTATGATTCTTGTATAGGGATCAAGCCATATGTATTTCTCCCACTAGTTGTGCTTTATGAAATAGTGTTATGTAGATGAAAAAATGCTAAACTAGGTGTGCTTGAGGTGGTTAGGGACTAGTGTGAGGGTTTGAATATGTTGGTAGCTATATTGGATGGATTAATGAAAAGAATAGAGAAATTTGCCTTAGTGGTCTTGCTTGCATTCTTGATTTTGTAATATTTTCCAAACCCTTCTAAATGAAATTTTAATGGGAGATCTATTGGTCATGGTTTAAATACATTCATGCTAGGCTAACATAATGAAGAAGAGGAATCAAAAGGAAATAGTCATTTGGGCTCAAAATGTGATTATAAAAGAGCACTAAAAATAGGACACCCTAGGGTCTAATGCTATATTCCATGTTGGGTGCTATTGTCCTATAGGTATGGGACCTAGGGGGATGGAATTAGCATGGGAAAAGTAGCCTAGTTGAGCTAGAATCAGGTCTCAAAATTCTAAATATGATTGTAAATAAGCAAAAAGGTGTCTATAAGGGTTATGAGAGCATACAAAAGGGTCCTATGGATTGGGTGTCACAAGCCACACTCAAGCTACCAATTTTAACATTTTATATGACTACATTTACCCTCCCTTTATTCTAGTGATGTAGTAAAGTGAAAAACTAGGATAAAGGAAAAATAGAAAGCATACCTAAACTTACCTACAAAGGTGAGGCCCATGAAGCTATGTGATGTTGGGTGTGCATAGAGAGAGCACATTGTGAAATGTAAATCTATAAGATAAAAAAAAATTAGATCAATTCTTATTAGATATGTTATCACTAAAATAATAATATACAAATTTGGGTAAGAGAGATAGGAAGAGAAAGTAATAAAGACACCTCACCAAGTACTTAAACCAATAAAAAAACTCATTGTGATTTTGAGTGATGATAGATGATGGTGAGTAATATTGGGTATGTGTTGTACCAAGAGTAATATCATGAATAGAGCTGACTGCTCAATTCCTCATAAGTGGCTCAAGAATGCAAAGGTTGGCCCTTTGGCTCCATCATCACCCACTAAGTGAAGTTATGTGATCATGTTTGTACTAATCAATGTTTAGACTATGTGTCTAATCCCTCTAAGTATGTGGCTCAAGTATATAAAGGTTGGCCCTTTGGCTTCATCATTTCCCACTAAGTGAAGATATGAATTGATACCAGTATGAATGTGTGTCATATGAGATTGATTTTGAAGCCCATGAATACTCTAAAATATAATAATGCGGCATGGATAACTGAATGTGTGCTAAAAACTAGGCCAATTTTGGCCACTATAGAAGGAGGAGATTAGGCTTGTATGAAAGCCACTCTAAAACTAAAAATTAGGCTTATGTGGAAGCCACTCAGGAATGTGAAGGTTAGGCTTGTATGAAATCCACTCAAAAATGATGCCAACCACCTACAGATAGATTAAGTCATACAACTACTAAGAATGCATGGGTAATATACTAAACTCAAAAATAAAAAAATTCAAATGTGCCACAAACATTTCCGCCAATCATTTTTATTTGTAACATGGATTCTAATCTTGGAGTTACACCAACTTCCCAATCTAAAACTAGAATGAGAGCCATCATGCCATGCATGATGCCTCATATATCTACATTCTTTGATAAAAACTATACTAAAACTATTGAATCTAAATTGATCTATATTTGACAAAATTATAGCTGATTTTACCTTTCTCCTTATTTCTAGAAAATCTAGGTTTTTTTCTATTTAGATAGGAGCATTATAAATGGGACACCATAGGGTATAATGCTATAGTCCATGTCTGATGTTTTTTTCCTTTGTTTAATCTAATGACTAATCTATAATCATCACTATTTTTTTGGTTTGTTCTACCTAATTTGACCTTTAATTATTGATTTGAGTGTTTTAAAAATGATTTTTCAATTGGTAGGATCTCTAATCTCTATGAAAAAACCCTATTTATTGCCCCCTCTTTTGAGGGTAGGAATGAAGACCCTGTAATGACTTCCCTCAAAAGAAAGAGTCATGTAAGTGTGTTATGTTACAAAATACATGATATAGAAATGATAATCAAAGAAATGTCTCAAGATATAGCATATTTTGTATTGGATATTATTAGATTAATAGGGGTATGCCTAGATGGATATAACAATCTAATAGCACATGTAATATACTAAATTAAAATTGGAAATTTTAGTTATTAGTTGTCAATAAGGGATGGAATATGATGTCCATCATGGAATCCAAGAAATCAAGATAATGCATGATGTGGATCATGGCATTTTAACTAGTTGATAAGGAAATAAGAAAAAAATCATGTAAGGTAAGAAGAAAGAAGTATACAAGAGTGGCCAAGGGGCCAAGTGAACAAGGGACACGGTCACATGTCACTCAAATTAGAAAGTAAGCATATAAGGCATGTTCAAATGCCACATACATATATAATTGAAAATAATCGAGGTTGGTACGAGGGCCACAAGCACATAGAAGAGTACAAGTAAAGGACATTGTCAAATTTCTTAAATCACACACAAGAATAGAAGCAAGGACATTGATAAATTTCCTAAGGCACATACAAGAGACAAAATAGGAATTGAGAAATGTAATCACATCTAGCTATGAAAAGAAATAAAGGAATGCATGTAAATACTAGAAATATAATCACATCCAACTAATCAAATCAAGAAGTGAAAGTATGAAAAACATGTAGTACAAGACTAGGCAGATTATAAGAAATACACAAGTGTTATATACTAGTGAGTATCGATAGAGTAATTTATGTAAGCTAGTAAGTTATGTACATTAAAATAATAACTAGAGTGTGTGGTGTAGGAATGACATAAACTAGATGGTGTATTCATGTAGAAGATGCCCCTAGTGGGTAGATATATCGATTTATGTCTTGAATTTAGAATTAGGATGCCCCTTAATGGGTAGAGTGAAGCAATCAAAGATTTGGATATCATTGCACATAATCAAAGAATATCAAGTGAAGCATGGTAATTTAGATAAATCAAAAAACAATAGATTAGAACAATAAATGTAAGTCTAGTATGGTAGTAGAAATTTAAAGCATGGATAAAGCATACACTTGAAATGTTTTTGAATTTTTGAATATTTGAATGTTTTTGTATTTTGAAATTTTGTATTATTTTTATATTTGGACATATTTGAATGTTTTGTTTTGGATTTTTGATATATTTTAATGTTTTTTGTATTTTTTGTATAAGCTATATATAATAAATCATGAGAGTAGTATGTATAATAAATATTGAGAAACTATGTACAAGTAATATGAATAAAGTAATATGTTCACCAAATGTTTTAATAGTTTTGGGAATATTGGATTCTTATTCCTAATTTGGTTAAAGGTTTGAGTTGAATAAATTATTAAATAATATTGTAATAATTTAAATATTGATTTTTATAATTTATTTTACTTTCATATATTTTTAAAAATAATAATGAAAGAGGACAAATGCAACTTAGATTAAAACTAGACTGAGACAACTAAGACAGAGGCTAGAATTGGTTGTGAAGGACCGGGATAATGTCATGAACCTAGATCTAGATTTCATTTAGTGAAAGGATAAAAGCACTAAAAACAAGACACTGTAGGGTCTAACACTATAGTCCAAGTCCTACTGCTATTGTTTAAACTGGTCACAAAGATCTAAGTTTTTTAGGTTTTATCCACTATCCCTATGTGAGCTTACCTGTGAAATTTTGGATCTTGAATGTTAATGAGATCCTTGTATAACTGATTTAATCTCAAACCCTATAACTTCATTATGCTTGAATAAAAATTTGAGAAAGAGGGGGTTTAGTGTGTGTAAGATGTATTAAACATGTATCCACACCCCTTGTGTCGGTATAATGCCTACATACCAATACTCTGAAGAAGGATCAAGTCATATAGTTCTCCCACTTGATGTGCTTTGTGAAATAGTTTTATACAGATGCACAAATAATAAATTAGGTTTTCTTGAGGTGGTTAGGGACTAGTGTGAGGGTTTGAATATGTTGATAGTTGTATTGGATGGCTATATGTAGAGAATAGATAAATTTGCCTTAGTGGTCTTACTTATATTTTTGCTTTATTTTGTAATATTTTACAAAACCTTCTAAATGAACTTTCAATGGGATTTTATAGATATATATTGGTCATGGGTCAAATGTATTCACGCTAAGCTGACAAAATAAAGAAGAGGAATCAAAAGGAAATGGTCATCTGGCCTTGAAATGTGATCAAATAGGAGCACAAGAATTGGGACACTCTAGGGTCTAGTGCTATAGTCCAAGTTAGGCACTATTGTCCTATATGTATTGGATAGAGGGGGATGTAATTAGCATGGGAAAAACAACTTGTTTGAACTAGAATTAGGTTTTGAAAGTTATGAATGACTAAGAATAATCAAAAAGATGTCTAGAAGGGTCATGAGAGCATGCAAGAGGGTCCTATGGATTGTGTGTCACAAGCCACACTCAAGCTACCAATTTTGAAATTTTATATGAATGTAGATTACAATTTTATAGGTTAACAAAAAAATCAAAATATTGTTATTAGTGGTCATCTTTCATCCTATAAATCTCCAATATCCAAGAAAAATAAAATAATAGTAGGATGTATGTGACTATTTCTTGACAACATAAATTATTGAACATATTCTACATAGAAATAGGGTTCCATGTCAGTCATTTTTTCCTTTCCCCTGCATAACTCAAACAACACAAATAAGAATGGATTTTTAATGGGATTTGGTTTTTTTATGGACACACAAGGCATTTATTTTAACTTCACTAAATGAGTTAGACCACTCATCAAAAACCCCTCAATTAGCTAATTTTGGCCATTCTTCTTACCTTATTTTAAAATTGAAGACAATAATAAAATTATTAAAATAGTCTTTTAACATAATTGAACAAGTTTAATTGGCTTAAGGTTTGAACCAAGTTGAACTTGACAACTATGGAATAAAATCACTTAATTTTTGTTAGACTTTATGAATTCAAAGATAGTGAAAATAATAACAATTATATAAAATAACATAATGACATTGATAGTAAAATTATTTTAAGGTCTTATTAGATCATTATTTATAATAATAAACCCACATCTCAGTCCAAGATTATAACATGTATTATTTTATGATCTTCAATAATTTTACTATCTTAACATTCATTTCCATATTGAAGAAGTTCAAGGTGTAATTTAATGCCCTTGTGTCCTTTATAAAGTATCTTAATTTATCCTCCTTTCCATGTTTTATTTAACAAAACATGCCCAAATGATACTATTCACATCAATATCTTTTTTAATTTCATCCGATTTGGTCCATATTTTATTTGGCCTTATACAATCATGATACAATGTTTCACCTTCTACTCTCCCCATAGGTTTCCAATATTTAATCCTGACCTTTTAACCACATTATCACATTATTTTTTAGTATAAATATACCCATCTCCCCTTCTAATCCATATATTTTCAATTTCATTTGATGGTCATACTAAAATCATTTATCCCACATACACATCCATCAATGGATTGAATGCTTCTTTAGGTCTTTCACAAATAGGCCCAACATAAATATCATTATTCCTCAGGATATTTTGATCAATATAGTATTCACTATGAATATTTTCAAATCTTTTTAATAATTGGTCATATACTTTTTTGTCTTGGATTGTTTATGGATAATTTTTTTTACAAATGACATATCTAAATCACATAAAATATTTTCCTATACATTAACTTTGAAAACTAGTATTATCTACCTTTACCTAATGTATTTTCACCCCAATGTTCAATATATTATTTTAGACCTTTTTGGATATCTTCCATCTCTTTGAGTTATCTAAAAGGTGATAGAGTAGGTTTACCTTCCAAAAAGTCTAGTTCACCATTATATTTTGTATATCAGATTGGGATTGGATGAGACCATTATAGATTCTTATTGTTTCTTTATATTCCATCATTGGTATGCCATCCATGACATGGAACCTAAACATATTTGGTTTTCTAATACCCACTATCTTTTTGTTTCCATCCAATAAGTGTGGCTCCACAAAGGCATTGAATTCATACACTTCCTCAATAAGGTAAGAAGTGAATGTATTTGATCCTTCAATGCATATTTTTTAGGTGTCCATGATATGTGGTAAATAAAATGTGTTTATTTCCATAATCATTTTTCTAATCTACCAAAATTCCTATTTATATACCCATGACTGTGTCCCACTAAAACGAATATTACATACACAATTTTGAATACCCTTATTATTGTCAACATGGATGCAAATTCAAATAAGGTCTGATTATTTTTTTCACTCAAAACTTTATCTAGTTACAAGTAAAATATTATGTATATGTTTTTAATGAAGTATTTTTACTGGAAACACTAATTTCTTTAGAATGAAAAAAATTAGCTATGTACCCTTTGCATTTTTTCATGAATTGTATTTTGTTATAGTACATCATGCAATGGATGTTTTGAAAACCCACTACTATTATACAATAAATTCCCATATTCATCAGTTATTAGTGATTTTATATTCCTAAGACATAAATCCAATGATGTGATTATGTAATTTACTCCACATTCAATAAATGGTAGGCCAAAGTGGTAAAAACCTCCAATATTGTGTCCATGTGTGAACATACAAATCAAAGTAATAAGAAGGGTCATAAAATTATTTATTGAATTGGATTTCTTACCCATTCTTGGTATGGAATTTTTCATTTTATCCATTTTATCATGCATAATTCTTATTAATCCTTGAGGTTGTTCCTTTGATTGTAATATATGGGAATAGTAATGTGGATGACAAGTTTAAATGTATTCATTATGCCATTTTTTCCTCTTCAAGTTTTGAGAGTAATTTTATGCATGTGGTGGATCTACATTTAATTTTCATATTTTTACACTAATCACACTTAGCAAAGGTTTTTTTTCAATCAAAATGTGTTGAATTTTTTGTTCATTATCCTGCTAAATTTTGGCTACGAAACATGTTTATGGTTAAAATTTTTGCATAAACAAAACAAATTATTAGAATATCACAAAGGTCAAAGTAGAATTATATCAATTTAATTGTAAGGAAGCTATGACTAATAATTGGTCTTAAGGAATGAAAAAAGGGTATTTTAAGTTTTGGGCATTAATACATTTAGTAAAACATCTAAATCAAGCTTATAAATATTTATAAAATCAATAAAAAATAATAATATTATCAATCATGTCTAGAGGAAAGATACTTATAAAAAATTCTCTAATAAAATATGCTAATCATTATTTTAATTTATTTTTAATCAATATAAATTCAAATATAAATAATTATCTGTCATATCCAACAAAGTAAAGCCTATGGTTGTAAAGCCCCATTTTGCATAGTTCTTATCTTTGACAAATATGACTATGAAAGTATGACTTATATGTTTTGATTATTGAATTATGTTTTTAAGTCATGTCTAGATAAGGTGTTCAAATTATCATGAAGGCTTTTCATGTGTTAGAAATTTTAACCATATAGAAATGGCACTTGAGTACTAAGAGTGTTACTTGATACCATCCATCCCTAGATTAGCCCTAAACCTATCTTAGGTCCTATTTAGACACTTATCTAGCCTTCATGTAGGACACATGCATCTTTAAACATCTCTAAAATAGTCTAAGATCCTCACTTTAGCATCTTAGTCCCTAGTGCCTTAGGTTGTGGCACCTAGACACTAGTGCCATAACTTGGACAGTAGCACCAATGGCACTAGTGTCCTAGGTTGGGTGTTATTATCATTTTCCTACCTTTTGTCACTAACGAAATCTTTTCAATTCAAAAAACACCTAGGGTTGGCCTAAACCACTTTTAAAACCTACATAAGTAATATATTAGTATATATACATGAATTTTATCCCTTTATTCACTAGATGGAAACTAGATTTAATAACACAAAATAACTCAAAATAAGTTATACATAATCAATGTTATTAATCCATATTATACCCTACTTCTACATACATCCATCTATAGCCATCCCAAGCTTAGAATAAATAGATTTCTAATCTCAATTATCATTCAAAGCATTCAAACTGGCATTCATACTAGCTTCACTTTCACTTGTACTAGCACTTAGGTGGGGAGAACTTCATAGGGATTGATCCCTTAGAGTATTTGTATGTAGGAAAATTTCAATCACAATAAGGTGTTGATTATGTCTAGCCTACCCCACTAACATCACACTTTTCTAATTTTTCCAATAAAATGCCCTAACAATATGGAGGTATATGGTTTTACATGTAAACTCAGTCAAAATAGGTCACTAATAGGGAATCAAAACTTGTGAACATAGGAACAAGCTTGGAAAACTCTAAAATAGGTACACCTAGAATATTGGATTAGTTTTACACAGAGGAAACTATCACAAAAGTATGACACTAATGTCATTTGTGTTACTATCTAAGAAGGGTTTTAACACTTGTATCATAGTTGAGACACTAATATTAGCCCCAGTCCTAGTTTGTAACCTCCAGATCTTCTGTCTTAGTCAGTTTCTATCTAAGTACTTGTTTACCTCATTTATTGTTATTTATAGAAAGGTCAAACTAGATCAATTCTATTGAAAAATATTGGATATATTTATTGCATATTTTATACCTTGATTTACTATACTCGGCCCCTTTAACAACCAAGGGCTTAAAATCCATAACCCTAAAAATTTACATCATTAGTGAACATGACTTACTTCAAATATTCTCAAGCCCTATCCCTAAATGTTAATATGGTTTGTATATTTCTTTTTCCTATTTTCATTAGTTGTGTTAGGATTTTTAGATTTCATACATTCTTTTTTAGTAACCCTTTTTCACTTTGTTTCTATATGCCATCCAAAAAACTTCTCTCTCCTCCCTTAAGAAGAATTTCTAGGCTCAATGGCAATCCTATTGAACATATTCAAATTACTTCTATTCAAACTTATACCATGGACAAAGGACCAGTAGCAACCCCCATTATTTATCCTTCACACCCTAATTATGTGGACTTTAATGATAATGCATCCAAAGATGAGCAATACAATCAAGATCAAAATAATACACTAGATTATAATTAGGACACTCTTTCCTCACTTAAAAATGAAAATCTTACTATCAGTAAGGATGATATTTCACATAGTTTTAGACATATACTTCAGGAATATCCCCATGATCATGCATGAATTTTGTAAGCCATAATGGAAATAAATAAAAAATCAAATAATAGTCAATCTTCTACTCCCCCAGATAACAATATTGTTACACATACTTTTGGGGAAACTCAACTCTTATAACAACCCATTTTGCCTTGACAACCTTTAATAATAGAAACACCTCCTATGTCTATTTCCTCCTCTCTAGATGTATAATCCCTTATGCATGAGATTCATTCTCTATAGACTAAGGTGTTACATCTTGAGTAGGGTGATATTAGGCCATCACATGCCTTGGATTATCATGTTATTTTACATACACATTTGACACAACACATAGCGGCAACCCCTTTTCCATTCAAATTTGTGGCACCTAGGCTTAATTTATATGATGGTAAGGGTGACCCATATAACCATCTATAAGCTTTCCATACAACATGTTTAGAATATGTTTCTAATTTGGACTATGTTTTGAATGATTAGCTCATTACTAAGTTATTCCCATGTGGTCTAAAGGAATATGCCTTATAATGGTTCTATGATATTCCAAATCTGTCTATAACTACATGAAATCCATTGGCATATATGTTTTTGGCACACTTTTCAATCAAAATCAGTGATAAGATATCATATGCTCAACTATCTAAAATTAAGAAAAAATCCAATAAGCCTATAGCTGAAAATGTCTTGTGATATAAAAATATATTGGCAAAGATGACTATCCCCATGGTAGATAGAGATCTCCAAGACATATTCAAATATAATTTACTACTATCATTGCATGAAGATATCGTGTTCAATAAGTTTTCAACACTCACAGATTTATGCCACAAAATGAAATAAAGGGAAGTCAAGATTCTCTCTATGGGTAGATTAAATACACAAGTGGATTAGATTCAAATACTAAGAGTTATAATAATCCTCCATACAAATTAAGGGCCACTAAAAATAAGATTGATCAAAAGGCCACATTTAATAAATCTTTAGAGCCACCTCCTCATGTGGTTTTATTAGGTCCTCCATGGAGAGTTCTCAAAAATATTCCAAAACCACTAGCATGTGTTTTACAATAGCTCTCAGAATGCAATGACATAACTCTCCCTCCCATAAAATAAGTTAATAAAATAATGCCTCTTCCAAATAACTATGATTCTAATGCATTTTAAAACTATCATAGGGCATCAAGCCATACTACAAATAGATGCATCATCTTGAGATATAAGATACAAGATCTGATAGAGTCTAATATCATTTATGTGGGCACACCTACAGAGGCACCTAAAGTTCAACCAATATAATCTAGAGCATTGAAAATATTTTTAAATCCATTTCCAAAACATATAGCTAATGAGGTAGGAGGCACTTCAAGTGTTCACTATATGTATCAGACACATCCACCACCAACATCTTATCACACTAATACAAAGGATGCACACCCTTATATAATATCATTGGTGTGTATCATGTTAAAGTGATATCTAGATGACTTGTCACCTTATTAGAGTAGGAGATTGTCAATGATGATTCATATTTATATGCATTCTTTATACGATCCTAAATTGATCATCAACCTATTTAGAGTGTTATGGTTGATAATGGGTCAAGTATTAACATGTGCACTATCACACTTTTACAACATTTGGGTTATTTAGATCAAGAAATTTTAGTGATTGACATAGTTATTCATGGTTTTAGTGGCCATGTTTAGAGATCCATTAGGGAGATTGTACTTCCACTATAGGTTGGACCAACACATGTGGCCACTAGATTCTTATTAGTACCTAGTGTAGGTATATTTGACATGTTATTGGGTAGGCCATGGATACATCATCTTCAATCCATTCCATCCACCATGCATTGATTCCTCAATTATATTCATGTTAATCAAGTGGTTATAATTTAGGGTCTTTCATATGAATATCATTTACTTATCCCACAAGTACCATTTATAGTTATGCACATATTATCCATTAGTACACCATAGATTTTAGCTGAGCCACCATTGTAGGTGAGGTTTAAGCCTATAGTGTTACCACATATGAATACTCTCCCATAGAGACCCTTATTAGAGATACCCTTGTATTACATATATGTTGCATATTCTAGAGAGCCTCTCTCTACCACTTTCATTTTGAGATCAAAGTTATTGAGTTCTCAAGGTTATTACCATAAGTCATCCATGCCAGTTACAACATATTCTACCAAATGGGTCCCTAATCACCCCTATAATTCATAAGGTACCCTAATAAAGTTCACATATTCCTAGCACCACTCCACATGTAGTGTCAGTTATAGATCACTCAATATAGTAGGTTTTGGGACCTTAGTTACCTTTTCACATAGCACACATAATTATTGTTCCTTTATTTAACATAATATGCCTTGATAGTGAGACTCATATGAGACTCATCAGTAGGTATATTCCTCCCTACTTGTACATATTTTCCTTTTTATAGTTTCATTTTCATGTTACTTGTACATAGATTTTATATATATATATATATATATATATACAAAAATAATATAATATGTCAAAATAGAAAAACGTTCAAGTAATTACTCAAAAAATACAAATTATAGATTGTATGCATTGCCATGTTTAAATTTCTTATATTTTCTAAGAACTACATAGGCTATCTTAGTATAGTCAATTTTTATCACACATACATGCATCACTAGTTCTTGTTGAGTGTTTATATATTGTTATAGGACTTATGTCCACCACACATATCCATATTTTCTATTATCTAGCCACTGGGGCATATACATAGATACATAGGTTCCTCATTTGGAACATTTGCCCATTTAGGGACATCTTAAACATAGTTTTGATTACTAGGTTACATATTTATAAACTATATATCATAGATTTAACATTGTTATATCATTATACACTAAACTAATTTTTTACCAACTACTACTAATTTAGACTCAGCTTATGTACATCTTTGCTTTTATAAATATTTTTACCACATGTTCATGCATACTTTCATTTATATATTTTTTAGTTTAGACTTAATTATGACTCTTTGATTCTTTTATTCAAGGTAATTTACATATGCCATTATTTTATGGCTATACATGACTTCTTTTCATTATACATATAGTTTAGACACATGCCCATGTCCTTATGTGTGCCTTATTTATTATGTATGTGAAAATTTGATAATGTCCTTTCATGTGGATATATTCCAACCTGATTATTTTTTTCATACATGGACATTTGAACATGTCCTTTTATGTCTTTTTTTCTCATATTTCATGACATGTTCCCATGTCCCTTGTATTCTAGTCCCTTTACATACTTTGTGTGCCTCATTTGTGTTGTATGTATGTTTTCATGTATGTGTCATGGCCATGCACTTGTCTCTTACTTATTTCACACTTCATTTTTATATTCCATTAGGGACCTCATGTATTTCCCCTTCCTCCTTGGGATCCTTGATGGATAGCATTGTCCATCCCCCTATGTAGCTACTTAGTTTATTTCTCAAATTTATTGTTCATACACATGCTTATATTGCTATATCTATATTGATATCCTTGTGAATGCTAGATATAAAATAGATCATACATTACAAACTTATGCTTAGATTATATTACATTTTGATGTCATGTATGCACATTATATTGGTTTATTTTGTAGATATCATATATGTTTCAGCTATCACATATCATTTAGATATTTTTATTTTGAGAATAGTTATTGCATAGGTTCAACATCCTCTCAAAAGAGGGGGAATTCATAGAGGTTTGTCATAGAGATAAGTCTATCTAAATTCACTTATATTATAGTTTAAAACACATAGGCATAGAATATAGAAATCAATTTTAGGAAAATAGAGTGGGAAACAAACACATAAGGGCCAGTGTTAGTTGCATATAAATTAGTATAGCTAGACATTAGTACCCAAAGTGGGACACTAAAAACACTAGTGTTACTGTTTAGATATGGTATTACTTTATAGTAGCCTCATTTTTAGTAAATTCCATGTTAACCATAAAATTATAATAGGTATAGTCTAGGTTTGCACATGTTCAGTTATAAATTACCAATTTTTGATTAGTTTAACATAGATTCATACCAGTTTGTTCAGATTGGGGGCATCATACATGACATGATAATTCTTGTTTCAATTTTAGATAATTAGATATAAATTATTATAACTCAATCTAGAATACATATGCATAGATATCAGATTTGGGGGCATGTGTATGACATAATTTTTCTATATGCTCACTCTTTATCTAGTTGATCAAATAGATTAACAAACTTCATGTCATTCTCTATGTTCTTAATCTAGACACCATTCACACCAGAATAATCCAAATTTTATGCCTTACTCTATCTTCAATGGTTTTCATTCTTGAGTATCCCAAAGACATCTTACATTCTTGAGTGGCCTAGAGCCATCATACATTCTTGAGTGGCCTAGAGACATCTTACATTCTTGAGTGGCCCAGAGCCATTTTATATTTTAGAGTTTATGGGTGGCCTAAATCCATCTTATATAGATTTAGTTACATTACATAGTTTTAGTTTTAAATGTATCTTTTACACATGGGTTGGTAATTATGGAATCATGGTCTATTGGAGTTCTTGAGCCACCTACATGAGAGGACTAGACTTAACATCAGTCTAATCTAAGTTATTCATAGTGTATGATCCATCGAATAGGGGTGGATAATGATGGAGTCAAACCAAATTGAGTTATTGATCCATCGACACATGGGGATTGAATAAGCCATAGGCTTAGTCTAATTTATTCACCAATTGATCACTATCTACATGCGCACACACCAGATGTCACTAGGTTTATGTATTGGTTCATGTACCCAATGAGGTGTATTCATTGATTTCCTCTCTTAACTTTTTACTCATTTTTGTATTTTATTTTCATATCTCTTAAGTAAGTACTGATCTATGCACATTTCATTTTCAAGACATGCAATGGAACATGCTTCATATACTAATATCTAAATTCATAGACTTGACCTCAAAGGTAAGTCTAGGTATGCTTATTTTTACTTTGTCCTACTAATGCCATTGAACTTACATCTAATTAGGGCACTATTATATAAAAAGTTTTTTGACACTTGGATCATGTCTTCAACACTCAAATCAACACTTTTCCTAGTTTACAACTTCTAAATCTTACATCTTGGTTAATTTCTAGCTAAGTACTTATTTACCTCATTTATTTATATTTTTTAAAATGTCAAACTAGGTCAATTCTATTATAAATTAGTGGCTATATTTATTACATATTTTTTACCCTAATTTACTATACTCAACCCCTTTAATAACCAAGGGATTAAACTCCATAACCATAAAAAGTTAATTCATGAAACACGAGAAAGACCTATTATCAATCTTGCTTGATTTATTGATTATGAAATAATTATGCTTACATTTCTTTACACAATGTTACTTTACGAACTATGATTATGTCTATGAAATATGCTGACTTAAATAATTTTTGAATTATTTCTCATAGGCTCATGAATTAGCAATTCATGTGTATAAGGTAATGATAACCTAACTATTGGGCCCCTATTTTGGTATGTGAGGATTTGTGCCAATAAAGAAGACACTTCATCATGAGGCATCATCTTTAATGATGACTTTTTGATATCTTAGCACCAGCTGGAGGAATCAGTACATACTTTGTGCCATCTAGTAGGTAGATAACTAATTCTAGGATTTTTGGGGCATCTTCCAAGTTGAGTGATATGTGGAAACCATGGTATAAAAGTTACAAGATGATGGATCTATAAAAATGATCAACAAAGGCTCTAGATCAACACCTGACATGTGCTCTCCACCCTGGTAGAGATCTTCTTGTAGAGCTATAAAAGGATCTCAAACTAGTGAAGAAAGAGATGAGAAATTGGTACAACAAAGATCTAGTGGATTGATAATTATTTGTATACACTATAATGGATTCCATTAGATCTAAGAGTAACATATATGCCATTAAAGCTCTATTGTAAATACCCAAGCTTTTTTGTGAGCCTCTAGGTCACTAAGTAGCTTAAGCTAGGCATTTTATCTATTTTATGTACATATGAACTATATGCTCTATATTTGAATTATGATTAATGGAAAATAATGGTTATAATACACATGATGAATCTGGTCTATATGCATCTTGAATTTATATTTGAATGCATAATATTTATAATGTTGTAATTTCAATATAGTTATGTTAAGAATATTGTTTGAAATCTTAGGGATCATGTTGTTAATGGAATCCCTACAACTGATGATGACATCAATTATAACTTATAAAATTAAATTAAGTGGAGAGAGCCTATGCCAAATGTTCCTACTCTTTCTAAGAAGCACAAGCCTAGTATGAGAACTTTAATTGAAGGTAGCCCATTAACCCTTATTGCACTGGCATGACATAAGGCTATAGTTAAATAAAGGCTTGCACCCTTATGACTAGGAATAGTCCACTTAAATATTTGTACCTATAGACAACTAGGCTTAGCCCGTGAAAGGCTTTCACCTTTGAATCTCCTTGAAATCTTATTGGAATTGACCAAGTCTTAAGATTGATGACTTGCACCATAACACAAATAGCACAACATAAGACCCATTTCCTTCTCAATTGTGTCTTAGGTGAGTGCATAAATCTTGTAACTTATGTGAATTGATGCCAGCATATCTGAGTGTAAAATGTTTAGTGTAGAAAGGCAATCTTATGTTTTTTACTGAATGTAAGAAATCAAGCCCCAATTAAGATGACCTTGCTTGTACCTCACCTAAATTTTGTACAACATTTTGGCTCTTTTGATAGGACCCATATTTAATTTTGTTCTTATAATGGTGTAAAAGAATAATGTACCAACTCTCCCTCAAAAACATCAAGCACTAGTTACAATAGGTGTAAGATAGCTTTGCACTGAAGCATCCAACTTACAAAGGGAAAAACCTGATAAAATGGGTTCAACATAATCTATATGATGCTCTATATGAGGTATTTTTATACACATTACCTAATCATGTGTATTGATGGTTGGATGCATATTCAACCCACCAAAAAAGAAGCTATGGATAGTGATTTTATTCGATGAAGGAGCACCTAGAGAGACTTAAGACGCTTGATGCCACTTGGACTAGAGTAGTGAATAAATGGTGGCAAGGAGTGATGAATAGTTACATGCTTGAGTTTAAAGTTTCAACATACTCATGCCCTCAGGAAGCAGAGTATCAATTTTTGTGTAAACCTAGAGGCACATTTGTGAAGGAATTTGACATAAAGATCAAAAAATATAATGGTTTATTATGGATTTAAGACTTTGGGGATGGAAGGATAAATTCCTTTCATTTATGAGTAGTGTAGAGGGGGGAAAGGGGAAGTGTAGGTGAAGCAAAATGGAAGGGATGAGCATATTAACACCTAAGAGCTCAAAATATAGACTTATAATAAGAAATGACATAGACTAATGGAAAATATAGAATCTAGAAGTGCTAGGAGAACCTGTAGTGAGTAAGAAGGGCATGGGTAGAGATCTCTTGAAATGCAATATCATGAGGATGAGATAAATAATGAAATAACGGATCAAGATCAGTATTTGATAGGTGTGGAATCTAATGGGTTCTTAAAATACATGGTGATTGAAGATAATCTTGATGCACCTACCCCCTTTAAATGTATAGTGCATGTTCATGCATTGTATTCCCCACTTGAAGAAAATATAGAAGTGATAATTGACTATATTTTTCACATATATTTTAGATGATTTACATACTTGGAGTTTAATTTTTTAATTGAAAAAATTATTCCTTACAAGGAGGTGAGCACAACTAACTCTAGACTAGTAGGAGCTATCTCTCCATATGAACTCAGCTGATGTCATCATCACAAAGTGGGAAATAGCTTATAATAAGTGGCTTGGTACCATAAGTCAGTAGTACAACACCATCATTATCTATGACACTATTATTAATTATGGGACCAATGCCAAACCCAGTGGTTGGAGGTATTGGAGGACCACCACAAATACAAATTCTAGGGGGATAAATGCCTTAGATCCTAGATAACCCCAGTAACAAATATATTATGAAATGGCCATGCACTTGCTAGAGTATCATGGTGTGGAAAATGCCATAGAGCATGTGCTAAAGTGTGAACTATAGTGGCATGCTTAGGGCATAACCCAACCAAAGTGCAAGGTAACCCAATTCATGACCACTCTATTTTATTGTGCCCATACCTAGTATATGAAATTTGAACTTAACTAGGCTATGGTTGATGGTGACACCCTAAAAGAGGCATTCTTGAAGGAATTTGACTTTCTAAAATTTGAAAAATAGAGCATCACCATGCTAAAAAGATAACCTAAGGGCTCTTAAAAAGTGTGATACTATACAATATGAGGTTCACAACTCTCCTCTAAAAACTTCCATATGATATCCACCCTTACCAACATGTGTAGTGGTTCATTGGAGGATTGCTCATGCCATTCCAAAGAGTGATTTTCATGAAGATAATTATAGACCCTCATGAAGCACTTGAAGCTGCACTCAGAGCCAAGGTAGTTGGAAGCATAAATACTAGGATCAAGCCATTTTTTAGGAACAAATTACATTTATGGCCTCCCTACTCCAAAATATTACCTCTATTTCATTAAAAGATGCTCGAAGTGGATTATGGTGTACTAACTATGAAGTAAAAGGCCATAATAGGAATAATTACCCTTAAAGGAATATGTGCACATTGCTTCTAAGCTATGAATTTTGTCAAGAGATGTATGATGTTCACAACTTCCCTTATTTCAATGCACCAACCAGCTCATCACAATTATCTATTGGAAATTATGTGATTCCTACACCCATACTATAGTTTATTTTAGGTTGATTGATGAGATGCATATGAACATGAAGCAAAGTGTAAGGTTGGCCACTACAGTAGTTGGAGGGAAAGATAACCAAAGAAATGAAGGCTATGGCCAACAAAATATGGAATTTGGGATGTAGTGAGGCACTAGAGGGTGAGATAGAGGATGAGGTGGTGGAAGTTTCCCACCCTACTCATGTTATAAGTATGGTTTGATAGAGCACTATTATCATGACTTCCCTACACATCCCATGTGTGGGTATTTTTTAGGGTCCCATAAGGTCAAATAATTCCCTAAACTATATAAAAAGTTAACCCAAGGTAGGCTTGGCATAAATAAGGGCATTAGAATGATTAGGTGTGAACCAAAAATGGAGAAGTAGACTCTGAAGTCATAACTAAACTTCATAGAGATAATCAATGTGAAAGAAACTACTCACAGTAGATTCACCACTCAGCCACCAATTATGCCAATACTAGAGTTGTGCATAGAATATGGGGATAAAGGTCACTCTAAGTGTGTAACATGGCCTAAACCCAAAACTACACCTTATCCAAACCTAGTGCACCAAACAAAGTTATTGTATCAAACCATGAGTGTAATCTAATTCCTATAAGGGGATCTCTAGTTAGTAAAAGACTTATAAGCAAGGCCTCTACCTCTCAAAAGAAGTAGGATAGCTAGGAGGTTTAGATATAAGAATTAACAGAGATCTTGTGCCTCTTAAAAATAGAGGGGATGATTCCCCTATTTAAGAACTTCCTCTTGGAGCATGTAGGCCAAAATCTAGTTGAAGTCATTATGCCACACATGGAGAAGGCATGAGAATTTAGGCATACATAAAATTCAAAGTAAAATCAAGAAATAATCTTGGATGCCACTATTGATGGATTGTTTTTTTTATTTCCTTGTAAACACAGGCACTGAGGTCAACATATTGACCAAGAATGCCTAGGATAAAATGGGTAGGCTAGCATGAGGCCTTCCCCTCATGTACTTTTCATGGCCAACAAGACCCATGTGTATCTTATCATAATTATAAATATCATAATTGTGTATATCATGGGTTTTAAATTATGTGCTAACTTTGAAGTGATCTAGTTGGCAGAACAAGATAATTACCCAGTACTTCTAGAAAGTCCATGGTGTTATGCAACAATGCCAATATGTACTTTAAGAAGTGTTATATGACATTAAAATATGGAAAGAAGAGGGTAGTTATACCCATATCATAAAACCAAGGATGACCCCATATTGAGAGAGTGGACTTCGAAGATGAGATCAACCACATATATAACATCATGGTGTAAGGCATCGAGATAGTAAACCCTAATGATCAAGGAGTGATTTCTTAGGAAGATGAGAAATCAGCCTTGAATATTACCATTTTTTCTTGTGATCAATTGGTTGAGGAATAATATGAGAACACTAGTCAAAGATACCACTTGGTGCATGCAAAGGTGCCAAAACCAATGAATCTAGTCTTCATCCAAATTTATTACACTTCTAGAAGGTGGGTCCCATACACAAATAATAATGGAAAGAGAGTGTTTTTCCTTAGTAATGAGAAAAATTTAATTCTCCCAAGATATGTAGGGATTAATCCAATACAAGACTATGTCTAAGACCTCAAATCATGCATCCCAAAAGAAGTGGATAGGATGGGCACACTAGTGTATACATTGAAGATCATTATCACTCATTGGTGGGTAGTGTAAAGGCCTAGGCTACCAACTTGGAAAGATGTGAAGGTAGACATTTTCATTATATTTTGGAAGAGTAATGAGGACCTAGACATCTCTACCTACTCTAGTGAATCTGACCCTATAGCACATGTGTGTTTGTGTGAAGAAACATAGACTATCTATGGTGAGAATGCCCCAAGGAATATGTGGGTGCATGAATTATATAAGACCTTGAATACATGGGTATGATCTTGGTACATTTTCAATGAGATGCATTACAAGATATCCAATTAGGATGCACTCAAGGAGTAGTTTGTTCACACCTTCTCCTTTTCTTTCAAAAATCTTGATCGAATCAAGCCACTATAGATAGTTTAGAGGTCAATGTTTAAGGACACTAAAATATCAAAGGAATGTCTAAAATACATGTTTAGTGAAAATGGGTTAGCACTCTTGACTTTATTAGAAGAAAAAACCCTCAATAGTGACTCTAGTGATAAGGATGATGAAACATGGAAGGCATAAAATGGACACTTTTGATAGGTAAGAGGAAGTTAGTGCACAAGGTTGAGAACAACACTCTAGAGGAAGAAGACCCTACCCACCTTCATATAAAAATAACTAAGGGTAGCAGATAATTCAAAGATTTATATCAAGAGAAGAATGAGCCCTACTACATGCCACTAAAAATGACAAAGGTAGATATTAGCTTAGAAAGGGAACCAAAGATTGCTACTATGGCTGCCTATTAGTCTGATATAGAGTTAGCATGCATTGTAAACCTTCTAAAGTAATTATAAGACTTCTTCACTAGGAACTATAGAGACATGAAGGGTACACACCCATCCCTTGTAAATATGAGCATCAATCTAGTCAATAGTATAAGACCTGTTAAGAAGTGACCTTACAAGATGAACCCAAACCTTTAAGCCAAGGTAGATTAATGGTATGCTATCTATAGCCATCATCTACCCTATTTAATATTTTGAATGGATTAGCCCCATAGTCATTAGTTTTAATAAGGATCGACACATCTAGATCTATATCAACTATAGAATGTTGAATGCCACCTATGTAATAGACCCCTTTTTTACTTTGTTCATCAATAAAGTTTTGGATGGCATCATAGGCTACAAAATATACTTTCACTAATGGGTTCTCAAGCTACCATCAAGTCATATATTGAAGAGGAGGACAATCCCAAAACTACCTTTGTGATAGAATGGGTTTATTTCACATACAACATGATGTCCTTAAGACTGAATAATGTGTCAGTCATATTCTCTTGAGTGGTGATCACCACTTTTAAGGACTTCATTCACAAGGTCCTCCAAGTGTACTTAGATGACTAGACTATGTATGGGTTAGTGAAAGATCACTAAGATAAATTTTGCCTAATGTTTGAGAGGTGTAGGAAGTCAAAAAATCTTTTTGAACCTTAATAAACATGTCTTCATGACACCATTTGGCATTTTTATCAAGCACATCATCTGCAAGGATGGTCTATTCATTGATCTAGTGAAGAACACCATCATCCTTCAGCTCCAAACCCCATCAATGTAAAAGGACATTCATTCCTTTCTTGGCCATTATAGATACTAAAAGAAGTTCAAAAGGATCTATTCCAAGATTGTATTACTTCTTGAAGAGATCTTATGAAAGGATGGCCCATTATATTGGGGCATAGTGTAAGAAGATGCATTTGAGAACCTAAAGCTCAAACTAGCAAGTGCATTGATACTATAATTTCCCAACTGGATGACTTCATTCCATGTTGACATCCATGCATCTAGTAATATAATTTGTGTCATTCTAGTGCAACCAATTGAAGGTACAATGGATCATCCCATTTCTTTTGCAAGTGAAAAATTAACCATGGTAGAACAGAACTATACCAAAACTAAGCTCAAGGTTCTTACCATGGTCTATTCCTTGTAGAAGTTTTGATAGTATTTTTTTGTAACCCCCTTCATCTTCTTTAATGATCATGAGTTACTTAAGTACCTAGTGAATAATCCCATTCTCCATGGGCACATATGTTGATGGATAGTTTTGTTTCAAGAGTTATAGTTCTCTATTATAGTTAAACTAGGAAACAAAAGTTGAGCCTAGATATTTATCATGTATTAACTCTGGTGATGTAGAAGCACTTATATAAGATGATATGTCTGATGCATAACTATATAGGGTCTAGTGCATCCCAAAAAACTTGGTAGATATCACCATATTTCTTATATATAGGTCTACACCATAGATTATGACAACCAAGGAGAAGAAGCAACACATAGTTCACACCACCCTCTTTTAATTCATTGGTGGGGAAATTTACAAATTGAGCCATGTGAGGTCCTATATAGATATGTCCTTGAACATGAATGAGACTCAGTCTTACAAGATTTACATGAGGGGATTATTGGAGGCCATTACATTAAATATGTAATGGTGTGAAAGTTATTATAATTAAACTTTTGGTGGCCCAATCTACTCCAAGATGATAAATATTATGCCAAATCACATGACATATGCCAAAACATAAAAAAACCCAACCACCATGATGAGATGCCTCTCATTCTATACTTACCTACGTGCCATTTAAAAAATGGGCCATTGACTTTATTGGGCCAATTACTCCTAATAGAAGGCATACATGTGCATAATACATTCTAGCAACCATAGATTACTTCACCCATTGGGCCAAGGTAGTGATAACCAAAGATTACACAGTCACCAAAACCACAAGGTTTATATGGGAGAACATCCTTAGTCACTATGGGTGCCCACTCAATTTGAATAGTGACAGGGGTGCACACTTCATCAATGAGACCACTTGAATCTTGTTGATTGAATACATGGTGTAAAACCATAAGATAAGACCTTATCATCCCTAAGAAAATAACACTATTGAGGCATTCAATAATATATTAGGAACGTGGCTCAAAAATATATGCAATATTAGTTACAAATATTGGAATGACCACGTGTCAATAGTATTATGGGCATATATCATAATGTATAAGCACTTGAACAAAACTACACCATTTCAAATAGTGTTTGGCATCGAAGTTGTCTACCCATGGAGTTTTTATTTCCTTCATTATTCATCACACATATTAGTTGACTAGATGACCAAGAATCCTTGAGAACACACCTAGAATACTTGGAGCACTTGTATGAGACATATACCCAAGAAAGATAGATTCATCAAGTAGAGAAGGTGCACTAAAAGATCTAGCATGACAATCACATCAATCATAAGGTACTTATTGAAGGATCATTGTTCTTGCTATATGACTCAAAGTATCTCAAAAACCTAGGCAAATTGTAGATTAGGTAGATGATACCTTATATCATCCACAACACATTGGAGACTATCATATGAAAACTATGCATGTTGATAGGTGAAATGCTCACTAAGCATTTCAATGATAATATATTGAAGCCCTATAGTCAATAAGATGGTGTTTGTGCCATCACACACCAACTTCCTATTCATAAGTTGGTTGTGTTGTGTTGACCAAAATAAAATTTGGTGTAAGCCAAATATTTTCTTATATTTTTGTTGTTTGTGTTAACTGAAATAGAATTGCACTTTTAGGCCCAAATAGGAACTCTTATATCACTAACACATATAACTCTAGTCAAGTGAGTTAAACACATACACTTTATAAGTGTTTGAGGCTAAACATCTATGTTTTTGGTCATGTGGAGTTTGCCAAACTTAGAAGGATATGAGGAAAAGTTGATAAATGAAAGGAACACAAGATGATAGTACACAAGAAATCAATAAGAGAGAAGAAAGTGTTGGAGGACTAGCACAATAATTTCTATGGGGTAGGGGAAGGCCAGAGCAAGAAAAAATGAAAGTGAAAGAAATTGACCAAGAAATGGAAGTGGATTGGAAAGGAATCACAACATAAAATAGAGATGGAACTGAGGAGGATAAATCATGTGCATGTGAATTTTTGCACCCAAGTTTCCATAATAAAGTTGAAGGTCGTACTAAGGTGAACGAAGCAAGGGAGAGAAAACATTAAGATAGTTGGCACCCACCCAACGGTTAGTGGGAAGTGAACATTTGAATCACCTATCACTTAATTGAATAGGATGTTAAGAGAATTTAATGACTATGATTATTGAGGCACAAAGATCCATAATAAATGTGAATGTGACATTGGATTTTCATAGATTTTGTAGGTTTAGTAGATTTGAAGAAATTAGTGTACCATCATGTTATTACTCACCAGCCATTAATGGCATAGCTAAAATTAAGGTAGAAAGAGGTAAATGGTAAGATTTGAAAGGTTACAAACCTTGGTAAATTTTAACTAAACACATATAGCCAAACCAAAGTCAAACTAGAACAATGCTAACACAAGTGAAAAACTAAGCATCCATAGCTACCAAGTGAGAACATTTGATTCATGTAGCATTGTATTATAATTTGAATTAAAAAGGAGGTGTGTAGAAGGATAATTATAAGAGCACAAGGTATTAGGAATTCTTTAGGATGCCTAGGTTACCATTAATGACAAACAAAGTTTGAGATCCAAATTCACAATCATATACCTCATCACTATGAAGAAGCACAAAGCAACATTAAGGGCTTTGAGAAGATTAACTAACTACACTTTAATAGTAGTTAGTTAAAAATGGGAAAAAAGAGGTTAATTTCATATCTACCATAGGCATATAATGATGCTAAGAAGGCATGGATATAAAAGAAGTATTAGCTAAAAAGAAAGAGGCATAGCTAGTTAAAGGTGTTAGTGTTGTAGAGACAAACCCAAAATCAAGCACAAAGCTTGTGTATAGGGAGATGAAGTTCCCCCCTAAGGTCATAGTGGGGAAAACATTGGTATCCTTCATGCACATATGTATACTAAAGGAATATAACCATTAGATCTCAATCAATGTGAAAGATCTCAATTAAGATTGGGTGGTTGACATAGGAATGAAGACTAAGGTAGGTGTAGTGCTATTTGATGTCTCCATCTGAGACAAACTAGCAACCACTAGCATGACCAAGTTATATGAGCTATCAAGTTTTTGAAAACTAGAAGAATTGGTGAAATTCCTCCTCTTACATGTCCATAGTGATGGGTTTTATTTCTTAGGGAGGCACATGTGAATCTAAACATACCTCATTAGTAGGATCATATGGCTCCCAAGTGCAGGACCAAACATCCATCAAATGATGAAGGATGATATGGAGGTGGAGAGGGTTGTGAAACTTTTAAGCTATTATAAGAAAGGGTCCAAATTCCCTATTAATTAAATTTATTACCCTATCATAAGGGTAGTACCATACCTCATGATATCTAATATTTTCCTTAGTATATGATGGTTTGACATTAGGAAGACATACTTGTGCATTGTGCACTACATGGTGTAGGGGCAGAATTTCAATATCACAAAGTTTATTAATAAGGAGATTGTGAAGAATGTGTTAGAGTGTCATAAGGCATGGGAGACCTTTTGATGGGGGTCCATGTTGATATTTATTATTATGGAGGAGATCAACATGCCTAATGGTGATAAGGACAACCTTTGGGTGTTCCCACCACACAATGACTCCCAAATATTAAAGTACTAAGACTTCATCTACCCACCTAACTTCTCCCAAAAATAAAAGATGAGATAATAGGGGTGGTATGACTGATACATTAAGGTATTCAAGATTAAATGGTGCATCCCCCAAGAGCTTGCC
Organism: Torreya grandis; assembly: GCA_037957365.1. Classification (NCBI taxonomy): domain Eukaryota; kingdom Viridiplantae; phylum Streptophyta; class Pinopsida; order Cupressales; family Taxaceae; genus Torreya; species Torreya grandis. Next base: position 1,242,889 of record JARHVA010001862.1, on the reverse strand, counting down.
TAGCACATTTTAGGAATGACAACCTTAATTATCATACAACATTTCTATATATTACACAGTGCTCATAGATGGGAATGTATTTGACTGGCTCAAACTAACATATGCATTTTTTGCTAAATATTTCATATCAGTTTTAAGGAAGATTATAAATGCATAGTAGCTAGATATCTTGGTAAAGGTTATGGACCAAGAAAGGAGAAGGTTAAGGTGCCAATATGTGGACATAATAGAAAAGGCCACAAAGGATGAGGAGGATGACTCTGACTGAATGGACCTCCATCCCCTCCAAAGGGAAATTAAAACTAGATGCATCTTCCATCTATGTTATGAGATGAATCCAAAAAAAAAGAACACCAACCCTAAGAAAGATGATGATCACCCCCTTTTGATTAGTGACAAAGGAAAGCCATCACCAAAAATGCAGTAAGTTTCCCTAAATGATATGGGGAGAGACACTTGAGGAGATCAAGGAGTGCATCAAGTTAAGGATCACTTGCAGTGAGCAAGCTACACCTCTATCTCTAAGAAGTATGTAACCTTTGTGCTAGAGACTACTTCCTCTAGTAAGAATAAAAAAAATAAGTCTAAGGAACCTATTTCACTCCCTATAATAACTTTGGTGGAAATGGAGAAGTAAGATACCCTCAAGCATGGACTACAAGAAGAGATGGAAGAAGAAGAAGGAACAAATACCTACATCATGTAGGTCAAAAAAGAGGAGCCTAGTACCAAGGATGTACAAGAGGCCCTCCAAAGTGGCATAACAACTATACTTGAAGAAGTAGATAAGCTAATGAGCTCCTCATCCATAGAAGATCCCTCCATAAAGCCTCTATAAAAATAAGAGAAGAGAAGGTTGTGGAATAAAATGGGCCACAATGAGGAAGAAATTGAGATGGTGCTAGTGTTTGAGAAGAATAGGAAGGATTAGAAGGAAATGGGCCTATGCGAGGTATATATTGAGAAGGTTGAGGTTGAGGAATAGAAGGCCAAGAAAGAGAAGATGAATTTTCTTGCAAGTTCAAGACCAGCCTTTGAAAACTCCAAAAAGGCAACTAGTACCCCCACCAAGAAAGTAGATCAAGCTACACAATAGGCATGCCCAAGTAGTGAAGGGGTGCCTAAAGAAGATAAAGTGATCTTGATGCCTCATAATAGTAAAAGGAGACTAAAAAGGAACCCCAATAGAAATAAGGAGATGTTGGCAGTGAAGGAATAAATTGGAGGTAAGCATTGAGAAACCCCAAGAGGAAGAAGTGGATGAAGGGGAAAATTTTGAGGAAGAACCTTTAAGGAACAAGAACATGAGTCCTTTGAGGAAAGTGATAAAGAAAGCAGTGGCACCAATGAAAAGGAAGAACAAAAATTAGAGATGGCCATCATTGAGAAGGATAGTGCTTAATTGAGCATTAGAGAAAAGTTATAGAAGGGGTAGACAGATGAAGACTTATGCATATTTGACTTCATGCCCCCTAAGGCTACCACATCTAGGACACATTAATAACTTGAATTTGTATTTGATCACTATATAGATGAGTTGTACTTTGAGGTGCCTAGAAAAGCAATTTTGGGCCTAAAATACCTTGAGGAAGGGCATGAATCCCTCATCATAAACTTGTGCACCTTTAAAATAATATAATATAGGAATGTGATTATTATAATGACTACTAAATTGGCATGTATAAATGTAATCAATGACGGTAGGGCATATAAATAGAAGAAACTCTACAAGGATGCCAAATATAAAGCACATGCCACAAAGTTTAAGTTATAATAGCTATGAAAATGCATAGAGATGAAAAAACCATCCCTTCTAGTTAGTATCAATACATCAATCCTATATGAGGTTGATAAAATATGTGTACTAGTGGAGAAGATGCTCCCAAGGATGAAACTAGAGGTGGCACAGGAAGAAGAAGAATATCCATGTGTCATATGATAGAAGGAGATTGATACTAAGCTTAAAGAGTTGTATGACCTCTTTTCAAATCTATATGAGGGATCAGATGTAGTTGATGCTAATTTATTGAGATTTTCCAACCAAGCATTCATTATAGATGCATACCTCAAGAAGTTAAAGGAAGAAAGGGAGAAGCTGATGGTGCAAATGTAATCTATGAATAGGTTAGAGTGTCTAAAAATAATTGGGAATGTAAATATGTTAAGAACCAAGTTAAAGGACCAAGATAAAAACCTAGAATCACTCTTCTACACTCTACAGCCTAAGGCCTATGAGTAAGAAGTAATCTTAGATGGGGCTGTGACTAAGGCTATGGCAAATATAGAGGCTTTTAGAAAGGAGATACAAAAGATCGACATGATCATGTTTAACACTACCTCCACTAAAATAGACAATTTCACTAAGGAAATAAAGCTCACTATCAATGGATTTGAGGACTTTAGTTCTGAGCTTAAGGAGAGCACACTTGATTTTTGCACATCAAATACTTTAATAACCTAGTCTAGGGGTAGACTAGAAATTTTATATGGGGTAATGTTGGGCCCCTATTTTAGTTTGTATTGATTCACATTAGTAAAATATCCACTTCAGTGTGAGGCATCATTTTGAATGATGAATTTTTGATATCTTGATGTCAACTGGAGGAATCAGTGCACACCTTGTGTTAGCTGATAGGTAGTTAACTAATTCTAGGATTCCCAAGGCATCTTCCAAGTTGGCAAATACATAGAAATAATAACATGAATTTTTAAAAGTGATGGAGATGGTGAAATGAATAATAAAGGCTCCATCTCAGCACCTAATGTGCACACTCTACCCTAGAAGAGACATTCTTTTAGATCTATAAAAGGAGCTCAAACTAATTAAGAAAGAGATGCAAATTTGGTGTAGCAAAGCTCTATAGGATTGATAATGCTATGTATACATTTTAATGGCCACCATTATATCTAGGAGTAGTATGGATGTCATTAAGGCTCCATTTGTAAATACCCAAGCTTGCTTGTGAGCCTCTAGGTCGCTAAGTAGCTTAAGCTAGGCATTTACTCTATTTTACATATTATAAACTATATGATCTATATTTGAATTCTAATTAATGATAAAGAATGGTTACATTACACATGATAAACCTAGTCTATATATGTCTTGAATTTGTATTTGAATGCATAGTCGTTATAATGTTGTAATTTCAATATAGTTATGTTGAGAATGTTGGTTACAAGCTTGGGGATCATGTTGCTAATGGCATCCCTAAAACCAATGATGATGTCAGTTACAAATTGTAAAAATAGACTATGTGAAGAGATCCTATGCCAAATTTTCCTACTCTTACTAATAAATGTGAGCTAGTATGAGCATGTTAACCAAAGGCATCCCATTTACCCTTATTGCACTAGTATGACATGAGGCTATAATTAAATAAAGGTTTTCACCCTTATGACTAGGAATAATCCACCTAAAATCTTATGCTTATATACCACTAGGATTATCCCATGAAAGGCTTGTGCCTTTGAATCTCCTTGAAATCTTCTTGGAATTGACCAAGTCTTAGGATTGATGACTTGTACCATGACACAACTAGCCTAACATGAGCCTCAGTTCCTTCTCTAATGCACTTCAAGTGAGTTCATAAGGCTTGTGCCTTATGTGAATTGATGTTTGTATAATTGAGTGTAAAATCTTGAGCATAGAAAGATAATCCCATGTTTGTACGTAAATGTAAGCAATCAAGACCCAATTAATACAACATTACTTATGCCTGACCTAAATTTTCTACAACACTAGCCATGAGATGCTTGTATCTCTTGATATGCTAATTATTGATATTGATTTATATTTTATTGTTTTAATATATTTCATAGATTAATATATTAGGTTAGAGGAATTTGATGTGTGAATTGAGTGTGTAGAAACAAAAAAAATGACAATAAAGGAAAGAAACAACACCAAGCATGGTTTTATCACAAAATAACTTTACCCCTAAACCCTTCTTAAACTCATGTTAAGTAGTTGATTTCTTGAGTTATTGTTCATCATCTTTCCTAACTCAACATATATTTTAGGTGTCCATCCTTTAAGTTTGGTTGGTGAAACTTGTTGTCGTATGGCCTTTCGATCTTGCATCCAATGTTTAAACTATCTAGTGGTTGATTGATAGATCTTTTGTTGATTGCCTTAAATTTTAATACAATGGTAAAATAGGTGATTGAGTATATGAAGTAACCATAGAAGCCTATAAGAGCTACCATGCACCTTAATTGAACATGGAAATGAATTTCCCTTAATGAGGCATGGGTTGGTAAAAAATTGAGTTATTGGTTGATTCTTGAATGCTAGTTGTAGTAGTCAAGCTCCCTAATTTTATGATTTTTTCCAATTTGAAAGAAAATAGACTGAATAAAAGAGAAGTAATAGATAAAAATAGCTGGTCAAAAGATTTGATCCTTAAAATACTAAAGGACAGCACCCAAGTGGCCTTGAAGTTGATAGGTAGGACTTATATTAATCTATGTTTTCAATTGTTTCCTTGGAATGATATGATTTTATTCTTGGTTGAAATTTTTATTTTAAGAGAATAAGACCACTTGGTTTATTCTACCTATTTTATTATCTTATCCATGGTTGTGCATTAGTCACCATGTAGTTCTTACCCATTTGAGGTCCTTGGAGAGAATGTTCCTCCTTAGTTGAATGAAGAGATTTTTGATTTAGTATGTGAATACATATATGTTGTTGTGACACTAAGTGATGGTGGTCTCTAAGTAGCATATTCATGTTGGTAACATATTAAATTCCTCCTATGTTGGGAATGGTGGAAAGCTATTTGATCCTCCCATGAATGTCCTGATAGTAACGTGTCAAATTCCTTCTATGTTGGGCATGGTGGAAGGTTTTTTTACCCTTACTTGGACACCATACTGGTAACAGTTGAAGTCCTATATTTTGCATAGTGTTAGGTTGTTCAAATCTCTCATGACCATTGATAAGAAATAATAGAGTGAGACATCCTTTTGTTACTCTAATATTTAGGTGGGCTTTGTTATGTTGTGAAATCTTGTTTGCTATTTTATATTTTTGAATTCTTAACTTCACTTGAATAATCATTTGAATGCTTTTTTTCTTTGTATTTGGGACTAGGAGTCTCTTTGGGTAAGAACTAAGAATAAGATTATAGGTAGTGCATGGTCATTTCTTTGTGTTAATATACCCTAGATTATATATCCACCCTTACCTTTACCAAGTGATATAAGCATGCTTGTAGCTATAAGTCTCAAGTTCAATGGTGTTTAGAGAAGCAACTCAATGATAACAAAAGTTTGGGTGGTTAGCCTTCTTTCTTATGGCCAATAGATGCTTAGGAGTGGATGAGGAGAATCATTGAAGACTAACTAGTCCTAAATTATTTAATTAGGCCTAGATATGTTTATCTTGATATGTAAATAAATGGATGAAATTTTATTTATTATTAATTATTTAGCATCCAACCTACTTTTAAAGTACTTACAAAAGAAAGAATTTGGATAATATTCCAATTATGGATTAATATATATGTTTTTTATTTACTTAAACTTGAATGTTAAACTAAGTTGTATCTATTATGAATACTTGATTATGGGATCTTAGGAATAAACTTATATGTATCCAAGGCTTTAGCTTTATGGTATTTTTAAACAAATTGATAGATTGATTTCCTTGATTAAAGTTTTGTCTTGAGTGGCTTGTTTATTAAGCATTATGCCTCTCTTTATAATTAGACTATGATGAGTTAATGAACTTAAACTTATTTAAATGAGTAGAACTCATATATATAATTTTTTTTATTTTTATTGGGAATAATAATATAGAATGTCAAATGAACTACAATTTGATATTTTTTGTTTAAAAATTGCCTAGTGAAAGGTATTATTAGAAATGATAGCAGTCAAGTAGGTTCTTGTTAGAACCCTCCAAAAACTAACCCTTTAGTAATAAAATAATTTTAATAGAAGCTTATTTGTACTATATGTTATTATCAAGGCATAAATCATTTAGGTTGAATATAGCTCACCTTGATAATATATTATTTATTTAAGAAGGTCTTGCAGACCATCCCTTTGATGTTAAGGTTTTACTTGTTAGTAAATATCTTTTTTATGCTCTCAAATTTAATATAATGGATCACCTTGAGGGTCATTACCTAATTAAAGGAATAATTTGAATAATTCAGTCAGTTATTTATCTATGTGGTACCCTTTAAATCTTAGATAGCATTTACTTGAAACAAAACATGCTAGAATTTTTGGTTATTGACTAGACCAATGAGAATATTGGTTTAGTTTCAACCTTATCATTTATACAATGCAAACTTTGATTATCAAAATATATTCTAAGGAAGACTCTACCTAAATTAAGTACTTAGTAGTAACCTACATTGGCATTTATTTTGCCTTAGCTGAATCCTAACTCTTTGCATCATCTTTGAATTTTATTCTGGCTTAAGCCTTAGCCAATGTATGATTTCAACTATTCCTTTCATCTTGGCCATAGATATTTGGAAATTTTCATTGCACAACATTTTACCTAAGCCAATTAATTAGTTCTTCATGTAGTTTCCTTTTGTAATGCTTTGAATTAGCCAATTATTGACTTGATATTTTCATAGTCTTTTTACCTTAGTTATTTAATTGATTTGGACCCTTTTTTTTAATTTTATCTTAGTCAATTTTGTGAATTTTTGGAATAGGTCAGAGGAATCCATGTGTCTTAATATTGCTAACCCAAGATTCCCTTTAGCTTGGTCTATTATATGTTCAGATGTAGGTCAATTGGCTATCAATATTTTTCATGGTGGCATCATCCTAACAACTCACAATCTTAGGGATGATCATATAAGAAGCTTGACTTTAGGCTAGTGGGATAGTAAGATGTTGTCATGTGACATCATCTTGATGACTTTTGATCTTGGAGATGAACATATAATAAGCCTGCCCCCAAGCCAACAAGTTAGTGGCATGTTTCCATGTGGTATCATATTAGTGACCCATGATTTTGAAGATGATTGTAAATGGGGATTACCTCCAAGGTAGTGGTATAGTGGGATGTTGCCATGTGGCATCATCTTAGTGAACTGTAATCTCAAAAAAGTCTATCTAGAGGGAAAAGTTAGTGGACTAATGGGATGTTATCATATGGCATCATCCTAATAATATATAGTCCCAAGGATATAGGTATAAACATGATTTTTTTTCAAATTAAAAGTTAAGTGAGAGGATGACACATAGTAATAAAGGTCTTAGGGAGCCTGAAGAGAAGCTATCATGGCTTTGGATCTCACTAAAGTATCCATATATATCTAGCTACATTATAATGACTAAGGTCAAATTTGACAATCCTCTTGACATCATAGCACAATAATATGCATCACAACTTAGGGAATAGGTTCAGTTGCACTCAAATGAATGAACTATGCTTTTGACCTCTTAATCAGTGGCATGTGTCTAATTATGGAATTGTAATAGTTTTAGTAATCATGCATATATGTATATGATTAATGTGATGTTGTAAATATTGTCATTGATGTCAAAGGTCTAACATTATTGGTGATAAAGGCCCCATTGCATTTAATGACATTTTTAATAGATATATCTTGGTTAATGTGAGTTAATATTTATTTAATATTAATGAATATATTTTTGGTTGCATATGAGACAAAAGAAGGGCCAATGGAGAATTCAAAGAGCCATGGGGTAAAGACAAAAAAAAGGATGGGACGCATTTTCCCATGAAGAGTCATCTTGGGGAATTTCAAGAGTCACCAAGTGAAGACAAAAGAGGAAGGGCACAATTTCTCATGAAGGGACACTTTGAGGAATATGAAAAGTCACCAAGATAAGGACAAAAGAGGGAAGGAAGTTTTTGCTCATGAAGGGTCACCACATGAATTTGTAAAAGCAAGGATATGAAGGGTCATACAATTTTGGTGCCATTTTCCATGAGGATTGAAGGGTCACAAAGGGGGAAGGCCAAAGGTCATTTGGAAAGCTATAAATAAAGGCTTGAGAAGCCATCTATAATAAGTGTGAGAGAGGTTGATTTGATATTGTAATATCTAGTTTAGAAGAGAATTTGAGAGAGAAGAATATGATTTGTATTTGTTATATCTAGCTTAGAAGAGCAAAGGTGAGAGAGGGGAAAGATATGTAATAAACTATCATTTATTGAGATAGCAACATTGAGAGATAGTTGTGTGGTATACATCAAGGGGTTGGTGCTCTTGTGGGTTGGTGCTCATGAAAATTTGTTGGGTTGGTGCTCGAAAAAGGGGTTGGTGCTCCTATGGGTTTGTGATTATGAATAGTTGTTAGGTTGGTGCTCAAAAAAGGGGTTGGTGCTCTTGTGGGTTAGTTCTCATGAATAGTTGTTGGGTTGGTGCTCAGCAAAGGGGTTGGTGCTCCTACAAGTTGGTGCTTGTGAATATTAGTTGGGTTGGTGCTCATTCATATACTTGAGATTGTTATCTATGGTTTTTCCCACATTGGGTTTCCATGTTATATCTGGTCTCTCTCTCTTATGTGGTGTTTATTGTTTTAGTTTTATTGCATATCTTGAATGTTTGATTAAGTGGAATTTGATTAAGGGAAAGTTTTATAAGATATATGATATACTGATTCACCCCCCCCTCTTAGTATATCCCATGCTTAACATGTGATTCCTCATTTATGTTCATGTCTTTTAGTGATTTTTTTGTAGTAATATGTTTTTTACCTATCTTTAGAGGGAAAAATGGGCATGAAATTTTGGTAACATCCTAGGTACAACACTAGGAGTTTAGGATTTTAAGTTGATTTTAGCCTTATTATTTTCCACATTAGTTCTGATATCTTACTTATTGGTATCCAAAATGAGAGGAAAACATCAAGTACATCATGACTATAATTCCTTTTATTATCATGAGCCTCCCAATCAACCAAAATAAAATGAGACTGGACCCCAAATCCTCATATCCATGCAATAGATGAGGGATGCTCTATAAGAGAGATTAATTATATTACAACATGATGCATAGAGACACTCTCCAATGCATTTTTAGTATAATCAAATCTCAGTTGAAAGAGAGAGGTCTAGGAGTCTTCTATGTCACCATTATAAGGGTGATATAGGTGAATCACATCACCACAGTGAGCAATAAGAGAGGTAAGACTTAGACCACCCTCTTAGGCTTGTGCTTAGAGACTTAGTAAAGGACTTCATTAGATTACATCCTCCTATTTTTGATGGTGCTCATGAAGGATTAATAGTAAAAGAATGGTTAGCTAGCATGATAAGATGTTTCACTTTATATGATTGTGACTCCAATGAGAAGGGCCATTTAAGAACCCATTTTCTTAGGTATACAACTATGATGTGGTGGGAAAGAGAGGAGCATAATCTACACTTAAAAATATCATCCCTCAATTGGGAATTTTTTTAGGAGTGTTTCAAAGCATGATTCATATCCCACCATGTTTAGGGCTATTCAATATCATAGAGACCATTGGACCAATTTCTTATCAACTGGCCTTACCACCCAACCTAGATCGTGTTCACAATGTTTTCAAGTTTCTATTTTGAGATAGTATATTACTGATATTACTCATGTTTTGTATTAGATATCCTTACAAGTTGAGACCAATGGGGATTTATATTTGGATCCCATCAATATTTTAGTGAAAATAATGTTATCTCTTTAAGGTAGAGACCTAGATCAAGTCACGGTCTATTGGGATAAATATAATGAATTAAAAGTAACTTGGGAAGATGTTGCACCTTTGAGGGTTTGGTATTCTCACCTATTTCAATGACTTATAGGCATAAGTATACATTTGAGGAAGGGATTATAAGGGCCCATTTTTCATAATGATTATCTTGGACAAAGATTACTATGAAATTATGACTTATATGTTCTAATTATTGTATTATGTTGTTAATTTACGTCTAATTGAGGCGTGCAAAGAATTATGAATGTTTTCATGTGTTGGGAACCAAGAGAAAGACCTATCATCAATCTTTCTTGATTTCTTACTTATTAAATAAATGATGATTACATTTATTTATGCAATTTTGTTTTATGAACTATGATTATGTCTATGAAATATGTTGACTTAAATAATGTTTTAATTTGTTATCCTAAGCTCATGAATTATAAATTCATGTGTGTGAGGTTATGAGAACCTAACCATGGGGATATTATATCTATTGATATGTTGATTATTAATATTGATTGAAATTACCTTATTTTAATAAATTTCATAGATTCATCTATTAGGTTAGAAGAATTTGATGTGCATCAAATGTGCAAGAACATGAAAAGAGGTTAATAAATGAAAAATATTATGCAACATGTTTTTATCATAAAATAGCTTTACCCTTAAACCTCTATTAGACCTATGTTAAGTATTTAGCTGCTTGAGTTAATTATTTGGTTTTATTAAGATATTTTCATGTTTTGAATTTTATTCTTTATAACTCTTTTATAAATTTTTTTGTGATTTGGTTTAGATTACAACACCACTCTATAGATGTGTGCATGTGTATGGAGAGTGTCCTCAAAGTGACATAAAAGAGAGTAACTAATGTTTGATCATGAGTGTTTACTAATTTAAATAGGTCAATGGAATGATTTAGGGTCTTAATTAATCTTGTGTAGGGTTTGGAACATCAATTTGAAAACAAAATTCCTAAATGAAACACTAACGAGCTCTGCACTCTATGACTGTGTTATTGTAGACAGTCAATTCACAAAATATTCAAAGAAAGTAGTCATCAAAGTTGTTATTAAGGTTTTCATAAGGTATTTATATTATTATTAACATTTTTTAATCTTTGAAAAATTGGGGAAAGTCTTTTTGAAAACCTATAATCCTCTTAAGATCACTTACAGACTTTATAGTGGATGATTATGTACATAAAATGATCCAAACACATGGTCAAGAGTGAAACCAAAGAGTTTAAATATAGTTATAAGAATTTAAAAGTTTCATGTCTATCCAATATAATTTAATTAAGTAACAAATAAGGTTTTTATCCTTTGGACAAGTCTTAAACCTCCAAATAGCCCTCTAAAGAACCTATAGACTATGTTTATTTACATAGTGAGACCAAAAACTCATATAGAATCAAAATAAAGGTATTGAAAATGCAAAAAAATGTATGTAAAATGCATGGATGGATAATAAAATCATTTAAAAAGTTTCACAGGTCTTTAAAATGCCATGAGGAAGTCAAAATCCTAAGTTTAGTGCTCTTAGGCTCTTATCGTAGGAAACAACCCTCAACCAGGGTTTGTGAAAGAAAATGCATATACAATACATTTCCATGTGTATAAATCCATAAATATTGGTTATTTTCTAAGTATCCATATGATTTAATAGTTTTTTAAGTTTATTGGGTGATTTAATATGTGTCTATACTGTTACAAGGAACTTTATGGAAATAGGTATAGAGTAGGCCTATTAGGCCTGGTAGCAACCTAAAAAGGTCCAAAAGAATGTACCACTAATAGAGTTAGACCTTAAAATTTCATGGATATTTTTATCTCATTAAAGGGTACCTAAATCTAGAATTATATTATCAAAGTATGACCATATGTGTTTGTACTTGCATATTTAGCAAAAAAAAGGTTACAAGAGTGGACTCTAGAAAAGGAGAAAGTTGTCAAGGGTAAGGAAGAAGTTTTGAAGTGTGTTTCCAAAGGTATAAGGAGTTTAAAAAGACATTAAATATCATGATGAGTTTAACAAAATATATAAGATAGTCAAATCCTTTGTGAAACCTTGGTTGACCATGTACATCTTAGTCTAGTGATTAAACACTAAATTAAGAAGGATTTGGTGAGTTATTAGCCATCTTCTACATCATTTGGTATCAAATAATTTTTAATCTTAGTGGTGTGTGATTGGTGACTAGTTTAAATAAGATATGACTCTACAATACAAAAGAGAGATTCATACCATGTGTTTAGAACTCAACTACAAGATAGAGAAATAGAAATAAAGACCCATAGAGCAAAGAGTGGATAGAGTTAACAGAGATCAAGAAGATTTGGTCAAGACTATGGTATAATAAGTGACACATCTGTTGCACTATTGGTCATGAGGATGGAATATATTGAGGATTCCCTCAAAGAGAGAGTACAAAGAGTAGTGATAGAGAAAGAAGAAGGAAATGGTAGTCAACAAGGTCAAGAGGAACCTTTGCAGTCAAGTTCAGTTAGAGAAGAGAATGGAAAAGCATTCCAAGAGGCCATAAGTATACAAAATTAGGTTTTAGTAGTCCAATAATTTACTAGTTCACATAAATATCGACATGAGGTAAGGCCATTTTCATTTGATAGAGTAAGATCTAATGATAGTTTCTTGAGAAATAGACATAAACTAGCCTTTCAAGGGCAATGTTGGCATTACAATAGAGAAAGGCATAGGGTAATGGAATTTCCCTCATACATTATCAAATATGGTTAATATAATGTAAGGGGATCACATGAAAAAGGTAGACAAGTGAGAAGAGATTCTTTACTCATGAAAAGAGTTTTGTTGCAATAGAAAGGACAAGTACAAGAACCAGTTCAAAGGAGAAGTTTGTTTAGAAGTAGGTGTAAAACAAAGAGAAAGTAATATAATGTGGTGATTGATGGAGTAAGTAAATATAATGTTGTATATTTATAAATGTTACAAAATCTAGGATTGAAGAGGACTCCACATTCATGTCCTTACAAGGTAACATGGGTTCAATAAGGACATAAAATAATTATAAGTGAATAAAGTTTAGTTGAGTTTCATATAGGCAGATATAATGATATATTTTTATGGGACATAATTCCCAAAGATGTTTTCCATTTGTTTCTAGGGAGGCCATGGAAATTTGATAGGAAGGCTTTTTATGATGGGCAATCAAATACTTACACAATAGAGAAAGATGGGTTGATACATGTCCTTTTACCTCTAAAAGGTGATTTAAGTAGAATGGAACAAAGAGTGATGTTGATGGAAACCAAAAAATGCTTTGGTAAGGTATTTGATAATATGAGTTTGATCAAGCCCCTTAAGAAGGAAGTGAATATGATTTATCTTGAGATGGTGAGTATGGAAGGGTATGATTCCACAAAGTTGGACATGGAATATAGCTAATAAGAGAGTAGACTATTGGATAAAGTCACTAAGTTGGATATAGGAAGTGATCTTTGTGAGAAGGCATTGGTAACTATAATGAAATGCAAGAATGAAGGGTTCAAAAATCAATAAGGTAGTGAGTATGTTAGAATAAAAGGGATAGAAATTGTAGCTAAGGTGAAAGAGAAGAGTCTTGATAATGACACCAAGAAGGAGAAGGATTTAGACAATGAAGTAGACAAGAAGGAAACACAAGAGATATCCATGAAGGCTCCAAATTTTGATACTAATAATGTGTTTTTTGATGTATATACAAGTTACACAAAGGCAACCACCAATCAAGTCTTAGAGATAAGGAAGCTAGAGGAGTTTGAGGTAAAATAAGATAGAGTTGATCTTATACAGCCTAAGATTCATCAATAAATGATGAACAAGGAGAGATAATCTTTCTTAAGGAGTTAAAATAGAATAATAGAACAAGGTAAGAGACAAGAAGATATAAAATTTTTGGATATCTTTAACTTACAACTGAAGATAAAGGTTGAAGACAAGATGGAGACAAGAATGCAATCTCAAGATTTTTTGTAACTCCATGTGAAGAAGTAAGGACAAGGTGGTGACAAGGAGAATATCAAAGAATATGAGAACAAAAATTACAGTTCAGTCATGATTTTTTAATCTAAAAGAGCATCCAAGAGAATAATAAGGGAATAAAATCCATGCAAGATCAAGGATCAAGCCAACATTAAGTGGGATAAGGTATGTAGAAGTCAAAGAAGTGTAAATGTAATTGATGAATTTGTATTCTTATGTGTGAGTGAGAGTGATATTACAAGTGATAAGTGGAAAGAGTGTAAGAGACTAAATCAAAAGGATGGGAAACATGAAGAAGATCAATAACAAGCTATGAAGATAAGAAGAGTTCAAAAAAAATTGTCAAAGGACTAAACATGAATTTGAAAGAAGAAGATGCTCAAGGTACATTCATGGAAGCTTTTGAAGTGTATGATTTTTGTCTTAACTCTTTGCATAATGGTATAAAATGCAAAGATGTGGAGATGAATTTTAGAATGGTCAAGTTTCAAGGTTTGAAAATTCAATCATTTCCAAAGATGACATATAGGAGATTTATGGTGGAGAAACAAGGAGAATGTTTCAGGTTGATTGTACAAGACAATATCAAGTCACTTAGACAAGATCATGTGAATCATTGGAAGCAATATCTAGGGTAATATTAAGGATGAAGAATACATTATATGGTGTAATGAGGTATGGAACTAGAGACCTACAGTCCATATAAATTGATTGGCATATACAAATACATTGTTTGTTTTTTGAAGAAGAAAGTGAAGATGAAAAAGAGATTGAAGAGGATGAGATGAGTATGAATGAAACAAGGGAATTTAGTCCAAATGATTCAATTGATAGAATGATATATGAACAAGAACACAAATAACTTACAAGTCTCATGGAAGGCTTAGAGGAAGAAATGAGTTTGTATAGAGATTGTACATTCATTTATGAGAGTGAAGAGCAATTAGAAGTAGAACTAACATCATTGGAATATGCCATTAGTAGTTGAAGAGAGGAAAATGATAATCTTATGATAGAAAATGAAGAATGGGATGAAAATAATAAGGTAGTAGTGTCCAAACAAGTAGATAATTAGATTGATAGGGAAGTAGGTGTACTTTAATAGCAATAATTGATGCAAGAAGAAAAGAAAGAGACTCAAAAATCTCATATGTTTATATCTAATCATTGCTTGGATTTGTAATGTGTAGGTGGGTTGATAGAGATTGATCATTTCATGAGTTAAGAACCTCTTGAGAGAACTCATATAAGATAAAATCAAGTTGATAATAAGAGAATATTCTTGATAAAGGATGAAAGACATAACAAAGAGGGAGTAGAAGTTGACATGAAAATAACATATGAAATGTTAAACCTGAATCTTGGAGTAGGGTTAAGGAACAAAGAGTTCTAATGAGTCATTGACTCTATCTAATCAGAATAAGACCTTGAGAGGAGACAAAGAAAGGAAAGTAAGAGAAGATACAAGAATAAGATTACAAAACATAAGGAGGACCAAAGCATAGCAAGGAGTCAGAGGACAACCAATAAGTAGAATCATAGGTTTGGAAATAAATAACACACACACCTATATGATGATTTAAATGAAGAAGAAGACTTTATTTCTCCCCCTTGGGATTATGATGTAGGGGCATCACACATGGGAACAACATGATGGAAATATTTTATCTATATCAAGTAAATAAGGGTTAATAAACATGTTTAGGATGTTGTGATAGTATTTTATGTCTAAAAATGTACCTTGGAATACTTTCCAAGTGCTAGGAGTACCTAGGAAGATTACAGGTTCAAACTTGAGTGTTTCCCACCATTTTGGCAAATTGGAAAATTCGAATATCTTGACATATAATAGCAGTTTTAGAGGTGGTCAAGAGGTCATTAAGGTGATAAATTAATAATAAATATTAATAAGGACACCTTAGGTTTATAAACATGATATCAAGTCACATTTTTATAAAAGTATCATCCTTGATATTTGTTTCAAGGGAAAACATTCTTCCAAATGACTATTAGGAGGTAGTTAGGGTAGTTATATTTGGTATAAAGTAAGCATTTTTTATTTTCAAATTTATTTTTAAATATTTTATTCAAATAAGGAATGGAAATATACCCAAGATAATGATGATGTAGATAATGGTGTTATGACTGTGCAATGATAATAAATTCACTATGATGTGATATTGATACTTGGATTGGTTTTAGTAAGATATTTTCATATTTTAAATTTTATTTTTTATAACTCTTTTATCAATTTTTTTGTGATTTGGTTTAACAACAACACCACTTTGTAGATGTGTGCATGTGCAGGGAGAGTGTCCTCAACGTGACACCAAAGAGAGTAACCAAGGTTTGATCATGAGTGTTTATTGATTTCAATAGGTGAAAGGAATGATTAGATATATTAATTAACCTTGTTTAGGGCTTGTAACATTAATTTGAAAACAAAATTCCTAAAGCAAGCACTAACATGCCCTACACTTTATGACTATGTTAGTGTAAACAGTCAATTCATAGAATATTCAAAGAACATAGTCATAAAATTTGTTCATAAGGTTTTCATAAGGTATTTTTATGATTATTATCATTTTATAATATTTTATATAATGGGTAAAGTCTTTTTTAAAACCTATAATCTTCTTCAAATCACATATAGACTTTATAGTAGATGATTGTGCACACAACGTGATCCAAACATATGGTCAAGAGTGAAACCAAGGAGTTTTAAGAGAGTTATAATATTTTAAAAAAAAATTATGTCATATATACCTTAATTAAGTAAAAAATAAGGTTTTTATCCTTTGGACAAGTCTTAAACCTCCAAACAGTCCTTTAAAGAACCTGCAAATTATGTTTGTTTACATAGTGAGACCAAGAACTCATATAGAAGTGAAGAAAAAGTATTGAAAATGAAAACCAATGTATGGAAAATGTGTTGAAGGATAAAATAGTCCTTAAAAATTTTCATAGGTCTTAAAAATTACCTAAGTCAAAATCCCAAGTTCAGTGCTCTTAGGCTCCTATAGTATGAAATAACCCTAAACTAGGGTTTGTGAAATAAAATGCATATGTAATCCATTTCCATTTGTATAAATCCATAAATATTGGTTATTTTATGGGTATCCATGTGAGTTAATATTATTTTAAGTTTATTGGGTGATTTATTATGTGCTTGTATTGTTACTAGGAACTTTGTGGAAATAGGTATAGAATAGGCCTAATTAGGCCTAACAACAACCTAAAAAGGTCCAAAAGAAGGTGCCAATAATAGAGTTAGACCTTGAAATTTCATGTATAGTTTTATATCATTAAAGGGTACTTGAGTCTAGAATTATATTATCAAATTACAACTGTATGTGATTGTACTTACATATTTAGCCAAAAAAAGGCTACAAGAGTAGACTGTGGAAAAGCAAAAAGTTGTCAAGGGTAAGGAAGAAGTGGTGAAGTGTGTTTCCAAAGTTATGAGTATAAATAGAACTTAAATATCATTAGGAGTTTAAAAATATATATAAGATAGTCAAAGCCTTTATGAAACCCTGGTTGACCATATACACCTTGATCTAGTGATTGAACACTGAATTGAGAAGGAGTTGGTGAGTTATTGGCCATCCTATGCATCATAAGACTTAACAGCTCACCTCCATTAAGATGGCATGAATATGTATGGTTATATTCTAATGGGTATAAGAGGGTGTCAAATAATTTTTAAAGAGTTTCATTTGTATTTATAGAATACATGGGTTTGTGTTTAACTTGTAAATATTGGAAATGTTATATTAATTTTGGTTTGAATATTATGTATGTCTAAATTTGTTAAGTGACTTATCTATATTTTTACATTGTTCATGATTTGGTTGTGATTTTTATATGTTTACATGGTTAGTGAGTCATTATTCCTAGACTAGACCTAAATGATTAAAATAATTGGTATATTATATACCTGGTATAAATTAGTAGTTAGGACAGTTGAGGCTGACCATAAACTTAGACAAGGATCCAAGATGGTTATCTCAAAAACTATAGAATGGATTAGTTGTTAATCCTTTCTATATCATTTGGCATCCATGATAGTCATCCCTTCTTCTGATCTATATCAAAGATGGATTAATTATTCCCATCTCACCTTAGAATGGAATCATTATCTTTCTTTGTATTATTTTATTATTAGGATGCCCTCTAGTTTGGAAATCTGATTGCTTAGAATTCCATTCATGTGCCTAGTTTATGAAACCACCATCCTACTGATGGTTGGGGTGGTAAGAGCCACTGATGGTTGGGCTCATAGGGTTGGTTGGAATGGCATGTCCAATGCATTCTCTTGTCACTCCATGCTTTGGTGATTTCAATTACACGTGAAGTAAGTTGGTAATAAATTAATTATCTTAATTATGATTTCTTTATTTAGTTTATTATATAAATTGTGACTTAGTTAACATGAAATATTAATTATTATTTGTTATTCATGTTAATGCTAACTTGTGTTGATAATGGAAAGTGTAAATTAAATGGGAGGCTGAATATTTCTTGAAAGGGTAAGAAGAAAATTTGATATGTTCTTTAAGGTAATTAACTTCATGTATATTAAGTTACTAAAAGTTATTTTAACTCTTTTCATATTGATAAATTATTCTATTAATGTTATTTATAGAATTAATCTTCCAACATTAATTTATAATTAAGTTGAGTTAACATGAATTCTTGTATATTTTTAACCCAAGATAATTATTATGATATTGATTCCTTGGTTTAATTATATGTTCTAGATATTAGGATTAGATTTGTGAAATGTTATCAAAAAAAGGATTCACTTAGATAAGTTACAAAACATTATTTAATAGCATATTGTGTATATTTAATATTGAGCATTATGTTCTAACATAGGAATAATCTTTTGATTTGATTATATAGGCACTTAGACACATATTATGTTATTTTGATTTAGAAATACACAGACTTAATTTAAGCATGTAAACTAGTTTAATAATCTTTGATATATCACATTATATATTGTGAATCCAATTACATATATGCATGGAATATGGGTTTCTTATTTGTTTTCAGCTATGCATGAACTATTCAATATTACTAGTTACTATGCATGCAAAAACATAACAAAAACCTCACTTATAAAACACATTTCAAACATACATGGTTGCATATAAAGGTATGTATGCTACATATATCAGATATATAAAATATTAATTTTTTTCTTTCATTTAATAATAAATGAATTATAATTTAACCTATTCCATTCACTTAACTAAGATGTTCGTAAACATGCATAGTATTTTTGTGTATGTTAGTTATGTAATAACATGAAGTGTAAGGTCTTAAATGTATTTTTTTTTAATCTAATGTTACATCCATACTCAATTATATGAAATGATCAAGCTAAATAGTGTTTTTCTACTTTATTTAATATTGCATAAACATATGACTAAGGCATGCATACTTGCTGATTTTTATTTCCTCGGGCTGCATGTGTTTTCACTTTCCCTTCTAATAGTTGAATCTTCTTACCTTGCTTTCCATAGGCTTACCCAATATAAATTTGTAAAATTTCCTTATGTGAAACATTTTATTTGTGTTTCACTCAACTTGAAACTCAATTAGATTCTATTTGTGTTGTATTAAGTTCACTTATTTCTTTCTTCTAGTTTAATTAAATATGAACTTAACTATACTTGTTCAATTTTAGAATGTGATGGTTCATTAGGTATGCATTTCCTTAGATGATAATGGAATAATTGTATGAAAATAATTTATTCCTTTCTTATATAGTTATCTAACAATGACTTAACTATTGGATTAATACATAGGTTCTTTCCCTTGTAATGATTAGATAATAAAAGATTAATTAATTAGATACCCTGAATGAATTATTTCTTGAACTCTCTTATTTTATTATGATGCATTGACTATGCCAATATAATGATGTTATATGGATTCATTTTTATACTACCTAAAGGTTATTTTATGAATGATTATATTGATCATAACTATATAATTGATCGTTATTCTAAATAATGGAGTCCATGTTTAATAAAGGAGTGTTGTGTGAAATATTAAGGCAATGGTATGGTAATCTTAAAGGCCATGAGATTTTTATGACCTTGATTGATAGCACTATGAAACCTTAAGTTTTAAAAAATATGTTCTTTTTTATGTAATAATGTCTCTGCTACATGATTGATTATAAATCTACATTTGATGAATTGATTTCTTGTTGTTGATTATGATTATTTGTCTGGAATCATGTTTAATTATGAGGTTAATAACCTATCCATTTAATAGAAACTTATTTTAACCTGAATGATAACCTAGAATATTATAGTTATCCTTACCAGTTATACTAATATTTGAAATTAACCATCCTCGAGTGGGATTAAAATGTCCCTATGTGGAAGTACGAGTGCCACATATAATGCTTAGGTCTTATCCATGTATGCATATACTGATAAGCCCTGAACCCCATAAAACATCTATTAGGGTAACACGCTTCCCCATAACACCTTTTATATGTAGTTAACTCTAACTAATTACCTCAGTTTGCCTCTTTTAATTATATTTATGTGTATGTGATTGCATTGATTTTTTATCACTTGCATCAACAATCGAGGTAATTGGGTCCAACACACATCCAAAACATACTTTGATGTACAATTCCAATTTTATTTTATTTTTGGGTGGGGGGGTCATTTCAATAATTTTTTAATATATTAGGTGGTATTAATGATATATATGTAAAGCTTCCTACCCTAGTCTACTAGATTGCCACACTTTAGTGGGTATTGGAACTATCATGAAGACAACTATGATTTTAAGATTCAATTAAGATAGGGGTGTTCCAAATTATATGATTACATCTTTTGGGGTGATTTTAAATTTTGAAATATATATTTTTCTTTTAAAATTGCCTCTTCCTTTTAATTTTTTATATAAAATATTGGATTCTAAATTTTTTAATTTTTTCCTCCTCTAAATATATTTATAAAACCAATAACAAGTTCTTAGATGACTAATCAAATATAACTTACACCTAACCACTAAATAAGATAACCTAAATACCAAGAAGCTTATACCTTCCTATATTTACAATTTAAAAGAGAGCGAAATATTTTATTTGACCCTATTGTGCCTCAAGTGAAATAAATAATTTAAAAAATGGGGATTGTGAGAGATCCATCAAATTTAAAGTGATAAAATGAAGACATGTTAGTAGATGATAAAAACAAAGGAATTTTTTTCTTCATACAAGGGATTTGGAAGAACATATGAATTTAATTAAAATCACATAACAATTTCATAAAGTATATGATAAGCCCCAAAGGTAAGTGATGTGAACGAAGATATTAATATCACTAGATAAGACATGTAACATTGTGATAGGTCCAACAAAGATAAATATAGTGGTAAACTAAAAAGGGAAGAAGATAAACCTAGGAGGGGAAGATAGTAAAATAAGCTGCCAAAGATTTTTAAAGAGGAAATATATAAATAAACCCAAGAGAGATATTAAAAATACAAAGGAATTTGAAAATAATAAATGGTTGAATAAACCTAAGAGGGAGATAAAATAATTAGAAATAAAAAAACATGAATGTAAAATATAGGAAAAGGAAAAAAAAATACATAATAAACTACCAACATAATGAATTAAAATCAATGACATGATAAATGTGAATTATACATTAGATATATGATTTCTCACAAATGTCTCTAAATCACAGTACATATATCTTTAGGCTAATATTAAATTTCATAGTGAAGTTTATATTATTCCTTGACTATGGATTCTTTTACCATGTCTAAAATAATTTAAATAATAACCTTATGAATATCCTTGATAGAGAAGGTATGGGTGTTATAATTGGGAGAACATTATTCCTTCAACTGAGAATAATGTATAAGGGGAATAGGATATTCTAAACTAAGAGGTGGTTTTGGTTGAAGGGGAGGTTTTTTATCCATCCTATGAACATGTTATGATTTTCATAAAGATCCTTGAAAATTTATGGGTATTCTACTGATAGGCCTTACACATTTTAGTGGAGTGGGAAGGTGAATCATGCCAAATATAATAATGACCCAATTTCTTAGGTTGTATGTGAGATTTGTCTTTTCTAATGGAAAATTAGGTTGAGGAGAATTAGGTGTCACCTTATTATGATTCATATTTTAATGCTTATATGGAACTTATTGTAACATTACTTATCTATAAAATTTGTAGGAGAATCATGACAAGGTCAACAACACTCCCCATTTGGGGTTGCATGTAGAAAGTGTCTTTGAAGGATACATTATAAGATATATAGGAAAAATCATGACATCGAGATGAATTACATTTAAGTATTATCAAAACTCTCAATAATTAGTCATATAATGAGTACTAGTCCCATAAAAGTAAAAAATAAATAAAAGGTGGGGAAGACACATGCAATAGTTGGCTATCTACAAGAGGAAATTGTCTTTGTGAATTTTTTTGCTTTATATATCTCTTAAATGATTTAATTTTTTTGATCGTATGCCTAATTAATTTTTTAAATGAACAAAACTAAACTGGATGATGATATCCTAAATTTTCCAATGGTGTCCTTAATATTAATGGGTATGGTGTTGAATCTAACATTTATAGAGGAATAATACTTTGCATATTAAAAACATATGAGAAAAGGAACCAAAAAAGTATTATGATCATTAAATATGCCACTATTAATAACATAAAAATCAAAAAAATCATCATCATCTAGGTCATCTCAAGAAAGAGTGATAACATTATGTGTTGGGATAAATAACTGGAAGCACACAATTGATTACTAAACCAAGCAACTTAGTATGTGGAAATTAACCAGAATACACAAGTAACTAGAACTCAGAAATAACACATGATATGAGAGACAATACATAACTTGTATAAAAACTCTTAAAGAAAAGAATACAATAAAGAAGATGCCACTTCTTCTCCACCACCTCTTCAGAGGCTTCCCATACCTCAAGTGAACAGTACTTCTCTCCTCAAAGCTCTCTCTTAGGTCCCAACACCCAACTCAAACACTGAGTTGGTGTTCACCTCCAGTGCTCCACGCACACCACAAGTGCTCCACGCACTCCACAAGTACACAACCGTACTTCAAGTAGATCTCCCCTGAACTTGCAACAACCTGCACCTCAATAGACCTTAAAAATCTTATGGAAGGAACTCCCTTGCCTTCCTCTTTGCTCTATCTGAGTACACACCTGTACTCCAAGTAGATCCTGCCTGATTCTGCTCCCTGTTGTGTTGCTGTCCTATCTGATCTTGCACACCTGTAAATCAACCTGGTTTTGTACACCTGTGAACCTTGACCTTGCACACACATACACCTACATATCAATGATCTTACTTACCATGTAGATCTCTTATAAAGTCCATGCTCACCTGATGACCAAGATCATACATACATGAACAATCCTGCTGACTCTCCAATCCAGCACCCACACACCTGGTACTTTGGCAATAGGAGGAACGCACCATTGCTCTACCTCTCTCTGAAGGAGCTATTTGCTCTCTTACTCCCTAGCACTGGTTTCCAATACAACCATGAGTCTATTATATAGATCTCATCCAAACAATAATTAGACATCTAATTACAATAATTAGATCCGCAGCTCCCAGTCTAAAATTAGCTCTCATCATGCAAACACTTGGTTCGTTAGCTAACTGCCCATAATATACTCATAGTCAAACCACACAGGCAACCAACATCAGTCCCTGTCCACTTGGGGTCGCCGACGCCGGCCGATATCTGACCGACGTCAATTGCTTCCTATCTCCTACCTACCGTCGTCAGTTGGCCTGACCGACGTCGATGTTTGTGACACTCCGCAACCCTTCTGCAACCTCCTCCATGTCTGCATCAGTGAAGCTTTTAGCTCCACAACCTAACAATCTCCCACTTAGAGATAAACAGCTACACTGTACCTGTACCTGTACCCCATCTAATCTATTTCCTGGTTTGTATCCCTCTTCAAGCTCAATCCTAAAGACAACCCACCACACACACTGTGGTGTACCTCCTATCATCCGAGTACCTTACCGTATTCGCATCTACAAATCCATGTAGTGCAGTCCTGACCCTAAATAGCATGAATCCCTGCTACTGGTCCTTCTCAAATACCTAAGAACCCACTTCCCCGAATTGGCTCCTAACTCTCTGACAGCTCCCACTGCATGGGAATACTCAGGTCTATACCAGACCTCATGTGATTTCAGACACTGTACCTGTCCAGCCCTTAGTGTGCTTTGACTCTCCATCCTGAACCTCACCAACACCTGATTCACATCAGCTCCCACTGGAAACAAAATCAACCTGTGATCTCCATGTCTCCCATGCCAAAGAATTTCGCTGCTCCAAATTCTTCATAACAAACCACTGAACTAATCTTACCCTTAGCTTAGCAAAACCCTATATGTACAATCTTGCTAGCAAACATACCATCCACATACAGCAACAAAATGATGTCATGACTCATCATCCACCTGGTAAGGCAAACCACAGTAGTTACCTGACATTGACTGAAGCCATGCCTCATCCTCCACCTGTCAAACCCTGTACCACTATCCTGCAGCTCCTCAAGACCATATGCCTTGGTCTTCTGTCTCACGTGTCCGTTCTCTCTATTCTTCAACTAAGGAATCCATTCGTCTCTGTGCTTTTTTCCCATTGGTAACCCTACCAAATCTCCGCTTGGTTCTGCAATCTCTCCATGCCATGCTCCCACTGTTTCCTAGATCCTTCCTGCTCTACAATCAGCAACAAGTATAAAGAAGAGGAACAACGAATTTGAGGCTTACTTACGTCTTCAGTCCTCCGTATGGGTGTTTGAGACTCCTTGATAGCTCGTTGTCCACCCAAAATCCATTACAGTGACCAACCTCGGCCACCCCACAGTCTGCATCCAACCGACGTTGGTTCTCATGCGTCTGTCCCTGACTACCGACCCTGCCAACGTCGGTGTCCCTACTGCCGATGTCGGTCCTTATGACTGACGTCGGTCTTACATCCTGTCGATGTCAGTTTTCTTGCTGACGCTGGTACCTGTGTTTCCTGTGAGTGACGACTTTTTACCCGCGAGCTCCTTTAAATCAATCCCCATGTCCAAACTGCCCTGCTTAGAAGTATCCAGCCCCATCCACTGGTCTCTGTCTGCCATCTCCTCCAAGAACACCAAGGCTTTCCAGTTCTTAAGCCTATCAAATATATCTATCTTCCACTTAAGAACATGCATCTCCTTCCTGCTCATGTGACCAAGCCTACGAAGACACGTCTCCACAACAAAAGAAGAATCAGTAATATAAACAAATAGATAAAGAGTACCTATTTTCTTACCACCAGCTAATTCAAGTGCATCCGATGTGAGAGCTCTTATGCATCTCTCATCACCCAACCTTTCTGAAGAAATTAGCCATATCTCCAAACCTGGGACCTGCATGACCTCCTTCAACACCCATGTGTTGGCCACCTGCAATTTCAGCTTCACTTCCCCTTTGCCAATTCTTTGGCAAGGCTCACCAGCTCCTCTCCCTGGGGCTACATGGAAAGAGGTAACCGAATCTTTTATCCAAGATTCAACTTTATCCAAGAAACCTCCATAAGCATCCTGTGCAACAACACCTGCAACATCTGCATCTTCAGTTCCTTCATGTTGATCTGCTACCAACCAACAATATTTTTTTACCTACTCTTTCTTTCCATATGACCGTTGGTGACCACCTATGCTTTTCAACTCCTCCATTCTTAGCTTACTTTTATCTGCCATTGCTCTACTCCCACTCGATCAAAAACCCCTGAGAGTGACCTATAACCAAACACAAAACCTGCTCCTTGCAACCTTATCTCTGATACCACGTGTTGGGATAAATAACTGAAAGCACATAATTGATTACTAAACCAAGCAACTTAATATGTGGAAATTAATCAGAATACACAAGTAACTAGAACTCAGAAATAACACATGATATGAGAGACAATACACAACTTGTATAAAAACTCTTGAAGAAAAGAATACAATAAAGAAGATGTCACTTCTTCTCCACCACCTCTTCAGAGGCTTCCCACACCTCAAGTGAACAGTACTTCTCTCCTCAAAGCTCTCTCTTAGGTCCCAACACCCAACTCAAACACTGAGTTGGTGTTCACCTCTAGTGCTCCACACACACCACAAGTGCTCTACGCACTCCACAAGTACACAACCGTACTTTAAGTAGATCTCCCCTGAACCTGCAACAACCTGCACCTTAATAGACCTTACTTATGGAAGGAACTCCCTTGCCTTCCTCTTTGCTCTATCCGAGTACACACCTGTACTCCAAGTAGATCCTACCTAATTCTGCTCCCTATTGTGTTGTTGTCCTATCTGATCTTGCACACCTGCAAATCAACCTAGTTTTGTACACCTGTGAACCTTGACCTTGCACACACATACACCTGCATATCAATGATCTTACTTACCATGCAGATCTCCTATAAAGGCCATGCTCACTTGATGACCAAGATCATACATACATGAAGAATCCTGCTGACTCTCCAATCTAGCACCCACACACCTGGTACTGTGGCACTAGGAGGAACGCACCATTGCTCTACCTCTCTCTAAAGGAGCTATTTGCTCTCTTACCCCCTAGCACTGGTTTCCAATACAACCATGAGTCTATTATATATATCTCATCTAAACAATAATTAGACATCTAATTACAATAATTAGATCCACAGCTCCCAGTCTAAAATTAGCTCTCATCATGCAAACACTTGGTTCGTTAGCTAACTGCCCATAATATACTCGTAGTCGAACCACACAGGTGATTGACGTCGGTCCCTATCCACCTGGGGTCACCGACGCCGGCCGATATCTGACCGACGTCAGTTGCTTCCTGTCTCCTACCTGCCATCGTCAGTTGGCCTGACCGATGCTGATGTCTGTGACACTCCGCAACCCTTCTGCAACCTCCTCCATGTCTGCATTAGTGAAGCTTTTAGCTCCACAACCTAACATTATGGCTAGAGTTGAAGAATGATTGGTCATAATATTTTTTAAAAATGATTTGTATCAATGAATTTCCTCATTTTTTATTTACTATATAAAAACAAAAATGGACCATCTATGCATAACCACCATCAAAATTGGAGTGGTGAGACCCACATTGAGGGATTGAACCATAATGTCACTAGAAAAAGTAATGGTAATATATTTCTTTGGAATAACAATTGTTGCAAGTATATCATCATTTACACTCTTTTGAGAATGAGGTAATTGTTGACCATTTTTTTCCCAACAGGCCAAAAATTGGTCTCCCTTCTTTTTATGCTATTCTGAGCCAGTACTTTTGATTTTACATGAGTCTTGCAATTTCTACAGACTCTATAGAATTTATATAGACTCTGTAGGTGTAGTCTTTCAGCAGATGAAGAACCAATCAAAGAGTGCAAGGTTTTACAAAGCTTCTTTAGACTCTTTTCCAAAGAAATTCATAAGGAAAGTGAGCTTAAAGTGGTTCAACGGTGTGATATTTCAAAGAGTTAGTAGCTTTGAACCATTGAACCAGTTCAACACTTTGGTTCAATGCTTGGTTCAATCAGCAAAGTTCATCTCTTTGGTTCAAAGCCTTAGTTTAATCAGCAAGTTCATTGCTTTGGTTCAATCAAACAATTCATCAGCTTGGTTCAATGCCTTGGTTCAGTGTTTCAGTTCAATTAGATGGTTTAATCACTTGGTTCACTGAGTCAATTCATCAGCTTGGTTCAATGCATTGGTTCAACATTTTTGGTTCAATATTAAAGTTCATCGGCAAAGTTAAACATAAAGCTCAATACAAAGTTCATCGATAGGTTCAATTAAATGGTTTGATGCCTTGTTTTAACAAATGTTTGAACCATTGAACCAGTTTAATGGATTGGTTCAATGGTTGGTTATAAAGGAGTAGTTCAACATGAAAGGTTCAAGCCTCCCAAAGGGTAAGTGCCATTACGGAGGGTAGTTTTGAGTTTAAAAACCCTTGCAGAGGGTAGGGAGTACCTCGAAGGTAGCTGAAGGATTTCAAAAAATGTGTAGAAAGTCTTAAGGCTTTGAATTCTTTCAAACTTTTTGTCTAAAGGAATTCAGAGGAAGGCTGCGAGCTCAAAAGGACCCAGGGAAATCAAAGCATCCAATTTTCATGGACTTTTTGTTTGTGGGAAAAAAGCCTTTGGGAAAAAACCTACAAAAAAATCCCGCAAAAAAGGCCCAAAGGAATTTACCAAGGATGGTGACGTCCCAAAAGGTGTCAACTTCAAGAAGATAGATTAGCCATTGTTTTTTAAGCAATGATGGGTGCGTGGACATCAATTTTAAGATAGTGAAATGGTTGTTTGATTTTAAATTGCCTGAGTGCCAACCATGAAAAGATCCCAAGGAACACAGTGACCTACCAGAAGACTATCCCTAAGGGTTGAAGGAGTAGAAAGAGATAAAACTAGGATGAGACAAGGCAAGAAATGGACAAAGCATCCAAGTGGTGAGAGGAGGTATCAACTCAGGGATTTATTCTTGTAGTTGGAACAACACTTGCTAGGTGGTCACCAAATGGTGCAAATAGTAAGCAATGCAGCTTCTTTTCTCTAGTTTACATTCATAAGCAGACAAGCCACGTAAATGCCTTAAAGGTAGAAATCTATTCACAAAAAAGAGGTGTGACTCATGCTTTCATATTAATGTTGAGATGCCAAAGTCAAAGTAGGAACCGACAATCAAATGGCTTCCTCTTCCCAAGGCTTAGAGTGCACAAGGGCTAGCTTGCAAAAAGAGTGCCAAAGTCTTTCCCAAAAAGTGCCAAGTTCTCTTCCTTTTTCTATATATTGTAAACTTCTCATTTTAGAATGAAGGACTCTCTTAGCCTTAAGGCAAAACTCTACCCAAAAATCTCTCGGGCTTGTAAGGCAGAGCACTTCTAAATTTTACCTTGAATTAGGAATTAGCATTTTTACCTCTATCTAGACTTGCACTTTAAAGTATATGTCTGTGTTATTCTTTTGTGTTAAGTCATTGTCTTTCATGCTTCTCATAGATTGATTACAGCATGTCTAGTGCATTGTGAAGTCTCTTTTTTGCAAGTCTTCCAGAAGTGTTCCTAGGGGAATGTAGGTGCTTGTGAATAGGCTGCCATAAGTGTGTCTAAGGATGCCTCTGATAGTTTCTTCCTCCCTGTATTTCCACAGACCCCTAGTTGACTATTGAATAAAAGCTTCCCACTTTAGATAAAGTATATGGGTGCTTCTTTTTGGTGAAAAGTGTATATTCAGGCTGGGTGGGTCAAATTTTTTGGTGTATCACCTTTTCATTTTTAGGCTTAGGTTCTATTTTCAGCATCTCTCTCTCCCTTTTCATCCCCCCCTTTTTTCATTTTATTTGTTAGTAGTAAGAGAAACTAGGGCCTAAAAGATACATTATAGGGAGCTAGCCCTTATCTAGAGACTCTCCCCTCCAGCTTCACTGGTCCCACAGGTGAGAAGGGAGTTTCAAACAAGCACTACTAGGATATGAAAAGTATGTAATAGAGCTCAACACCAGAAAGGGATGTGGCTAATAAATTCCTAATCATGTCATCCATCAATTGAGAAATGCACTAGATTTGGTTAAGAGGGAATGGACTCCCATTGAAAGATATAATTGGCACAGGCTTATAAGTGAGATGTTGGATGTGAGTGGTTTAATTGCATCTTTGGAAGAGAAGCTGAGTATTCATGAGAGGTAGCCTTACTAAGTCTATCAACCTACATACTCACTTCCCCAAGTATCATATCAGTCATACAAAGCCCCTACTTATAAGCCAAGTCAAGCCTGTAAAAGTCCTTTCCCCAATCATGTTGAGGAGAGTTTCAAAATAGTAAATATTGTGTTTAAGGCTAATCTTGATAAACAAATCAAATTGGAAAATCTTCAGATGCAGTAGTCCATTTTTGCAGCAAGGGAAGTGGAATCTAAACCCTCACTACCCTCTCACATTGTGGGCCCATCACCCCAAATGGAGATGCCCAGTCCAAATATCTTGAGCTAGAATAAAGTGGTTGAGTCATGGAACAGCAAGGAGGAGAAAGACATTGTCCAAGAGTGTGAGGTAAAAAATGAGGTTAGTCCTTTTCAAGTCCCTCCCACCCTTCCTCAAGAAGCTTCTTGCATTTCATGGAAACCTTCATGCACTCCCCATCTCTATAATGATTCCTATGAGCTCAAAGAGGTACAAAATGAGGATAATCTGGCTAAGCAGATTGAGGAATTAGAGGCTAAGATGAGACTGCTTGGAGAAAGAGAGATGGAGTTTTTAGACCTTGTAGGGGAGACTACACCAAAAGATATCCCTTCTACCAATCCTCAATCTGATTTCAATATTGATGAAGTGTTGGTAAAGTGGAGAGACAAAAATAAAGTGATTTTGGCCCAAGGTCTACCCCCTTTTTCTCATGAGGTTTTAAAAGGATCCCCTATTTCCTTTTCCCAACCTAATTTTGATGAGCCTTATGTGCCCCCTCCTATTCTAGAGAAAAATCCCTCGTGTGCCAAATCCTTTCTATTAGATATCACTTGCTCATTATGACTCATTCGATGCATCAATCGATCCTGCCTTTAATCATGTATGCCTAGTTGTTTAGCATGCCTTGTTTTAACAAATGTTTGAACCGTTAAACTAGTTCAATGGATTGGTTCAATGGTTGGTTCAAAGGAGTGGTTCAATGTGAAAGGTTTAAGCCTCTCTAAGGGCAAGTGCCCTTGTGGAGGGTAGTTCTAAGTTCAAAAACCCTTGTAGAGGGCAGGGAGCACTTCGAAGGCAGCTGAAGGATTTCAAAAAATGCATAAAAAGTCTTAAGGATTAATTCTTTCATAATTTTTATCTGAAGGAATTCATTTAGAAAAAAATTCCAAAGGAATTTGGAGGAAGGCCACGAGCTCAAAAGGTCCCAAGGAAATCAAAGCAGCCAATTCTCACAGACTTTTTATCTGTGGGAAAAAAGCCTGCCAGAAAAAACCCATAGAAAAGGCCCAAAGGAATTTACCAAGGATGGTGACATCTTGGAAGCTATCAAATTCAAGAAGACATATTATCCATTATTTTTTAAGTGATGATGGGTGTGTGGACATTAATTTTAAGATAGTGAAATGGCCATTTGCTTTTAAATTGCCTGAGTGTCAACCATGAAAAGAGCCCAAGGAATGCAACAACCTGCCAGAAGACCATCCCTGAGGGCTGAAGGAGCCAAAAGAGACAAAACTAGGATGAGACAAGTTAATAAATGGACAAAGCATCTAAGTGGTGAGAGGAGGTATCAACTCAGGGATTTATTCCTATTATTGGAACAACACTTGCCAGGTGGTCACCAAATGGCATAAATAGTAAGTGGCACAGCTTGTTTCTCTAGTTTGCATTCATAAGCAGATGAGCCACATAAATGACTTAAAGGGAGTAGTATATTCATATAAAATAGGCATAACTCATGCTTTCATATTAATTTTGAGATGTCAAATTCAAAGCAGGAACCAATAATCAAATGGCTTCCTCTTCCCAAGGCTCAAAGTGCACATGGGCCAGCTTACAAAAAGAGTGCCAAAGTCTTTCCCAAAAAGTGCCAAGTTATCTTCCTCTTTATATATATTTTAAACTTGTCATTTGATAATGAAGGACTCTCTTAGCCTTAAGGCAAAACTCTACTCAAAAATCTCTTGAGCTTGTAAGGCAGAGTACTGCCAGAATTTACCTTTAATCAGGACTTAACATTTTTACCTCTATTTAGACTTGCACTTTAAAGTATATGTCTATGTTCTTATTTTGTGTTAATTCATTATCTTTCATTCTTCTCATAGATCGATTACAGCATGTCTAGTGCATTGTGAAGTCTCTTTTTTGTAGGTTTGCTAGAAGTGTTCCTAGGGGAATGTAGGTGCATGTGAATAGGCTTCCATAAGTGTGTTTGAGGATGCCTCTGGTAGTTTCTTCCTCCCTGTATTTCCATGGACCCCTAGCTGACTATTGTAGAAAATATTCCCACTTCAAATGAAGTGTATGGGCACTTCTTTTTGGTGAAAAGTGTATATTTAGGCTGGGTGGGTCAACTTTTTTGGTGTATCACCTTTTCATTTTTAGTCTTAGGTTTTATTTTCAACATATCTCTCTCCCTTTTCATCCCCCCACTTTTTCATTTTATTTGTTAGCATTATGAGAAACTAGGGCCTAAAATATACATTAGAGGGAGCTAGCCCTTATCTAGAGACTCTCCCATCCAGCTTTGTCAGTCCCACAGGTGAGAGGGGAGTTTTCATTGTTGCGTGTGGAAGGGCGGGAGCTAGGCATCCTGCCCTGGGTGCAATCCACTATGTCAATAGTAATTATGTGGGATTAAATTGATTTATGTTATTATGATGAATATTGGAGTTTTGGGTTTTAATGTTAATCATACTAGGTTCATCATTCTAGAAATCAAGATAATTTGGTGGGATATTTACAAAACAAATCAAGGTGACCACTATAACCTCTAACTAAATTGATAAGTAAATTGAAACACTAACACTTGAAAAAAATGAATACTTGGAGGAAGTTAAAGGGTAGGTATTTTAAATACACCACATTGCTATAATTGTTAATAATTTTAAGGTTTTGTATCACCTTGAATTTCATAGATAGCTCCTAATTATGGGAATTTGACATATTAACATATGAAATAAGTTATGTCCTTCATGTCATGAGTCTAAGGTAATAAAATAAATATATTATATTATAAGTTAAATTTGACCCTAACTATAATAGGAAGCACCCTAATAGGAATATAAATGCACACAATTGGTGGAATTTATCTCATCATATGTTTGACATGTGTTATGGATGGACTTAAGGTTGTTTATAGAATACCAAAGGGATTTAATGAATTCCAAATAGGTGACATGGGTGTTTATACATACATACATACATACATATATATATATATATATATATATATATGAGGGATCTCTTATATATATATATATATATATATATGAGGGATCTCTTGACTTGGAAATCACCTATTCTAATTATTATTCATAAGAGGAGGATCATCTACATGAATAATTATTTCATCATGGTTATTATTTGGATAGAATTTTTTAAATTCAAGGATTGGATTATTATATTAAAAAATTTAATAGACATCTCTTCACATTTTTTAATTATAATTTATTTAAAAACAATAAAATTGGCTTCTTTTTCCATAGGTGTTGGTTGAGGAATGTTCACACTAAGAGAGTTTGCATTAACTCATTTTAATGTTTAATAAAGGTATGCATAAGTTCAAGGAAATAATTCCAACTAAGGATATTATATATTTATTAAATTGGATTCCATTATTCAAGTTTAGTGTAGGCTTAAAATGTCTATAACTAAGAAACATAGGTCTTACTAGTATTATGTTTAATTATAAGAAGATCTAGACCTGGTTTTAGTGTAGTTCTGACATGTTTTGATGGTATTAGCCATGTAAATACAATATGTTTATTTAAATTTAACTATATTGACACAATAAAAATTATATTAATATATATAAACTATATCAAACATTTCAATACAAATAAATAAATAGGATAGAGTATCAACACATTCATATAAGACTATATTGGTACAAACAAAGAAGACTTCATACAAAAATTAACACGATAACATATTGAAATAAATAAAATTAAAAAAATAGGAGATATTATTAAAAATAGAGATATATTTGAATTACTAAGAAAATAGAACTATACTAGCATGGGTGAATAATTCAATTTTTATGATTTTCAAAATTTGAAGGTTGAAAAGGGACAAAGACTAAAACTTAAGCTCTAAGATATTCTTCAATAGTTATGTACACATGAGGGGGTATCATATGATATTTTTAATTTTTTTTAGAAGAATCAATGTGAGATATAATTTTATTCATGTCATTCATGTTAATCAAGTTTTTTGAGTTAGTGGAATCATTAGGGATGATTGAAGTTTATACAAAATAAATAACTAGAGTTGAGTGAGGCTGATTTTTTTGTTGTGAAAAGTTATAATTGTTTGAATGTTTATTTGGATTTATTTGGAGATGATTTATAATGGGATTACTAAAGATATCAAGGTGATAATTATCTTTATTAAGTTCATCATTCTTGACCTTACCTTCATGTGTTTTTTAAACTTTATCAAATGATTAATAATGTTTGATTATCATAACATCCTATTCAAAGTTATGACCAAGGATGAAATCATATGATATGGTATTAATTGAATGATAATTTTGTGAGAATCACATTGGTTAGCATGAAACCCAAAAAATTTGGTTGTCAGACCATTAATATTTTGTAAAAAAAATTCATCAAATTATATGGATTGAGGTCTGATATTTTTTCTCATAATATTTTCAATGCTAAGAGGTTGATTAACATCATAGTTATTAACTTTGTCATCAGGATGGGTTAGTTGAAAATGTATTCCAAAACTAGGATGGGAAAGGGACCTATTTTGTGAACTACCTATCATGATAGCATGAATTTTCCTCTTAGAATCATGGTTATGATCATAAGTATCACTAACACCATCATCTGTCACAATATTGTTATTAGGTTTCATGAGCATTCTAGTTTTTTTATTAAGTTCAGGCACCTCAAATTTTATTATGAGATGTTATTAGATTTAATCTTTATTAAATGATTCTTTTAATAAGATAATGAGATAACAATGCATTTAAGTTGTATTATTGAATTGTTTGTAATAATATTAAGAGGCTATCTTCAGTCACATTATGTTCAACTTTGTTAGAAAAAGATTTATAATGTTTAATAGATTCATGTGTTGGCTCATTATCCACTTGTTTATAATTAACAAATTTACCTAAGTTTTTATTAGGTATATCATGATATTGGAATTCTTAAACTAATAGATTCACTAATCCTTATAAATAAATGATAGAGATAGGATTTATTTGATTTTTACATTCTAAAACATACCCCATTAGGGATTTGAAAAGCAATTTAGTTGCTAAAAAGTGTTAACTGTGAGTCACTCATATAAATTCCCAAAGACTTTAATGTTTAAATAATAATAATTACATATATCATAGGATATGGTGTAAGTGATGACACCAATATATATGCTTGTAATATAAGCTAATATGGGTTAATTTTGGAGGTGATTAATGATTTTTTTTTAAATAAGAAGTTTAAATATGAGATTCCCAAGATAATCCTTAAGGGGAGGTGGGGGACATTTTTAGTTTGAATTTCCACACTATATTTTTTGAGGTTTATTTTTCATTCATATGAATTTATATGAACTATTAAATTTTATGTCATCCTTTTGGTTCAATACTTATATCCTTAGTTGGTGTAGTCACTCAAATTTGATCATTAATACTTGATAATGTCAGTTTCAACCCACTTTAATTTTATTTGACTTTAGCACTTAATTTGGACCTATTTCACCACTTCACTCTATATTAAATACATATACATATCTATCCATTTTTGTATTGATATATTACACCTAAAAAATGTTATTAATTGCTAAAAAACCCTCTAAGAATTTGTATCAACATCCTAAATTCCAAATTTCACACATTTCTTTATACGATAAGATAGACTAGTATGGGTCAATAATGCCAATTTTTATTGAACCCTATGGTTTGATCCCAATTTTTACCCTTAATAATGGATAATTTTAAAATTTATACCCTCCCTAATAGGTTGGAATATATTTTTAGGATAGGTATCATGAGTTTTCTCCCTTTTGAATTCTTAAAAAAGGCACACCTAATTCATCTATTATATGACTTGTAAATTTTAATATTGAGGCATACTTACACTTTCAAGTATTAAATACATTTATAGATGCATTCATATATAAAAATAATCACAATTTCAAATATCACTCTAATTTGGATAACTATGTGGGTTTTATTTCCCTCTTGAGAGTTTTAGATATGTAGGTAGTGATCAATCATCACATGGGTTATTAGGGTTAGCTCAACCCATTGCACTCCCCCTCTCCTTTTGCATATTTTTTAGATATTTTAAGTTTTATTAGGGTTTTATATTTGAATAAGTTATTTTTAAGTCATCTACATGTATTTATAAGGTCATTTTTTCACACAAATGCATGTTTCAAGTAGGCATAGATAATTGTGCCTTAATTTCCTTGATTTTGTGTAGAGGAATAATTTGACTAGTAGAGCACAATAGTGCATGTCAATCATGTTCCCTTTCTATCATTATTGGCCCTAATTATTTACATTTATGATTTAATATTTCATAGTCATAATCAAATATATTGATTAGTTCTAACCACTTTATATTTTCACACATTTAGATCATAAATACTAAACATATAAGTATTTTGTTATTTTTCATAGTTATATTCTTTCATTCAATCATACTTTGTCAATTTAATTAATTTTCTTTCATTATGCTTTTTTTAAGTTATTTTTAGCATTTAATTTATTCATTAATATTATTTAGGTTTAATACAACTATTATCTCTAAATTCTAATAAAACATATTGGTGAACCTGATTTTTATTTTAGCATCACTTCTATATTTTTCCCTAGGGTTTAGATAAATACCTAGGCATCCAACACTAAAACAAATTTATTTAAACATTGGATCAAATATTTAAACACTAAAATCACTTACTTTCAACCTCAGATTTAATGGCTGATATTGAAATCACTTTTTTCACCTTGAATATGATATCTAACATTGAAATCACATTATTTTGACCTTGTATTTCATGTGAATTTAATAATATCCATGCACCAAAAAAATTCTATTTTTATCTTTCTTTTTTAAGTTATTTTTTGCAATATATTTTCCTTTTTATTTTTATATGCCATCTAAAAAACATGCCTCCCTTATATGCCATCTATAAAACATGCCATCTATAAGGTGTTAATTTTAGGTTAAGTGGGGCTAATATTGAGCACATTAAAATCCCTTTTACCACTGTTAAAATGGATTCATCTAATTCAAAAAATGGTTCCATTTAATTTGATGAAAAATTTCTCATGAATATTTTCAAGAATATAATCACAATGAACAAGCTAATCAAGATGATCATAATGCATAGATAATTATGAAGGATCAGATAGGATCCATCTTGATGAAATTAATTGAGTAGATCATACACAAGTCAAAATTTATCCAAATTTCAAGAAGGAATATATTAAATTACATAAGATATACCCAAACTAATTGAAGTTATTTTATCTTATAAAATTTCA
Organism: Torreya grandis; assembly: GCA_037957365.1. Lineage (NCBI taxonomy): Eukaryota > Viridiplantae > Streptophyta > Pinopsida > Cupressales > Taxaceae > Torreya > Torreya grandis. Next base: position 1,205,939 of record JARHVA010001862.1, on the reverse strand, counting down.
TAAAAAGTAAAATGTTCTAATTTCAATACACAATAAGAGCCACTCTTTTACATTGTAATTCATACCCTATATGTTCCTAATTTTACCATTGATATTGTTATTACATCTATGCCTCTAAGTTTTGAGGCAATAAAACTCTTACAACATATATTTATTCCCATGCCTACTATATGTCTCATGCATGACCTTTGATATATATGCATCCTAAATCACCTACATATCCTACTTCATAATTCCTTGTGTAAATTATTATATTTTTGTATGCTAAAGTGTTGTAGCTAGATCAAGATATACCAAAAGTTAGCCAATCAATGGATTAACAAGCCTTAATTCATAATTTTTTAGCACTTTAAATTGCATCATATCCTTTACCTAAAGGATTTGTATCTCCTAAACTTCCATTATATGATTTCAAAGGAAATATATAAAAACATCTTTGATATTTTAATGTGGCATGTTTGTATTATTATTTAAATGATAAGTTTGTTAACTAATGTGTGTCCAATAAGCCTAAAATATTACACCTTGCATCATTTTTATGATTTACATGTTCAATCATCAAATAATTAAATCCTTTAATAGATTAATTTCTCAAGAATTTTTCTATCAACATTAATGAAAATATTTATTATGCATAAATGTTTAAGCTTAATCAAGGAACTAATGAGCCTATCAATGACTATGCAATTTCTTATAAGACCATGATCACCATGATGACTAAAACATTGATAAATAATTAATTATAAGATATTTTCAAACAAATATTACTTTCAAATTTGCATGATTTAATTATTTTCAATAATTTTAGATCATTTGAGGAACTTTTTCATACCATAAGAGAAATATAAGTTAAACTGATTGATTTGAATAGGCTCAATATGGAACTTCATCTACTTCAAATCCCACATAATTTTTTCAAAGTAAATAATCTTAAAAATATAATCCAATAGATACTAAAGATGATGAAAAAATCATTGTTAATGTTATATCTTAACTTTACAACAAGCTTGTTTTGTCAAAACAACCAAGGAGTAAATTATATATATTACCACAACCACCTCATGAATTGTTAAATATGTTAGTTAATTATAACATTATTACTCTACCTCCATAATTTTAGGTTGATGAAAGTATACCTCAAGGTAAATCCATTAATAATAATGCATAATATAATTACTCTAGATGTAATGGTCATTATACTAACATATGTTTCAAGATCAAACACCTTATTCAAGATCTTATCGATAACAATGTCATTGAGCTAGGTACTTCTATAGAGGATACTAAGCCTCAATATAATGATAATGTTAAATTAAATATTTTAAGTGAGCCATTTACAAACCATGATAAAAATAAGGATAATTCAATAGCATATCATAATTATAATGTATATCTAGCTCTTGAGTCATGTGATCATTCATTAGATGAAATCATTAGTATAATTGTTAAAATTAGCAACCACATCCTATAGTGTATGATGATTATAATTTTCATGCCTCATGTATATTATCATAAATTGATCAACAACCCATCAATAATGTACTATTTTATAATGGATCAAGTGATAATGCATGTATAATTAAATTACTCCATTCATTAGGCTAAACACAACATGATATACAAGCAAGATATAAAAGTGTCAAGACATTCAATGGGAAACAACAAACTAATTTTAGGAAAATTATGTTACCCATTTAGGTGGGAATTACTATCTATCGACTCCTTTTATAGTAATACCATTAAATGGGATATTTGACATGAGATTAGGAAAACTTTAGCTATAAAATATCTTTGATGTATATTCCATGATGTGTATGCCTAAATTACATTCACTACAATCAATTTGTTACAATTTCAAGAATAAAATATGAATACCCTCTACAATCTATGGTACCTCCTTCTCCTCATCCAACACCATAATTAATTAACACACATATTCAATAACAAATAATATTTACAATTTTTTCTCCTATGGAAAATATTTTTATTCAACCAATTCAGTTAAAACTACAAAAGTAAGCATATTAAAAAAAGATGTCAAATTCATAAAAGGAATCATCATGTACAACCTATTCTAAATTAGTGATTCATACAAATCAACATGTTTTAAAAATATCACAAAATTTGGTATAATATTATACTAGTCCTCATCAGACTTCAAATAATTATACATCTATCGTTACTCCTCCCACACATAGTTACATGATTAGTGATCTAAATAGTTTCATTACAATACATTATCCATTTTTTTTATTTGATGGCATCCAAATCTAAAACATTTCATCCAATATATGTGATCCTTCAATAAATTATTATATATTATTATGACTAGCATCTTGATGGGATCATTGGTTAGCATGTTACATTTTTAGATATTTGAAATATTATAAAAACATTCAAATAATTAAAAATTACAGTAGATAGCTTTTTGATTTGTTCCATCATGTTATTATTCTACTTCTTAAACATGAAATAAATTGGATCAATCCTTCTAGACCTTGTGTCTTATTGAATTTTTGGTCTCTTATCTCTTATTTTTCACTTTCTAGATCTGAATAGTCCAATACATTAATCTATACTACCATCATTTACCATTACCTTTATTGTTTTACAGTTTGAACTAAGAAAATTTAATTCCCTATCAAAGATAATATCAACCAATATGGGTCAAAATCAGCTGCTAGTACTATTATAAGTTTTTATATCCTATCATATACCTTTTTCATAGATAAATTAGAAAATGAGCAAACAAATCCTTGAAAAATTCAATTTTTATATTTTCCACTTAGTCTTAGTATACACAATAGTAGTTATCCATGTTAAATCTTTATTTTATGTGATATATTTCTCATACATGCATGTTACACACTTTTAAAAGTGTCCAATTGATGAGACAAGAATAAAATCATTCCTACACATTTCTATTTTATATCTTGCATGTCTTTTAATATTACAATTCACATATACAGTGGGGCATATTTCTCATACATGACCATGCCATCGTTTTCAATTATTACTTTACATTGACACATGTTTTATATTATTATATCCCTTCCCTTTCTTCTATTTTTAAACCCATGGTTATCACAAATTTATATTGTTATTATTTCAAAATTCAAAAAACTACAAATATTTAAAATATTTCAAAAATATAAAAACATCAAAAGTATTATAAAAATAAAAAATCAATACCTAAGCATGATTAGACATCTAATTTATATGTTATTTTTCTCATTTTGGTAGATAACATACATTTTTTATATCACACATGTATTTCACTGGTATTTATGAGTGTTATGCAAGACATACATGCTTCACTTGGTCTAAGATGTTGGAATTGACTCTACCCAATAACAGTGCTAAAATGGGAGTATATTATCAAAAGGTTACGATATTTTTAAGGGAATCTCAAATTAGGGACCTCTACCCATTAGTCTTTTTTTTCTAAGTTAAGCAAATCATTATCATATATTCAAGCCATCTCTACATGCATTTATGTAGCAAAAGCAACAAAATTGCACAAAGCACTCTAATTGGGTGAATTAAGTGGGCTTGATTTCCCTCTTTGGAGTATTGGATATGTAGGTAGAGATAAATCATCATATGGGTGATTGAGTTAATCTCATCCCATTACATTCCCCATTCACTCTCTATAAGTTTTTAGATATTACAAACTTATTAGGATTGTTAATTTTAAGAAGATATTTGTAAGTCATGCACACACATCTGAAGGTCAATGTTTTTCACAATGGCATGTTTCCATCAGCCATAAATGATAATGACCCAATTTAATATAGTTTCTATAGAGGACATAATTGACTAGTATAGGATAGTAGTGTTAGTTGATCATGTCCCTTTTTTGTCATTCTTTACCCCAATTACTTACACTTCTAGTCTTAATTTTCATAGTCATATTCAGATCTATTGATTAGTTTTGTAAACTTTCCATTCCCACATCGATAATAGATAATAAATAATTAAGTACTTTGTTATTGTTCATAGTTAACCTTCTTTCATTCAATCATTTTTATTGATTTTAGTATGTTTCTTTCATTTTGATTGTCACAAGTTTTTTAAATTAATTTATTTCAAATCATTTATGTTAATTAGGGATAATACACCTATTAATTCAAAATATGATAAAATAATTGTGTAGTTTTAGGTGCATTTTGATTTTGTTGATATGTTTAAGTTACATGTTAAATATAGTGGAAAAGTTGGGTAGCATTAGATGCATCATTAGCATTATTGTTAACATCAACACTCTAACTTGGATCACTAAAGGTAGGTCTGACCATGCTCATTATTATGGTAGGTATAGTTTAAAAGTAAGGATTGAACGTAGTTTCATATTGACTTTCCCCAAGTCATGTTGAAAAACTATGTTTATGTGATTTTGAAAAAAAGGATCCATCAAAATGGCATGATTTTGTGGAACTAATTTTCATACATGTTTAGTATGTTCTTGAAGACAAACATTTATTTCATATGAGTACCCAGGATAGTCTTTAGCTTCACCTTTAGAATCAGATTCATTGAAAATTTGGTTTTTATCCATAAATATTATGTCAAAATTATGGTTAGGAAGATCATTTTTTTTTCATAACCATATTATAATCATTAAAAGGATGTTCCTGATAAATATAAAATTATAACACCAAAGTATTTTATAAACTATTTCTAATGTCAATCATGGACACAACATTAGGATTTTGAGATTGATATCCTTGGAAAATAACAAAGTATTGATCCACTTCATTTTGTCCTTGAAGGAATTACATTTCATAAATGTAATGATATCCCTTATGTATGCTAAAGGAAAATAAAATTTGGAAATAAGGAATGTTTAAAATTTTAGAAAAGCTAAGAGGATATGGAAGAAAATTAAATGTGAAAATTATCAAACAAATGGTGGGATAAGATTCATGTTGGTTTCACTAAAATGAAATAATAGTGAAGATGATATGATGATAAACGAGAATACCATACTAGAACCAACATAAATGTACTTGGACACACTAGAAAGTGGGGCAGAGGCTAAAATTAGGATCTATTTTTAAAATGGGTATCAATGATATAGTAAATTATCCTATGCACGGAACTAATGAATAAAGGAAACCTTGATCCTAGATGTAAAATAGGTAAACTAAATATATAAAAATACTATTAGGTGGTAACCATTATATGTATAAACAAACAGATATAGCTAAGAGATATCTAACCAAAGATATATTGGCATGTAAGGATAACATAATATAATTTAAACATGGATAAAAATTCAATAAAATCACTAATATATTATATGCATGTAAATAAAATAAACTATAGATTTTAGAGATTAGGATAGTTCTCTTGGGTTAACTTTTCAATACATCAATGTTACCCTTGGATCAAGTGGCTAAGATCTCAATTAGATGATTTTTTCCCCTCTTCTTACCTTATTTTAAAATTAAAGACAATAATAAAATTATTAAAATAGCCTATAAACAAAATTGAACAAGTTTAATCAGCTTAAGGTTTGAACCAAGTTGAACCTAATAACTATGAAATAAAATAACTTAATTTTTGTTAGACTCCATGAATTTGAAGATAGTGAAAATAATAACAATTGTATAAAATGACATAATGAAATTGATATTAAAACTATCTATAATAATAAACCCACATCTTAGTCTAAGATTATAACACGTATTATTTAGTGATCTTCAATAATTTTACTATCTTAACATTCATTTCCATGTTGAAGAAGTTCAAGGTATAATTTAATGGACTCATGTATTTTATCAAGTATCTTAATTGATCATCCTTTCTATGTTTTGTTTAACATCTATGCCAAAATTATACTATTCACATCAATATCTTATTTAATTTTATCTGATTTGGTCCATATTTTATTTGGCCTTAAACAATCATGATACAATGTTTCACCTTCTACTCTCCGTACAGGTTTCCAATATTTAATCCTAACATTTTAACCACATTATCACCTTCCAGTTTAATTCAAATGTCCCAATCTTCCCTTCCAATCCATATATTTTCAATTTCATTTGATGGTCATACAAAAATTATTTATCCCACATACACATCCATCAATGGATTGAATGCTTCTTTAGGTCTTTCACAAATAGGCCCAACATAAATATATTTATTACTTGGGATATTTTGATCAATATAGTCTTCCATATGAATATTTTCAAATCCTATTAATATTTGGTCATATAATTTTTTTGACTTGGATTGTTTATGGGAAAAAAAATTTACAAATAATCTATTTAAAGAACATAAAATATTTTCCTAATAAGTTAACTTTGGAAACTGGTATTATCTACCTTTTCCTAATGTATTCTTACCCCAATGTTTGATATATTATTTTAGAACCTTTTTGATATCTTCCATCTCTTTGAGTTCTCTAAAAGTTGATAGAGTAGGTTTACCTTCTAGCAAGTCTGGTTTACCATTATATTTTGTATACCAGATTGGGATTAGATGAGACCATTATAGATTCTTATTGTTTCTTTATATTCCATCATTGGTATGCCATCCATGACATGGAACCTAAACATATTTGGTTTTCTAATACCCACCATATTTTCATTTCCATCCAGTAAGAGTGGCTCCACAAAGGCATTGAAGTCATACACTTCCTCAATAAGGTAAGAAGTGAATGTATTTGATCCTTCTGTGCATATTTTATAGGTGTCCATGATATGTGGAAAATAAAATGTGTCTAATTCCATAATCATGTTGTTAATCTACCAAAATTCCTATCTATATACCCATAATTGTGTCCCAATAGAAGGAATATTACATACACAATTTTTAATACCCTTATTTTTGTTAACATGGATGTAAATTCAAATAGGGTATGATTATTTTTATCACTCAAAACTTTATCTATTTACAAGTAAAATATTTTTGGTTATTTTTTCAATGAATTATATGTACTAGCAACTATAATTGATTTAGAATAGAAAAAAATTATTTATGTACCCTTTGTATTTTTTCATGCACTTCATTTTGTAATACTGCATCATGTAATAGATGTTTTGAAAATCCAATACTATTATACAATAAATCCCCATATTCATTAACGATTATTTATTTGAGATTCCTAAGACATAAATCCAATGATGTGACTATGTAATTTACTCCATTTTCAACAAATGGTAAGTCAAAGTGGTAAAAACCTCTAGTCTTGTGTCCATGTGTGAACATACAAATCAAAGTAATAGGAAGGGTCATAAAATTACTTATTTACTTGGATTTCTTACCCATTATTGGCATGTAATTTTTCATTTTATCCATTTTATCATGCACAATTCTTATTAATCCTTGAGGTTGTTCCTTTGATTGTAATCTATGGGAATAGTAATGTGGACGATAGATTTAAATGTATTCATTATGCCATTTTTTCCTCTTCAAGTTTTGAGAGTGATTTTATGCATGTGGTGGATCTAAATTTATTTTTCATATTTTTACGCTCATCACACTTATCAAATAATTTTTTTTAATTGAAACATGTTGAAATTTTTTGTTCATTATCCTGCTAAATTTTGGCTATAAAACACGTTTATAGTGAAATTTTTGCATCAATAAATCAACTTGATTGCATATCATGAAGGTCAAGGTAAAATCATACCAATTTAATTATAAATTACCTATGATTGATAATAGGTCCTAAGGAATGCAAAAAGGGTATTTTAAGTTTTGGGGATTAATACATTTAGTAATAAATCTAAATCAAGCTTATAATTATTGATAAAGTCAATCAAACATAATACTATTATTAATCATGTATAGAGGAAATATACTTATAAAAAATGCTCTAATAAAATATGATAATAATTATTTAAATTATTTTTAATCAATCTTAAATCAAAAATAAATTATTATCTATAATATCAAACAAAGAAAAGCATATGGTTGTAAACCCTCATTTTGCATAGTGCTTATCTTTGACAAAGATGAATATGAAAGTATGACTTATATGTTTTAATTATTAAATTATTATTTTGATTCACATATAGTTAAGGCATGCAAGGGATTATGAATTATTTTCATGTGTTTATAATTTTAATCATCTAAAAATGAAACTTGGGTGCTAAGAATGTTACTTGAGACCATCCATCCCTAGATTAGCCCTAGACCTATCTTAAGGCCTATTTAGAAACTTATCTAGAATTTTTTAGGCCACATGAATCTTTAAATGTCTCTAAAATAATATTATATCCTCACTTTATCATCCTAATCCCTAGTTCCTCAGGTTCTGCCAACTAGACATTAGTGCCATAACTTAGATAGTAGCACCAATGGCACTAGTGTCCCAGTTTAGGTGTAATTATCATTTTCCTAAATTTTGTCACCAATGGATATATTTTCAATTAAAAAACCACCTAAGGTTGTCCTAAAATTGTTTTAAAACCTATAAAATTAATATAATAATATATATACATGACTTTTATCCCTTTATTCACTAGATGGAAACCAGATGCAATAACACAAAATAACTTAGAATGAGTTATGCATAATCAATGTTATTGATCCCTATTATACCCTAATTATAAATACATCCATATATATCCATCCCAAGCTCAAAATACATATATTTCTAATCTCCATCATCATTCAAATCACTCAAACTAGCATTCATACTAGCTTCACTTGCACTGACACTAACACTTAGGTGGGGAGAACTACATAGGGATTAATCCCTCAGAGTATTTGTATGTAAGCAAATCTCATCATATTAAGGTGTTGTATTTTTTCCATTCTACCCCACTAACCTCACACTTTGTTATTTGTTCTAATTATATGCCCTAACAATATGGAGGCCTAGGGTTTTACATGTAAAATTAATCCAAATAGGTCACCGATAGGGAATCAAAACTTATGCATATAGGAACAAGCTTGGTATAATCTAACATAGGTGAACCCAAAATATTAGATAAGTTATACAAAAAGGAAACTATCACCAAAGGATGATACTAGTGTGATTAGTGTTACTATCTAGGAAGGGTTTTAACACTTGGATCCTATCTATGACACTGATATTAGCCCTAATGCTAGTTTGTATCCTCTAGATCTTTTATCTCAGTCAGTATCTAGTGAAGTGATTATTTACCTCATTTATTATTATTTTTAGAAATGTAAATGAGGTCAATTTTTTTACAAACTAGTGGTTATATTTATTACATATTTTATATCCTGATTTATTATACTCATACCCTTTAACAACCATGGGATTAAACTCCACAACCCTAAAAATTTACATCATTGATGAACCCAACTTACTTTAAATACTTCTCAAACCCTATCCCTAGATGTTAATAGGGTTTTTATATTTATTTTTCTTATTTTCATTGGTTGTGTTAGGATTTTTATATTTCATGCATTATTTTTTAGTAACCCTTTTTCACTTTGTTCACTATATGCCATCAAAAAAACTTCTCTCTTACCTTAATAAGAATTTCTAGTCTTAGTGGTAATCCTCTTGGACATATTCAAATTATTTATATTCAAATTTATACCACAGATAAGGGACCATTAACAACCCCCATCATTGATCATTCATACCCTAATTATGTGGACTTAAATGATAATGCATCCAAAGATGAGAAATAAAATCAAGATCAAAATAATACACTAGATTGTGATTAGGACACTCTCCCCCCACTTAAAAATGAAAATCTTATTATCAGTAAGGATGAGATTTCACATAGTTTTAGAGACATACTTCAAGAATAGCCCCATGATCATGATAGATTTTACAAGCCATAGTGGAAATAAAGAAAAAATCAAATAATAGTCAATCTTCTACTCCCCTAAATAAAAATATTATTACACCTACTTTGGGGGTAACTTAGTTTTTACAACAACCCATTTTACCTTGACAACCTTAAATAATATTAACACCTCCTATGTATAGTTCCTCCTCTTTATATGTATAATCCCTTATACATGAGATTCATTATTTTTAGTCTAAGGTGTTAGATCTTGAGCAAGGTACTTTTAGGCCATCACATGCCTAGGATTATCATGGTCATTTACATATGCATTTGGCATAGCACATAGTGGCAACCCATTTTCCATTTAGATTTGTGACACCTAAGCTTACTTTGTATGATGGTAAGGGTGACTTGTAGAACTATATATGATCTTTCCACGTAGCATGTTTGGATTATGTTTCTAATTTAGATTTTTTTACCAATGATTATCTCATTACTAAGTTATTCCCACATAGTCTAAAGGACTATGCCTTAGGATGATTCTATGATCTTCCAAATCAGTCTATCACTGCATTCAATCCATTTGCATATATGTTTTTGGCACACTTTTCAATCAAAATTAGTGATAAGATATCATAATCTCAATTGTCTCAACTTAAGCAAAATTCCATTGAGCCTATAGCAGAAAATGTCTTGTGATATAAAACTATATTTGTAAATTTGACTAGCCCCATGACAGATAGAGAGCTCTAATACATATTCAAATATAGTTTATTATGATCATTGTATGAAGATATCTTATTCAATAGGTTTCCAACATTCACAAATTTATGCCACATAGTGAAAGAAAGGGAAGTTAATCTTCTCTCTATGGGTCAATTAAAATACACAAGTGGATTAAATTCAAATACTAAGAGTTATAATAATCCTCCATAGAAATTAAGGGCCACTAAAAATAAGAGTGATCAAAAGGCCACATTTAATGCATCTTCAGAGCCACCTCATCATGTGGTTTTATCAAGTCCTCTATAGAGATTTCTCATAAATATTCCAGAGCCACCAGAATGTGTTTTACAATAGCTCTTGGAATGTAATGTCATGTCTCTCTCTCCCATAAAATAATTTGATACAAGGCCTCTTCCAAATAACTATGATTCCAATGCATTTTGCAACTATCACAAGGCACTGGTTCATACTACAAATAAATGCATCATCTTGAGACATAAAATACATGATCTAATAGCGGCCAATATCATTTATGTGGGTACACCTATAAAGGCACCTAAATTTCCAACAATTGAAGCTTTGGCATTGAAAATAATTTTAGATCCATATCTAAAACATATAGCTAATGAGGTAGGAGGCACTTTAATTGTTCACTATACGTATCGAGAAAATCCACCACCAACATTTTATCACACTAACACAAAGGATTAATACCCCCTACATAATATCATTAGTGTGTATCATATTAAATTGATAGCTAGATGACTCATCACCTTCTCAAAGTAGGAGATTGTCAATGACAATTCATATTTGTATGAATTCTTTAAAAAATCCTACATTGATCATCATCCTATTCTGAGTGTTATGGTTGACAATGGGTCAAGTATTAACATGTGTACTATCACACTTTTACAACATTTGGTTTATTCAGATCAAGACATTTGATTGAATGACATAGTTATTTATGGTTTTAGTGGACATGTTTAGAGCTCCATTAGGGAGATTGTACTTCCACTATAGGTTACACCAACAGATGTGGCCACTATATTCTTAGTAGTACCTAGTGTGGGCATATTCGACATGTTATTAGGTAGGCCATGGATACATAATCTTCAATCCATTCCATCCACCATGATAAATCCCTCATTTATATTCATGATAATCAAGTGGTTATATTTGAGTGTATTTCATGTGAGTATCCTTTACATATCCCATTAGCAATTACACCATAGCTACCATTTATAGTTATGAGCACAATTTCCATTAGTACACCATAGATTTTAGTTGAGCCACCAATACAGGTGAGGTCTACTCCTGTAGTGTTACCACATATTCATACTCTCCCATAGAGACCCTTATTATTGAGACCCTTGAATCATATATATGTTGTAGATTCTATATAGCCTCTTTATACCCCTTTCATTTTGAGATCAGTGTTATTGAGTTTCCAACATTCTCACCACAAGTCATCCATGCTAGCTATAGCATATTCTACCAAATAGGTTCCTAATCACCCCTATAATTCATAAGTCACCCAAATCAAGTTTACATATTATTAGCACCACTGCACATGTAATGTTAGCTATATATCACTCGATATAGTAGGTTTTGGGACCTCAATTACATTTTCACATAACATGCATGATTAGTGTTCCTTTATAATATAATAAATGTAAACATGGCAATGCATACAACCTATAATTTGTATTTTTTGAGTAAATAGTTGAATGTTTTTCTATTTTTGACATATTATATTAATTTTGTATTTTTTAGATACAATCTATGTAAAAGTAACATGAAAATGAAACTATATACAGGGAGTAATAAATAAGGAAACTATATACAAGTAGGGAGGAATATACCTACCGATGAGTCTCGTAAGAGACTCACTATCAAGGTGTTCTATGATTAGTGTTCCTAAGAGACTCACTATCAATTACATTTTCACATAACATGCATGATTAGTGTTCCTTTATATAAAAGAACACTAATCATGCATGTTATGTGAAAATGTAATTGATAGTGAGTCTCTTAGGAACACTAATCATAGAACACCTTGATAGTGAGTCTCTTACAAGACTCATCGGTAGGTATATTCCTCCCTACTTGTATATAGTTTCCTTATTTATTACTCCCTGTAAATAGTTTCATTTTCATGTTAATTTTACATAGATTGTATCTAAAAAATACAAAATTAATATAATATGTTAAAAATAGAAAAACATTCAACTATTTACTCAAAAAATACAAATTATAGGTTGTATGCATTGCCATGTTTACATTTATTATATTTTTTAAGCACTACATAGGCTAACTTAGTATAGTTAATTTTTATTATACATACATGCTTCACTTGTTCTTGTCTAGTGTTTATAGATTTCTATAGGACTTAGGTCCACCACACATATCCATATTTTCTATTTTCTACCCATTAGAGCATATACATAGATATGCAGGTGCCTCATTTGACACATTTTCCCATTTGGAGACATCTTAAACATAGTTTTGATTACTAGGTTACATATTTCTAAACTTTTTATCATAGATTTAGAATTATTATATCATTTTACACTAAACTATTTTTTTACTGACTACTACTACTTTAAACTCAGCTTATATACATCTTTAATTTTATAAATATTTGTACCAAATGTTTATGCATATTTTCATTTATATTTTTCCTAGTTTAGACTTGATTATGACTCTTTGATTCTTCTATTTTAGGGAGTTTGTATATGCCATTATTTTATGGCTCTACACCACTTCCTTTCATTATATGTAGACTTCAGACATGTGCCCATGTCCTTGTGTGTGCCTTTTCGATTATGTATGTGGAAATTTGAACATGTCCTTTCATGTGGATATATTCCAATCTTATTTTTTTCTCGTATGTAGACATTTCAACATGTCCTTGTATGTATTGATTTCTCATATTTTGTGACATGTTCCCATGTCCCTTATATTCTAGCCCCTTGGCCTACTTTGTGTGCCTCATTTATTTTTTATGTATGCTTTCATGTATGTGTCATGGCCATGACACTTGTCTCATAATTTTTGTACATTCAATTTTTAGATTCCATGAGGGACCTCATGCATCTCCCCTTCTTCTTTAGGTGCCTTGATGGACATCATGCTCCATCCCCCTAGGTAGCTACTCAGTTTATTTCTTAGATTTATTGTTCATATAAATGTTTATATTATTATATCTATCTTGAAAGCCTTTTGAATGTTAGATATAACATACATTGTACATTATAAACTTATACTTAGATTATCTTACATTTTGATGTCATGTATTCACATTATATTGGTTTATTATGCAAATATCAGATATGTTTTAGCTAACACATATCATGTAGATATTTTTATTTTGAGAATAGTTCTTGCATAGGTTCAACAACTCCCCTCTTATCATAGAGGTTTGTCATAGAGGTCATCTATCTGAATCCACTTAGAGTATAGTTTACAACACATAGACATAGAATATAGAAATTGATTTTAGGAAAACATAGTGGGAAATAATCACATAAAGGCCAGTGTTAGTTGCATAGTGATTTAACAATTTTGGGAATATTAGAGTCTTATTACTAATTTAGTTAAAGGGTCTGAGTATTAAAATAAGTAAATAAATATTAAATTATTAAGCTACTAATTTTTGAAATTTTATTACAATTTGAACTTTCTAAAAATAGTAATAAGGGGAAGAAAACAAGACTTAGCTAGAAACTAATTGATTTGATTGAGACAGAGGCTAGAATTCATTATGTAAGATTGGGACACTATCATAAAATAAGATTTGAAATTAATTTTGTGATTAGATAGGATCATTATAACTAGACAAGAGTGACACTAGTTTTTTATTCCACCTCTACCATTATTTTCCTAAGGATCTAAGCTTTTTGGGTTTTGTTCGCCAAGTTTGTGTGACCCTGTTCATGAAGTTTTGGTAGCTAGAAGTCTATAAATATCCTTGTAGACTATATTTTCTCTTAAAACCCCCTATTCAATTTTTATTTGACCAATTTAAATAAAAATAATGGGGGTTAGTGTGTGTAATATTCACTAGACATGGATCCACACCTCTTGTGTGGGCACACTACCTACATACCATTACTTCGAAGAGGGATCAAGCCATATGTAGTTTTCCCACTTGATATCCTTTGTGAAATTGTGTGTATGAATATTTATAATGATAAATTATATGTGCTTAAGGTGTCAAAGGATTGGTGTAAGGATTTGAATAATCTTGTAAGTGTATTGGCTGGTTATATGCAGAGAATAGGGAAGATTAATTGAGTAGTATTTTTGTTATTCTTTCTTGCTTAGTGATAATTTTCAAACCTTCCCAAATTATATTTGAATGGGATTTTATAGGGATTTATTGGTCATGGGTTGAATGATCTCTCATTAGGCTAACAAGGATAAGCATAGGGAACTAAAAGGAATTGATCATTGGGGCTAGAAATGGACTTAGACAAGAGTGCCAAAAGTGGATAGGAGTGGCACCAATGTTGTAATACTAGTGTGGTGATATTATCCTAAGCATATGGGACCTAAAGGGATTGATCTATCATGGAAATAAGAGTTTATCTCATCTAGGATTAGGTTTTAAAGGCTATAGATGACTAAGAATTAGTGAAAATGATGCTTATAAGGGTCAAGACAGCAATAAAGAGGGACCTAAGGGTTGGGTGTCATTAGCCACTCTCAATTTACCAATTTTTGCATTTTATATGACTATATTTCCCCCATTTATTTTATTTATGTAACAAAGTGAAATACTAAGATAAAGGAAAAATAGAAAACATACCTGAACTTACCTATAAGGGTGAATCTCATGAAGTTGTGTGATGTTGGGTGTGCATAGAGAGAGCACACTATGAAGTATGAATATACAAGAAAAAAACAAAGAGTAGATCAGTTCTTACTAGATATGTTATATCTAAAATAAGAGCATACAAATCTAGGTAAGAGAGAGAGAGAGAGAGGAAGAGAAAGGAATGAATACACCTCATTGAGTACGTAGACCAGTACAAAACTTGTTGTGATGTTGAGTGATGCTGAGTAATGTTAGTAATGTTGGATGATGTTAAACCAAGAGTAATATCATGAAAAGAACTAAGTGCTTAATTCTTCAAAAGTGGCTCAAGAATGCAAAGGCTATCCCTTTGGATCCACCATCACCACTAAGTGAAGTTAAGTGATCATGCATGTGTTAATAAATATTTTGACTGTGTCTAATTCCTCTGAATAGGTGGCTCACGAATACAAATTCTAGCTAGTCCTTTGGCTCCATCATTGCCTCATGAAGTGAATCCATGAATTGATATTCGTATGAAATATGTGTTATATGAGATGTCTCCTAAACCCATGAATGAACTATGATCTAACAATGTTAGAATGGACAGATGAATTTATGATATAAACTAAGCCACTCTTGGACACTCTGAAAGATGGAGATTAGGCGTGTATGAAAACCACTCCAAAAATAGTGCACTAGGCTTATATGAAAGCCACTTAGGAACTTAGAAACTTTGGAATGTTAAGATTGTATCAAAGCCATTCCAAAATTATTCCAACCACCTACAGATGGAATAAGGCATGTAACTTCTAATCATATCTAGGTAATATTGAATTCAAAAAGGAAAAGAAAACAAATGTGCCATGTACATTACCCCCAATCACTAGTGTATAGAACATGGGTTCTAATCTAAAAGTTATATCAACTATCATGTCTGAAATTGGAAGTGAGAGCCAACATGTTGCATATGATAACCCCTATATCTAGATTCTCTAAGAAAAAGTGTATTAAAAACTACTAATTTTGAATTGGTTTGTTTATGTAAAACTTTAGCTAAACCTACTTTTCTACCTACTTCTAAAAAGTTTGGTTTTTTTGTTGTTTGGATAAGAGCATCAAAAGTGGACATTAGTGTTATTGACACTATAGTCCAAGTTGGGTTATTATCCTAGACTAAATTTGGTAACTATTCTAATATTATTACTATCTGCCTAGTCTATTCTGCCCATTTTGATGTTTGGTTACTATTTTGGGTGTGTTAAATGCTACTTTTTAACCATTAAGAGCTCTGATCTCTGTTATAAAACCCTTATTTGTTTCCCCCTCTTCTAAGGGTAAGAATGAATACCCTACAATGATTATCCTTAGAAGAATAAACCTTGCAAGTGTGTTATGCTACAAAGATACATGATATAGCAATGATAATTGATAAGATATCTCAAAATATAGCATGATTTGTATTGAGAGATTGTTAGATCAACAAGGGTATGCCTAGATGGATATAATAGTGTAATAACATGTGTAATGTAATAAACTAGAAATTAAACTTTGGTTAATTATTAGTTGTTAGTTGGAGGGATGGATCATGATGTCCATCATGGCATCCAAGAAAGATAGATAATGCATGATATAGATCATGGCATTACAAACAATGAGAAGAAAAAAACTAAAAAGAACATAAGATAATAATCATACAAGGGTGGCCAAGGGGCCACACATACAAGGGACATGGGCACATATCACTCATACTAGAAGGAAAGCATACAAGGCATGTTCAAATTCCACATACACATACAATTGAAATAAGCCAAACTAGCATGGAAGCCACAATCACATAGAAGAGTACGGGCAAAGGACATTAGAAAAATTCCTAAGGCACACACATGAATAGAATCAAAGGACATTGGTAAATGTCCTAAGGCACATACAGGAGACAAATAGGAACTAAGAAATGCAATCATATCTAGCTACACAAAGCAAAAAAGGAAAGCATTTAATAGCTACAAAGATAATCAAACCTAACTAATCAAAGCAAGAAGTGAAAGTATGTAAGACATGTTAGTACAAGACTAGGTATATGCTAATAAATACACAAGTATTATATACTAGTGAGTGTTGATAGAGTAATATTTATAAGCTAGTAAGTAATGTACACCAATATGATAACTAGAGTGTGTCGTATAAGAATGACATAACCTAGATGGTGTAGTCATGTAGAAGATTCCCCTAATGGGTATGTATATCGATGTATAAGTAGGATGCCCCTTAAATGGGTAGAGTGTAGCAATCAAAGAGTTGGATGTCGCTACACAAAAATAAGAGAGATCAAATGAAGCATGGTAATGTAGATAAATAGACAAACAATAGCATAGAATAGTAGATGTACGTCTAGCATGATAGTAGAAATGTAAAGTATGGATAATGCATACAATCAAAATGTTTTTGGTGTTTTGGACTTATTTACATGTTTTTGTATTTTGAAATTTTTGAATTTTTTTGAATTTTTGATATAATCTATGTATAATTAAGAATAATAAATTATGTATAGGTAAGCTAGGAAAGAATGATACTAATTGATGAGTCTCATGGGAGACTCCCTATCATGGTGTCCTATATCAAGGAGAGGAATCATGCATGATCATGAAGCATGATGGAAATGTTAAGATTATGGATTTGAAAGCTATATCTATTATAAATGCTCTAAAATATCTAAAGTAGAAAATAACTATGGGGTCCCCTTATAACTCTAAGAAGTGGCTATAATTATAGGGATCTTAGGGACCCATCTAGTAGTAAAAGAATTTATTTAAACATCTCCTCTATGAGTGATGCATGAGATATCAATGATAATGCCCTGGGTGTGAATATTGTAGCTAGAAGCTATCTATAATCCTAAAGATGTGGAAGTGTATGAACTCTTTATGTTGGTGATGGATGCCTCAACTATGTCTAAATCAAAATTGGAGGAGGAACTATAACTGGTCACAAAACTAAAACAAGTGGAAAAACTAAAATTGGTGGTAAAACTAAAACTAGTGACTATAAAGTAGAAGATGGCTCTGAAGTGGGGAGTGGTAACTCATATAGAACTCCACCAACTATTACAACCTAATTAGTGTGAATGAATTTCATGTATCTATGAATTATAGAAGGTACTACTTAAACTTTTTGGATCTATGATTGACCAAGTAACATATCAAAGACTCCTACACTAGGAATAATAATGAATGGTGTGGCCATGTGTGTTGGACCAACCTTTAAAAGAAGTACTATCTCACCCAATGAACTCTGTACATGCCCATTGAATCCACTAATAATTATGTCTATTGGGGTGATATTCTGATCATAATATCCCAAATGTTGTAATAATGTCATAGTGCACATGTTCACACTAGATCTATTATCTATGAGAACACTATGAATAGGATGATTGTGAATGTAATCTCTAATAAAGAGTGCATGATAATTTAAATCATCTTCAATGATCTCTTATTCTGAGAAGGAGATG
Source organism: Torreya grandis (assembly GCA_037957365.1). Taxonomy (NCBI): domain Eukaryota; kingdom Viridiplantae; phylum Streptophyta; class Pinopsida; order Cupressales; family Taxaceae; genus Torreya; species Torreya grandis. The sequence goes on along the minus strand of JARHVA010001862.1, from coordinate 1,187,179 downwards.
GAAGGTCTAGTTGAAACTCTAGAATTGTATACACCAATCATGTTGCTCAAAGGATGTGTCTTAAGTAAAGGTGCCATGTATGTATCTAGTGGTGGATGTGTATGATATGCATGGTGAACCCCTAATGTGTCTGTTATCTCTTATTTAAAATTTTGTGGAAAGGTATCTAAGAATATTTTTAAAAATTTATCCTATGTTTGTTTTACCTGAGGAGGTTCAATTGAAGTGCCAAGATCAATATGATTGCCATCTATCAAATCATGTATCTTGTGTCTCAAACTAATGAATGTATTTGTTTCATGGCTTGATGCCTTGTGAAACTCATAAAATTCATGTTTATCATATCCCCATAGAGGAAGCTTTGTTTTTTCAACTTCCTAAATAGGAGGGAGAGATATGATGTTACATTCCAATAGTTATTGTAAAACTCTGGCTGGAGAAATTGGTAGATTGGTGAAGGTTCATTAAGGAGGTAAAGATAAAACCACTCACTGAGGGGGCTCAAAAGTTGCATTAACTATCAATTGATTTTTATATCTTGTAACTTTTGATCATTCACGAGGCTAGTCATATTAGATAAAATAGTCTTATATCAGAGAACATAATCTATGAGATGCCCATTTTACCTTTATTTATTTTGTGAAACTTGGGCATATGAAACCTTATCACCAATTTTAATGTTAAAATGAGATAGGAACATGTTGGATAAAGGATTGATACATTAATTGACTGATTTGGTAGACTATAGAACCATTGTAAATCATAATCCTTTAGGCTTCACCAAATGATTTAATAATTTTGGGAATACTAGATTATTATTCCTAATTTAGTTAAAGGGTTTGAGTAGTAAAATTAGTAAATAAATATGCAATTATTAAGCTACTAATTTGTGAAATTTGATTGCAATTCAAAATTTTCTAAAAATAGTAATAAGGGGAAGAAAACAAGACTTAACTAGAAACTATTTGATCCAATTGAGATAAAGGTTGGAATTCACTGTGAAAAACTAAGACACTATCACAAACTAAGATCTAAACTTCATTTTGTGATTGGACAAGAGAACTAGAACTAGATAAGAGTGGCACTGGCATTATAATCCACCTTTGCCACTATTGTCTTGAGGATTTGAGCTTTCTAAGTTCTATTCACCAGGTCTATGTGACCCTATCCATGAAGTTTTGGTAGATGAAATTTTGTAGATCTTCCTTTAGAGTATAATTTCTCTTCAAACCCTATATTCCATTGTTCTTTGACCAATTTTGAGAAAGAGGGGGTTAGTATGTGTAAGATTCACTAGATGTGGATCCACACCCCTTATATGGGCATCATGCCTATATATCAATACTATAAAGAGGGGTCAAGCCATATGTAGTTCTCCCACTTGATGTGATTTATGAAATTATGTGTATGAAGATGCATAATTCTAACTTAGATGTGCTTGAGGTAGCTAGGGATTGGTGTAAGGATTTGAATAAGCTTGTAAGTGTGTTGGATGGTTGTATGAAAAGAATAGGGAAGACTTCTTGAGTAGTCTTGCTTGTATTTTTTATTTCTTAGTGATAATTTCTAGCCCTTCCCAAATGATCTTTGAATTGGCTTTTATAGGGTTCTATTGGTCATGGGTTGAATGAGCTCACATTAGGATGATAAGGATAAGGATAGGGAATCAAAATGAATTGATTATTAGGTCTAGAAATGGACTTGGAAAAAATCAATAAAAATGGACAAGAGTGTCATTGGTACTATAGTCCTAGTGTGGTGCTATTATCCTAAGTATATGGGTCCTAAAGGGATTGATCTGTCATGGAAAGAGGAGTTTAGCTCAGTTGGGATCAGGTTTGAAAGGCTATGGATGAATGGGAATAAGATAAAATGATGCCTATGAGGGTCATGAGAATAATCAAGAGGTACCTAAGGGTTGGGTGTCATTATCCACTCTCAAGTTACCAATTATCACATTTTATATGACTACACATAGAAATTAGTATAGTTAGACATTAGTGCCCAAACTAGGACACTAGCACCACTAGTGTTAATGTATAGATATGGTGTTACTTTTTAGTATCCTTTTTTTAGTAAGTTACATATTGGCCATAAAATTATAGTGTGTATAGTTTAGGTTTGCAAATTTTTAGTTATAGATTACCAATTTTAACTTAGTTTAACATAGATTCATACTATCTTGTTCAAATTGGGGGCATCATGCATGACATGATCATTCTTGTTTTAGTTTTAGATACTTAGATACATATTATTATAACTCAATCTTTAACTCATATGTATAGATATTAGATTTTGGGGCATGTGTATGACACAATTTTTCCATATGCTCACTCTTGATCTAGTTAATCAGATAGATTAACAAACTTCATGTCATTCTCTATGTTCTTAATCTAGACACCATTCACACCAGCACAATCCAAATTTGATGCCTTACACTATCTATAATGGTTATCATTCTCAAGTGGTCCAAAGTTATCTTAAAATCCTAAGTGGCTTAGAGTCATCTTACATTCTTAAGTGGCCTAGAATCATTTTATATTTTAGAGTTTCTAAGTGGCATAAATCCATCTTATATATCTTTGGTTACATCACATAGTTTTATTTTTAGATGCATATTTTACACATGGGTAGGTAATTATGGATTTATAATCTACATGATTTCTTGATCCACCTACATGAGAGGGTTAGACACAACATCAGGCAAATATAAGTTCTTCATAGTGTATGATCCACCAAACAGGGGTGGATAATGATGGAGCCAAACTAAATAGAGTTATTAATCCACTAACACATGGGGATTGAGCAAGCCATAGGCTCAATATAATTTATTCACTAATTTATTACTATCTACATGCACACACATAAGATGTCACTAGGTTTATGCATTGGTTCATGTACCCAGTGAGGTGTATTCATTCCTTTCCTCTCTTTTATCTCTTTACTCATTTTTGTATTTTCTTTTGATATAGCTTAAGTAAGTACTTATCTATGCACATTTCATTTTTAGGACATGTATTAGAACATTTTTTACATACTCATATCTAAATTCATAAACTTAGCCTCACAAGTAAGTCTATGTATGCTTATTATTACTTTATCCTAGTCATTTCACTTTGATATATTTATAGAATAAAGGAAGGGGAATGTAATCATATGAAAATGATACTTGAGTGCTAAGAGTGTTACTTGAGACCACCCATCCCTAGCTTAGCCATAAACCTATCTTAGGGATTATTTAGACACTTATCCATCCTTTGTGTGAGCCAAAAGCATCCCTAAAATAGTCCTAGACCCTAAATTTATCATCATGTCCCCTAGTGCCTTAGGTTATGCCACCTAGACATGAGGACCATAACTTGGACAATAGTGTCAATGGAATTGGTATCCTAGTTTGGGTGATACTATCCTTTTCCCATCTTTTATCACCAATGGATATATTTTTAAATCAACAACCATCTAGGGTTGACCTAGACCTATTTTAAGACTCATACAAGCACTAGAATAGTATATATACATGACTTTTATCCCTTTATTCACTATATGGAAACTAGATGCAATAACACAAACTAAATTAGAATAAAGTATGCATAATAAAGGTTGTTAATCCCTATTCTATCATACTTCTACATTAAACCATCCTAAACTTAGAATACATAGATTTTTAGTCTCCAACATCACTCAAAGTACTCAAACTAGCATTCATACTAGCTTCAATTACACTTGTACTACTACTTAAGTAGGGGAAACTACATTGGGCTTGATCCCTCCTTAGAGTATAAGTATGTAGGCAACTCTCAACATAGTGGGGTGTTAAGAATGTTCATCGTACCCCACTAATATCACACTTTGATAAGTTTTCCAATTGAATTCCCTAACAATATGGAGGTCTAAGATTTACATGGAAAATCAATCAAAATAGGTCACCAATAGGGAATCAAAACTTGTATGCACAGGAATAGGCTTAGTAAACTTTGACATAGGTGCATCTAGAATCTCAGAGTATTTTTACATAGAGGACATGAGTGCCATTAATACTACCATCCAGTTAGGGAACTATTGTATAGGAAGGTTTTTAACACTTGGATCATGTCTTCAACACTCAAATCCACACTTTTCCTAGTTTACAACCTCTAAATCTTCCATCTCGGTTAATTTTTAGCTAAGTAATTGTTTACCTCACTTATTATTATTTTTAAAAAGGTCAAACTAGGTCAATTCTATTATAAATTAGTGTCTATATATATTACATATTTTCTACCCTAATTTACTATACTCAACCCCTTTAATAACCTAGGGATTAAACTCCATAACCCTAAAAATTTAAACCATGAACCATGAGAAAGACCTATTATAAATCTTTTTTGATTGCTTGATTATGAAATAATGATGTTTACATTTCTTTATACAATGTTGTTTTATGACTATGATTATGTCTATGAAATATGTTGATTTAAATAATGTTTGAATCATTGATCCTAGGCTCATGAATTAGAAATTCATGTTTATATGGTAATTATAACCTAATTGATGGGCCCCTATTTTGGTATGTAAGGATTCATGCCAACATGATAGACACTTCAGCATAAGGCATCATTTTAAATGATGACTTTTTGATATCTTGGTTTTAGTTGGAGGAATCAGTGCATACCTTGTGCCATCTAGTAGGTGGCTAACTAATTCCAAGATTATTGAGGCATCTTCTAGCTTGGGAGATACATGGTGACCATGGTGTGAAGGGTGAAAGGTGATAGATCTAGAAGAATGGTCAACAAAGGTTCTAGCTTAGCACCCAATGTGTGCACTCCACCCTAGTAGATATGTTCCTATAGATCTATAAAAGGAGCTTAAACAAGTGAAGCAAGAGATGTGAAATTGGTTTAGTGAATGTTTAGTGGATTGATAATGCTCTTTATGTATTTTAATGGTCACCATTAGACCTAAGAGTACCATATATTCCATTAAGGATCCATTTGTAAACACCCAAGCTTGGCTCACTAAGTAGCTTAAGCTAGGCATTTGCTCTATTTTACATACCATGAACTATATTATCTATATTTGAATTATGATTAATGGCAAAGAATGGTTACATTACATATGATAAAGTTGGTCTATATACATCTTTATTTGCTATTTGAATGCACAATAGTTATAATATTGTAATTTCAATATAGGTATGTTGAGAATGTTGTTTGCAAACTTGGAGATTATGTCATTAATGGCATCTCTAAAATCAATGATGACATTAGTTGTAACTTGCAGAAATAAATTGTGTGGAAAGATCATGCACCAAATGTTCATACTCTTACTAAGAATCATGAACCTAATATGATCACTTTAATTTAAAGCATCTCATTAACCCTTATTGTGTTGATATAACATGAGGCTATAGTTAAAAAAAGGCTTACACCTTTATGACTAGCAAAAATCCACCTAAAGGCTTGTGCCTATAAACCACTAGGCTTATCCCATGAAAGGATTACACCTTTGAATCTCCTTGAAACCTTTTTGGAATTGGCCAAATCTTATGATTGATGACTTGTGTTATGGCATAACTAACCCAACATGAGCCTCAATTCTTTCTTAGCTACACTTCAGGAGAGCACATAAGGATATTATCTTATGTGAATTAATGCCAACATATCCAAGTGTAAAATTTTGAGTGTAGAAAGATAATCCCATGTTTTGCCTAAATACAAGTAGTCAAGACCTGATTAAGATAACCTTTCTTGCACCTAACCTGACTTTTCTACAACATTTTGGTTTTATTGATAGGACCCATGTTAAATTTTTTTGTGATAATGGTGTGGAAGAATAATGTTTTGACTCTCCCTCAAAAACATTAAGTGCCAATTATAATAGGTGGAAGATAGTTTTTCACTGAAGCATCCAACCTAAAAAGGGCAAAATTCAATAAAGTGGGTCCAACATAACCTATATAACACTTTATATGAGGTTTTTTTTCTACAAGTTGCCTAAGCATATGTACCAATGGTTGGATGCATATTCAACCCACCATAGAAGAAGTTATAGATAGTTATTTTAGTGGATAAAGGAGGACCTAGAGAGGCTTGAGACCCTAAATTCCACTTAGACTATAGAAGTATACAAATGGTGACAAGGAGTGTTCAATAGTTACATGTTTGAGTTCAAAGTTTCAACATACTCGTGCCTTGAGGAAGTAGAGTATCAATTTTTGTGAAAACTTAGAGGCACATTTGTGAAGTAATTTGGCACAAATCTAAAAAATCTAATGGTGTATTATGGCTTTAAAACTTTGGAGATGGAAGGGTAAATTCCTTTCATGTATGAGTAGTGTAGAGGGGGAAAAGGGGATGTGTAGGTGAAGCACAATAGAAGGGGATGAGTATATTGACACTTGAGAGTTCAAAATATAGACTTATAATAAGAGATAATAAAGACTAATGGAAAATATAAAACATATAAGAGCTCAGAGAACCTATAACAAGTGAGAATGGCATGGGGAAAGATATTTTGAAATCTAAGCATGAGGATGAGAGAAATAATGAAATAATGGATCGATCTCAATTTTTGATAGGTGTGGAATACGTTGGGTTCCTACAAGATGTGGTGACTGGAGATACTCTTGATTCACCTACCCCCTTTTAACCTATAGTGCATGATCATGTGCTAGATCCCCCACTTAAATAAAATATAGAAGTGATAATTGACCCTATTATCCACATAGATTTTAGACAATTTGTAGGCTTAGAGTATAATTTTGTGATTGAATAAATTATTCCTTATGAAGAGGTGAGCAAAACTATCTCTAGACTAGTAAGTGGTAGCTCACCATAACAAAATTTGAGTGCAAGCATACCAACTCAACCGATGTTAGAGTCACAAAGTGGGTAATAGCTCATAGGTGTTGGAAATATGATTATCATTGATGTCAAAAGGGATATTGTTTCCATGAGATTGGAGATAAGAGCATGTTTTATAGTTGCATAATACAAAGTTTTCATGCTTTTATAGAGACCATTTTTAGAGAATTTAAGATCAATTGATTGAAGATATATTATGGTTTTTTTGAGTGCATCCTAGATATATGGTCTATAGGTTCAAATGAAGAGAAATGTGCTAAAAAATAATTCATTTTAGCTCTCAAACATTACAAGGTTTCTTAGTTAAACCCTAAGGGTTTAATCTATGGCATTCATAGGCATGTTCTATTTTTAGATTAACTGGATATAGGCAAGAATCAGTTACTTAATTTATATCTTAAGTCCCTATCATCATTATGAAACTAGCCCTTTTGACCTAGTAATTACCAGCTTGAACAATGTTTTACGACTTTATATTTCCTAAGTCCTCAACTTAATATTTATCCTAGCTTAAAAAATGGTTAGTACTTAATTGTAAATTGAAGATACAATGAAGCATAACAAAGTCAATATGTAAAATGTACCTAAGAATGCATGTGAGGGTACCAAGTTTCATAAGCATGGGCATTGAGAGCAATATATAAAAAGCATGCAAGGAATCCAAATGTCACAAGCACTGATAACAATTGTATAGAAGGCATCCAAGGGTGCCAAGTGTTACATTCATGGGAGCTTTTTAGAGATAAATTTCAAGCTTATCATAAGATCAAATGGTGAGTGTGTGATCATGCAATAAATATCTAATAGAGCGAGTGGACTCAATGGGATCAAGTGCTTGATATTTAATGGCATAGGGGTGAGTTAAATAGTGAGATACTTTGATGAGATTGATGGAGTGTATTCATTCCAAAGTATCAAGAAGAAATGAGATTAGACCAAGTGTTCAAGGTTTAACATTAGATATAGGTAAAGTTCATGCAACTTTGAAGATCTAATGACACGTGGGAGCTCAGATCAAAAGATCTAACGGATGCATTTCAAAGTTAAAAATTTAAAGTCTATAAGTATACAAATATCTAATGGATCAATTGAGCCCATTAATGGTAGGAAGCTTAAGATCAAAGGAAAATATTTAAATGTGTGCTCATCCCAATGTTTAAGTGATGAAACATGTAGGTAAGCTATAAAATATGACATAGATAATGAAATAGATTGTTGTGATAGAACAAATTTATGTAATATGGCATGTGCATCCAAACTAAAGCCTAGTATATGATAAAATAGTAATGAGACAAAGAATCATGGTGGTGGAGCATGAATTCAAGATGTAGGAAACTTTTTATTTAATAAATATGAATCAAGTCTATAATTAGCATGATGTGTTAGTAAAAAAGTGTGAACGTAGAGAAGATGCAAAACCTAGATAAAATGCTTATATATATGTCATTTAAGATATAATAAAAATATATTGAAGTGGTTGAATTGTGTTAAATAGAAAATATAGAGACATAAAGGAAGAGGGGTAGAGTGGAAGAGAAGAGAGAGATGAAGAGCAGATTTTGAGAAGTAAACAGAATAGACTTATAACAAATAATTGGAATTGGATTCATTTATGAATCAATATTGTAATCAAGAGTTATAGCTCCATCAGTCTAATTGGTAGGTGCCATTAGAAGAGTTGATTTGGTTCTTAGTTAGGGAGTCAGTGCTTCCTTAGAGTAGGTGCTCTTAAATTAGGGGATTGGTGTCTCCTTAGGGTCGATGCCCTTAAACATTATAACCAGTGAGGTTTTGACTATGAGGTTGGATTAGAATAGTAGATTCTAGTATCTATTCTTATCTATTTTTTCCCATATTATATTTTCTATGTACATATGGTCTTATGTCTATTTGTGTGTTTATGATCTCTACATATGTTTTTAATCTACATTAAAAGATTTAAAAAGGACTAAGTTGGTTAATCTACTGATTCACCCCCCTCTAGTAGATACTTGTGTTTTAATAATTGGTATCAAATCATTGGTTCTTTAGAATAAGCTTAATCAACTCAGGTAGATCTTGGATAGTGAACACAAATGTCTAGTCAAGAAGGATTTTCCTTAAATAAATCACCTCTCTTTGATGGATCAAACTATGTATTTTGGAGCATTAGAATAGAAGCATATTTATCTTCATTAGGGTTTGATGTATGGATGTCTGTTGTAAATGGATATACATCTCTTACTATACCTCCTAATGATCAAGCTACCAAGAAAGCATATCAGAGTAATGCCAAGGCAAAGAATGATATCCTTCATGGATTATCTAACTTAGAGTTTGTCAAAGTGATGCAATGTCAAAATGCATAAGATATTTGGAACAAATTAAAAATCATCTATGAAGGTGATGACAAGGTAAATTAGGCCAAGCTACAAACATTTAAAGGTAAGTTTGAAATCCTTAAAATGAATGAAGAATAGAAAATTACAGACTACCTCCCCAAAGTAGATGAAATATTCAATGCAATTATAGGCCTTGGAGAAGAGATGAAAGATCTAGTTATTGTCAAAAGGTCTTAAGATCTCTACCATCAAGGTATGACTCAAAAATCTCTATAATAGAGGAAGCAAGAGATGTGGATAAACTCATTTTTGATGAGTTACATGGAACATTCACAGCCTAGGAGTTGAGAATGGGAGAAATATATACTTTCAATAGAGAATTCACATTCAAAGCATCCAAACTAGTAAAGGCAAAATCACATACATCTAGATCTAAGGATACTGATGAAGAAGAAGCCAACTTTGTTAGAAGATTAAGAAGAGGGTCTAAAAAGTACAAAGGTAAGTTACCCTTTAAATGATTTAACTATGGTAAAGTAGGATATTTTTATATTAAATGCCCTTATATCAAAAAGGATAAATCTGAGAAAGAAGAGGATAGTAAAAAGGTGAAACCCCACTACTCCAAGAATAACTTCTTTAAAAATAAGGTCATGTACATAAAGGAAGATAGTGATTCATTGGATGATTATGATAGCTCAAATGATGATCATGATTGTGCCTTTGTGGCTAAGGTAAATTAAGTCTTATTCATGACATTAGAATCAAATTTTGTAGATCAAGAAAAATAAGTTAAAGACTTTGATGAAGAAGAAGAAGGAGAAGTGGATATAGAATGTGAACTCATCTATGCTCTAGATGAAATTGACAAGCTAATAAAAGAGAATTCAAAATAGAAGAAGATTACACAAAAATAAATTGAAAAAACTATTCAAAAGTCTATAAAAATATTATCATATGGTGGTTAGCCTAAAGTTACAAGTTGAAGAGGCTAAATAAATATAAGATGTATTCAAAATTAAACTACAGTCTAAATCTAATGAGTGCATGAAGTTAGAAGTAGAAATAATGGCTTTGAGTAAATAACTTGAGAAAGCTAAAGAATAATTAGACAAAGGTATAAAGTTAAAAGGAGGCTCAGTAATTCTTGATGAGTTAATCAACTCTCAAAATCCATCTAAAGAAAGATCTAGTCTTGGTTATGAAAAAGGGAAAAGTCCCATAACTAGTAAATATACTAACCTATATGACAACTTCATAGTAGAAGGAGAATCAGAAGCAAAGAAAGAGAAAGCTTGTAATAATAGAAAGATAGACACAAGCACTGCTAATGTGAAGAAAGTTAAAGGAGAAAAAATCATAAAGAAAGGAAGAAGAGCAATGAACAAATCTCTGTAAACTCAAAGAAGATGTAGAACACAAAGGTAGCTAATGTAAATGGTTACACAAGAGTGAGAGACTTAAGAAGCTAGAGTTTAGAATAATTCCTCATCCTACACAAAAAAATTCTATGACCAAGTATTCCTCATCTTTCTATGGTTATTGTTATACATATAATTAGTTTGGTCATAGGGCTATTGAATGTAGGTTATACCTCAAAGGAGAACAAACTTTGTAAGAAGAAATTTATTTTCTCCCTTGTTAGATACAAATGTAATATGCTATAATTGTAATAATTTTGGTTACATATATAAATAATGTATAACAAACTTTTTAAGACCAAAAACACAAATTAAGAAGAAAGATATGCCTCCCAATGTGAACAAATGTTCACAAGTCTCTAAAAAAGGGGAAAATAATCCAAATAATAAATCCAAGGATGTGTGGAAAGTGAAATATCAATATATGATTACTCAAACTACACTCCATTATAAGGAGTAAAATTTATGGATAATATGTAGTGGTTTCTCAAAACACATGACTAATGGAAAGAGTAAGTTCATCAAACTGAGCAAATGTGAGGAAGGATCTGTCATCTTGGGAGACAACATTGCAATAAATATCTAAGGTAAAAGAACCTTGAACATAGATGTAAAAACATCTACACATGATGTCCTTTATGTTAAAGGATTCAAACATAATATGCTAAGTGTCAACCAAATGTGTGACAATGGATATAAGGTCACAGTTAATGTAGAAGACTATAAGATAAGGAGATCTAGAAGATTAGTTATAGAAGGTAAAAGAATTGAAAGTAATATTTATAATATTAGTGAATTGAATGGTAATAGCTACCTGATAAGAAAGATTAATGAGAGTTTGTTATGGCATAGAAGAATGGGCCACATCAATTTTGACAACCTAGTAAAGATGAGCTCAAATAAGTGTGTTAGACACATACCTAAGATAACCAAAGCTACAGACACTACTTGCAAATAATGTCAACAAGGCAAGTATACAAGGGTCAAATTTAAAACAAAGGAGTATGTAACTATAAAGCCTATAGAATTAGTTCATATTGATCTTTATGGTCTTGCTAATATAAGATGATCTAAAGGACAAAAATATTTCATGTCATTTGTAGATTATTAATCAAGAATGACATGGGTAACCTTTTTAAATGATAAATCTAAGGCATTTGAAAGATTTAAGATATTTAGGGTCATAGTAGAGAACCAAATTAGAATAAAAATCAAATGCTTAAGATTTGATAGAGGTGGATAATTTACCTCAAATGAGTTCATATAATACTATGAGAATCATGGAATCAAAAGGCATTACTCTGTATCAAGGACTCTATAGTAGAATGGATTTGTTGAGATAAGGAAAATGATAGTAAAGGAGATGGCCAAAACAATGTTAAAAGAGGCCAAGTTACCTAATGGATACTAGAGATAAGTAGTACAAATAGCAGTATATATTTTGGATAGAGTTAAATTGAGGGTAATTATTGATAAAACTCCCTATGAAATATGGTATGGAAAACCTACCTCTGTGAAGTATTTTAGAGTGTTTGGTAGCAAATGCTACATTAGGAGTAAAGAAGACAACTTGGGAAGCTTTGAATCAAGATGTGATGAAGGAATATTTCTTGGTTATTTCACCCAAATCAAAGCCTACATATGTTAAAATAAAAGGATACACAAGATTTTATAGAGCATCAATGTCAAGGTTGAAGAAGCTTTGAAACATGTTAAACCTGACAGAGAAATCTATAATGAAGAATTAGATTATGAAGCAGAAGTAGCTAATGAAGGGCATGAGGAAGTAAAATAAATCCACCTACAAGATTTTTTCAAAAGGATCATCCTATAGAGTAGATCATTGGCAATAAAAATGAAGGAATTTAGATAAGGATAAGAGTTATAATGAACAAGGAGTAATTAATTTTTGCTCTAATGTTTGAAATTGAGCCTATGAGCTATGTTGAAGCTAACAAAAATGAGAATTGGATTAAATCCATGTAAAAATAACTAATCCAAACTGAAAAGAACAAAACTTAGAAATTAGTTCCAAGACATTCAAATAAGAATGTAATAGGTATAAAACAGGTCCTTAGAAACAAGCTCAATGAGGATGGAAATGTTATAAGGAATAAGGAAATATTGGTGTGCGAAGGATATGAAAAAGTTAAAGGTATATATTTTGAGGAAACATTTACTCTAGTTGCCAGATTGGAATCTATAAGAATGTTTCTAGTATTCCTTATTTACAATAAATTCAAATTCTATCAAATGGATGTTAAGTCTAATTTTTTGAATGAGAAACTAGATGAGGAAGTCTACATAAAACAACCTAAAGGTTTTCAGCTATCAGAACAAGAATATTATGTATGTAGACTGAATAAAGATCTGTATGGTCTAAAATAAGCACCTAGATTATGGTATTCAAGATTATACCAGTACCTATAACAAAAAATATTCAATAAAGGATGTGTAAGCAGCAATCTAAACTTTAAATCAGAAGGTGAGCATATGTTGATTGTTGTTGTTTATGTATATGATATCATTTTTGGTGGTAACAATAATAAAATGTGCAAAGAATTTACTCCTCAAATGAAAAATGAGTTTGAGATGTCTATACTTGGATAACTTTCTTTCTTCCTAGGTCTATAAATAGCACAAACTAATGAAGTGATATGTATATCTCAAACTAAGTATGCTAAGAAAATGCTCAAGAAGTTTGGGATGGAAGACATCAAACTAGTATGTACTCCCATGATAAATGGATGCAAGTTGAGCAAAGAGGATGAGTCCCTTGATGTAAATTACACTTTGTATAAATCAATGATAGGTAGCTTGTTATACCTAACCACATCAAGACTTGAAATCATGCAAGTGGTGTGCATGGTTACAATATTTCAAGATGCTCCTAAAGAATCACATGTCAATGTAGTGAAAATGATATTTAGATATATCAAGAGTAAAATTGATTATGTCTTATGGTATCTTAAAGATGAATATTTCACTTTGACAACATATAAATATGTTGATTGGGTAGGAAGTGTGGATCATAGAAGAATCACTAGTGGTGGTGCATTTTTCCTTAGAAACAAACTTGTTTCATGGCTGAGCAAAAAATGAGAGTCAGTTACTCTTTCTACAATAGAATATAAATTATGTTACAACAATGGCAAGTTACACTCAAGTCTTATGGATGAAGCAAACACTTAAATATATCAAGATAGAATATAAATCACCTATCTCTATTCTTTGTGACAATTTAAGTGATATTAACATATCAAAGACTCCAGTGATGCATTCCATAACTAAGAACATATCAATCAAGTATCACTTCTTAAGAAAAAAGGTTGCAGATCAACAGGTCACAATGGAGTATATGCCAACTCAGGATCAGTTTATATATATATTCACCAAACCTCTTCCCAAGGAATAATTTGAGAATCTAAGAAAGATATTAAGAGTGGTGGATCCTACATCACATCACTAGATCCTAGTGATAGGGCATGATTCTAGGGCGAGTATCATATAAGTCTTGTTATTCCCTAAAAGAAGAGAGAAAAAGTAACTTAGGTATGCATATTTTTTAAAATTTATAATGAGTTGATGGTTGTAGATTCTTGGACAAACTCCTTTATTTGATAAAGGGGGAGAAAATTTTGGAAAAACTATGATAAAGTTGGATTCCCTTTTCCATTGATGTCAAAGGGGGAGAAAAAGTGCAAATACTCTCTGTAAAAGTTTGAAAGATAAGAGCATGTGTCCAAGTTGATTTTAGGTAAATGTTCCATTGCCTAAGGGGAGCAATTTTGGTATGAACAATTTCAGTTCAAGTTCATCAGAAGTCAATGCTTACAATGCTAGAGAAGGAAAAGAGTATTATAAGATAAGAGAATTTAGTTTTCCATCAATGCCAAAGGGGGAGATTGTTGGAAATATGATTTTCATTGATGCCAAAAGGGAGATTATTGGCATGAGATTAGAGAGAAGAGCATGTTTTATAGTTGCACTGTGCAAAGTTGTCATGTTTTTATAAAGACCAGTTCTAGAGGATTGAATAACAATTGATTGAAGATCTATTATGTGTTTTTAGAGTGTATCATAGATATATAGTCTATAGGTTCAGATGAAGAGAAATGATATCAAAAATAATTTATTTTAGCTCTTGAACATTATAAGGTTTCTCAGTTAAACCCTAAGAGTTAAAACCATGGCATTCATAGGTATGTTCTATTTTAGGTTGACTAGATATAGGCAAGAACTAGTTACTTAAGTTATATCTTAAGTCCCTATCATAATTATGTAACTAGTCCCTTTGACCTAGTAATTACCAGCTTGAGCAATGTTCTAAGACTTTATATTTCTTAAGTCCTTGACTTAATATTTATCCAATCTCAATCAATTATTAACATTTAATCATAAATTGAAGATATAATGAAGTGTATCGAATTCAATATGTCAAATGTACCCAAAAATATACATAGAGTGCCAAGTGTCACAAGTGTAGGTACTGATAGAAATATATAGAAGGCATGCAAAGATGATAAATGTCACAAGCATAGTCAATGATAGCAAGTGCATAAAAGGTACATGAGGGTGTCAAGTGTCACATTCATGGGAGATTGTTAGAGATAAAGTTTGAGCTTGTCAAAAGATCAAATGGTGATTGTGTGATCATGTAATGAAGATCTAATGCAGAAAGTGGACCTAATGGGATCAAGTGCTCAAATTTTAATGACATAGAGGCAAGTTAAAGACTAAGGTAATTTGATGAGATTCATAGTGTATTCATTCCAAAGTCTAAGGAAGCAATGACATTAGACTAAGTGCTCAAAGTTTAACGTTAGATAGAGGTAATGTTCATGCAACTTTGAATATCTAATGGCACATGGGAGATTAGATCAAAACATCTAATAGATGCATTTCAAAGTTGAAAAGTTAACGTCTAAAAGCATGCAAAGATATGTTAAAGTGATTGAGCCTATTCATGGTGGGAAACTTAAGATCAAAGTTTAATATTTAAATATGTATTCATCCCAATGGTCAAGTGATGGAACATGCAAGTAAGTTGTAAAATAAGACATAGAAAATGAAATATTTTGTTGTGATCAATCAATTTTTTTTAATATGGCATGTGCATCAAAACTAGATCCCTATATATGCTAAAAATAGTAGTGAAACAAAGAATCATGGAGGTGGAGTATAAATTCAAGATGTGGGAAACTTGTTATTCCAAAAATATGAACCACATCCAAAATTGGCATTATGTGTTAGCAAACAAGTGTGAACATAGAGAAGATGTGAAACCTAGATCAAATGCTTATATATGTCATCTAAGATATAGGAAAAAGTTGCTAAAGTGGTTGAATTATGTCAAATAGAAAATATAGAGACATAGAGGAAGAGGGGTTGAGTGGCAGAGAAGAGAGAGATGAAGAGCATATTTTAAGTAGTTACAGAATAGACTTGTAATAAATAATTAGAATTGGATTCATTTATGAATCAATATTATAATATAGAGTTGTAGCTCCATCAATCCAATTGGTAGGTGCCATTAGAAGAGTTGAGTTGGTGTTCAATTAGGGAGTTGGTGCTTCCTTAGAGTAGGTGCTCTTAAATCAAGGGATTGGTTTCTCCTTAGGGTCAGTTCTTTTAAACATTGTAACTACCAAGGTTTTGACTATGAGGTTGGATTAAAATAGTAGATTCAAGTAGTTATTCTCACTATGTTTTTTCCCATATTGGGTTTTCCATGTACATATGGAGTTGTGTCTATTTGTGTATATGTGATCTCTACATATATTTATAATCTTAATTAAAAGTTTTAAAAAGTATTAAGTTATTCAATCTACTAATTCACCCCCCTTTCAGTAGATAGCTATGTTCCAATAATAAGAAGTGGTTTGGCACCATAAGTCTATAGTACAACACCATTGTTATCTATGGCACTAGTAGTAATGACAAGACCAACACCTAACCCAATGATTGGAGGCATCAAAGGACCACCACCAAGATAAATTTTAGGGGGGAAAGTGCCTCAGATCCTAACTACCCCCCATAACAAATCTATTATAAAATGGCCATGCACTTACCAGAGTATCATGATGTGGAAAATGCCATAGAACATGTGATAAAGTGTGAACTATAGTGGCACATATAGGGCATAACCCAACCAGAGCATAAGGAAACGCAGTTCATGACCACTCTACTTGATTCTACCCATACCTAATATAGTAAATTTGACCCTAACTAGGCCATGGTTGACTATGACACCTTGAAGGAAGCATTTTTGAAGGAATTTGAAATTCCAAAATTTGAATAATAGAGCATCACCATGCTAAAAAGATAACCCAAGGTCTCTCAAAAAGTGTGTACCTATATGATATGAGGTTCACAACTCTCCTCTCAAAACTTCCATATGATATCCACCCTTCCCAACATGCATAGTGGTTCATTAGAGGATTGTTCATGTTAATCTAAAGAGCACTTTCCATGAAGACATTTACATACCCTAATGAACCACTTGAAGCTACACTCAGATTTGAGGTAGTTAGAAGCATAGATACTAGTATCATCTTATTTTTAAGGCACAGATTACATATATGGCCTCCTAATTTCAAAATCTTACTGCTAGTTCATCATAAGATACTCAAAGTGTATTATGGTGTACCAACTATGAAGTAGAAGGCCTTAATAATAATAATTTCCCATGAAGTAATGTGCACACATTAATTATAAGCTATGAATTTTGTTGAGAAGTGCATGATGTTCACAACTTCCCTTTATTGTAATGTGCCAACCAGGTCAACACAATAATCTATTATCAGTTGTGTAACACCTACACCCATAATATAGCTGATTTTTAGGTGATTGAATAGATGCATAAGAACATGGAGAGAGGTGAAAGGTAGGCCACTATAGTAGTTGAAGGGAATGCTAACCAAGGAAATGAAGGCTATGTCTAATAGAATATGAGCTTTGAGATGTAATGAGGCACTAGAGGGTGAGGTGGAGGATGAGGTAGTGGAAGGTTCCCACCTCACTCATGTTATAAGTATGGCTCAATAGATTACTATGAGCATGACTACCCTACACATCCCATGTGTGGATATTTTTTAGGGTCCCATAAGGTCAAGGAATGCCCTGACCTATACAAAAAGTTAACCCAAGGTAGGCATGGCATAGACAAGGGTAATGGAATGATCAAATGTAAGCTAAAAATGGAGAAGTGGACTCTAAAGGTGCAACCAAAATGCATATAGATAGTTAAAGTGTAGGCAAATACTCATAGTGGACTCACCATTTAGGTGACAATTGTGCCAATACTAGAGTTACATATAGAATATGGGGATAAGGTTCACTCTAAGTGTGTAATGTGGCCTAAACCTAAAGTTTCACCTTACCCAACCCTAGTGTACCAAAAATATGTGTTATAGTAGGCCATGAGTGTATTCCAAATCTTGTAATTGGATTTCCAATTAGCATGAGACTTAGAAGTGTAGGTTGATACCTCTTGAAAAAAGTAAGATAGCTGGGAGGTTAAGATAAAATAATTAATAGAGATCATATGCCTCTTGAAAATAGAGGGGATGTTTCCCTTATTGAAGAAATTGAGCTTAGAGCATATGGGATAATATCCAATTGAAGTTACTACATCACACATGGAGAATGCATGCAAATTCCAGCATACACAAAATGTAGAGTAATATCAATAACTCCTCTTGGATGACACTATTAATGGATGATCTATTTATGAGTTCCTTATAGACATAGGCATGAAAGTTAACATATTGACCAAGAATGTCTAGAATAAAATGGATAGGCTAGATTTGAGTCCTTCCCCTTATGTAATTTTCATGTCTAATAAAACATTGGTATATCCTATCAATTTTTTTAAGAGCACAATTATAGATATCATGGGTGTCGAATTCTATGTTAACTTTGAAGTGATCAAGTTAGCAGACCTAGTGCTTCTAGAAATTCCATTGTGCTATGCAAAAAATGTTGATATGCACTTTAAGAAGTGTTATATGACATTTAAGAATGGAAAGGAGAGGTTAGTTATACCTCTATCACAATATTAAGGACCACCCTATGTTGAAAGTGTGGACCTTGAAGATGAGATCAACCACATATATAACATCACAATGCAAAGCATCAAGACACTAAACCTCAATGATCAAGGAGTGATTTTTAGGGAAGATGGGTAATCAACATTTGATATTATTATTATTTCCTATGATATATGGGTTGAGGAATCATATGATGCCACTAGTTAAATATGCCACTTGGTGTGTGCAAAGGTGTCAAACCTAGTGAAGACAAGCTAGGTCCAATATTATTGTACTTATTAAAGGTGGGTCCCATACACCAAGAAGAAGGAAAAGAGAGTTTTTCTCCTTACTAAGGGAAAAATTTTAGTGCTCCCAATATATGTAGGGAGTAATCTAATGGACGACTATGTCCAAGACCTTGAATCATGCATCCCAAAATAAGTAGATAGGATGGGCACACTAGTGCATACATTGAATATCATTGATGCTCATTAGTAGGAAGTGTAAAGGCATAGATTTCCAACTTGGTAAAATGTGAAGGCAACCATTTTCCCTAGCTTTGGGAAGAAAAATGATGACCTAGACATCTCTACCTATTCTAGTAACTTTGACCCTATAGTGCATGTTCACTTGTGTGAAGAAACATGGACTGTTTGTGATGATAATAACCCAAGGAATATGTGGTTGAATGCATTCTATAAAACCTTGAATAAATGGATAAAATATTGGTATATTTTCAATGAGATAAACTATAATATATCCAATTTGAATACACTCAAGGAGTAATTTATTGACACCTTCTCCTTTTCTTTGAAAAATCTTGAATGAATCAAGCCACTATAGATAGTTTAGAGGTTAGTATTTGAGGACACTGTAATATTGGAGGAGCATATAAAAGACATGTTTGGGGTTGGCACTCTTGACTTTCTTTGAATAAAAAACCTTGAATAGTGACTATAGTGACAAGGATGATGAAACATGGAAGGCATGCAACTGGACATGTTAGACAAGCAAGAGGAAGTTAGTACAAAAAGTTAAGGATAACACTTTAGATGAAGAAGACTATACCCACCTTTGCATATAAATAATTTAGGGTAGAAGATAAGTCAAGGTTTTTCATCAGGAAAAGAATGAGCCCTAATTTGTGACACTATAAATGACAAAGTTAGATGTCATCTTAGAAGGGGAACCAAAGATTTCTACTCTAGGTGCCTATTGGTCTGATACAAAGATGACACACATTATGGACCTCCTAAATTAATTCTAAGAGTTGTTCCCTAGGAACTATAGAGACGTGAAGGGAACACACCCATCCTTTGGAAATATGAGCATCAAGCTAGTCAATAGTGTAAGATATGTCAAGAAGCAACCTTACAAGATGAACCCAAAACATTGTTCCAAGGTCAAAACTAAGATTGATGGTATGCTAGTTACAGGTATCATCTACCCTATGCAAGAGTTTTAATGGGTTAACCCCATGGTCATCAGTATCAAAAAGGATGGACACATCTAGATCTATATTAATTATAGACTATTGAATGCCACTTGCATAACATACCCCTTTCTAACTCTATTCATCAATAAATTTTTGGATGGCATCACAGGCTATGAAATATACACTTTCACTAATAGGTTATTTAGATACCATCAAGTCCAAATTGAGGAGGAGGACAAGCCCAAAACTACCTTTTTAATAGAATGGGTTTTTTATATTTCATACAACATGATGCCCTTTGAACTCAAGAATGTGCCAGTAGTTTTCTCCTGAATGGTGATCACTAATTTTAAGGAATTTATTCATAAGGTCCTCCAAGTGTACTTAAATGATTAGACTATGTATGGGTTGGTGAAGGATCACTAAGCCAACTTTCACTTGATGTTTGAGAGGTGAAGGTAGTTACAAATCTATTTAAATATCAATAAGTGTGTATTTATGACACCATTTAGAATTTTGATCAAGCACATCATTTGTAAGGATGGTTTTCTCATTGATCCAATAAAGATCACCATCATCCTGTAGCTCTATACTCCATCAATGCAAAAGAACATTCATACCTTTCTTGGCCATTATGGATACTTTAAGAAGTTCATAAGGAACTATGCTAAGATTTTAATGCTTCTAGAAGAGATCTTGTGAAAGGATGGTCCATTCTATTGGGGCACAGTGTAGGAAGATACATTTGAGACCCTGAAGGTCAAACTAACAAGTGCATTGATACTATGATTTCTTGAATGGATGACTTCATTCCATGTCTACATCAATACATCCAATACTATTATTGGTTTTATTCTATCACAACTAGGTGAAGGCAAAATGGATCATCCCATTTCTTTTGCAAGTAAAAAATTAACCACGATAGAACAAAACTATACCACAACTAAGCTAAAGGTGTTTTCCATGGTCTATGGCTTGTAGATGTTTTATCAATATTTATTGGTGACCCCCTTCATCTTATTCACTAATCATGAGGCACTTAAGTACCTGGTGAACAATCCTATTCTCTATGATCACATATGTCAATGGATAGTTTTGTTTCAAGAGTTTTAGTTCTCTATTATAGTTAAATCTGGGAAATAAAACCTAGGCCTAGACCATCTATCCTATATTAACTTTGGTGATACAACAACACCTATAAAATATGATATGCCTAATGCATAACTATATAGGGTCTAGTGTGTCCTAAAAGACTTGGTTGAGATTGCCACATTTATAACATCTAGGTCTGCACCCAAACTAAGACAACCAAGGAGAAGAAGTAGATTGTAGTTCATGCTGCCATTTTTTAGCTCATTGGTAGGGAACTACATAAATTAATCCATGATGAGGTCCTTCACTAATATTTCCTAGAACATGAATGGGACTCAATATTTCAAGAGTTACATGAGGGGATTACTAGAGGCCATTGCATTAGAGATGTAATAGTGCACAAGGTACTGCAATCAAGCCTACACCAAATCAGGTTACATATGCTAGTGCATAGAAAAAACCAGCCATTGAGATGAGATGCCTCTCATTCCCATACTTTCCTAAGTGCCATTTAAAAAATGGGTCATTAACTTTATTGGGCCAATTACTCCCACTGCAAGGCATACAGGTGTATGATACATTCTAAAAACCATATATTAATTCACCAATTGGGCCAAGGTATCACCAACCAAATATTACACATTCACCACAGCTATAAGGTTTATATAGGAGAACATCCTTAGTCACTATGGGTGCCCACTCAATTTGAATAGTGATAGGGGTGCACACTTAATAAATGATACCATCCAAATCTTATTGACTAAGTACATGGTGGTGCACCATAAGATAACACCTTATCACCCCCAAATAAATGACACCATTAAGGCATTCAATAAGATATTAGAAACATTCCTCACAAAAAAATGTGATGTTAGTTTCAAGGATTGGGATGACCATGTATCAATAGTATTATGGGCATATCACACAACATATAAGTGCCAAAATAAGGCTACACCATTTCAACTAATGTTTGGCATAGAGGCCATTCTACCTATGGAGTTTCTAGTAACCTCATTATGTATTATGTATATTAATTGACTGGATGACCAAGAATCCTTCAGAACACACATGGAAGACTTGTAATGCTTAGATGAGACATGTTCCCAATCAAGATAGAGTCATCAAGTATAGAAGGTGTACTAGAATATCTAGCATGACAAGCACATCAAGCACAAGGTACTTACTTATTAAAGGAACATTGGTCTTGTTATATGACTCAAAGTACCTCAAGCACCTAAACAAACTATAGATTAAGTGGATGGGACCTTATATCATCCACAACACATTAGAGACTAGTGCATGAAAATTGTAAATTTTGATGCATGAAATGCTCCCTAGGCATTTGAATGGTAATATATTGAAGCCCTATAGTTAATAAGATGGTACTTACATCATCAAACACCAAATTACTCATCATAAGTTGGTTGTGTTGTGTTTAACAAAATAAAATTTGGTACAAACTAAATATTTTATTATTTTTGTGTTATGTATTTTGAATGAAATAACATGGCACTTTCAGGCCCATAAAATAACTCTTCTAGAACTTACACACATAACTCCAGTCAAGTGAGTCAAACACAAACACTTTCTAGGTGCTTGAGGCCAGACACCTAAGTTTTTTGGCATGTGGATTTTACCAGACTTGGAAGTATATGAGGATAAGTTGATAAAGTAAGGGTGCATAAGATGATAGTACACAATAAATCATGAAGAGAGAAGAAATTTCTAGAGGACCAACCAATGAATTTATATGGGGTAGGGAAAGGCCAAATCAAGAATAGTTGAAAGTGTAATAAATTGACCAAGAAATGGAAACATGTTGGAAAGGAAGTGAAACATAAATGAGAGATGGAACTGAGGAGGCTAAATCATATTCATGTGAAGTGTTGCACCCAAGTTACCATAAAAAAGGTGAAGGTCATGCTAAGGTGAATGAAGCATAAGAGAAAAATCATCAAGATAGTTGGCACCCACCCAACAGTTAATGGGAAGTGACCATTTAAATCACCTATCACTTCATTGACCAGGTCATTAAGAAAATTTAATGATTATGATGACAAAGGAACAAAGATACATAATAAATGTGAATGCGACATTGGATTTTCATATATTTTGTGAGTTTAGTAGATTTGAATAAATCCATGCACTACCATGCTATTACTCACCAGCCATTAATGGGGTAGCTAAAATTAAGGTATAAAGAGGTGAATGGTAAGATCTAAAAGGTTACAAACCTTGTGAAAATTTGAACTAGACACACAAAGCCAAACCAAAGTCAAGCCATTAAAATGCTACCACAAGTGAAAAACTAAGCATCCATAGCTACCAAACAAGAATGTTTGATCCATAACAGTATTATATTCTACATTGAATCAAAAAAGAGGCATGTCAAGAGAGAATTATGAGAGAACCACATAGTAATAATTCTATAAGATGCCAAGGTTTCCATTAATGATAAATGAAGCTTGAGAGTTGAAGTCATAGTCATAAACCTTGTGACTATGAAGAAGCATGAAGCAACATTAAGGGTTTTGGGAAGATTAATTGACTACACTTTAATATTATCTAGTTTATAATGGGAAAAAATAGGTTAAGTTTAGATCTATCATAGGTATAAAAATATGCCAAAAAGGCATGGATGATAAAATAATTAGTAGATATGAAGAAAGAAGCACAGTTGGTTGAAGGTGTTAGTGTCATGGAGGTAGACCTAGAAGTAAGCACAAATCTTTCATATAGGAAGATACATTTCTCCCCTGAGTTCATAGTGGGGTAAACATGTTATCCTTCATGCACACATGTATATTTAAGGAATACAACCATAAAACACTAAGTAATGTGTAGAAACTCAATTAATATTGGGTGTTTGACATAAGAATGAAGACTAAGGTGGGTGTGGTACTATTTGATGTCTCCATCTGAGACAAACTAGCAACCACCAGCATGAACTAGTTATATGAGCTACCACGTTTTGACAAGCTAGAAGAATTGGTTTAATTCCTCCTATTGCACTTCTATAGTAACATGTTTTATTTTATAAGGAGGTATATATAGATCTTAGTGTGCTTCATTAGTAGGATCACAGGGCTCCCAAGTGTAGGACCAGACATCCACTAGATGATGGAGGATGATGTGGAGGTGGAGAGGGTTGTGAAATTCTTGGGCTATAATAAGATATGGTTCACATTCCCTATTAAGGACATTAAAGACCCTAACATGAGGGTAATGGCATGCCTCATGATCTCTAATATTTTCCCTAGTAGATGATGGTCTAACATTGGTAAGACATGCTTGTGCATCACCCACCACATGATGTAGGGGAAAAAGTTCAATATCACAAATTTTATTACTAAGGAGATTGTGAAAAATGTGCTTAAGTGCCACAAGTCATGTAAGGCCTTTTGTTTTGGTTCCATGTTGATATTTATTATGATGTATGACATCAATGTGCCCAATAGTGATGAGGATGACCTTTAGATGTTCCCACCACATAATGACTCCCCAATGCTAAAGTATCAAGACTTCATCCACCTACCTAAATTCATCCAAAAATAAAAGATGAGAGTATAGAGGTGGTGCAACCAATACATAAAGGCATTTAGGATTAAATGGTGCATCCCCCAAGAGCTCCACTAACACATGTTAGGAATGGCAGCCTTCACTGTCATGTAGCATTTCTATGTAGTGCAACTAATGCTCACAAATGAGAACCTATCTAACTAGCTCAAACTAATTTATGAATTTTTTTCCAAATATTTCATATCATCACTAAGGAAAATTACAAATTAATAGTATCTAGATATCCTCGTGAAAGATGTGGATCAAGAAAGGAGATGGTTGAGGCACCAATATGTGTGCCCAAGAGAAAAGGCCATAAAGGATGAGAAGGATGGCTCTGATCAGACATACCTCCATCCCCTCTAGATGGAAATTATAAATGGGTGCATCTTCAATCTATATTACAAGATGAATCCATGGAATAAGGGCATTGACCTTGAGAAATATAATGATCACCCCCTGTCGATCAGCAATGAAGGAAATCTAGCATCAAAGATGTAGTAGAAGTCTCCCCAAAAGAGATGGGGAGAGACACTTTAGGACATTGAAGAGTGCATCAAGTTTAAGATCACATTCAATGAGCAAGATATACCTCTATCTCCTAATAAGTGCATAACCTTTATGCTAGCTATTGATTCCTCCAACAATAAGTAGAAAAAGAAGTATAAGGAACCTATTCCACTCCCTACAATAACTTTGGAAAAAATGGAGAAATAAGAGACCCTTGAGCTTGGAGTGGAGGAAGATATGGAGAAAAAATAAGGAATAAATACCTACATCATGTAGGTCAAAAAATAAGAGGAGCCTAGCATCAAGGATGTATAGGAATCCCTCTAAAGTGGCACAACCACCACACTTGAATAAGAAGATAAGCAAGTAAACTCCTCATCTAGAGAAGAGCCCTCCACATAGATTATATAAATAGAAGAAGATAATATAAGGTTATGGAATAAAATGGGCCACACTAAGGAATAAATTAAGATGGCACTGGTGTTTAAGAAGAAGAGGAGGGTTTGGAAGGAAATGGTCTTAAGTGAGGTGGATATTAAGAACGTTGAAGCTGAGGAAGAGAAGGCCAAGAAAGAGAAGAAGATGAAGAAAGTTCCTAAAAGTGTAGGATTAACCTTTAATAAATCTAATAAGGCACCTAGCACCCCCACCAAGAAAGTAGATCAAGCTAGTGAAGGGGTGCCTAAATAAAAGGAAGGCGATACTGGTGTTTCAAAATAGTAAAAAGAGACTGAAGAGGAAACTTAATAGAAAGAATGGGATGTTGGCATCAAGGGAATAGACCAGAGGTGAGAATTAAGAAACCTTAGGAGGAAGAAGAAGATGAAGGGGAAAAGTCTAAGGAATAACCCCTTAAGGAACAATAAAATGAGTCCTTTGAGGAATGCATCAAATAAAGTAGTGGCACCAGTGAAGAGGAATAAAAAAAATAGAGATGGCCATTGTCAAGAAGGATAATGATGAATTGAGCATTAGATAAATGGTGTAGAAGGGGTAGATGGATGAATACTTCTACATGTTCAACTTCATACCCCCTAAGGCTGCCACATTTAGGATGCATAAATAACTTGTGTTTATATTTGATCATTACATAGATGAGCTACACTTTGAGGTTCCTACAAAGGAAATTTTAGCACTAAAAAAAACTTGAGGAAAGGCATGAACCCCTCATCTAAACCTATGTGCCTTAAACCCATTCCTATCTAGGAATGTGCTTATTAGAATGGCTACTGAAGTGGCATGTATAAATATCATAAATAATAGTAGGGCATAGAAATGAAAAAAACTATGAAAAGATGCCAGAGATGAAACATAGGAAATAAAGTTTAAGCTAAAGTATCTATGCAAATACATAAATATTTCCAAACCATCCATTCTAGTTAGGATTGATACATTAAACCTCTATGAGGTTGATAAAATATGTGTGTTAATTGAGTAGATGCTCCCATGGATGAAATTGGAGTTGGTACAAGAAGAAGAAGGAGAAGATCCTTATGTTATGTTACAGAAGGATCTTGTTGCTAAGTTTGAATAGGTGGAAGACCACTTTTCAAAGCTATAAGAGGGCTCAAATGTATTTGATTCTATCTTAATTAGATTTTTTAACCAAGCATATATTATAGATGTGCACCTTAAGCAAGTCAAGGAGGAAATGGAGAAGATGATGGCATAGGTGTACTCTAAAAATAGGTCAAAGCACATGTAGATAATGGATAATGTCAATGTGCTAAGCACCCAGATAAAGGACCAAGAGAAAAACTTGGAATCACTCTTCCATGATCTACAAACTAAGCCCTATGAGCAAGGAGCAATCTTGGATGGGGGTGTGACTAAGGTTATGTTAAATCTAGAGGCCTTCATAAAGGAGATGGAAAATATCAACATGATCACACTTAGCACTACCTCCATCAAAATAGGTAGTGTCATTGAGGAAATCAAGCTTGTTATCAAGGGATTTGATGACTTCAGTATTGAGCTTAAAGAGATCACACCCAGGTTTTGCATGTCAAAGACTTTAACATCCTAGTCTAGGGGTAGACTAGCAATTTTGTATGGGATAATGTTGGGCCTCTATTTTGGTATGTAAAGATTCATACCAGCATAGCATAAAATTTGGTTTAATGAATCATTTTTACTCATGACTTTTTGATATCTTGGTGTTATCTAGAGGAATCAATGTACACCTTGTGTTAGATGGCAGGTGGCTAACTGATTTCAAGATTCTCAAGTCATCTTCTAAGTTAGGTGATATGTGTAAATCATAATGTGAAGGGCACAAAGTGATGGATCTATTATAATTATCAACAAAGGCTCTAACTCAATACCTAGTGTGCACACTCTACCCTAGTAGAGACATTCTTGTAGAAATATAAAAGGATCTCAAACTAGGGAAGCAAGAGATGCAAAATTGGTGTAGTGAAGATCTTGTAGATTGATAATTCTCTATACACATTGTAATGGCCACCATTATATCTAGGAGTATTATGGATGTTATTAAGGCTTCATTTGTAAACACCCAATCTTGCTTGTGAGCTTTTGGGTCACTAAGTAGATTAAGCTAGGCATTTTATCTATTTTAAATACCATGAACTATATGTTTTGTATTTGAATTTTGATTAATGGTAAAGAATGGTTATAGTACACATGATGAACCTGGTCTATATACATCTTGCATTGCTATTTGAATGCATAATATTTATAATGTTGTAATTTCAATATAGTTATGTTGAGAATGTTGTTTACAAGCTTATGGATTCATGTCATTAATGACATCCCTATAATGAATAATGACATCATTTATAACTTGTAGAAATAGATTATGTGGATAGAGCCTATGCCAAATATTCCTACTCTTGCTAAGAAGTGTGAGCCTAGTATCAACACATTAATATAAAGCAACCTATTAACCCTTCCTGTACTAGTATGACATGAGGCTATAGTTAAACAAAGGCTTACACCCTTATGACTTGGAATAATCCACCTAAAGGCTTATACTTATATATCACTAAGATTATCCTATTAAAATCTTGTGCCTATGAATCTCCTTGAAACCTTCTTGGAATTAACCAAGTCCTAGGATTGATGACCTACACCATAACATAACTATCCCAATACAGGCCCCAATTCCTTCTCAGTTGTACTTTAGGTAAGTAGATATGGCTTGTGCCTTATGTTAATTAATGCCAACACAACTGAGTGTAAAATGTTTAGTGCAGAAAGACAAGCCCATGTTTGTACCTAAATGTAGCCAATCAAGTCCTAATTAAGATAACCTTTCTTATGCCTAACCTAACTTTTCTATAAAACTAACCACAATATACTTGTATCTCTTGATATGTTAATTATTGATATTAATTTAAATTATCTTGTTTTAGTATATTTCATTACCTAATCTACTAGGTTGAAGGAATTTGATGTGTGAATCAAGTATGTAGGAACAAAAAAAGGCCAATGAAAGAAAGAGACAACACCAAGCATGGTTTTATCACAAAATAACTTTACCCCTAAACCCTTCTTAAACTTATGTTAAGTAGTTGGTTTGTTGAGTTACCGTTCATCATCTATCCTAGCTTAGCATATGTTTTAGGTGGCCATCCTTTAAGCTTGCTTGGTGAAACTTATTGTTGCATGGCCTTTAGATCTTACATCTAATTTTGAAACTATCTAGTGGCTAATTGATAGATCTTTCATTGATGTCCTTAAATTAGAATCCAATGGGGAAATAGGTAATTAAATCTATGAAGCAACCACAAAATCCTACAAGAGTTGTCATGCACCTTAATTAAACATGAAAATGAACTTCCCTTAATGATGCATGGTTTGGTAAATAATTGGTGGTTGGTTGATTCTTGAATGAATATTTTTAGTATTCAAGCTCCCTAATTTTAAGAATTTTAGAAATTTGAAAGAAAATAGATTGAATAAAAGAGAAGTGGTAGATAGGAAGAGCTGGTCAGAAGATTTGAGCCTTAGACTACTAAAGGATATTACCTAGGTGGCCTTGAAGTTGATAGGTAGGATTTATATTTATCTATGTTTTCAATTATTTCCTTGGAATAATATGATTTTATTCTTGGTTGATCTTTTTCTTTCAAGAGAATAAGACTACTTATTTTATTCTACCTATTTTATTATCTTATCCATGGTTATGTGTTGGTCACCATGTAGTGCTTTCCCAATTTAGGTCCTTAGAGAGTTTGTTCCTCCTAAGTTGAATGAAATTATTTTTTATTTCTTGTGTGAATAGATATATGTTGTTTTGACACTGAGTGATGGTGGTCTGTGAGTAGCATATTCATGTTGGTAACATATTAAGTTCCTCCTATGTTGGGCATGGTGGAAAGATGTTTGATCCTCCCATGAATGTCTTGATAGTAACATGTCAAAGTCATCCTATGACTAGTCCATTATTTAATCAAGATTATATGTGTTCTTATTTATATGTAAATAAATGGATTAAATATGATGTATTATTAATTTTTTAACATTTATCCTACTTGTAATATACTTACAAAAGAAAGAGTTTGGATAATATTCCAACCATGGATTAAGATATTTGTTTTTTTTATTTATAGAAACTTCAGTGTTAAACTGAGTTATGTCTATTATGAATACTTGATTATGGGATATTTGGAAGAATACTATATGTATCTAAGGCTTTAGCCTTATGAAATTTTAAAATAAATTGATAGATTAATTTCCTTGATTAAATATTTGTCTTGAGTGGCATATTTATTAAGCATTATACCTCTCTTTATAATTAGAATATGATGAGTTAATGAAATTTCACTTATTTAAATCTAAGTAGAACTCATATATATAACTTTGTTATTGTTATTAAAATATAGCATGGTAAATTAATTGCACTTTGATGTTTTCTAGTTAAAATATTGCTTGGTGAAAGGTATTATTGGAAATGATAGCAATTGAGTAGGTTCTTGTTAGAACCATCCAAAAACTATAATTTTGATAATAAAATAATTTTAATAGAAGCGTATCTCTGATATATGTTCTTATCAAGGCATGAATCCTTTAGGTTGGACTAAGGTCACCTTGTTAATAGATTATTGATTTAAGAAGGTCCTGCAAACCATCCCTTTGATGTTAAGGTTTTAGTTGTTAGTAAATCTCTTATTTATACTCTCAACTTTAATTTAATGGATGGGATTGAGGGTTATTACACAATCAAAGGAATAGTTTGAATAAGTCATTCAGTTCCTTTGTCTATGTAGTACCCTTCAAATCTTAAAGTGCCTTTGCTTGAAGTAAAGCATGCTTGAGTTTTCTTTTATTGACTAAACTAATGATAATATTGGTTTAGTATCAATCCTATCATTTATATGATGTATACTTTTCTTTTCAAAATTTCTATTGAGGAAGGAAGACTCTTCTTGGATTAAAAAATTATTAGTAACCTACGTAGACATTTATTTTGCCTTAGTCAAGTCCTAACTCTTCAAGTCATCTTTGAGTTTTATTCTTGATCAAACCTTAGTCAATTTATTATTTTAATTTCACCTAGTTTTACCTTTGTCTTGACCATATCCATTTAGTAATTTTCCTTGGTAATATTTTTCCTAACCCACTCAATGAGTTTCCTTGTGCAATTTCCTTGTGCAATGTTTTGACTTATTTGATTATTAACTGGATATTTTCATGACATTTTTTCCTTAACTATTTAATTGATTTGGCCCCTTTGTTTTGAATTTTGCCTTAGTTGATTTTATGAATTTATATAATTTATCAAAGGAATCCACATGTTGTAATCCTACTAACTCAAGAGTGACATTAGTTTGGTTTATTATATATTCATTTTTAGCCAAGGGATTATAAGGATGTTTCCACATGGCATCATTCTAGTGACTTTCAATCTTAGAGATAAATGTACAAGAATCTTACCTTCAGTGTAGCAAGCTAATGAAATGTTTCTAGATGGAATCATCTTGATGACCCATGATCCCAAAGATGACCATATAGGAATCTTGCCTCTGGACCTACAGGATAGGGGGATGTTGCCATGTGGCATCATCCCAATGACCTATGATCTTCAAGATTAATGTATAAGGAGCATAACTCTAGGGCATCAAACTAGTGGGATGTTACCTCATGGGATCATCTTAACAACCCATGGTCCTAGATAAGTCCATATAAAGGGAAAAACTAGTAGGCTAGTGATATGTTACCATGTGGCATCATCTTGACAGTCTATAGTTCTAAGGTTGTAGGTACAAATGTGAAAGTTTATCATATCATCAAGGGAGAGGACTCTATATATAAATAAATGTCTTGGGAGTGTAAAGATAATCTAGCATGGCCTTGGATCCCATCGAAGCAACCATGTGGAGTTAATTTTATTCCAATAACCGAGGTTAAATTTGATATCGTCTCAATGTCATAGTGTAGTAATCTTTGGTGTAAGCCAACGAATGGGTTATATAGAGTTAAGCTAAGTGAATATTGATTTTGACCTCTTAATCAGTGGCATGCACTTGATTATGGAATTTTGATATTTTTAGGGATCATACATATGTGTATATGATTGATGTGAGTCCTTATTTTTTCTCATGTCTTTTGGTGATTTGTTTATAGGAAGATTATTTTGTGCCTATCTTTAGAGGAAAAAATGGGCATGACAATGGTTTAGAAAATCCCTTGAAGGAAAGAATACTAAGATTTTATGAAATTTCTATCTAATATGCATATTCACACTAAAAAGATGAAATTAATCTACATCAACTAAGAAAAGTAAACAAACACTTGAATAGAAAAGATGGAGACCTAAAGCCAATCTAAATGTTAAAATTAATTAAGACAAGACTATTTTTAGTAAATTATAAATTAATAAATTTTATAAAGTTAAAACTACAATAATTAGAAAAAAATAAAGACTAAAAAAATAAAAATAAATATAATAATAAGAGAATAAAACATAAAAATGTTAAATGAATACATATATTAAGAGCGAGAAACTAATAAACAAATCAAAAACATAAAGGTGAACTAAACAAAGAGAAAATAAATATTGCAAGACTTGGAAGAAGAATCAACTTATGCATATAAAATAAAACTTTACTGAGAAATAAAAATTATTATGATTACAAAACAATCTTCAATTGAAAATCAATTTACAGTCAATAGATCAATAAATTGTCATAATATATGAGGCATTCATCATTATTCAAGTCACGTATAGAATGGTCTGTGCATATGATTGCATATCTAAAATCATCAAATGATATTAATTTTCATAATCTTTAGATAATCATTTATGAATAAAATAATAAACCTAAATATACCTACATTATTTAAATATATTACTTCACCATTAGAGAATACATTATTTGGTCTATCTACAAATGATTATTTGATCTTAGAGATACTTTGCACAAAATAATAATAATGGAAAACTTTCAAACTTACAAGAGCTATTGATACCTATATGTTTTTTACTTTTGTTATGTGTCTTCAATCTCTTTATAAAATAACTCTCCATAATATAGTTATGAATCAAGTTACAATTGACTTTTTAATTAAAGTTAATTGACTTTAAAAGGTCAATTATATTATTTATATGTTATAAATTTATAAATTAACTTTATATTTTGGACTTAATACAAGTCCAAGAGTTTAAATAATAAATATAGACAAAATTATAACTTCTAATGAATGGGGGCCTTTTGATTTATTTTTCATCCATTTAGATAATTATCTAACTATCCATACCATAAATAATCCATAAATGTTAATATTAAAATGATAAAATCTCTTTTAACATTAATAATCTGTAAATAGCATTTATCCAATAATAAATGATCAAAATAAGCATGAATCAATTGCCTTAATTATATGTGCATATCCATGTTTTGAAACATGAACTATTTAATTTAGTGGCTCACACAAAAAATATTTTGACTAAATAACATGAAATATAAGTCTTATCTCAAAATAAAACAACCTTCACTTTTCTAAAAATAGCTATTTTAGTCTATTTATGTCCCATAAAAAAAAATTGGCATCCAAATGGTTGTCATATTGTGTTATTTTTAATTTTTTGTGATGGTCATTTAGCCATAAAATTTAACATATCAAAAAAAATTATAAGTGATTAAAATGTATTTTTTTTCACACCAAAAGGAATTTCAGCCATATATAATTTCAAAATACAAATAATCAATTACATATAAATTATTAAACACTATATTATAATTTACTACCTAAACCTTTTCTTTGCACCAACTTATTGAACTTTTTTCATAGTTTAAAATTATCAAAATAAATGTCTCTTAAGAATGGCCTTTAAAATCAGAGACCATAAAACTATTTGCATCAATAAAACCCCAAATATCTATTGAACGAATATAGGTTCATGTTTGAATGCATGAAAAATACCTATCATATGGGTTTCAAAATCATCTTCATATCAAAAAAAGTATCTAAAATTCTTCCAACCAAATGGAAACAAACCATCTAAATCCATGCAAATATAAATCCACTTTATATTATTTTAAAAATGCATGTATTTTGTGAACTCATAATATGAGTAAAAATTGTATTTTCAAAGCTCAAACAAATTTAAACTTCCTTATAGAACCAACTTATCAAGGTTATCAATAGTTCTGAATATGCATGCAATATATTCCATTATATATTTTCCATTTCATCATTTATGCATGAAAAATGAAATCTATCAAATGAGAAACTCGACTACAAGAATAAACGAGGAAGTATTTGAGCATGAAAACTATTCATACCACAAACAAAACAAATGTACACTTGACTTGCCATATTTCAACTAATTTATAAAACCATATGTATATTCATGCTTCCCTCTTAAAAATAAACCACGTTAACAAGCATTCATTATCCATATTTGATAAAACCAACACTGAAGCACATGTTTTCAACAAAAAAGGATTATAGCATACCTAATTATGATATGGTTCTGAGAAACACCAAAAACCTTCATAGTCCAACTTTTTTATCCAGTGGCAATTTTTTAAACATCAACTTCTACCCATAGAGCTTTCCAAATGATGCATATGATTGAAAAACAAATATTTTATGTGAGGTGGTTTTTGTAACCGTTCAATTAGTAAACTTGGAAATGATGTGTCCACTATTTTAGTGGATATTTACTATCTCCAAAACCAAAAATCCATCAAACATAATCTTTGAATTATCAATCAATTTATAAGTCATTTATAACTTCACAAACATTTCTTCCACATTTCCCAACCTCAAGGCTAGGACAAATCTATTTACTCACTACCAAATTCAATCACCAGCAAATCTATCCAACATATTCCACCAACTTACCCATTGAATGCATTTAATCTAGGGAACAAATCAAATATGCCTTGATTTCTAATGTATTTAATCCAAGGGTCTAATATTATATCCGTATTTAAACAAATGCATGTAATTAATATTCCAAGGTTTGAATAAAATTTGCATAAATAACTTGAATAAACAAAATACCTCTTTGAGGCTATATCACATGCAAACAAAAAATAACTGCACCATTGGCTAGGATAAAATAGAAATATACCATATGATAAATGTTAAGGGTTTATCATATTATATAAATTGAAATAATTAATCAAACAAAAAGGTTCAAAACATATGTTGTAGCTACTTTATAACTTGTCAGGAAACCATGTTACCTCAAATATACACAAAAAAGCTTTTGAGAGTGAAAAAATACACTACGATAATGTTTCAAAAGATAATATCACATTCACATAACAAATTATTCTAACTATAAAAGTGGAATAATCAAATAGCCAATCTAAACCTGCCTCAAAATTATTATCATCCATTATTATGGTCAATAATCAAAACATAACCTTGTGATTAGCAACTAAATTCAACTATTTCAGAATTCAAACATCAAATATGTTATGCAATCATTATATCACTTTGTGACATTTATATCAATATTTTATCATATAAAATTATGTTACAATTATAATGTCAACCATTACCATACAATATTTAAATTACCATAATGAACTAAAAAAAGAAGTGCAAGTATACTAAATTTTTGAATGTAGTTAATACTTAATTGATCAATATTATGTTATGCATCATATCAAGTTAATGTTAAGAGTATAAAAAAACTCAATACATTAATATTTCATATTAAAATACACATAGAGAAACAAATTCAAAAATAAATGTAAACATGTTGGCCCCCACTAATAGATTTAAATGTTATGACAAAGTCATCATATGGTAGCCCTGATCATGTCAAGACTTTTTAGAAAAATGAGATGTATTGAAATTAGGTGGAATACTGATGATCTTGCTAACTAGTTTCATTTTTGAGAAATTGGGTTTTGTATACACATAATATTTTTAACTTTTATTGATTACTGACACTTTGTATCTTGTAGGAACCTGTCGAGTCTAAATCTCTCTGAGTGCATGCCTTAAGAGGTACATCAGGAAAGGGGTGGATAGACCATTGGTGCTTTGTAAGATTGTTGTTCCTTTTTCCACTTTCCATCTACACACTAGCCTCCTAAAACCATTGAACCCAAGCTTATTCTTCTTAGTTCGACCTATTCCTATCACTTGCTATGTTTTATCCTTCATTTCTTGTCTTATCACCATTTTGACCTATCATTTGTGCTAGGTAGACTAGGTCAACCTAGCACAGTTTAGGGAATTTTTCTCTCTTTTAGTTTGTTTCCCTTTCAACTGACCTAACACAAACCTAGTGAATTAGACCCAAAAACATGGTAGGTCAATCGGGTCGAATTAGTATAACCAATGTGTCCAAATGATTTTTGGGTAAGATAATACAATATATAAGGTCATTTACAACCATTTCATAAGAGAAAAGAATTAAGTGAATAAGTGTGAATGAACATCTACCTATTAACCATTTTACTTAGGGAATAAAGCTTTAGGATTCAATACTTTCTTTGGATCTCTGATCTCATCTCGTGGATAAGTCTTTTGGATAATTGGATAGGTTGTGTATCCTAGACTTGATTTATCTTAGTTATCCTTACATACCATGATGATATATTACGAATCACCTTGGCCAAAGGGGAGATTGAGGCTTGGTGGGTTCATCTTCAAAGGTAAGTATTCCTAACTCTATTCTTCCTTTGTAAGAGTAGATAGATAGTGCATTTATATTCTTCTCTTCCATGTATTAAGATTTTGTATACATTGACATGACTATATGTTTTTAATACATGTTTAGTTTAGTTATTTATTTATTTTGTTTCTAACGCCCACTTTATGTCACAAGCTTTGGTGTGTACTAGATTAGATTTATTTTTCTTGTTATTGAATTAGTGAAATATTAAATCATAGGACTCTTTTAGGGTGGTTGTACGATTGGGTTAGATTGTCAGCTTTGGAACCCTAAATCGTGTGGTGTGTTGTGACAAGTGATCCCCTAATTGGGTCTATCAAATCCTCACATTGGTCATGCTCCCCCTTAACAATTATATGCTCCCTAATCAGAAGTCTAGGTGTGCTCTATCCCATCTGATCCATGATTGATTTATGGACATGATGCATTTCTGATTGCATACATTCTAGTGAACCCGATGTGAAACTAACCCTTGTAAGATTTTTTTCACTTATTTCATTTTTATTAATCATTATTTTATCATATCTTTACTTTGATGTATTGATCTTATCAACCTAGTTATTTATCTTTGTGCACAAGTTTGAAAGAATAGGTAACTGGCTCGACCAACTCAACCTAGTATAGGTTTCTAGAACTTGAAAAATTCTAATCAGACAACTAGATAGACCAACTCAAACCAGTACAAGTTTTTCAAGTTTTCAAACTTATAGTCCAGCCTACTAGGTTAGTCAGGTTGACCTAGTACATTTTTAGCACTTTTTTAATAGGTTCTTAAATAGCTTGATCAACCAGCTCAACCTAGTTTACAAGTTTTTGCCTTTTTGTCAAAGGTCTCAGATAAAAAATCTTCTCTTTTTCATCTCTAAAAAATTTAGGTCAATTTCTATTTCTCTATATCTTATTTTTCTACTTTACTTTCACATTTTGTAGTCTTCAAAACTGCCTCTGCATAGTCAACTAGGTCAACTTTATGGACCTAGTTTTGTGTTTTGTGTTTTTTGAAATAACTAGGTTGACCTGACTGACCTAGTTCACTTTCATACTTTGCTTTCATAGTATATTTTTGACCATATCAACCCTATTTTGTATGATTATCCATATAATTTCTCAACTATACCTTGTTTTAAAGTTAGAATTAACCATATTTGTTAATCACATCTTTATTTTAAGTTATTTGCATGATTAGAATAGTTCACATAGTATAATTAGATGGTTTTCAATTAATCACTTAGTTTCACTATTTCTATTTTTCACACATAGCCAAATGACATAAACATCAATAAGCATTTAAACATTTGACTACCTAGGTCTACCTACTTGGATTCCATCACCAAGGGGGAAGCTGACTTGATGCTCTGGTCAAGTATAAAGCATGGTTATGGTATATTTTGGCTAAGCAACCATTACCCTTATTTCTATGGTGTGTTAAGTGAGAGTTAGGGCCCAAACCAAGCCTATATCATTGCCACTATAGTCCCTTTCATCTTAAACTTACCTAAAACTATCCTTAGGTTGTTATCTATTACCTTTTTTATATCAAATCTCCCTTTACATTTAAAATCATTCTTAATAATCTAATCAACATTCTAGGTTGACAAAGTAGCTAGATTTACTTTTAAGTTTTTTACTTGCTCTTTGATCAATTGTATGTGCAAAATCTTGCATTAGCTAGTGTTAGTGCAAGATTTTGCTTTATGTGTATCAATTAGACTAGCTAGTATCATTTAATTTACTATTTATTTCCCTTTCAGTACTTATTGATTTCTTACATTAGTTGCAATTATATTGATTTAATTCTTAGCTTGCTATCAACATTATTTTCATCCATGTCTATTGTACTAGGATGACCCTATCGACCCTATATCTTTTTAAACCCATAGACATTGTGCTAGGTCAACCTGATCGACCTAGTACTATTTACAACATCTTTACCTATTTCTACAACTCATTGTTCATTGAACTGTGTCAACCCTATAAACACTATATATATTTATAGTCCCTATTTTACACTAGGTCAACTAGGTCAACCTAGTACTATTTTAGTCACTTTATGATTCTTTGCTTTCTCATCTTGGCTCTTTTCCTTTCATCATGGACTTTTTATTTAGTGATAACACTAAAGTTCAGTGAATAGACATTGTGGAATTCACCAATCCTAATAGGTTCTCCCATAGACAAAGTAGGGTTCCTTTCATAAATACTAGTAATGTTCATATTGCAACTCACATGATGAACTATGGGACCCCTCCTCATACCCCTTTATATAAAAACCCTCCTCTTATCTTAGAGGATCAACTTGAGTTAGATTATCTCTTGAAATGCTCTTATTTATCATGGAATTCCCTCAACATAGAGGGAAGGATCCTTCCACCATCTATAACCTCATGATTAGTCATCAAGTTAAAGAGCCTCATTCTCCTACTCCCACTTTCTCAACTAGGTTTAGGGGTACCAATTTATTTACTTTTCAACCTCTTCCTTAAATATTGACTCCTTATGACATGACATCTTCTTCTTTAACTTCTTCCACCTCCATTCCTAGTATCTCAACTAACATGGTAGGTTCTCCATCTAGTGGACCTCTCATAAGACCCACTATCCTTAATCTTTCCACTAGTACATCATTTTCTCACCAAGGAACTCATGATTCTAGTGATTCTTCCTCTCAAACATTTATAAGTCCATCTTCTGCTTCAAAAGCAAATTTTTCCACTAGTGCCTTAAATTCTCATAGCTCTTCTCAAGCTCATATCAACACTAATAGTGGTACCCAAGCCACTTACACCAACACAAACACCAATACTTCTTATTATAATAACACTAATCAAACTCATCAATTACTATTGTGAATTCTCAATTAAATGAACACATTCCAAGCTCATAATACAAATCAAATGATGAGAATGCAAAACCACCTTCTTAATTTTTAATCCAATCCTTAACTAATGACTTGGGGGACATATAAACAAAGTTTTCCTCCTCGCCCTCTTCCATATTCTAAATTTAATCTCATTCCTCAACCTCCATTAGTCAACAAAGTTATCAATCATTTAAAAAATGAACCTATTACCACATAAATTTCTAACATTGACATTGGAGTTATAACACCTACAATTTATTACAATGGATCAACCGATTCTACTCTTCACCTTAAGACATTTAGAAATCTATTCAAGGATTGGGTAAAGTTAAATACCTTTGTCGATGCCAAAATCATAGCCAAAACCCTCACAGGTGGTTCCTTGGATTGGTATAATCAACATAGAGCACACTCTATCACTAGTTTGTAGGACTTAGAAAATGCTTTAGTGTAAGAATTTCAAACTAGTGATCTTCTAGAGAACACTTTGGCCTATTTCATCAATTGCAAACAAAATGAAAATGAAACTACCTAAGCCTTTGTTAAGTGATAGAAGACTTTGTCAAATAAATATGAACATAACATGGTAAATGATAATCTCTTTCATCTCTTTCCAATTGATTTATTTCCTAAATTACAATATCGAGTTTGTACCCTTTCTCCATGTACCTTGGAGGAAGTTATTGATCAAGACAAAAGACAAGATTTCCTCATGCATCAATTCAATCTAACCCAAGTTTTAGGGGCATTCAATTATTAGTAAATAACAAAAACCATAGTATTATCAATTATGGTGTTACCGATTCATTAGATATCATTCATAATGTGCAAGTTGTCATTCCTACCCTTTCTTTGGAACCATTTCCTTCTCAACAATACACTAATCCTAATTTCTCAACAAATAACATTAATTTCCATAAGCCTTTACACTTTTCTTGCTCAAATGTCTACCCTAGCCTCTTCCATGAGAGCTTGACCCTACTTTACATAAGAAATCATGGTATGATCCTAATAAGTTTTGTTGGTTTCATGCTAGTTGGGGTCACTCTTATGAGACTTGTAAATAGCTCCAGAATTTAGCCATGGAATTTCTTCTTGGCCTAAATTTTGATCATGATTCCATTATTCATAAGTGTCAACAAACTTATGAGATTATTTTCAAATACTATAAATCACATGATGAAACTCAAGCCTTAAATCAAGCAAATGCTCATTTAGCTATCTATAAAGACCCCTTTCCTAATCAACAACTAATCTAAGAAGGTCAAGATAAGCCCACTTATTCCACCAATAACATATAAAGTCTTTTTGAACCAAATTCTAAAGATAATGTGGTTAGTATGACTAATATTTTAAGAGTGGTTTATTTCATTGATTTATAACCTATCTACACTCTTCCTTCCCATTAGACATATCACGTTATCTAGGATTCTTATCCAACTCATTTAAATGAGTTAGGGAAAGAAGATATTATTTATTTTGATGATTTTATTTATTATTCTCCCTTAGATGACACATATCATACTATTTATACATCTCTCCCATCATCTCTAATACTAATAACAATCCAATTTTTACTAACATTTTTTTTTAAACTTAAAGTTCAATCTAAACCAACTAATTATTCATCACCAAATGATTTACAACCTTATTCTCAACCTTATCATTATTATCAACATAAATTTCAATGCTCTATGGATCTACCTTCTAAAGGTATTCTTAATCATTACGCATTTATATCTAAAAATATCCTTATGTGTTTTGATGAGCGGGATCCCATTGTGGAACTTACTAATCTTCCATATTAGATACCTTTTCTTGAACTCATGATGAAATATCCATGTCATATAAACCACCTCATGAAACTCTTATTTGAGATGAATATCCCTCACCCTCCTTTAGTAGGATGGGAGGATACTTTATCTAGATCTGAGAATAGTATCTTACAGTAATGTGAAGAGATGTCCATTAACATTGATGAAACTATAGACAGTTCTCTTTATTTATGATTTCCTATTGCATCTATGATTCCAAATAAGATTCTACTTCATGCAGATGATCCTCCATTATTTATTATCATCCAAATTAGTGATATCTAAGTTAAGCAAGCCATGATCAATGAGGATTTTGATGCCTATGTCACTTCCCTTGATTTCATTAAGACTCATGGGTATTCTAAATGTAATCTAAAATAACACATAGCACATGCCAAGGATATGATAGAGGTAAATGCCTCCCTTATGGTGTGTGTGGCTTCCCATTACTTTCCCACCTATAACCATTCATGTGAAGGTGATGATATTCAACTTTCCCCTTTTGTATAACATCTTGCTTGGTAATTCATTGACTCATCGTATGCGAGTTGTCACATCTTCCACTTGCCAATGCATAAAATTTCCTCACAATGGAACCATTTACAAGATTCAAGGAGACACTAACCCTTGGAATTCTAAACAATTCTAAGATCATAGTGTTTTTAAGTTTCATACTCTTGATCCTTTGCCTAGTATTCCATTTTATGAGTCACAGCATCTCAATGTTTTGGTTAACTCAACCAAAGGTTACAATGGGCATCCTAAGCTCATTGGTAACATTCCTCCCAACCTTTTAGACTTTGATGATGGTGAGCCTAACAAGATTAACTTAAAGATCAAAAATTCTAATCTCTTGCTTCATCTCATCTTATAGTTTCCTACTTCTCTTTCTCTTGTAAGCCTCCTTGTGATGGCATTCCCATAGTCTTAACCAAGATTACACACTCTATTCACCAAGCTTCCTCTAATGACAATATTATCCTAAATTATAACATTGATCTTCATACTCTAGATAATGATGATGGCTATTCTTTAGATGATCCTATTTTAGGTAGCCTTGTCAAGGCCTATGATATTGAGATTTTTCATTACCACTCTTCTCTACTTGATTCTTTTCATGCATCTCATCATTCTCTTTCATTTATATTTCTTGATTCTTATATTTTTCCTCTTTATCATAGGGTAGAGATGGCACAGATACCTCTAGTTTTTTAGTATCCACTTAGGGCCATGCTCTTGAATCATGATATGATTGGACCTTATCACTTTACCACACCTAGGGTAGTCCTCCTTAGACCTTATATAAATTCTACCCCTCCTTTAGTAGGGCCAGCTATAGTTAAGCATGTTCCTTTTTCCACTCTAGTTGAACATGTTTCCTCTCTTACTATTGTTGAGCCTCTTCCTACTTCTCATCTTAGTGATCCTCCTATTGAGCCTAATTCCACTCCTTCCTCATCATCACCCTCTCTTAATAATGGTTCACTTTTATTTCATAATATGGCTCCTTTTCCCACTAAATGGGCTGATGAGTCCTCTTTATATTATTATATTCCTATTTCACCTCCTTCCATGAGTGCTCCTAAAACCACTCATAAGAGAATCTATTTCTTCCATAAGATAGATAATCATCATTTCACCCATTTTCAAAAGTTGTGATAATATATTGGTACCTTAAATCCTTCTTCCCCATCATCAAACAAATCCATACCTCCCTCGAAGGTACTTCTTTAATATTTACCTAGGCATGGTGAGGTATATTGTCTATGGCACCTATGTGGCATGCATCACATTGATTGTTGTCACATTTTTCAACATCTTAAAGATCATATTATATCCATCCTTGGACCTTATACCATTCCTCCCATAGGTCATTCTCATAAGAAAGATCCTCCTTATTCTTGCATGGCTCTACCTCCAATGGTTCCATCACCTCTTATAGTCCCTTTACCACCTTATGTGCCTCCACATATGATTCCTTCACCTATAGACCTTCCCTCACCTATGGATCCTTCTCTACCTATGAGTCCTTCACATGTGGTTCCTTCTCTACCTATGATTCTTTCTTCTCCTATAAATCCTATTTCCACACATTCTCTTGACCAACTTTTGCCTAAATTTCTTCCTCAACATGATCCTTTGAGAATTCTTACTTTTTCATTTGAGGAGATTAGAAAAGAAGTATTTGCCTAGTATTCACTAAAGATTGGTGAGACCTTAGCTGCAATAAACATTTGGCTTCATAGATACTTATCCGATGTATTAGATAATGTGTGTGGATAGATTTACCAGTATTTATGAGCACATATATGGTGTTTTCTCATATATGTTTGTATTGGACGTGTTCTCCAATCTTATTTCTATTTTGATTATATAATTTGATAGTGTGTCAAATTCTTTCTTATCTTATATCATGTTTATCCTTCTTGTTTTACTATAGTTAGCTTATGTTATCATTTTACATCTCACATATACTTGTATTTTCCTTATCATTTCTATTTTTTCCCTTATCATTTCTTTCTTTTCCTTTAGAGTTTTTTCAAAACTCTTCCCTTGTATCTTCATGATTATTTATTTTCTTATCTTTATTTTTCATAGATAGTTGTCATGGTAACTTGGTTATATTTACCTTTTTCCCTTTGATTACTATCTCCTATTACCATATGATCTATTATCAAGCAATATTTCTCATTATTATTTCCTTTCACTGGTTCTCCTTTGGATCTCCTTTTTCTATTTTTACTTTTTCTGTAAACTAAGCATATACATGGTTGAGACTTGAGATTACATGCCCAGTTCATTATCAAGCCTAAGTGTTCTAGTCAGTCTCTTATCTTGGGTTACTTAGCTTCATTTAGCCTTAGCCTATAGCTCATTTATGTGTATCACTATCTCTCTCATGATTGGTTATTCCAAATCTATATGGAGGAATAATCTTAAAAAGCCTTTAAAATAAAGTTAAAATCCAAATCATTTAAATAAAAGGAAATTATATCAAAAGGCAAAAATATTGAATATTCTTAAAAGTCTAATCATATTAAAAGATGTGATTCAAAGCACATCTCCTCCTTCTAGTCAAATCTCAAACTCCATAGTTGGCCTCACAGTAGAGTCAAGGTCCTTTGGGGTGTGGTAGGCTAGTAGATTAGAAGAGGAAAATAAAAA
Organism: Torreya grandis; assembly: GCA_037957365.1. Lineage (NCBI taxonomy): Eukaryota > Viridiplantae > Streptophyta > Pinopsida > Cupressales > Taxaceae > Torreya > Torreya grandis. The sequence continues at coordinate 1,143,015 of JARHVA010001862.1, read as the reverse complement.
ATATTTTAGTGTTACCTACTTTCTCATATAAGTACCCAATCTTTATAGTAGATTGATAGCTCTGTAAGGGGTCCTAAGGAGTAGGGAACACATTATGGGAAGGTAGGTCCTTTTTACTTTTCCTTGTACCAATCTACCATCATGAGTTGATCTTAGTAGCACACCTATTTGCCTACAAAGCTTTATGTCTTTAACAAGTGGGTTTCCTTTATACATAGATGACCACTAGTCCCTTAGTATCTTTTCATATCCTTAGTATGCCTCTTACCTCCTAAGGTCTTCTCATAAGATGCCTAAGTCTTGCTTATTACACTCCATTTTTCATTCCTTTTCCTTCATATTATATTTTTTTGCTTACTGATTACTCCCTATGGGATATCATTGTGAGTTGCATTATAAGACCGCATATATGACCCAACATCCCTCATAAATTACCATATTTTCCATTCTATTACCCACATCCTTGATTTACCATTACCTTATCCTTCTTCTTACCAATATTGATTTGGTACCCCTTGGGTTTTTCTTTTGTGAGTTTTAGTGTAAGACCATGGATAGGACCTGGCCCTCCTCACAAAATTTTCCAATAATCAAGTCACCATCCAAAATTAGGTGTCAAATAGGAGATAAGATTTGATTGATTATGAGGTTACACATCATTGACATGCTTCCCATATTGATATTTAGTATGTTTTATGCTTACTTAATTTTTGTTTCACCTTTTATTTTCTTATTTTTTGAGTGTATGTAAGATTACAACCATTTCTTGAATTTATCATACTTCCTAGCTTAAATTAGTATGATAAATTTAAGACCAAATTTTTGTAAATTTTGTTTTTCTTTTGTACTTCCCATCATGATATAGTATAATTGATTGACTTAATTTTGATTTGTTTTTATTACCATTTGTGCCCTTTTACATACCTTCCATTTTATTGCATTATTTGTCATACTTACCAACATGATATTTAGTATGATTTTACTTGTTTTAATTTGGTGAAAAAATAGTTTACATTAGTTTAAAACAAATCCACTTTTACCATCTTGTTTGCCATTTTCTTGGATTTTTATACTTAGTCATTTTTTTTTGTTCTTATAAATTTCCCAACTTGAACAAGTGTGTAGTACATTTCTTTGATTGATTATATTTTTCCAAGTCCTTTTTCACTTGTTTATTTTTAACCATGCATGTATACGCCATAATTCTAGAAAAGGAACCACACCATATATATTTCCTATAGCATATACAAAAAATATAAATACATGTGCTAGATAGAAATATATCCAAAAACATCCATAAACACAACCATCATAAAGACAACATACAAAACCAAAACCAATAATCCAAAATGATATATCATATATATACCATGAGTTTGATATAATATATACAACCATATACAAATCCTCAACACTAGGGTTGGGCTCCATCCTATCTACCACATGGCCTAGCCATGTTGCCTACCGAGGCCTCGATTTGACTCCTTTAAATGGTATGTTGTAACAAGGTAGTATAAGATATTAATCCCTTTACCTATCCATGTAGTCATGCTATCTACAATTGTGCCTACACTAACTTGGTTTGGGTCACTATATGTGCCTATGTCATCTAAGTTTACATCACTATATATGACTGCATCATCTATGTCACTATCTCTAGATGCATAAATCTCACATTTTCTAAGGCCTACTAGGCCTATCTTTCACCTACACCCATATCTATTAGTGGTTGCATCCTCTTTCTCTCTACACTTGTATCTACCTCACTACTTCACTAGATAATCTAAACTAGCTCACTTGAGCTTAGGTAGATGGTAGACTCAGATCCTCCAATGTCATGGGGTCATATGGCTATAAATTATCATCTAAGATGTCATGGAGTGTTCCCCTCACTAGGGACCCCCATCTCTCCTCCTCTTCCTTAGTTATGCCTACAAAATCACCCTAGATGGATTTTAGATCACTATCATATCTCATAATATCGATCTATATCTCTCTATTACCAAATAAAAACTTAATAAATAATTCAACCATATTCATACCTATGTCTTAGCTCTTATGATATCATCATCTGCATGATCACCTAGCATAGTCTTCCCATCTATGCATCCTCCTAGTACCTTCTCAATAGGTTACATTCTCATCTCAAACCTAGCTATCATGGCTCATGTCCATCTCAACCTCTATTTGAGTGGTATCTCCATCATCTCTAGCTCATTTATGGGATCATCTAAGATGTCTATAGTCTCCACTCTCTCTTGTTTCCATCACCACCATGTCCTTAGTGGCCACTACTCATCTTGTTATGGAGTTTTTAGAAGTACATATGGTAGCTCTACCTCCTCCACCTCCTCCTCTACTACTCATCATGCCCGACCAATCCATGGTCACTCTTGACATAACCTTAGTATCAGCCTCACTATTAGTGGTCTGAGTCCCTTCTTCCCTCATAGCTCCCTCACATGTTAAGCTCACTAGTTGAGCATTAGTATCAATGTCACTAGATGAGGTAGGCTCATCTGTCTTGTCACTCATGCCATCAGTTGTGGCTTTCTCCACCATGTATAGTGTCTAACCACTTCTCTCCTCTCTAGTGCTAGTGTAATTATGTGCCAGCTCACCCATGTAGTTATTATATGCCCATATGACTACCACATGATGTCTACATGTCTCATTGATTGTAGCACTAGCATGTGGGGCACAACTTGTGCTACTTGGTCTTCCCTCTATATCTATACCTAAGGTAACCCATCATCAATTGCATGGGGTAACCTAGTTAGTTGATACATGAGAAATCTCTCATATATCCATGTTGTTAGTAGTATGATCAGTCTTATAGTCTTCTTCCCTCTAACTAGCATCTCAAATAGATCATGTATGAGCTGGACCTAGATGATTGAACCTAGATCATATAATACTCCCTCCTCCAACATCATCTTACTCAAGGCTACCATGAATAGTGGTACCCTACCATCTAACTTATGATAGAACACCCACTATGTCACAAGGCCTATCACTACCTTCTGGAGGTCCAAAATCTATGATATATACACATCATCCATACTACATCTCCATCCTCTCAATATCATCTCTGATCTTGTATCTCACATGGGTAAATCTCTTCTCTCATCTAAGATATTTAACATCCTTGTGGTCATCGATACTCCTACTATGGGCATGTTGAGGATGGAATGGACATCCTCTAGTATGATACCCACCTCTATCACATCCCCATCCACCTCCCATATAAATGTGTTATCAATCATTTCTATCATCCCAAGAACATGACTAACAATTCAATGGTGAGGGGGATCTTGCACATATTAGATATACCTCCTAGACCCATGGCTACTAGTCTAGCTTGATCTCCATCTAATAGCCTATATAAAAAATATAGCAACCAAGACATGTCTACCAACCTCCAAAATCTTGGTCATTTCTACAACCAAGAAATAATAAAGGATATATTAGTTCTTCCATGTCATATATAATCATAATGCATTCTTTACACATCATTTTTACAATTTAAATTAAAAACAAGCCTAATTTATATTACCTTCTTCATTTTATTCCTTTTATCCTATTTCTATCTTGTTTGGTCCCTCTTTCCCTCTTTTGGTCATTTTAAGCCATCCTAACCCTCTTTCATCTTTTTGTACACTTTTTCATGCTTATTTTAGTTCCTGGGTCAACCTAGTTTGACCAAAAATTCCCTATTTTTGTCCTCATTAACTTTAAATTCCAATTCAACCCTCTTATTTTCCCCTCCTTGGTATCGAGTTTTCATTTTGGCCCTTATAGACTAATTACTCACTCCATTCTAGCTTTTTAGCCTACATATTACACTAGGTTAACCCATACCTACTGGATCAACCCATACCTACCTGGTCAACCATATTGATTCTACCCTATTTCATCTTACTAGGTTGACCTGGTTGACCTAGTGCATTATGTGTGCTGACTTAGTATATTTTTCTTAAAATGTGCATTTCACTCACTTTCTTCCTAAACCCTTCAAAGCCATTTTCCATCTTCCTATTTACTACCCTTAGAATCTAAGTTTTTTCAATTAACATATATGTATTATTAAAATCAAATTTTATCAAAAATTCACTTAATTATATACAAAATTCAAAAACTATTTTGAGATCTATAGTTGCATACCTATAGTGCACTTGTTACCATCTCTGGGTGTCCTCCTCATCTAGCATGTCATTCCCTCACCATCATAGCCTTGTTTGGTCTCAAATCTCTCTTTTCTCTTTTCCATAATTCAAAATTCCAAATGATTTATCTTTTTCCCTATTTAACAACCACTTTTTAGCAACTCAATTCTTTCATTTATTTTTCAGGTAGATTCTTTTTTTAACTCTATCTTTTTTTTTTTGCTCATCTATTTTGAAAATCATAAAATGTATTAGAATAATGATGAAATAGAGATTATTTTCCACTACCATATGTCTATCTTCCAAAAAAATTAATTTTTGGCTATTTTTTGCACTAACTTCTATAGGTTTACCTAATTTACTCTACATTGGACACCTTCATTTCTTACAGTCTACTTCTTTATCTAAGATACTAAGGTAAGTTAAAGGTATGTGTTTTTCAAAATAGTTATTTCATTTATCTTATTTTCTACTTATTAGACCATAATTAGCATCAATATTGTGTGTTATCATGTTTTCTTCTGAAGCACCATCCAATGTTGCACTTACGTGATGCATGATGAGCTTTAGCTGGGGCATATGTATACACATGATATTTTTAACTTTTATTAATTAATAACACTTTGTATCTTGTAGGAACCTATGTATTCTCATTCTCTCTAAGTGCATGCCTTAAAGGGTGCATTGGGAAAGGGGTGGGTAGACCATCAATGTTTCATAAGATTATTGTTCCTTTTTTCACTTACCATCTACACACTAGCCTCCCAAAACCATTAAACCTAAGTTTATTCTTATTAGTTCTACCTATTCCTATCACTTGCTATGTTTTATCCTTCATTTCTTGCATTATCACCCTTTTGACCTATCAGTTGTGCTAGGTTGACTAAGTCGACCTAGCATAATTTAAGGACTTTTTCTCTCTTTTGGTTTGTTAACCTCTTGGCCAACCTATCACAAACCTAGTGAGTTAGACCCAAAAAAAAGATAGGTCTATCGAGTCAACCTAGAACATTCGATGTGTCTAAATTATTTTTAGGTAAGATACTACTATATATACAAGTTCATTTACCACTATTTCATAAGAGCAAAGAATTAAGTGAATAAATATGAATGAACATGTACCTATTAACCATTCTACTTAGGGAATAAATATTTAGGGTTTAATACTTTCTTTGGAGCTCTAATCTCATCTCGTGGATAATTCTTTTGGATGTTTGGATAGGTTGTGTAGCTTAGATTTGAATTATTTTAGTTATCCTTACATATCATGACAATATCTTGTAAATCATCTTGGTCAAGAGGGAGATTGATGCTCAGTGGGTTCATCTTTAAAGGTAAGTATTCCTAACTTTATTTTTCCTTTGTAAGAGTAGATAGATAGTGCATATGTATTCTTATCTTCTATGTATTAGGATTTTGTATACATTTATGTGAGTATATGTCTTCTATACATGTTTAGTTTAGTTATTTATTTATTTTATTTCTAACCCCACTTTGTGCCACAAGCTTTGGTGTGCACTAGATTAGATTTACTATTTTTTTTATTAGATTAGTGAAATCTTAAATTATAGGACTCTTTTAGGGTTGTTATGTGATTATGTTAGATTGAAGGCTTTTGAACCCTACCTCACATAGTGTGTTATGATAAGTGATCCCATAATTGGGTCTAGTGGATCCTCACATTGGTCATGCTCCCACTTAACAATTGTATGTTCCCTAATCAAAAGTGTAGGTGTGTTCTATCTTATCTAATCCATGATTGATTTATCGACATGATGCATTTCTAATTACATACAGGTTTTAAATTAACATGTTAATTTCAACAAACTTAGGAATGTGATCCAAGAAAATTATTTTCTAAGTAGTTACACATGAATCCCTTTAAAATTAAAATATCTAGGGATGAATTATTCATCTAGTGTGGCATGAAGAGTAGAAAAAATTATAACATGAAAATTTGGGATGGATGAACAACCAATGCATAGCCTAGAATACAAATTCTAAAAATAAAATAATGTTCATAACATATATTATTCATTACTTGTCATCATAAAATATTAATCTATAAAAGATCAAGTAATAATAATTTAATAATGAGACACTTATAGTGATATAGTAGATCATTCTTGGCTTTCCCTTTATAATGATTAAATATCATAGATCTTAAAAAAAGCTAAATCCAAAAAATAAATAAAGAAACAAAAAAAAATAAGAAACCAAAATAGACAAAATATATACAAAATTAAAAGAGAAATAAAAAAAATAACTAAAATAAAAAATAATCCACTGTGATGCAAAACAAAAGATAAACCAAATCTAAAAAATAAAAAATAATACTTAATCCACAATAACTGACAAGTGATCCCTTTTAGTATAATTATAATGTAATAAATTACTTTCAGTATAAATATATATACCATGCATCAAACTATAAGATTTAAAGGCATCAAGACAACATGATAAACACATCATATATCCTTAAATAAATAGAATAAACATAGTTGAATCATCACTATGCGTGGTTTTATTTATTTTGGCTCTTATAATGTATATGAAAGATTATTTGATTGATTCAAAAAGAGATAAATGTTTTTGAAGTTAAGATTAAAATAATTAAGATCAAGGACATGATTTAATCATTTGAGTGTATCTTCCATAATTATATTTATTGAATTGTTTTAAATATTTTTAGATTTTAAATATTCAATAGGAATTATTGTGTCAAATTATATAAGGTCAAAAAATTTAAAATATACATAATATTATTAAATTTTTCTATTAAGGCCAAATTACTATCCCTATCAATCGAAAACTTTCAAAAATCTAGTCCTTACCCTTTGCAGATGGTCAAACCGGTCAATTATGATCTAAAAATGCAAATTTTAGTCAAAAACATCAAAAATGGGGTTAAAAAGTGAAAAAAATGATTTAAAAATTCATTAAATTATCTCAAAATATATTTATTCATGTTCAAGAGGGTGAAAATATCTTAAGTATAAAATTTCAAATCATGAAAAGGTCATTTGATATCTTTAATAAGCCAAAAGGGCCCAAAATAGCTCCCACATGCCAAATTTACAAGTTTAAAACATGGAAAATACTAATTTTTCATTATTTACATGAAATACTTCTCAAATATTCTTTACCAAGTGGTTAAAAGTGAATTTTATCTTATAAAATGGAAAAAAGACTCTTTTTCACCTATTTTGCAAGAGAAGTACGGAATCTATATGGTTTTCATATGATCCAAGATAGGAGATATAAATATTAGGAAAAATCCAAGATTCATTAGTAATTCCATGGTGTTTCATGTCCATACAGGACCAAAACCAATCCTCTTTTGGTTTCTTGCTTCTTGGCATAGAAGGACCTACCTATAGGTTTTATACTGGTACAATCTGCTAGAGGAGGGTAAAGCTATCAATATTGAGGAGAAGAAATTAGACTCAGAGGGATTCATGATGGTCTAAGTGGTATTTCAATTGTATTTTCTAGACTCATGAACCATTCATTTAAATTTAGGGCAAATTCTGCTGCTTAGCATCTAGAAAGGCAGCTATTTTTCTTAAATTTCTCCTCACCTAAGCAGAGTTTCAAAAAAATTCAACTTGTTCTAAAATATTGAGGAATTTTTGTACATTTTCATGAAATTATGAAGGTTCTCTTCATTCAATTAATATTAAATAAAAGGTATTAAATTCAGCTATTCAATCTACAGTGTTGGCAAGCTAGAAAAGAGAATTTGTACGGTCTAAGGAGAAGAAATTAGCTTTAAATTTTCAAGAATTTGTGTTTTTCAAGGTTTTCCATTAATTTTTCATGATTTTCAATCATTTTTATTAGATATTTTTCAAGTTTCATGGCTAATAATTCCCATCTCCATGTTCTAAATGTGTCTTCAAAGAGCCATTTTAGCACATTTTAAGGAATTTTTGCAAATTTAAAGGTTTTTTGAGAAAACTAGGTTTCAATTTTGGCTCTCTTCCCTTCCTCCAATGGAATCTAAATTCATGTGATAGTATTACTATATATTTAGGTTTGTGGATTGATCTTCAAGTTGTTTTGGCATGTTTCCTATTTCTCCTTTCCAACATCCATCTCTATCACTCCAAACCATTATCAAATCACTAAGTTTGTCACTATGTTTTGTGTCTCCATATCCTCCTTCCATGATTTCCCTTCACTTTTTACCATCCTTTATCCCTATCACCCTTAATCCCATTTCCATCACCTTTTATATCACTAATTAACCTAGTTTGAAGAGAATAAAGCCATCAAAAGCACGACAAAGGGGTATATAAATAGTCAAAGTATCAAATATAGTCATCAAAAGAGCCAATCAGTAGGGTTACATGATCAAGTGTGGCTATAGGGCTAAATGAGTTTTCAAGAGGAGAGATACCTTCCTCAAGTTATAATGGGAGTAAAAAAATATTCAATCCAAGGAGGTGGGCTAAGTATGGTAATTGAAATTTCTTTTTTGACACCATGTCACCAATTTAGGCACTTACTATAGATGTATACATTTTAAGGAAGTAAAGTGAAATCATACAAGTCTTAGGGGTATCATCTTAGGATGACTACATTCATGGTTATAGTAAAGTATTCAAGTAGTCTTATCAATCATATGAGAAGTAGATCAGGGGTCATATTCATACAAAATAAACCCTCTAAGCACCTTATAGTTGATAGTCTATATAATGAGTTCATGATATACATCAAGTCAAGGTGGAAGTGAGATATCTCATATGGTTCATGTTTACCCACGACCTAATCAAGAAATTAGGTGACCTTATCAATGATTTAGTCTATCATGATGACTTCTCAAAAACAAATTTCAATCTCCTTCCATACAAAACTACACCTACATACATGTGCCTTATGAGGAAATCCTACTTGGTGGTTTGCATGGACTCTTAAAGCTCAATAAAATGAATTTGGTCAAGACATAGACATAGTAAGTAATGACCTTATGAAGAAGGAGGATATTAAAGTACACCATAATCTTCAAGGAGGGTTATTTGAGTATAAAATAACCCTACAAGTCTATGTCACAGTCAAAGGGCCTACTTGCTAGGTAGGGTGGGACCTTGAAATCAAAGGACTAGTTAGTCATCATAAGGCTTAGAATTGACAACTTAGTAGGACAATGAAAGAGAATGGGAAAATTATAAGATATGTCATGAGGATAGTGAGACTTAAAGGATACAAATGACCACCTATATCTATTGTGATAGTGACCCTCAGGCTTGTACATTTCCAAACAAGGCTAGATTGGTGGAATGATGAGCTTTCTTGAAGCTTAAGAGGTTTGTTTAGTCTTTAAGACTCATGAATATCATTTTCAATATCAATAGACCTAATTGGGTTTAAGGTATGGATTTTAACAAAGCTAAAAGAAGGAATAGACTTTTACAGCCCTTTAGAGGACCTACAGGCCTGTGTATGACTGTGTGAGGACCCTTTGACAGTGATGAGGGCTTATTCCAAAGGAAGATTTATCTGATGTTAGGGAACAAGTGACATTAATATTTTTAATTTCATGAAGATAATATAAAAGGAGAGCAATCAAGTTCAAGAAATTCTTAATAGGCAGAAATGTATACCTACAGCTAACACAAATTAAATCCCCAAAGTCAAGCATGCTATGACGCAGGGGGTTTAGGAGGGTTTCATGATGGTTGATAGGTTTGATCTTGAAAGGGATGATGTTACGACTATTATTTTATAAAATATCAACAAGGGATCTTCACACTTTTGCCTCAAGATTTTAAACTCTTCCAAGTTCCCTCATGGTCTGTACAAAGACAAATCACCATATAGACAATCAAATGCTAATAGAAGAGGAGGGTTTTGAAGGTTTGTTTCATGATCAAAACTATGAGAGGAGAGAGGTTGTGGATTATATTTTTCTAATTCATAGGGGGAGTCTCTCAAGGCTTGATACCTAGTCAATTCAAACTAATATGATGTCCTACTAGACCTAAAAAGGACATTCTATAGGCATGTGCCTCTTAAAGAAACCTAATAGTATGAGAATGGCCCTAGAGGTTCAATAAAGCTAGTTTTGATTGGTGAAGAATATGTGGAATTTGAGATATTTATCAGTTTCATTATTTTTTGAAGGTAAAAGGACCTATTCAAAGGCTAAATAAGGATAGAATGAGAACTTATAGTTAGCCCAAAATGAGCATCTAAAGCCAGGTACCTCAAATGTTAACATAGTGAACTAGGCTATAGAGATTTCTTAAGGAGGATGAACTCATTATGGCTTGTTGAAAATATAAAAATAGAAAATCATACCAATAAAAAAAATTCTACCTATTACCAATCTCTCTAGGGTCCCAAGCATTGTTCACTATTTGTACAATCCAGGGCAAGCTACAACTAGGTAAAGGTACTATGACCTAGGAAGCCTATCAAGAAGGTTGAGAGCCTAAAGCACTAATTAATCATCTTGTGAATTAAGAATGATTACCTCATTAAAATTATTATATGGATATCAAGTCTCTTTATTTCTAAATTATAGTTAAGGGACACCAAAGATGCATCCTATAGGCATGTTTGTGTACTTACTTGCAATAGAAGGTGCAAGATTATCCATAAATCTAAAGAAGCATCATAACATAAACCCTAAGGGATTATCAAGGGGAAAATATGTTGAATTTTATGGTATATTTAATTAAATGTATTCCCTTATAGTGAATTTTGTCATCCTTTCATACCCAAAGAGCCACCTACAGCCATGCTAAACTACAAGGTTATCTTCACAATCATGACAAAATAAGTTTCAAATCTCCCTCAAGACAAGATGGGCACATGAATGAATCCTAAATAAATAGGTGAAAATGGAATTATCAATAATTTTGAGATGTCAAAAAAAAAATTGATCATAACACAAGGATGATGGTACACAGTATAGGCCATTCTACGAAATATGCCTAATTCAAGGCCTAAAAAGCTTCAAACTAGTCAAATGGTTGAAGAAGATGTGTGAGGAGATATATTTTGTCCTAAATGGTATTAAAACACATTTTTAACATGATTTTATCTCTAATATTTTTCAATTCTAATCAATTACCATCTACAGTTGTGTAAACATAGTCATTTGAAGCCTAAATGCCTTATTGGAGGTCAAATCATGCTTGAAAATAGGGGTAGAGGAGTTATTAGAGGTCAAATCATGCTTGAAAATAGGGGTAGAGGAGTTTTTCAAACTCATAAACATGATATTGAGATTAATGAAGATTATTTTGACTTTAAAACCTATAAAATACATGAAAATAACTTTCAAAACATGAAAACTCAGTCAAAAATGCAGATAGTCCATGCAGAGAGATCAAAATTAAGGGAAATTAAAGGATTTGGGAGTTAAAAGTGGAGTTAAGACTTAAAATTTTGTACACAGGTTAATCATGATTTTTATAACCATAAAAAAAAAATTAGTGTCCATTTAATGAGTGGAAATATTTTTTGTTTTGTCTCAGACCTTAGCCTATTCGTTTGAGGTTACCATTGGAGGATGCTTCATTTTAGAGTGCCTCAAAAGCTTCTAAGCCAAAGTGAACGATTTAAAATAATGGAATTATGTTTTTAAATCATAATAATACATATATATAGTGTAAAAACTCCAAATTTTATGCAAATCATGCTCATACATGCTTTTGTAAACAAATAGGCACATAGGCCAAAAGGGCATTTTTAGACTTTTCAAGAAAAAATGACTTTTAGAGTGTTTTTATAAAATTTTACAGGTCCCATAATTATTTTTTTAGGATTTTATAATATTTTAAGGAACTATTTTCATTTTAGTAAAGTTTTTCACTTTTTGCAGTTATAGGCACCCTTCCAAGCCTCTTGTTCAGATGCTCATTTTGTTCACCATGTGTGGATTTTGGCCGAATGCTATTAGTATGTTTTGAGGACCCATATTTAATTATAATTCATGAAAATTTTATATCATTTTAGGGGCTGTGTTTTATGAAAAATTATTAAGAGCATAGGTAGCCCAGAATGCAAACTAAAGCCCATAGGCAAATTTTCATTTACATGGTAACTTTTCATATATTTTGCATGGGATACCAATATTTTCAAGGATTTTAGGGGGTTCAATTTTATACTTATCAATTTTAATGGTTTATGATTTGTAATTCTTTACTTTATGAATCATCAATTTGAAGATTCAACTTTAAAACCCTCTTAAAAACCCTAAAAACCTAGTTTTGAGAAAAGTGGATTTTTTTGATATAAAATAACCATGGATCAACCTAAAACATTTTAAAATTTAATTTAAATTTAGATAGGATTCCATAAATGTAATTTTTTTGAATGGATATATACAAATGAGGGTAGAATTCATGTTTTGTGTGTAAAAAATCATATAAAATAAAGAACAAGGTAGTTCAATGGAATCTAACAAATGGAGATAAAATTTAAGACTTTTTATTCATCCTAAAATATTTATCTTATCATAAATCATTCTAGAATTTTCCCTACCATCTCAATCAAAATGGCCTATCTACTAGAAAATAGAGCAAAATTGACCTAGTCAACCCTGTTAACTAAATGACAAAGGTTTTCACATCAAAATTACATATTTGATGATGAAGAAAGTTGTTACAGGTTTAATTCTTGATATTTTCAAGTTTAATGGCTTCTTATTTTAGGTTTAATGGTGAAAAAAATCCCAAATTAGCCTTTAGGCCTTTTTGGTCAAAATGGTTTAGTTGATCAACTTGTCAAGTTTGAGTTTGGCATTAGAATTGGTCATCAAAGAGTTCAACTTGGAATTCCATGCCAATTTTATATTGTTTATTAAATATATTTATGTGCTTTTCATCCTTATAGATTCCATTTCATGCAAGAAGAGGCTAAAGATGTAGTTAACTAGGTCTTAAGGAGTCTTGACTCTAAGTTGACAAATTGATATCATCACGCACCTATATTTGGTTGACATGTCATTAAAGCTTTCATAAAAATCAAGTGGAGTTTCTCTATGAATATGTGGCATAGAATTCCATGCAAGAGATTTTGACTTGTCAAACTTGGGCCCACCATATTCCTATGCCAAAGTTTGAAGCTCTTCATGCAAATTTTGTGGAGCTAAAAGATTTTTAAATTGTTTAAAATTTGTAAAAGGAGTTGTCTTGATTTGAGTCAACCAATACCACCCCTTATCCCTTTTCAATACCAATTATGCCTTGGATTAGGTTTAGAGATATATTTATTGGTTTTTTATATTCATTTTGGATTATTCCTAGAGATGAAGAGAAATTGTAATCTAGACCATACATTAATAAAGGAGATTTTTATTTTACATATGAGTTTTGATAGATAACAAAGTATAATTGATTGTGTATCAGCATATCAGTGAGATTATATCTCATTTTGGTAGGTCCATTCCTCACCTATTACTTTCTATCCCACCTTCTGTAGGTCATTTCAAGAGGTAAAAAAGGAATTTTTTAATCCAAAGTTCTATTAATCTTTCATATAAAATATTTATGCTTAAGGGAAATATAGAAATTTTATTGACTCACATGTTACATCAATTTCAATAGTTTCCAGAGAATATAAGTAATTCAAGTGCATCACCCAATTAGATAATGTTTCCCTTCAATTTTCCCTTTCCCTTTTCATCCCAAAAATCATAGTAGATTAGATTTAATTGATAAATCTTAAGGGAACCAGCCCTCTCTAGAGGTTCTTATCAATATAGAGTCACCCACACTCTAAGAAGTTCCAATTGTATCAGCTAGAGTGAGGATGTGTTTTTCACATCTTCAATTAGGGTGCTATCTAGAGTGATAATATTTTTTGGCATGCCAAGTGGGACCACTTATTCACACTTTTCAATTATTATCTGAGTATATTATTCATTTCCAAATTTTCATTTTTAGATTTGTATACTTTTCAGTCAAATCCAAATCCTACACCTTATGTTAACCTTGTTATTTCATAAAATCCTCCTATCCAAGCCAATATTATTTAACCAAATATTTTTTTAAGTCCTATACCTCAAATGGCTATTCCTAGAAGATAGGCTTTTGTTGTATTCAATAGTGGTAGTCTTCTAAATCTCAATCAATTGGATGATATTATAATTTCTACTCTGAAGGCTCTTCCTTATTTTATAGGATAAAACCTAAAAACTCCTATAGAAAATATTATATATATTTCTAATATTTTTTCATTTCATCATGTGACATAGGAAATTATATAAATGAGGTTGTTGGCAACTTATTTCAAATGGAAGGCACTTCAGTGGTATAGAGGTTTAACTCCTACATCAATCAACAACTAGGATGAATTTGGAGAACTTGTATGCAAACATTTTGAAGACAAAAGTGATAATCTTTCATTTGTGGAGTAGCTTAAAAAATTAAAGAGATTTAACCATGAATTCATGGTGAATTTCAACTACAGATTCCAAAAGACTTGGGATAGAATTCTTGTAGTGATCAAGCCTACACCCAACTATACTTTTATGTATTATCTGAAGGCTCTTAATTTAGATGTGGCTATCATGATCCAATCCATGGGAGGTAATAATTTACCTAAATATTTTTAATTAGAAATCAAGGTTGAAAATTACCTTATATAAGTAGGCAAGTTATCTCCAAGGCCACCAATACCTCTTTTTCTAGAGATCCATCCTCCTCCTCCTCCAACTATTACTCTAATTCTAGAGTCACAAAAGTTCCATCAAATAGAAGGTGATAAAATTGATAGATTGGGAAATATAGAGAGTCTCCTTAAGGCTCAAACCAATAATTTTGTTGCAATAGAGAGACAACAATCTCCACCATACAAAGCATATCAAAATACTAATCAAAATTATTAGTCTAATAGGCCATCATATCAATCCAATCAGTAAGTACAAGGGTAAAATTATCATTAAAGGTTGTATAATCCTAATGCTCTAAGAAATTATAGAGATATTGTGCCAACTCATAGCAACTATGCTCAACAAGGGCAATGGAATAATCAATGGGATTAAGCAAACAACATGGCAATGGATCTAACTGGTGAGGGTTCTCATTAATCTTTTATACAATAAAGTTTAGTTCTTCCTTCATTTAAAAACTAGACACCTTCTCAAAATAAGAAAGCTTCTCTTTCTCATGGATACATTACTTCATTCACTAAAGTAGAAGTTCTAATTCAATAAAGAGAAGGAAGTAGTAAGGCACCTACTAAAACTACATTTTTGAACTTCTAAGAAGGATTTTTTTGACCGTCTAGTTGCAAATAAAAGTCAATATTTACCTAATGTTGATTATTAATTTTCAGCCCATACTAGATCTAAGAAAAGAGAAATTGGTGAAGGTTTAGGTCCTAATAGGGCAGCCCCTTCTTCTTCTCAGCTACCACAAAAGATAACAACATGTGAGCTGCCTCAAAAAAGTTCAAATCAGCAAGCTCAAGATCCAAAAGATAAGAATGTGAAAGGGACTTTCATTCCTCAATTCACACAACATTTGGGAGATCCTTTTTCTCCTAAATTATATTCAAGGCAGCCACTTCTCCACTCGGTATTTTAGATCATATAAAGAAGACTTTAGTATCAATTTTAGTGGGATACTCTGGTAATCTTAGGACAAAAGGAGTATTTGCAAGAGGAGATTTCAAAGCAAAATATCTCTAAGAGACCATCTAAATAAGAATAAGTTTTATCCTAACTAATTATAATCCAATTGTTGAGTTTTAACCTCTTAAGTTAACTAAGCCTCCTCCATTTTACCTTTTTGTTATCATTAGGGATTGTTTAGTTCATAATTGTATTATTGACAGTGGGGCTAGTGCTTCTATCATGCCCAAATCAATAGCTTATAAGTTAAGATTGCAGTATGAACCCCATGAGAAAGGATTATTTCAATTATATTGGTATCCTACTAAGAATATAGGTGTGTTAAAATATATAAAAATTATTCTTGTTGATTGTCTAAATTTCACCATTTTATAAGATGTTATTGTTGATCTACCTCCATATTTTGCACTATGCCTCTCCAGAGATTTCACTACCAAAATAGGAGGTTACCTTTCTTTAGATTCATCATACATGGTTTTTAGAACTAGGTATAGAACCAAAGTTACTATTAAATATGAGATTATTTCCAAAATTTTATTTGAACCATATATGCCAAATATGTCAAATGTGAATTGCAGTATTTCAAAAGAAGATGATAACACCATTGAGAAATATCCTTCTAAGCCTCTTGAAGGCATACCAAATATTATCCTAGATGAGTGGGATATTAATAATCATATACATGACCCCTATATAATTATTTAATATGTTAGTTTTTGAGTTTACTATATACACGAAGAGGGTGACTTATTGCCTAGTCTCACTAGTTCAATGCAGGATCAAGAAGGAGTTTGGAATCTATTCTTTGATGGATCCAGAACAAAGAATGGAAGTGGGGCTTGTGTAATGTTAGTTTCACCAAAAAATCAAAGGTATTATTATTCTATTATATTTTAGTTCAACTATACTTCCAATACTATCGAGGATGAAGCTCTTATTTATGGTCTTCGGTGGGTTAGAAGGAGGGATATTAAGCTCTTGTAGGTGAAAGGTGACAGTGAGTTGGTATTCTAGAAATTAAAAGTTTTAATTACATCAAATAATAACCTTATAAAGGCCTATAAACATATATTTTGGGATCTCATGGAAGATTTCTTTGCATTTGACGTTCAGTCCATTCCTAGAGGAGCAAATCAACATGTTGATATACTTATTGCCATAAGAGCACAATATAATATTCTAAATCAGATTAAGGATAATAAAAATTAGACCCAAATAAAGCTTTTATGTAGGCCTTCAGTTTTAAATAATGATGTAAACTAGCAAGTTTTTTATTTTGATAAGTAAATAACATATTTTCTATAAAATGAGATAGAGTTTTGCCAAAGAAATCATGATAAATTGCAATATTAATATGAAAATTAGATTGTGTAATTGAAATAAAAAAAGATGCCAAAAGGTTTGGTGACTTTATAAATCATTTTCAATGAATATGATCAGCTAAGGAAAGACAAGGTGAGCATTTCTTCCAAGAAAGAGCATTATGAGCCAATTAGCATAGCTGAAGGTAAGCAACTCAAGCTAGGTAAACTGAACACTAATTCTGAGAGAGTAGTTTTCATTTAATTATGTCAAGAATTCATGGATTTATTTTCTTTGGAATACCATTATTTGAAAGGTTTTGATCCTAGATTAGCACAGCATACTATTGAACTGGAACAAGATGCAAAACTGGTAAGATAAAAGCAAAGGCCTATCAACCCCAAGGTTGAGATTCTCATGAGGAAAGAGCTTACAAAGCTGATTGAATCAGGTTTTTTTTTTCTTATAAAGCATTCAACATGGGTATAAAATCTTTTATCTATAATAAATAATAATTGAGAGATAAGGTTATGTGTAGATTTCAAAGATTTAAATAGAGTATCACTGAAGGGTCACTATCCACTTCCTTTCATGAATTAAATTTTATAGAAAGTATCAAGTTCACAAAAATTCTCTTTATTAGATGGGTACTCAAGATACAACCAGACATTGGTGAAAGAGAAATCCCAACATAAAATAGCTTTCACCACCAAATGGGGTACTTTCGCTTACAAAAAGATGCCTTTTGGACTCTCCAATGTTGGAGCTACCTTAAAAAGGGCAATGGATGTTTTTTTTTCATGGTCTATTGATTGAAATGGTTTTAGTCTATCTTGATGATATTATAGTATTTTCAAATAATCTTAATGATCATCTAACATACTTAAGAATTGTATTTGATAGATGTAGACAATTTGGAGTCTCATTGAATCCAAAAAAAATCATTTTTTTAGTGCATGAGGGGAGACTTCTTAGGCATGTGGTGTATAAAGATATTATTTCGATTGATATAGATAATATAAATTAAATATTTTATTTATCATTGCCTAAACACAAGAAAATATTTCAGAGCTTCTTGGGTAAGATAAACTTTATCAGAATATTCATTCCTAGTTTTTCAGAACTAGTAAAGCTTCTTACTCAAATGCTAAAGTATCATCAAGACTTCACTTGGAGTAAATAAGGTAAAATAAGTTTTTAAGATATCAAAGAATAAATTATCCAAGCTCCTACTTTACTCAATTTAGATTTTAATAAGGATTTCTTCTTGTATGCTTTCTCTACTTCTAGTACTATTTCAGCCATGCTTATGCAATAGAATGATGAAGGATTAAAACAACACATTGCTTTATTTAGTCAAGATTTAGAGGGTTATGAAGAGAGATATTATTTTATATTAAAAAAAATTATTTATATAATAATAGGTCTTAAAAAATTCAGACGTTTGGTTTAAAATAATAAGATTATACTAATGTTTGCTCATCCAAGTGTGAAGGACTTCATTCTCAACAGAGACTTGAGCGAAAAGAGAGATGGATGAGTCAATAAATGCATGAAATATGAAATTTAATTAAAGGTTAAAAATATGGTCTAAGGAAATTTATTATTTTAATATCTTGCATAAGATGTGAAAGAATAAAAACAAACAATTTTGATAATTCAGGACACTCGACATGAAGCTAAAAATATATCTCCTATACGCTGAACATAGAAAATTGTTAGATTTCTTCAAAATGAATAATGTCCAAGGGGTTTTAATGCCTCAAAAATAAGACACTTTAGGCTAAAATTAGTACCATACATTCTGATTGATGGATTTATTTTCATAAAATACATTGGAGATATGCTTTTAAGATGTGTTGAAACTAGTCAATTTGATAATATTTTTGAGAAATTTCATGATAGTCCTTATGGAGGTCATTTCTTATCCAATACCATAGCTAAATAAATAATTATATCTAGTTATTTTTGGCCCAATTTATTCATAGATTCACATGCATGGGTTAGGAAATGTACAAAGTGTACAATGTTTGTAGGGAGATAGAAACTAGCTGCTATGCCACTAAAGCTAATTCAGGTTGAACAGCCTTTCATGCAATGGGATTTAGACTTAATTTACTTGATTCATCCTCCATCTAGTTTTGTTTATAGTTTTTTCTTGATAGCTATAGACTATTTCACCAAGTGGGTGGAAGCAGTGCCTTTGAAAGAGGCAAATGAGAACTATGTGCTTGAATTTTATGAAAGTCTAGTAACTCATTTTATAGCACCTTCTACTATCATATTAGATAATACTTTGGCATTAAATAGTAAAAAGGTTTTTTAGTGGGCTATTTAACATTGTATTTATTTGATATATTCATCAAACTACTATCCATAGGGTAATGGACTAGCTGAGTCCACTAACAAGAACTTGATTTAGATCATCAAAAGAATAATGAAAGATAATCAAAGATATTGGCATACAAATTTTAAGACTGATTTTTGGGTTGATAAAATCACCCATAAGAAGGCCATTGTTCATTCACCTTATCTCCTATTTAATGGAAGAGAAGCAAGGCTACCTATTTCATTAGAGCTTCCAACTTTAGAGATTGCACACTAGCTAGAGCTTTTGGAAAGTGATGCAATGGAGTCAAGATGATTGAACTGAGAGAATTAGAGGAGATAAGAGATGATGATATGCACATCATGTGGTAAAATCAATAGAAATTCAATAAGACATTTGACAAGATATCTTCATCAAAAACATTTCAGCAAGGAGAGCTAATACTCAAATGGGATGAAGAGTGTACAAAGCCAGGTAAGCACTCCAAATTTGATAGCCTTTGGAGTGGACCTTTTATTATCACTGATTGTAAGAAGAATAATGATTTTCAATTATCCATATTGAGTAGATAAGAGCTTCTCATTCCTATGAATGGGATGTTTCTTAAATATTGTAATAAGGAGAGCCACTCCTTTGTACATAGTCATAATTTCATTCCTCTAAGTGCTTTTTTGCACATGCTTTCAGTAGTTGTTTTTCCCTTTAAAATTATTGTTGTTTCATTCTTCCAAGTTAGTAAATGTATATTTGGTTGTTTTTTGTGTTATTTTCTCTGATTATGCCTTGGTTTATAAGCTTTCCTAGTTTTAGTCTTTGTCATAATCTATCCTTGCTAGAGTTCTGAGTTCTTTAGACTAGAAAGTTGGTCAACCCAAAAAGTTGCCAAAATTATCAGTAATTTGGCTTGTCAAGGCAGAATTACTACCCCTATCAATCAAAAACTTTAAAAAATATAGTCCTTACCCTTTACAAATGGTCAAACTGATCAATTATGGTCTAAAAATGCAAATTTTGGTCAAAAACATCAAAAATGGGGTAAAAAAATGTAAAAAATGATTTTAAAAGTAATTAAATTATCTCAAAAGATCTTTATTCATGTTTGAAAGGGTGAAAATAGCCTAAGTCTAAAGTTCAAATCATGAAAAGGTCATTTGATATCTTTAATAAGCCAAAAGGGCCCAAAATAGCTCCCACATGCCAAATTTGCAAGTTTAAAACATGTAAAAGTATAATTTTTCATGACTTCCACTAAATATATCTCAAATATTCTTTACCAAGTGGTGTAAAATGAATTTTAGCTTTTAAAAGGGTAAAAAGACTCTTTTTCACCTATTTTGTAAGATAAGTATGGAATCCATATAGTTTCCATTTAATACATGGTAGGAAAGATCAACATTAGGCCATATACAAGATCCATTAGTAATTCCATGGAATTTCATGGACATATAGGCCTAAAACCAGTCCTCTTTCGGTTTCTTACTTCTTGGCATAGAGGGGCCTACTTGTAGGTTTTTTAGTAGTATGGTCAGCTAGAGGAGGGTATAGCTCTTAATTTTGGGGTGAATAATGTATACTCAGAGGGATTCCTGATGGTCTAAGTCATTTCTCAATTGGATTCTCTAGGCTCATGAACCATTCAATTGAAATTAGGGTAAATTTTACTACCTAACATCTAGAAAGATAGTTGTTTTTCTTCAATTTCTCCTACCTAGGCAGAGTTTAAAATAAATTCAATTTGTTTAAGAATATTGAGGACTTGATCTACCTTTCCATGGAATTTTTAACGTGTTCTTAATCCAATTAAATGTCAATAAAAGGTCTCAAAGTTAGCCAATCAATCTACAGTGTTGGCAAGCTTGCAAAGAGAATTTGTACGGTCTAAAGAGAAGAAATTAGCTTCAAATTTTCAAAAATTTGTGTTTTTTAGGGTTTTCCATCAAGTTTTCATGATTTTCAATCATTTTTATTAGATATTATTTAATTTTCATGGCCAATAATGCCCATCTCCATGTTATAAAGGTGTCATCAAAGAGCTAGTTTAGCATATTTTAAAGAATTTTTGCAAATTTAAAGGTTTTTTGAGAAAACTAGGTTTCAATTTTGGTCTCTTCCCTTCCTCCAATGGATTCCAAATTCATATGATAGGATGAATATATATTTATGTTTGTGGATTAATCTTCAATTTGTCTTGGCATGCTTCCTAGTTCTCCTTTCCAACCTCCATCTCTTTCACTCCAAACCATTGTCAAATCACTGAGTTTGTCACTATGTTTTGTGTCTCCATATCTTCCTTCCATGATTTCCCTTCACTTTTTACCATTATTTATCCCTATCACCCATCATCCCATTTCCATCACCTTTTTTATCACTAACAAACCAAGGGTTGAAGAGAATAGAGCCATCAAAATCATGACAAAGGGGTATATAAATAGTCAAAGTATCAAATATAGTCATCAAAAGAGCCAATTAGTAGGGTTGTATGATCAAGTGTGGTTATAGGGCTTAATGATTTTTCAAGAGGAGATAGACCTTCCTCAAGATCTAATGGGAGTAAAAAAATCATCAAGATAAGGAGGTGGGCTAAGTAGCGAAATTGAACATTCTTTTTTTGACATCATGGCACTAGTTTAGGCACTTACTATAGATGCATATAGTCAAGGAAGTCAAGTGAAATCATACAAGTCTTAGGGTTAACATCTTAGGATGACTAAATTCATTGTTGTATTAAATTATTCAAGAAGTTTTATCAAGCATATGAGAAGTAGAGTAGGGGTCATATTCATACAAAATGGACCCTCCAAGCACCTTATAGTTGATAGTTCATACAATGAGCTCATGATATGCATCAAGTCAAGGTGGTAGTGAGATATCTCATATGGTTCATGTTTTCCCATAACCTAATAAAATAAGTAGGTGACCTTATCAATGATTTATTCCATCATGATGACTTTTCCAAAACCCATTTTAGTCTCTTTTCATACAAAACTAAACCTACAGGCTTGCACCTTATGAGGAAATCCTATTTGGTGGTTTACATGGACTCTTAAAGCTTAGTAAAACTAATTTGGTCAAGATATAGACATAGTAAGTAATTACCTTATGAAGAGGGAGGATATTAAACTACACCATAATCTTCAAGGAGGGTTATTTGAGGAGAAAAGAACCCTACAGGTCTATGTCATAGTCAAAGTGCCTACTTTCTATGTAGGGTGGGACCTTGAAAGCAAAGGATTGGTTGGTCATCATAAGGCTTGGAATTGACAACTTAGTGGGAAAAAGAAAGAGAATTGGAAAAGTATAAGATATGTCATGAGGCTAGTGAGACTCAAAGGATACAAATGACCACCTAAATCTATTGTGATAGTGACCCTTAGGCTTATACATTTCCAAACAAGGCTAGATTGGTGGTATGATGAGCTTTCTTGAAGCTTAAGAGGTTTGTTTAGTCTTTAAGAATCATGAATATCATTGTCAATCTCAATGGACCTAAGTGGGTTTAAGGCATGGATTTTAAAAAATCTAAAAGAAGGAATACACTCATACAGCGCTTTAAAGGACCTACAAGCCTGTGTGTGATTGTGTGAGGACCCTTTAACAGTGATGAGGGCTTATTCAAAAGCAAGTTTTATCTGATGTTAGGGAACAAGTGAAATTAATATTTGTCATTTCATGAATAAAATATAAAAGGAGATCAATAAATTTCAAGAAATTCTTAATAGGTATAAATGTATACCTATAGCTAACACCAATTAAAACCCCACAATCAAGCATGTTATGAGGCAAGGGGTTTAGGAGGGTTTCATGATGGTTGATAGGTTTGATCTTGAAAGGGATGATGTTATGACTATGATGCTATAAAATATAAACAAGGGATCTTCACACTTTTTGCCTCAAGATTTCAAACTCTTCCAAGTTCCCTCATGGTCCGTACAAAGGCAAATCACCATATAAATAGTCAAATGTTGATGGAGGAGGAGGGTTTCGAAGGTTTGTCTCATGATCCAAACCATGAGAGGAGAGAAGTTGTGGATTATATGTTTCCAATGCATAGGGGGAGTCTCTCAAGGCTTTACACCCAATCAATATAAACCAATATGATGTCCTAAAAGACCTAAAAGGACATTCTACAGGCTTGTGCCTCTTAAGGAAACCTAATAGTATGAGAATGGCCTTAGAGGTTCAAGAAAGCTAGTTCTGATTGGTAAAGCATATGTGGAATTTGATATATTTGTAAATTTCATGATGTTTTGAAGGGAAATGGACTTATTAAAAGGCTAAAAAAGGATATAATGAGAATCTATAGTTATCCCAAAATGAGCATCTACAGCCAAGTACCTCAAATGTTAACACAGTGAGCTAGGCTATAGAGATTTCTTAAGGAGGATGAACTCCTTATAGCTTGTTGAAAACATCCAAAGAGAAAATCATACCAAGAAAATATTTGATACCTATTACCAAGATCTCTAGGGTCACAAGAATTGTTCATTATTTTTACAATCCATGGCAAGCTACAGCTAGGTAAGGTTTTTATGACCTAGGAAGCTTGTCAAGAAGGTTGAGAGCCTAAAGCTCTGCTTAATCATCTTGTGAAGTAAGAAGGCTTACCTAATTATAATGATCATATGGATATCAAGTGTAATTTAAATGATCATATGGATATCAAGTGTCTTTATTTCTAAATTACAATAAAGGGACACCAAATATGAATCATATAGGCATGTCTGTGTACTTACTTTCATTAGAAGGTGTAAAATTATCCATACATCTCAAGAAACATCATAACCTAAACCCTAAGGCATTGTCAAGGGGAAAATATGTTGAATTTTATGGTATAGTTAATTAAATTTATTCCATTTTAGTGAATTTTTTCATCTTTTCATACCCAAAGAGCCACCTATAGCCATGTTAAACTACAAGGTAATCCTCACAGTCATGGCAAAATGAGTTTCAAGTCTCCCTCAAGACAAGATGGGCACATGAATGCATCATAAAGAAATAGGTGACCATGAAATTTTCAATAATTATGAGAAATCCAATTTTTTATTTGATCATAACATAAGGATTATGGTACATAGTATAGGCCATTATATGAAATATGCCTAGTTCAAGGCCTAAAAAGCTTGAAACTAGTCAAATGGCTGAAGAAGATGTGTGAGGAGATATATTTTAGCCTAAATGTTATTTAAAAACATTTTGAACATGATTTTACCTCTAGTATTTTTCAAACCTGATCAATTCCCATCCACAATTTTGTAAACATAGTCATTTGAAGCCTGAATGCTTTATTAGAGGTCAAATCATGCTTGAAAATAGGGGTAGAGGAGTTTTTCAAACTCCTAAAGAGGATATTGAGATAAATGAAGATTATTTTCACATTAAAACATCTAAAATTAATTAAAATAACTTTCAAAACATGAAAACACAGTCAAAAATGTAGAAAGTCCATGCACAAAGATCAAAATTGAGTGAAAATTGAAGATTTTGGGAGCTATAGGTGGAGTTAAGACCTAAAATTTTGTACACAAGGTAATAATTATTTTTAGAACCATATTAAAAAGTTTCATGGACATTGGAAAAGTTTAAATATTCACTATCTTGTCTCTGACCTCAACCTATTCGTTTGATGTCATCATTGGAGCATACTTCATTATAGAGTGCATCAGAATCTTATAAGCACAAGTGAAGGATTTAAAATCATGGGATGATGTTGTTACATCATAATCATACCTATATAGAGTGTAAAAACTACAATTTTTATGTAAACCATGCTCATATAGGCTTTTACAAGTAAATAGGCACATAGGCCAAAAGGCCATTTTTGGACTTTTCAAGAAAAAATGAATTTAAAAGTGTTCTAATAGAATGGTAAAGGTACCATAATTATTTTTTAAATATTTAATAATCTTTTAAGCAACTATTTTAATTTTATCAAAGTTTTTCACTTTTTGCAGTTCTAGGCACCCTTCCAAACCTCTGATTCAGATGCTTGTTTTGTTCACCAAATGTGGATTTTTTCCAAATACTGTTAGTATGTTTTGAATAAATATATTTAATTATAATTAATGAAAATTTTAGATCATTTTAAGTTATTTGTTTTATGAAAAAATTTCAAGAGCGTAGGCAAACCAGAATGTAAGCTAAACCCTGTAGGCAAATTTTAATTACATGGTAAATTTTCATATCTTTGGTATGGGAGCCCAATATTCTTAAATATGTTATGGGATTAAATTTAATATGTATCAATGGAATTTTTTTTGTATTTTTAGGTTTGTACTTCATGAATCATCAATTTAAAGATTCAGCTTTGAAACCCTCTTAAAACCCTAAAAACCTAGTTTGGAGAAAAGTGGATTTTCTTTCTATAAAATCACCATTAATCAACCTAAAACATTTTAAAAAGTCAATAAACTCATATATTATTCCATAAATGTATTTTTTATGCATATAGATACACAAATGAGGGTAGAAATCATGTTTTTGTGGAAAAAATCATGTAAAATAAAGAGCAAGGTAGTTCAATGGAATCTAATCAATGGAGATCAAAGATTAAGACTTTTAATTCATCATAAAATATTAAATTGATCAAAAATAATCCTATAATTGTCCTTTATATCTCATTAAAAATGACCAATCTACTAGAAAATAGAGCAAAATTGGCCTAGTTAATCCTATTGACTGAATGACGAAGATTTTTGCATCAAAATCACATATTTGATGATGAAGAAAGTTGTTCAAAGTTTAACTATTGGTTTTTTCAGGTTTCATGTCTTATTATTGTAGGTTTAATGGTGAACAAAATCATACATTATCCTTTAGGCCTTTTTGGTCAAAATGGTTTAGTTGATCAACTTGTCAAGTTTGAGTTTGGCATTGGAATTGGTCATCAAAGAGTTCAAATTGGAATTACATGCCACTTTTATATTTTTTATTAAATATATTTATGTTAATTTCATCTTTCAATATGTCATTTCATGTGGGAAAAGGCTAAAGAGGTAGTTAATTAGGTCTTAAGGAGTCTTGACTCTAAGTTGACAATTTGATATCATCATGCACCTATCTTTGGTTGAAATGTCATTCAAGATTTCAAACAAATCAAGTGGAGTTTATCTTTGAAGATTTGGTTTATCATTCCATTAAAGAGAGTTTGACTTGTCAAAATTGGGCCCACCATATTCCTATGCCAAAGTTTGAAGCTCTTCATGCAAAATTTATGGAGTTAAAAGATTTTTGAATTGTTTAAACTTTGTAAAAGGAGTTGTCTTGAGTTGAGTCAACCAAGAGCACCCCTTATCCATTTTTAATTCCACTTAGGGATTAGATTAGGTTTAGAGATATATTTATTGGATTTTTGAAGCCATTTTGGATTATTCTTAGAGCTGAAGAGAAATTATAATTTGGACCATAAATTAATAAAGGAGATTTTTATTTTTCATATGAGTTTTGATAGATGATAGAGTGTAATTGATTATGTATCAGCATATCAGTGGGATTATATCTCCTTTTGACATGTCTATTCTTCACCTATTGCTTTCTCTCTCACCTTTTATAGGTCATTTGAAGAGGTAAAAAAGGAATTTTGTAATCCAAAGTTCTATTAATCCTTCATCTAAAATATTTATGCTTAAGGGAAATATATAAATTTTATTGACTCACATGTGTGCATCAGTTTCAATAGCTTCCAAAGAATATAAGTAATTTAAGTGCATCACCTAATTAGATAAGATTTTCTTTCAGTTTTCCCTTTCCCTTTTAATCCCAAAAATCATAGTAGATCATATTTAATTGATAAATCTTAAGGGAACCAACCCTCTCTGGAGGTTCTTCTCAGTATGGAGTCACCCACACTATAAGAAGTTCCAATTATATTAGCTAGAGTGAAGGTGTGTTTTGCACATCTTCAAGCAAGGTGCTCTCTAGAGTGATAACACATAATCAACGTTATTAATTAAGTTTTCAAAATCTAATTTCGGAAAAGAAGAATAATGAAACGTGTCATACTCACTTGTTAATGTTGCATCATGATCCTAATAATCTTTAAAATAAAATATTTCATATTCAAATTTCATCAATTGATTGTTTATCTTTGTGTCTATAACATCAAGATATTCATAATTATTTTCTATTATTATAGCACTTAATGTAGCATCAAAGAGATCAAAAATTTCATCTCAAGCATGATATTCTAAATTAAAAGTGATAAGACATTTATCAAAAAAATTGAATTAGATTTTAGATTATTATAAACAGTGATAAAGTCATAAGGAAAAGAATTATTCTTGTTGTAAAATCAAGTAGATTCTAACTCCAAATAAATTTCCTTATCTAAATTTGGATTTTCTATTTCATAACTCCTCAAAACATCAAGTTCTCCATTATCCATATCTAAAATAAAATCAAAAATAGTTTTGTCTAATAAAAATTTATTATCAAAAAATGAAATAGAGTTAAATGATTGATTAGGTAGATCAAATGAATTAGATTGTCTTGATTTTGAATCTAATGAAAAATCAAGGTTATGTTCAAAATCAAAACATTTTAATAAATAATCTAAATTGTATTCTAATCCTTAAGAATCATTTTTAGTATCTAATGACATGATTTTATCACAAACAAAAAAATGGAAAATATTTAGGAAATATGCATTCAAAATCTAACATTAAATCAGAGAATATTATACATTTGAACATATAATAATTTGATTATAACTATTATGTATATTATTATTCTAATGGTCTAGTGAACAAAGCTTACCAAAATCTTGACTTTGTCTTCAAGTGTGAGCTAAAGTCTCAAGGTTGAGCTAAATTCAACAATGTCAATTTTTTGAATAATTTGATTATAACTATTATGTATATTATTATTCTAATATAGGAATAAAATTTCACCCCTCAGTCTAAAAAAACAAAGATTTCATTTAATTTTCAAAGAAATCACAACAAATATTCACATATGGATTCATTTTCTTACAGAGATAGCATAAACTAGGCTATTAGACTTTGGTATACTTTATTTTTTATTATTTTTTTGATGTAAATCCATTCTTGAGTGAGCTCATCCATCTTTACCATAACTAAGCAAGAAATAGTCACTAAGCTAGAATCAAAATCTGGGGGACTAGCTATGATAACTATGAACTAAAACATTAAGACCAGTTATAGTAATGTGATTTAGATGTAAAATCATGAGCATAATAAAAATAAATTTTATTTAAAAACTCCTAATGAAGTCACCAAATTTTTTAATAGTGAAATTAATTGTGTTAATGAATTAACTCATTTGCCTATTATGAAAGTCAAGATGGAATCATACCAGTTTAATCATAAGGGACCTATAACTAAAAATTAGTCCTAAGACATGAAAAAATAGTATTTTAAGTTTTGGGGATTAATACATTTAATAATAAATCTAAAACAAGATTATAAATATTTATAAAACCAATCAAACATAACATTATTATCAATCATGTTTAGAGGCTTTATGCTTATAAATAATGCTTTAATCAAATATGTTAATCACTATTTAAATTTACTATTAATCATTCTCAAATTAAATATAAAATATCATTTGACCTATCCAATAGAGTAAAGACTATGGGTTAAACAATCCCTTGAAGGACATAATATTAAGATTTGTTGAAAGTTGTATCTAATATGCATGTTCACACTACAAGAATGAAAATAATCTAAAACAATTAAGAAAATCAAACAAATACTTAAATATAAGAAGAGACCTAAAGTAATATAAATGTTAAAACTAATTAAGACTTAAGACTATTAATACTAAGTTATAAATTAATAAATTTTATAAGGTTACAACTACAACAATTACAAAAATAATTAAATATTATTAATAAGAGAATAAAATAGAAAAAGGCTAAATAAGCTAACTATATTAAGATAATGAGAAACTAATAAACAAATAGAAAATAGAAAAGTAAACTAAACTAGCAAAAAAGAAAGATTGCGAGACTTAGAAGAAGAATCAACTTATGTGTATAAATATGAATTTATTGAGAAGCAAAAATGATTCTAATTATAAAAGTCTTCAATTGAAAATCAATTTATAATCAAGATATCAACAACTTATCAAAATATATAACGTATAAAATGGTTTTTGCATATGAATGCATATGTGCAATCATAAAATGATATTAATGCTTGATGATCTTTAGATAATAATTTATGAATAAATCAATAAATCTAGATATACTTACATTATTCAAACATATCACTTCATCATCAGAGAATGCATTATTTGGTCTATCTACAAATAATTATTTTATCTCAAAGATGCTTTGCATAGAAGAATAATGATGGAAAACTTATAAACTTAGAATAACTCTTTATACTTGTATGTTTCTCCCTTTTATTATGTGTTTTCAATCTCTTTATAAAATAACTCTCCATGATATAGTTATGAACCGAGTTTTAATTAAATTTTTAGTCAATTTTAGTTAAAGTTAATTAACTTTAAAAGGTCAATTAGTTTACTTATTTTTGGAATGTTGTTGTCATTGATGTAAAAAGGGTGTGTCATGTAACGACATAATGGTCATTGATGTGAAATATCTATTGAGCATGTTAGTAACCTATTGAGAGTGTGTTCTCAATTGGTATCATGATATTGTCAAAGATGATGAGTGATCAAGATTGATATTTTCATGAATTTTGTGTGCATGGAAGGTACAGATCATATAAGGGTGATCCATGTGAAGGAAATATAGTGAAATAAATGAAAAAAGGTGACTAAGCCTAGTTGGTAGTATGTGATGAGACAAGATGCATTGAGAAGAGTGTGATCATGAGAATTTGAAGTAAAATAATGCATTATGGTTGAATGAAATTCAAGTTTGATGTCAAGGATGATGTCAAAGGTGTTCAGGTACATAAAAGAGAGATGCCAAGTCATATAAAGCTTAGTCATGTGGTTTTAGGTCTATATGAGGCTATGGAAGATTTTTATCATTATAAAGATACTAGTGCAATTATATGAGTGTGTTTTGATAGATTATGTATGTTTGGTTGATTTTTTGTTCATTTCATGACACGGAAGTAATAGGTCAAGGTGCCTAGTGCAATAGAAGCTTGAGCCTAGTCATGGATGGTGAAGGTAAGAGCTAGTGACATGATTAAGTGAGTGAAATAAATCATGTGAGAGGTTTTTAAGGTTATTATATCATGATAATATGGTGGATATACTCAAAATTATCTCAAAGTGAATCTTTGAAGGTAGGTCCTTAAGTATTGGTCTATCCCTAGACCATTCTTAAACTTGACCTAGCCTAATGAGGCATGAAGATAAGTTTACAAGATGAATGTGTGAAGGATAACATGTATATATGTAATTAAAGTTTTTTTAGGAGTGATCACAAATTATTAGGTCATAGTTTATAGTAAATGGCATGAAAAGTGATTTTGAGGTCTCTCAAGTGCATAGAATGAAGGTATGTAAACCCGAGAAAGACTTTCAGGTGTTCATTAACATGTGTAACCTATACATGGTAACTTGATATATTAATTATAAATGGTTAAGGGTCTTATATAATATCTATTGTTAAACCTCTCTAAAACCCTAATAAGGACCTGATGTGAAATATATTATTAAAATCAGCCTATAATGGTATAAAATGACTAAAAAACTGTTATATCATGTATTCAAGTCTCCTAGGTACCTCTAGGTGGTGGTGGTTAGTTAGATGAGAGAGAAAATGCGTAGATACAAGCTTGTTGTGAAGAATTTATTGTAGCAATCAAAATTTGCATTGGTCAAGAAAATAAAATGAATGGAAAAAGAATATAGAGACTCATAATTCATTAATAGGAAGGTTTATTGATATTTTACACCCTTAAATTATTATAAACTACTCATCCAAGTTAGCTAGTCACAGACATACCTAATAGTGTAAATAGTGTAAAACCCAAGCAACAATGAGAAGATGAATTAGAATGTGTTTTTAAGATATAATGATGAAAAAAAAATCATGGATATGTTTTTAATGAATTTTAATACATTTTAATTCTTGTAATAAGTTTTTTATGTCATGTATGTGGTGAAAAAGTTACTTATAAAATGATTAGTTTGGTTCAAATAAGACTGTGAAATATGAGGTAAAGAAATTGGTCTATAAGACCAATATTTGTCATCAAACCATATGTTTTTTCCATTTTATAATGTCCTTAGTATATATAATAACCATTTACATGCATCATGAGTCATGTAAAGTGTCTACAAAGGTGTTGGAGGTCTAAGTCACCATGATTGGTCTTTAAGGTAAACTGGCAGTTCTGAGTGAGTGAGTTACGAAGATGTTCTTGAGCCATTATGCCCTAAGTGAAAATGTCCAGTGAATTTTGTAATGGTATAGATGTGTAATACTTTCCAAGGGATCAAATGGTAATGTGTTGATAAGAAGGCCTAATGCAATTAGGTCTCCATGAGACCTAAAAGTGAAATGAGGCCTAATTGAGTCATGAAAAACCAAAAGGGACTCAAAGGTCATTTGAATAATTTTTATGATATTATATAAGACCTATTTTATGGCCTATATAAGAGGTTAATGGTGTGTGGTTGACTAAATGGTATAAAAACAAGGAATGGTATATATACAAAGTAGTTTAAAGCTTATTTGAGTAAGCTTAGAGGAAGTAAATAGATTGATAAATAAATAAGCCTAAGGAGGTTGGGTAACATGATATAAACCCTAATAAAATATAATATAATAATTTAATTGTGATAATTCAAGTGTTATACAATTGAAGATCAAGGTCATATGACCTATTCAGTCTTAATGAGGGTTACTTGAGCGAAGAATCCTAGAGGTAGTTTTGAGAGAGATCAAGTCAATAAAAGTATAAGGAGTGATCATTTATTTTTGATAGGTTATCATAGATACATCAAAGATGTGTTCATAATTTATGATAGTGGATAGAAATCTGAGTGGAAGAGTATAATAAATAAGTGTGATTGATTGAGTTGGTATTTGGTCAAAGAGGGAGATAAAGCTTCCTTGCAGGTTGGTATTTTTAGAATTGGTCTTGGTTGAGTTAGTGATTGTTCAAGAGATATTTGGATTTTCCTTTCAATTTTGTGCTTATATAAGTGTCCTTTTACTGATTTGGTTATTAGTTATAGGGGGTTGTAGCCTCCTAACAAGTGGGCACTTACTAAAGTCAAGTGGGTACTTGATAAATCTAAGGTTGGTGCTTTATGTTAGGTTGGTGCTCAACTAAATTTGATAAATTGTCTTATATGATATTTTATCTAAGCTTTATTTCATTGGGTTTTATCCCCCATGAGATTTTACCACATATATGATGTGTTATCTTGTTTCATGTGATTAGTTTTCAATGCATTGCTAGATCATTGTGTTGCTTTCATAGTTCATAGAGAAGTGGATGTAATTGATTGAAATTGTTTGAAGATTAATTCACCCCCTCTCTCATTCATTGTGCTTCCAACACTTAAGTTATAGTTTATAACCTAACTTTATAGTTTAGACTTAATAAAGGTAAAAAATATTAAATAATAAATATAAACCAAATTATAACTTCTAATGGGTGGGTACCCTATGACTTATTTTTTATCCATTTAGATAACTATATGAATATGCATACCATAAATGTTAATCTTAAAATTATAAAAAAAAATTAACATTAATAATCCATAAATAGAATTTATGAAATAATAAATGATCAAAATAAGCATGAATAAATTACATACATATTGAATAATGCCAAAAATTGAATATATGGGAATATCCATGTTTTGAAACATGAATTATTCAACGTAATACCTTTACACAATAAATATTTGGGCTAAATAACATGAAAGATAAATCTCATCTCAAAATAAAATAATCTTCACTTTTATGAAATATCCATTTTAATATGTTTGTGTCTCATGTTAAAATTGACATCCAAATGGTAGTCATACTATGTTATTTTTGGTCTGTTGTGATGTTTATTTAGTTGTCCAATTTAACACAACAAAAAAATTGTAGATATTCAAAATATATTTTTTTGCATAGCAAAAATAATTTCAGACATAGACCAGCACAAAATACAAAAAAAAATATATATGGAAAATATTAAATAATGTATCATAATTAAATACTTGAAACTTTGCTTTACACCAACTTATTTAATTATCTACATAATTGACAATTATCAAAATAACTAGCTCTTAATATGACCTATAAAAGTAGAGATTAGTAAAACTATTTGCATAAATAAAACCCCAAATATCCACTAAATGGATACATGTTTAAGTTTGAATGCATGAAAAATACCTATCATGTGGGTTTCAAAATCATCCTCTTTATATCAGAATTAATGAACTAAAATTCTTCCAACCAAACATAAACAAACCATCTAAGTCCATGTAAATATATATCCACTTCATTTTCTTTTTAAAAAGCATGTTTTTTATGTACACAAAATATTAGTAAAAACATATATTTTCAAATCTCAAAAAAAATCATCAACCAAATTGAAAGTGTCATATAGAACCAATTTATCAAGGTTCTCAAAAATTCTAAATATGCATGCAATATATTCTATTATATATTTTTCATTTTACCATTTATGCATGTAAAATAAATTCTATCAAATGAAAAACTTGACTAAAAGAATAAACATCAAAGTATAAGAGCATGGAAACTGTTCATACCATAAACAAATAAAATATGCGCACAACATGACATATTTAAACTAATTTATATAACCATCTATATATGCATGCTTATCTTTTAAAAAGAAACCAATTCAACATTGAAAATGATATTCCTTTTACAAAATAATTTGATATAACCACAACTGAAGCAAATGTTTTCAATGATAAATGAGAAAAGCATACTTTGATTATGATCTAATCCTGAGAAACACCAAACACCTTCATAGTCAAAATTTCTTATCCAGTATAATTTTTTTAGATCTTATCTTCTACCAGAGAGCTTGCCAAATGATACAAGTGATTGAAAAACAAATATTTTATGAGAGGCATTTTTCATAATCATTAATTCAATATTCTTGATAATGACGTGTTCACTATCTTAGTGTATACTTACTATCTCCAAAACTAAAACTCTACCAAATGGAACCTTCCAACTATCAATTAAGTTAGTAGGAATACATAAATTTTCCAAATTTGTTTCCACATTTTCAAATCTTGAGGCTAGGACAAGTGTATTTACTCACTACCAAATTCAACCATTGAAAAATCTATCGAACATGCTCCACCAAATTTCCCATTGAATGCATTTAAGCTAGGGATAAAATCAAATATGCTTTAAATTATAATTTATCTTAAGATTAAGATATAATATTATATCTACATTAAAACAAATTAATATTACTGATATGCCAAGGTTTGAATAAAATTTGAACAAATAACTTAAACAAACAAAATACCTATTTGAGGATATATCACATGCAAACAAAAAATAACCCCACCAATGGCTAGGAAAAAAGATAAATATACCATATAATAAATGCTAAGGATTTAGCATCATATATAAATGGAAATCATTGATAAAAAAAGGGTTCAAAACATATGTTTCAACTACCTTATCAAATCTAGGGAAACCATGTTACCTCAAATACATATAGTAATGCTTTTGAGAGTGTAAAAATACTTTGTGACAATGTTGCAGAATAGGATATTGCAGTTGTATAACAAATTATTCTAGCTACAGAAGTGAAATAATAAACAACCAATCTGAACCTACTCTCAAATTTCTTATCATGCATCATTATGGTCAATAATCAAAATATAACCCTATGATTAGTAATTGAATACAATTATTGCAAAATTTAAACACCAAATATGTTGTGCAATAATTATATCACTTTATAACATTTACATCAGTATTTTAAAATATCAAATTATGTCACAACTATAATGTCATATGTTACTAGACAAGATTGAACTTACCATAATGAACTGTAAAAATGAAGTACAAGAATACTGAATTTCTAAATGTAGTTAATATTTAACTGATCAATATTATGATATAAATCATCTCAAATTAATGTTACAAGTATAAAAATCACTCAATATATCAATATTTCATATTCAAATGTGTATAAAAAAATTACTTAAATAAATGCAAACAAGTAGACCCCCACCAATAGATTTAAATGTTATGACAAAGTCACCATATGGTAGCATTGATCATGTCAAGACTTTTTATAAAAATGAGGGGTATTGAAATTATGAATAACAAAATAGGAGGAAGGTTTAAAAAATTGATCTCCTCATTACACTTATTTCACATTAAATTATGGGTATGAATGCAAGAAGTAGTCTTTGAGGAAATTTAATTCCATCATGTCCTACAAAATGAGTTAAATGTGGATAAATATCTAAATTTATATCAATTATTATTTATATGTAAGTAATTATTATGGTATTCTACCTATGTTTCTCTTTCTCCATTTTACCATTTACTACACGTTTATCACCATTCATGACTGTATAAGGTGTTCCTTGGGTACCCATAAGATTTATCCCACATACCCAAACAAATATCAATCCCATCAAATTTTTTATATACCTCCATATATTACTCACCTAAATTAAAGAAGTCATTTTTTGTTAATGCATCTAACAAAAATTTATTTCTAGCCTCTTCATTCATGGCTCTAATTTTACACCATACAACTTTGACTAAATAAATAGGAATTTTTTTGAGATAGTCTAATTTCTACCAATGATATTCCACATTTTATACTTCATCCAAAAACATCATCCATTTTATATGCAGACTCATCAACATATTAATATGATGAATTGGGTAGAGTGGCATTCAATTTTTGATGTTTTTAAGCATTTAAGGGTCTTTTTATAATGTTTTTGTAATGATTATAATTATTGGCATTAAAAGAAACTAGATATACCAAATAGGTTTGTCTCTCTTATAATGAATCCCAAATGTTGACATCACCCACTTTTGGGACTTATTTTAATCTAACATCCATTGGTAACCATCTATGTTGGCCAATTTTGAATCAGACCATTGTATGAGATATCCTTTAGGTAGGGATCATCCTTTGCAAGGAGTGTTGAATACTCTATCCATATTCACACCAAAGGTATTGGCATCTAGTACTTTAAATTTCACCATAGTATATTTTTAATTATTCCATCTACAATATATTTACTCTTAGATGAGCATAAATGGATCAATTTGACACCAACATATCTAAACTTCAAAGTGTGTTCACCACTATGTACAAGGGATGGACCATCTAACTAATCACTCCCTTTAACCATTAGGGCACTTCTTGTTTCTCAGAAAACCAATTTTTTAACTAGACAAGATATTAATTTCTTGGGTTTTATCAAATTTAAGAATTCAATATAATAATTTACCACATTTTTTACCATCACACCAAAATTCATGGGTCCCAATATCTCTTCATAAATTTTATGATCTTCTAGCACATGAGTTATAAATCCTCGATTTATGTCATCATTTTTTCAAGAACATTGATTTTAAGAACCACATTTTTTGTAACAAAATTAGTTTTATCTTTAGGCCCTATAATGATATGGGTGCTTATAGTGTCATCACTACAATATCCATCTACTTCAATGATAGAAATATCATCCTCCAAGTTACTATATGTGATCACTATGAGTTGGGGGAATTGATGAATGTGTGTGCTTTGATAATTCACTCTCTTTCCAAGCAATGTAGTATTTTTTATTCTTAACATCTACCAAATTTTCAAATTCATCAACTAAAAATGGAAATTATACTTTTCCATCCAATACCATGTTAACATTGAAAATAAAAATTCCTCTTCCCACGTCTATAATGTAGACTCCTCTTGTTTGGATACACTCTACCCTCTACAACTTTGGTGCCTTTTGGAAAAAAAAACCACCTAATCATCCTCTTCAAATGTAGGAGACATCGATGCTATAATAGATAAAATAAAAGATTTGATGTAAAAATAAATATATAAATTATATTAATATAAATGTAATCTAGTGCTTGATTCCACCTATTATCCATAATATACAATATTTTATATTATTATTCAATCAAAATGATTGATTTCACTTAATATTATTCTAATGGTTATAAATTTTGGCATGCAAAATTATTGAAATATTATTTAGGGTGTTGTTATATAATTTTCCCCATGCTTATTCATAATTGGATAAAATAATTTATAATGTATTTGTGTTGACATGCATTGAAAAAAAAAATCAAACCTTGAAAAAAACCCTTGCCAACATTCCCCACCAGTCAAAATTTACCACAAGAGACATGAGAAAAGGGGAAAATTAAAAATTTATGATTAATTTATTATTATATTAATATATGCAATATTTATAAAATATAATACTTATTATTATTACTATATTATGTTAATTTTTATTATTATCCTCAAAAATATAAGTCTCCATTTTTCTCAATTTTTACACTAATGAGTAGACCAAGTTACTGCAATCAATTTTGACTACAAACACTTAGTGAGAAAAGTTGTTTTTAGGTCTCAAAACTTAGGTTCCTACTAGATAAAAATTGAAGCCCTCATTCCTTCCAAATTTTAATTCCACTGAGTAGACCAAGTAGAATAGATGAATTTTGAATATAAATACTAAACCTCTAATTTAAAAAAATTATGAAGTGTTTAAGTCATTTTATTCCATTTACCATGTCCTTTCCTAACTACGGTCATTTTTCTTATTGACCAAATAGGGGGTGCTTGATGTAAAATTTTGATCAAATAAATTAAATGTGATTTGAACTTATTAGTTCTTGACTTAATCATTTTTCCTATCAGATAAAGGAATTTTTATAGGAAATCATCAGTTCTTGATGACATGACATTAAATGATTAAACATTTTTTGTAATGTTAATAATTAAATAGTCCCTGCGTGACATCATTTCTCTAAATTAGAAAATGAGATATTGCTATGAATCAACTCATTTCCTTATATCCATTATTTTTTTATTTCACCAATACAAATTAATAAAAATTTTAATAAAATTTTAAACATTTTATCAAGCCTTGCATAGCTTGATGGAACCCAGATCACTAAAAACCCATAAATGCATGGAAACACATGCCAAAGATATTGTAGATGAATTTTAAAGGTTCTCATTTACAAAAAAAATCTTAACAACTCTTTCTCTTCATGTCAAAATATATTTAATCTCAATCCTTATGCAAATTCATATTTTATGTTGTTATCAACCCTTCAAGCCATTTTCAATAGGTAATTATACCTTGAAAACTCTTTGATTCAATCAACTTTAAATTTTTATAATTATTTCTTATCCATTTATTCTATTTAGTTTTTCTTTGAGGTTGCCTATCAATGCAATAAAAATGATAGTTCCTACACTAATAAAATTGACAAGTTACTATAAAAATATCACTTATTTTAATTGAAAAATATTGTAATTGTCATTAGCCAAATTCCTAATTATATTTATGAATACTATTGATCAGCCATTGTACTCATACACACACAAATTCCCCCTGACCTTGTAAACAAAATCCACCTTCACCTTCTCAAATGAATAACCTATTAGATGACTAAAACTAGTAAAATGAAATATAAATATTAAGGGTATGAGCAATTATATTCAATGCAAATTGGTTTTCTATAAATCCATGATTCTAGGTAGGCCAAGTTAATATAGATGATATATGGGATAAGATACAAGATAAAATTATAACTCCCATCAGTTAAAGACTCTTCAAGAATGGGATTACTCATGTGGCTATTTTACCAACCTCCATTCATTGCATAAATTTATTATTTGCTTGCACCAAATATTATGACCAAGAGATCAAACAAGCAAAATCAATTGATAGTGAAATAGTTACAAAGTTAGACTATAAATCTATGAATGGTGTCTTAAATTTTTCACAAAGAGAAGAGTATGTTGAAATGACCAAATAAATTGGGGAATTTTTTTTTTGAAGAAAATAAGTATGCATGTAAAATGTTCTTATCCCAATCATGGTTGAAAGACAAGAAGAAAGGATCATCCAAGGTGCCAAAAAAAAAATTATAGATAAAATTTTGACAATGAATTTTTAGATATAATAATGCATAGAGTGATGGGGAATTCAAATACTGACACATTCCACATCTAGATGTGTCTATTCATAAATATCATTTATGATGGAACATAATTGATATATTGGGTCAAGATTATTGGTAATTATATTCATGAATAATTGGTTGACTTGGATTCCACCTAGTGCTTTTATATTAATTATTATTTGTTATATTGCATTATAGACATGAAAAAATGGCATGTACTCACACCTGACAGAGTATACACCAACACAACTACCATTTATGAATATTAACCTTAGTTGGTCCTAAAATAAAGCAACAAGAATTTTAGGAGAGTGAATGATGCCTTCAATATGCTATTATTAAGGACATTAGATGGAAATAATGCAATGATTACATTCTTAAAACTACATATATAGTCTCTAAATATGGCAGTTATTGTATTCAATTTCTAAGGTTCACATATATCAGAATTGGTGGTTTTCTTAGTTATATAAATAAACTAATTTGATTTGATAATGATAAAATAGTTATAATAAAATTGTGTTAGTTGGTTGGATAAGTCAACATGAAGTGTAAATAAAATAAAGTATCTAAATTCCATTTTCCAATTGGTTTGAGCTATTATATATGCAATAATTAATCTGATGCTCCGAATATTGAAATAAATTTGGTCAACATTAGAATGTATTGATATGAGTCTAAGAGACCTAATTTTGATATCAAAGGATATGTGGAGTCCAAATTTTGTCTAGGAACAAGATACAATAATATTCCACATATGGAATATTAATATTTAGATTGTGAGAATGATTTTGAAGTGAGGAAATGAAATTTGATGTGAATGAATTTAAGCTAGCTAAAATTCTATGGACTAGAATGGGTCATTAAGGGTATTTTAGATGATGACAATGATTTGATTGACCTTGATTATGAAAATAAAATTCAATTTCTCCCTATGCCATAAATGAATTGGGTTATCAAAGATGTATTTTACTTAGAGGAGAAAACCAAAGTTATCTTGAAAATATCCCAAGCTTGGTTTATGAATAAGGTAGTTGGGCATATAATAGGAAGAAGTTCAGTAAAAGGAAAAGGTTATTATATGAATCCATAGAAAAGGATGACATTATTTGGACCATCTCCTAAATATTTTTTGTATACAAGATGCATTCCAATACCAATTAATAGAGGTGATGGATAAAATCTTGCTAAAAATCAAATGCCAAAGAAGATGTGTGATGATGATGTAACAACCAGGAATAAATTATAAATTAAGAGGCCTTCATCTTCTCCAATGTAGGCAATTATTGATTCTTCCTCTATAAATATTGATTCTTCACCTTTAATAGATAATAATACACAACATTTTATTACATATAACACATATATTATCCATATTCCAACCACATCTACCACTTATCCACCCATCATTCCATCACATCCTCTTAGATCACCTTATCAAGTGCACATGTTTAATCTGCCTTACATTCCATATCCTACACATTTTTACTATCCAACTCTAATTGATCCTCTTCCTCATTCTCTTTCTCCTCCACCTTGTATCCCTTCCCCCTCCAAATTATATTATTGCCTAGGTCTTTGGAATTGTCCTAGTTTATACTCAATAATCAACTCCTCTTGTTTCTTCCATTAGTATCAATGATACATAAATGGTTGTTTCATTAATATGTGCACCCTTTCCTTGGATATAGAAATTGGTAACAAAGAAAAGGGAGGTTACGAAGGTTGTTGTTACTATATTTGATGTAGTTTCTAATTTTTTTCAAACAACCCCTTTACCAAGAAAGCCAGAACCACTTCAAGGCTTATGACATAATCTTCTATAAGTGATCAATATCTTAAAGTTTCAAAACCAATTATAGATAATAATGAGGAAGACATGACTATAATATATTATAGTATAATTTGAGTGAACCGAGGCCCATCAACTCATGAAAGACATATCCATAATTTCTAATTTCTTCTTTCTAAGTTGATTCAAAAGACTGAGAAGGAGAAATAAACCAAGGAACAACTTGAAGAATAGGTTTGTACTCTATCTTCATATTTCAAGTCCATCATTACTGAAAATAAGGAACCTTTTAATGCAACTCCCATCACCTTAATAAAGCCATCACCCCCCCAATATTGATAGTGTTGATGAATGGACCATTATTAGAATCAATAAATATCATAGATAGAGAAGAGTAACATAAAATTAGATTAAACAAGTAAATCTGGATGGTTTGAAATTTATTGAAGCTAGGGAATCATATGTTTCAATAGAATTAGATGAGAAAAGGATCAAAGGTGAAATTTATTTATCAAAAAAGGAATAAAAGTTGTGGGATAAAATGACCATAGATTTATAATAAATGGCCCTAACTAGTGAGAAGTTACTCATTTCTAAAGGAATTTTATCTAAAGTTGAATAAAATTCTTCTCATTTTTGGGTGAAAAGTGTAGAATTGAAATTTAATGCACTGGAAGAAGATCTTGATGATTATCACAGTCTCATCAAGATTTTTGATGACATGAAATCTAATATAACGGCACAAATATGGTTTATTCATGATGAATTGATGAAATAAAGAGAACTAAACTCATTGTACATGTGATGAAAGAGGATTTTTAGAATATGATCAAAGAAGAGTTATTAACAAATATGATTTCAACTTGGAAGTTATGAATAAATTTTAGGTATTTATCCTACACTTGTAGATTGTATAAAAATCTACCCAGTTGTATCAACCAAAATAATGAAATAAAGGAGGTAGTGAGAACATGGAAGGTATGAATCTCAAACACATTTATAACCAAGCCTAAGGAAATTGATTAGGTTGTATAATCATTAAGTGTATACAAGTTTAAGGTGTCTCAAATAAATAAACCACAATATCAACATGTATCGACTGCAAATTATCTTTCATCTCCAAGTGGCAAGACTTATCTCCCTCCTTCATAACTTTCTCTAGGATCTAATTCTATTTTCCCATTTCTCATAGCATACTTGTTATTTGGATAAACCGTTAGCTCTTTTTTGGGGCATAATAATGACTTCGTGTATATGGTTTTAATAAATTATAGTTTTTACTTTTATAATTAAATTAAATTGAATATTAATGTTCTTAACATTCATTACTAATGTATAATTATTATAATATCTATCTTAGAATTAATTAAGCATTGGTATAATATGTTTTATCCATATATTAGTTTGAAAATAATATTTTTTTATTTTATTACCTTATATTTCCATTAGCATTAATATTAAGGTGAAATTTGCATTAATATAGAATGGTACACCATGGATTTCATGGATATAAATTTAGTTTGAAAATGGATATAAATATTTATGAAATAAATATCTTTTAGCCACCTATTTTGATCTAAGCAATATTTCAGGTGACAATTCAGGTGGCAGTTCTACCCCAATTGGTGGTAGAACTTCTGGGAGCCATAACGTTTACACCATAGCTCTATTTGACTCCCTATTTGAACTATTGGAAAGATAATAATGAGGGGAACATCATGAGATAACACTAAGATTTTCTTAGTGGGTTTTAACCCATGAAAACCAAATGGAAGTGACCCAAATTTCAATTTTAGTAGTGCAATCTAAAAATAGTAAGTTTCTAAAAATAGTAATTCCTCAAATTCTATATTGTTTTAAATCATGGAAGTCAAAAAAATTAATATCTCTTGAGATTGGTGACCTTACACATCCTCCTCCTACCTTAAAAATGTGTATAAATGAAGATGCAACCCAAAATGGAAATTAGACATCTCTTCCTAGAGATAGGCATATGTTGTATCTACAATTTTGAGAAATAAAACATCTCTTCTCGGAGATAGAATTATTAAAATTATGTTATTCTTGTTTCTTGAATTATATTTCAACCAAAGCTTATGAGTTTTGGATTAGTGATATCAGAGTAGTTTGTCTTGAGAGTGTATGATCCCAAGGATGAGGTTAAGCTACAAGAAGCTTGGGTGGAAAACAATAGAGCTTCCAAACTATCCACCTATTCACTCCAAATGACCTCAAATGGTAGACAATACTGAGACATTTGATCCTTTCAAGGAAATGGTGAATGAAGCCCTATAACAATAGTAAGTGTAGATGCTACAATAATTCACCCAAATTCTCCAACAAATCTCAAAGGGAAATTCTAGCTCCTCGTCTACACCCCCACATCATTTCAGTGCCCCAACACCCTTCAAGGTTTAGGTGAATTTTGATATCCCTGAATTTGAAGTAAAAATTAATGTTGATATAGTAGAAATTTGGTTGGATCAATTGTCTTCATATTTTTTTGTAAATAAACTCACCAATAAAGAGAAGATCACTTTTGCTCTTTCGAAAACATCAGTGCCTATCAAAAATTGGTGGGAAGTGTACAAGAAGAGATTCAATATGGATGATATTGGCCTTGAGGTGGAACCTACCTAGGATGTTTTCATAGAAGATGTAAAGGAATAATACTACCCCATTGGAGCATATGATGATCTATATATAGAGTGGAAACAACTTTTCCAAGGTAAGGAATAGTCTATTCAAGATTACACTGACATTTTTCATTCTCTATCTTCGAGATTGGGCATCCAAGAAAGTGAGAAACATAAGGTTTTAAAATATCATGGTGGACTACAATGGTATATATAGGGGGAGATGGAACTCTTTAATTTGGAAACCCTTAGTGAGGCATACAAGTTTATGGTGAAGATTGAGCAGAAGCATAGAAGAATGAATACGAAGAGTCAGCTTTCAAAATGTAAAAGTGACAAAGAAGGTCAAATATGAGGCCAAAATTAGAAGCAAAAGGAAGAAAAGACTGGGAAATGGTGTGATTACCACAAATTTGGAACACACTCCAAAGAATAATGTCAAGCCATCAAGTCCCTACTTTTTGAGTCACAATCTTCAAAATCTACTACTCTACCTCATACACACCCTATAATAAAAGAGGATGAGAAGAGATTGTAGATGC
Organism: Torreya grandis; assembly: GCA_037957365.1. Taxonomy (NCBI): domain Eukaryota; kingdom Viridiplantae; phylum Streptophyta; class Pinopsida; order Cupressales; family Taxaceae; genus Torreya; species Torreya grandis. Next base: position 1,098,584 of record JARHVA010001862.1, on the reverse strand, counting down.
TGAGCCCAATGCCATCATTACTTCATCTAGACCCACAAGGAGAGGCTAGACAACAAGGAAAGGTTGTTTCACTATAAGTTATGGGTAAAAGGTAAGCCTCTGCATTTCATTCTTGATAGTGGGAGTTAAAAGAATTTAATCTCTACTAATGTTGTGAAAAGCTTAAATTTATCCATGAAGCTTCACCCAAAGCCATACAATATTCAATGGTTGAGTCCAGGGAGAAACCTCTATGTCACCCACTAATGTCTTTTCTCATATGCAATAAAACCTTTCCAAGAGGAGGTCTTATGTGATGTGGTCAATCTAGATGTTTGTGATGTACTCTTTGGTTAGCCATTCATGTATGATCAACATGGCATCTATGAATAAATAAATTAAAGGATCACTCTCACTCTTGAAATATGATGCTATATGGTACCATAGGTACCACCTTCTACATTTATCTCCCCAATTAGTGCCAAGAAATTCATTCTCATGGTGGTTAAGCCATAGGAATCCAAAAGGACTGATGTTGCAACCCTGACTACACAAACAACACAAAAATAGAAGAAAATAGATACCAAGCTGAAGAATTTCATGGCCTTCCATCCATAGACTAATGGTCAGATAGAAATAATGAACAATCAGACCCTGTATAGTTCCATAAATCACAGTCCATTACAAGTATGCATCGGGAATAAAATCAAAATACAAATTTCACACTTGTTGACAAATATTGATGAAATGGGACCATTGCTTCTTAAGGAGGGAGGAATGATCCAAGTAATATTTCAGGTGATGGTTCTACCTTAATTGGTGGTAGAACTTCTGGGAGACATAACTTTTGCACCATAGCTCCATTTGACTCCCCATTTGAACTGTTACAAATATAAGAATGAGGGGAATATCATGAGATGGAATGAGATATGATTAGTGGGTTTTGACCCCTAAAAACCAAATGTAAGTTACCTAAATTTCAATTTTAGTAGTGCAGTCTAAAAATAGTAATTCCTCAAATTTTGTATTGTTGTAAATCATGAAATTCAAACCACTTAATCTCCCTCAAGATTGGTGACCTTCCAAATCCTCCTCCTACCTTAAAATTATATATAAATGAAGATGTAACCTGAAATGGAAATCAAACATCTCTTCCTAGAGATAGGCATATGTTGTATCTACAATTTTGAGCAATAAAACATCTCTTCTCAGAGATAGCATTATTACAATTGTGTTGTTCTTGTTTCTTGAATTATCTATCAACCAAAGCTTCTGAGTTTTGGATCATATTTTTTTATGTTTGGTAAAATAACATGTTGTTTTTTATTTTCTACATTAACAACATATATAAATCATAATTTGACCAAATGTTTTTAAAACTTATACTTTAATGGATATGATCTTGCATGTTCAAAAAATTAAGTGATGAGACTTTTCTTTAACATTTTTATGGATTAGATCTCAATGGGTCATAATTTAAAATAATTTATTATGTGCATATTACAAAGTGCACTAATCAAATTTTATTGTGTTCAAATTTAATGGTGTTTTAATTCATACGGTTCATAAAAAAGAGGTTACTGGAAATAATATCAACATATCAAGGGTTATAGATCTCAAAACAAAATACTACTTCCTTCGATCAAACTTAAGGTATTTCTTTCACATATGTTTATGTATACATTAAAATCATGACATATTTTAGACATGTTCACATGATTATACATGATGTTATATTTATGCATGACATGATACAATTAAGTATTATTTTTAGATGAGTAACTTTCATGACACAGCCCTCATTTTAAAAGGGGGCACTTTAGTGACATTATCATAAAGACATAAGCCTCCATAAATTGAAAATAATATTTTATATATTTAGAATGGTTTAGATATAAAATAATTTTAGTTACATGATATATATTGACACATCATTAAAAATTATGGGATCACATGCACCTACTTTATAGAGACTTGAGTACAAATTCATACACACTTGTGTGCATATGCATGGGTATATGTGCATAGTTTATAAGAATAGGAATTAAAGGTTTCCACATATACATAAATTTGAGATATATGTTCTTATATTTAACATATAGATGCATATAATTATATAACAATTTGTACAAATTCAGGGGGCATGATATTGGTTCATACGCATGCACACTATTACAATTCACAATTGGCACATTTCCAAAGGAGCATGATATAGATTCATAAACATTTACACATTTAGTAATAAGCACTATCACAATTATTCAATTTCAAACACTTTTTCAATATAAATTGAGTAGTGAGCAACCTTGAATCTATAAATCTATCTGTAGTAATTAATTCATGTTTTTATGCATAGTATACATTGATATTTAGTGATGTTCAATGGCCATGTCATTACTTCTATAGAACCCATCACGTGGTTCCCATTATTTATCAAATATATGTAGTTATTTAGGCTAATACATCACGTTCTTATTCCCACATTTATGAGGGTTGGGATGTTTTGTCTTCCCAACCTAAGGGCCTGCACAGTTACAAAAAATTGGGATTTGATCACCCTACATTTCTCCATCGATAAACAAGAGGGACCAATCTCCAAATGTTTTAAAAAAATACCTTTATCTAATGCTTAAAGAAGGAATCATCATCTCCTTTATTTTATAAGGGAAACATCATTCTCACCAACACATAGGTGTAGTTTTTTTTTGTTCTTTAAATTTTAAATTACAAGATTGGATTTGAATTTCAATCTATGGACATTAACTACCATATGTTTGTTTTAGGTTTTTATTTTGAGTGACCTACATAATTAGATCTTCCTACCAAATAAAAGTGTGATGTACACACTCAAGTATACTTTTCCCTTTTACTCTATAAATTCCATTACTAGAATAAAATGGGGGCAGTTTTAGATACAAAAATCCAATATTAATTAATTGACAATTATAAGCTTGACATAAATTTACCATGCATGACTTGTATGCATAAGTATGGTCCTAACCCATTCATTTTCTCACACCTACATTCTACCTTATGAGTTTCACCCTTTAATTTTGTTATTACACACCTATAAGAACCTTACTATATATTTCAAACCTGCATTCCATCCTGCACAGATATTCCTAGATGTTTAGTTTAGTCCTCATGTGCATGAGTTAGTAACATAATATTAGGTTAGTATCTCCAACCTATACTGACTTCAACCATACATTATTGTCCCTCTCCTAGTAATGGCTAGTTTTAAAAATAATACTTTTCCTTAGGGTTGGTCCTCTACCTAACATGTTAGTGGCATGAAAAATTAGACAATTGGACTCACTCACACACACACACACACACACACACACACACACACACACACACACACACACACACAAAGAATACCTCACTTGATATGGGACTTTTCACTCATGTAGTACACATATATACACTACTACACATTGAGAAAATTTCCCCTGTTCTTACCAAATTTTGAATCAGTCACTAAGCATAGTCAGAAGCTAAGTTTTAAGTACACTAAAGGTGATTCAAATAAATAAGTTTCAAGTATTAAATATAAAGCATTAGCTTCATTCATATATAGGAGTACAATTTCATAATCAAACTATTTTGGAGAACTACAAGTGTCTTGGTTTCCCTTTAAGTATAGTATATGTAGGCAATGGTCACTCATCAATAGGGGTGATTGGTGCCAACTCAACATAGAAAAATTTCCCACTTTTTGTATGATTCTAGTCCTCATAAACACACCTAAGTTTTCAAAGTTAAGGGTGTTAATTTTGTAGTTACATGCATCATCAGGGTTTGACATCACATATAGAATAATTTCAAAGATAAGTAAAGGTGCCCATATGGTTATATATGCTCATTTATACATAAGGAAATATCAACCACTACATATTAGTGTCAATAGTCAATAATAACCCAAATCTTATGGAACATACCCTTAAATAAAAAAAAACATGGTTCTAGATCTAGACAAATCACAAGTTTACTTTAATTTATCTTCTACTATCATAATTTATTCACAGCTAGATAGTCAACTGTAAAATGTATATACTTATCCATTTTTAATACTTACTATATTTATAAAATACCACTCTCTAAATCATTGCAATATATTTCAATATTTTACATTAAAATTCATATTCAAATTCCATATTTATTAATTTAAATTCACTTACTAGTTTCTATCTCATTTGGGCGTATAAAACAAAATAATTATAATATAGGTGATACAAAGGGAACCTCTCATAAATATATCTAATGAATAATATGATTGGTCCCATAGTCTATTATATCATTATTGCATGCTTAAAATACCATAACAATCATCCATTAACTATCTGAGATACTCAAGCCCATGTCAATCATGCCTTACTCCAAGATAACTCATCACATGATGATGGAAAATAAGGGGATGCCTCTATCCAACTTGTGACACAACACTCATATAATCATCAAGCCTATGATCACTTTTCATATATATATATATATATATATATATATATATATATATATATATATATATATATATATATATATAACTTGACATGTATATATCAAATAATCATATAATGAGATATCATTGGTCATATCATTCTGACCTAGTTTTTGATCAATCCAAATCCTACCTCTCATCCATTGTCTCTTATACATTGCATACCATGATCATACCATCAATTGGTATACCTACGATTGTATTTACATCCTCCAAAGTGATACAAACCTCCACTTTATCCCCATATACCTGCAATATGAAGGTGTCAGTGTTCTTATTCTTATAGCACAAGACCATCATAAGTAGATTTGCCTCTAAAATCACTCTACACATCTCCATAATACTATCAAATCTAAAACTAACAAGATAATATTTTTCCTCATCTAAAATTTTGGCTAATGAATCTAAAATCCACAATGCATCTATCATCATTGTCTTTATGCCTGCAACATGCCAAACAAAAAATATTAATTAGTCTCTCATTAGATAAAAAATAATAAAAAATACAAGTAAAACTCAAAACTATTCAAATATATTGGCCATCTTACTTAACTGTATCGGCCATGTGGTCAAAATCATTCTATATCAGCCATTTTTATTAACTATATCAACCATATACTATGTTTTCTAGTATGTCAACCATATTAATTAACTATATCATCCATATACTATTTTTTTTATTGTATCGACCATAAATATTTCTAATGTATCATCCATATAACCTATGTTATTTTATCTTGGTCAAAAAATTGACTGCATTGACTAATCTAGTTAATAATTAATTATATCAGCCATATTAATTATTTTTCATATATTTATATCAACCAATTTCCTTTATTTATATTTAACTATATGGACAATATTTATCTCTACTAAATTGATTATCTAATAAAACTATATTAACCTAATTATGATCTCCTGTCCACATAACTCTATCATCTTGGTTGATGTAGTTTTCTCATGATGACTATTTCTTCCTAAGCCTCTCATAAATGAAAACATTTATAAATTCAAAAATCTAATACCTACCCAATTCCCATTGAATTTTTCTCTTTGATTTGATGCTTTTTGGGATAAATTTTATCATGTGGATTTTCCCTGATGTTTTTTCATAAAGTTATGCTATCTACCCACACCAACATTAATTGCATGTCTTATCTTGATGGTTACAGTAGTATGGCCCCTAACATTCACTTTTCCATCATGTAGCCATTGTCTTTATCTACATAATAAATGGTTTCTCATAGCTCTCAATCATATCTTTGTTTCATCAAGTCCACTTTATGAACTAAAATAAGCATTACAACCTTGGTTCTGTAAGTAATTTTTTAGTTCTAAAAAAATATTTTCAAAGAAACTTATATTTTTCTCTTATTTTCCAAGGATGTTGAAGTAACTAAAATATATTTTTGACACCTTACATCAACATTTTATGTGACCAAACTACCATATTTGTCTTCGCATAACTCTCCCATCGTGTATAGTTTGTTTTTCAATCAAACTAAGTGAAGGTAGTATATGCATTTATGCTCCTTTCATTTTTCTCATTTTATTAGCATTTATTTATAGTCTTGATTTTATCTTTTATGTTAATATTTTTATTTCCAATATCACCATTCCACATATCACTCATGTTACATGTGATGAGTTTTTGGTGGGTAATATATATACACTAATATTTTTAAGTCATTGATAGTTTATTTTATAGGACTTATTGACACATCTTTCTCCCTAAATGTTTGTCCTAAGCAATTAACTAAGATCAGGGTTGGGCCAATTTATGGTAATTTATGGGATATTTATATCATATGATCACCCAATATACATTTTTACACTCATCATCTTCCTCTCCAATCATTTTAGTCTCCTTCATTATTCTTTTCCCCACTTTATACCTCTTCTACCTAGTTCCATGATTTTTCCTGACTAACTTACCCATGTCAAGTTAATTTTATTTGGTCCCTATATTTTTTACTATATCAGCCATGGCCAACATATTCATTTTCTTATTTTTAGTTGCTTTACAAATATATCATCCCTGCATGATATAATTTTTTGCCTTCCCTACTAACTTGCAAGGTCCAAGATAGTATTTTTTTCTCCTAATCTTTATACAATATCAGTTTGGATTGATTCTATCAACACATTTGATAGGTCACATTTAGGAGTTTTATTTTTATATATAAGGCTCCCATTAATTAAACTTTTTATTTTAATAAGCACTTAAACTAATTGAAGTAAACTATTGAAATGGAAATGTTGATATGTACTCATATAATATGAAAACATGTTAATCTATAGTAAACTATAGAATTTATTGAAAACATTAAATTGATCTAAGGTTAGAGAGTGTCCCTCAAAAAAATATTATATCTAACTATGTAAACTTTATATAGGTGAAAATTATTTTTAGACACCTAAATTATAATTCCAGCTAAAACAGTGCACTTGTGACTACTCTTTTGACACTCTTAACCCATGACCTATTCTAGGGCCTTCTAATCACTTTCCATGAGAATGATCCATTATTATAACAAAACATATGATACTAAAATATATCTATTTAGACTACTCATTATCTTAAGTTCATTCTCATACTGACCCACACCTTCAGTTTATTAGTTCTACCTCTTAGGATAATAATGCCCTATTTAGACAATAATGTTCCTTGTTATTATCCATCTCTACCACCAATGTCCCCCAACTAATTAATGGATATTTTCCAAAACTTAAAATTCACAAAAGGGTTAGCCCACAATTTTAGAAACCCCCATTTGAAGGAATTCACAAAATGTAATTATAAAGCCACATTTCAAACCATTTTTCACATAAGAGGCTTCCACAGTAAAAATCATGAGAATTCTAATTGCATATTGAGATAAAATTCCCTATTCTCACAAATATAATTACATACAACCTTAGTAATCATGATATAAAATTTAAATACACTTATAAGGTCACAAGTGATGGTTGAAGCACTTAATCACACTAAGATTACACCAAAATTTAGCATTTTACACCAATATTTCACACTGACCATCATAGCATGGGAGAACTACATGGAGTTTAAACCCTCTTCAGAGTATTGGTATGTAGGTAGTGCTCAACACAAGGTGTGTTGAGGTCAAGCACAAATTCAACTACTAACCCCTTTTATTCCATGTTTGCATTCATCTTCTTATGTCATTTAGTTATGGTTTCAAATGAAAAAACACTATATAATGGTGTATGCATCAGATCGAAATCCCCCATACAATCCATAAAGTAAATAAGTGAAGGTAAAGCTAACCTAAAAATATCAAGTCTCTATTATTTATCAAATATTGGAATTCCCTAGGGAAATTATCATACCCTATTACTATCTAGTTGTAGTGTTATTTTCTAGGACCCTGCCAACTCTTGTTCTATGTTCATATTCAATGAACATAGTCCCCCTGTCAATGTCAGATTCAAAAAACATCACATCTTAGTTTTAAGTTTATATTTCTATTTAATATTTTCCATTTTATTTATTTTCTAATTTAGCAAGTTTCAAATGAGTTTGTGTCATTTATTACATATCTATAGCATTCTGATTTCTCAAAATAGTTTATCATATCTAGGTATTATTGTCCTAGTTTTCTAAAAATTGATAAAACATATCGATGAATTCATATATTAATTGAATATCACAAGCCCTAGATTTCCCTATGTTTTTTCCTTATAAATTTTGTGTTAGGGTTTAAAATTAAGTTCTAATTTCCTTATCAATCAAGCAATGAATAGAGGAAAAAATACAAGTAGAACAAGTGGAAAAATCAGAATTAGTACACAAAACAAAGACAATTAGTATGGATACCAAAGGATAATTTAAAGTAATAAAATATTAAAAAATGCCAATTTAGATAAAGAAAGAGTACAAAACTATCAAGATGAAAAATAAAAATTAAAAAATACACAACATAAAAAAGAGTAATTACAAAAGGAATGTATCACAAAGGAAATGTTACAAAAAGATCAAGAATAGAAGTTGTAAAAACAAGTTAAACACTACACAATAATACATCTTCAATAAAAGGTTCCAAAAAGGTTCAAAATAAAGTGATGCCTAAAATCCAATGTCAAAATCATGGTTTCAAAGGATTTAACTCACAAGCATTCATCATTTCTCAGGCCTTTGACTCTTAACCCTCTCTTAGATGGAAAGTATTGTACCAATGTTGTGATCAATATCACTATTAAAATTATTGTTTTTAGCATGACACTTTCATAATTTTGTATATATAATAATGGAAACTTGAGTAAGGCTATAATATCTAAACCATTTATTTGACCCATTGAGATACTTTTCACAATTGGTTTATAAACATATACAAAGGTATCTCAAATATGTCCTAGTTTATCCCAATATAACATTGAATCAGGAAGATATTGGATGAAAACAATGGGGGGAAATGGGTAAAGATCATAATCATGTCACATTTGAACATGATATTGTAATAATTACAGTTTCTAGAAAATACGGAATTAATTTAAAATAAGAGTAAAAAATGAAAAGCATGTCTTCATCTAGTAAATAGATAAATACAAATAACAAAATATTAGTAGAGGCACATAATAAAATACATATTATAAAATAAAGATTGAAAAGGTCAATACCACAATATGGGGCAATTGGTTTTAAATATCTAGATACTTCACAATTGCATGATCCTCTTAATTTTCTAAATAACACCATTCATTTGTTTGATATAGGATCTATTGATGGTAAGGCTATTAAGGGAGTCATTAGTTAATATCATTCTTTCCATTTCTCAATTAATATATGCAAAAATATAAAAACAAACATATATTTCATAAAAATTCAAAATCAAGACCTATGAATTTTTATGTTTAGTTTATTTACATCAGTCAATTTGTTCATAATAATCACTAGTTATTTCTATCCACTTTTCTTATCATGTATCCTTCACAAGTGTACATGAATGAGTGTAGAGATAGAGGTTGTTAAATCCACTTGCAGGTTATTTCACTATCTCATATCTCAAAAAAGAAAATCAAATTATAGCACCCTATTCATACATTAGTGCACCCCATGATTGTCCAATCACATTGTTATTGTCCCAGTAAGTACAATTTATCATTTCTCATATCCAAATCACACACAAGCCTTCTAAAACTTGTATATAGATCAGCAAGCTCACTAAGGGTATATTATACACAAGTTGTATCCTTCTTTGACTATCCCTTAGTGTTCAAGCTCAATTTTTTACATAGCATAACATATTTTGATATTTTTCACTTACTAACACAATGCTATCTTATAGGTTACCTAAGTTACTTAATCTACTAGTGTTACAGATTTACTATATAGATCAATTACATATATTCATGCATGTTTTTCATGTTTATTTTCCTATTTCATGTCTTGTGTGTATTATATGTTTAGCTTATGGAAATTTGAACATGTCCTTATGTGTGGTTCTAATCACTAATTTTATGTTTATATGCATGTGAGTGAAATTTTAACATCCTTTGTATGTGTCCTCTTGGCCTTCTATTGCATATTTTGTGTGTACTATTTATTTGCGTAAGTCATGGCCATGACACTTATTTTATTAATTTGATCATTTTTTATGCCATGATGAGCATCATGCATCCACCAATCCCTTTTAATTCCATGATGGATATATGCATCCCTCCCCATGTAGTTATATTCAACTTTAGGTACTCAATTTTGGTCACTTATCTATGTGCTTAATTGATAACATCTATGTTTATAATATCACTATGTATGCTTATTTATACATGCATCTCACATTACTATTTTTCTTAGTTTACATATATGATGATGACATGCTCCTCCATGTTATCATTAATACTTACATTACATTTTTTACATAACATCTATTGCATAAATTTTTCTTTTGAGTTAATTTATTGTGCAAGCTCAAAAACTCACCTCAAAAGAGGGGGCATACATAGTGGCTTATCTTATATACTAATCCTATTTAGTAAAATTCAAAGACATAATTCTATAGACCTTATATGAGGATCACATAACATACTCAAAAAACACACAAAGGTCGGTTTTTATTTGGACAATATCATACCTTAATATTGTCCTATTCCCCCATTATTGTCCAAATACCCAAAAAATAGCCAATCTCAAAATTTCTTAGATTCTCAAGAAATAAAAGATAATATACAATAGGTACATAGTTTTTTTTTTTTTAACTCTAGTTTTATCCCATTTTTCCTCAATATGGGGTCATCATATGTGACATATGTTCCAAGTTAGCATGCATGTTATTATTCAAAATATCAGTTGTTATTACTCAGTCTCATAATCCATATACACCAGATATAATATTAGGGACATATTCATGACATATGAATTCTTCACTTATTTTTGGATCATTTTCATAGGTGTAATGATAATGCTCATCATTATCCACATTGTATACACTAGAACCAGATTATACTAACTTTTTTCACTAGAATTCACCTCATTCCATCTACAGTTGTTGTTTCCCCTTTCTACACCAAAACAATCTATTTGGATTCATACAATGATTCCAAACTACTTCAATACTTTGGGTATGAAATTATGGAGTCAATCACACCTTGAGTTATTAAGCACACTCTCTTATCAATGAGGATTAGGGCATACACAATCCAATCCAAGCTCTTCAATGAAAATAAAGTCTCCAAAGGTCCTACCCTCTACAATCACTAGTTTGCACTAGGAAAAGATAATGGTTTGCATACCTGATCAAGTGTATACATTATTTGTTATTAATATAGAATTTTTCTCATCTTAACTTCTTGATTTTCATCTTAAGGACTAAATTACATGTTTCATTATAGGTTCATGTGAAGCAGAGTTCAACATTATGGCTACATTCAAGATTTTACTTCATAGGTAAGATCAAGAATATATTTTAATCTAGTAATTTAACATATTTTTCATTACTATAATAAAATGGGGCAAATGTAGACACATAAATTAATGTTTTAGCTAAAATGTTACACTTATTACCACTTTTTTTACATAATTATCCTATGATCTATTTTAGGGCATTTGACCACTTTCATTCACTTTCCACGTGAATGATCCATTATTATAATCAAATATATGATCCCATAATGTCTCTATATAGACTAATCGATAGCCTAAGCTCATTCTTAGACTAACCCACACCTTCAATTTAACAGTTCTATCTCTTAGGACAATAACACCCTATTTGGAAAATAGCACTTCCCACTATTATCCACTTCTATAGGTAGTGTCCTCCCATTAATTAATATATTTTTTCAAAAATTCAAAAGTTACTAAAGGGTTAGCCCAGTTTAGCAAGCCCTATTTGAATGAATTCCAAAAATACCACTATTGTAACAATCCTCTAATCAGGTACTAAAAAAACTCACTAGATTTTTTTATTTTTTATTTTTGTTTATGTGCATACAAGAGTATTCTAAAAAATGGTATGTAATGATAATTTAATGGTATATAAATTCCTCTCAACACAAAAAAAGCACTTGAATCTCAACTAGGCATAAACCACATAAATGATTACTAAAATAAGGCTTGAAGGGATTTAGAATCTAATCATATAAAATGTTTGGCATAATTTTTTCTAATCCAATATTACTCAAACATAAGATGATAACTTAATATAATCCATTATAATGATCAATTTTTATAATAATAATATTATAAGTTCACTTCACCTTAAGATTCCTTCTCGAATGGAAAACAATAGAATAGAATGGTCATTAGACTTAGGGGAATGAAACAAGATAATAACTTCTAGTCCTTAATTCTAAAAATTTTAAATGACAACTAACTCTCAAAAGAGAACTTATGATAACCATTGGCATCATTCCTTGAACAACATGATTCTTTTTTAAGCATCCATTATAAGTATTTGATCTATAACAAGGTCTAAGTTCTAAATCTCTACCAAAACTTTCTGATCATAAACTAAAAAGAAAAAAGAAAAAGACATAATAATAATAGAACTTGAATTATTCTCAAGGAATAAAACATCCAAACATATTTTTATATACAACTAAAATTAGCCATTCATTAATGCTAGGTAGCAAGAAAGACATATAGGTCTTTGATAACCTTGAGGAGTTACAAAAGCATTTAAGTTACAATGGCAACTGATTAAACAAATCAAAACTCTTTGAACATCTATCTCAAAACCCATGTCCAAAATTCCAATCTTAATTAAATATTAAGATGCAAACCATAAAACATATAACTAAAGCTAGTTACTAGCTCCAAAATTTGACATGACTATGCCTCTTTAAAATTGAAAGATGTTTGATTGAAGAAGATAAAACATTTTACATTTGAAACATAGCCTATTCACTTTTATATCTTGAAGTAAATTTTCTCACTAAAATAATATAGTCAACACTCATGTTTAAAGTAATCCCACATTTACCATTCAATGATAAAATCCCATTCTTTCAAGTGTTAACTAATTAGCTCTTTTGTTATCATTTCCAAATGTAACAACTCAAATCTAAAAGAGTATTTGAATCATTATGATCAAACTCTTATATATATACAATAAACTCATCCTTCATTTCCTTCCAACAAGGATATCTCATGGTGAATTTATAGGCATGGTCTTAATAACTTAAACTTGCACATAGGCTAGGATCAAAACTAGCATACAATTGTAATAAAATTGAATTCATTCTAGCTCCTTAAAATTAAATGAATAAAAATTTATAATGGAAGAAGAGATGTAAAAAATTATCCTTTCAATCAATTCCTTAAAAGGAAGAGGAACCATTCAAGTTTAACATCTTATTGATAAAATAAGATTAGATGACCTATTTGAATGGTATTATAACAACAAACACACTGATGAAAGGATGGTTACAGAATACAAGATTCCATCCTTTTAGAACTTATTAATAATATAATTAAGAATGATATAACATAATCAAGTTGAAATTTCTTGAATCATCTCCTATCAACTGATAATTTTAGTAAACATAAGGGCCAACGGCCATGAACTCAAAGGAACAAATATTTAATAAACCTAAAATTTAATGAAATGCATTCAACCAATTAAAATGCTAAACTAGAAACAAAACCTCCACTAAAATTAAGCCTTACACATCATATATTAATCATAAATCCCATTAAATAGTGTCTTGAGATGAAATTAAAAGTAATCAACATTCTTTCTTACAGTGTTGATATAATATATAGCCCACTTTTGAACAACCATGTCAGCCTAATGTATTTCAATCACTAATAAGGATTTTGTATGATTGTATTTTTGAGATATTGATTAAAACTAATATAAATAGTAAATTAAACCCAAAATTACATTAACATCACAAGTAGGGAAATGAAGGAACAATCAGTAACTTAAGGATCAAAACTTACCATCACCTTGTTCCTTGTAGCTTCTCTCCAAGATTTTTTAACCGATTTCAATGCAATTTTTATTGTATGTGGATTGCTTAATGGTAGCTTAAAGAGGCCTCTAATGGATTTCTTGTATATTTGAATGGATTGAAATAGTATAATAATTTTATGGATGGTATGAGAGTATATGTAAGGCTGATGAATTTCTTATTAGCTTGGTCATGCCCCAAGCATGGCTTTTTATACGATGGTGGAGGGAGTTTCAGGGGATTTTTTAATTATTTAAAAGCCTCTAGTTTTAGAGAGTTATATAATATTAGGGAGGATTTTATAGATATAGATACTTATAGGTTAGGTTAGGGGATAATGGGGAATAGAGAGGATTAAATGAGGTTTAAGGTTAATAGAAATGTAGGAGGGGTTAGGGTGGTAGGTTGGCTAGGGGGTAGTTAAATAAATATCAATTTTCAATTTATAAGTGGACTAATGGGTTGTTAATGAAGTAGGATTAGTAGTTAAGTGGGATGTTAGTAATATAATCGGATGATTAATTGGGGGTTATATAAATTTTTATGGGATGTGTTGACCACTTTTGGTCCAGTAGACCAAAATTGGTCTCTTTCTTCCCCTGTTGTTTTGAGCTAGTTCAAATTTGGTTTGCACAAGTCTTTCGGTAGAAGATGAACCAATTCAAAGAATATAAGGGTTTTTAAAAAGCTTCTTCAGACATTTTGTCTAAATAAATTCATAATTAAAGAGAGATAAAATGATTCAAGACACTTTTCCTTAAGGTTGGAAAAAGTGGTTCAACGTCAAGGTTCGGCAACATGATCTTTCTAAGAGTTTTTTTAAATTTAAACCTTAAACCATTGAACTATTGAACCATTGAACCATTCAAGAAATGGTTCAATCAGTTGGTTTAATCGGTTGGTTTAATAAGTTGGTTCAATCTTTTGGTTCAATCAGTCCATTCAAGAAATGGTTCAATCAGTTGGTTCAATCAGTTGGTTTAATCTTTTAGTTCAATCAGTCAGTTCAAGTGATTTGGTTCAAAGTGTTGGTTTAATGGGATGGTACAAAGAATTGGTTCATTCGATTAGTTCAATCGAATGGTTCAAAGTGGTTGGTTCAAGTGGTCAATTGAATGAGAAGAACATAGTATTGAACCATTGAATTGTTGAACCGTTGAACCATTGTTGGTTCAATCATTTGGTTTAATAAAATGGTTTAATCAATCAGTTCAATTAGAAGGTTCAAAGGAGTCTCCTAAATCCTGAAAGATAGGTGCCCTTGCGAAGGGCAGGGAACATTTGTGAAAGGATCAAAGAAAAGGCTGAAGGAATTGACCAAATGGTGACGAGTGCATGAACATTAACTTTATAGCAATGAAATAGCCATTGATATTTAAATTAAATGTGTGAACCTAAAGGAATTCAAAGGCTTAAAGCCAAAAGGAAGAAATCACCAAGAAGGGAGCCCAAAGAGCCAAAGAATTAGTAGAAGATAGCCCCCGAAGGATGAAGGAGCCAAAAAAGACAAAACCAAGAAGAGGCAAAAGAGCCAAGTGTCAAAATGGACAAAATAGTCCAAGTGGAAAAGGAAGGTGTTGACTTAAGGAGTTACTCTAGTGGTTGACATAGTATTTGCAAGTGGTCATCAAGGGGCACAAACAGTGAACGGTGCGACCCATTTTTCTTCACCTTACATTGATGAGAAGACAAACTACGTGAATGCCTTGAAGGAGTGGTCTTATTTGTAGATAGATGGTGTGTCTTATGTTTTCACACATGACATTTAATGTATTTGAAACACCTAAAGTCAAAATTGGAGCTGACACAACATTTACTTTCAAGAGCTTCCTCTCCCCAATGCTCCCAGCACACATAGGCCACTTGTCAAAGGGCACCAAAGTCTTTTCCAAAATGGGCACTTTTATTTTCTTCTTCTTTATATATATTGTAACTTCTCATTTTAGAAGATATCTCTCAGGTTGTAAGGTAGAGCTCTACCAAATTTTACCTTGAATCAAGACATAGCATTTTTACCTCCATTTGAGCTTACACTTTTACATATGTCTATGGCTTTGTTTTGTGTTAAGTCATTTTTCCTTATGCTTTCACAGAATGATTCTAGCATGTCTAGTGTATTATGAGTTCTTCTTTTATAAGTTAGCTAGAAGTGTCTACAGCAAAGTATAGGCACATGTGAACAGGCTGCCATAGTGTGTCTTAAAACACCTCTGGTAGTTCTTCCTCCCTATATCTCCAGAGGACCCCTAGCTCACTGATGTTGAAGATTTTATCATATCAAATGAAGTGTATGCCAGCTTGTTCTTGTTGGAAAGTGTAGGCTCAAGCTAAGTAGATCAACTTTTTTGGTGCATCACCATTTAGTTTAGGTTCCATTTTCAGCATCCTTCTCTCTTTTCACCCCTCCCCATTATTAGCAGTAGAAAATCTAAGAACTCAGAGATGCATCAAAGGGAGCTAGCCCTTATCTAGAGACTCTCCCCTCAATTTTTTCAAACCCACAGGCAAGAGAGGAGTTTCCATTGTGATGTGTGGAAGACAAGAGCTCAACCTCCTATCAAGGGTGCAATCCATAGCGTCAATAGTTTTTGGCATGCCTGGTGGGACCATGTTTTAACACTCAAAAAAGTTTCAGGATTGGTGTTAGTCCTATTACAGTAGAATGAATGATTAATACATCACCTAACCTTTAATCAAGAAATGATGGGACCTATTAATTTTTATTCCAAAGAGTTGAATAATTTTGGTGTGTTCTTCAACCAACCAGCCTTTGGAGGATTTTTCATTGACACCAATGGCAACTCTGAGTTAAATCAGCTAGTTAAGCAATCTTGGTGCCATCAAGAAATCACATTTTTTGTATGTATAATCCCATTACTCAGCATCATGGGCCTTGTGTTCCTTCATATAACTTTGATCAAGCTTAGGTTGTTCATGGAATCACCTCAAATAGCTCTCCTAGTTGCCCTTCAATAGTAAGGGAAGTAACACTAGAATTTGAGAAGCAGGTGATGGAGATAGATAGATTGGATGAGCAGTATAGGTATCAGCAAGAGATTATGTACAAAGAGGAGTGTTTTTTTAGGCAAGCTCAGGACTTGCAATCTATGAAGGAAGAGGTAGAAAAATGGAAGAGTCCATTCATTTAAGGCAATCAGCCTTGTGTGTCCCTTCCTATTCTAAAGAAAGCCTCCTCTTATGCACCAAATCCTTTCTACTAGATAGCACTTTCTCACTCTAGGTCATCTGATGTATTAATCACTCTTGATCTTAACCCCTTGCACCTAGCTTTCAAACATCAAAGGTCATTAGAGCAACCTCTCATGGAAATGAACCTTCTCAATTCCTTAGAATGTGAATCCTCCTTTGAAGGGAATACCATGAACCAGCACATCTCTCTTGAAGCAGCTCTTCTTGTGCATGAGAAGACCCTTCCTAGTCTTTCTCAACCTCCTCAAGTCATTCAACATGATGTCAAGATTCCAAGTTGGAAGAGGGAATATCATAAACTAGCTCAGGAACTTGAAGAGGATAAAGTTGTTCCTTGTCCACAAATGGAAAATTCCAATCCCAAGGTCATGAATTGGAAGCAAACAATAGAATCATGGGGCAAGAAGGAGGAGGAGAAAGTTTTTTCTCAAAACCTTGAAGAAGTTGAAACTGCTCCTACTCATCATCATGATGCTTGTGACCTCCAAGAAAGGATCTTCCAAGAGAATATAGCCAGGAAAAATGTAGAATTGGAATCCAGAATGAGATCCCTTAGCTAGGGTGTGATGGATGGTTTAGACCAAATAGCAAATTTCATGTCTGAACACACCCTATCTACACCCCTCCAAGATAGCTATCAAGCCACATCTGATATAGATGAATTTTTGGCCAAATGGAAGGAAGAGAATCATTCGATTCTAGCTCAAAACTACCTCCTCTTCCACATGAGTTTAACTATCAGCCTTCCACTTCATCCCTTATCTAAGAGGAACCTATTTTGCAGGAGGCAAGTGAAGAAGAGAGGATCCAATTTTAAGCTACCCAAGAGGTTACCATGAGTGACAATGAAGATGAAATCATCATTGATGATCCTTTTAAAGACATCATCAACAATGGAGAGGAGACAGGTCATGTATACATGTGAATGTTCTAGCAATATGAAGAGGAAAGTAAGCATGGTGTGCTCTCGCCCCCCTTATTTGATGAACTTCCTTGTTGCTTTGATGGGGAGGATGACCATGCCATGGAACCTGAGTTGGAGGAGGACCAGGAGGATGTCTTTGAACAACTAGAGGCTCTAGTTTTTTAGCATGAAAAGGAGAGGCATGTCTATCTTGAGAACAGCTTTAAAGAAGAGAGCCTTGAACAAGAAGGTGATGTTCTATGGGATGAGCAATTAGTTTGTGATCTCATTTTAGACATCACAATAGTCACCCTTCTTAAATAAATCCAAGAGGAAGCAAAAGATGAGTTTGACATCTTTAATAAAGTAGAAGGGGACAAGTCAATCCATGATGCATATCAAAGGGCTTATGGTGACATGCTAGCAGCCATGGATTTCTTGATGAGATACACCAACATGAATAACCAGCAGGAGGCAAGCTTCCAATAACAAGAAGAATACATATATGTTAGAAGCATGTTTGCCCTTAATTCATTTGGATATGATCCAACCAAGGTGGCAGGCAAGAAGAGCAAGTCACTAGATCTCCATTCCATTTAGCCACTTGTCTGGCACCATAAGTTTCCTTGCCATGAAGGAGACTTAAGAATTTTTCCCTTTGATTTAAGAGGGAGGAAAATATACCTAGTTAGCTATATATAGTATTTTTTTTAGTTTTCTTTCCCTATTTTCCCTAAGTGTTGTTTGCATAAGTAGTGTTTTTAGCCTTGTGTGTGTTTTCCTTTGTGTTTGGGGTAAAAGCTTCATGATTGATTCTTGGATCTATCGAGGTTGTTGCTAACTTTTTTCAAGTTGCATTCTAACTCTGTGCCCAATGGAATTTAAGGCTACTAGCTTCTAAGCATAGTAGGTATGCTTCCCCTGGGAATCACCAATTTGTTGACCATTTTTGGTCCAGTAGGCCAAAATTGGTCTCTTTCTTCCCCTATTATTCTAAGCCAATTCAAATTTAGTTTGTACAAGTCTTTCAGTAGAAGATGAACTAGTTTAAAGAATACAAGGGATTTTACAAAGCTTATTCAAACATTTTGTTTGAAGAAATTCATAAGGAAAGAGAGTGAAAATGATTCAAGACACTTTTCCTTAAGGTTGGAAAAAGTGGTTCAACGTTGCAGTTCAGCGACATGATCTTTCCAAGAGTTTTTGAAAATTTGAACCTTTAACCGTTGAACCATTGAACCATTGAATTTTTCAAGAAATGGTTTAATTAGTTGGTTTAATTGGTTGGTTCAATCAATTGGTTCAATCAGTTAGTTCAATCCTTTGGTTTAATCAGTCCATTCAAGAAATGGTTCAATTGATTGGTTTAATTGGTTAGTTCACTCAGTTAATTTAATTAGTTGGTTTAATTAGTTGGTTTAATTAGTTAGTTCAAGTGATTGGTTCAAATGAGTTGGTTCAATGACTTACTTCAAAGATTTGGTTTAATGGGATGGTTCAAAGAATTGGTTCAGTTGGTTAGTTCAATCGAATGGTTCAAAGCAGTTGGTTCAAGTGGTCAATTGAATGAGCAAAACATATTATTAAACTATTGAACCATTATTGGTTCAATCAAACAATTTAATCAGTCAGTTTAATCAGAAGGTTCAAAGGAGTCTCCCAAATCCTAAAGGATAGGTGCCCTTGCAGAGGGCATGGAACATTTGTGAAAGGATCAAAGAAAAGGCTAAAGGAATTGACCAAATGGTGACGAGCACGTGAATGTCAACTTTATGGCAATGAAATAGCCATTGATCTTTAAATGAAAGGCATGAACCTAAAGGAATTCAAAGGCTTAAAGCCAAAAGGAAGAAACTACCGAGAAGGGAGCCCAAAGAGCCAAAGAATTAGCAGAAGATAGCCCCTGAAGGATGAAGAAGCCAGAAAAGACAAAACCAAGAAGAGGCAAAAGAGCCAAGTGTAAAAATGGACAAAATAGTCCAAGTGGAAAGCAAGGTGTCGACTCAAGGAGTTACTCCAGTGGTTGACATAGTATCTTCTAAGTGGTCATTAAGGGGAATAAATAGTGAACAACATGACCCATTTTTCTTCACCTTGCATTGATGAGCAGAAAAACTGCATGAATGCCTTAAAGGATCAGTCTTGTTTATAGATAGATAGTGTGGCCTATGTTTTCACACATGACATTTAATGTATTTTAAATACCTAAAGTCAAAATTGGAGATGACACAACATTCTCTTTCAGTGGCTTCCTCTCCCCAATGCTCCCAACACATGTAGGCCACTTGTCAAAGGGCACCAAAGTCTTTTCCAAAAGGGGCACTTTTATTTTCTTCTTCTCTATATATATTGTAACTTCTCATTTTAGAAGGTATCTCTCAACTTGTAAGGTGGAGCTCTGCCAGATTTGACATTGAATCAAGACATAGAATTTTTACCTCCATTTGAGCTTGCACTTTTGCATATGTCTATGGCTTTGTTTTGTGTTAAGTCATTTTCCCTTATGCTTTCATAGAATGATTCTAGCATGTCTAGTGTATTGTGAGTTCTTCTTTTACATGTTAGCTAGAAGTGTCTATAGTAGAGTATAGGCGCATGTGAACAGGCTGCCATAGTGTGTCTTAGAACACCTCTGGTAGTTCTTCCTTCTTGATAAAGGACCCCTAGCTCACTGATGTAGAAGATTTTATCATATCGAATGAAGTGTATGCTAGCTTGTTCTTAGTGGAAAGTGTAGGCTCAAGCTAAGTAGATCAACTTTTTAGATGCATCACCATTTATTTTAGGTTTTATTTTTAGCATCCTTCTCTCTTTTCACCCCCCCCCCATTATTAGTAGTAGAAAATCTAGGACCTTAGAGATGCATCAAAGGGAGCTAGCCCTTATCTAGAGACTCTCCCCTTAGTTTTTCTAGACCCATAGGAAAGAGAGGAGTTTCCATTGTGATGCGTGGAAGACAAGAGCTTAGCCTCTTGTCAAGGGTGCAATCCACAACATCAACAAGATGTAAGAAATATTTCATAGGATTTAGGATTTTAATTAATCGACTAGGATTATGGTTATAAGATAAATTAGCATGATTAATAAAATAATTAAGGTGAATGGATTTAGGTGCATATGGATTCAATCCACAATTATAATATAGTACATACAAAAACAAAAAACTATGTCTTAATCATTTTGAACCCCTTTATTAGTAGCAAATTATGTGCACACCATATCATGTGGACTATAGGTGACATGTCAGTTTGTTTACTATTGGTTTTTATTTAGGTTATTCTTAGACTCACCCTATATATATGTTTATTCTAGAAACTTAGATGATTTGTTGATAGTTATTTATAAGATAAATAACCTAGAGGTTATAAATAGGTTATGAATATAGTATAAGTAACCCTTTTTGGTATTTTAATAGGTTATTGATGTTGTAGTTCTTAATGTTATGTTCAATAAGAGTAATTTAGAACTTATTCTATAGGATTTTTTGAAGGGTTATTAACTAAGAATTGTTCTTATTAGATAGTATTAGAGTAAGGAAAGGAATGATAAGTTGTAATCAAGAGTAAGCTCACAAATAGTTCTAATATATCTATATGAGTTATTTACATCCTATAAGACTATGTGTTTGTTTCCATTTGGTATCATAGATAATATTTAAATATTAAGTTTGAGTTATGTTTCTGATTAAGATACAAATGGTATTAGTGTATGCATTATAAATACTTGTGGTTAGTAAGTTTTAACTTTACAAATCTCTATGAAACTCTCTAGAATAGTGTTTTCCTGATACTAAAGTTCTTCACTTGTCTTTCTATGAGTCTAACAACTATTCTCATAATTAACATGTTCTAAAGTCCCTCAAGAACCATTACTAATAATGGTATAGTGAGCATGTAGCTAACTATTTATAGGTATGCTATGGTGGTTGCCTAGCTAAAGATATGTGGAATGTTGGTTATACCAAAAAATCATTGAGTTCATATAAAAATAAGCACAAATAATAGGGTGCTTTAATTGATAGATCATACAAGAACACATTTATGATGAAATATATTAAATCTTTTGGTGTGAACTACCTGGATTGTTAGGTAATTAGTTGGATTGTCTAGAATATCATTTCTTCATATCTAGAACAACTGTTGACATTGTATAAACTAAGGATAAAATATAATAGCTTCAAACCTTGGAGAATAGTTGGACTCAAGTTAGATATCATTGATTACCACAACCATTATTAGATATATTACAAATTTTATAGTACGAGGCTATGTAGAATTTGAAGTGATAAAGTATCTATTTATGTGGGCCATAAGAAAAAAAAAATTAGTGAATGCCTATGATAATTAAGATTTTGGTTGTGGAAAAATAAATGGTATATAATCCTTTTAAAATAGAGTAGTCACTTTAGGAACCATGGGGATTTATGTGACAAATGGGTGAATGGTGAAATAATACATAGATAAAAATTGAATCTGAGGTTATAATGGAGGGTTAAAATGAGCAGGAATGAAATAAGAACCTATAATTAGAGTAAGTATTATGATAATAATGGTGGTGGAATCCCTTGAGGAAAACGTATGTACCTATAACTAGGAGTAAGAAGAGTAATGGAGTAAGAGAAAAGAGTGAGGATGAGAAAGGGAAGTAGAGCAACATGAGAGAAGGAGCAAGGAGAGTGGGCCTCATATGAGTAGAGGAGAGAGTAAAAATACTAAATAAAGAAGAAAATATGAAGTTATTAGTGTATAAGTAGATCAAGCTTAAAGTAGTTATATGTCATAGTTATATAGAAAAGTATTCCATATTGAGGAACTAAATTTGTCACTTAAGGAACATAGAGTAAGTTGAAGATGAAGTACAGGTTTAAGCTATATAAATTATGAGGATAGAGGAATTGATTATTCAACCTAGGAATTCACATCCCTAGCCTAATTTTTTCAACATATTAAGATTTCCCTAGAATCTTTAGAAGATGATGCATGGTGAGGGCTAATGACTGAAGAAGTCCATATCAAAACAAGGAAAGATATAGAGAAAGCCTATAACCAAAAAGTGAAAGGGCTCACAAGAGAACCAAAAAGAGGCATAAAAGACTTAGAATTAACATAAACCAACCTACATGTTCTTAATTAATTGAATGAGTGGATCACATAAATATAAATTTTAGGAGAAGAATAAGGGAGTAATTCATACACTTCATCAATGAGTCAAAACCAAACATAGAAGATAATGAAATCACCATCTAAGGTAACACAAGTGGCATAGGTAAGTCCTATTATTTTGTAGATAACTTTGATCTACTAGCTGAATCCCATAAATATGATGACTCCTATCTTGGAACTAAAAATGGGTTCCTTTATTAATTTGGTATTATATGATGTGCCTATGGACCTTAAACAATACCTACTAACATGTGATATAAAGTGGCAAGCCAAAGGAATTAATGATAATGCAATGAATAAATGTGTATTTATTGGTACCTTATTAAGATGATCCTTAGATTTTATATTTCATAAGGACATGGTCTAAGAGAGTCTGTAGTATGTGAATAATTGGCTTATCATAGATTTCAAAATAAAGAAAATTTCTAGCTAGACCATACAAGACCTTAAATAAATTTGGCAAGGAACAAAAGAGATTGTTCATGACTATGACCGTAGATTATCTAATGTAATGAACAAAGTTAAATTTGTCTTAGAAGACAATGATAAAGTTACCTGGTTTGCATAAGGTATGTGACTGAGAATAAGGTTTGTCATTGTGTAAACATAGTTCACTACAAAAGTAGAGGCAAGAATAGTTGTGACCATGTAGAGAAGATTAAAGATTATGAAAAAGCTTTAACCCTAATTTTTTATATGGAGAATACCCTATAATTCCTCATAAAATTATTAGAACAATAACATGATGTATTATAAAGGCTTAGATCCAGTCTATGGTGCATAGAGTGTGTCAAATAAAGACACCACATATATGAGTATCCCTGAGTGAAAATTAATTTCTGAGATATATGAAAAATAGTGGGGCATGTGACATATCAATGTCACCTTCTACAGTGGTATGTGAAAAATCCATAGACATTGTACTACAACTTCTAAAAAGCACATAATCATGATGAAAATAACTACATAGCTCTTCGATAACTAAAATAAGACATCACCAAAAATGTCTTTATGGTGGTTGCATAACAAATTACTACTACATACTACTTAGGCCAATCCAGTTTCTAAAATTAATAAGGTACCAATCTGGATGTCTCACCATGGGTGTCAAAGGTACCAACTTATCAACCTACAAAAAGGCCTAACTATAATATTCATGTTTAAAATTATATTCCTCCTACCCAAAATTATAATTCTTAAAATCTAGAAATTTTATAGCCAAAACACCCTATTTGGGTATTGTAGTTGTCATAACCCCAATTTGGTAGATATGTGGGTGCACAAAAAACACATGCATGAAATTCTTAAATAAATCCTATAGAATTTAGACCATAGCAGTCCTATAACTTGGGATTCCAAGCTAATAGAAGAGGAGGTGGATATAGGGGAGGTTATCAAGGAGGTGCATAAAGAGGAAGGAGAAAGGTTTTTTATAAAGATATCCCATTTAATGTTATCTGTGTAGAGAATTCAACCATGTATAAAGGAAATATCCCTTGAATCCTTAGTGGCAAGTCTACTAAACTTATTATCGAGTGTCAGATAACCATGACACTAAAGATTATATAGTTTTAGAGAAATAACATGTAGACAAAGTAGTGCAAAATGTTAACCTAATCAACACAAAGCCATGGGAAGATGTTCTTATATAGGCAATAATGTCATAATGGTATGCATAATAAGGAATACCTCCTATCAAAATGTCACAAGATCATGACATAAATAAGGTCACCAAGATAAGTATCCTAAACCTAATACTAAGAAAGGACTAATTAGCAAAGTTTCACATATCTTAAAAACAATCCAAAAATAAGGGACTATAGATCTAGATGATGCCACTATTGATGCGTAGATGTATGGATAAATTGTGTGTATTATTTATCAAGATTGAGTTTTAACTACATTGATGGATCTACTTAAACTAATTATTACCCTATGAAATGGGGATTTATCATAGAACATATCCAACCTACTCCATAATCTATTGGAGTGTGCACAAAAAAGTTAGCAAAGAATGAACAAATTGGTCTAGTATATCAAAACAAAGAAACCTTGGGACACTGATGCTATGATGGACATTAAAATAACTAGGTAATGCCATTTTTTACTTTGATATCATAGTAAACATGATTCTTAAATGAACATGGGAAGTGATTGGAAGACCTACATTAAGATATAGTCCAATTACCCTCAGTCTTGTGGATTATGGGAGAGTAGAGCCTATCAAGAGATTAAAGGATGTAAAGATCAAAATTATAGATCTAAGCCTATGATAAGACTTTAAAGTCATCAATATGAAGACAAAAACCACACATTACCCTATACTAATTATAAATAAATGGGCCTATGATGGTTGAATGATAATCAACATGATAATGGACTAGTTGGAGTATCATCAAGATGATAAGATCATTGTGATCCCATTAAACAAAGTAGAGGCTAAACCTTATATAATCTCTAAGGAACTATATTCATCATATTGTCTTATAGGAAAAAATTGAATGAAATCCAATGCATAAATGGAACCATAGGCACTATGAGAGATGGAATGCAACTTTTTTTTATGATAGTTCCAAACATTCACTATAATCTCTATGAAGTGAACAACTACTATACCAGATTGTAAAAACCACATATAATCTAATGTTACATCATGTAGGTATGCATCAATTAGATAAGATATATGCATGAACTATGTTAATAATGTCCCCAACCTATTCTAAAGTGGATTTTGTATATCATATAGCTCACACTGACGTTAACCCTACTCTAGAAGGCATGCTACACTAGGATACAATCTCCTTAATCATCGATGACTCAAATACCCACCTATTGAAATAGGAAAAGGAGACCATGAAATATGACCTATGTATATGGTCTTTGTAATTGAGCATTAAATACCTCAATATTTTTCAACTAAGGATATTATCTAGTTAATTTTTTTATTCTAATACTATGTGTCAGATATTGATCAAAGGATTAGTGCAATCAACTGTGTACTAAAAGGAATCATTATGAACTGGTGGTCAATTCTTCGAGTGAGAGCCTAGACTAGGAAGAAGTGTGCAAAATGATGATAGATTAGTTCTAGTTACCAAAAGGAGTTATAAGAGATTGGCTAATATTTCAAGAGGGAGAGTGTCTAGAGATTCATATCTATATGTGCATTAAAGTTCATAATTTAGAAGGTGTGGTTGTTGAGTGTTAGGTACACTATTTAAAGTATACCCTAGGTGTTATTCCAACTACTTGGTATATACACAAGAGCATCAAAGAGAAAAAAATATCTGGACATAGGTCCAAAGTGATTTCTTTAAGAATTCATCTTTGAGAGAAATTTATTACAAAATATAAAAGTGTTTCAATGCCATGCGAGGGTTGAAGATATAGACAATCTGATGGAGTTTTCTTTGTATCAAAATGTAGCCTTTTGACCTGAATGATGCCCTAAAGGCCTATCAAGAGGAGAATAGAAAAGAGAGATCTAGGGTTCACCCATGTCATCGAATACAAGAACATGGTGAGTCCGCATTTGACTCAAAAATTGAATAAGATATGAATCTTACAAACTGATTTGTGTCATAAAGATAAGTTGAACAATTATCAAATCTAATCACAAGATAAACCAAAGAAGATAGATTGAAACATATTAATGTACTAGAGAGGGAAGGATAATGGACATTAAGGGGCTCTATTCCTAAATAGGAGTGAAAAAATTATCAAGAACCTCTGAAATAATATGTTAGAAACATTGGCACAGAGGATGCTCCAAAAATGGCACACATAGTAGATTATTAGACTCAAGCAGACATCTTAGAAGCTATCCACCTTTAAAAAGACTACCAAGATGTGTTCCCCAAAAAATTTATAGATGTCAAGGGTGTAGATCCTTCCCTCAAATAAATGCACATCAAATTGAATAAGTACACATGACCTATTAAGGAAATACTATACCACCAAAACCCCAACATGAAGTTGAAATTCAAAGATGAGATAGAGTGCATGCAAGAAATAGGAATCATCTTCCCAATAGATAAAGCAAATTGGGTAATGTTGATGCCTAAAAGTGTAACATATGTGGTTCTTAGTTTTTAATAAACACTACTCATTTCTAAATCTAGAGAATCCAATGCATGAGTTATAGGTTGTGATAATCTTGCTATCTTTGGTGGTATAAAGGTAAAACAAGTGATTGTTTCACAAATTTATATTAGTTGGTGGTTAGGAGCCATAGTGGCTCAATAATTAATCTTTGATTTTGAAGATGATATATGATATATAAAGTGAATTATTCTCAAAACCTAAGTCTAAAGCTAAACTAAGATGATTATTGATAATGAAGCTAATCTAAGGTGAATTGATAAAAAGGAGTAAAAGGAAGGGTAAGGAAAAAAAGAGAGGTGTTATTTATCTCTATTTTAAACATTATGAAAAAGTTCCAATTTCATTTGAACATGAATTAAACCAATGTATGACATGAAGTAGCATAAGCTCAATCCCACCACACATTATGCAAAAATCTAAGGATGGTGTGAA
This sequence comes from Torreya grandis, assembly GCA_037957365.1. NCBI lineage: Eukaryota > Viridiplantae > Streptophyta > Pinopsida > Cupressales > Taxaceae > Torreya > Torreya grandis. The sequence continues at coordinate 1,070,881 of JARHVA010001862.1, read as the reverse complement.
AACATGCAAATAAGAACAAGATTTACTTTAATAATTTCACCCCTTGCAAGTAAATAATGTTAGCCCAAATGCAAAAAGAGTAAATAAAATGAAATAAACCTGAGAAATTTCAACTAATCTAGAATTAGCACAAAATATCAACTCTAAATTTTAATATGAACATCTATAATTCCCAAGAAACATTAAAATATGAAAATAAGATCAAATAAATGAGAGAGAAACCATGATAACAATTCACACAAGAAAATATAGACAAAAATTGCATATATCCTTGCTTATATTAATTTGCTCAAATTTTACAAATAGTTTTTTGGCTCTAAAACTCTCTCTTTCATTTTACCATAGGTAATACCTCTTTATATAGACCTTTCATGAGGTATGTTTATTATTCATGTTAAAAATTAAGGGTATTTTTCCTTTTACAATCTTTTGATAACCTTTTATACATTCTAAAATGACTAACCTATAGGCAATTCACTTTATAAGTTGAACATGCCTTTATAAAATAATATTCTCTTTTTAAAAATTACACAAGCTTAATTATAAAAAGAATATTCCTAACTTAAATAACTTGGAGACCCTTCTATTGATGCAATCTTCTACCTTCCCTACAAGATCTTCATTTATATTGTTATTTATTGATTAGCTAAAGATCAATGATAGGTCCCATGAAAAATACATTTTTTTGATCCTCTAGGCCCTTGAGATCCCTCTCAACCCTTTCCAAAACTTGTTTGATGCTCCTAGCATCTCCTATCATTTCCTCTGATGATAAAAGCAAGCCCATGATCTTCTTGTTATCAACCCCTATTTTTCCTTATCCTTGATTCCTCACTTCTTACATGAATTGAGTAGTTTTGTGCTTGAATTTCTCATCAATGATAAAGTCTAGTGGACTAAGGGTGGTGGGTTCTTTAATTAAGTTGTCCAAAATGTTTAATAAATTGTCTTCTTATTATTTGAGGTCTTTAGAAATGTCCTCCATATACTTATACCAGCTTTTTAGGGACTTAATATTATCAATTAATACAGCCATATCCATATTCAAGTGGGCTAAGCTAATTATCCTAAACTCAGGGATTTGATTTTTAGTGAAGACCTTGTTCAAATCCTTCACTTGGTAGCTTGAGGCTTAAAATTCCCCAAATTGGCTTATAGCCATTGTGCTTTGTTTATTCACTACATATTATTTATTCTTGATTGACTTTAAAGGATTGAACAAATCAGTCATGGTGTCCTCAAATTACTTGAATCTATCTTCTTGGATTGATAAGATGGCTTGTTCTTTTAAATTCTTGTTCTACTACAAGATGTCCTTGATCATTGTCTACAATTGGTATGACTGAGCTTAAGCCATTTCAAGAAAACTTTCTTCAAATATTGTGTCCTCACTAGGATTTTTTCCTTTAATTGGAGTCAATGCCACAAAATGTTCCACTTTTTGGAAAGTGAACTCCTTTCCACCAACCATGGCCTTCTTCTCAATTACTCTCTATAAATAGGTAGTTATTGGGTCAAATTTGACACTAATTGAATATTATATCACTTTTGGAGTTAAGGTCTCTATTTGTGCTCCACTTGATTCTCCTAGAGCATCCATCCCCTTCTCTTCTTCCTTTTGTAAGGTAATTATCCATGGCATGACCTCTTTATGAACTAAGATATTTATTTCTTTCATCATTGCCCAAGGATGTTGTGCAGTAAATATATTTTTTAGTTTGTCATAGATGAACCATTTAGGAATGATTGGACCTTGAATCAAGTTTTATTCACTAAAGAGATTGATTTCACTCAAAGGATGATTGAAGGTCACCTTTGGATTCTTTGTTTTAACTAGGATAATGGCCAACTCTACTTTTATTTTAGTGGTGTCTATAAGAACTAGATCCAACACTTACTTCCCCTTTTCTTCCTTTACTTCTTCCATTTCTTCATCATCTAAATCATAGGATAATGATAGCATTTTGAGAGTATCTTCAATTATCTCACTAGGGTATAATGCTACCATGTGAACCTCTTCAAATGGTGATCCCTATTCTTATACCTGGCTTGAAGATGATGTTATTTCATTAGGCCTTTTCTCCTCTGGACTTTGCTCAATTTTTGCCTCATTTATGGACTCTATCTATAGCTAGGCTAGTAGAGGTCTAGAAGGTGTACCTCTTCGTAAATGGTACTACCTTGGTTCCAATTACCATTTGTCATCACTCCCCTTTTGTTCCCTCTACATTCTAACCTCTAGATTGATGTTGTGCTTTTTCAATCTAGTGGTGGCCTCATATATTGAAGAGGCCTTGGTATATATGGGGCCAAAATGGCCATGCTGGTGATCATAATGGATATTGATTCCTTTAGCTTTCAAATGCTCCTTGACTCTTCCATGTGGATCCCACTACCTTAGCTCATTAATTTGGAGATTGAAGGAGGTCCTATGTTTGGAATCAGCCTCAATATTGTCCCATAATGCAAACATAGTCCTACCAATGGTTATAGGGAGGCTATGAAGTAGGCCCTTCCTTTTGGTTTTGCATAAACCATCTATTCCATTACATAGTTGATAAGCCACCCCCTGCTCTACTAGTTTGATGGGCACATGGATAGGCAGTCTGAGTAGGGTGCATTATGTTCCTTCAATCCTAATGATTATGTAAATAGGGTATAACTAGATGTCTCCCATGGCCTTAATTGGCTTTTTGATCAAGGGGTTAACTCTTGAAATTGGATTCCTAGTTATGGCCTCCATTCGATTTGGATAAACATAGTCACAAATGAAGTGGATGTGGTACCTATAATTGAATATGTATAATTAATAATAATAGTGGGAAATTGTTTGTGTCTCATTAGGTGACCATTCTCTAAGGTTTGTAATCTTTTTTGTGGCATCAAGGGCATCCATAAAGTATGATATCATATAAAATTGGGTCCCAATCTTCTTTCTAATTATAAAAAACTATCTACTTAAATAGGTGTTGATTACTTCACCAAGAGGAAGGGTGAGTTGTTTCTCAATCATAAAGTAGATAAAGGGATCCCAAAATTTTTCCACATATATAGTGGTTTCACTTCCACATATCTTATTCATCATAGTCATGATTATTCTTATCCCAAGTCTAAATTGACCAATGGGTATGTTTCCACTGAAATCAAAAAACATCTAATTCTAAAAGTATAGCTACAAGGAAAAGATGCTCTTCAAATCATTATCTTTTGCCTAATTATTGATTGTGGTTTGGTCTACTTGAGGTTTAGGCAGCTTTTAATAGTTTTTAAATACTATAGTAGAGATGTAATCAATTTTCATGCAACTACCTTCATGAATAATCATTCCCTTATATATTTTGACATCTTTAAAAATAAGATAGAGAATGTCTATACAATGTAGTACCTTTAGTTTTACTACAACATAATGGAGACCTATCATTTGAATGGAAACTATGTCATAGGAGAGCCTCCTTGCAGACATGTTCTTCTCCTCTTCTCTTGTGATGGGTTATTAGTTCTCAATCAAAAAAAAGCTTGACCAATTATTATCCCCTATATTTAGAGATATGGTGCCAAACTATATGTCCTTGAAGACTCTTCCTTCTATGTTTGAGTTCAAATAGAGTTCCACATCTTATCTAGAAACACTTTTCTAGGTTGTCATGGATGTGAGTTTTTTTATATTGTTTGATAGTGGTTTGTAGTTCAATTTTGGATCAAATTATCCTTGCATAAGTGCCAATATAATCTCCTTTATCTTTATTTCAATAAGCATGGGGTTAAATAAGGGTTTTCATATTCACTAAGGCTTTCCTGAAGGTTTTTAAAGTGATTTAATGGTAGTAGCTGCTTGAACTTATGCGAGCTTCATGACTTACATTATGTTTAAATCTTTGTATTTATACCTTTACTTTTCTTGGGTCTACAAAATCTTTAAATTGGCACATTTTGCTTACATGGATCTGATTGGCATCATCATGGCACCCTGCTCATTAATATTTAAAATATGAGCATTTGTCATTTTTAGACATGTGTCAATATTTTATTGGTTTTGGGCCCTTTAAAAAAATTATCTTACCTCACACTATTGGATTTATTTTCTCAAAGCAACATGGTTCATTGATACTAATCTAATAAATTTAATTTCATTAGTTTCTTGTCATATTATTCATGGTTTTGACACTTGTCACTTCTACATTCATCCTAATCTTTATTGAAATGTCAACAGTGATCTCACACCATTGGATCATCTCTACCCATATGAATGCACTAAATTGAACATGATCTACTTAACTACATCTCTTACTTCATATATCATTGATTGGAATATGTAATCTCATCTACATACCATCGATATTTGAAATATGCTTGAGCTTTAATTTGAGGCTTGCATCTATGTTGCATGTCATCTCTACATTCATCCTCAGGGATTTTGACTTTTCAAAATTTATCACACATCATTAGATCTTCATTTGGTCATATCAATACACTCCATAGGATCTTGATCTAAGGGGTGGGACACCATTGGCTACTCATTTTTATTTCACTGAGATTGTGACACTTGTCACTTTATTTATCATCTTAGGGCTTTTAAGCATCAATGTTGATCTTGCACCATCAAATCTCATTCAACAAATCAATCATTCTTTGTCAGATCATCTTTTGTTGTGTACCATTGGATCTTTATTAAGGTTCTTGTGATGGTGACACTTATCACCCTCCCATTTATTTTAGGGTTTCATTAAAGTTTTGACTTTAACATGCACTGTTAGATCAATCTTGCCTAAGAAAATACGTACCATTAATCCTACAGTCAAAAAATATATTAATTCAGGCTCAGGAAATATAAATAACTTAGGTTAAATATTTTAAACTATAATTTTATTCATGTTAATAAACATGGTAAAACCTTAGTATAAAATTTTAGGCTAAGTTCTAAAACATAATGAAAGGGACCCCACAAATGATAAAAGATAAGTAATAAAGTTTTAGCCTAGGTTTTTATTGTATTCATAAATATAATCAAATATTTAGGATAAAGTTTTATGACTTGTCTAAGATATAACAAAAGGGACCCTACATTAGTTATACCATGCCAATAATAAAATAGACCAAAGGGTCACGGGATATAAAGGGACAAAGCATAATATTTATAAACTAAGATTTGGTTGTGTTGAAAAACATGGCTAAGCCTTAGGATAAAAATTAATATAAGTCCATGGAATAAATAACTATTCTCATGAAAATTGTTCCCATGAAATTTTGAATTTAATTCAAAAAGGTTAAAAGATTAGACTAGGGCTTTAACATGACTTTAAATAGATTCAATTAATATTTGACAAATGAAAGGCTAGTAAAAGATCAATTTAACATTGAAGCACAAAACCCTAAGCATGTTCATTCCCAAATGAGATTCCATTTAACCTACAATACAAAAACTTATTCAACAATCATTAGCAACATTAGAAGGGGTAAAACCGTGATCACTTGAAAACATGTCAATTTACCCAAATGAGCACTAGGTGTGGATAATCTTCAAATAAAGATAATGTGCAAACATGCTAATGGTACTTTGATAAATTGATTTTTAAAATTTAAGGTATGAATTACATAATATAAAACAATGGTCCCCATTTTTAGGAATGGGTGTATGTTGACCTCAATAAATAGTGACTTTTGGGGGAACATAGCAATATGTTAGAATTCAGAGACTCTAGTTTAGACTAATAACTAGGGTACTTATTCCACTTGATTAGGTACCATTATTAAGATTAGTTCATGGTTATAAAAATTATTGTACATGTAGAATTAGGATCAAACATCAAGACATATCCATGATGTGTATGTGCTTTGATTCCACTTACTGATTGCCATAAAATTTAGATAACATCTTCTAGATTCATGACCTTGACCATTAACATTGACTTAAAAAATATTTAGGCTCTCATTAAGAATCATGATTTAGCTCAAGGAATGCTTTGGCATTGTTCTACTACTAGCCAAACATCTATAACCCTAATATATATACCTTTGGCTTTACTCAATGCCTTGCTCTACTGCCAGCCAAGCATCCATAGCGCTAGTGGAGATTACCAGAATCACCTCTGCTTAGAAAGCCTTTTGAATTTTACAATAAGCTCTTTTTTTTGTATTATTATATATTTTTATTTTTTATCAATTGTTGGGAACCATATTATCCAAGTTTTAGGACTTGTTCATATGTTTGATCTTTAGACAATCATCCTTGGATATAAACTTTGTCCTAGGTAATTGATGTTTTTTAAGTGCAAATATGATTTATCATAATAATCCAATCTTTCACCCTACATGTGAAATCCTTATTAGAACCAAACTTAGATCAGAACAAGGTTTATAGTCTCAAGGAACAATTAATCTATTTATTATTCTTTACTAGTTTCTCTAAAATATAACTTTAGGCTCATATTTCAATAATTCCATGATCAACCAGTGTTGAGGAGACACACCTACATTCCTAGACTGTGGAGTTCTAATTGAGCATCTAAATGTATTTTTAATTAAGGACTATCTTGAAGAAGACTTATTTAAAGCAAGGATCTTAGTAGGGAAATTAAACACACCAAATAAGAAAATCAAACAAATTTGAAGCAAACAAATATATAAAAACACTATGTACAAAAAGGGGATAGGAAGAAAAGAACAAGAAGGAAACTAATCTAGCCTACCTACACTAACTCTAACTAGTCTTAAATTTCATTCCATGAAGACTCTAGGAACAATAGATAAATAGTTCTTGAGGTATTACCTATTAGTTGGAAATGTAAACTATTCTCCTTGTAAGTCTTTTAGTTTAAAGGTGTTATCCCTCAAGATCTGAGCAATCTGATATGGGCCAATCCACAAAGGTGTGAAATTCCTATGCTTTCATTTTGGTTATGAGGTTTTATCCCAAATAAGAACCAGGTATCTTTTTCTAAACACCTTTATCATTAATGCTTTTCAAGCCACGTCTTAATTATGGTCTAGTGTCTACTAAAATTGGCAAAGGCTTCCTCTCTTGCACCTTCCAACTATATGATGTCAAGTAGCCTTGAATTTGAAAATTATTGATCCTCCTTCATGTAATCTTACATTAACCTATATGTTGGTAGTTTAAGGTTAATGGGGAATATAGGTTCTTGATCATAGACCAACAAGAATGGTGATGCCTTGAGAGCTTTATTCACTCTATTTTTATCTGTCCAAAAGGCATACTTAAGTAGCTTCTACCATGTTCATGGTTTATCAATTGTAAACTTCTTTATGAATTTCATCAAGTTTTTATTCATTGATTTTAACACTCCATTACCTTGAGGGCAATGGTTTGATGAGAACATAAGAAAAATGTTGTTTTTATATGCCCATTTAGTCATCTTAATGGATATAAAAGTAAATCCATTATAACTGACTAGAGATATTGGTGTTCCAAACCTTGTGTATATGTTTTATTCCAAGAATTTGATCACCTCTTTATTCTTACACTACTTGGCTTCCATTGCTTTAGTCCATCTTGTACATTAGTCAGTAACAGTTAGAACATACTTGTGACCTTATGAAGAATTACGGTTGATGACCCCCACAAAGTCTAATCCCCATTATCTAAAAGGCTTGTAAATCATTATTAACTTTAGTGGCATGGTAGATTTGGGTTGTTTAGTGTTTAAGATTTAAAATGAGTGGTATTCCCTCACATGCTTATGAAAATATTTGAAGATAGTAGGGTAGTAGAAATCATCTCTAAAGATCTTGTGGGTTGTAGTCCTTCTAGATGGATGTCCACTTCTGAGCTTTTCATGGAAAGTGTTTAATATCTAAGCCACTTATTCTTTGTAAACACACCTTAGGTAGATGATTTCAAAGTTATTTCTATACAGTACCCCATCTTTGATTAGGAAACGAGCTAATTTGAGTCTCAAATCTCTCTTTTTCTCTCTACTTGACCCTATAAGATAATATCCATTGATTCACAAATGAATAATAAGATCATACCAATCATTGGATAAAAAATTTGTTGATCAACCTACATAACACTCAATTTAAGATTAATATTAACAATTAACTAAATTAAACATTAGCATCTTACCAACTTGGTAGTCTTAATCTCTAGATCATATTCTTTAAGGGTAGACATCCACTTACCCCTCCTTTCTCTAAGTTCACATTGACTCAACATTAGCTTAGTGGTAGGGTCTAGTAGGATTGCATGCACTTTTTTACTAAGAATATAGTTCCTAAACTTATTTATAGCCTTAACTAAAGAAAATGCTTATTTTTCAATCAAGGAATAGTTAAAATCAACATTTTTGAGGTTAGTACTCATGAAATCAATGGGGTGATCACACTTATCTATCTTATGATTTAAGATAATAGTTATTTTATGATCAGAGCCAAAAGAATAAAGATATAAATATTTAGTGAAATCTAGACTTATTAGTATAGGATCTTGTCCAATTGATTCTTTGATGTCTTTGAAAGCTTTCTTAGTCTCCTCATTCCATGCGATCTTGACATCTTTCTTCAACATGTCATTCAATGGCTTCATAATCTCTACAAAACCAAAAGTAAAGTTTTTCACAAAGTTTATTTTACCAAAGAAAGACTTTAGTTCCTTCCTAATATTAGGGGGTTATATCTTTGATATTTCATTTACTCTATCTGGGTCTATAAATATCCCCTCTTTAGTTATAACATGTCCCAATAATTTTCCCTCAATTACACAAAAAATGCTCTTCTTTGGGTTGAGAGAAATTCCATACCTACTACACCTTTCAAATACTTGTTGCAAGTACATGATTTGATCTTCCCTATTATTTGAGAATACAATCAGGTCATCCATATAAATAATAATTTACTTACCTATGAGGCCTTATAATGCATGATCCATTGCTCTTTGAAATGTTTCACCTGCATTGATCAATCTAAAGGGCATTCTCTTGTAGGCAAAAGTGTCCCACTTAGTAGTAAATGTAGTCTTCATTATGTCTTCCTTATTCACTATCACCTAATTATACCTTGAAAATCCATCAAGAAAGGACATCATAGAAGAACCAAAAATAATTTGGAATATTGGTCAAGAGAAGGTAGGGGTAATTATCCTTTTCAGATGCTCTATTCAGATTTTTAAAGTCAATACATAATCTAATTTCACCATTTTTCTTCCTAACTAATAAGAGTGTCTAATGGGAATCACTATCTTAACATCTAGTAACTTCTTGACCTCTTTGTATATCATTAGTTCTAATACAGGCTTGACTGGCCTTTATTTTTGCTTGAATAGATTGCAAGCTTCCTTTAGAGGTATGGTGTGGGTTATGTCCTTAGGATCAAAGATATTCAAGTCATCATAGGACCATTCTATTAAATCCATGTACTTAGTCAACAAATATTTGTCTCTCTTGGTTTCAATGCTTGTATAAGATATACCAATGTTTATCAGTTGAGGTTGACCTTGGGACCTAGGTCCATTGCATTGTAGTCCTTCCCATCTACTTTGGGAATCTTGACAGTCTTAGCTAATTTATCTAAATCAAACAATCTCTATAAGGCTATCATCTTTTTAGGGATCTTATTATCACTCAACTGAATGACCTTATCATAAATATTTCCTTAAACTTTATCATCATCAAGGGTATTCTCACTAGCTTTATCAATGATGTGATCCTTAAATACCCCTAAGCTATTCATGAAGTCTATGATTTTTTATCATCACTAAACTCTTATAAATGGTTGACATTATCTAACATAGAGGGATAGGGAACTAATTCAATGGTAAGACTTTGTAACTTGTAATTTTGATTGGACATAAGGTTGGTTGTAGCTGAATCAAGTTCATCAGTAACTTTGCTTTCCTCCTTAGGGATTGACATAATGTTGAAAGCATAAAAACATTCAAGTACCACACTCTAAATTTATATTTATTAAGATAGGACAACTTGTATTGATATCTACTTCTTACCTAATTAACTACTAGTTCATAATCACCAAAAACTAAGAGCTACTTGACCTTGTGTTTGATTACAAATTATAATCCAAGAATAAGTGCTTTATACTCTGTAAGATTTTTAGTGCATGGTAATTGGATATTTTTAAGAGGCATTGTATTCTTTTTCAATGGGATTGATTAATACTACTCCTACTCTAAAACCTAATTCACATCTACCACCATCAAAATATAGCTTCTATAATCTAGGCATTGCATGAGAAGTTTTAGATTTACATACCTTTAGAGTATTAAGAGTGTAAACACCCAGATCTGAGTTAACCATGTTGATTTTCTCATTGGTTGTATTTTTCTTAGTGATCATATGATTTATCTTGGGCTCCCTCTCTATCTTGATTAGATTGAGAACTCCTTTCTAGGGTAACCACATGTGTGAACAATAAATAGAAATATAACCATTTAATGGTCGAATCCAATCTCTGCTTAGCAACATCCCATATGCATCAGGAATATCCATTAATTTGATGTTAGTAAACTATTATATCCTTGGTTTAGAATAAATATGCATTTGAACATTTAAAAATTCACCAATAACTTTGACTCTTAATTTATCTAATTAAGTTACAACCCTATCAAATTTAATGGGAGTCAAACCAAGTTATTCAAAAATACCTTTAGGCATAATATTTGTAGATGCACTAGATTCTAATAAATAATTATGCAAATTCTTACCAAATATCCTGACTATAAGTAGGAAAGGTGAAACATCTACCTTATTTTTGTGTATTGCAACATTAGCATGTGCAACCTTTTAAGACTTACCAGGCTTCTTAGATAAAGATTACAACAATAGATCTCTTTATTCTATAATATAATTCAACTCATGCAAGGTAATGTTAGCTTTGATATTTTTCATTTCCTCTATTATATTATATCAAATTCTATTGGAATAATTATATGCATCAGCATTGAGTTTAGAGGTACTTCCCTTAGGAGGCTTTGGATTGTTATCTGATATAGTATTAGGAGTGATATCAAAGTTATTTGGTGGAGTTTAGGAAGTCAAAGGTTATTTATACTCCCTATTTCTTAGAGGGTAGATCTTCTTTAGATATTGCTAAAAAGCATGAATCTCTTCAAGGATATCCTCAAGCTCATTCTCCTCTTGAAATGTGAACTCAAATGTTTCCACCATGAGAGTTGGATCAAAATATTTAGATGACCTTGAATAAGTTGAGGTACCTACATCATTGTCTCTATTAGAAACAAATTTAAAAGTGTCTAACTCTTCTTGAAAGATTTCAAAAGCATTTCAAATTTCTAGACAATCTTATTCACCATGTTTTGAAGTATGATGACCTCTATAATAATTAGCCAAGGCTACATCACTAAGATTTATATCACTAAGATTGAGTCACTTCCTTCTTGGGTACCTTAGTATTATGAACTTGAGTATTTCTACTGTATATAGACAAAAAATCTCTTTTGGTTTTGTGGATGAGATCCATTGGTAGATTTGTTCAAGAATCCTAGGTTTTGACTAGGATGTGCATGGTTTAAAGGTAATTAGTTTAGAACTAGAAGTTGATTTAAGGTAGGTATATTTTGATTATAATTAGGAATGACATTTAAAATAGGTAAATTTGGATTAATGTAGAGAATATTATATGCCATTTGGCCCTGGGGTTGCATCTAATCATTAATGATCACAGCTTCAGCATAAGCTAGGGCTAGTGTATTAATGATCTGAACAGATCTTTTGAGAAACATATAATTCATGGGATCAAAGGCATCCTTGTAAATCTCTAAGGATAAAGCCTCATTAGGTCTATAAGGGGATATATTTTTGATAAATATTTTCTATAACCTAGCATTAAATGCTCTTATGGGATCATTTAAATCTCTTTTAACTATGGTAAACTATTGATATAAAATACAAGGATTAATGATTTTACCAAATTGATAAATAAAGATTCTATTAAAATCATTCTAGTTATCGATGTAGTTATTTATTAAGTTTTAGGAACCATTCATATGTAGCATCCTTAAAAGTAAATGGAAATAATTTTCATGCTACATCTTCATGAACTACATTGAAAAGTCTTAAAGCAGATTTGAAGGATTTAATGTGCTCTTCAATAGTTAGAACACCATTAGGATTAAAATTAGGAAAATACTTTATAATATTATGAGGAAGGTCATGTACCACACCTAGTACATTGATTGAAGAACCACCTATCCAAGCCATACCTTGATGGGGATTGAACATAGGAGCACCCTGAATTAGAGTTGGTTGAGACTTTGAAATTCTACTCTTACCTTTGTCTCACCTAGCTCTCTTATGCACTTCTAATGAAAAAAGGGTAACCCTCATTTCTAAGCATGACCTAGCCCATATCCTTAGTAATTCTAGTTTGAAAGCCTTGAACCTTATTTGAAATATAATGTGTAAGTTTTATCATTACAAATAATGATTATTAGACTTGCATATTAAGCAAATATGTAAAAAGAATGGGAAAGGACATCAATATTTAACTAAATTAGCTCAAATATGTGTCCAAACACATAAATATAAATGATATTTACACGTTTCAAGCTTAAATGAACTCAAATTTGTATATATTCAATCAATCTTTAAACAAAATAGATATTACTAACCTCAAATGCCTTGTATTTACAAATCTTAAGCTATATTTACCATAATTTATCATATATATTTAAATAATATCTATCTTTATCATAATAAGAACAAAAAATAGGCTGAAACCATTAAGATCAATTATCTTTACACCAATATGCTAAAAGAAACATAAATATGAAAATACTACATCAATATTTGAATAAAATTCACTAAAATTAGCAAAGTTATTGAAAATTTTCAAATATTTGGCCCACCTTATAACACCAGTGGAATGCATTCCCTATTGATTCCTGAAAGTGTATCATAGGTGGTTCTTAGTGTTTAAGAAATACTACTCATTTATGAATCCATAGAATCTAGTGCATGAGTTACAAGTTATGATAATCTAGCTATCTTTGGTGTAATAGAGGTAGAACAAGTGACTATTTCCCAAATTTATATTAGTTGGTGGTTGGGAGCCATCGTGGCTCAATAGTTAATCTTTGATTTTGAAGATGATCTATGTTTTTTAAAGTGAATTATGCTCAAAACCTAAGTCTAAATATAAACTAATATGAGTATTCACAATGAAGCTAATCTAAGGTAAATTTATAAAAAGGAGAAAAAGGAAGGGTAAGGTGGAAAAGAGAGGTATTGTTGATCTCTATTTCAAACATTATGACAAAGTTCTAATTTCATCTGAACATGCATTTAACTAATGTATGATATGAAGTAGCATAAGCTTAAATCCTATCACATATTAGGCAAAGATATAAGGATAGTGTGAGAAGATGTAAATAAGAACAATATTTACTTTGAGAATTTCACCCCTTACAAGCAAATAGCATTAGTCTAGATGCAAGGGAAGTAAAGAAACTGAAATAAACCTAAGAACTTTCAACTAATCTAGCATTAACACAAATTAACAACTCTGCATTTAAATAAGCACATATAGAATTCACAAGAACCATTTAAATATGAAGATAAGATTAAATAAATGAGAGATAAACCATTATAGCAATTCATACAAGCAAATATGGAAAACCTTTGTAAAACTCCTTGCTTATATTAATTTGCTCAAAAGTTACAAATAGTTTTTTGGCTCCAAAACTCTCTCTTTCCTTTTACCATGGGTGATACCTCTTTATATATACCTTTCATGAGGTATCCCAATTAGTCATGCCAAAAACTAAGGACAACTATCCTTTTACAATCTTTTGAGAACCTTTTAGACATTCTAAAATGACTAACCTATAGGAAATGTCATTTACAAGTTGCACATGCCTTTACAAAAGAATATTCTCTTTTAAAAAAATTATACAAGCTTAATTACAAAAAGAATATTCTTAACTTAACTAGCTTGGAGACTATTTTTTTAATGTGGTCTTCTACCTTCCTTGCAAGATCATAATTCTATAATGTTTTTCATTGATCAGCTAGAGATTAATGTTAGGTCTCATGAACAATTCCTTTCCTTAATCCTCTAGGCCCTTGAGATCCCTCTCAGTTCTTTCAAAAACTTTTTTGATACTCCTAACATCTCCTATCTTTTCTTTTAATGATAAAATTAGGCCCATAATCATCTTTTTATCAACCCCTACTTTTCCTTATCCTTGATTCCTCACTTCTTGCATGAATTGAGTAGTTTTGTGCTTGAACTCCTCAATAGTGATAAGGCCTAGTGGACTAAGGGTGGTGGGTTCTTTGATTAAGATATCTAAATGTGTAATATCTTGCTTTATTACTATTTTAGGTCTTTATAAATGTCCCCCATCTACTTAGACTAGTTAATTAGGGCCTTGATATTATCAATTAATATAGACATATCCATATTTAGGTGGCTTAGGCTGATTGTCCTAAACTCAGGGATTTGTTTTTTAGTCAAGACCTTGATCAAATATTTCAATTGGTAGCTTGAGGCTTTCCATTGGTCTCTTGCCTAGTCTTGACTGACTTTAAAGAATTGAAAAAAATAATCATGTGTCCTTAAATTGAATGAGTCTGTCTTCTTAGATTGACAAGATGGCTTATTCTTTTAAATTCTTATTCTACTAAAAGATGCTAATAATCATTGTTTGCATTGGTTTGACTGATCCTGAGCCATTTCAATAACATTTTATTTATATATTGGGTTCTTACTAGGATTTTGTCCTCTAATTAGAGTAAATTTCATAAAAGGTTCCACTTTTTGGAAAGTGAACTCCTTTCCACCAACCATGGCCTTTTTCTTAGATACTCTCTATAAATTGGTAGTTATTTAGTCAAATTTAACACCAACTAAATATTTTGTCACCTTTGGAGCTAAGGTCTACATTTGTGTTCCACTTGTTTCTCCTGGAGTAGCCATTCCTTTCTATTATTCCTTTTTTAAGTCAACTATCCATAGCTTAACCTCTTCATGATCTGGGATATTGATTGCTTTCATCATTGCCCAAGGATTTTATGTAGTAGGTATCTTTTTTAATTTGCCATAGATGAACCATTTAGGAATGGTTGGGCACTCAATAAAGTTTTCTTCACTAAAGAGATTGATTTCACTCAAAGCATGAGTGAATGTCACCTTGGGATTCTTGGTTTTAATTGGGACATGTTGATGTATCTAAATGCACTACAGAGGTTCTTAGTGTTCAAAGAACACTTCTCATTTTAGAATTCCAAGAATTCAGAGCATGAGTAGTAGGTTGTGGCAACTTGATTTCACTTATGGTGAAATAGTGGTAGAGATATGTATGAGTGTTTCACAAAATTTATAATAAGTGATGGTTGGGAATCATTATGGTCTATTCCTTGTCAATTGTATAGGATTTATGTTAACTCAGTGAATTATGATCCAAACCTAAGCTACAAATTAATCTAGATGTATATTTATAATGAAGTATAAATTAAATTGATCTGATGTAAAAAAATGAGAAAAGAGAAGAGTAAGGTAGAAAATAAAATGAGTGATTTCCTATCTTAGTCTCAAATATTATGACAAAGCATCAATTACAATTGAGTATGCATCCCAACCAATATATAATGCAAAATAGTCTAAGATTAGATTTCACTATATACCAGGAAAACTTCAAAGGAAAATGTAAATAATCAAAAGTAAGAACCAGGTTTACATTTAAAGATTTACAATCATAATCAAATATCAATATGCACATCTAAATACAGAGTAAAACAAAATGAAGCAAATCCAATATTCTTCAACTAATCTAGTGTATGCACAAATTAGAAACCCTATGATTAAAAAATACAACCCAAAATTTAAATAAGTTATTCAAATTTAAGACATAAAACTAGTAATTAAGAGAAAAACTATGTTAGCAATTAACATATCAAATATGGGCAATCTTTGCAAAACTCCTTAATTATAGTAATTGTTCCAACTATACAAAATTTACTCAAAATTCTCTCTTTTCAAGATAGTGATACACGCCTTTTATAGAAAGAATAGGTAGTATATCGATTAGTTACAATATACAGGTGTAAAAGAGATAAGGATAGTTGTCCTTCCTTAGAAGGTTCTAGAATACACTTGTCTTTTACAACTAGACTGACCTAGAGGCAATATACTAATAGACTAGCATATGCCTTACAAAAGAATATTCCTATTTTAAATATTACAATGTTTTTAATAAAAGGAATATTATCTACTAGGAGGGCCCATTGTTGAAGGGTCCCCTTGTTGATTCTATAGAAGCTTCATTACTTTCTGATGTTGGTCTTTGATGAGTGTTAGGTCCACAACTAGATTCATGAGGTAGACTTCTTCTTGATCATCCAAGTCATCCATGTCTCTATCATCCCTATCCATAGCTTCCTTTATGTTCCTTGCCTCTATAATTTTCTCCTTATCTATGAAGATCATGTCTAAGATTTTTTTATTGTCTCTACCAGACTAGTCTTGGCTCTTACTCCTAACTAATTGCATTACCAAAGTGACCCTGTGTTTGTATTTAGCTTCATCAATTATTCTAAGGCCAGTGGTCTCAGTAGGATTTACTAATGTAATTCTTAAGAGCTGCTCAATTATAATGATCAATCCTTTATCATCCATCAGAATCCTATTCAAATTCCTTGTCCAAGCACTTAGACCCTAGACATTATCTATTATTATTCCCAATATGGTGCTCAAATAAGATAAGTTAATAGTTTTGAACTTAGGAATATTGTTCCTAATCAAAAATTCAATGAGATCCATTACCTAGGTCTCTACTTTTTGTCATTCTATTATTAACCTCTTGTTACTTCACCTTGTTGGCTTAGGGCCTCCTTCCTTAGATTTATTAAACTCAAAGAATTAAACATATCAAATAATGAGGCCTCAAAAATATTTATCATGACATCAAATACTAACAAAATGGCTTGTGTTTCTAGGTTTTCTTTTTCTCTTTCCAAACTTTAGATTATTTGTTTTATCCCTTGGATCCCAACCTTTGCTTGAGTTGATTAATCCTCAATCAAGATATCAACATCCTCATCATGGATAGGAGATTCACCAAATTATTTCCCTCATACTAGGGTTATACCTATAAAGGGCTCAACCTTTTGGAAAGTGAATTCCTCAGCTCCCACTATGGCTTTCCTAGTAATGACACTTTCCAATCTAGTTGTCTTTGGATTAAAATGCATGGTGGTGGATGACCCTATAAATTTTATAGGCTCTAAGACCTCTACACCTATAATGCTCAATGATTTTATAGCATACATTTTCTTTCTCTCTAGTCTTGGAGTAACTATAATTCTTCTTTCTTCATGTTCCTTCATTATATCCCCAATCCATGGCTTGATATCTTCATGTATGTCTATGTTGATATCCTTCATGAGTACCCATGAGTGGGAGAGAGAGGGGATATTTTTTAATTTTACATAAATAAACCATTCAAGGATGATTAGTCCATGAATGGGGAATTTGTCACTGAATAGGTTGACCTCACTAGTAAGATGTGTGAGATTCAACTTTTGTCTTTTGGGTCCAATAGGGACCAATTCCATTTATTCCTTCCTCTTATCCTTAGGATCCATTGGGACTAAATCAAGATTAATCTCTTTTCCTTTCTCTTTTCTAGGCTCCCCTACTTAGATTTAAGTCTCTTTAATCTATTCCCATTCTTCATCTATGTCATATGCCTCTGTAATTTCCTTAAGGGCACCCTCAAGTGTCTCATATGGTTCTAAGGCAATCATATCTATATGTTTAACTAGGGAAGGTGGCTTTTGTGGCAAGGTTGAGGATAAGGGTCCCCATCTAGATCTCTCTTCTAACTTCTCCTTACCATGGCCTATTCATCTTATCTTTGCACAATTTTCCCTTGAGGTTATTCCTAGGATGTCCCAGATGGTCCAGGAGGTAATTGATATTCGAGAGGATGCATCTTCCATGCCTCTCTTATTGGCTTATCATCTTTTTCCAATGTATACTCAAGCTTGATGTTGTTCCCTTTGATCCTAGAAAACACTTCTTCATAGTTCTTTAACTTAATATAAATGGTGTCATGAACACCAAGCTGATGCATATACTCAAGCTTGTACAACTTATTTTCTTTCAAATGATTACTTACTATGTTCTTGGGGTCCCATGTTTTGAGTTCATCAACTTGAAATCTAAATGAGTCCCTATGTTTAGACATGATTTCTACCTATTTCCAATCTTTCAACATGGTCCTTCTAATAATTAGAGGGAAGAGATGGAGAAAACCCTTCCTCTTCTCCTTATAAATTCTATCAACTCCATTGATGAGTTGAGAAGTAATTTATTGATTAGCCAACATGATAGGTACATACACAAGTAATCTATATGGTGAGGACATGATTCCCTCAATTCTGATAATTGTGTAGTCTAGATAGAACCATATGTCACTCATCATCTCTACATATTTATTGATCAATGGATGGACTCTAGGTAAGGGAAACCTATAATAGCTTCCACTATGTCAAGGTATACATAATCATAAATAAATTTCATGTGGTTCATGTACTTAAAGATGTGAAATTTAGAGTAATGGTTAGAAATGGTGGTTTGGCCCTTTGGAGACTAGTTCTTGATGCCAGGGAAGTTGATGGAAACAAGTAGGGTGTCAAGTAAATAAGAAGTCATGTAAAATTTCTTGCTAGTTTTCTTCTTAATGGTAGAAAATTGGCACCCTAGGTGAATATTGATTAGTTCTCCAATAGGGGGTGAGCTTTTTTTCATTCATGAAGTATACATCTAAAACCCAAGTCATGTTTACATGTGTGGTGTAAGGGGATCCTAATGCTCAATTTAATAGGATCATGATTACCCTAATTCCCTCTCTGAATTGTATAATGGAAATCCTCCCTTCAAGGTCCTTGAACACATGGTTCCATTAGAGAAATGATGGTCAGAGGATGGTGTCTAGGTCATGCTTGCTAGTCTACTATTTGATTTGGGGTAAGTCTACATGGGGATTAAAAATCTTATAGTATCTTTCAAAGGCCATAGGGGAGATGTATGAAACCTTCTTGGAGGTCCTTTCATGGATGATCTATTCATTATCTATCCTATAATCAATAAACATAAGAGTAAGGATATCTATATAATGAAGTACCTTAGGTTTGGTAGTGGTAGCATGAAGGCCCACCATCTAAATAGTGACTAGGTCATAGTATTTTTGTTGACAATAGCAATCCTTTGTTCCTCCTTGGTGATGAGTTGTAATTCATCGATGGTAAAGAAAAGTTTATACCAGTTCTTTTTTCTATTGTTGAGGGTTGTAGTATTTAGCTCGATGTTTTTGAATATCCTACCTTCATTATCAATTGATAGATACAGCTCTATCTCTTCTCTCAATTATTGTTTTCAAGATACCATTACTTCTACTTACTAATTTTTTTACCCTAGATTTTAAATTGGTCTCTATGGTAGCTATTTTTTTATAAAAAACACAATCAAGCTCTCTTCAGATCAAATTTTAACCAATTGAGTATTCTTGGGTCACTTTTATGTAGGGTTTAGGGTTTTAAAGCTTTAATGGCATGATATATCTAGACTCTAGCTTATACGTGCTTTGGATTTGATTTAAAGCTTTGTCTTTATACTTTCACATTTTTGAGCCCACAAGATCTTCTGTTTTATTCATTTCTACTTGCATGATGCTTATGTGGAAATGATCTAGACCTTTCATGGCATTTTTCATAAATGCCTTTGAGTACTAGCCATTGGTATCTAAAATGCCTTATTTGATTTGCTCCATTGGATTAAAATATTGGACTAGTGTGAGCCATTTATTTTGAACCAAGATCCTACCTATTAATTGGCTCTTTGGTTTCAATTCCCTATGGCTATGCCACTTGACAACTCTATGGGTATTCTGAGTTCCTTTGAAAAGTCATTGGTGATTTTGTGTCATTCGATCATGGAGCATGATGAAGCATGAACCATTAGATCATCCATAACTTCTACCTCAAGTGTGATTTTTCCATGCATTGAGCCCATAGGTTCTTATGACTCCATTAAAAATTATACTAGATGTTCACGTCATTGGATCATCCTCTCATGATGAAGCATGAGCCATCAATCTGCAAAGATGCCCAAGCTTTAAGTTAGCATATTATTAAGGTGAAAATTGGGCTTAAATTCTATAGGTTAAGGTTTATTTCATGTTTATTAAACATGAAATAAACCTTAGGATAATAAATTTATGCCTAAGTTTTTTGAATTCATATAAAGAGGACTGTGGCTAAATGTTTTTAGGCCAAAGTGTACGTTGTGTTTAATAAATACAATGTATACTTTGGGTTTAAAAGTTTATGTCAAGCCTATAAAATATGCTCAAAGGGGGTCATAATGATATAATGTTATAACGTCAAATAGATTTTATTGCATTAATAAACACACTAAAACCTTTGGTTAAAATAACATTTGGTCTAAGTTATACATTACAAAGATCCTTTAAAATAAGACCTAGTACAAGTCTACATCTTAGAGTTCACTATATAAAATACAATGGGGACCTTAAGGTATAAACTTAGATTAAGTTTATTTTTCATATAATTAGATTATAAGACCATTTCCATATTTTTATATTGAATATTTATAGTGTTTGAGCATCTTCTGAGGGATTCCAGTAGTTTGCATGGCAATTCACAATCTTTTTAGCAATATTTTGGAGGGTATTTTGATCCTGAACAAAATAATTCATTAGATTAAATTTTATGGTATAATGGATGTCAAATACATCCTTTTATATATCAAATTATGATTGTGAAAACATCAATTTTAAGCTAGTAAAGATTTTAATTTAATGGGCTTAAATTTGGTAGTCACATGGATGTCAAATACGTCCTCACAAATATCAAATGATGATCGTGTGAGTATCAAATTTAATCTCATAAAATTCTTGTGACCTAATGTGAGAGTGCCACTTATTACCTTCATGGGGATTCCCAAGATCTTGGTATTGATTTTCTCTATTGGATCATGCTCTGTGATGAAGCGAGTGCCATAAGATCATGATCTGGGAGCTTGCTCATGATTGGTTATTTATATCAAGTGAGACCCATTTAATTTTAATCCTTGAATGTAAGGGTGTTACATGTCAATCCTATGGGCCTTCCATTATTCTTTGACTTTTCAATTGGGCTTCACTCTATCTGATCAAGTCTTCATGATGAAGTGATAACCATTGGTTGAAGGCTAAGGGCATAGCTTTTTTGGGGCCTTTGCACCATTGGATCTTTTTTCCCATGATGAATCATGAATTTTTATATCTTCTAAGATACATTTTGTTTAAATCTAAGCTTGGGCCTTTCTCACTCCATTAGATCAAATGCCATGATAAAGAAAGGGTTGTTGTATCTTAAAATATGTAAGGAAGTTAAGTTAAGACCCATGGTGATATAAAAGACTTAGTCTAAGGTGTTAAGGCTAAGGTCTCGCTCATATTAATAAATATGATGGGGGCTTAGGATTAAAACTTTAGGCTATGTTATGAATCGAAGGGACCAAGCTAACATAAAATTAGACTCAGGGAACTAGAGCTTAAGCTGAGGTGTTAAGACTAAGGTCATGTTTGTATTAATAAATACAATAGGGCCTTAGGATTAAAATGTTAGGCTAAGATATAAAATAAAGGGACTGAGTTAAGAAATGCTAAAGTACCCTAAAAAATGAATATTATTTAGGCACATAAGGAACTTAAAAGGGGAAAATAATAAAGGAGACCAAGCATTTTAGGCTAATTTTTAGTTATGTTAAAAAATATGAATAAGCTTAAGATATGAAATTTATGCTTAAGTCCAAAGTGGGTTTTAAAGGGTTCCCACCAATTTAATTATCTCTAGTATTTAAATTTAAACTGAGGGTTTTTTCAAGGTTTTGAAACATGAATTTCTCAAGAAAATAAACCATGGAACTTGTAAGTAAAATCCATGAAGACCATTTATTAGTAATGTAAGACAAAATTAAAGCAAAACGTAGCTAAGTAAGCTTGATTTTGATAAAGTGGATGATCTTCAAAGTCTACAAATGATCTTAATATGTCATGTTTTCATGTTTAATCTTTAGGGTTTCCCAAGGGTCCCAATTTTTAGAAATGGAGGTATGTTGACCTCAAAAAATACTGACTCATAGGGGAACCATAGCAATATGTTAGATCCTATAGACTCTGATTTAGACAAATAATTAGGTCATCCACTCCACTTGATCAATATCATTATCTAAATCAAATGATGGCTAAAAGAAACCTTACACTTATAGACTTAGGGTCAAACATTAAATACATAGCCATATTATGCATGTGCTTTGATTACACTTACTATTTTCCATGGGGTTCAAGAAACAACTTCCAAGTTTCAAGACCTTAATCATTAACACTGACTTGGAGAATGTTTAGATATTCATTAAGAACTAGGCTTTTAGCTTAGGGAAGGCTTGGGCATTGCTCTACTTCTAGCCAAGTATCCATAGCCCCAAAAAATATGCCTTTAGCTCCACTCAAGGCCTTTCTCAATTGCTAGATAGGTGTCCATAGCCTTGGTGGAGATTACCAAAATCACCTATGCTCATAAAGCTTTTGATTTTGCATTAAATTCTTCTTTTTTGTATTTTCTTTAGATCTTTATACTTTTAGCAAGGTTGGGAACCAGAATAGCCAAGTTTTAGGATTTGATCAAGTGTTTGATGTTTAGAGAATCACTTATGGTTGTAACCCTTACACTAGGTAAGGATGTTGATTAAGTGCTAGTGAGGCTATTTATTGATAGTTTGAGCTCTCACTCTATAAGTGCAAATATTCTTAAAACCAATTTGAGGTCAAGACAATTCTTAAGTTTTTATGGAATGATTAGCTTCTTCCATTGGTCTTTACCAATTTCTTCAAATTAAAATACTAGTCTTAAATTTTAGAACCATAACCATCATATGTATGAGGTACACAATTACATTTTTGAATTTCAAGAGTTTTCAAGCAAACAGCCTAACTTTGAGATTAAAACTATCCTAAAAGGACTTATTATAATCAAGGAACAATGCAACCAAAGTAAACACACAATATAAAATAGTAAATCAAGAAATCAAAGGAAGAAAATAGATATATACATGCTTATACACAAACAAGGGATAAGAAGGAAAGAACGAAAAGAAACTAACTAGCCTACCTACACTAAATCTAACCATCTGACAGTTTACTCCATAAAGACCTCAGGAGGAATGGTAGATAATTAGTGCTTGAGGTATTATCCATTGGTGGGTAGTGTGAACTATGCTCGTTATATATCTTTGAGCTTGAAGGTGTTATTCCCTAGTGTTTTTATAACCTGATAGGGGTCAATCCACAAAAGTGTGAATTTTCCATGTTTGCCCTTAGGCTCAGATGTTTTGTCCCAAAGGAAAAATAGGTCCCCTTATCTAAACACCTTAATCTTTGATCTCTTATCAAACCATAATTTTACTATGGTTTGATTCCTACTAAAATCATCAAAGGTTTTCTCCCTTGCATCTTCCATCTGAATTATATCCAACAATCTTGAGTTCGTTAATTCCTGACCCTCTTCCATATATTCATACATGAATTTATACGTGGATAACTTAAGATTGATAGGTAATATTGGTTCCTAGCCACACACCAATAGAAAAGGTGATTCCTTCAAGGTTTGTTTAATCTTGATCCTATCTACCCATAATGCATACTTGAGTAACTTATGCTAAGTCCTGGTTTTGTCTTCAGCAAAATTCATGATTGATTTCATCAAATTTTTATTGGTAGAATTACAAAATACATTCCCTTGGGGATAATGGTTGGATGAAAACTTTAGATAGATACCATTATCATAAGCCCATTCAATCATCTCTATGGATGAAAATGCAGACCCATTGTCAAATACTAGAGAGACTAGAGCTCCAAATCTAGTAAAAATGTTTTCCTCCATGAAGTTGATTACCTCCTTTGTTATCCATTTTCTAGTGGTTATAGATTTAGCCCACCTTAAATATTAATCTGTGGTAGTCAAGATGAATTTGTGACCTTAAAATGAATTTGGTTTGATTACTCCTAAAAAGTTAAACCCCTATTATGCAAATTGTTTGTAAACCATGGTTGGTTGTAGAGTCATTACTGCCTTAGGCTCTTTAGTGTTAAAAATCTATCAAGAGTGGCATTCTCTAACATGCTTGTGATCATCCTTGAAGATAGTTGGCCAATATTAGCTAGCCTTGAGAATCTTATGTGCAGTAGTCTTCCCTAATGGGTGTCCATTACCAAACTTCTCATGGAAGGTACTCATAATTGAAGCAGCTTCCTCTTTTGAAATACACCTGAGGTAGAATCCCTCAAAATTTTTCCTATAAAATACTCCATTCTTAATCAGATAATGAGTAGATTTGATCCTTAGATCTCTTTATTGCTCCCTTGTTAGTCATGTAATATAGGTAAAATTAATTATCAAATGAATAATAGAATCATACCATTTACTAGCTTGAAAGCTTTTTTGATCAACTTACATAATACTTAACTTAGGGCTGGTATTAGCAATCATTTAGATTAGACCTTGGCACCTTACCAATTTTCTTATTTTCATTTCTATGTCCTACTTCAAAACTAACATTCACTTACCTTTGTATTCTCCAAGCTCATTCTGGCTTAACATAAGCTTTATGGTAGGGTCTGGTAGAATAACATGCACCTTATTTCTAAGGATATAATGCCTAAATTTCTTTACTACATTTACTAGTGCATATGCCTACTTATCAATCAATGAATAGTTTAATGTAGCATTTTGAAAATTAGTGCTCATAAAATCTATTGGGTTATCACACCCTTCAATTTTTTGAGTCAATACAATAGACATGGTATTATCAGAGGTAAATGAATAGAGTTAAAAGTCCTTTGAAAAGTTAGGACTTATCAGGATTAGAGCTTGGCTAATGGCCTCTTTAATATCATTGAATGCCTTTCTAGATTCTTCATTCCATGATACCTTTTCATCCTTATTCAGCATGTCATTTAATGGCTTGAGAATATCTACAAATTTGGAAATGAATTTCCTTACAAAGTTTATCTTAACAAAGAATGACTTTAACTCTTTCCTATTATTTGGGGGCTCTATTTTTGATATATCCTCTACCCTTTCAGGATCTATAGAAATTCCATCCTTGGTTATAACATGTCCCAATAGTTTACCTTCAATAACATAGAAAATAATTGTTTTTAGGGTTTAAGGAAATCCCATACCTTATACAAATGCATGAAGTGATATTCCCTATTTTTAGAAAAAATTGTTAGATCACCCATATAAATAATGATGCATTTACCTATCTGGGCTAATTCTCTTGTAATAAAAGGTTCCCCACTTGGTGGTGAATTTTATCTTTGTCATGTCCTCTTTATCAACCAATACCTATTTATAACCTGAAAAGCCATCAAGAAAAGACATCATGGCTAAGCTTGAAACAACTTATATAACCTTGTTAAGAGAAGAAAGAGGATAGTTATCCTTCTTAGATGTTTTTTTAAAATTCATAAAATCAATATAGAGCCTAATCTCACCATTCTTCTTCTTGATTGGCATAAAGTTAGCCACCCAAGTAGAATACATGATGGGGAAGACTATCCTAGCATCTAGAAGTCTCTTAACCCCTTTAAAAATCCTTGGCTCTAAGATAGGGTTTACATGCCTCTATTTTTGCCTAAATGGTTTACAATTTTTCCTTAAGTTTGATGGTGTGAGTGATGACCTTTGGATCAAATATCTTTAAGTCATCATAAGACCATGATATAACATCCATGTATTGGGTAAGGAGCTCTTTGGCTTTTTTGTTGTCAATGTTTGTGCAAGTTTTTCCAACATTTACTAACTGGGGTTAATCTTGGAGACCAAGATCAATAGAATTATAGTCCTTCCCATTGACCTTGGGAATCTTAAAAACCTCAACCAATTTGTCCTGATCAAATAATATTTCTAAATCAATCATCCCTTTATGGATCTTTTTATCATTCAATTGAATGACTTTACCATCAAACTTATCCTCTTTAGATGCATTTTCATTAGTTTCATTAATAATATGGGCACTAAATGCTCTAGAATTGGTCATGAAATCCAATATCTATTTATTATCACTAAAAAATTGAAAATTATTAACATTATCAAGTACTAAAAGACAAGGAATCAGTTCAATACTAAAATTTGGAGGAATCTTAATTGGGCATGAGGTTGGCTATAGCAGATGCCAACTCATAAGAAGCTTGGTTCTCATCCCTTAGAATAGAGGTAATGATAAAAACATCAAAGAACTCAATAAAGTCCCAAACCCTAAAATTATACCTCTTAAGATATGGGAACTTGCATTGTTATTTGCTTCTTCCTTGGTTGACCACTAATTTTGAATCCCCATAAACTAGTAGTTCCTTGACTTTATTATTTATAACAAATTATAAACCTAAGATAAGGGATTCATATTTATAAATATTTTTAGTATAAGCATGGTATTTCTTACCAATAGGGTTAGTAAGGACAATACTAACTCCAAATCCAACCTTACACCTAACACCATCAAAATGCAATTTCTACAGTCATCGAAGAACAACATGAGCACTCTTGGGATCACATAGCTTATTAGTTTCTAAGGTGAAAAATGATAAGCTTGAGTAAATAATGTTAACCCTCTCATTCATATCATTTTACTCTATTATCATGTGTTTCATCCTTGGTTCTCTCTCAACCCTGATTTGATTAGGGACTCCTTTCCAAGGTAGCCACAAATGTGAGCACTTTGTAGACATGTAACCATTCAGGGACTTGGTATACTCCCTACTCAACAAGATTCCATAAACATTAGGTATATCAATTACTTGAATATTAATGAATTTTTGCCCTTTAGGCTTAGAAGCTAGTTACATATGAACATTTAAAATTTCCCTAATAACTTCAAATCTAGATTTGTCAATTGGGTGACAACCATATTAGACCTAATTGGAGTCAAACCAAGTTGTTTGCATATAATTTAAGGTATGATATCAGTAAATGATCCTAAATCTAATAATAAACTATGCAAATTCTTACCAAACATCCTAACAATGAGCAATAAAGGAGGAGATTCAGCTTTGGCTTTGTGTACAGTCACATTAGCATGGTCAACCTTGGGTGGCTTGTTGGATTACTTAGACAGAGATTCCAAAAAGAGGTCTCTTTACTCTATAATTTGCTTAAGTTCATGCAAATTTATGTTATCCTTTATCTTCTTTATATCCTCAACTATATTATATCTAGTTTTAGAAGAATGAGGAATATCAATGTTAGGTTTAGAAGTACTCCCTTTAGGTGGCTCAGGATCATTGTGTGAAGAAGTGTATGGAGGAATTCTAAAATTGTTTGGAGGTATTGAGGTAGTTAAGGGTTGCCTCTGCTCTCTATTACTTAAGAGACAGGTCTTCTTCAAGAACTATTGAAAGGCTTGGATCTCCTCAGGGATCTCATCAAGTTCATTTTATTCTTGAAAAGGGAGTTCAAAAGTATCTACCATGAAAGCTTGATCAAATGACTTGGATCTAGAAGCACCTGCACCACTTTCCTTGTTAGGGACCACTTCAAATGTATCTAAATCCTCTTTTAAAGCTTCAAAATATTTACAAAACTCAATGCAGTCAATTTCACCATGTTTTATTGTACAATGCACTCTACAATAATTCGGTAATACAATATTAGTAAGGTTAATGTTTATGGTCTTATTTTTAGATGATGGCTCATTATTCCTATTATTATGAAATTTATCATTATAAAATCTATTATTTGGCCTATTATACCTTTGAAATGAGAAGTTCCTACCAGAGCTTTCATTAGTATTTCCAACTTGATTTTGCAGTTGAAGAAAATTAGTGCTCAACTTTTGGACCATTTTTAGGATAGATTCATTCTAATTTTTAGGAGACTCAGAATTATGTACTAGTTATTATTAGTAGATGGTATTAAATCCCTTTGATCATTTTTATTGAAGCCATTAGTAGGCTGATTTAAGAATCTTAAGTTCTGATTGGGGGTGACATGACTCAATGATAATTGATTTAAGTTTAGGGGTTTATTTAAGGCTAGGATATTTTGGTTGTTGTTTAGAAAGATGTTTAGAATGGGAATATGTGGGTTAACATTTAGAACATAATATGAAATTTGTCCTTTGGGATACATTTGATCATTGATGATTACTACCTTAGAATAGGCCCTAGCTAATGAAGTTATAGATGGCATGGATCTCTTCAAAAATATAGAGGTCATGGGATATACTACATCCTTGTATATTTCTAGAGCTAAAACTTCATCAGGCTTATAGGTTTCTATGGTCATGATGTACATTTTATAAAATATAGCATTAAAGAACCTAATAGGCTCACTTGAATCTCTTCAAATGGTGGTGAATTAATGGTAAATAATACAAGGACTGACAATCTTATCAAATTTATCTATAAAAACATTAGTGAAACCATCCCAACTAGTGATGGAATTATTAGGCAAGTTTAAGAACCATTCATAAGAAACATAATTAAAGGTAAAGGGGATTAACTTGTAAGCCACATCCTCATGGACAACATTTAACAACCTTGAGGCAAATTTAAAATACTTAATGTGTTCTTCAGCAGTTGTAATAGTGGTTGGACTAAATGTATGCAAATACTTCTCAAGGTTAGGTGGGAGACCATGTACCACACTTGGCACATTTATTGAATATTCTCCCAACCAAGCCATACCTAGATGAAGGTTGAAGGTAAAGGTACCTTTAAGAGGTGAAGTTGGCAAATATTTGGACCTCTTATGTCTACTTTTGTCATGCTTGGATTTTCCATGAACCTTGAGTTCAAGCAAAGGTTCCCTTGTCTCTAAGTGTGATCTGGTTTGAATATTTGGCAAATCTAGCTTGAAATTTGAAGATCTTGTTTGAAATATAATGTATCAAGATAATATTTATAAGGAATAAAGATTAAACCTGCACATTAAGCTCATTTTTAAAGATTTCAAAAATAATAGTAAAGGATGTTGATCTTTGCCTAAAATAGTTTAAAGATATATCTAATTATGCTAATATGATCTATCTTTATAATTTTAAGCTCAAATGAAATTAGATCTATGAAAGATATGTCAATATTTGATCAAAACAAGCCATCCTAACCTCAAATATTGTGGATTTTCAAATTTCAAGTTAAATTTACCAAAACCAAGCATCAAATCTCAAAGAACCTTGATCTTTGTCTAAGGAAGCACAAAGATATGCTACAAACTAAAAAGATAAATGATATTTATAATTTTAAGTAAATAATTTACTTTAAAACATAAATATACACTAATCTTAGATCAAAACATGCTAAGACTAACAAATATTTAGAGAATTCATAAATATGCCCTCATTTTAGCACTAAAAAAATGCATGTTGATGTCTCTAAATATACCATATAGGTTCTTGGTGTTCAAATAACACTCCTCATTTTATAATTCTAAGAATTCATAGCATGAGTAGTAGGTTGTGGCAACTTGATGTCACCTATGGTAAAAAGTGGCAACGATATGTATGAGTGTTCTACAAAATTTATAATAAGTGATGATTAGGAGCCATCATGGTCTATTCCTTATGAATTGTAGAGGATATATGGTAACTCAGTGAATTATGATCCAAACCTAAGCTACTATTTAATTTAGATGTATATTTATAATAAAGTTTAACAAAAATGATCTGGTGTAAAAAAAGGAGCAAAGAGAAGGGTAAGGCAGAAAAGAAAATGAGTGATTGCCTATCTTAGTCTCAAATATTATGACAAAGCATAAATTGTAATTGAGTATGCATTCTAACCAATATTTAATGCAAAATAGCCTAAGCTCATATTTCACTATACACCAAGAAAACTTCTAAGGAAAATGTAAAGAATCACAAGTAAGAACCAAGTTTACTTTTAAAGATTTACTATCATAATCAAATATCAATATGCACATCTAAATACTGAGTAAAAATAAAATGAAGTAAATCTAAGATCCTTCAACTAATATGGCATATGCACAAATTAGAAACCCTATGATTAGAAAATGCAACCAAAAATTCAAAGAAGTTATTCAAATTTAAGACATAAAACTTACAATTGAGAGAAAACTATGTTATCAATTGACATATCAAATATGGACAATCTTTGCAGAACTCCTTGATTATATTAATTGTTCCAAGTGTAAAAAATTTACTCAAAATTCTCTCCCTTTTCAAAATAGTGATACATGCCTTTTATATAAATAATAGGCAATGTATTAGTCAATTACAAAATACAGGTGTACAAGAGACAAGGATAGGTGTCCTTCCTTAGAAAGTTCTAGAATACACTTGTCTTTTACAATTAGACTGACCTAGAGGCAATATACTAACAGACTAGCATATGCCTTAAAAAAGAATATTATTATTTTAAATATTACAATGTTTTTTTTATAAAAATAATATTATCTATTAGGTGGGCCCATTACTGAAGGGTCCCCTTGTTGATTATATAGAAGCTTCATTGATTTTTTATGTTGGTATTTGATGAGCTTCATGAGGTAGACTTCTTCTTGATCAACCGAGTCATCTAAGTCTCTATCATCCTTGAACATAACTTCCTTTATGCTCTTTTCCTCTACAATTTTCTCCTCAACTACGAAGATCATGTCCAAGGTTATTTTGTTGTCTCTACTAGACTAGCCTTGGCTCTTGTTCCTAACTAATTACATTACCAAAGTGACCCTGTGTTTGTATTTAGCTTCATCAATGACTCCAAGGGCAGTGGTCTTGGTAGGATTTACCAATATAGTTCATAAGAGATTCTCAATTATAATGATCAATCATTTATAATCTGTTAGAATCTTATTCAAATTCTTTATCCAAGCACTTAGACCTTGGACCTTGTCTACTATTATTCCCAATATGGCATGCAAATGAGCTAAGTTAATAGTTTTGAACTTAGGAATCTTGTTCCTAATCAAAATTTTAATGAGATCCCTTACTTGGGTCTCTACTTTTTGCCATTTTTTTATTAACCTCTTGGCTACTTCATCTTGTTGGCTTAGGGAATCCTACCTTAGCTTTATTTAACTCAAATATTTAAACATATCAAATAATGAGGCCTCAAACATATCTATTATGGCATTAGGTACTGACAAAATGGCCTATGTTTCTAGGTTTTTCTTTTCTCTTTCCAAATTTTGGATTCTTTGTTTCATCCCTTAGATCCTAGCCTTTGCTTGATCTGATTGAGACTCAATCAAGCTCTCAACATCCTCCTCATGGATAAGAGCTTCACCAAGTTGTTTCCCTCTTTTGAGTTTAGACCTATAAAGGGTTCAACCTTTTGGAAGGTGAATTCCTCAACTCCCACCATGGCTTTCTTGGAGGTGACCCTTTCCAATCTAGCTATCTCTAGATTAAACTCCATGGTGGTAGATGACCTTATGAATTTCAGAGGCTTTGGGACCTCTACACTTGTGTTTCCTGAAGCTCCTAAAGCATCTATTTTCTTTCTCTTTGGTTTTGGAGTGACCATAGTTCTTCATTCTTCTTGTCCATTCATTATATCCCTGATATATGCCTTGATATCTTCATGTATGTCTATGTTAATATCCTTTGTGAGTGCCCATGAGTGGGAGAGAGAGAGGATCTTCTATAGTTTTCCATAAATAAACCAATCAGGGATGATTGGTCCATGAATGGGGAATTCATCATTAAATAGGTTGATCTCACTAGTGAGATTTGTGAGAATCAACCTTGGTATTTTGGGTCCAATAGGGACCAATTCCATTTTTGCCTTCCTCTTCTCCTTAGGATCCACTAGGACTAAATCAAGAGTAAAATCTTTGCCTTTCTCTTCTCTAGGCTCCCTTACTTGTATTTGAGTCTCTTCAATCATTTTCCCTTCTTCATCTATGCCATATTCCTCTACAAGTTCCTTGAGGTGACCCTCATGTGTCTCATCTAGTTCTAAGGCAATCATATCTATATGTTCAACTAGGGAAGGTGGCCTTTGTGATAAGGCTAAGGATGAGGGTCCCTCTCCAAGTATATCTTCCAGTTTCTCCTTATCATGGCCCTATTCATCTTTTCTTTGCATAATTTGCTCTTGAGGTTGTTCTTTGGATGTCCCAAATGGTCCAAGTAGCAAGTGATATTGGAGAGGATACATCTGTCATGCCTCTCCTAATGGCTTATCATATTTTTTCAATCTATGCTCAAGCTTGATGTTGTGCCCTTTAATCCTTGTCAGCACTTATTCATAGTTATTTGCCTTAATGTAAATGGTTTCATGAACACTAAGTTGATGCATATACTTAGGCTTCAGTAACTTCTTCTCCTTCAAATGATCACTATGTTCTTTGGGTCCCACATTTTGAGTTCATCAAGTTGAAACCCAAATGAGTCCCTATGTTTGGACATAAATTTTACCTATTTCCAATATTTCAACATGATCCTTCTAATAATTAGATGGAAGGGATGGAGAAGACCCTTTCTCTTATCCTTAAAAATTCCATCAACTCCATTGATGAGTTGGGAAGTAATTGCTTACTTATCTAGCTTTTTAGGTACATACATAAGTAATCTATATGGTGAGGACATTATTCCCTCAATCTTGATAACTATGCAGTCTGTATAGAACCATATATCACTCATCATCTCTACATATTTCTTGATCAGTGGATAGACTCTAGGTAGGGGAAACCTATTATATCTTCCATTATGGATAGGTAGACATAATCATAGATAAATCATGCCCTTATCTATTTTTCCATCTTTAAAAATATGAGAGAGAATGTCTATATAATGAAGTACCTCTAGTTTTGCTATAGCATAATGGAGACTTGTCATTTTAATGGAAAATATGTCATAGTATAGCCTACTTATAGACATATCCTTTTCTTCTTCTCTTATGATGGGTTATTGGTTCTCAATGGTCTAAAACAAGCTTGATCAATTATTGTCCCCTACATTTAGAGTTATGGTGTCAAACTATGTTTTCTTAAAGACTCTTCCTTTTACATCTGAGGTCAAATAGAATTCCATATCTTCTCTAGAAACACTTTTTTGGGATACCATGGTTGTGAACTTTTATATATTGTTCACTAGTGGTCTATAGTCAATTCTGGATCAAATTATCCTTACACAAGTGACAATCAAATATCCTTCAGCTTGATTACAATGAGCATAGGGTTAAATTAGGGTTTCCATATTCTCTAGGGATTTATTGAAGGTTTTTATAGTGATTTAATGGTGGCATCTACTTTAACTTATGTGAGTTTCATGACTTATATTGTGTTTAGATGTAATATTTATACCTTTGATTTTCCTTGGTCTAAAAAATCTTCAAATTGGCACATTCTAATTACCTAGCTCTGATGTGGATTCATCATGGCACCCTACTCATTAATATTTAAAATATGATCATTTATCATTTCTAGACACATGTTAATATTTTATTGGTTCAGGGCCCTTCAAAAAATTTGTCTTACCCCACACCAATGGATTATTTATTCAGATCAACATAGTTCATTGATCCCAATTTGAGAAATTGAATGCCATTAGATGCTTATTATATTATTCATGGTTTTGACACTTATCACTTATGTATTCATCTTGATCTTTTTTAAAATGTCAACATTAATCTCATACCTTTGAATCATCTCTACCTAGATGAATACACTCCATTGATCTTGATCTACTTACCTACATCTCCTACTCCATGGACTATTAATCTTTAAAATATGCTCAAGCTTTAATTTATGGCTTGTGGCTATGCCCTTGTGTCATCTCCACATTCCCTCAAGGCTTTTGACTTTTTAACCTTCATCATGTGTCATTAGATCTTTATTTGGCTAGATCAATGTGCTATGTTAGATCTTGATTTGATGGGTGGGATACCATTGGCTACTAAATTTTATCTCTCTAATATTGTGACACTTCTCACTTTCCCACTCATCCTAGGGTTTTGAATCATTAACATTGATCTCATACCATCTGATCTCCTTCAATGGATCAATCACGCTCCATCAGATAATATTTTGTTATGTACCATTAGATCTTTGGCAAGGTTCCCATGATGGTGACACATATCACCCTCTCTCTTATTTTAGGGTTCCATTAAAGTCTTAAATTTAACACACACCGTTAGATCAATCTTTCCCAAACAAATGCATACCATTGATCTTGTGGTCAAAAAATATATTAAGTCAGTCTCGAGAAATATAAAGAACTTAGGTTAAATATTTTAAACTAAGATTTTATTTATTTTGATAAACATGGAAAAATATTAGGACAAAATTTTAGGCTAAGTTATAAAACATAATTAAAGGGACCCAACAAATGATAAGAGATAAGTCATAGAGTTTTACCCTAGGGTTTTTATTGTATTCATAAATATAATTAAAACTTTAGGATAAAACTTTATGACTTATCTAAGATATAACAAAAGGGACCCTACATTAGTTAGACCATGCCAATAATAAAATATACCGAGGGGTCACAAGATATAAAGGGACCAAGCATAAGATTTTTAGACTAAGGTTTGGTCATGTTGAAAAACACAGCTAAGCCTTAGGATAAAAATTAAGCTAAGTCCATGGTATAAATAATTGTTCCCATGTAAATTATTCTTGTGTAATTTTGAATTTGATACAAAATGAGATCTAGGTTAAAAAAAAAGAACAGGGTTTTAACATGACTTAAAATAGATTCCATTAATCTTTGACAAATGAAAGGCTAGTAAAAGATCAATTTAACATTGAAACATAAAACCCTAAGCATGTTCATTCCAAAATGAGATTTTATTGAACCTGTAATACAAAAACACTATTAAACCTATCATATATAAATACAATCAATAATCATTAGCAATATTAGAAGGGGTAAAACCATGATCACTTGAAAACATGTCAATTTACCCAAACAAGCACTAGGTGTGGATAATCTTCAAATAAAGATAATGTCCAAACATGATAATGGTACTCTGATAAAGTGATTTTCTAACTTTAAGGTATGAATTACATCACAAACTAGTTTATATATGGGTGATGAGGTTGGTAGAGATGCATAGTAGAACAAAAATAATAGCATAAGACAATTAAGTCTAGAAAAAGACATGTGAGAATAAATCTTAATTTAATACCATATAATGGTTCTGTAGGAATATTAATGATGAATAAAGTGGGTGAATTAATATGGATCCTAAAAATATATTATACATCAACATCACCAAGTGAATATATAGGTATGGATGAAGAAAGGTATGATATCATGTCAAATAAGAGTCCCAAGGGTCACCAGCTTACGATGATAGATACCAACATAGTAAGAAATAATTTGTAAATTAAATGTTCCCATGCATGTGATCAAATGGAAGCTCAACACATTCAAAGTAAAGGGAGGAGAATAGGCATGTCAAAACCCATAAGTAGATGATAATAATGAATGCATCATCTTTATAACCTTAGATAATTTTAAGAAATCTTAAAGATTTCCTAGAGTTTTTTGAAATCCAATTATTTCTAAACTTCACATTTTTACACAGAATGTAGATATCAATGATGGTTACACTTGAAAAAATCAATGGACTTATGGTAGCTCATAAGGAAGACATAGGAAATGGAACTAAATTTCACCAAACCATATTTTTAAACCTTGAGGCCTATGATTTCATCAAAAGTGTAGATGAACACTTTCTCATGTAGTAAGGAGCACAACCCCTAGATCTTGCACAGCAACACCAATTTTTTAATATGGATGTTGAGAGGTTGATCCACCTACCTACATTTGGTGACTTCAATGAAATCATGTAATTTCTAATTTAAAGGTACAATAAAGGTGTTGATGATTCTAATTGTACCATAGGTGCTCTTAGTGTTGAATAACACTTCTCATTTTAGGATTTTGAGAATCCATGACATGAGTTGCATTTTGTGACTATTCAGTGATTGTCTATAGTGGAATAGAAGCAAAGTATGAAAACTATCCATAATATTTATTTGATTTAGTGGTTGGGAGCCACTAGGGTCTATACTATTTGAATACTTAATAATTTTGAGGATTTGGTAGTTAAACTAAATAATTATTAACAATGACCTCTAAGCTAGAGTGAATCTTGATAAACATAAGAAAAAATGAAGGGTAAAGAAGAAATAAATGTGATTTCAAGTTTTCATCCCAAATATTATGACAAAATTCCAATTACTTTGAGCACATTTGAACTAATTTATGTTATAAAATAGCATAAGCTAAAATTATATCACAAATCAAGCAAAATTCAAAGGAAAAATATGAATCATAAGTAAGAACCAAATTTACTTTAATGGTTTTCTATTATGATTTGGATAACCTAAGTATATCCAAATATAGAGAAAATAAAATGAAGTATATTTGAGATTTTTACAGTCAATTTAGCATTTAGCACAAATTAAAAACCATATGACAAAGAATGTAACTCAAACAATAAGATCATTAAAATTCAAGATAACTCCCTGTAATTGAGATATAGTATAGACATTTAAAAACAATCAGACAATATTTTTAGAATTCCTTAGTTGTATTAAATGCACCTGGTATCAATTACTCAAAAACTCTCCCTTTAAAAATGGTAACCATCTGCCTATTTATATGAAACATAGGTGGTTAACTGGTTAACTTTCAAAAATATTCAGATGTGGATAAGGATAGTTGTCCTTGATACAAAGCTACAATGTGACAAAAAACATGCCAACTTGACAAGAAAGAGTATATGCTAACAGACTAGCATATACTTTACAACAAGAATATTCCTTTAGGAATTCCATTGGTGGGTCCTTCCAATTACCCCTATCTAAAAAATTCCTTCACCTTGGTGTATTGGTCCTTGATCAGCTCAAAATCCACTACAATCTTCATTAGACAATCCCCTTCTTTATTGACTAACTTTTCAAATTCACTATATGTCCAAGATACAAGTTCCTTGACACATTGTACATCTGAAATTTGCTTTCCTACAAAATTAATGGTATCAAGGGTCTTCTAGTTGTCCTTAGCTAAATGACCTTGGCTATTTATGATGCCTTATATGTGGGTATTAACCCTCTGCTTGAATTCTTTATCATCAATCAAGCCTAAATTAGTGGTTTGAGAAGGGTTATTTAATAGATTCCCTAGAAGTTTCTCAATCTAATTTACCAAATATGTGTCTCTCTTACTAAATTCCTTAACATCACTACTTTAGGTGATCTAATCTTCTTGTTTATCTACCAAAACTACCATGAGGATGTCTATATGTCTAAGTTTGATAATTTCAAAGTTCAAGGTCTACTTTATCTTATGTACCTTGATGAGTTCCTCCATCTTAGCTTGAGAATTCTACCACTAGATGATTAAGGTTTTTTCCATCTCAACTTGATGATCCAAAGCACTCAATCTAGACCTAATGCTTTTCAAATTCTTGAATGCATCCATTAAGGATTTATTCAACATTTACAATATATTTTTAGGAATTATCAAGAAGACCTAAGCATAAAAATCTTGATTTTCTATTTCCAAGTTGAGGATCCTTTGTTTCAATCCTTGAACTCTAGCCAAGGCCATTGTTGATTAGGCCAGTACCACACTAGCTACATCCTCTTGAAAAATAGGATGCTTCCTTGCTACTTGTCTTGGAATAGGAGTTAAGCTTGTATATGGCTCTATCTTTTGTAAGGTGAACTCCTCAGTACCAATAGTGACTTTCTTGGTCACTACTCTTTTAAGAGTTGATGTCTCTAGATTAAATTGGACCTAAGGATCAAGTTATTTCACTTATGGTTATTTGATAATATCTAAATTTTTACTTCCAGAGGATCTTGGGGTACTAACCCATTGGCTTTCTTTGTTGTGAAGAATCTGGATACTTCTCTCTACTTGTTTGTTTAACATATCCTGAATCCATGGTTTGATATTATCCTGAACACCTATGTCCACTCAAGTCAG
Source organism: Torreya grandis (assembly GCA_037957365.1). Lineage (NCBI taxonomy): Eukaryota > Viridiplantae > Streptophyta > Pinopsida > Cupressales > Taxaceae > Torreya > Torreya grandis. The sequence continues at coordinate 1,032,916 of JARHVA010001862.1, read as the reverse complement.
ATCCAGTGAAGGAGAAAGAGATGGGATTTTTTGTAACTTCCCATAAATAAACCAATCAAGAATAGTTGGTCCATGAATAGGATTATCATCACTAAAGAGGTTTATTTCACTAGTGGGTTGAGTGAAAGTTAATCTAGGCCTCTTTCTTGGAGCTAGAGAAGTAAGGTTAATTATGCCTATCTCTTTCCACTAATCAATGGAACCAATTCCTTGCCTCCTTCCTCAAATGGGTCTTCTTCCTTATCCAAACCATAAGTATCCTTGATGTTAACTAGGGCACTCACCATTATTTCTCCAATTTCAAAATCAATTAAGATGATAACTTCTATTAGGGAAGAATGCCTTAGTGGGGATGCCTAAATTTAGAGGCTTTCAATAGGTCTTTGCTCAATCTTGGACTCCTCACTTTTAGCTTTACCTTTTCCTTTTTCATCCTCAATTTTCTCAATCTGAGGTGACTTTATCAATTCTCCCTATTGAGGTTCAAAATATTATCACTCAACAGGTGGTTCTTAATGTGTAGTCCTAGATGGTCCTAGTAATAAGTGATATTATAAAGGATGAAACTACCATATTTCTCCTAAAGGTTTATTATCCCTGACTAGCCTATGTTCTAAGGTTATGTTGTAGTTTTTAACCCTAGATAGGACTTCTTTAAAGTTCATTTCCCTTGTGTAAATACCATCCCCCACACCTATTTGATGCTTGAACTCAATCTTTGGGACCTTCCTATCCTGAATATGGTTAGCCACTCTATTATTGGGGTCCCACATCTTAAGATCATCTAATTGGAAATAAAAATATTTCCTATGCACCACCATGTTCTCAAAATATTTCCAATCCTTGATTATAATTCTACCAATATCTGATGGGAAGGGATGAACCTCAACCTTTTTATTCTTCTTGCAATGCTAATCTATACCCTGGATAATTTGATAAGCAATTTCTTACTCTAAAAATTTACTAGGAACATATATGGGTAGTCTATATGGATGGACCATGATTCCTTCTATCCTTATTATAGTGTAATCTAGATAGAACCACACATCCCCTATGTCTCCACTTGTTTTTTGATTAGAGGATGAAGTCTAGGCATACAAATACTAGTGATTGTCTCAAAAATGATTGGGAAGACACCATCACATATGAATTGCATATGATTCCTATATTTAAAAATATGTAATTTGTATTAATGATGGGAAATGGTAGTCCTACAATCAAGGGACCAATTTCAGATGCCAAGGAAATTAATAGAGGCCAGGAGTGAGTCTAAGAGGTAAGACATCATAAAGAAATGTTTAGAGGTCTTTCTCCAAGTGGTTGTAAACTATTTGTCCAAGAAGAAACTTATCAAGTCTCCAATGGGATGGGTTAGGTTCTACTACAAAATTCAATGGACATAAGACACCTAGAACTTCCTCACATAAGTTGTAGAAGAAGCACCAAAAGCTCTATTCAATAAGGTCATAACTACCCTAACACCTTATCTAAATTGGGTAATAGTAATCTCACCATTAAGGGTCATAAAAACATGGGAACCTTTGATTATCCAAGATGAAAGAAATAAATCTAGGTTTTGGGAATTCTTCCATTCTCTCAAGGAAGGAAGATCAACATGAGGTAAAAGGAGCTTATAATAAGTCTCAAAGACCATGGGAGCTATGCATGCAACTTTACTAACATTTCCTTCATGAATAATCCATTCTCCATCTACTCTGTAATATAAAAAAATAGGAACAAGAAGGTCGATGCAAAGAATTACCTCTACTTTAGTAGTTGCATGATGAAGGCCTACCATTTGAATTGATACTAAATCTTTGTATCTTTGGTACACTGAAGCATTCCTCTTTTCTTCTTGAGAAATTGGTTGTAACTCTTCAACAAAGAAGAATAATTTAGACCAATTCCTTATTCCCTATTTATTCAATGTTATTGAGTCTAACTATGTGTCTATAAATACCCTTCCTTCACCATCTAAATTTATATAAATATTTTCTTAAATCTTCATTTGTTGCCTACCCACTACCATTGATAATAGTGTATTATAACTGTAAAGCTATCAAATTTCTCACGAAGGTACCTACTCTAACTTTAGTTTGAAATTATCTCAAGTGTCACCTAATCAATTTAAATTGATTCTAGCCTTTTTTTATGGAGGTTTTAAGGTTTTTCTACTTTAATGACCAAAACATCCAACTTTGATCTCATATGTGCCTTAGATATGATGGAAACTTTCTTATCATCTCTCTTGTGTTTTTTAATCATTAAATATTTTTCATTTCGATCTTTCATACTTACATGGAGCTTATGTGATAGGTTTTTATGCCTTTCATGGCAATTTTCATAAATTCCATTTGAAGAGTGATCCTCAGTTTTCAAAATTCCCTTTTATTTTGCTTTGAAAATCCAAATCTAGGTCATTGCATTTTATTGGTTCTTGATCTTCGAGATTATTGATTATGCCATCTATCAAGATTTTGAGGCCTTTGAAAAGTCTTCAATTGGCTCATATCATTGGATAAAATCTTGTAAGAAAGTCACCACCATCAGATCCTTTAGGATATCTTGAGGCTTCCATGTTGATGTGCACCATTGGATAAAATTTAGTGAGCAAGTGACCACCATTAGATCCTGCAAGAAGCTTACCCTTTTAATCAGTAAAAGACTTAGGCAAATATTTTATATCTCAATCTTGTTTTCATAAGAAAATTAATAATTTATTAAAAAGGCTTTAGAAATACCCCCTTTGATTAGGCTTACAAAAAATTCTAAGTTAAATTTGATGGGTTTAATCCTGTCAAATATGTCCTTGCATACGTCAAATGATGGGGGTAAACCTATCAAATTTAAGATAATGAAATATTTATATTTCAATTTATAATTTCATGGGTTTGATCCCATCAAATATGTCCTCACAAATGTCAAATGATGGGGGAGAACCTATCAATTTCAAAATAATGAAACTTATTGATCTAATAACTGAATGCCACATGTAAAACCATTGAGAGATCTCAAAGCTTCAAGGATTGTCTAAATTAAATTTGATGGGTTTAGTCCTATCAAATACATCTTCATAGACATCAAATTATGGGGGTGAACCTATCAAATTTAAGATAATGAAATCTTTCTATTCTAATTTAAATTTGATGGGTTTGGTCCTATCAAATACATCCTCACAGACATCAAATGATAGGGGCAAACCTATCAATTTTAAAATAATGAAACTTATTAATATAATAACTTAATGCCACATGTAAAACCATCAAGAGATCTCAAAGATTTGAGGATTATCTAAGTTGAATTTTATGGGTTTAGTCCTATCAAATACATCTTCATAGATTTCAAATGATAGGGGTGAACCTATCAAATTTAAGATAATGAAATTTTCTTTTACACCATTAGATTTAAAATCTCCAATCAAGCAATTGCCATTGGATCTTTACTAGGGCCTAAATCATTAATTATATGCCTTTATAAAAGATTTCAATCTTGATGCACTATTGGATCAAATCTAGTGAATAAGTGTAAAGTGTTAGATCTGTAAAAGCACATGTACTTTAAGCTGAAACCTAATTATGCATAAAATTTCCCATTAGACTTTCTCATGAATGTTTAAATTTAAATTTCTAGGGTTTATTATTTGGGAACCCTGACTTATTTCATGGAACCTACAATTAATAACCTTTAAGATAATTTTTAGCAACACCAAAACATGATCAAATAATCTTTCACACTTATTCTAGGATGTAGAAGTTCAGGAAACAATCATGAGGGTCCCCTTTCCAAAAAAAAAGATGGGGGATGTTGCTCTCAACAAATGGTAACTCATAAGGGAAACATAGCAATATGTTGGAACACAGAGCTCTAGTTTAAACTTGTACATGAATTTTATATCCCTTTTTGGACATATACTCTCTTCTAAATCAACTTTCGATTGAAACAAGTTCCTTATGTATAAATTTTAAACTTAGATATTAAAAAATAAACATGTAGTGTGTGCTTTGATTTCACTTATTTTTTGTCATGAATTTCAAGAAAAAATCTCCTAGGTTCATATCCTTTTGGTCCATTACACTTAACTTTAAGTGCTTTAGATATTCTTTAAGCATAATAACTCTTAATTTAGGGGAGGCTTGGGTATTGCTCTACTACCAGCTAGGCATCCATATCCCCGATAGAGATACCTTTGGTTCCAATCAAGGTCTTACTCCACTTCCATCCAAGCATCCATATCCCCAATGGAGATTACCTGAATCACCTTTACTTCTATTTCCATAGATTTTGTAATGAGCTCTTTTTTTTAGGTTCTTTTGCAAAGGTTGGAAACTAATACAGCCTATTTTGAAGGATTTGGTTAAATTTTTTGGCATTAGGATACTCTCCCCATTAATTGAAACTTTAGTCCATGACAAGGATGTGTTTTAAGTCTAAGCATGAATATGATTTAATAAATTGAATTCGTATTGTATACTTATGATTCTTCTTAAAACCAAGTTTTGATGTAGAATAAGGTTTAAATCTTTGTAGGATAATAAATTCCTATACTAATTTATACCAATAGCCCTAGTTGCTTCATACAACTTCATTTCTAGCCATGCTCACCTTTGTAAGATTTATATCCACACTTTTGAGCAATCTCAAACCAAAAAATAATAATAACATGAGACTTTACCACAACCAAGGAACACCAACAAGCAAGAAGAGGAGAGAAAAAAAATGTAAACAAAACAAATACACACAAACCCAGTAAGGAATAAAAAAACAAAGAAAGAAAGAGACCTAACTATCCTACCTACTCTAATTTTATCAATCTTACACATTTATTCCATGAAGACCTCTAGTGGGGCAGCAACAAAGTAATTTTTGAGATATTGTCCATTAGTAGGTAATATGAACTTTACTCCTTGAATATATTTCAACCTAAAAGTATTTTTCCCAAGATTTCTACAATTTGGTAAGGACCAATCCATAAAGGAGTGAATTTACCATGTTTACCTTTGGGTTCTGATGCCTTATCCCAAAGAAGGACTAGATCTCCCTATCTAAATATCTTCACTTTGGATCTCTTATCAAACCATCTTTTCATAATTGATTAGTGTCTACTAAAGTCAATAAATGATTTTTCTATGGCATCTTCCATTTAAATAATTTCTAACAACTGAGAATTAGCAAGTTCTTGACTATCTTCCATGTATTCCTATATGAATGTGAACATAGGAAACTTCAAAGTGATGGGAAATATGGGCTCCTAACCATATACCAAAAAAAATGGTGAAGCTTTTAAATATTTTTTGATCTTGATTTGATCTACCCATAATGCAAACTTAAGAAGTTTATGCCATGTTTTAGGTTTATCTTCAGCAAATTTCTTGATAGCTTTCATCACATTTTTTTTATGGACTCAAAAACACTATTTCTTTGAGGATATTAATTAGAAGAAAAATTGAGTGTAATGCCTTGGTCATAATCCCATTCTATCATTTCAATAGAAATGAATGCAGATCCATTGTCATAAACTAAATAAACTAGGTTTCCAAATCTAGTACACATATTTTCTTCTAAGAAATTGATCACTTCCTTTGTTCTACATTTCTTAGTCTCTACTATCTCAATCCACATAGTACAATAATCCATAGTAGTCAAGACAAACTTATGACCTTTAGAATAATTAGGGTTTATTACTCCAACAAATTCTAATCCCCATTGTGCAAAAGGTTTATCTACCGTCACAGGTTGTAAAAGCATGGCTGCCTTTGGTTCCTTTATGCTAAAGATCTGGCATGAATGACACTCCCTCACATGGTTATAAGCATATTTGAAGAGTGTGGGCCAATAATACCCAACCCTAATAATATTATGAGTTATGGTTCTTCCTGAAGGGTGTCCACTTCCTAATTTTTCATGAAAGGTAGTCATAATCCAAGATGTTTCTTCCTTGGACACACACCTCAAATAAATTCACTCAAAGTTCCTCTTATACAAGACTCCATTCTTGATGAGTTAATGAGCTACTTTGATCTTTAAGGCTCTCTTTTTTTCTCTTATAAATCATGGGGGACAAACACCATTGACAAGTAAATGGATAATAGAGTCATACCACTCATTAGGTTGAAAGTTTTGATGATCTACTTGCATGATATGAACTTTTGGGTCAATACTAGTGATCATCAGAACTAAACCTTGACAGTTCACTAATTTGGCAATTGTTATCTCTATATCATATTCTTTTATAATTTCCATCCATTTACCTCTTCTTTCTCTAAGCTCATTCTGACTCAACATAGGTTTTATCGCTGGATCAGGTAATATAGCATGTACCATATTTCTAAGGAGGTAATGTCTAAAATTTTTTATTACTTTTACTAATACATAATATTGTTTATCAATCATAGAATAATTCATTTCTACATTTTTTAAGTTGGTGTACATGAAAGTTATAGGATGATCATTCCCATCAATCTTTTGATTTAATACTGTAGCCATAGTATGCTCAGAAGTAAATGAATATAGATATAAATCTTTTGAAAAATTAGGACTTATGAGGACTGGAGATTCAGTAATTGCCTTCTTAATTTTAGTGAAGACCTTATTGGATTCTTGATTCTAAGAAATTATAGCATCTTTCTTAAGCATTTCATTCAAAGGTTTAACAATCTCAGTGAAGCCTAAAATAAACTTCCTCACAAAATTAATCTTGCCAAAGAATGACTTAGGTTCTTTTTGACTGTTGGGCAGCCCAATTTTAGAAATGGCCTCTATTCTATCAAGATCCATAGAGATTCTATCTTTGGTAATGACATGTCCCAAAAAATTTCCCTCGGTGACATAGAATATGTTTTTCTTGGGGTTAAGAGATACACCATACCTCCTACATCTATCAAATACTTATCTCAAATGTATGAAGTGCTCTTCTCTATTTTTATAAAATACTATAAGATCATCCATATATATGATGATACACTTGCCCACTAAACCTTGGAAAGCATGATCCATGGCCCTTTGAAAATTTTCCCCTATGTTAATTAATTAAAAATGCATTCTCTTGTAATCATATATTCCCAATTTAATAGTAAAATTTGTTTTCATCCTGTCCTCTGGAGAAACAAACACTTGGTTATACCTAGAAAATCCATCCAAAAAGGACATCATGAAAGATCCTAAAATAGTTTGGATAACTTGGTCTAGATAAGGTAAAGGATAATTATCCTTTTTAGATGCTCTATTTAGGTTTCTAAAATCTATGCACAATCTTATTTCTCCATTCTTTTTTCTGACTAAGACTAGGTTTGCCACCCAAGTGGAATGTCTAATATGAAACACTATATTTTCATCCAATATCTTCTTGAATTATTTTAAAATCATGGGTTCTAAAATAGGGTTGACTGGCCTTTGCTTCTGTCTAAAAGGTTTGCAACCTTCTTGAAGAGGTATGGTATGAGTAATGACCCTTGGGTCAAATATTTTCAAATCTTCATAAGACCAAGAAATTACATCCTTGTATTTTATAATCAACTCTCTAGCTTTTCTATTTTGTATTTTGGGGTTGATCATGTGAGCCAAGATTCATTGCATGATAATGCTTACCATTTACCTTGGGTTGCTTAGGTGTTTCAAAAATTTTGTCAAAATTAAATAGTCTTTCCAATGAAAGCATTCCTTTACCTTAATTATCACTTAATTGGATGATTTTACCTTTAAGTTACTCCTCATGAGAAGTTTCATCAATCTCATCAATAATGTGAGCTTCAAAATCCCCAGAATTAGTTAAAAAATCTATGATTTGTTGATCATCATTGAAAACTTGGAAATGATTTATATTGTCAAGAACTGAAGGACAAGTTATTAGCTCAATACTGATGCTTTGAGAATCATGATTAGGAATGAGTTTAGATGTAGTAGATTCAAGCTCATTAGTAGTTTTATTTTCTTCTCTTGGAATAGCTAAGATGTTTAAAGCATTGAAAGATTTGATCAAATCCCACACCCTAAACTTATATCTCTTTGAGTAAGATAATTTACACTGGTACATACTTTTCACTTGGTTAACCATAAGTTTAGAGTCTCCATAGACAAGGAGTTATTTAACTTTGTGTTTAATGGAAAACTACAATCCAATTATGAGAGCCTCATACTAAGCTAAATTATTGGTGCAAGGAAATTGTATCTTATAAGTTGTATGGTATTGCTTTTTTGAAGGATTTATCAATACAATACTAGCTCCTAATCCTAATTTTCACTTGGCACTATCAATGTATAACTTCCATAAACCACACATTTGATAATAACTCTTAAAAGCTGGTTCTTTTGTAATTTATAAAGTGAAAACTCCTAAATCAGAATCTAGGAAATTTACCCTTTCGTTAACAAAATTATATTATGTTATCATGTGTTTCATTCAAGGTTCCCTTTCAACTCTTATTTGATTTGGCACACCTTTTCAAGGAATCCATAAGTGTGAACAATTAGTAGACATATATCCATTTAAAGCTTTAGTCCATTCTCTACTTAAAAGCAATCCATAAACACTAGGCATTTCTACCACTTGGATATCAATGAATTATTGAACCCTTGTTTCACTAGCCAACTGTATATACACATTTAATAATTCTCCTACAACCTTAACTCTAGATTTATCCAATTTAATGACTACCCTATCATATTTGATTGGAATTAAACTTAGTTGTTCACATTTCCCAATAGGCATAATGTTGGTTGAAGCTCTCAAATCTAAAAGACAATCATGAATATTTTTTCCAAATATCTCTACTGTGAGCAAAAAGGGTGGGGACTCTGCTTTGATCATTTATGTAATTACATTTTTAATATCATTATTAGGGGATTTCCCACTTTTCTTTGACAAAGATTTCAAGAGTAAGTCTCTTTGTATCTATGATTTGAGTTAGCTCATGTAGAGTGATATTATCTTTAATATTTTTCATATCATCCACAGTGTTATAGCCAACTTTTCTTGGAGGATCAACAATTAACATTAACTTAGAGGAATTTCCTCTAGGAGTTTCAAGATTATTCTTTGATATAGTGTTTGGAGGGGTCCCATAATTGTTAAGAGGGGTAGAGGTAGTCAATGGTTGTTTTTGTTCCCTATTTCTTAGAGGTTATGTCTTCAAAAATTGTTGGAATGCTTGAATTTCCTTAGGAATATTCTCAGGCTCGTTATCTTCTTGAAAAGGGAAATTAAATGTTTCTACCATATGCACTTGGTTAGATGGTTTAGATTTAGAAGAATTTGTAGCAACCTCTTTGTTTGGAACCACTTCAAACATGTCAATTTCTTCTATAAAATCTTCAAAAGCTTTACAAAACTCAATACAATCAATCTCACCATGTTTGGAAGTTGCATGTACCCTATAATTAACTAGTAAGACAATATTAGTGAGGTTTATATCCATATTATTTTTTTCTATGGAAAGACTCATTAGCTTTGTTATTATAAAAACTATCATTATGAAACTTATTCTCAGGTCTATTGAATTTTTGGAAAGTGAAGTTCCTTCTAGAATTGTCATTAGTATTACCAACTTGTTTTTGCAATTGCATAAAATCAGTGCTAAACTTCTATACCATTTTCAATATAGATTCATTTTCATTTTTTGGAACATCAGCATTTTGACTTTGGTTACTATTAATGCCATTGATAGGAACTAAATCCTTTTGATCATTGTCATGAAATCCATTGGTAACTTGATGGCTCAAAAATCCTAGATTTTGATTAGGAGCAGCATGACTAGTAGGCAATACATTCAAAGCAATAAATTGGTTTAATGTTGGAGTATTTTGGTTATTACTTGGTAAAAGGTTTAATGTAGACATTTTAGGATTAACATTTAGGATATAATAAGCCATCTATCCTTGGGGTTGCATTTGGTCACTAATAACCACTAAATCAAAATAGGCTTGAGCCAATGTGATGATAAGTGGTATATCTATCTTCAAAAACATAGAATTCATGGGGTCAATAGCATCTTTATAAACCTCCAAAGTTAAAGCTTCACTAGGTTTATATGGATCCATGGTCTGGATAAACATATTTTTGAACCTATAATTAAATGACCTAATAGGTTCACTTGTATCCCTCTTAATAATTGTGAATTGATGATAAATGACACAAGGGCTTATGATCTTTCCAAATTGATCAATGAAATTAGTGTCAAAATTATTCCATGAAATAATACAATTATCAGGGAAATTGAGGAACCATTCATATGCAACATCTTTAAATGTAAATGAGAACAACTTACATGCTACAACTTCATGAATAACATTCAACAATCTTAAAGTAGATTTGAAAGATTTAAGATATTCTTTAGCAGTTGTAATACCAATTGGACTAAATATTAGCAATATATTTCTAATTATGTGGTAAATCATGAAATGCACTAGGTATATTGATAGGGAAACTTCCAATCCATGTTATGTTTGGTTGAATATCAAGCACAAGAATCCCTTAAAAAGGTGATGATGGTAGAGATTTAGAATACCTATGCTTACCTCTATCCTTCCTAGTCCTTATATGAGTTTCTAGTTTGAGCAAGGGTTCTCTAGTCTCTGAATGTGATCTAGTCCTAATCCTTGGTAATTATATGTTGAAGACTAAGGATCTTGTTCTAATACATGGTGTAACACATTAATTTCCAAAGAATGATAAATAATATGCAAACTAAGCTTAATTTGAAAAAAAATTATTAATAAGAGGACAAAGGACATCAATCTTTAACTAAACAAGTTTAAAGATGTATTGAATTATTCAAAGATGACTAATCTTTACAACTTATGACTCAAATAAACTTCTTATTCTCAAAGAATTGACAATTTTGAGCAAAATAAGTTGTCGTAACTCCAAATACTAATAAATTTTTAATAATAAAAGTTGTATTTCCACAAAGGCTACCAATATTTACACAATTTATGTTAAAAGAAACATAATTATGTAAAATGTAGATAATTTTGACCAAATACACTTCTAAACATATTAAATACCTTTAAAGAGACCCTCCTTCTAGCACCAGCAAAGCTTCTCCTATTGATGCTTCTAATTATACCATGAGTGCTCTTAGTGTTGAAAAACACTTCTTATTTTAGGATTTTGAGAATCCATGGCATGATTTATAGTTTGACTATTTAGTGATTGTCTGTGGGGGAATAGAAGCAAAGTATGAAAACTATCTACAATATTTATTTGATTTAGTGGGTGGGAGCCACCAGGGTCTATTTTATTTGAATACTTAATAATTCAAAGGATTTGGTAGTTAAACTAAATTATTATTAACAATGACCTCTAAGCTAGAGTGAATCTTGATAAAAATAAAAATAAAGTAAGGGTAAATAAGAACGAAATGTGATTGCAAGTTTTCATCTCAAATATTATGACAAAATTATAATTACTTTGAGCACATTTGAACTAATTTATGTTATAAAATAGCATAAGCTCAAATTATATCACAATTCAAGAAAAATTCAAAGGAAAAATATGAACCATAAGTAAGAACCAAATTTACTTTAAAGGTTTGCTATTATGATCTGGATAACCTAAGTACATCCAAATACAGAGCAAATAAAATGAAGTATATTTGAGATCTTTACAGTCAATTTAGCATTTAGCACAAATTAAGAACCCTATGATAAAGAATGTAACTCAAAAAATAATAATCATTCAAATTCAAGATAACTCCCTATAATTTTGAGATAGCATATACATTTAAAAATAATCAAACAATCTTTTCAGAATTCCTTAGTTATATTAAATGCTCCTAGTATCAATTGCTCAAAAAATCTACCTTTATAAATGGTAACCATCTACCTATTTATAGGAAACATAGGTGGTTAATTGGTTAACTTCTAAAAATATCCAGATGTGGATAAGGATAGTTGTCCTTGATAAAAATCTATAATGCAACAAAAAACATGCCAACTTGACAAGAAAGAGTATATGCTAACAGACTAGCATATACTTTACAACAAGAATATTCCTTTAGGAATTCCATTGGTGGGTCCTTCCAATTTACCCTATCTAAAAAATTTCTTCACCTTGGTTTATTTCTCCTTGATCAACTCAAAATCCACTGCAAGCTTCATTAGACAATCCCCTTCTTTATCGACTAACTTGTCAAATTCACTATCTATCCAAGATACAAGTTCCTTAACACATTGTACTTCTAAAATTTGCTTCCCTATAAAATTAATGGTATCAAGGGTCTTCTATTTGTCCTTAGATGAATGACCTTGGCTATCTATGATGCCCTAGATGTGGGTATCAACCTTTTACTTGAATTCTTTATCATCAATCAAGCCTAAATTAGTGGTTTGAGAAGGGTTATTTAATAGATTCCCTAGAAATTTCTCAATTTCATTTACCAAATATGTTTCTCTCTTGCTAAATTCCTTAATATCACTACTCGAGGTGATCAAATATTTTTGTTTATCTACCAAACTACCATGAGGATGTCTAGATGTCTGAGTTTGATAATTTTGAAGTTCAAGGTCTATTTTGTCTTATGCACCTTGATGAACTCCTCTATCTGACCTTGAGAATTCTACCACTAGATGATTAAGGTTTGTGCCATCTCAACTTGATGATCCAAAACACTCAATCTAGACCTAATTCTTTCCAAATTCTCAAATGCTTCCATCGAGGATTTATTCAGCATTTTCAATATATTTTTAGGAATTGTCAAGAAATCTTGTTTTTCTATTTCCAAGTTAAGGATCCTCTGTTTCAATCCTTGAACTCCAACCAAGGCCATTTTTGATTGGTCCAATACCACACTAGATACATCCTCTTGAAAAATAGGATGCTCCCCTATTACTTGTCTTGTAATAGGAGTTAAGCATGTAAATGCCTCAACCTTCTGTAAGGTAAACTCCTCAGTACCAACAGTGACTTTCTTGGTCACTACTCTTTCAAGATTTGATGTCTCTAGATTAAATTAGACCTAAGTATCATGTTCTTTTGCCTATGGTTATTTTGGAATGTCTACATTTGAAATTCTAGAGGCTCTTGGGGTACCAACCCATTGGCTTTCCTTGTTGTGAAGAATCTGGATGCTTCTCTCTACATGTTTGTTTAACATATGATGAATCTATGGTTTTACATTATCCTGAACACCTATGTCCACTTGAGTCAGAGCCAGTGAAGGAAAAAGAGATGGGATTTTCTAAAACTTCCCATAAATAAACCATCAAGAATTTTTGTTCCATGAATAGGATTATCATCACTAAAGAGGTTTATTTCACTAGTGGGGTGAGTGAAAGTTAACCTAGGCCTCTTTCTTTGAGCTAGAGGAACTAAGGCTAATTCTAACTATCTCTTTCCACTGCTCAATAGAACTAATTCCTTGTTTGCTTCCTCAGATGGGTCTTCTTCCTTATCTAAACCATAAGTAGTCATGATGTTAACCAAGGAACTCTCTACTATTTCTCTAACTTTGAAAGCAATTAATCAAATAACTTCTATTGGGGAAGAAGGCCTTAGTGGGGATGCCTGAATTTCAAGGATTTTAATAGGGCTTTGCTCAATCTTAGACTCCTCACTTTTATCTTTACCTTTTCCTTTTACATCCTTGAGTTTCTTAATCTAAGGTGACTTTTTCAATTTTCCCTATTGAGGCTCTGAAGATTGTCCCTTAACAGGTGGTTCTTGATGTGTAGTCCCAGATGGTCCTGGCAACAAGTGATACTATAAAGGATGTAACTACCATATTTCTCTTGAAGGCTTATTATCCCTAACCAGCCTACATTCCAAGGTTATGTTTTAGTTTTTAACCCTAGATAGGACTTCTTCAAAGTTCTTTTCCCTTGTGTAAATGCCATCCCCCACACTTGGTTGATGATTGTACTCAATATATGGGACCTTCCTATCTTGAATATGGTTAGCCTCTCTATTATTGGGGCCCCACATCTTAAGATCATCGAATTAGAAATCAAAAGATTTCATGTGCACCACCATGATCTCCAACTATTTCCAATTCTTGATTATAATTCTACCAATGTCCAGTGGGAAGGGATGAACCTCAGCCTTTTTATTCTTCTTGCAATGCCAATCTCTACCCTAGATGATTTGATAAGCAATTTCTTGCTCTGTAAGTTTATTGGGAACATATATGGGTAGTCCATATGGCTAGACCATGCTTCCTTATATCCTTATTATAGTGCAATATGGATAGAACCACATGTCCCCCATGGTCTCCACTTGTTTTTTATTAGAGTATGAAGTTTAGGCATAGGAATACCAATGATTGTCTCAAAAATGACTAGGAAGACACCATCACATATGAATTGCATATGATTCTTATATTTAGAAATATGTAATTTGGAGTAATGATGGGAAATGGTAGTCCTACCATTAGGGGACCAATTTTGGATGCCAAGGAAATTAATAGAGGCCAAGAGTGAGTCTAAGAGGTAAGACATCATAAATAAATATTTGGAGGTCTTTCTATTAATGGTTGTAAACTATTTGGCCAAGAAAAAACTTATCAATTCTCTAATGGGAGGGGTTAGGTTTTGCTCCAACATGAAATGGACATAAGACACCTAGACCTTACTCATATAAGTTGTAGAAGAAGCACCAAGGGCTCTATTTAATAAGGTCATAGCTACCCTAACACCTTCTCTAGATTGTGTAATAGGAATCTCAGCATAAGGGGTCCTAAAAACATGAGAACCTTCGATTAACCAAGGTGAAAGAACTAAATCCAGGTTTTGGGAATTTTTCCATTTTTTCAAGGAAGGAAGATCAACATGAGGTAAAGGGAGCTTATAATAAGTCTTAAAGGCCATGGGAGCTATGCATGCAACTTTACTAACATTTCCTTCATGAATAATCCATTCTCCATCTACTTTGAAGTCAATGAAAATAGGAACAAGAAGGTCAATGTAATGCATTACCTCAAGTTTATTAGTTACATGATGAAGGCCTACCATTTTAATTGATACTAAATCCTTGTATCTTTGGTACACTGAAGCATTCCTCTTTTCTTCTTGAGAAATTGGTTGTAACTATTTGACAAAGAAGAACAATTCAAACCAATTATTTATTCCCTATACATTCAATGATATTGAGTCTAACTCTATGTCTCTAAAGACCCTTCCTTAACCATCTGAAGCTAGATAAATCTCTACTTTAATCTTCATATGTTGCCTACCTGCTACCAATGATAATAGTGTATTGTAATTACAAAGCTATCAAAATTCTCACTAAGGCACCTACTCTAAATTTAGTTTGAAATTATCTCAAGTGTCACCTAATCAATTTGAACTAATTCTATACTTTTTTATGGAAGGTTTAGGGTTTTTATACTTTAATGACCAAAACATCCAACTTTTATCTCATACATGCCTTAGATATTATGGAACCTTTCTTATCATCTCTCCTGTGTTTTTCAATCATGAAATACCTTTAATTTAGATCCTCCATACTTACATGGAGCTTATGTGGTAGGGTTCTATGCCTTTCTTGGAAATTTTCATAAATGTCATTTAAAGAGTGATCTTTGGTTTTCAAAAGTCCCTTTTATTTTAATTTAAAAAGCCAAATATAGGTCCTTGCATTTCATTGGTTCTTGATCTATGAGCTTATTGATTATGCCATTTGTCAATATTTTGAGGCCTTTGAAAATTATTCAATTGGCTCACACCATTTGATAAAATACCATGAGAAATTGACCACCATCAGATCCTTTGGGAGATCTTGAGGCTTCTGTGTTGATGTGCACTATTGGATCAAATCCAGTGAGCAAGTGATCACTATTAGATCCTGTAAGAAGTGTACCCTTTAAATTAGTAAAAGACTTAGGTAAATATTTTATATCTTAATCTTGTCTTCATAATAAAATCAATAATTTCTTAAAAAGGCTTTATAAATACCCCCTTTTATTAAGCTTAAAAAAATCTAAGTTAAATTTGATAGGTTTGGTCCTGTCAAATACGTCCTCGTAGACATCAAATGATGGGGGTGAACCTATCAAATTTAAGACAATGAAATCTTTCTATTTCAATTTAAATTTGATGGGTTTAGTCTCATCAAATACTTCCTCACAAATTTCAAATTATGGGGGCAAACCAATCAATTTTAAAACAATGAAACTTATTGATCTAATAATTAATACCACGTGTAAAACCATCAGGAGATCTCAAAGCTTCAGGGATTGTCTAAGTTAAATTTAATGGTTTGGTCTTGTCAAATGCATCTTCATATACATAAAATGATAAGGTAAAACCTATCAAAATCATTAAAATTAAATCTTTCTATTTCAATTTAAATTTTATGGGTTCGATCCCGTCAAATACATCCTCATAGACGTCAAATGATGAGGGTGAAGCTATCAATTTTAAAATAATGAAACTTATTGATATAACAACTGAATGCCACATGTAAAACCATTTGGAGATATTAAAGCTTTAGGGATTGTCTAATTTAAATTTTATGGGTTTATTCCTATCAAATATGTCTTTACAGATGTCAAATGATAGGGGTAAACCTGTCAAATTTAAGACAATGAAATCTTTCTTTCACACTATTATATTTAAAACCTTTGATCAAGTGATCACCATTGGATATTTATTATGGATTGAATCATTAATTTTATGCCTTTATAAAATAATTTAAACTTTATTCACCCTTGTATCAAATCCAATAAACAAGCATAAAGCATTAGATCTACAAAAGTGCATGAACTTTAAGCTAAAACCTAATTATGCATAAAATTTTCTGCTAGACTTTCCCATGAATGTTTAAATTCAAATCACTATGGTTTATTATTTGGGAATATTGAATTATATAATAGAACCTACAATTAATAACCTTCAATATGATTTTTAGAAACACTAAAACATGATCAAACAATCTTTCACACTTATTCCAGGATGGAAAAGTTTGGGACATAATCACATGGATCCCCTTTCCAAAAAAAAAATGGGGGGTGTTGGTCTCAATAGAAGATAAGATTTATCTTGCCCCTAACATCACCATTTATGTGAATGAATTTACCATGGCTAGATTAATGGGAATGGAAACATTATGGAAGCCAATGGGGATGTATAAATTGAATAACCCACCCATTCTACTATAAATCAAAGTGGTGTATAGTAGAGGTGCACATGGGTTCCATTAGAAGACATTAAATATATGTCCATTCACATTTTTATAGAATGAATTATAAAAAAAAATATGGTATACTACCATAATCATAAAGGAATCCATAAAAGGTGTCATTGACATTATGACTTGCATGATTCACAAGTTTGAAGACTTTAATTGATCCACATTCTTTGTATCTAAATTAGAAATGAACATTGGGAAAGTGCAAACCTATGTAAATCAAAAATTCTAATACCAATTTTTATTCTTCATCTTAGTATTTATGCAATGGAAATTACTATAGGGTATTATGTATTTGGATGTAGATCACTAATCTAACATCACATTCTATAATCTCATCTAGAGAAAGGTAGAGAGTAGATACTTAACACACCAAAAACAATTTAGTGCATGGTGGGAAGAGCTAGTAGAT
The DNA here is from genome assembly GCA_037957365.1 of Torreya grandis. NCBI lineage: Eukaryota > Viridiplantae > Streptophyta > Pinopsida > Cupressales > Taxaceae > Torreya > Torreya grandis. Next base: position 1,015,388 of record JARHVA010001862.1, on the reverse strand, counting down.
TTGGTGACTTCCAACCCTTGCATCCCACTGGATTTCATGAAATACCTAGGCTATCATGGGGTCATGAAAAAGCTACCACATAAAACCATTGTACACATACATGAGATGTCTAAAGAACATGGTGTGACCCTACCTTTCTTCATTGATATAGATACTGTGTAGCATGAGGTTCCACATCAAAAGGTATTGACTACCTATAGAATGACACCATTAAAAATAGTTAGGATACATAACCCTTATACCACTTCTTTCATTGCATAACCTACATTTATTACTATAGTACCATTATATCAAGGAAAGTGCAAGGTTCTTGAAGGAAATAATCCTCCTTCACCTCCTGGACACATAACTGGTAGCACATCATGACTAGAGGATCTAGATGTGCCCAATATCACCATCCAATGCCACCAACATGAATTTTAGATAAATGAGCAAGAATTATATCATATGATGAAGGATAACATGGTTTTAGATCTATATAAGGTAGAAAATGAAAAGGAATATTTATTTAACAAGGTAGTGCACATTATGCAAGTGCAAAATTGGCTACAAGAACATCTTTGGGTGGAGCTCCCTACTTTCCCACCATCTATTATTGTTGATATTATTATTTTAGAGGCTTGACTAGAGAAAATCCAACACAGTTTCATTACAAGTGAAGCATAAGAAATCTCATTGCACCTACATCCATTGGATCCCTTGCCTTAAAGTCCCCCAAAGGTTATTTATTCCCTAAAGAAGAGGAATAAATAAAAACACTAGATTCCCTACACAACAAGCACCAAAATATGCACCTACATCATTTCCCTCTCCATCACTAGAAGCTATACCATATCATAAAAATAAAATTTTGTAGTGGATAAGTCACAAAAAGGCTGATGTTATGAAGCAAACTATCCAAGCATCAACCCTAATTCCTTCACCATCCTAGTTTGATGAACTACTAATAGATATTGAGGAAGTAGCATTTGACTAGTAAATGTTAGAGGAAAAAAAAATTAAGCGTAAGAGGTAGAATGGGGCATAGAGCATAGATGAAGGAAGGAAGAGAAAAGATAAAATAAAGAATAAATCAGACAAAAAATAACTATAGAATAGAAACAATAATAGGCTGGTACACCAAATAGTTGAGGAAGTTGAGTCTCAAAAGTGAGCCAATGACACAGAGGCATTGCATTAATAATATAAAGAGAAAGAGGCTAAGAATAATCAAGATACTATGAAACTACAATAGATGACCACTTCAGAAGGAGAAACAAAGAAGCAACAAGCTACAAAGAATGAGAAAAAATGAAAATCAACCACTAATGTAACCAATTAAAAGGATAATAAAGAAGAAAAGAGGAAGAAGAAAAGAGTAAGAAAGATGAAGAAAAGAATAAGAAAGATGAATAAGAGAATAAGTAGAGGGTGGAAGAGATAAAGAAGAAATATATTAAATAGGAAGAACAAATTAAGATTACCTTAGAATAAGAATCCAAATATAAGACTATCACCAAAGAGAAGTATAAGAAATAAGAAGTAGAGAAAAAAAGGAAAGCTATATTAGAAGTGAAGGTGAAAGGAACATAAGTTATTGCACACCAAATATAGATAGAACAAGAGGTAATAGATACATTAAAAGTAGCATCACAATAGAGCCTTGTACCCCTACCTTAGGCCCCTTCTATATCACCAATAAGTTAGAGCCTTTGGATGTGGGATGTCTTGGTATCTTCATCCCAATGCACTACATTTTCCTTTCCCACCACTCCCCTATAGTAGGCTTTAGAAACTATGGATATAACCACTTTGGTGCTTATACCCCCCATTACTGAGGCTTATCTAGATGTTTCATATCTTCCATTATCAAACCAAATTGAATGGATAACTACATTTCAAGATTCCATCAACCAAAAAGCTACAGCCTCAGATCAACAAGTTCATAATTTAAGCCAGGAAATTTCTAGCTTATACCAGCATCTATGAAAGACCAATGAAATAATTAAGGATGTTTACTCCATATTATTTTAAAATTTTATCGATGAACATATTCTTTTTTATTGGGAATATATTCCACTTCTACTCAAACAATTAGTTAGTGATTGGTTTTATATTTAGAAGGTTAACCAGTTCTAAGCATAGGGCCAAGCTTCCAAGGCCAAAACTAAGATTCTCTTTAAGATGCTCATATTTTATCAGCATGATGTCTCTAAGGCCATAACTTAATTAATTAAATTTGTATGATTCACGTTATATTGGAAGCAACACCTTGATGATACATGGGGCAATGTCCAATCAAAGTTTGCACTGACATCCATAGCTAAGACAACCATGAAAAATAATGTGACCTCTTTTTATCAGATTTATGTGGATTTACAAGCCTCCAATATTTCATGAGATAATTTTATGTAGTGGTTATAGACTTGGAAAAACCAACTACTGTGAAAGTGTTTTACTAGAGTACAAACATAGAGGCACACTGATAAACTTAATGATCTGCTACATGATATCAACAAGAAGGTATCCACTGCCAAAGCCCATTTTCCCATAATTTAAAATGACAATTTGGTTATCTCCTTTCATATCAGGCTCTACTATGTGCTCTTATATGGCTTATCTAGGAATTCTTGATGGATTGGAAGGCATACAAGGTTGACCTCACTAATTTTGATTCTTCAATCATGCCCTAGTCAATAGTCCCTTATTTATTCCACTCAGTCAACTTCTAGTGAGTCTCCAAAAACAAATCATAGAACTTAGATCTTTTTTTCCTTGAAATCACCACCTTATACCTTTTCTATCACTCTAACCCCTTTTCCACTAGCCATTTAGGTAACGCACATTGACCCTTTTTGAAATTTTGGCTCCAATTTTAAACTTTTACTATGAGATGCCCCATAAGTTTCAAAAGACCATGATGGTTATAAACCCATAAAGGGAAACCACCTATACATTATATTCTATTAAAACCCTAAAACGGTAGTAGACGAGCATATAATTTAGTTGAAAACCTATAAGGGTAACTACATGGTGTGCACTAAGTGAAAACTGGTAAATGGCATTTCATGCAATTTCTATGAATCTTGCTCAATTTATCTCTAGTTTTGGCTCACTCACTCTATAATGGTTTCTTTATGTTTGTGAATTCATCTCAGGATGAGACAACAATTCAAGTTTGGGAGGGTGTTAGTAGGTGATTGTGTTCACACCATAACACATGGAATATAGGTGACACATGGGTTGGCTCATAGTTGATTGTAGTTTTTTTCTTGTTAGGTTATTTTTGGACTCACCCTAGATATATGTTTTTCCAATAACTTGGATGATTTGATGGTAGTTGGTTTTGAGATAAGTAGCCTAAAGGTTACAAAAAACTATGAAGATAGTATAAGTAACCCCTTTTGGGATTGTAATAGGTTGTTGATGTTGTAGTTCTTAATGTTATGCTTAGTAAGATTAGTTTAGCACTTATTTCATAGGAGTTGTTGAAGCATTTTTAATTAAGCATTGTTATTATTAGATAGTATTGGATCAAATAATGGAGTGACAAATTGTAATCAAATTCAAGTTTGTAGACAATTTTAATATATTTATATGAGTTATTTGAATCCTATGTACTGTGTGTTTGTTTGATGTTATTTTGCTATAATTCCATTTGGTATTGTAGATAATATTTAAATATTATGTCTGAGTTATGTTTTTGATTAAGATCGGAATGATATTCGCATATGTGTTCTAAATACTTGTGGTTAGTAAGTTTTAACTATATAAATCATTGTGAAAATCTCTATAATAGTTTTTCCTTGATACTAGTAATTCTTCACTCTCCTTTATTTGAGTCTAATAATTATTCCCATAATTATCATGTTTTAAGGTCCATCAAAAACCACTACTAACACCCATATTGGGATTCTATAATAGTGACCAAGGAACATTAAGTAGGAATAAAATATAACCATATAAACATTTTTATAAGATTATAAGTCATCTGTAACACAATGCATGCACTAAAATATTGTAACGAATGCATTAGCTTAAAGTTGCCAATGTTGTTCCTCTCAAGATAAAATTCTAAAATTTAAATCAAATTCCAAGTAATATCTAAACAAGAATACCATTTCAAATCAAACTCAATACAACCTATCTTTAGCATAATCCATACAATAACACTATACTATGTTTGTCTAATAAACAGGATTACCTTGTGCAACTTTACAACTCAAGGAAGGCTTAATGACCAATAATCTCAATAAGCATCAAATAATTTTATAAATATAAACTCATCAATATCCAACAAATAGGTAACATATATCAATGTTTTATTCCATAAATAAGCATTTTAAACCATAATATAATAATGTAAATCATTCTGAATACCAAACATATTAAGACTTGAAAAACCAAAACACCTAGTGTAAAAATAGATTTGATACCTCATAAAATGATGAAATACAATCTCATTATTTTAAAATTTTGTCCCATTTTTTCCAACAAGTGATTCATTTATATTTTAATAATACCACACTAAATAAATCTAAGGATAAATAAAATTACACACAAACTGCCCATCCATGATATCATCACAAAATTCACTTTTTCCATGCAAAAGTAAGGCTAAAGCAGAAATAATCATATCAAAATCCCACAATCTTAATAGATTAATCATTTAATTAACTTAGATTATCTTTAAGGGGTAAAATCCCTTAAATATTAATTTAAAATAGATATCACATATAAATCAAACTAAATTAATACAATCAAATAGTTTTTATGCATAGATTAACCCACCTTTGTATATATTCTCAATTATGAAACCAACCAATGTAGTAATTCCATGGAATACAAGAGTCAAGCTTCCTTTCCACACATAAAACTAATTTATAACAATAACAATAACTAAACAAAAAAAAAGCTTTCCAAATAATAATTTAGCATAAAGAAACATTTTTTTTGTCACAAGGAAGTAGTTAATGGTTGAACACATAAAGTTACTTATGCAAAACTATAGACAATTATTCAATATGTGATTCCCACTATAAACTACTTAGATACATCTATTTTAGTTTAATTTTTCAATCAGTTTATCATTCGACTATAGTGTCACATTCTTCAAGGAAAATCAAACACCATAATAGATGCAAACATTAGGATTATACCCTATATTTAATCACCAAAACATCTTCCAAAATAGACATGTAATATGAAACAAATCAAGAAACATTTCACCCTTTATGCAAAGATCAAAAAATATTATCACATGTCTATAAATATCCAGATAACTTAATAATTCCACATATATAGCTTTGATAATTTTAGGACTATTTTAAACATACAAAAAATAATGTGTTTTTAGCCAAGAAACATAACTCCTACAATATGCAAAGTTTAGGTTATAAATAGTTTAATACCACAAGTACATAAATCAAAAGAGTGAAATTACATGCAGATGGATCATTCCAACAACATGTAATCTATATTATCATTAAATGCATATGATGAATTTTATAAATAACTAATACATGAATATAACTACCAAGTATGCAGTATCATCGAGTAATATTTATAGAACTTCATTATACCACAAAGACCAAACACTAATACTTAGGAAGTATACAATATTTAGGAAGAAGGATTTAATATTATGCCTATTTATAAAATGACCAATTCATACACAATTCAAATATGAAAAAAAAACTAAGATATGAACATTATACTACATAATAAACTCTATGTTTTTCATTAAAATTCATACCCAAATTATTATTCCCTAGGAATGGCATCCTAATAAGCATAATTTCATTCAAAAAATTCCTTAGTCCATAGTGATAAATAAATTTTTCATATATCTAATGTAATCAAACATTTATCTAGAACAATCAATTTCCAGTCACCATTATCCAATATGCAAAATCATCTTGGGTAGTTTATATAATAGTTTCAACATATACAAGAAATACTATGTCATAACCCAACAACCATACAACATACCAAATGTGGAACCTAGGTTTCTACCCTAACTTTATGTTAAAAACCAAAACATAAGAAAATCCTACAATAACATTTACAAGCACAAAACCCTATAAATTGACCTAGGCCATGACATAGGCTCATATAGGTCTATATTATGGGTAGGGTTATAAATAAAAATCTTACATTACCATTATCATATCTAAAACCCATAAAATTATCAAGAGAAGAAAGCAACATGCTTGGAAACTAAGTTGTTGAACTTTCCTTTCTTCTTCCTAAAAACTTCTTTCACTATGCCATTTCATCCTCCTCAAAGCTAGTTTGGCAACAATGTCAAATACCACCCACCATATCATAGTTTACAATTTTTCCTTAGACATTTTGAAATCCATCACATTGATTCAACATTGATGAATGGTCCATTATTTTATAAAATTTGCAACCCAAATCCTACCATGCTCATCTTTATTTATTTTAACATTTTTTTTGCCATCTCTCCCCTTTAGTTGACACCTATCCAATTGGTTATTTTCTCCTAAAGTAAACACATGTTATTTATCTTCATCATTGATTAAAATCTCCCATAGTTGTAAAAATGTGTGGGCCAAAACCCTAGTAGGCTCATCATTATTTTCTTTATTTTCCACTTTATCCATAATGGTTGACTAAAGGCATCTTTTTGCCAAACAAAATATAAAAACCTTAATGCCTCTAAATATCCTAAGATAGTACCATATTCCAAGGTAAAAATCATGATTATATAAAACATGGTTAATGTCCCTTATTATTATCAAGGAAAGCAATGAAAATACATAATGATTATATACCAAAAAGAAACTTCCACATAGTAAACACAATAATTTTATCAAGGTAACAATAATAACCATTTCAATCATAATATTAATCAAGGCCATAATCATGACAAAAAATTTATTATTATAATCTAATAAATAATCATAACTATCTCAAACATAATGGAGGTAAGACCAAGGTCCATGGAAGAATTATTTAGCCAACCACTTAACCAGATTCTAAATCAAATCAAATGAAAGCACAATTAATAGCCAATCAATTACATCCTTGATAATGAGTCATATATATTAGGTCGAATATAATATTACACTACAAATTAATACCTAGAAAAATAACATGGTAATTCATTCATAACAAAATATATCAACATAAGTCTACAATATTATCATGTATCAAAGGAACATCCTCCAAAAAATAAAACCACATGCTACTATATAGATGATAATCGCATCTTGAACTATCTTTAACAAGCACCAAAAATTCCAAATATGATTTCTATAGAAAATTCATAAGATATGTTCAATCTTAAGAATATTCAAGAACCTTATCCTCTCACGTGAGTCCAAGTTGTTCTTGATTAGGACTTAGTCAACATACTTAATGAGAACATGTTCTTTATAATTCAAAAAGCACAATCAATAACGAGCTAATGGTGGCCACCTATAGAAATAAAATGTTACTAGTTATGTTTTAGCATGTTGATCATCGATAAGTGCCCTGATTTTAGCATAGTTAAAATGGGATGTAACATATATAAAACCACATTTCAAACCATTTTACACACAAGAGTATTCCACACTAAAAAAAAACAAAATTTCTAATTGCACATTGAGATAAAATTCCAAATCTGATTACATACAACAATAATATCCCTAAGGTAAAGTATAAATACACTTTCAAGGTCCACTAGTATTTCACTAGAATTTAGCATTTTACACTAGTCTTTCACATAGACCACCATATCATGGGAGAAATACGTGGATTTTGATCCCTCTTTAGAGTATTGGTATGTAGGTATCATTTAACACAAGGGGTGTTGAGGTCAAGCGCAACTTTAACCATTGACCTTTTTTTATTTCATGATTTCGCTCATCTTCCAATGTCATTAAGCTAGGGTTTTAAGTGAAAATAAGCTACATAGTGGTCCTCACATCAAATTAAAATCCCTTGCATAATCTATAAAGTAAATAGGTGAAGGTAAAGATAACCTAGAAATCTCAAGTCTATATTATCTATCAAACACTAGCACTCTTAAGGGATAACATCACACCTCATTATTACCTAGTTGCAATGATATTGCCTAGGAACCATGCCAGCTCCTATTGTAGATTTTTATTTAATCAACACAGCCCCCCTATTAGTCTTGGATTTAGAAATAGTCTGCATCTCAATTTTCCATCTAAGCTTATATTTATCTTTTTTTCTTTCTATATTTATTTATTTCTCAATTTAACAAGTTCCAAATAATTTTTTTATTTATTGCATATATATATATACATACATATATATATATATATATATATATATACATATATATATATGTATATATATGTATATATATATATATATATATATGTATGTATATATATATATGTATATATATATATATGTATATATGTATATATATATATATATGTATATATGTATATATATATATATATATGTATATATGTATATATATATATATATGTATATATATATATATGTATATATATATACATATATATATATATATGTATATATATATATATGTATATATGTATATATATATGTATACATATATATATATATATATATATATATATATATATATATATATATATATGTATATATATATATATATATATATATATATCATTTTGATTTTTTATAGTAGTTTGTCATATATAGGTAACTATTCCCCTAATTTTTTAAAATTTGATAAAACATTATGTTAAATTGACCTACAATTAGGGTTATATGAAAATTTTTGATTCATAATTTGTTTGGACAAGTCTATAGGAGGCATACAAGGGAACACTATGGCCTTGTTTGGCTATTATGGTTGTGTCTAGTCAACTATATTCCTAATTTTCAAATATGGGCCTATGAGACTTCATCTGATGTGTGACTATAAATTGTTATTGTTATTCCATACATAATACCTATAAATATTAAACCCTAGTCCTATACATGCATGATGATAATTACATAAAAAAATGGTGGGATGGGTTAGTAAGGATAACTAAGTTGGCCTCAAAAACACCTTATAATTGAGCATTGCCTACATATCTAAAATGGGCCTCAGGCTAATGTAGTTCTCCCTTCTAGACTGATTATGTGATCCATGATGATGTAACTATAATTATTTCTCTAGATGATTAATTAAAATTATTGACAATAGATGACTTTGACCTACAATAAAACACTATTTACACTTGGCTATTGACTGTTAGAATGTTGTAGATTTGAAATGGGAGAAAATAGTACTCTTTTACTTAGTGCATAGTACCTTTACTAGAGATATTTAATGGGGTTAGAATGAGTATCCTTGTTGTAATTTTATAGGAGAATATTTATAATAATTTCACTAACCAACCTTACCAAACATGAGGGAGAGTCATTTTGAAATGTCTTAATTCAAAAAAGTAATCATTGGAACATGGGAAACAAGACCGTACTAGGGAACAAAACCATAGTGTATCCCTATAGAGATAGTGTGGACTTATTCTAAAATATTATATACTATTAGTACATATATAAAATGAATAGATAAGTTAAATATGGTTGAATTCAATTGAAATAGGGATTTTTGTATGATATTTTTGGTGTTTTCAAGATAGAGAAGACTTTCTTATATATTGTGAGTTAGCAAAATGGTGATTATACCAAGTAATGGTTGGGATGTCAATCATTTAATTATTATTTTTATGTGTTTATATCCATATATAATTATTATAATAAACACACACCATTATGATTTGTTTTCACATGAAATCTTCTCCTAATGAAAAGAATAAGAATTAGAATATAAGAGTTTATACTTATGGAGGTATATGTTTGAACAAGGTCTTTAGAGTTCTTGTGAAGTAATATGACCTAGAGAGGTACACTTAGTATTTATATCCCAAAACTAAGGACACTTAGGTATTAATCCTTACCTATTTATCCTCCACCTATAACATCTCTTAGAAAGTGCCACTTGAGCCAAGGGTGAGATTGATGCACTAATAAGTCAACCCAATGTAAGATCCCTATATCTAGCTTATTTATTTTATTTGATTTATATGTATATGATAGAGTATTATGTTGTTATATTATTCTCCATGCTTAACTAATCTTATATTATATTTTCATGTCAATAGATCCCTAGTTAAGTACCTCATGGTTAGAACCCTTAGTTTAGATACATTTTGGTTATAGCTTAATGGCATTTCTCTCTTTTTAGTTCACCTCTTTTACATCTTGCTTCTAGGTTGTCTTCATTATTCATTTAATTATATAGGATTCCTAATTATATCCTTGATCCCCCTTTTACAATCAACTCTTTATTATATCCTCCACCCTACTTTGTGGCATGGCTATTTGTGTGTATATTAGATATTTTATAATACCCATATGTGTCAAATTCATATCTCCTTTGTCATTACATTGTTATTTCTTGACTTAATCAATTACTTATTCCATTATTCCTATTTTCAATGCATTATCTAGGTTTTATTACTATTTTAAATTGATATATGTCATATAGCACCCATGAAAATATTTTAGTTATTTTTTCATGTGTAGTTACCCCTAAAAACATTTATCTAAAACTAAATGGTGAACATGATGTGAATTACCATGGTCTTGAATCAAAGCACATAATCACTAATGTATTCACTATCACTTGTCTAAATTCAACTAAATTTATAAATATAAATCTTTAAGTAATATTTATCTAAAGATTAACCAAGAAATCATGAACCAGAGGTGAAAAATAATGTATGGAACCAAATGGTATTACATAAAACTAATCATGAGAATTATCTTTGAATATTATTAGAAATAATTTAAAAAATAATTAGTAGTGTGTGTAACTTCTAAACAGGAGGTATAAAATGATATAATATGATGAGAAGGGCCACCTTTTTCATTAAATTGTGTGTGTGTGTGTGTGTGTGTGTGTGTGTGTGTGTGTGTGTGTGTGTGTGTGTGTGTGTGTGTGTGTGTGTGTGTGTGTGTGTGTGTGTGTGTGTGTGTGTGTGTGTGTGTGTGTGTGTGTGTGTGTGTGTGTTTGTGTGTGTGTGTTTGTGTTTGTGTGTGTGTTTTTTTTTGTGTGTGTGTGTGTGTGTGTGTGTGTGTGTGTGTGTGTGTGTGTGTGTGTGTGTGTGTGTGTGTGTGTGTGTGTGTGTGTGTGTGTGTGTGTGTGTGTGTGTGTGTGTGTGTGTGTGTGTGTGTGTGTGTGTGTGTGTGTGTGTGTGTGTGTGTGTGTGTGTGTGTGTTATAAATCTAATGGTAAACATATAATCAATTAATTTATGAGACAAAGGGTTTAAAATTATATCATGATAAGTAACCCCACCACTTGTATTTTAAGAGCCTTGATATATAAATTTGACTTCTTGGTGTATATCATGCAAGGCTTGAATCATAGTGATTATTTTAGGAGTTTGCATATAGATAGAAGGAGAAGTAATAGAGGAAATCGAAATAGAATAAATCAAATAGGGATTAACAACATTATGATAAATTTGAGGATCCATATATGGTTAAATTATATGAATTATATAAGCATATTTATAAATTGAGAAATCTTGAGAAGGGACTTAAACATTTTGAACATTTGGAGGAATCAAAGGTCGATAAAGAGGACAAGTAATGAAAACGCTTTGAATATTAGACAACATAGAATATCGAGAAGGGGGAATATAAATTAGGGTACGGTTACGAGGAAATTTTCAAATAAAATCATGCATGGAAAAAAAATTACAAGTATTTTTTTTCAACATATTCATAATTATAGAGATATCATCAAGATTGGTCTTAACATATTTTTTAATATAATCGATGGGTTCATCTCTAGGTTGGTCTTATAACTCAAGTCTCATAGTCACAATAGTTTTCGTGTTCATTCTAACTATCATCCTTAGAGACTTTAGAATTTAATTTTATCAATGTTAACATTAAAAAAAGGATAACATGAATACATGTATCTAAATCCAAATTATTCCCTGTATCTTATGTTATAGTTTTCTCATGTTCTATAAAGGAATCAGTAGATTGTTGTGCACATATAGGTCTAAATCTGTATTTATCTAGATTATAATTTGTGAGGCCATCAATTTTTTAATAACTACATGGTTATAATATATAAAAATTTGAATTTCCATATTCATGGGTATCAAATTAATAAAAAAACTATGAACAACAAAGAACAATGGTTGAATATATATCCATACACCAACCTAAAATCTAGGGAGATAACTTATCATCAATGAGCTATAAATAGCACAAGCATCTATGGAAATAAAATAACAAAAAATAAGACAAGATTAGGATTTATTATAAATAAACATAGATATATAACACTAGATTAATATAATACCCTCCCTAAATGACTAAATCAGAAAACAAATCTAAGTTTATCTCCAAACTTTACAAATTATATTTACCAAGAGGTTTTATCATTATATCAATAGTTTTCTCTATTTTAAAACAATAATAAATAAAATATCATCATCATTAACCAACTAATGCATGTAATAATGATGAGCTTCAATGTGCTTAGTTCTAGCATGATAGACTAGATTCTTCACCATCTTGAGAATCCTTCATTTGTCACAAAAAATTAGAATTGGTGTAGTTTGGTAAATCTTAATATGATCCAAAAAACATGTTATCCACATAGTTTCAAAACATGCATTAACTATTGATTTGTACTTAGATTCAATGGAAAATAAGGAAACTATAGTCTAAAGCTTACTTTGCCATGAAAAACTCCTAAACCAAGAGTGGAAACAAAACTTGTTTTAAACGTGGAAACATAACTTGTTTTGGACCTTATTGAATCAGCTAAACCTTCCCAATCTAAATTAGTATATATTATTAGCACAAAATCTAAAAAAAATGATATAGAATTACAAATTCAATATTGTCTTGTACATATCAAATAATTTAGTTTAAAGGTAGTTAAATTTCATCTTGTGGTTTATATATGAAGTGAGAAAGAAAAATTATGAAAAAACACAAATCCAGTCAAGTGGTAGTGAGATAAATCAAAGAACCTACCAATTATAAATACACTATTTTATTAATCGATTATGAGTCAGTGTTAGTTATGTTTTTTACATCAACTTACATTGGAGCGGTTATTGGATTACAATAAAACATTCTTTTTTTGAGAGAGAGAGTTTTGACATACTTAGTTGTTGATATGGAAATAGTATGATCAGATTTCCAAAATTATACACCTAAACAATATTAAAGCATACCTAGATCTATCATTTCAACATAGAATAAATGTTAGCTTTCACCTATCGAATTAATTAAACATAACTTCCAGTGATTAAAAGATCATCATCATAGATAATTTTTTTACTTATTTTACACATAACAGATATAAAATAATGGAAGTATACACTAATTCAAATTATAAAAAATATGTAAATATACACAATAATATGGATTAAAATGGGTTGATTAGAATTATAATTACTTGATTTATAAATGATAAAAAAAGAGAGGGATGATATACTTAGTTAATTATTCATGATTTTTGCAAACCTAATCCATAACTAAATTAAAAATTCTCTATATGTGTTTTATCATTTACTTAGATAAGAAACAATGACTAAAAACCATCTTAGATGTTGTTGGCACTGTCAAGGTTTACCAACAGTGTCAATACACATATCAAGGTTATAAAATTTCTAGGATCCTTGTGCTTATGCCTAAAATTATATTATGTGTGTGCACACTTCTCTAATCCTATCCTAAAATGTTTATTTTATATGTACTTCATCCAAACTCTAATTTTTCATGATCACCCACAAGATTCCCTTTAAAAGGGGTTCGTATTTTGGGTTAGACTAACCACAACCACTCCATGTTGAATGGTTTATCATTTCCTACATTATAATACTCTAAATAAGGATAAAATCACATATAGTTATCCCACTTATGTGTGTATGTGAAACATCTTGAACAATCTAGAAAGTGATGCTATCTTTTGATCTTTGGTACTTGACACCATGCACTTCAACTTGGCATATTCATATTTTTCTCTATGGAATACTCTAAGGCTAATCCTTAAAATTATGATATGTGTATATGCATTTTGATAATTTTCAAAGAGAGTGATATGTTATTTCTTAATTTTTTTAAGACTTTCTGATTTAATTATCACCTTAGGGGTACTTTGTATTTATAGATGACTCTTCATTAATTTTTTTCTATAACTGACCCATGAAATGTGTCGAAGTTGACCTAATGGAGACTTCCCAACCTAAAAAATATCCATCGAGGTATTTTTTTCAATGTTAGCAAAGGGAGATACTTGCAGTAACTTTCATTATCTATGATTATTGGTATTATCCTCATAGTGAGAAATAGAGATCTAAAATATGGATAATGTATGTCTAGGATTCTGAAGGGTTCTTGTATTGACTAAACTAATCTTAAATAAAAATATCTAGTGAATATAGGTGGAAATATAGTATATGGGGAGTTGGATAGTTTCAAATTGTGCTCAAGAGTAAAATGCATTCACATCATCTAAGTGTGTCAAGATATGTCAAAGTTGATGTTGAAAAAGTGTCAAAGACCAAATTTATGTGTTTGTAGATGCTTGTCTTTTAACTTAGTACTAAAAATTCCAAATTAAAAGGATAAAATAATTATATTAGGTACCTATGATAAACACACTTGGTGTTGACACGTAAAACCAAAATTAATCATTTTCTCCATGTGAAATCTACATGAAACATGTGCATATTAATATCTCCATGCAATAATAATTCTAAAATAATTTGAATCATTAAATATTTTGAAATCAAAAAGCTAAGGAAAAAATACATCTGATGATATGTGAAGTAATTTTTCACTTATTTAACTTGATTATAATATACCATGGGATGAACATGCCCCACAAAGATATAAATTTAAAATTAATTAATTAAGGAGAGTAAATTCCCCAATTACCCATGGAGAAGGCATTGTTAGAAGTTGACCAACACAACAACCTCAACCACACTACCTCGAGTAATAATTTACCTTGTTTTATAACCCAAAACTCAAGTTCATATGTAAAATAATAAATCACTGCAAATGGATATAGACTTAAAGTGATTATGTTTTATAATTGATCTCCACAAAACCTTAATAAATAAAAATAAAAAACATGTTTGCATGAACAAAATTCATACCCATATGTTCCACCTATCCCTCAAAATGATGTATAATGTCAAAAAAAGTCTCAAAATATCATAGTATGTCTCAATTATTCCTCAATATTATGTAGAATATATTTGAATCTACTCAATTTTACCCATCTAAACCATATACTATTTCTTAGAATGTGAAATGATATATCTGACTTGGACTAAATCTCTGAAATGAGCCCATTATATGCCCTTATTTTGAAATTAGGGATGAATCTTATGAATCACTCACTCAAAAGAAAGAGTTATGTGCATTATATGTTATATATATAAATAATAATGTAAAGTACATGTATAAACATAATAAAATATGTCCTCATAGAGATATTTTTAACATTCCTATGATGTATGAAACATGTAATCCAAGGTAAGGTTAGTTATTTGTTAGTCACACATAAGATATATTCATGATAATTCATTTGAAATTAGTTGTCATATATTGCTAAATATGTCAATGAATCATGTAATAATTAGAATCATAGTAGATGCATAATATAAATCATGGAAACATAAAATATAAATAGATAGCACAAAATATAAATGTGTGATAGAAATCACAACACCAAATGCATAATAACAATAAATTTGTTCCATATAAATATATGTAAATAAGCACATGTATGTAATATCATTGTAAGGCCTAAGCATGCACATTGTAATGAATAAACACACAAGTATATTATCATGACTTGAATCTAACTTGATATAGTCATGACATGGAATAGAATATCCTTTCACACAACCCACACACAATTGGATAAGACACAATCAATGTACCTAAAAAATATTGAGCAAGCAGTATAGAATATATTAATGATCAAGTATTGTCATAATCATCAGCATCAAATGAGCATAGAGTAAGCAATAGTAGTCTCCATAATTAATCAATGTCATCATCCGATATAGTAAATCATAATATCCACATGAAGTATCACTCTAAAATATATGAACATGAGCAATTCATGTATAGATAATCTAAGTAACTTAATACAATCAATGTAATGGCATAGAAATATATAACCTAAAAATTGTACCAACATGTCCCTAACATGGGCATGCCCATAAATGTGGAAAGTTTTCATGTGTGTCTAATCAATATCATGCACCTTTATGTCCACATCTCATGTGTAACCTATATTTTATGCACTAACTCATGTATACCATGAAAATCATGTGTGTGAAAAAATGGATAGCAACTCACCATATATAGGATAAATGACATCAAAAAAAATTGTATTATCAAAGCAAATTGTGTATAGGTCTTGGTTTTGTATTTTTGAATATATGAATGCTTTTTTAATTTTTTAAATTTTTTGCACTTTTTTAAGTAGTGATATAAATAAGCATTAGAAAATGAAGTAAGGCCAAGGGTAAGCCTATGAAATAGAATAATAAAATGGATTCAAATAGTTAATAGCATATATCAATGCATTGTATGTACCAAGTGTAGTATAAAATTATTCTAAAGAAGGAAAGATATATGCTTCCATTGTATGGTAAATTCACGTATCAAAGTAGTATACAATATAACTCATAATAGACATGTGCCCCTGGTGGACAAGATTTGGTGTGCAGATGTCATAAGATGTGTAAGCATAGAATATATATGATTATGTAAGCTCAATGTATGTCATGATAAATATAAGAATAGATAATCAATATTGAGAGGTAAGAAAGTAGTTGTAAAGACTTAAATCTATATATAAATGATAAACTATTCTTATAAACTTGACAAATATCACTCATGTCTCAACCCTATAGTTCAAGATCTTCCTACAGCCAAAAATCTTGTGTTTTTCATCTACTATGCCTAATTTCTTATCATATAGTTTAACCCTAATATTATGATTACCCATATCACCTATAGACCAAAATTTACATAAAACATGATTTATATCCTACTCTATTAGTTACATATATTCAACAACTTTCTATCCTCCTAGACACTATTGTTAAAATTAGGACACTATCATAGATGCTAGTGTCCTAGATTTGATGCTAATTTATAAACCTTACATATGGTCAAATTTTAAAATATGTTGACATGTATGCGTTATCCTATTTGTCTTAATTAACCCTCCCTTGATATAATTTAAAAATATGTTGTATATATATAAGTAAAATACTATTCATTGTTATCAATTACAAATCAAACACTTCTATCTTATACCAAACAAAAGCACATCTCAAGATTAAAAATTTTCTTTATGTTAAATTGGGCCACAATCAAGGATTGGTCTGGATAGGATTGAATGCATGAATAAATTACCTATGTATAGTAGTGAAATCAAACATGAGCAGAAAGAAGCTTGTTAATAATAATCATGGATGAATTATCATTAGCATCATTAGCCATAGAAGTTTTATGAAGGTAAATTATATAGGTGAAATAAAAACATTTCTTCACATCCTCATGAATGTGGTATTATCTTTCACAATGACCTAAAAATATACCTAAGCAAGTTAAATAACGTGTGTAGGAAAAAACTATTAAATGGAATAAAAACCTATACTAACACCATACCTTAAGCATAGCAAGGTGGATAGTGGAATTGGCTCATGATACAAGCCCTGATGAGGTACCCAAGTAAAATAAATGTCCCCTAGAGGAGGATGTCAAAGCTGATTTAGCCCCAAGAAGAACCTATAAAATTAAGATACTTGCTCTTAGTGAAAGGTTTAGTGAATATATCAATAATTTGTTCCATTATATGGATGTAGTGGAGATCAATGACTTTCTCATGGATGAGATATTAAATGAAATGCATGTGAATCTTGATGTGTTTTTTCTATTTATAGAGGACCAAATTCTTATAAATATGGATTATGCTTTGGTTGTTATGGAAGATGAATTTTGGTCACCAAAATTGGATGCTAAACTTAGTGAGAATCCCCTAAATCCAAATAGCATTAGTGGAAGCATTTATAGCTCATCTATATTCTACCTTAGTATAATATAAATCAATAGAATTGTAATTCCTATTTGACCAACTAATCATACCTAAACTAAGGGAGAAACTATAGTTTGAAGTAGACTTATGATTTTAAAGATCACCAACCCAATCTAAATTTGTATAACTAATCAAGTCAATCTCGATTCCCAATCTATAATGAATCCCAAAACTATGAGTACCCTGAATTAGTGAAGAATCCACTTAGATGTTAAGGTGTGGAGCCTAAAAGCTTCACCAAAGGAGCGCTTTGCATCAGTTGCAAGTTTACACAGTCACCGGCGTCAGTCAGGAGCGACCGACGTCGGTCAGGAGCAGTTCAGAATCGGCCGACGTCGGTCACAAGCAAGCAGGCAGGAACCGATGTCGATTACCTGTGCACCCAAAAAGCTATTTCCGAGGATAGAACCGAGTGTTTGCATGTTAGGATTAAGTCATAGTCTTAATTTCGCGTCTCTATTATTAGTAAAACTATTTTTAGAGCCCTTGTTTAAGAGGCATAACTATTGGTTGTAAATGCATGCTCAAGTTTCATAATTATTATATAATAGGATTAGATCTTCTTAGCTTATTGTAATAGTAGTGTATTGTAGAATGTTGAAGAATAGTACAGAACTATATATGTGAATCAATCCAGGTTGTTGGAGTTGATTGTACTTGAGAGAGAGAGCTCTTGAGGGAAAGAGATCTAGAGAGAGATCTGTGCATCTGAGAGAGGTGTGGAAGAAAAGAAGTTTCTTCAATTGTATTCCTTCTGTAAAGAGTTTAATACAAGTTTTCAGGGTGGTTTCTTGTATCTCTTGTTCTTTGCTATTTATCATTCTAGTTACTTATCATTCTGATTTAATTCCGTGTTTATTGCTTTCATAAGTGTAATCAACATTATTGGTTGATCCCCAACAAGTGGTATCAGAGCCTTGGTTGTAGGTTCAAAGCTTGATATCTAACAAGTGGTATCAAAGCTCAAGTTCACTAACAGGTGGTTCATATCTATGTAGTGTGTATTGATTACAGGGTACTCACAGGGGTTTCTGCAGGAATTTCTGTTTGAGTGGGAGAAGCAATGGCAGAAGAAAGTAAACTGAGAATGGAGTAGTTTAATGGAAAAAATTATCAACATTGGAGAATGCAGATAGAGGATTATCTATATCAGAAAGATCTATACTTACCGTTAGGTGGGATTGCAAAAAAGCCCACAGACATTGATGATGAAGAATGGGAAGTTCTTGATAGAAAGGTTTTAGGGTCTATAAGACTGAGTTTGGCATCTACTATGATATCTAATTTATCATAGGCAAAGTCTACGGTAGAGTTAATGACTACTTTAGCAAATTTGTATGAAAAAACCCTTAGCGTCTAATAAGGTATATCTTATGAAGCAGTTATTTAATTTGCGTATGCAGGAAGGTGGATATGTATCTCATCATCTAAATGATTTCCATGGAATTGTAAATCAATTAAGTTCAGTCAATATAGTGTTTGAAGATGAAATTAAAGCTCTTTTAATATTATGTTATTTTCCTGAAAGCTGGCATAGCTTAGTAATGGCAGTTAGTAATACTGCATCTGCTTCAAATATTTTAAAAGTAGAGGATGTTGTTAGTGTAATCTTGAATGAGGAAATTCGCAAGAAAAGCACAGAGGAAACATCAGGGAATGCTTTAAGTTTTGAGAGTAAGGGAAGGCAAAAAGAGAAGAGCAAGAAAGGGAGATCAAGGTCTAAGTCAAACGTGAGAGGTAGATCTAAATCCAGAAATGGCAGGAAGCCACAATGCTGGAATTATGGAAAGATAGGGCACATAAGTAGAGATTGTTGGTCAAAGCCTAAGGAGGACAATCAGCACGAAGGAAAAGAAGAAGCAAAGGTTACAAGTATTGCACAAGATGCTTTAATATTCTCTTTGCATAATAATATAGAATCTTGGGTGTTAGATTCTGGTGCATCTTTTCATGCTACCCCTAATAGAGAATATTTTAGTGACTATATCTATGGAGATTTTGGAATAGTGTATTTAGGGGATGATGAGCCTTGTAAAATTATTGGCAAAGGTAAAGTGCAGCTAAAAATGCAGAATGGCAACACATGGGTGTTGAGAGATGTTATGCATGTTCCTAGCTTGAAGAGGAATTTGATTTCTGTAGGAAAGTTAGGGGATGAGGGTTGTACAGTAACTCTCATAACTGAATCTTGGAAGGTGACCAAGGGTGCACTTGTAATGGCCAGAGGTAAGAGAGTAGGTACTCTCTATTTATGTAATTGTGTTACTAAAAATTCTCCTTTTGTATTATCTACTTCAAATGTGGATGCAAAATTGTGGCACTCTAGGCTCGGCCACATGAGTGAGAAGGGAATGTCCATTCTTAAGTCAAAAGGTAAGCTTTCAGATTTGAAAAGCATAGATCTGAATTTTTGTGAGCACTGTGTTTTTGGGAAACAGAAAAGAGTTAGTTTTCTCAAGACTGGGTCAACAAAGAAGAAGCATAAGTTACAGCTTGTTCACACAGACGTGTGGGGACCGGCTCAAGTTGCTTCTATTAGAGGATCACAGTACTATGTTTCATTCATAGATGATGCTATAAGAAAGGTATGGGTCTATTGTATTAAGAAGAAATTTGATGTATTTGAGACTTTTAAGATTTGGAAAGCTATGGTTGAGAATGAAATAGGCAAAATATTGAAGTGCCTAAGATCTGACAATGGTGGTGAGTTTTGCAGCTATAAGTTCAACTGGTATTGTTATATGCATGGAATCCATAGGCAAAAGATGGTTCCAATGACACCTCAAAAAAATGGAGTTGCTGAAAGGATGAATAGAACAATTATGGAGCATGCAAGGTGTATGAGATTGCATGCTAGTTTGCCCTTAGAGTTTTGGGTAGAAGCTATTGATAGTCTAGTGTACCTAATTAATAGAGGACCCTCTACAGCTCTAGATGGTGGAATTCCAGAAGAGGCATGGACAGGTAAAAAGGTAGATCTCTCATTTCTCAAAGTTTTTGGTTGTGAAGCCTTTGTGCACGTTGATAAGGAAAATAGAAAGAAGCTAGATGCTAAGTCTATGAGGTGCACATTTATTGGCTATGGCTCTGATGATTTTGGATTCAGGTTTTAGAATCTAGGAAATAACAAGATAATTAGGAGCCGTGATGTTGTTTTCAATGAAAAAGTGATGTATAGTGATCAGCTAAAGAAGTTGAATCAACCTGGGCAGAGCAATGGAGAATTGGATGAGGTGACGATCCAAAATGAGCTCATGAGAAAAATTAATCACAGAAAGGAAAACATAGAGACTGATGTCAGCCAAGTAGGAACCAGCATTGGCAGGATAGAAACTGATGTCGATCATACAGTGACCGATGTCGACCAAGACAAAAACTGACATCGGTCAGGAAGAACTGACATCAATTAGTTATAGGCTTGGAGGTGACCGAGGTCAGTCACTGTCAGAGAATTTGGGTGGACAGCATGTTATGAATGAGTCTCAGATGCCCATCAGAAGGTTAGAAAGGGTAAGTAAACCTCTAATTCGATATTCTCCTTCATTATTCTATTTATTTCTAACTGATGGTGGAGAACCAGAGAGTTTTCAAGAAGCAATACAGGTAGAATCCAAAAATCAGTGTGAGCATGGCATGGTTGAGGAAATGGAGTCCTTGAAAGAGAACCAAACATGGGATTTGGTTGAGTTGCCAGCTGGTAAGAGGACACTGAAGAACAAATGGACCTATAGATTGAAGGAAGGTGAGAACGGACAGATGAGATATAAGGCCAGGTTGGTAGTGAAAGGATTTGCACAAAATCTAGGTATTGATTTTGGTGAGATTTTTTCTCTTATTATTAAAATGACTTCTATACAGACTGTATTATCTTTAGTTTCTATTGAGGATTTGCATCTTGAGCAGCTTGATGTTAAGACAGTGTTTCTTCATGGAGATCTGGATGAAGAAATATATATGGAACAGCCGAAAGGATTTGAGGTCAAAGGTAAGAAGAAGTTAGTGTGCAGATTGAAGAAAAGCTTGTATGGCCTCAAGCAAGATCCTAGACAATGGTATTTGAGATTTGATAGGTTTATGACCGAGCATGGCTACAGTAGGTGTCAATCTGACCATTGTGTATATTTTAAGAGATTGGAATTCTATTGTTGCATGTAGATGATATGCTGGTTGCAGGATCACACATGCAGGATATCTCTGAGCTTAAGGTGAAATTAGCTCACATATTTGCCATGAATGATTTGGGAGTAGCAAAGAAAATCCTTGGCATGAGCATTAAGAGAGACAGGAAAAATCACAGGTTGATTTTGTCTCAAGAGGATTATGTGAACAAGGTGTTGAAATAGTTCAATATGAAGGATACAAAACCGGTAAGAACACCTTTGGCTGGACATTTTAAGTTGAGTAAAGAACAATGTCCTAATTCATATGATGAGATAGAGTACATGAGTAGAGTTCCATATTCTTTCACAGTAGGGAGTTTAATGTATGCAATGATTTGTACTAGACCAGATATTTCCTAAGCAGTGGGAGTTGTAAGTAAGTATATGGCCAATCTAGGGAAGGAGCACTGGAAAGCAGTTCAGTGGATCCTTAGATATCTGAGAGGAACCAGCAGTAGGCACTTGTGTTATGGAGGTTCAGATACTTCTCTACATGGTTATGTAGATTCAGATATGGCAAGTGATTTGGATGGTAGGAGAAGCACCACAGGATATGTTTTCACTGTTGGTGGAATGGTAGTTAGTTGGATATCAAAGTTGCAGAAGGTTGTTGCCTTGTCAACTACAGAAGCAGAGTATATTGCAGTCACAAAGGCTAGTAAAGAGATGATATGGATGACACGGTTCATGAAAGAGCTTGGAAAGGAGCAAGAGAGTTACAGATTATACAGTGATAGTTAGAGTGTAATTCATTTGGCTAAGAATTCAGCCTTTCATTCAAGAACAAAGCATATATAGCTTAGGTACCACTTCATAAGATAGGTATTGGAGGATGGTGAGTTGAAGCTAGAGAATATCCATACAGCTAAGAATCCTATTGATATGTTAACCAAGCTGGTTACAAAGGAGAAGTTGAATCTTCATTCAACTTCTGTTGGTCTTCATGATTGAGTTGAAATGGAGGAGCTAGAAGATGTTGCTATACAGGTATTGGTGTAGCTGTTTATCTCCAAGTGGGAGATTTTTAAGGTGTGGAGCCTAAAATCTTCACCAAAAGAGTGCTTTGCAGTAGTTGCAGATTTACACATTCACCGGTGTCGATCAGGAGCAATCGATGTCAGTCAGGAGCAGTTTAGAAGATGCCAACGTCGGTAGGAATTGGTCGATGTCGATCACAAGCAAGCAGGTAGGAACCGATGTCAGTTACCTGTGCATCTAAAAAGCTATTTTTGAAGACAGAACTGAGTGTTTGCATGTTAGGATTAAGTCATAGTCTTAAGTCTGCGTCTCTATTATTAGTAAGACTATTTTTAGAACCCTTGTTTAAGAGGCATAACTATTGGTTGTAAATGCATGCTCAAGTTTCCTAATTATTATATAATAGGATTAGATCTTAGCTTATTGTAATAGTAGTGTATTGTAGAATGTTGAAGAACAGTACAGAATTATATATGTGAATCAATCCAGGTTGTTAGAGTTGATTGTACTTGAGAGAGAGAGCTCTTGAGGGAAAGAGATCTAGAGAGAGATCTGTACATCTGAGAGAGGTGTGGAAGAAAAAAAGTTTCTTCAATTGTATTCCTTCTATAAAGAGTTTAATACAAGTTTTCAGGGTGGTTTCTTGTATCTCTTGTTCTTTGCTATTTATCATTCTAGTTACTTATCATTCTAATTTAATTCCACGTTTATTGCTTTCATAAGTGTAATCAACATTGTTGGTTGATCCCCAACATTAGATACTTTCTATTTCAACTCATTTGATTATTGCATAAATTTAGAGGTCATGCCTACTACATATGAAATGTGTCAGGGAACCTAGAACAATAAACATGCTCCGATGCCTACTTAGTCAGGATCTTGCTCTACTAATTAGAGCACATATGATTACTTCTTGTATTAGCAACTAAACACAGAATTATATCAGAATCAATAAGTAACTAGAAATATGAAACAACACATGAATTGAGAGACAATACACAATTGTATTAATAATCACTCAGAAGAATATACAATAAGGAAGATGCCACTTCTTCCTCCACCTCAAAGGTTCGCCACACCTCAAGACCTTCTTCCCTCTCTCTCTCGGTCACAACAATCAACTCCAATACAGAATTGATGTTCACCTCTCCAACCAATCAATAACACACTACCAATTCACCAAGTACACAATCGTACTCCAAGTAGATCTCCTGCTCTCTGTTGCTACCTGCAAATCACTAGACCTTACTCACCATGTAGATATCTCTACACCCCTAAAGAACCCTTGTCCTTGCCTCACCAAGTCCTTATGATTCTTCAACCAGTACCCCAGTGGATCAGCTCCTTGACCTTGCAAACCTTGCAACTCTCCCTGATCATATACACTCAGCACCCCTTTGGAACTAGGAGGAGCTAAACTAGCTCTCTCTAAAAGCTCTATGGCTTTCTAGCACACTTTTACAATACAATCATGAGTCTATTATATAGATCTCATCCAAACAATAATTAGACATCTAATACAATAATTAAATCCATAGCTCTTAGTCTAAATTAGCTCTAAACATGCAAACACTTGGTTCGTCAACCAACTGCCTGTAATATACTCTCAGCTCGAACCACAGGTGATCGACGTCGGTCCCTGTCTGCCTAGGGATCACCAATGCAGGCTGACTTCTAACCATCATCGATTGCCTCCTATCTCCTACCTGCCGACATCGATTGGCCTGACTGATGCCAGTGTCTGTGACACTCTACAACTCTTTTGCAACCTCCTCCATGTCTGCATTAGTGAAGCTTTTAGCTCCACAACCTAACAATCTCCCACTTGGAGATAAACAGCTGCACCTGTACCTATATTTGTAGCCTGTCTAATCTATTTCTTGGCTTGTATCCCTCTTCAAGATCAATCTTGAAGACCAACCACCACACAAACTGCGATGCCACACCTATCATTCAAGTAACCTGCCACATCTGAACCTACATATCCATGTAGTGAAGAACTTGACCCTGCATAACAAGAATCCCTGCTGCTAGTCCCACTGAAATGCCCTCCAATACTCCTTCTCCAAATTGGCTCCATACTTTCTAACAACCCCCACTGATTGGGAAAACTCAGGTCTACAATAGACCTCATGTGATTTCGAACCCTGTTTCAAGCTAAGCTTGAACTGTCCAGCCATTGGTGTGGTTTCTGATTCTGCATCCTGCATCATGAACTCCACCAGCACCATCTTCACATTAGCTCCCACTGGAGATAAAATCTCCATGTCTCTTATGCCAAAGAATTTTTCTGCTCCAAATTCTTCATGACACACCTCTAAACTAACCTTATCTTTTAGCTCAACAAATCCCTGTATGTACAAAACCTGCTAGCAAACCATCCACATACAGTAACTGGATAATGTCACGACTCATCATCCACCTAGTAAGAACAAAATCACAATAGTTACACTGACATTGACTAAATCCATGCTTAGTCATCCACCTGTCAAAACCTGTACCACTGTCCTATAGCTTCTTCAAGACCATATGCCTTGGCCTTTCATCTCTTGTGTCCATCCACTCTCTTCTCTAAAACAGGAATCCATTCTATCTCTCAGTGCTTTCTTCCAGTTGAAAACTCTACCAATAAATACCTGTTTGGTTCTTCTTCAAGGACTCACATTCCTCATCCATGCCAAGCTCCCACTGTATCTGGATTCTACCTACATTGCCTCTTCACATCTTCCTAGTTCTTGACCATCAGTAAGTAATATAAATAAGGTGAACAATGAATATGAGGTTCACTTACCCTTTCTGACCTTGACATGAGCATTTGAGACTTGTTGACAGCTTGCTGTCTACCCAATATCCATTCCAGTGACCGATCTCAGCCATCTCCCAGTCTGCTCCCGACCGATGTCAGTTTCCTGCACTGACCCTGACTGCCGACATCATCTCCCTGGCCGATGCCAATATCCTTTCTGTCAACGTTGGTTCCTTCATGACCAACATCAATCTTCCTGTTGTCAACGTCAGTTACTGTCTGATCGACGTCGGTACCTGTGTTCATCTGTGAGTGATAACTTTTTACCCATGAGCTCTCCATGGATCAAAATCTTATTCAAATCAACATAGCCCTGCTTAGAATAATTTAGTTCTCTCACTTGATCTCTATCCGTCATCTCCTCCATGAACACCAAGGCTTTCCAGTTCTTTAGCTTGTCAAAAACATATATCTTTCACTTCAAAACCTGCATTCTCCTTCTACATATGTGACTAAGCCTATGAAGCCACATCTCTGCAACAGAAGGTGAATCAGCAATATAAGTAGATAGATAAAGGATACCTACTTTCTTACCACCATCTAATTCAAGTGTATCCTCTATGAGAGTTACAGTACATCTCCCATCACCCAAATTTCTTGAAGAAATTAGACTCATCTCCAAGACTGGTACCTGCATGACTTCCTTTAACCACTATGTGTCATCCATCTGCAATTTCAGCTTTACTTCCCCTTCGTCAATAATTTGACAAGGCTCTCCAGCTCCTAAATAAATCTCTCCAAAGTCTCCAAAGACATACCCATGAAAAGATGCTCTATTTCAAACTGCATGGAAAGAGGCAAAAGAATCTGTGAACCAAGATTCCACTTTATCCAGAACATCCTGTGCAACATCCCCTGCAACATCTGCTCCTCCTTGCTGATCTGCAACCAACCAACAATCTTTATTTACCTATTCTTTCTTTCCATCAATCAGACCATTTGTGCTATTCAGTTTCTCCATTCATAGCTTACTTCCTTCTGCCATTGCTATACTCCCACTCAATCAGAAACCCCTGTGAGTAACCTGTAATCAACAAACACTGCCAGATCTGAAACCACCTGTTAGTAACCTAACCAAAAGCTCTGATACCACTTGTCAGGGAACCTAGAACAATAAACATGCTCCGATGCCTACTTAGTCAGGATCTTGCTCTACCAATTAGAGCACATATGATTACTTCTTGTATTAGCAACTAAACACGGAATTATACCAGAATCAATAAGTAACTAGAAATATGAAACAACACAGGAATTGAGAGACAATACACAATTGTATTAATAATCAGTCAGAAGAATATACAATAAGGAAGATGCCACTTCTTCCTCCACCTCAAAGGTTCACCACACCTCAAGACCTTATTCCCTCTCTCTCTCGGTCACAACAATCAACTCCAATACAAAATTGATGTTTACCTCTCCAACCAGTCAGTAACACGCTGCCAGTTCACCAAGTACACAACTGTACTTCAAGTAGATCTCCTGCTCTCTACTGCTACCTACAAATCACTAGACCTTACTCACCATGTAGATATCTCTACACCCCTGAAGAACCCTTGTCCTTGCCTCACCAAGTCCTTATGATTCTTCAACCAGTACCCTGGTGGATCAGCTCCTTGACCTTGTAGACCTTGCAACTCTCCCTGATCATACACACTCAGCACCCCTTTGGAACTAGGAGGAGCTAAACTAGCTCTCTCTAAAAGCTCTATGGCTTTCTAGCACACTTTTATAATACAATCATGAGTCTATTATATAGATCTCATCCAAACAATAATTAGACATCTAATACAATAATTAAATCTATAGCTCTTAGTCTAAAATTATCTCTAAACATGCAAACACTTGGTTCGTCAACCAACTACCCGTAATATACTCGCAGCTCAAACCACAGGTGACCGACGTCGGTCCCTGTCTGCCTGGGGATCACCAACGCCGGCCGACTTCTGACCATCGTCAGTTGCCTCCTGTCTCCTACCTATTGACATCGGTTGGCCTGACCGATGCCAGTGTCTGTGACACTCTGCAACTCTTCTGCAACCTCCTCCATGTCTGCATCAGTGAAGCTTTTAGCTCCACAACCTAACAAAATGTTAGGTCTAGTGTTCATAAGGTAGATGAGACTACCAATAATTTATCAATATGAGGTAGCATCAACCAAAGGAGATGGAAAATAAATCTCAAGCCTCACACTAAATATAAAACAAGTCAGAGATAGCTTAAATTTAGTCATGTTAAATAATTCAAGTGAATAAAGAGCATACTTGGATTCTGTAATAGTGATTCTAGAGTCAGACTGAAATTTTTCAATCTTGAGGAAGTAATGCAACAAGCTCAAGTCAGTCATTGAGAACTTATTAGACAAAGTATTTTTCACTATTGTGATTATGGATGAAGAATTTCATGTGATCAATATGTCATCCACATATAAAACTAGAATCAATAGTGAATCATCCTACCATAATAAGTACGCATTTTGATTAGAATGCATTTAGTGAACCCAACCAAAATAAGAAATGATTCCATCTTGGCATACCAAGATTGAGGAACTTTTTTGAGGACATAGATAGATTTTTAAAGTTTACCAACTAAGGAGGAATCTTCCATAAATAATTTTGGTTGTTCCATGTATATGTCCTCTTTGAGGTCACTATGAAGAAAGATAGTCTTCACATCTATCAAATGAGCATCTAGCGATGTGTTGCATCAATAATGAGAGTGAGTAAGATTGAGTTCATTTTTGGTAACTATGAAAATGTCTTATTATAGTCAATGTTAGGTACCTACGAAAAACCCTTTGATACCAAACATGCTTTGAACTTGTTTATGAACCCATCTGTAATAAAACAATTTCAATAGATCCACCTACATCGAACAAGTTTTCTTCCCTTAAGAAGAGGGACTAAATCCAAAGTGTTTTTCCTTATCAATGAACCATATTCCTCTTCCATTTTAGTATCCCACTCAAGAGTTACTAATACCTTGTGAAATGATTGTAGATCAGAAGTAGATGCAATGAAATCATGTGGGGCATCCTAGATTTGTGAATGGGTTTGCCTAGTGTCTAATGGATCTCCAACCCAATGGCCAGAAATTTTTAGTGGTCTATCCCAAATATGACTAGATGTAGGAGAGTCAAGACAAGATTCCTCATCATATGAATATATTCTAGGAGAAGGAGGAGGTGATCCATCATCACTACTTTCATCATCATAACTAGAAGAATAATCTAGATCATCATGAATTTGATCAGATAGATCTAAATCATAAGTAATGTTATCAAATCCTAGTGCATCGAAATAAGTGGGAAGAGTGTCATTGGTGGATTATAAAGGAACTTCTTGTAATTAAACACTTATTTTAATGAAAAAATCATGAGTGAAGGATGGAGAAGCCTATATCCCTTAACACCCTCAAGATATCCAAAAAATATGCAAGGTTGACTCTAAGGTTCCCTTGCCTTATGTTTTTTCTTTAGAATGTAGGCCATAATAGGATATCTAAACACTAAAATTATTTCACTATGGGTTTTTGATTGATCCATGCTTAAAAAGGAGTGATTCCATTTAATGCTATGAGGAACTCAGTTTTAGATTTAACAAGCATAGCTGATGGCCTTAGAACAATATTGAGGTGAAAGAGACTTGGTGTGGAGCATATAATTGGACATTTCCTTCAAGTTAAAATCCCCTATGAAGTGAAAAATTGTCCAAAATGATTACTAACATACTCACCACCATTTTTAGTGCATAAAATCTTGATGGTTTTACTTGACTATTTTTATACAAACACCTTGAAGTCTTGAAAATAGTCAGTCTTTTGATTTTTACTTAAGAAAATATAACCCAAGTGTACCTTGAAAAGTTATCAATGAAATTAATCATGTAGTTAGTCATGTTGAATGAAGGTTTTGGAAATGGACCAGTAATTCATTATGGACAATCTCCAATAGTTGTTCATCTCTATGTGATCTACCTTTGTCATAATTATCTTTAGGATGCTTATCAAGCATGAAACCTTGAAAAAGAGCATTATAAAACTTGACTCATTAAAACCCTAAAACCATGTCATGATGACTAATTTGCTCCATGTAGTGATAGTTGAGATGGCTGAATTATTCATGCCATAATTTACTCACCCCATCTAAATGAGTGAGCAGTGTAGTCAAGGGTTGATCAGGAGCAAAATGTGAGAAAGTATATGATTGTGAATAGTGATCTTATTTCCTAAATATAAATATGGAGTCATTGTCTACTTCGTTAATAACCATTAAAATAGTTTTGAACTCAACTCTCTTTCTTGAATTGATGTGAGTGATATGATAGATAGATAGGAAATTAGTGTATAAAGAGGGAACACATAGAATATCATGAAATGTCCCATCATTCACTTCAATAGATCTTCTCCTACTAAATTCTATAAAAATATCATCACCCAATAATATGGAAGGCATATAATAAGGCTCCAAGGATGATAACATGTCATGTGATAAATCCATGTGGTGTGAAGCACTAGAGTCAATCACCCATGTGGAAGGTTGGGACACAACTGCAACAAGTGTTATGTACTTATATTTTCCATTTTTACCATATTTGGCCTTATAAGACTCATGTTCTAATGAAATGTAATTGGAAGAATCATGGACACTAACATTTTACTTCTCAAGCATTTTAGTCAGTTGGTCAATGTACTTCTTCATGCATTTAGATTCATCATGCTCAGATTTATTGCAATATGCACATGTGAGTCAGTCTTCCTTGTATTTGCCATCTAAAGAGGAAGAATATTTTTATGCTTTGAATATAGCATCAAATTTATGAATCTTTCTTTACTTTGGGTCCTTATTTGTATGTTTCTTCTCCTTACTATTTGAAGCCTTCTATTTGTCATGACTCACAATTAAGTCATGCAATTTAGATGACTTTAGTGTACCCATTTTAATAATTTTATCTTGCTCCTAAATTAATTCAGCAACAAAGTTATCCAAGGATGGCATGGTCCATGTAGCTCTAAGGGAATGCTTGGTGGCATAGAAGGTAGAAACAAAGATAGAATAGTCAGAACCCAATTTGGAAAGAATGAAAAGAATCAATTCATCATATTTTTCTTAAATGTTGCACAATTTCAAATGTAACCTAAATGATTTAAAATTTTTGAATAAGTCTTGTATCATATTAAAATCACCCAGGCTCAAACTAATGAGATCATTCTCCAACTCATGACCCCTCATGATGTCCTAATTCCTAAAGAGTGTTTCTAATATAGTCCACACTCCATTAGGAGTAGTTAAAAATTCAATATGAAAAAGTAAGTCAGGAGACATAGATAATCATAATATACCATAAGTTTTATCATTTCTATTTTACATCTTCACCTTCACTACATTCAATGTGGGTTCTATTTTTGTACCCATAGTAATCTGGTGTAATTATTTACTCCTCAATAGGATTTTTATTTTAACTTTCCACTCATGATAGTTAAATAAAATAAGAAGTGGAACTTGAGACTAATCCATTGTAGTAATGAATTATATGTTGAATTAAGTGTGAAATAAATACAATGATATGAAATTACCTAAATCTACATAGGTTTGATTTTATAAGGCATGATAATACCACCAATGTGTAAAATAAAATAAAAAACTCACACTTTCAAAAAAGGGTGCCCAAAAAGGAGTTATCGACTAAAATTTATGGAAGTTTTAATTTTTCTTACTCTCAAAAAATAATGATCTCCACTTTGTATAAATTTGAAAAAAAATGGGTTGAAATGTTTTAGTGTGCAAAATGTTTAGATGATTTTTTGTGAGAAAAAGTTAAGCCCCATTGGGTTAGTTGTGAACAAAGGCTTATATTCCCATGTGACCAATGGGCTAAGGGGTAGGATGATGGAACCCCCCTTGATTTATTCTATTGATGTGGGAGTGATGTTACCTAAAAATGACTCCAATTTTTCAATGCATAGTTTCATAATTCATGGGCTTAAACTTGACATCCTCATGGCCATCATTAGGGTTTTGGACCTTTATCACAATCATCAAAATTTTTTACCTTCCATGAAATCATAAATTATTGGCATCAGAGTTGTATTCAATGATTTGAGTTAGGATTGAAGATTGCACATTTAGCCAAAAGTCTTGATGTTGCATGTGACCCTTTTGTATAGTCAGAGAAATATGTCAAACATGTAATAGGGGTCTATAATCATTGGGGTTTTAAACTTATCCAATACTAAATATTCTTGATGCCATATTTGTTGATTATTTCTACAATGAATAGTTTTGATGCCATATTTATTGATTATTTTAGAAATCAATAGTTCTAATTCAATAATTTTCCATCAAATATGTAGTCCAACCTTTCAATCATCAATGTTTGGGGCTATCGATGTAGCTTAGGACTCTGATGTCAGGATCGTGAGCTATTTATGCATGTAGAAGTTTCAATGGGTACCAATAATATATAAAACTCCTACACATAAATATTATGGGCATCAAGAATAGGATGACCTCATGTAGTTTTTATAAATGGGAAATATATAAGTGGTTAAGAGTTTCAATAGGTGTAAATAGGGTCAAAATTTCCACCAAGTCTAAAAAATTTAGATCTAGTACGACTCTCCAAAATCTACCAAAGACCCATAAAATATATCTAAAAGCCTAGGAACACCTATAATATAATTTCCCTTGAAGACCCCAAATAATATGGATTTACATGAAATCATCAAAAAAGCACTAAAACCCTCTAAAAATGGCAAAAATTGACTGTTACAAAACTAGGTCATGTTTACAATCGATCTTAAGATTTTGACACCTTTTAAATATTATGACACTAGTCTTTTTCTATGAAAACCTACCATATGAGATATGACCAGTAGGAAACAACTTTTTTCTTGTTCTTTTTTCAATCTAGATCAATAGTGGACCCCATAAGAAGAGTAAAATATGGGAAAGAGGGAATCTTCAATATGCAAGGTTATCAAATGGAAAATCTATTACATGCAAGTTGAAACTCAATATTTCAAAATAGGAACAATGGTATTCCTCTAACTTAAAATCTATGATACCATGTCAAAGTGGGTGACAATTGAAGATCGATCTAGATAGGATTGAATTCCTAAAGAAATTACTTATGTGTTGTAGTAAAATCAAGCATGAGCCAGAAAGAAGCTTTTCAATAACAATCACTGATGAATTATCATTAGGATAAATAGCCATAAAAATTTTACAAAGGTAAATTATATGGTGAAATATAAACATGTCCTCAAGTCCTCATGAATGTGGGATTATCTTTCATAATGACCTAAAAATATACCTAATCAAGCTTAAAAACATGTGTAGGAAAAAACCATTAAATAGAATAAAAACCTACACTAACATCTTATTCTTACCTATTTCAAATAAATAATGGGATTAATATTATTATATATTTGAAGCATTTAAATATCACCCCATGATTAGTATTTGTCAAGTTACAGTCTAGATCACTACATACACTCACATATAGCATAATGTGTAATTGTTCACAAATAAGCCCACATAAGGGGATAACGACATCGATCTAAAGCCATATTTAGATTAAATAGATATGTATGTAGTAATAATTAATATAGGGGTCTTGGAGATCAATTCAACTTCACTTGAGTCTATTAACCCTTATGTTTCAAGGTGGCATGCCAAGTTGGAGGATCTAAGGTTTTGACCTAAATATTGATATATAGAACCTATACATATGATTCAAGTTGATAGTCTACAAGGTGACAGTGAACCTTGATAGGTGAAATTGGTCATTAATAAAAAGGAACTATATTTTTTACTAGATAGAAGTGTCACATTCAAGGTATAAGCATCGATGATAGTGTCAATATCTCCATGGTAGTGTTTAGCATAATAGAGAGAAAATATTTAGAATCTGATGAATCACTACATAGAATCATCATATATTCTCATGTACCTTCATCTTCTAGATCCACATATTCCTCAAAAATAAGATAATTATTATCTCTTCTTCATGTTGCTACATTAAAATTACTATTCATATTATACTTTCTATATTTATTATACTTTCATAATTCAACATTGTAGTTGTTTAACCCTAAAACTTAGAATGTGTTGTATAGGGTTAATAATATAGAAATAGTTGAATCACAAGGGTGATAAACTAATCTATAGTAGGCAAATTAATTTTAAAATTTATATAAATAAATATTCTAAATTATAATATTGAGATATGCTAAATATAAAATGTACTTAATTTAGAAGATGTTCAATTGATTGTAATACCAAATAGAAATGATGCTTAGCTAGGTTTATTGTGCACATGTAGATCTAAACTAGAAAAAATGTAAATTATGAAGGATTAGTGTTATGTATCAATCATCAGATTCTATAAATTATACTTATGTATTCATAGATGCTACCATCAAATATAGACATTATCATCAATGATAGTATCTACTTGTGATGTAGGTGTCTAATATAGAATAATGACTACATCTAAATGGGACTAAATTCATTGTTCAAATTTTTATTTCATATTTGTATTGATGTATTTAGATATTGGATATAGGTTTTCATTCTTTTTTTATTGATCTAACCCTATATCTTCACCCTTATTTACCCTTTAAATGAATTTGTTAAAAATGGGTTAGTTGCCTCATGGTGTTGAGTTGACCCCAAAAACTCCTCTATCAATGGGAATTACCTATATATCTAATACACCAAAGAGGGCCTTAGACTTATGTATAACTCTCTTATGTGTGTGAAATTGTGTGTATAGGGGAA
Organism: Torreya grandis; assembly: GCA_037957365.1. NCBI lineage: Eukaryota > Viridiplantae > Streptophyta > Pinopsida > Cupressales > Taxaceae > Torreya > Torreya grandis. The sequence continues at coordinate 980,550 of JARHVA010001862.1, read as the reverse complement.
CAATGTATTATATGATGATGTATGTAGTGAAATGTGAACTAGCTTGTAACCTGACAAATATCACTCATGGATGCTCTTTGAATGATTTAGACTTATAATATGATTTCTTATATGCTTGATATGAAAATAGGAATGAATAAGGTATCTTGGTTGTACAGTTGATTAATTTAACTTTGGTAGGTTTTTTTTTGTAGTTTCTAGATGAATAATGATAAATCTTAGATTTATACCACACCTTTTGAAAATATCTCATGGTAGGGTTTAATAATAAAAATGGTTCAATCCATAGGTTTTGAACATTTTCAATTTTAATGACTTTTGGCAACTGGACACTAGATAAGGATGTGGACACTATACTAGGTGGTAGTGTCCCTATATGGTCGATAATGTCCAAAAGGCTAGAAAACATATATAGATCTAAAATTGATAGTGAAGGATATTTATCAAGTTTTAAGCTTTATGTTTAGTTTGAACAAGGAATGCATAGAGGGGAGGTTATTCTTGTGTTATTTTAATAAAACAAATCAAAATAACACATTAAAATCCTAACACCTCTATCTTAGCCACTAAGGAGAGCATAGGTAACAAGCATGCATATGAAAACATAAAAGAAAACATTATTTTACCTTCCTTGGAGCTCTAAATGAATTGTTGAATTGTATTTCTTAGTTTGAGCATAAATAAGCCTTTAATAATGAAGCTTTCTTTGCTCCTTCTCTCCTTGGCACCTTGGCTTAACTGCTTGGCTTAATAATTCAACATGGGAACATTACTTGCAAGGTTTCTTTACATCTATTTGAACATTATAAAATTACACAAAGATAACTTTGAAGATATTTGGGCATAATAACACTACACTATCCAATCTTATGAATCAATAGGTATGCCCTTGTATTTATAGCCTCAAATGTTAACTCTACCCAAGGTGAGTTAAGGTTGAGTTTAAACATTGAATCGATTCAAACTACTCCTAGGTGAGTTGAGGCTAACACCAGTTGAGTTAAAATCTGTCATGTAATTATGATTTTCAATTACTAGGCATGGCTTTCAAATTAGATATTTTGGGATATTTTGGAAGAGCTTGATAACTCATAAAGACAATGATGAAAAGGAATGATATTTTGATTTTTAGAATTTCCATTTTTAGATATTCATTAAGTGAAAATGGATAATTCAATTAAGCATTTAATATTTTTAAATTTTTTAATAAATTTGATTAGTATTTTTTCTATTTTAATATTTTATTTAGTGCCCCGCTTAATAGATTCAAAGGCTAAATTGATACTTGTTATGTTGCAAGGTTATTAAGGATGAATTCATGAGAGTTTATTGTTGCATGTGAGCTAGTATCCCAATTAAGGATTCCTCAACATGATTATGAGTATTGATACATTATGCATGGCCAAAATTGGAATGTTTATTTGTTTCTATGCTTAATTTTTAATGGTTGGTAGGAATCAGTCTAATGTTTGATCAGAGGCTAGTTGTGGCTAAAATGAGGTGTCTATAGTTTGCCTCTATTTAGTAAGGTGTTGTAAGTTATATTCATAGTAACATCTTCTCAAAGAATTAAAAGGTCTTATATGAAGGGGAAAAAGATAATTATTGAAGATCCAAACAATATTTGGGAAGCCTATAGTTATGCCCCTCGAGGGAGTGGCTAACATATAGAATTGATGGATGATCCCTGCAAAAGAAGTGAGAAAAGAATGAAAGTAACCTATGTGTGATATTAATCCAATCGAGATAATACTTGCATACATTGATTTAAGAAATACTAATTTCTTAAAAGGTGGTTATAATTAGTAATAAAGGTTGAGACACTAATTTTCCCAAAGGTGGTTATAATTAGTGGTGCAAGCAGATGCCTCAATAGGGTGGATGAGTCAAAATAATGATTTACCCATAGGTGGTTATAATCATTAAGATGACTTGAATTGAATAATGATTTTTTTTATTATGCCTTAGTAGGGTATATTTGCAAGCATAACTCAAGGATATAATATATTACATAGATTAAAGATGAGTGGGCATAAATGTAGATATGATGGTCTAATGACTAAAGAAGCCACAAATAACCAAGCACGCAAAGATTATCAAAGTGATGAAAGAGATGATTGGAATAATAATGGTGGTCAAGCTGACCCAAGATATGTCATTTATCTAAGCACTACCTGCATAGTCTAAATAGACTTCAAGCTACTGTAGTTCACCTAAAAGCAAGAGAAATGGATTGAAGAATAAAAGAATAAGAATTGATCAATGTGATTTATTTGGTATTACCTCCCAATGTGGAGATGCTCATATTTATCAGCATTAATATAACTAAAAAGTTCAATAGGTTGAATTGATCAAGTAAGGTGGGAGGATTTACCAAGGTTACCAAGGAGAAGTTTTTATGACATCATTGCTTATAATATTTCTTGAGCTAATTTTTGCCATATCAAGTGATGGTATACATCATTATATAAAAAACCATGATTAATTAACCATGATGTACATAAGGATTGAATCTTGATCCAATAAACAATTGAAAATATTACAACAATGATAAAAAACCTTGATGACAATATTGATGTATGAATATGTTAGAGGTACAATCACTGAGAGGGGGGATGAATTAATGATGCAATATAATCCAAATAAATTATAAAATCTTAAAAATTCAACATACATCAAATTTATCAAGCATCATAAACATTAAATCACATACATCCAAAGCATACATCACATGAACACATCATATATGTGGGAAACCCTCTTGGGGAATAAAACCCACTAATACCTGAAAGATTGACTATAGTCCTATAATAACAAGATCCAATATTTATATAAGAAAAAACTAATCAAGGAACACCCATCCCTTAGTTTAGTGAGACAATAATCCCATAAGGAGCTACTGCCCCTGTCTAGCTAAGCATCGATAACAACTAGACCTTTAGCAAGTTTTACCTTGCAAGGAGGAACCAGCCCCTAAGAAACCAAGCACCCACTTAAATACCTAAATATATCACCATGAACACCTATTTCTAATCTTCAATTGATTATGATCACCTTTGTCTACGCTCTTCACCTCCAATCTCTCTCAAGTTGCCTCTATGGCTAACTTGCTCAAACTACCTTTTCTAGGCTCATTAAGTCTAATGACTTATGTATCCTCATACATAAAATTTATCAAATAAACATGTCTAATATTTTTCACACTCTTATGATCCTAACTCACCTATAACTTTTCTTTCAAAGGTTATCTTCTGTGCTTGAATCTACATCAACACAACTAGCACAATTAGTCCAATTAGACCTTGTACTTATACCACTCTCTTCTTTTTACCCATCTTGGTCGGTCAAGATGCTTTACATATTTGAAACACATTTAAAATATTTCCCCATACATGTTACATTTAATAACCACACATTCCTTAGGTTTTCCAATATCTCATTATCCCTAAACCACCATTAGGTCTTGGCGAGACCTAAAATAACATGTTATATGTAAGACTACTTGGACCACCTTAATCATTTACCAATGCTTCTAACACATAAAACATATTTATAATACCCCCTTTATTACTCCCATATTGGTCCATTCCACTTGAAACACCAACTCAACACTCAAACCTACCAATTAGGTCTCTTTGCTCTTCAGGTCTTCATATACAGAAAACACAGTCTTAAACTTATAAAGAAAACACTCAATAATTTCACATATCCATATGATTATATCACATTTTTGAAATATTTATTACCTATTCTAACCCTATATATTCTTTAGATACCTCAACATAGGATCTAATCACTTGATTTTACTCTCTCAGAATGACCACTCAAACTGATCATACACAGTCAAACTACAGTCAATCTATTTTGACTCTCCATAATTCAGCAGGGGCACATCATGATAACCAATGTCTTCTCATAATCATTATAGACTTATATAATAACTCCATAATAATTTTATTCCTTAAATTTTCTCATAACATCTTCAACTTACCTCTGCAAGATGGTCACTCAAACTATCAATGCATTCAACAAACACAGTCAGCTTCTAAGCCTTTGTTCATATTTAATATGGATTTTCAAACCTCAAAAATACATAAAGATAGTATTAATGTTATACAACACTCTCCAATATTTGTTTCATATTTAAACATCAAAATACTATCAATAAAAACTCAATTATCCTTCTCAAGTCACTTGCAAAACATGGTCAAACATACAGTCAACTTTGGAGCTCAATATCTTTCATTGTATGAACATTTAAATCTCCTAACTAGTGTCTTTGGATGTGCCTTGGAGTCCTTTACAATTTTTTCTATACAAAACCATTAAATTCATCTTGTATCAAAATATATATCTCAAACACTAAGCACTAGTTTTTTATTTATTAATTCAAATTCCAATGGTCATTGTTTAAACACTAACATCAGACACTTTGTCATCATCTCGTGTTCCCTGTCAACTTTGTAAAAATACACACCATTAATCTCATTAGAAATATCCTAATCTTTACCTTGTAATTCTCACAATTTATCTTTGATTTTTACTCCCATGATCGTACCACTTGGCAGTTTTGCATGCCTTTTGAACACATTGACTATTTGACTCAATTTGTACCATTAATCTCCATTTATATGAGCACCTACTTTCCATTGATCTTCTATCAAAGCTTCTAATATTTTGACACTTATCATTAATGTGTGCCTTCTAAGCATCTTTTGATAATTTGACTTAATATGCACCATTAGATCACTACTCATAAAATCACATGCTCCATTAGATCATTATTTGGTCAGATTAAATGCTCACTATTAGATATGTGATCTAATTAAATACTCATCATAGATCTTTGATTATGCAAATTTGGCTAAGTATGGGAACTTAGTGAACTTTATCTGAGAGTCTAACTTTACACCTTAATAAATTTTGTTATGCTCTATGTCCAGACCTAAAACTTGAACCATATGATCTCCTCACATAAGGGAATCTATCCATATATCAAGCTGCTCTTGAAACCTTCACATGTGTGAAATATGATGGAATCAATCTGCTTACTCAACCTTATTTGTCAAGATGAGTACTTGAGATTAGACATTCAGATGATTATTCTGATGAATTATGTTCACTTCCATAAGCACTCATAACATCCTAAAGGGTCTTTGCAACATGTCCATACAATCAATATCATCCATCAATTTCCTATTCAAGTAGAACACTAAATAACCATGAAAGAACACCGAAGCACATTGAAGCACACTTTATCATTTTTATTCTATCACACATGACACCTCATCAACATCCTCAGTCACCTTAGAGATATCATTAATAAACCTCTAGAATATGGATAAACTCAAGAATAATGCACAAGGAATCACCCAATGAACACATATATACTGAGTCAAGGCATAACAATGAAAGCAAACAAATAGGAAAATAAACAAATAAATAACCAAGTAAATAAATATATAAAAATCTTGAAAGTAAAAGCAATAGATAGTATCATGTTATCAACCAAGTTAATACCTACACTAAAGGATTAATGGAATGATAAATGGGTGGTGCCCCCAAGCAAGGATACATGCAAAGGGAAGGTCACACCCTCAATGGCATTGGAATGGATTGGAATCAATAATGTATTAGCCCCATTATTTGAACTGAGGATGACTAACTAAGTTTAAATAGGATAAATGTTTTTGGATTTTTAAGTCTTTATATATCTCTAAGAGATTTATAAGTTGATTTTCTATTTTTTAGGATTTAGAAATGGTTTGAATGTTTTTGTAATTTTAGAGGTATCTTAACTCATTAGATATTGACAATATACTACTTATAAAGTGGCATGAGTTTTGGCTTAGGTTACTCATAAAATGGAGAAATCATATGGAAAAGGGGGACTAAGCTGACCTCAATGTGAATCAAGCACTACCTACATAGTCCCATTAGGACCTCAAGTCATTTTAGTTTAACCTATATAAAATGCAGTGAGATCTAACCAGATAATAGAAAGTTTGTGAATTAGTCAAATATAAAGGCAAATGATAATAGTAAGGGTGAGGTGATGTGGTAATGCATGGTAAAGGTGTGATTCCTAATTTACCCATAGGTGGTTATAATTAGTAAATAACAACATAGGTCAGTGGTGCTAATTTTCCCATAGGTAGTTATAATTAGTAACACTAGGTGGACATTGATTTTCCCAAAGGTGGTTATAATCAATGGTACTAGTCAATCATAAATAAAATATATAATTATTAGACCCACTATCATACTAATTTCATATACTTCCATTTGAACATAGAAATCTAAAACTGCTAAAACTAGATTGGAATCCCCTCACAAAAGTTATTTGATGAACCAATGGAACCAAGATCGCAAGGCTTGGGTAGGGAAGGTAAAAACAAGTTTGGTCAATATCAAAGGTATGGCAGAAGGCATAGTATAATGTTATGGCACTAGGAAGAAGACAAGATGGTAATTGGATATAATGGTAATAGGGTTACCCCCAAGTTATAAGGTAAACTAAATGGTAGGGTATGAAACAACATCAAGGTGAATAGTAAATGGAAAAGTCAAGGTAAATAGCAAATGAAAAAGACAAGGTGAATGGCAAGGTAAATATAAATGTTTCTTTTATTCTTGTTGATGTAGAGATACATGTCCTGATCAACATATGATACAACTAGAATAATCAATCATGTAATTGCTAGCCTACACCTCTTCTAAATAATTGTTCTATCAAGAACTTGTTACAGATTTAGACTCTTATATTGTTATTTCAATCTTTGTTTATCTTTCAATCTATTTCCTCCAAACTTTGAGACAATATGTCTTCATAGCCTATATAAAGGAAAGTGTGGCTAGGGATGGTAAATAGAGAAATATTATCTAATAGGTATGATTTGGCATGTAAAGGTGGATGATAATTGAATGTATAATGGTTGGGAAATAAATGAAGATTATGATTTTTAGGCACACATAATGTTGTTGATTCTATATTTGACATAATTTTGGTTGTGGTAAGGTTGAATACTTTTGAATATTCTCTCAATAGGACCATCAAATTTTTTTTTGTTTAGGCCGAGAGTAAATACCATTTGATTATGTTGTAGATTGGAAGTTATATTGATGTTATCTTTAATAATGTCTTCATCAAGCAATGAAGAACTATTGTGCTTATCTATTGGCACCTTGATAAGGTTTTCACCAATGAAGTTGTTTTGATTATCTGATAGTGCCTCTAAAAAATTTTCATTAAATAATCTTGACTTTTGAATTTGATTGTCTTCTAGCACCTCAAATAAGGTTTCACTAGAAGATGTTGAATTTGGACTTTGATTTCCCCCTAGCACCTCTAAAAAGGTTTCACTAAGAGATTTTTCTTCTTTTTCATGAATGTGGTCTTGGTCCCCCTGGTATTTTTTAATTGATATGTCATCATAGATGAAATTTAATAAGGTGTGATTTTATCAATCCCAATCAACACTTATGGGAGGTGGAATGCTAATATAATGGCTAGGTTGGGTGGTGATAATGGCATGTGGAATGGTAATAGAATGGGAAGATGCAACACAATCCTCATAGAAGATACTAGGATAAATTTTGTTGATGCTAAATTAATCATCCTCAAAAATGATGGAAGGATCACAAATATATTTAATTTGATCCATAAGGCATGTGTAACCAATGTTTTAATAACCATGAATGTATTATGATTCTGAAGTTGAGTCTATCTCAATGGATTTTGAATCCAATGTTGAGACTGATGTTGATTTTAAATCTAATGTCAGTTCAAGAATAGAACCTAACTTCAATGTTGATTCTTTATATGGTGTGGATGTTGATACAATGATGTCTTATTAAATGTTTGGTATGGGATAAGTAATGACCTATGATGGCATAATGGGATCCATAAAGGTTAGTTTGTCAAAGTGAGACTCCTAAATGAGAGGAAAAAGGTCAAGAGATGACTCCATATATATTGGATTTTCAAATGGAGGATATTTAAAAATAAGATAATGGTTGATATAATGATTTGCCCAAAGGTGGTTATAATCATTAAGAAGTGACTTAACAAAGACTATCTTATCTGAGTGAAACTCCTCAATAATAGGGATAGTATCAAAAGGTGATTCATCATAGGTTGATGCATAAAAATAGGTATTTCAATAAAAACATCATGGATCAGTTGGTTCTCTTGGCCTTGGTTTACAAATAGTTGTAAAATACCAGTTTTGAACACATCTTGGTATTCAAATGATTGGCTCTATTGGAGAGGTATTAATTGGCTCTATTGTGGCTCGATGACTGGCAAGGGTTTTATAAAGTGGGGTATGGTTATTAATGGATGAATAATGGTTGGTGTTTGGGTAATGACATATTTTTAAATAGGCTCATCTAATATGGGCTTAACAAAGACTAGTTACTGATTTAGGATAGTAACTATGACCCATCTAGTCATAATTTCATAAATTTGTTAGGACAACAAATGACTATACTTGGAAGGCCTTAGAATGGTAATGATAGTGCATTGAAAATCTTGGTTTCTATCATGATCTAAAGGATGAGGTCTTTTAATGGTAATGGTAGGGCATTATGAAGCTTGGTTGTTATCACAAGCCAAAATACAAGGTCGTAGAATGGTAATGGTAGGGCATTATAAAGCTTGGTTATTATCATGAGCTAAAGGATAAGTCCATCTAATGGTAATGTTAGGGTATTACAAAGCTTGGTTTCTATCACAAGGTAAAGGATAAGGTCTTGTAATGGTAATAAAAGGGTGTTGTGAAGCACGGTTATTGTTTCAATCCAAAGGAAGAGGTCCTAGAATGGTAATGGTAGGGTGTTATAAAGCTTGGTTGCTATAATGAGCCAAAGGATGATTTCCTAAAATCATAATCCTTAGATGCTATGGAGCTTGGTTTCTCACACCGGAGAAGGGTTAATGGTATAGGTATGGTATTGGGTATCATTAGCATTGAAAGGGAAAACTTGGTACATTAATAAGCCCAAATAAGGTATCACTGAATACTATGCTTGAGGATCTTGGCTTTGTTCTCTAGATTGTTCAATAAGGATAGAGATCAATCTCACAAACCACATCATCACCTTAGGGGTCTTGAACAAAGTCATCTTGTGTGACCATGTTATCATAACATGGATCTACTATGAGACATATCTAGATCAATAATAAACATTTCAAAAAAAGGCCTAGAGTTTTATAAACTCTAAAAAATAAGGTTCAAAGGATAAATGGTCCAAACATGGTCTAACTTGGTATGGGAATGTAACTATATCCCCAAAAAGGTCTCGACTAAAACTCAGTCTAAAATATTATAACATCAAATGTCTTACATAACAAGGGTCAAGTGGATGAAAAAAAAATAGAATGCCAAACTTAGGTACAAAGTGTTTCAAATAAGTCTAAATTAGGTCAAAAAAAATAAAAGGTTGCTAGGTATTTTAGAAAATAAGGCACAAAATCTAGGCTCAAAATAGGAATTGCTAGGTCTTTTGGAAAAAGGCACAAAATCTAGACTTTAAACAAAATTAGGTCTAAAAGGCAAGAGATTTAATCTAACAAATTTGAAACATTTTGACACAAACTAGGCATTCAGGTTTTAAACACAAACTTGATTAGTTGGCAAAAGACATGAAACAATAGGCATATATAAGATAGACCACTTTCCCAAATCTAAACACAAAAAATAATCTTTAAATCGAGCAAGGAATTAACCTCAGTTACATAACCCAAAAGTGAAAGATCAATGTCTAGGCCAAAATTACACAAGGCATAAGTAAAAATCAATTGATGTTTGGATTTGAAATTTTTAAAGCTAGTTTTGAACTTGATTTAGAAAACAATGATTCTTAAAATAGATAATGATCTAGACAAGAATAGATAGCATGATGATATGAGGCATAGATCCTAAAGGGCACACATGGTTTTGAAAATTTTTAATTTGGGACATAAGGTAACAAGTCTTTGAAACAATTCAAGTAGTGTGACAATGTTATCTTGACCTAAAGATATGAAAAATGGTTTCCTTCAAATAACTTTAAGGCACAAGTCTTGAAATGAATTGGGAAACATAACAACACCCTTTTCAAAAAATTGACACACATAAACAAATGTTTTGAAAAAAAAAATACTAAGGAAAAGGTGTGGTGTCAAATGTATGACATAATGCCTCTTCAAAAAAATGAGTGATGTGTAAACAAGACTCATTTCTTGATGTTGTATGAGAAACAAATAGTTTTGACTCAAGGCCAAGCAATTTAAAAAAGGAAAAAATGATAAAAACACCTAAGTGTAACATCCTAAATCTTAAAACTAACAATGTTGCATTGTACAATTGAATTTTTTGTATATACTTGCTCTTGAGAGGATTTTAAATTGTTGATACAAAAAGTAAAAGTGCATGAAAAATAGGTTTTTTAGGACCCCTCATCTCTCAAGAGTTTTTATGATGACATGGAACTTTAGACTATTTGATTTTCATCAATAGTATGTATATGACAAGTGAGGTTGTCTAAAATATCAATTTTTATTCATTTATAGATGGTCTTATATGTGTGGTAAACACTAGGGCACAATCATGTCATTTGGATCCATGTCAATTGGCTTGTTGTGAAAAGGTCTTATCATTTTCACAACCATTACATCCATCAATCATTTAGTGTAGTGCAATGTCTGAGTTGCCCCTATGTTCTAAGGTAGAGTACCACTAATAGAGCTTGTTTTAACCACTCAAAATAAGTGTCCCAGTGGGTCACCCTCAATGTATATACCCCATCATGGAGGGGGATTGAAACAATGTTGGGAGATGAATTCTTGGGTTAATACTTCCCTATATAACTCATGGGGAGGTGATTATCTCCCACTCATAAGCCAAAATGCATAAAAATAAAGACAAGTGGAAGGACTTTAGAGTCATTTTTGGGTCACCCAAATCATATGGATTTTGGGGAGAGCCTTAGAGATTTGTATTCCATGATTTTGGACCAAAGTGACAAATGAAAAAGAGTGAGCATTTTTTATCACCCAATTTCCCTAAAGGGGACCGAGGGGAGAATACATGCATCACTCATCTTGCTAAACAAACACTTTCAACAAACAAGCATAAAAAATAAAAATCTTATGAGTATATAACTAAAGTGAGTGTTTAGTTTTATATCACCAAAATGAAATATGTGATGAAGTTTAATCCCCTTGGCATTATGTTGAAAACCTTGAAAGATAAAAATGACTTAAGCAAAAATGTATTTAAAACACCAAATTCAAATGTGAAGTTTGCAGTTTAGAGTGTTTAAAATAATTTTCTCTTGGCCTTTGGGTCTTACAAAACACATTAGTGGGTCTTTGTGTTTATAAGTACATCATGAGTGGATAAATGACTTTCTAATTCTTACACTCAGGTTTTTAAGATTTTACACAGAGTGTAAAATCATATAAACATAGAGAAATATCATTACTTTTCCTACAAAACTACAATAATTAGGATAATACCACAACTTGACTACAAAAAAGAGTATTAACATAATATCATTACTATTAAAGCAATATTGCTAAAATAAAGACAATAACATAGAAGTTATTACAAAATCACAACTCTACCTTGAAGTCACACAAATAGTTAGTGGATGACCACCATGGTTAGGAAATATCACAAAATCTTTGGTGATATCGTGACTTACAAAGTTATGATATTGTCAATATCACGACTGCAAATTCATTATATCATCAATGTCTCAAGTCTTCCTTGTAATCATAAATATTTAATAAAACATGATGAATAAGCACAAAACTACAATATTCACCACAATATCATATAAATAATTACAAAAACACAATTTTAAAAGTAGTGATATTGTCCAATATCATGATTCCAAAGAGAAATAATGTGACTATACAGAATAACTTTGTGGTTTCCATAAAAACATCCTTGAGCCTTCAATTTTCACTTATTTTAATTATCAAGTTTAGATTTTGATATGAAAATTGTCAAGAGGGTATCCTAAAAGGCCTTGGGAATAACTTTGTCGAGTGTGGGTCCCATTGAGCATGTCATAATGTGAACAAGTACTATGTAGAGGGGAGGTTAGTCTTGTGTTATTTTAATAAAAAAAATTAAAATAACATACTAAAATCCTAACACCTCTAACTTAAACACTAGGGAGAGCATAGGTAACAAGAATGCATATAAAAACACAACTAAAACATAAAATAAAACCTTATTTTACCTTCCTTGGAATTCCAAATGGCTTGTTAAAGTGGCTTGTTTGGTTTGTGCATCAAGAAGTCTAACAATGAATCTTGTTTTGCTCCTTCTCTCCTTTGTACCTTGGTTAGGATACTTGGCTTAAGAATTGGGCATGGTAACATTACTTTCAAGGTTTATTTGCATTTATTTTAACATTATAACATTACACCAATATATCTTTGAAGATATTTGGACATAATAACACTACACTATCCAAGCTTAGAAATCAATAGGTATGGAATTGTATTTATAGCCTCAAAAGTTAACTCTCACCCAAGGTGAGTTAAGGTTGAGTTTAAACATGTAATGGGTTCAAATTAACCCTAAGTGAGTTTAGGATAACTCCATTTGAGTTAAAATTTATCATGTAATTGTGATTTTCAATTACTAGGCATAGCTCTTAAATTAGATGTTTTGAGATATTTTGGAAGAGCTTGATAACTCATAAAAGCAATGATGAAAAGGCTTGATATTTTGATTTTTAGAATTTTCATTTTTTAGATATTCATTAATTACAAATGGATAATTCAACTAAGCATTTAATATTATTTAATTTTTTAACTCAATTTGATTATTATTTTTGATTTTTTAAGATTTGATTAAGTTCCCCACTTAATAGGTTCATAGGCCAAATTGATAGTTGTTATGAAATAAGGTGATTAGGGATGAATTCATGAGAGGTTATTTTTGTATATGGGCCAATATCCAAAATAAGGATGCCTCAACATGATTTTGAGTATTGATGTATGATGAGTGGCCAAAATTGAGATGTTAGTGATTCCTAAGCTTAATTTGTAATAGTTGGTAAGAATTGATCTGATGTCCAGTCAGAAGCCATTTGTGGCCAAAATGAAGTGTCTATATTTAGTACATGGGATCTACGTCATCAGACTGATATGAATCAAAATAAGAGATAAGCATTTAGGCACAGTGAGATGAATAATATGATCCTTTTGATAGTAAGGAGATATATAAGTGAAGGGTAGAGCCTCAATTGATATTTATAAAATGTAAAAGACTAAGATGCTATAAACGTTCAATTTTACTATCTACATTTACCCCCTCCCCCTTTAATCTAGTAATCCATAATGATGAAATTACTAGGTTAAAGGAAAGAAATGTGTATTTGGGTGTGTACAACACACCTTGTCTTTTCTTGAAACCACGTTGAGTGTTTTGTTGGTGTATGAATTATAACCAAGAGAATTTTATAGTATAAATTAGTAGATATAATATTTATTTTTAAATAATTAAAATGCTTGAAAAGAAAGAGATCAAGGAAGGATTACATGTGTGTCACTGCAACCAAGTTGTCTCTTGATTCTTTGGATTGGTAAATATATTTCCTTATGAAGAATTAGATAAATAAGAGGTTTAAACCTAAACCATGGATATTTGAAAAGGGATATTGGAAGGTATTATGCCCCCAATCTAGTACAAGGATGAATTGTGACATGGTCATTGAGATCATTATATTTCAATTATATAACTTATGTGTGAATATATAATCTGGTGAGGGTGAGTGATTTAATCAACTTATCCTATAAATATAGTTATATTAGATGATTTAATCACTCTAACCTATAAATTTTATGAATATGATTGATTTAATCACTTCAACCTATAAAATTAACTAATTATTGTACCATAAAAGGCTTGATAATAATACATCCTGGTGTAATTGGTGCATCCTAGTGAGTAGTATAATTTTACAATTTTTGTTGCAATAGAATGACATATGCACCTCTAATATGTCTGAACTAATATATGTGTGTCATAAATCTAGAAAAAAAATTCAAATCTATGTAAAATTGGTGCAATATATAAGAATCATACCTAGGTGTATATCAAAATCATGAAATTGAACTGGAGATTATGTATGTGTGGAGGTTATGTCTTTATGACATGCCCCCATTTAATTCTAGAGATACTGAGTAAGTGTATAAGTATGGAGGTATGTTTTTAGGCATGCCCCCACTAAAATGTAAAAAATATGTAAATGTGGAGGTTATGCTTCCATGACATGCCCCAACTAATATGCCCACCTTTTGAGGTGAGGTAAAGAGAATCAGGAAGGTACTTTACCTCAAAATAATAATGTGACTATATAATTTATGTATGAAAAATGTAGAATAGATGGATAATATGTCTAATTAGATATATCAATTAGGCTCAAATTATGTGATCACATCAACTCCAAAGATACATGATATAAATCATAGTAATGTCTCAAGAGTAATAGTAAAATATTAGTAAAAAATCAAGCACACACTCAAGAGCACTCAATATAATGCAAAATAATGGTCCAAGGATACCACGTACAATGGGTATGTTCAAATTCCACACAATCAAAAATAATGACATATTTAAATGTCTAATTAACATATGATGATATATTCAAATTTGTAATCAACATATAACGGCATAGGAGCCAACAAGAAAGGAACATATTGAAATGTTTCATAATAAAAATAATAACAAGAAATGTAATACACTCAAGGAAGTGATAATGTGAATAAATGAAGTACTAGCAACCAACATAAACATATTCTACTAGTCCCTACATATATGTGTTAGCAAAAATTATTATGTAGTATAGCATATCAAGTACATTGTGAAATATACAAGTATTACATGTGTAAGCATTGAGCATATAAACCCAAACATGATAATGTATAAATAATCATAATGGATATGTAACCTGTATCAATCATGATCAAAGAAGGTAGATGCCCCCAACTTATTATATGAAGTGGGTAGATGAGAGGTCAAATATCTGAAAGTGTATAGATCATGTGTCTAGGTATACATGTATCACACTCAAATATTTGTGAAACATATGTGTATATAGGAATGAAATTATACGTTATGAACTAATGTAAATTAAAAATAATATATGCCAAGGAGCTAATAAAATCTAGAAATGTTGAATATTTTTGTATTTTTGAATTTATTTGAATGTTTTTGTATTTTCTAAAATATTTCATTTTTTTGTATTTTCTGAATATTTGAAATGAAAACTATATCCTATTATTCCATACAATATATGTTCATAGGTAGCTCCAAACTTGGAATATGGTATATAAAACTACTGGTACTAGCAAGGAGCATGCATAAGTGTCATATCTATATGTCTAGAAGCTATGGTATCCTAGATATGTATAATAGGACTTACATTCATGAAGCAATAATAGGATGAGTATGGGTTTGTGGAACCCATCATTTAGTTATTTGTGGTTTCTTTAGAGTATTTGTAATTGGAACAAGTTTAGTTTCTCTAGGTAGCTGAGTATGTTGTGTAGGAATCCACTATCTATCTTTGGTACAAATACTTCTCAAGTATGGGAAGCCTAGGAAATTTTATTCCATGTTTTTTACCCTTTCATAAATGATTAATCTTAATAAGTTTGATAGTCAATTTTCTTGGAATAAAAATTTCTTATTTAAGTATATGTTCATATGTAATTTTGGGAATAGTGAAAACACTATTGGTATGAATGTATTTAACACACCTATGCACTATAAAAATTACTACATGGATTTTATGTATCTAAGGTTTTACAACAAAACATATCAAATACTCCTATAGATGGTATAACTAAGAAGGTGGTAAACACGTGTTGGACCAACATGTAAAGGTAAATCAATCTCACCCATAACTTGTGATGCTCATTGAATGCTCTGCCCATTTTTGTTGAAGGGTATAAATCATCATGTGTATATCTACAATGTGTAATTAGTGTTCTGGTACAATATTCTCACTATCATTGTTATTGATCATAAAATTATGTATAGATTGATGGTCAAGTTATAGTTTAATAAATAATGACTAAATATATAAGTCATCATCCACTATTTCACTATCATCAAATGTAATAGAAGGTCTCTAAACCATAGAAGGTATTGTGCGTGTATAAGTAAAAATAATTCCATATAATGGGTGCCCATAATGTGATGTAGGATAATTTTCATTGTATTCCGTTTACACTTTTGGATCTTTCTTAGAATGATCATGAAAAGTATTGTTAAATATTTTCTAATTCTTGTGATCACTAAGTTGTGAACCTAAATCCTTTGGAGGATCATCAAAAATAAGATTTTGGTCATCAATAAGGTATTTAATTTTATGCTTCAAGGTATAACATTTGTTTTTAGAATTCCTAGAGCATTGGTGGTAGTCACAATATACATTAGTATCATATATTTTGGGTAGATATTGACTCATATCAACCTCTATTGGAAGAGAGAGAGAGATATGAGATGACACTACACATGCTTATAAATAAAAGAATATGGGGACTTTTGTAATCATATAAATTTTATCTTAGTTACATTGGGTAATATGAGTCGATTATGTTATTGTGACACTACATTAAGCATTGTGGTTATGTCCTTATTAGGTTCTATAGGTTTGATCTTGTAGCTTGGTTTGATATGAAACTTGGTATTAGATGTATTTGATGTGTTTGATACATACTTAATCTTTTTTAAGGAAATAATTTGGATTTCATGATCTTAAAAAATATGGCATAAATCATCAAAATATTTGAACTTTTTTAAAATAGTGACTCATGTAATGGGGCAAGCAAGATTTTTTCAAAGATGTCTTGTAGATATTTATCTACCATTAAATTGTTATTTTGGTAAACATTATTTTATATCTCAAAAAATATTTATTGATAGGTTTATTGGTTCCTTGTTTTATCTTTTCAATTTGGGCATATGACATATTTTTCGTGATGTTGATAGTTAAATGTGATAGGAACTAATCAGCTAGATTTTGAATGCTCTCACTAATTAGAGTGATAAATCATAGAACCATTGTAAAGCATAGTATTTTAGGAACATTAGAAATAATTTATTCAAATTTTAATCATTGAATGCATAATCAAGGCATGCCACATAGAAATATCAAATATGTTATTTAGTATCACCCTTGCCATCATAAAATGTGAACTTGGGTGGAACAAAACTAGTTGGTAAAGGGTAAAAATATATTTCTAATGTAAGAGGATTATGTAACACATCTTTTGAATCTATAGCATAAGGTGATTTCATAGAATTTTACATCAATTTTTTTAATCTTATGTAAAAAATTTATAGTTTGTATAATATCTTGCACATTTTTATTTATAAGGTTTGAATTTTTAGAAGTCAACAAAGCATATGTACCCATGGTTTAAGTTGATATAAGTATCAAAACCCATTATTGGGTTGAAGTGTTAATGGTTCACATAGAGTATGTAAAAATAGTAGGATTTGTTTCAAGGAATAATGGTGTAAATACATAACCCATGCCCCAGCTAGATGTAGGAATCAATGATGTATTCAAGGGGATATTTATTGGTATAGAATCATTTGTAATACCACATAAATATTAACCATCACTATGTGATGATGCCTTAGTCTTATCATGTTTACTAATATCATATCTTGTAATATAAATAAATGCACCCATTAAGGTCATTTTGTTATTGAGATGATTGACTAGTGTTTCCTTGTCTTCCATTTGAAAATGATTTTTGTAATTAACATTTTCCTTTTCTTATGAATGAAAATTTTTGAATTTGAAACAACAATTTATATAAATCAAAAATCATAAAATAGAAAACCCTAAGCCAATCTAGGGTTTGTAGACCAAAGGTTGAGTTCACCAAATGTTTAACCTAAATTTTATAATATGTGGTATAGGGATAAGAATATATATATAGTTCAAGAACAAGGGTGATAAACTAATATATAGGAGGCAAATTAATTTCAAAACTTAGATAAATTAATATTATAAATTATAATAATAAGATATGCTAAATATATAAAGTATTTGATTTGAAATATGTCAATTGATTATAATACCAAAGATAAATGATACTTAGTTGGGTTTATTTTACATAGGTAGATATAGATTATAAATAGGTGTAAATCATGTAGGATTAGTGTTTTGTATCAGTCATCAAATTCTATAAATTTTAATTCTATAACCATAGATACTACCATCAGATCTAGTCATTATTGTTGATGCTAGTGTCTGATTGTGATGCAAGTGTCTAGTATAGAATAATGATTAGATATAAATGTGACCAACTTCATTATTCTAGGTTTTTTGTATCTTTTATGTTGATGTATTTAGATATGAAATATAGGTTGTTACTTTTTACTTATTTTTAAACCTTATCTTTTCACCCTTCTTCCTCCTTGGAATGAATTTACTAAAAAGAGGTTAATGGGCTCATAGTGTCAAACTGACCCCAAAGACCCCTCTTTTAAATGAGTTTTGCCTACATAGCCAATACTTTAATAAGTGCCTCATAACTATGTAGTTCTCCACTATGTTTTTGAAAGTGTGTATATTAGGGTGAATTATATTATATGATTATACATGCAATGATCTAGCTCGCAACTTGACAAATATCACTCATGGCCTACTCTTTGAATGCTTCAAACCTGTAATATGACTACCCTTATGCTTGATATGAAAATAGGGATGAATAGGGTAAAATAATTTGGTTGTGTATTTTATTGATTTATCTTTACTAGGTGTTTTTTTGGTATTTACTATATGAATAATGAGAAGGCTTAGACTTATATTTATACCACACCTTTTTAAAATATCTCATGATAGGTTTCAATAAGACAAATAAGTCAATCCATAAGTTTTAAAACATTTAAAATTTGGATGAATTTTGGTAACTAGACATAGATAAGGATCTGGACACTACCTTTAATGGTAGTGTCCCTCTTTGGTTAATAGTGTCCAAAAGGATAGAAACTAGTTACGGATATAAAACTAACAATGAAATATATTTATCATGTTTTAAGATTTTTGTGTAGTATAGGAGACATGGATCATATAAATTATGTGGATTAGACTAATATATAAGCATTTAGGCATGGTGAGATGGTGAATATAAGCCTTTTTGTAGTAGGTAGGTCTAGAACTAAAGGGTATAGTCCTTATTGATATTTATCAAATGTATATGTTATAAATACTCAATTTTGGTATCTATAATATTAGAATAATGTGAATATAAATATTTAATTGGCCTACTTTTAGAATATCTTATTACATATTTTATTAGGTTATTACCTCTAACTCTTCCCAAAAAGAGTTAAACATTTGGTGAACCTGGCCCTTGAGTCTTCTTGTGCAACTCTAACTTGCTCTAGGGTTTTTAACCTTATATATTTTCATATTGTTGTGTTTATTTTTTCAAATCTAATTTGTATATATGCATAATATAGGTGATGCTTATTAGCCTTATTACCCTATCCTTCATGTTCTTTATGTTAATTTTCATGAATGATATAGATATTTTTTATGACTATGATGTAGTAAATATACAAATATATACATAAGATTCATTTATGAAAAAAATTATCAAACTAAGTAGTACATGGAAACAAGAGCAATCATATTTTTAAGATTATATTATACCTCCTCTTAATTCTCTATATGGTGATAGGTACCATCCCTCTAACTAATTCCATGTTATCACTACCTCAAGGGGTAAGGTAACCCATCTATAGTGCTGAAATAAGGTAACCAACTTACCATTCCTCAAACCCATCTACCTCCCACATCACTTGTAGATAGTGTGTGTATGTATATTCAATTTAAAGTACCTAGGGTTTGTGCTTATGACTCCCTTAAATATCAAATCATTACTATGACAAGATAAATATAAGAGTTACAAAAGTAAAATCAGTATTTGGTTTCAAAGATCACATCATGGAATAATCAGATCACTTTCACAAAAAATCCAAAATATTTTAGTGTTAATCATGTGTTTTTCATCTTCATCTATAAATATTATGCCTAACAATACTTTATCTCTAGATTGGAGGCCACAAAAACTACATCTATAACTAGTCATTGAAGAAGTGCATAAAAAGATCTAAAATCTCAACTAAAATTCTATGTGAAATACTTCAAAACAAAGTGATCAAATTACCTCATATACATCCTCTTAGAAGATCAAAATATTATTTTTCATATCATAAAATGCATGGGAATCACACATATTTTTATTTTTACTTGAAGAAGAAAAATACAAAATTTAATTAATAGTGGTGATCATATCATTGATACATCAATCAAGTAACCCACTCACACATGGTGAGTGCATCTCCTAAATAAAAAGGTCAAAAATAAAAATTATGGGTACCAAATAATAATTCAGTGTAAAAATATTTATAAATTCAAAACTTAGAGAAAGAAAATATTCAAAAGGAAAATTTAGATAAATCAATGTTACAAAAAGATCAAGATTTAAAAACATAAATTACATCATTTCCTAGTGTTCAAGTAAAGATACATCACTCTTCTCTAGTCCATAATGACATGCAACATTTTGACAATGATGAATATAATCAAGAAAAATAAACTTTCAAGAAGGAAACTCCAATATATGGTGCAATTGGTTTTTCATACACTGATGCTCAAAATGGTATATCAAAAATTCAAGAACAACCTACGAAGTTAATAATTTATCCTATGATAACTATGTTTATATAGAAGATGATTGGAATGACACAACTAATATACAGAATGAATATGGAAATATCATTTAGGGTTATAACACACATGATATAATAACTTCACAGAGGCATACATTTTATGACATATTTCCCCTATTCTAGCATTATCCCTTGTCCATAGCTGCTTGGCTTGTAATTCAAATATATATAAAAATCAAGAAAATATAAAAATATTCAATAAACACATGTTTAGTAGCTTTTGTATATATGGTGTGTACTTTATGTTAGTAAATATCATATCATTTCCTTTATATACACACATATGTTTCATAGATACTTGAGTTTGATATAGACATACATCACATACATTATATATAAACACATAGATGTTGAACCTTTCCTTTACCCACGAGACACACTACATTGGGTGAATATGCTTCATTGATCATGATTGATACAAATTATTTTATTTTATGATAACTTTTCATTATCATGTTGAGCTTATACACTAACATTTACACATGTTTATACTCATTTTTCTATTTTACAAAATGTGCTAGATATGCCATTTTTTAGGACATTTTGCTAACATGTGCATGTAAGGACTAGTATGTATGCTTATGCTAGTTACTTATATTTTAATTTTTCATATTATTACATGGATTATTTGAGTGTGCTTCATGTTTTCTACCTTATTTTTATTGTATAACATTTGAACATGTTCCTTGGTTATTGGTCACAATGCCATTGAGTATTTTTGAACATGTCCTCTCCTTTGAGTGTGTGACATTTGAACATGAACCTCATTTGTGGTCTCCTTAGACCCATTTTATATGGCATTAAGTTTTATTTTGTGTGTGCGCTTAATTTTTTATTAAGATTGTATTTGTTACTTATAGATTTTTCCATGATCTATATCATGCATCTTAGGGCTTGTTATGTTTAGATAATATAAGCTTCATTGATACATATACTTATATGTGATGACAATATATGATTTAATACTATGTGATTAATATAAATATATCATAGTTATCGTATCCTTTTGAGATAATATGACCATCACATTACATTCCCCTCACCTCAAAAAGGGGAGCATATTAGTTGACACATAGTTGGAAAAATTAGAAAAAAATTGATACAATTTACATAATTTAGATATACACTTGGGTCATAATCTTATGCAATTAGCACTGATTTTACATATTTAAGATAATTTTTTTAGATTTGTGATTGATATTATACATAGTTTACATAGTAGAGGTTATATTTTGATAAATACTTCAACTTGAGACATATTAGAGGTGCATATGCCTTAAAATGCACTAAATCAAATATACATATTTAGATTATATACACATTTATGCATCAAATTTACCTAGATGCACCTATTGAGCATTATTTTTCTATATAAGTTGTCTCCCTTAAGTAGTGTGATTGAGACTTAGCACCCTTGATGTCCTTGGCACTTTTTCCCTTTCATAGGTTGAGATTGTTACACCATTTGACCTAGGTGAGATCAGCTAGATTGGCTATATTATGGTTACAATTAAGTTATGTGATTGATATTCAATTATCTTGATGACCTTGGCATGACTCACCCTTGTATCGGATTAGGGGAATGAACACCCTCAAACTCTAATTTTCACATCTCTAAGGTTCAATTGTGAATCTTTCTCCAATGCTTCAACAAAGAAGCATCATTACCAAAGTAAACTACCAAGTGGAAACATGATTACATAGATACACAAGTTTATTCCTTCCTAGATCTCTCTTCTTTCAAGTATTTTAATTATTCAATTTTTATATTATATGCACTAATTACATTGTAACATTCTTTTGGTTGAAGGTAATACACAAAAAACAAGTTTAATCAGGGCTCAAGAAAAGACAAGGTGTGTTTTACACACTAATTTATTTCCTTTAAACTCTTAATTTCATCCTTATGCATTTCTATATTAAATGGGTAGGAATTTAAATTCTAAAATTTGATTATAAATGATAAACTAGTTTTGTACACTTGACAAATATCACTCTTGGCTCAACCTTTAGTTTAAGACCTTCTTACTATCCAAAATCTCATGTTCACCATCCCACTTTGCCTAAATGCTTATCCCATAGTTTTAATTTAATATTTTAATTATAAAAATGTATATATCTCATAATCTACATAAAACTTGATTTATATCTTACTCTGGCAGTTATAGATCTTTAGCAACTTTTTATCCTCCCAAACACTACCATCTAGACTAGGACATTAGCATCAAGGTTAGTGTCTGAGCCTTATAAATGGTCAAATTTTCAAAACCTTTCAACATGTATGGGTTGACTTATTTCTCTTAATTATCCTATGAGATAATTTCAAAAGGTGTTCTATAAATACAATTAAAATACCATTCATTATTATTAATTACAAATCAAGCACATATATATCATATACCAAATAAAATCACCTCTTAATCTTAAAAAATTACCTTACTTTTCCTTATTTAAAAATAAATCATAGGAGTGTTATTATTATAGATATGAATCATTCAAAGAGTATCCCATGAGTATTATTTTTAAAGTTACAAGCTAGATCATTACATGCACTTGCATAAAACATATTGCACAATTATTCACACACATGTACACTTAAGGGGGAGAAATACATCGGTATGAGGACCTATTTTAAGTATATTACTATGTATGCAAAACTCATTAATAGATGATTCTTTGAGGTCATCTAGAATTCATTTTAGCCCACTAACCCCTATTTTTCAAGATGACATGTCAAGTTGGAGGATTTAGGGTTTTGAGTAAAAAAATAATACCCAAAACCTATGCATGTAATCCAAGTTAATAATATGAAAGGAGATAGTGAACCCTAACATTTGGGAAAAAACATTTCTAAAAAAGACATGTATTCCATACTAGATATAAGCATCAATGGTAGTGTCCAAATATCGATGGTAGTGTCTAGGTTGATAGAGATTAAATATTTAGAATCTGATGAATCACTATGGAGCATCATCCTATCTTATCATATACTTGAATCTACAAAATCAACCTGCACATCAAAAAATAAGTTGAGTATTATATATTCTTCATGTTACTACATTCAAATTACTAATGGTATTATACTTTTTATAATTAGCATACTTTCACAATTTAACATTATATTATAATATTGTGAATCTAAATTATCTAACTGGCCTCCTTTATAATATCTTATTCCATAGTTTATTAGTCTATCCCCCCAACCCTTGATTCCAAAAATGTTTAAACAATAGTATGGCATATCAAGGTGTAACATGTCAAAGGATTGAAATTGAGATCATACTAATATAAAAGATGTATATGTATATGTCATCTTATGATAGCTATTATGAATGTCTCTATTAGGACAAGTAATAAAAAGGAAAGGGCTAGTGAAACATAATAATGAAACCAAAGTCAAGGGCTAGAAGAATTATCAACTAAAAATCATATGTACACATCCATGTCAAAATAGAAGAATGGATAAATCAATTATTCAAACAAGATAATGTGATCAAGAAAGGAAATAATAATAAGCTATGTACAATAAAAAATTTCAAAGTTAACCTTTGATCTTGAAGATGATATTTTGTGATTATGTAGCACTTCAATCTTATATACTTGGAAAACTTAGACCCTAGATATTCCTCTAAGTTTTACACATGCCTTATTTTTGAAAGCCTTGCATCTGCTCTATTTGATAGGTGTAGTTATACATCTCATTTAACTAGTCAATGGATTGGTGTCTTTTTTCTATAAAGGCCAGTTTCCAAGGCTATATGCAATTATACTATTGGATATTTGATTTTATAGTTCATTGTTTGGGGATTTACTTTGTTGTGAAGTCTAAATCCTAAGGATAGCAAATAAAACTCTAATTCTATATTGCAGAAGGTAAATATAAAAAGTTTGGATAATTGAAGATCTCCTATGGCATTCATTGTTAAAGGATTCTTCAGTTCACACCATCAATATCCAAAACTTAAACATCTGACATAGACATTAGGATGTCCTCACTCAACGTGTCTGACTAGGTAGGATAGTGTGATGTTTCAGAATGTGAGAATGTTGTCTATTATCACTTAAACTGCTCCTAACAAATTATGAATATAGAGATGAGTTAAAAAAATTTACTTCCTATGAAATTTAAAGACACAATCTTGAAAAAATAAAACTCACTTGCATTAAATTTAAACAACCTTTGCATTTACTAGAAACACAGTTGTATTAAAAAGAAATTCACAGTTTGCTTTGAAAAAGAAATCACACTTGTGTTGAAAAGGGGAATCACACTTGCATTGAAAAAGGGAAATCACACATTATACCAAAATGAAATATACGTGAATTAAAGAAATACACTTTAAACTATAAACTAAAAAAATACCATTTTGTCATGATCTTCAGAGAGAAGTGGGCCCTTGATCCTTCCTTAGAATAGGAACAAATTTACTCAGTAATGAAAAGGAATGCTGAAATTTATTTCATTATCAAAGGAACATATACATATATGTTAAATTACACTTAAATGCTTCTTATGATTTATGATCAATATTGACTAATTAACTATCTAAAATGAGGAGACATGTATTATATCACATCTGAACAACTATTCATAGAATATAAAATATGGTGATCTAAATAGCCAAATCCACTTATTCAAAATATAAAATCAAAGAATCAAATCCCATGCTTATAGGATGGTCTTGGAACTAACTCAAATAATAATAGATGGAAAAACTAACATAAATCTGAAAATATTATGTCTAATTTTATAAAATAAAAGTATATTTATATCTGGATCATTTTAGACCATTATGATGAATAGTAATGTCTAAAATAAGGTATCTAAATATGGAAATTCTATATATACATACATATATATAAATACATACATATAAATTCTATATATATATATATATATATATATATATATATATATATATATATATCTTTGGAGTTACGATATTTATCTATAGGATCCATGTAAACATCTTTGGAGCATGCCTAGGTGTCTTTAGAGCACTACTATATAGGTCTTTGGAGTATCTTTGGAGCATATTTGGAGATTCTTTAGAGTTGTAGATCTTTAGACCTCAATGTGTTCTTAGTCGAATATTCAAAAGGGTTACCAAAACTATTTGATGACTTCTCAAAATGATCCCATCATAGGGATGTATTTCTGTACACAATTTTTTTCTAATTTCATCCAAGTTAGACACAATAACAAGATAAAAATTTAGCAATGTATCACATACAAACAAAGGACAATTACACTCATTTCCTACTTAGATAAGACCTTAACTATTAAATTCAATACAATAAATAACCAAAAGGTAACACTTATGGATAGTTTGTATATATAATGAGTTATATGGAATGCTCATCATTTTTTCCCCACACTTTACCTTTTGCAAGTCCTCTTGAAAACCAGTGTAAGAACTATTCTTCAATCCAAAAATCCAAATTCCAACCACTGACTGAGATCATACATCTAAAAGTGGTGCCCCCCAATCACAGTGACCTCTAGGTAGAAATCCATAATCTCTTACCACTATTTGAAGTCATGCCTAAAATTTTATTTCTACCTAATTGTGCTAATTTTGCTAAGGAAATATAGGAAAAAAAGAATGGGAGGCCTAAATTTCATTCCAATCCACACATCTAATCCTCCTTCATCCAACAGCTAAGTGAAAATTTGACCAACCACCTGATCTCTATGAAGACTCCACTTAATGGTGGTGGGAATCATAACTTCCCTACATTTTAAAGCAATAGGCAAAGTCTTCCACCTAGTTATACTAGCATTGATGGCATTGGTGGAATGTTGGCTCATAAAAATATTGAAAGATACTACATTTACTCTCAACAATTCATGATATTTGTTTTTCATGTACATATGGTACATAGGCTAAAAAGGAGTAAGGAGTTTATGGGCCTCTGGAAACTAAGGTCTCATGTACAGACCTGTAGTGTTCTATAATTCAAGAAATTTATTATGTGCTTGATCCCAAACTGTTTGATTTCTCATGGTATAAAGTAAATCATATAATTATGTTTCCCATTAAAATAAATTCACTAAAAATCTAGACTAATAACCCGACAACATGTTAAAAATATAGAATTCACAAATTTCATCATGTCTCTCTATGGTACTTTTTATAAAGACATCCATAAACATATGTTCATCCTCAATAACATTATGAAAACCAAGAGAAACCAACTACATTTTCCATTTGTAAAATTATTCATGATGAAATAGAACATAGAAATAAGAAGGTTGTCTACATGATAACATTTTTTTAGAAATTTCACAAATATTTTGAATGGAAGTCTGAGCTTTATGCATCTACTGCTAAGAATCTTATTTAATCTTAGCATTTTATTCTTCCAAATTCTAAATATTATGCTAATATTTATTCCAAACTAAAATAATTTCATGAATTGGTAGAGGGAAGGAATGAATAGGCCTTGTAGGTCCATCAATTTGTACAGTTATTTCCCTAGTTTCTCTTTGTGTAGCTTTTAAGAAAGCTTGAAACTCTACAATCTGAGTGGTTAGTTATTGTATACGATTAGCTTTTTGAGAAAGCAATGCATTTTTACTAGCAATGGAATGTTGCAAATTATTAATCTGAGTATCCTTACCAGTAATATAATCTTTTAAACTAGTAATTTAGGCATCCTTATTTATAAGGGAATTTTGTAAGGTGATCAATTCATGAGATTGAAAAAATAATTGATTATGTATTCTGGTCTACTCAACATTAACTACTGTAATGATTACTTCTTGTTCCCTAAATTTAGCACCAGAATCTTCATATCTTCTTTACAAATTAGAAATAGTTCAATTCTTACCTTGCAGTATCAAACAGAGAGAATCCAATTCTACCTATTATTGTTGAATGATTTCCTTGTTCTAGGAAAGAGTCATGACATGTTGCAACTCTTCATCTTCATGATCAAGCTAGGGAGAAGATGAACCTTCTTCTAAAATTGGATTTTTACCCTTATCAATTGTAAAGGGTAAAGTTATTTCTTCTTCTTCAGCTATAATTTTTTATGCAAGGGTTTCTTCCTCAACTACAATTTCTTATGTAGGGGTTTTTTATTCAACTATTTGTTTAGCATCCATAACTTCTATGGGAGAGCTTAAACTTCTCAAAATTTTGGATACCTATACATATCCTTCTTCTTCCTCCTATAGAATTACTTGACAACTTGATCATAGTTTGACTAGGGAGTAGAGTTTTCTGATGAAACCCCCATTTGCCTTTTTGAACTTTGGTGCAACATCTTTGGAGCTGAGGGTGTTGAAGACGGGCCTTATTATATTTATATTTTTGTGGGAGGAGGAGAAATAGGATGTGATGATTTATTTATAAAAATTTGGGAGGAATTTCACAAAATTGAGGACCAAGGTTTTTCACCCTTAGGTTTTTGTAGAAAATTATGTTGATAGATGAGGTTAATAAAACCATGATGTATAACTGATCCAGATCCCATTTTTAATTTCTAAGATATATTAATTATATCATGGTGAAGAAAGGATGGTAGGTTTATTTGTCTTTTTATTTTGGTGGCTCCTTTCCTCAAATAGATGAGAAGCCTCATGGTATCTCCACTAACCACAGTGAATTGGCCGTCACAGGTAAGATACTTCATGACCCAAAATTCAACATTATGTCATGGTGATGGTAGACTGTCTCACATGATTATTTTATCCACACCTTGTAAAGTTTTGTCCAATATAAGATGGAACTCATTTCCATCAATGAATATTTGAATTAAATCAACAAAATTTAATTTATTGAGACAACCACACCCTCCTCAATAAATCCAAAGAGTGCACTGATCATAGAGAAATCCACCAAAATATTCTCACCTATGACAATAGAATAATCCTCATCAAAATTTTCAAAAAATTCCTAGACAATATTTTCATAAAAAACCCTGAAATGTTTTCAAAAAAATAATCCACCCTACCATCTCAAAAATATCCCTAGATAATTCATCTTGTAGCAATGCATCTGCTAACTCTAGTTCACTTTTATTCTTCTTGTCTCCCATCTTTAGAGTTGTTCATAGTTCTCTCAAAAACCTACTTGCATGATGAAAATATAAACTTAGAATTTAATGGGGTATAAAATAAGGAAAGGAATTGGGGATGTAATGCAATAATTAATAGTAATAACAATGAATAGAAAATAAAGGCATATCATGAAATTATGTCAGTAATTATGGATGAGCACTTCAAATCATGTAGAGTTTTAATGTGAAATCACTTTTTAGGGTCATTATCAATGATTTGGTATGAGAGGTCATAATTTATAGCACTTGAAATAATATCCATAATGATTTTTACATCAAGTCATATCTCTTTTGAAAAGGTCCTTTTTAAAACAATTTCACATCAAATATTGAAGTGTAGAGATGGTACCAGTTTTAATAAATTCCATATGGCATCACAATAACTTATCTATTTAAAAAAAATTGTCCACATAATGGTCATATATGTCAAACATAAAAAATAAAACTCCTAACCTTTTGGGAAATAAGTACAATTATACAATTGTTGTATGGATCCATGACTATCTCCTAAAATTGCTTTGTGTCTTTTAAGGATAAACAAGTTTGAGAAGATAGGTTAGCTCACAACAATTTATGTTTATTATAGAAGTTTCTTCTAAAAAATGTCGTTTTTGGCTTTCACTTTTTAGTGGTTTTTTATATTTTTTTAATTTTTATATTTTTTTCATTTTCTCATTTTTATAAAAAAATTTAAGGAAGGAGAACCACCATTTGCTAGTTTTTAGCACTCCTCTTTATTGGATGTCTACTTACAAATATTATTTGGCCTTAGTGGAAGAACCAAGTTCTTCTATAAGATCAAATTGGTCTTGATTTTATTCAATGAATTATTCCTTGTTGAGAGGTCTTCTATACATTATAAATTTGTGACGATTGACCAAAAGTGTCCTTTAGTCACCATCAATTAATTAAAGTTGGATAGAGCCATTATTATAAATGGTTTTGATCAAGTATATCCTCAACCATCTTGATCTTGAGCTTGCCTTTAAAATTATAGAATTTAGAATAACATAGAAGTGCCCAATCACCTTATTGAAACTATCTTTCTCTTATGTGAGTATCATGCCATTGCTTTCTCTACTTTTGGATCATACTAGTTTGAGTGAGTACATCTATTCTCAGTTCATCTAGACCATTTAGTTATATGATTATTATTTTGTGCTTCATCAAAATCAATTCACATATCAAATACTATCTTTAATGTCTATAGTTCAAACTCTATTAGTAATAAAGTTTTCTTTCAAAACACAAGTTCATATAGAGAGAATCTTGTGGTTGTCTTCCATGTTATATTGTATACCCAAACTACTTCAAGAACTCTATCAGGCCAATCTTTTTAGATGTTGTTCACAATTTTGGTTACAATGTTTTCCAGCTCTCAGTTGGTGACCTCCACTTGACCATTAGCTTGGAAATGATATGGTGAGGATTTCTTATGATTAATCTAGTAAAATTTTGTGAAAGCCTTGATCATGTTAGACATGAATTGGGGCTCTTGATCATAAGTAATAGATCTAGGAGCTTCAATTCTCAACATGGTCTTATGATATAATAAATCAAAAATAATTTCCTCCCTAACAAAGTTGAGTGCCTACACTTTAACCCACTTCGTAACATAATCATTACATACTAATAAATACTCTTTTCCTTGAGATGGTGGTTTAATTAGTCCAACAAAATCCAAATCCTATTTCTTAAATGATTCTAGCCTTAGTTGAGGATGGAGAGGAATTTCAGAGGATAGAGTAGGCTTATCCATCCTTTAGCAAGGATCACATTACCATATAAATTTTTTGGAAATCTTGTAAAGAGATGGATAGTAATAACCTACTCTAAGGATCTTATGAATAGTCCTTTTTTTTTAATAATGTCCTCCTCGTGATTCACTATGGTAGGCTCTTATGATTTCAAATACTTCATCTTCTCTAACACACTTATGAAGTATATAATTAGGTCCAATTTTAAAAAATATGCCTTTAAACCATTTGAAATTAGAACTAGCTCTAACCAAACATTTTCTTTCTTTAGAATTAAAAGAATGAGGAAATTCATTCTTTAAAATTTCTTGCAAGATTGGGTTAATTATCAATTATGGTTGTCTGACTGGTCTAATATATTTGGTGTAGATGTGATATGTATAGACACTAAGATGTATACCTTTTATATCACTATAATTCCAAGAAAAATCTTTTATGTGTTGAACCAATACATCAAACACTTTTCTTTCATGCTATTTAGTTAACCAGTTGTTGATATTTCATAGTTTATCAGGTTAGATTGCAATCTGTTTAGTGCCTAAAACAATGAAATTTAAATTTTTGTTTTCACTCATCAAGGCATTCAATGGACATGTGTGTGGTAGTAACATCTGAAGTGTAGTGATATCTTTGTAAAATGTTTCACTTATGAAGATCATATTAGTCAATGGATAATCAAAATCATGTAAAAATAAATTATGCCCATTTTGAACCCAATCAACTATGACTTGTTGAATATCTTGTAGACTAGATAACATGTTTGGAGAACTTATGGCATTATCTTGAGTCTTGGTAGTGGAGTTGAATTCTTCTCATTCATTATTTTTTATCTTTAGAGCATATCTATCAGTCTTTAAAACTAAGCTAATAGTCTTTAAAGCTAAGCTATTAGTATTTAGAGCTAGGCATTTAGACTTTAGAGCTAAACTGTCAGACTTTAGAGCTAGGCTTTCTTAGTCCAAATCTTCTATCATTTATTCCTCAAACTCTTAGACATGTCCTTTAATGTTAACCAAGGCTAAGGAAGACACACTAGTCTATTTTTGTTCAAGATGATCCACCCATATTTGTTTATAAATACCCATTGAAGGTCTAGCAGGTAGATAAAGAGATACCTATTTAGCATGAATTCTATTAGAAATGGTCATGTTTATAGATCTACAGTCAATTCATGTTGCAAATGTAGCTAACCAAGGTCTCCCAAGAATGATTGGATATCCTACCCTCTTGGGTTTAGATTGAAGGATCATGAAATCCATGGGATATTACCAAGATTATATGGTGACTAACACATTTTCTATGGTTCCTTTAGGTGCAATAATGGATTGATATACCATTTTCAAGATCATAGTAGTAGGATAAAGCCATGTGAGAGATAAAGATTCTAATGTGTTGAGAGTCATTATGTTGATAGCAGCACCTAGATCTATAATCAGATTTAGAATAGACTTATTTCCAATTGTCCTAGTCATCACAAGACTGACAGGATCTCCATATTTAGGAACGTGTATGTTTCCTACTATAAAATCAGTAATTTTACCAGTTAGTTAATCTTTTAATGAACTATTTTAGGATATTGTTTCTTCCTTCCTAGTGATTTGATGTATAATCTTTTAATGATTTTATTCAACTCAAGAATATCATTAATATATATTAATAGTGGAATTTCTATCTTTATCCCAAGATAATATACCTTACACCAAGAATTTAATGTTTGTAATGTTTGGTAAAGGTATTAATAAAGGTATGCAAACTCAAACATAGGGTAAAAGATTATCTTTATCCCAAGATAATGTTTGTAATGTTTGTAATTTCCACATACCTTTATTTTGTCTAAAGGATAATCTTTTACCCTATGTTTGAGTTTGCATCTAGGATAATATATTGACAAATACTCAACATTAGTGGCATTGGCTTTTGCTTTGAGGCCATCTAATGTATATGTCAATTGTAATAGAATGTCTATTTTAAAATTATCAAATTCTTCCATTAATTGGCCAACTTTAGGTGATTTTCTTAACCTTGATTTCCTTATGTTAGGTCTTATCCTGGAATAGTTAGGACACAATGTTGAAATGTAATGAAAGGTTAACTTGTTAATATCACCCTTTTCCATTAGGTTCAAAGCATCATGTGCATCATCATCTAGGCCTTTAAGAAATACTATCTTGATGATATCCTTAGTGAGTTGGTAACCACTCCATTTATGGATAAATATAAACCTATCAAGGTAATCTTTTAAAGTTTTATCTTCATTTTGTTTGACCTTTAAAAAGTCTTATTTTCATTCTCTGACTCTATAATAATCTTGATATTTATCAAGAAATGTACTTTGCATTTCATCCCAAGTGCTTATGGAATTACCCTTAAGACCCATGAACCATTTCATGGTGGCATCCTTAAGAGCAGATTTGAATAATTTAAACTTTTGATTATCTTTGACATAGTCATATGTTTGATAGAGAACCTAAAATTCAAAGAGGTACTAATCTAGATCCTTAGAGGATTTACCTTTAAAATTAGGTAAAATGGATGGTGAGATATTTTTCATGGAAGTTTTATCATCAAGACATAAGATAATTGGATAGGAAAAAGTTATATCTTATTGAGGCTATCGATTAGGGTTCTCTACATGTGCATGTTCATCTCCCATATTTTCTTACCAATTTTGGTTATTGATCCAATGTAGGTTCTCTTCTTGGGTTCTTAACTTATGATCTACCTTAGGAGCAGAGTGTTTTTTGGTGATCAGATCTTCTTCTTATATATTTTGTGGATCAAATCTAACTATTATAGCAATGTGAATTTTAGTATTAATTATCCTTATAGGAGAAGATGTCCTAACTAGGATTCTTCTTGTAGGATCATTTATGAAGATGAACCTTGTTCAAGAGAAGAATCAAAAAAAATTGTATATGACTTTATATTCCCTTTCTTTCTCTTCTTGATCTTTCCATCAAAGATAGGATCCTCTCTTCTTCTTGTTTTATTTGGGATCCTTTATAGATAATCGATCCTTCAGAATCTCTTGGACGGTTCATAAATATAAAGAGTCCTAGATTATTTTTGTGTTTTTGAGGTATAGGAATGTTTTTTGAATTTTCCCTGTATAACTTTAATATAGGATCTCATTAGCACTTATTGATTAAGAGTGTTCCCAAAAATGGTGCCAAAATGATAGGATATCATTATACCTCTCATTTAATCAATCAATGGATTGGTGTCATTTTCTACCAAGGCCAATGTCCAAGGTTATATGCAATGAGACCATTGGATATTTGAGTTTATAGTTCACTGTTTGGGGGGTTTACTATGTTATGATGTCTAAATCCTAAGAATAACAAATAAAACTCTAATTATATATTACAAAAAGGTAATTATATAAAGTTTGGATAACTAAAGATATCCCATGAAATTCCTTGTTATAGGATTATTTAGTTCACACCATCAACATCCAAAACTTAAACATCTGGCATAAGACATTATGATGTCTTCATTTAACTTGTTTGGTTGGGTAGGATAGTGTGATGTTTCAGAATGTGAGAATGTTATCTATTTTAACTTAAATCACTCTTAAAAAAATTTGAATAAAGAGATGAGTTAACAAACTTTACTTCATATGAAATTGAAAGACACACTCTTGCATACAGAAAACTCACTTGCATTGAATTGAAACAACATTTACATTTAATGGAAACATACTTTCATTAAAATGAAATTCACACTCTACCTTGAAAAGGAAATCACACATGCATTAAAAAAGGAAATCACATTTGCATTGAAAAATGGAAATCAAACTTTACATCAAAATGAAATATACTTGAATTAAATAAATACACTTTAAACTATAAACTAAAAAATATCAATTTGTCCTGATCTTCAAAGAAAAGTGGGCCCTTGCTCCTTCCTCAGAAAAGGAAAAACTTTACTCAATAATGAAAAGGAATGCTAAAATTTATTTCATTATCAAAGGAACATATATAGATATGAAAAATTAGACTTGGATGCTTCTAATTTTTATCATTATTGATTGACTAACTATCTGGAATGAGAAGGATACATTTATTAAAGCACATCTTAATAAATATTCATAGAATACAAAATTTATCAATCTAAATAGCCAAATATTCTTATTCAAAATAAAATATCAAGGAATCAAATCCCACGCTTATAGTAAGGTGTTAATAGATGTAAAATAACTAACTTAGATTCGAAGAGATTATGTCATATTTTATAAAATAAAAGTATATTTATATCTAGATCATTTTAGACCATTACTATGAATAGTAATGTCTAAAATAATATATCTAAATATTAAATTTTATATATACAATAGATATATTTGGAGTTATTATCTTAATTTGTAAGATCTAGTTGGACATTTTTGGATCAAACCTAAACATCTTTGGATCACTGTTGTATAGGTCTTCGGAGCTTCTTCAGATTTGTATATCTTTGGATCTTGATATATTCTTATTTGAATCTTTAAATTTTTTACCAAAAAGGGTTGTCAAAACTATTTGATGAATTCTAAAAATGATCCCACCATAGGGATGTATTTTTTTACACAAAATTGTTCTCATTTCATCCAAGTTAGATAGAATAACAAGATAAAGAATCATTAATGTATCCAATACAAACAAGGGGAAATTTTACTCATTTTCTACTTAAATAAGACCTTAACTATTAAATGTAATTCGATATATAATCAAAATTTAACAATTATGGATAGTTTGTATAAGATATAATGAGCTATATGGAATGTTCATCACTATATTTTACCCCTTAACCTATCTCTTAGTCCAACCAACTTTTATTTTGATGACACAGACATCTCATCTCACCTAGAAATGATTAAAATGTACTTATATTATACCTCTACAAGTTATGAGCATGTGCCTACTATCTCCTCCCTAGAGACTAACATTTGAGATAGATAGTAATTTTGATGTTATTATCTTACCATGATGCAAGATTCCAGTTCCCTAAAGTCATCCAATTTACAAATGAAATGTATTAAAATGGTCATAATAAGTGTTTTAATGCAAGTTATCTCCTGATATGATTGGTATAAATACAATATCAAACCTCATTCATTCCTCACCTAGAAATCAAACCAAAAGAGCACTCAAGAAGTACTCAAGTTACCAAAATATTTCTTATTCTACCCTATTCTAATATCATTCTAATGAAAAACCCAACTATAGGTCTAAAATACTAAAGGAGAAATCATAAGTTCATATTTTCAAAGTTATAATCTAGGTCACTATTATGCTTGCTTTACACACATTGCATGATTTACACACAAGCTAGCACATAGTTGAAACTACATGAGTCTGAGGCCCTTTTTTAGAGTATTGGTTATATAGGTAGTTCCCTTTGATATCGGGATCATTACAAGTCAACTTGACACTATGTGCCCACTAACCCAATTTTCTCAAGGTCACATTGAATATAAAAAGCTAGGGTTTTGTAATTTCACTATGAGTGACAATCCATGACCCAGATCTAAATACACCAAAGTGAAAGCAAATCTAAATACATAAGCATCTATGTGGTCACACCTCTTTTGAGTATATATTCTATGCAAGACACTAGTTTCAAATTTAGACACTAGTATCGATGCAACTATCTATAGAGCCAAAGGCACCAAATTTAAAATCTGATGATTGATATAGAACCATCTTCCTTCCTAATTTGTATCTATACCAGATCTAGATTTTTATTAGCATCAAAACCAGATAAGTACTCTATTTTATTCCAATTTTATATCTATCATAGTTATACTTTCCATCGATATCTTATCTTAATTTTATAAATTCCACATATGGTACATATGAGTTTAGCACATTAATTAGCCTACAATAGATCTGATATTCACCCTTGTGCCCTCTCATTTCTATACCCTTAACCTTATCTACCCAATTATTATTCCCTAATCCAAATAAGGGTTAAACATTTGGTGAACCCAACCTTTGAACATTATTGTAGTATAAGCATTCTCTTATAGATGTATATCTCTTACCTTGTCCTAAACTTTGTGTTCTTTTTATCCTTTATCATGGATGATAATGATTGATTTGATTATTATTACTATGATAAACTTCAATAATCTCTCAATTAAGGATCAAAATCTACTACTCTTTAATTCCTCCAAGTTCTAAGGTAAACAATATAAAAGCTTTGAATGGTAGTAGTTAATATCCCTATAATTAGGTCTGTGCTCCTATCCTTTTAATACAAGATGTGATCCATCCCAAGGAGCATCCAAATTAAATTCCCTTTCCTTATATACCAAAATTGGTTCCACATGGAGAATAGGTACCTTCATTTGATTGTGATTATTTTTGTCAACTCTATAAGGAAATCATCGAGGATTTGTAAATCATTAATAAAGGGGATGTTCATTCAATTTCATTATTAAAACTCCTCTTCTTCCTACATTTCCAAATAATTTTACCCTTATTAAGGGTGATGATCCTTCTTGGCCTTCATTTAATATTGAAAATTTTTCTAAAGGTTAACCAAGAAATTTTGGCATCCTTACCAAGTCATATAAATTCATCAAAAAAAAGGAAACATTGTACATCTACATAGAAAAACAATATTAATGTTCCAAATAAAATACATGTACCAATGTTACGTAAGGTGTCTCAACCAAAGGAGATTCCTACCACACAAAAAGAGGTTCTTTACCAATGCTTCCTCAAGATCCATTTGCTATATCCATAAAAAATGTGCATCACTCAAGTTCTAAATACATTCCCAAGATCTTCAAACAATACACCAAGGGTACCAAAATTCAAATATCCATTACCATTACCAAAGTATCCAAAATTCAAGGCTTACCAACTTGTACTTATTATACATGAGGATGATGATACTCATATGCCTAGATCCAAAAGAGGTGTTGGTTTAGAACCAATGATAACACCTATGTCAAATACCATCATCCCCATGGATTATCTTATGTTATGATGATTACTACTAGGGACCTTCAAAAACATGTTTTGATACTTCAAATGCAATTGGTTTTCCATAATATAAATGCACATATTACCTCATTCAATAATCAACCTCTTACATAGTTTATACTTGAATATCCTTATCCACTTGGTTTTAAATTTCCATGTTTACCTATCTTTGGGCACCATAATGATCCACTTGAGCACATGCTAAATTATGTACATTCTTTTGGTCAATAAGAAAATGATGAAAATTTATCATTAAAAGTATTCCATGTGATCATTTATGATAAGGCTCATAATTGGTTATATAGCTTACCAAAGGGTTTTTTAGCCACTTTTTCAAATTTTGAAGATGTTTCATTCATAGATTTCAATATTCACATGGTGTCAAAACTTACATTAGAACATTTTAAAATTTTGAAACAATGTAATGATGAGTCCCTTTAAGATTATACTATTTGATTCAAAAGTACATCATATGAGCTATCATTTAGACCCTTATCTTTGGAACTATAAGTTATATTTATTAGAGGCCTTCTTTCCCCCTTAAAGGAAATAACATTACATAAACAATATGATTCTTTAACCTATTTACTTGTGGATATACATAGATATGTTGCATTCATATATAATCATCCAAGGAAGCTTAACATTTCTCCTTCCAAGTACCAAAGTTGTATCCCTCAAATAAATGAAGGATATCAATTACCTAAAGAATATTACGAATAAAAATTATGGTGTTCCTAATCTCTATATGACTAGTTTAAAAATTTTACATAATATAAGACCAACCCAAGGTCCAAGTACCATAAAATAATCTCAAAATGAAAAAAACAAAATGTGTCCATGCCAAAAAGATTTAATAATTAAATTATACATGGGTGGAACTTATTTTGTCATAACCATGTTGATCCTACACAAGAAAAAACTACTTGTAATGTAATAAATTTACAACAAAGGGTCTTCAATCTAACAAGCTTATGAAATAAAGGAGGTTGTAAATAATCTGTAGGAAATATAAAAATGCTAATTGCTTGTAGTCCTAAAGTAATTCTAACATAGGTTTTGGCTATGCCTACCACATCTCTAAATGCATTTACACTTGGAACTCTTTGGTTATATCAAATGGAATCAAAAATTGACCAAAATCAATAAGGCATTTATTTTCCTCATGAAGGTAAATTAATACATATTTCAAATGATAGCATTACATCTTATACTACACATGAAAAATGTGAGGAGGAACATGTTGTTAGAGGTAAAATCACTAATAAAGGGGTTGAATCAGTGAGCCCAAATAATCCAACTTCAATTTTAATCACTTTCAAGTTCTTAATCAATTACCATAAGCATTCATGAAGCATACACATCATTCATAGAAATGAGTAAGAGATATAATACAAGATCAATTACATAACACATGACATATGTGGGAAACCCTCTTGGGGGAGAAAACCCACTAGAACCTATAATCAGACTATTGTCCTATAATAAAAATAACCAATTTAGTCCAAATACAATAGATCAAGGAACTACAATCCCTTATTTTGTGAGACTACAATCTCATAAGGTGCTACCACACCTGTCTAGCTGAGTTACAGAAACAACTAGACCTTTAGAAAGTTTCACATTACAATGAGGTTGTAACCCCCTTAGATATTGATATGCCACAAAAACACCTTTGAACTCATGTCTTCAACCCCTGATGATGGACCTTTGATTATCACTCTTCACATTTGCTCATAATCAAATAGAAAGAAAACTATTCTACCAACAAAATTATGACCTACATGTCATAAAAATAGTCCTCAATCTATTCTTATCATCTACTAGGCATTCTATCTCTCCTTCACTCTATAATTCACACACACAATCCTCTCTCCAATCTCTCACAAATCTCACTCCAAGTCTAAAAACCATCATCTTTAGTTCCACTATTTATAGAGAATACAAGATAATCAACACCTTGTAAATCCATTAGGCATGCCTTAACCCTTAAGTCATCTATCCCAGTGAGACACAGCTCAGTAAAATCTTCATATGTCATCCATATCATCTATGGGTCACCCTTAAGTAGCTACCCCTTTTAATAAGGCCCATGTAGCTTGTATAGGTCTCATGGAGACCTATTCACCCATTTATCACATCATCAATCAAAATAATAACATAATACCACTTAAAAATACATAGGCTCAATTTGCATGACCCCTTTATCATCCTTAAATGCTTATAGACATCATTTCACTCTTTTTTTCAAGCTCAATCAACTCAAATACTAACCTGGTACATAGGATCATCATGAATGAAAACATAGTCAATTTCTTAAGCATTATTCATTCTCAAGATTGATTGATCACACCTTAAAAATCCACATAGATCATCCTTATGTAGTATACAATACTCTCCAATATCTAATATAACTTTAAACATCAAAACAACATCAACATAAGCTTAAACATCCTTCTTAGGTCACTTGTAGGATATACATGCAAACATATTTAACTTTTAACCTCAATATATTTGACTATACACAAATTCATATCTTTAAATCTATATTTTTATAGGCTCCTTAAAGTCTTATTCAAATTTTATTTTTACTTCATGCTCAAATTCTGCATAGATCAAAAGTTATGGCTCAAAAAATAGGCATTGGTCTTTCCTTTGTTTAATTCAAATATTAAAATACAAACGATCATAGTTAAACCTTAGTCACTTTGTTCACATCTCATGTCCTCATTGCTTATATCAATCACACACCATTTATATTATTATAAGGAACTCGACCTTTACCTTTTAGTGCTCATTATTGGATCTTTATCTTGATTATCTAACTTAATGTGCTCCGTCGATCTCCTATACATAGACTGGTCTTTATCTTTGCTTAACATTAAACATCAAACACTTTTATTCATATTTTTGCTTCCAAACATCTTATAATTAACATTCTCTATTGATCCTTTTTTAAGTAACTTGATCTTTACTTATTTTAATTATCAAACACTTTCACCCATTTGACTTACTACACACTGTAAATCTAGATGTACAAACTCCCACAAACCATTGATCTTTGGAAGAAGCTCAATATTTGTCTCTACTCAATGTTAAGCATCAAACACTTTATCATTTTCAAATAAACTATCAAATCACTTCATCCACTCACTAGGACACCTCCATGACATCATTGACAACTCTCCAATAATATCTCCCTTTTTCATTGAAGTCAACAACCATCATAAAGCAATATACATCTCACCTTCCTTCTCTCTCTTCAAGCACTCTCATAATAGGAAATTTCTCCCCCTTTGACACAATGACAAAGTAGGAACCAATTTATCCTAAGGACCTAAAAATACTACCAATATGAGAGGACCATATTATAAATATGATATAAACTCCCCCTTACCTTGAGCCTACCTCTTCTTACCTTGACAAACTTTATCTTACTCTATGCAAGCACTCTCTTCAACCAAGCACTATAGTCAATGAAGAAAGAACACACAAAATACTAAAAACTAGTGGAACTCACCAAGAAACATCTAACAGGGGCTCCCCATAATATTTATAAGCCATTGCACATCTTGAGCATCTTCAAATCTCCACATACCATGAAAAACCACCACACATATTTACTAGCCTTCTATCTCAAGATACCATAATGACCATCAACATAACTTCATGCCACTCACCAAATAGGAAAATTTCTCTCAACCAACTTGAGAACTCTCCATGAAACAAACATACCTTTCTCTTTTTGAAGAAACTAATCAAAAATCACTCCTCTTCACACTAGCCCTACCTAGAACTTACAGATCCCACAACTTTTTGTAGACAAACTATCAAGACCTAAAACTTCCTATTTTAAGCACTCACATATGCCCCCT
Source organism: Torreya grandis (assembly GCA_037957365.1). Taxonomy (NCBI): domain Eukaryota; kingdom Viridiplantae; phylum Streptophyta; class Pinopsida; order Cupressales; family Taxaceae; genus Torreya; species Torreya grandis. The sequence continues at coordinate 939,106 of JARHVA010001862.1, read as the reverse complement.
TAATCACACCAATTTTTACCACCAATATTATGTTGGAAAATTTGATTTTCATTGATGTCAAAAGGGACATTATGAGCATGGCATTGATGTTTAAGACTAAATATGGTGATTAAAGGATATGCAAAAGATCCTATCAGAGTTTAAGGATAATTAGAATGCTTGTGTGCATGACTAAAATTCATTTTGTTCTTCATATTGATCATCTAAAAATTTTGGGTTTATGATAGGAAAATATGAGAAGGCATTTTACTGACGTCACCATTGTCACATGTGAATGAGTATGGGGGAGTTGGTCACATGGTCTTGATCACATTACTACCTAGTTATTATGCACTAGATTTAAATACATGTGATGAAGTTTAATGAAATTTATATGGATGAAAAGTTGGTTACTTAGACAAAAAACATTAAGTTTCTATACTCAGCCAAATTTTTAAAAGGGTTCAGTAGATCCAAGCAAGCATATTGATGATGTCAGTGTTTGCTCATATGGAGGTCTAAGGATAAAATGATCATATGGGTTTGTTCATTTTTGTACATAGTTTTTATGCACTAAATCTTAGGTCATGTGATATAGTGAGATAAAATATATGCTTGAGCAAAGTAGGGTTCCCATCCATTTTGATAGTGTTTCCCAACACTTAGTCAAATTAGTCAAATTTTTAGGTTACAAGAAAAATCTCAAAAGGCATTTTTATGAAAACATATATTACACATATGAAAGATTTAGGGAAAAATGGGTATATGGATGGAATATCCTATGTAAGATGATCTTATGTGCTAAATTGTAGGTCATGCAATTGAATGAAGAAAAAGATAAGCAGGTGCAAAGTTAGCCTTCTAAGCATGTTGAAATGGTCTCCATACTAGTCAATTTTGCACAAGGTCTTAAAAATATTCCATGCCTTTACAAATACCATTTATTTACATTTTCAAAGGAAACAAATATAATATCTATTATTGGTTTTTCATGAGCATTCTAGACGTATGGTCTGTAGGTTCAAAAGAGAAGGAATGAGCTCATAATTGAATTATCTTTGCTCTCAAACTAGATAGGGTTTCTCAGTTAAATCCTACGGGTTTAAGTCATGACATCAATAGGAACTTTATATTTTGATTTTGACTACATATAGCTAGGACCTAATAGCTTAATTTATATCTTAAGCCCTTACCATCATTGTAAAACTGACCCTTTGACTTAGCAATTACCGGTTCAAAGGACTTAATATTTCCTAAGTCTTAGACATTATATTATGTCCCAACTTAATCAATGGCTAGCACTTAATTATATAAATAAGATCTAATGAATCATAGTGAAATCAAATTATCAAAAGGACCTCCAAGTAAATGTGCTAATGACAAGTGTTAGATTCACATAGCTTATAAGACAGAGACCCAATGAGTGTAAGCTTGTCAGAGTTAATGATCAAGCTTGTTAAAAGATCTGATGGTGAGTAGATGATCATATAAATAATATCCAATGGAGTGAGTGGACTCATATGAGATTAAGTGCTCAACATTTAATGACATAGTGGTGAGTTAACAACTAATCAGGTTTGAGAAGATCGATGGATGATGAGTGATCCAAAGGCTTAAGAAGTAATGAGATGGATAAAGAAGCTCTATGTTTAGTATTTATACATAGATAAATATCATGCATCTTTAGAGATCCAATGGCATACAGGATCTTGAATCAGGAAGATCAATAGATGCATTTTAAAGTTGACAAAGCTAAAGTTTGGAAGTATACAAAGATCAAATGGACAGCGTGAGCCTATCAAAGATCAATCAAATAGATACATTTTAAAGTTGAACCATTTAAATATGTTCCATTAAATCATGACACCAAAGTCAAGATCAATTATTTATATTTAAAGATAAGTCTAGTCTAATGGTCAGATGTAGGAATATGTGAGTAAACCTTAAAATCATGACATAAATAATGATATTGATTGATGTAATCGATCAAATCTATGTAAATTTGCATATGCATCAAAATTAGATTCTATAAAATGATATAGATAATAATGAGACTAGGAATCATGGTGGTGATGCATGAATTCAAGATGTGAGAAACTTACAGTTTAAGTCATAATGAATTAAGTCTACAATAGAGTGTGATGTGTTATAGTTTGAGTGTGAACACATCAAAGATGTGGAACCCTATATCAATTATTTATATATATGACATCTAGGTTATAGGTAGAGGTTATTGGAGCTATTTTTCTATTGAGAAGAATTGAATAGAGGGATAGAGGTAAAAATCAATAAAGATGAAGTGTGTTGAATAAAGATAAATATAGACATAGTGATAGAGGGGTAGAGAGGAAGAGAAGGAAGAGAATCTTTAGAGTATGATCAGTTATAAAATAGACCTATAAAAAAGAATAGAAGGATTAGATTCATTTATGAATCTATGCTGTAATCTAGATTTGTAGCTCTATAGAACAATCTGATAGGTTGGTACCATCAGATAAGCAAAGTGGGTGCTCAAATTAGGGAGTGTGTGCTTCCATAGATTTGAAGCTCTTAAATTAGGGGATTGGTGTCTCCTTAGGATTGGTGTCCTTAAACATTATAACTAGTTAGGTTCCTTATTATGAGGATGGATTAGAATTTTAGATTTTAGCACCTATTCTCATCGTGGTTTTTCCCTTATTGGGTTTTCCATGGTATATCTTGTGTTATGTGTTTTTGTGTGTGTGATCTTTGCATATAGTCTTAATCTAAATTAAAATATTTTGAAAAGGAATAATTTTAATTAATATATTGATTACCCACCCCTCTTAGTATCTATTTGTGTTCTAACAATTGGTATCAGAGCTCGGTTCCTTGAAATAAGCTTAATCAGCTCAAGTAGATCTTTGAATAGTGAACACAAATGGCTAGTCAAGAAGGATCTTCATCAAACAAGGCACATCTCTTTAATGGATCAAAATATGCATTTTAGAGACTAAAAATTTAAGCTTATTTATCCTCCTTAGGTTTTTATGTATGGATGTCTATGGTAAATGGATATGTTATTCTTTATGCATTATTAAACTCAGAGTTTGTTAAAGTGATGCATTTTCAAAATGCATAAGATATATGGAACAAACTGAATATCATATATGAGGGAGATGACAAGATAAATCAGGCCAAGCTACAAACTTACAAAGGCAAGTTTGAGAGTCTCAAGATGAATGAAGAGGAGAATATTATAGACTACCTCCTTAGGGTAGATGAAATAGTCAATGCAATAAGAGGCTTAGAGAAGAAATAAAATAATAAAACATTGAAAAAAATGTCTTAAGATCTTTGCCATCAAGATATGATTCTAAAATCATTGCAATAGAGGAAGCAAGAGATCTAGATAAGCTCATTGTTGATGAGTTGTATGGAACCTTCATATCCTATGAGATGAGAATGGGAGAGGCAGACATCTTCAAGAGAGAAGTTGCATTCAAAGCATCTAAACCAATAAAGGTAGAAGCACCTACATCTATATCTAAGGAGACTAATGAAGAAGAAGCCAGCTTTGTCAAAAGATAAAAGAGAGGGTCTAGAAAGTATAGAGGTAAGTTACCCTTTAAATTCTTTAACTATGGTAAATTAGGACATTTTGATACTAAATGTCCTCATAATAAAAATGATAAATTTGAGAAAGTATAGAGTAATAAAATGGTAAAACCCTACTATCCTAATTAAAAAAACTTCTTTAAAAACAATAAAGGTTTATACATAAAAGTTTACAATGATTCAATGGATGACAGTGATAGTTCTAATGATGATCATGACTGTGCTTTTGTGGCTAAGGAAAAGGAAGTCCTATTCATGAAAATAGGATCAGCTTATGTGTATCAAGAAAATATTTAAGACTTGGATGAAAAATAATAAGGAGAAGTGGACCTAGAGTGTGAACTCATTTGTGTTTTAGAGGAAATTGATAAGCTAAGAAAAGAGAGCTCAAAATAGAAGAAGATGTTGGGAGGATGTACACCGGAAGCACACAATTTGATTACTAATACCAAGCAACTTAATATGCGGAAATTAACCAGATTCACCAAGTAACTAGAATTCAGAATAACACAGCATATGAGAGACAATACCAAATTGTATTAACACTTTATACAGAAAAGAATACAATAAAGAAGATGCCACTTCTTCTCCACCACCTTACAGAGGTTTCCCACACCTCAAGTGAACAGTAATTCTTCTCCCCAAAACTCTCCCTCTCACAGGTCCCAACACCCAACTCAAAATACAGAGTTGGTGTTCACCTCCCGTGCTCCACGCACACCACAAGTGCTCCACGCACTCCACAAGCACTCCACGTGCTCCACAAGTACTCAAGGTACTTCAAGTAGATCTCCCATGAATCTGCAACAACCTGCAATTCAACAGACCATACTTATGGAAGGAACTCCCTTGCCTTCCTCTTGCTCTATCTGAGTACACACCTGTACTCCAAGTAGATCCTGCCTGATACTGCTCCCTGTTGTGTTGCTGTCTGTATGACCTTGCACACCTGCAAATCAAACAATGGTTCTATTCACCTGTGAACCTCGACCTTGCACACACATACACCTGCAGATCAACGATCTTACTTACCATGTAGATCTCCTATATAGGCCATGCAACTGTGACCAAGATCCTACACTCTTGAAGAACCCAGCTGGCTCTCCAATCCAGCACCAACACACCTGGTATTGTGGCACTAGGAGGAACGCACCATAGCTCTACCTCACACACAGAAGGAGCTTATAATTATGCTCTCTTACTCCCTAGCACACCTTTTCCAATACAACCATGAGTCTATTATATAGATCTCATCTAAACAATGATTAGACATCTAATTACCATAATTAGATCCGCAGCTATGAGTCTAAAATTAGCGCTCATCATGCAAACTCTTGGTTCGTTAGTTCACTGCCCGTAAATAACTCACAGTCGAACTACACAGGCGACCGACGTCGGTCCCTGTCTGCCTGGGGTCGCCGACGCCGGCCGATATATGACCGACGTCGGTTGCCTTCCTGTCTTACCCTGCCGATGCCGGTTGGCCAGACCAATGCCAAACACTTCTGACACTTAGCAACTCATCCTGCAACCTCCACTCCTGTTTGCATCAGTGAAGCTTTTAGCTCCACAATCCTAACAATCTCCCACTTGGAGATAAACAGCTACACTGTACCTGTACCTGTACTCCATCTAATCTGTTTCCTGGTTTGTATCCCTCTTCAAGCTCCCACCTGAAGACAACCCACCACACAACCTGTGATGTACCACCTGTCATCCGAGTAACCTGCCACATCCGAACCTACAAATGCATGTAGTGAAGTCCTGACCCTGCATAGCAACACCTGTTGCCGGTCCCTCTCAGAAAACCTGAGAATTCACTTCCCCGGATTGGCTCCTAACTCTCTGACAGCTCCCACTGCATGGGAATACTCAGGTCTATACCAGACCTCATGTGATTTCGGACACTGTACCTATCCAGCCCTTAGTGTGCTCCGGCTCTGCATCCCAAACCTCGCCAACACCTGATTCACATCAGCTCCCACTCGAGACAAAATCAACCTGTGATCTCCATGCCTCCCATGTCAAAGAATTTCGCTGCTCCAAACTCCTCCTGACATGCCACTGAACTAATCTTACCCTTAGCTCAGCAAAACCCTGTATGTACACCCCTGCTAGCTAGCATACTATCCACATACAGCAACAGAATGATGTCATGACTCATCATCCCCTTGGTAAGACAAACCACAGTAGTTACCTGACACTGACTGAAGCCATGCTCCGTCCTCCACCTGTCAAAAAAACCTGTACCACTGTCCTGCAGCTCCACAAGACCATATAACCAGGTCTTCCGTCTCATGTATCCGTTCTCTCTATTCTTCTACTAAGGTATCCATTCGTCTCTGTGCTTTCATACCTGCTGGCATCTCTACCACTACACACTTGTCTGGTTCTCCTCCAAGGAATCACATCCTCATCCATGCCAAGCTCACACCTGTTTCCTGGATCCTTCCTGCTCTACAATCAGCAACATGTATAAAGAAGAGGAACAACGAATTTGAGGGCCTACTTACGCCTTCAGTCCTCCATATGGGTGTTTGAGACTCCTTGACAGCTTGCTGTCCACCCAAAATTTGTTCACAGTGACCGACCTCGGTCACCCCACAGTCTGCATCCGACCGACGTCAGTTCCATGCGTCTGTACCTGACTACCAACCTGCCTGCGCTGGTGTCCCTGCTGTCGACGTCGGTCCTTCTAACCGACATCGGTCTTACCTACTGCCGACGTCGGTCCCATGACCGACATCGGTCTTACCCTGCCTGACATCGCCGGCTTCAGTCTGCACATGACCGACATCGGCACCTGTCTGTTCGACGCCGGTTCCTCCTGACCGACATCGGTACCTGTGTTTGCCTGTGAGTGATGACTTTTTACCTGCGAGCTTCTTTGAATCAAAACCCATGTCCAAATTGCCCTGCTCAGAAGTATCCAGCCACATCCACTGGGTTCTGTCCGCCATCTCCTCCATAAATACCAAGGCTTTCCAGTTCTTAAGCCTGTCAAATATATCTGTCTTCCGCTTAAGAACATGCATCTCCTTCCTGCTCATGTGACCAAGCCTACGAAGCCACGTCTCCGCAACAAAAGAAGAATCAGTAATATAAACAAGTAGATAAAGGATACCTATTTTCTTACCACCAGCTAATTCAAGTGCATCCGCTGTGAGAGTTCTTGTGCATCTCTCATCACCCAATCTTTTTGAAGAAATTAGCCATATCTCCAAATCTGGGACCTGCATGACCTTCATCAACACCTGTGTGTTGGCCGCCTGCAATTTCAGCTTCACTTCCCCTTTGCCAATTCTTTGGCAAGGCTTACCAGCTCCTCTATCTGGAACTGCATGGAAAGAGGCAACCGAATCTTTTATCCAAGATTCAACTTTATCCAAGAAACCTCCAAGAACATCCTGTGCAATAACACCTGCAACATCTGTATCTTCATTTTCTTCATGCTGATCTGCTACCAACCAACAATAATCTTTTACCTGCTCTTTCTTTCCATAGGACCGTGAGTGACCATCTGTGCTTTTCAACTCCTCCATTCTTAGCTTACTTTGATCTGCTGTTGCTCTACTCCCACTCGATCAGAAACCCCTGAGAGTGCCCTGTAACCAAACACAAAACCTGCTTCCTCCAACCTCAGCTCTGATACCACTTGTTGGTATCAAGCTCAAGAACCTACAACCAAGGCTCTGATACCACTTGTTGGGAGGAGGATAAAACCGGAAGCACACAATTTGATTACCAAACCAAGCAACTTAATATGCAGAAATTAACCAGATTCACCAAGTAACTAGAATTCAGAATAACACAGAATATGAGAGACAATACACAAATTGTATTAACACTTTATACAGAAAAGAATACAATAAAGAAGATGCCACTTCTTCTCCACCACCTTACAGAGGTTTCCCACACCTCAAGTGAACAGTAATTCTTCTCCCCAAAGCTCTCCCTCTCACAGGTCCCAACACCCAACTCAAATACAGAGTTGGTGTTCACCTCCCATGCTCCACGCACACCACAAGTGCTCCGCGCACTCCACAAGTGCTCCGCGCACTCCACAAGCACTCCACATGCTCCACAAGTACTCAAGGTACTTCAAGTAGATCTCCCATGAATCTGCAACAACCTGCAATTCAACAGACCATACTTATGGAAGGAACTCCCTTGCCTTCCTCTTGCTCTATCCGAGTACACACCTGTACTCCAAGTAGATCATGCCTGATACTGCTCCCTGTTGTGTTGCTGTCTATATGACCTTGCACACCTGCAAATCAAACAATGGTTCTATTCACCTGTGAACCTCAACCTTGCACACACATACACCTGCAGATCAACGATCTTACTTACCATGTAGATCTCCTATATAGGCCATGCAACTGTGACCAAGATCCTACACTCTTGAAGAACCCAGCTGGCTCTCCAATCCAGCACCAACACGCCTGGTACTGAGGCACTAGGAGGAACGCACCATAGCTCTACCTCACACACAGAAGGAGCTTATAATTATGCTCTCTTACTCCCTAGCACACTTTTCCAATACAACCATGAGTCTATTATATAGATCTCATCCAAACAATGATTAGACATCTAATTACAATAATTAGATCCGCAGCTATGAGTCTAAAATTAGCACGCATCATGCAAACACTTGGTTCGTTAGCTAACTGCCCGTAAATAGCTCGCAGTCAAACCACACAGGTGACCGACGCCGGTCCCTGTCCGCCTGGAGGTGACCGACGTCGGCCGATATATGACCGACGTCGGTTGCTTCTCTGTGCTCTCCCGCCGACGTCGGCTGATCAGACCGACCCCAACTTCTTCTGCAACTCAGCAACCTTCAGCAACCTCCTCTCCTGTTTGCATCAGTGAAGCTTTTAGCTCCACAATCCTAACACCATTTTAGGCCTACTTACCCTTAAGCCAAAAACTGATAAAACCAAAAGCACTTAAAAAATCTTTAATTTGTCTTCAACATACTTTTAGACACAAAAACACCTAGATCAAATCACAAAAAAGTGCACAAACCTTTCTGAATACCAAATTCTACCTGACAATCCATCAATTTCATTAAGCCACCTGGGAATACTCATTCTAACACTATATTATAAATCCTTCACAAATCTCTGGAACAAGCTCATGATCTTATTGTTCCCCCTTAACCAAAGGCATTCTTTGATTGTCATTATCATCTTGAGCACACCAACTTGTTTCTCCATAGTAAAATATGTATCCTAAGAAGCATAGGTAGAAACACCCTACTTCATAATGTCCTAGAATAATGTGAAACTAGGAGTTGCCCATAACTCCTCATATTCATTCTCCTTTTTGGTCATCTGATACTTGTAGTTCTTCTTCTTAGGCTTAAGAAAAGAAACATACTAATCCACCACAACATTCTCCTTCTCTTCTAAGATTGAATTGGCAATACATGGAGATAAAAAAGATTCATGACATACTTATCATCTAAATAATCCACCTTGTAGTTTGTAACCTCATCATTGGGCACAAATAATTGATGTTCTTTACATGATACATGCTAAACAATGCTAGGATGTTCACTTGGATCCATATAGACCTCAGGACTAGCTTCAACCAACACTTTGGTCTTCTCTTTAAGCTTGGTCTCTTCACTCACAACATAAGCAAAAAATAAGATCCCTTGGCACTCTTCAACTTATGAATCATTATCCACCATATTAAATAGACTACTTGGACCTACAGTTTCATCATGGCTCATAATTACCACCTTTGGCTTCCATGAGTTGACTTGCCTTCTTTCTTGCACTCTAGGATCTTGATTAAATCTATTCTGACTTGTAGACCTTTCCTTGTAGAACCTATCAATGTGACCTCTTTGTTCATAATTGTAACACACCATACTCCTTGATGGAAACATAGTTTGTTTTACCATATTTGAATAGAAACTTGTAATATGTCCTTTATCATAAAAAATAAAAAACCTCTCCTTTTTGAAGAGGACTCACCTTGTCTAATCTTATGTGGACAATGGTTTGCAAAGTGTCCCACACTAATACAGTTGAATCACTTAATTTTTCTCACTCCTTTTAACTGATGACCCCCATCATAGTACCATGCAAACTCATTTCTAATAGGTCTCTTGCATTCTCTAGCTCTGTGCCCAAATTGATTACATGTGCAACAATAACCATTTAATCTTACATACCTCATGGCATTATGTTGTTTGATCTAATTTATCTTCAAATACTAATTTACCTTATTCTTATTGATATTCATGTCAACTTGAGTAGCAACTTTGAGATCTTCATTAAAACCCAATCTAGATCTATCACTAGCTGATTTTTGACTCTTTAGGAGATCATCCAAATCATTAGAAATTTTATCAAACTTGATAAATGATTTCACCTTGCTTGAATATTTATCTAACTCATCTTTCAAAGACACAATCTCATAAGCACACCTTGAGCATTCTTCTTCTTTGGCTCTCAGACTTTCAGACATAGAATCTAACTAAGAATTAAGAAACATGAGATCACTTTCATGTTCCCTATAGTCTTCAACCAATATTTCCTCAACACACTGAATTTCTCTTCATAGTCCTTGAGTTTATATTTCATCTTCTTATTGATCTGCTCAATATTTAGTTCTTCAAGAGTATTCATCAATACAATCTCACATTCCACCTCATCTTCATCATCATTTGAATCACTCCAAGTAGACACCTTCTAATGTGAGCAACATCCTTCTTCAACCATGAATAGGGATTCATCTTCAACAATGTTGGGTGAATATTTTGTCAACCAGCTAATTGGTGAGCAAAATAGGTCTCTTCAACCACAGCATAGGGAGATTGGTCGGCCAGGTGTGCAAGTTTACTACGTCAATAGGGGACAAATCTCTCCTCTCATCAAGGGGAGATTCCCTATAGGTATAAAGGTGATATAGACTATATAAATAAGTATAAAATAACACTCAAGGGTAGGATATATCATCCATCTCTCTTCTTTCAGAGATAATGCTCACTGATCAAAGGAGAAATCTTGGGTGATTGGTGAAGGTACTTCTCTTCTTTCAAAAGTAACATTTAGCCAAGATCTAGATCCCTTCCTAGATAGTATAAATCTTGGTGAAATGATAGAAGGTGCTTCTCTTCTTTTAGAATTGCTTGTTCTTGAAAATAATAGGAATCTTTCTGGTAGTGACAAGTAACTAGTAATCGATTATAGAGTAACTAGCACCCTGAAATGTAGCGCAAAGTCTCCACCTTGACTACCCAAGAGTGAAATACGAAGAACAATGGGGGCACAAAGTCGTCCCAAGGTCCTTTACATAGAAATAGAAAATAAACACACACCAAAGACAACTATGATAGCACAAAGTCTAAAATTAGTTGGCTTCAGGACACCTTCCTTATCACTTCCACTAGCTCTGCTTGTTAAATTGCATAAACAAGAATACATTTAGGAAATAGACATAAGAACAATCTCCTAGAATGATACAAGATATAACAACACAAAGTCTGAAATTAACTTGCTTTCTAATTTAAATAAAGAAATATGATAAACAATTCTAAGCTCAAAGTCTCAATGATGCCTTTCAATTTGGGTAGAGTTTTGCTTTTTGTAATAGGAAGATCTCCCTAAAATAATAAAAGAGATTACAATATATAGCCACTAAGCAAGGCTTGGCACTCTTTCCCATGGAATGGCCCATGCTACAATCAACACCTTCAATGCACCTTTAGTTCTATCTAGAGGGACCATGCCTAGAACAGTGCATTACCTTAACTATGGTGTGTCCATTCATCTAATATGTCTCTTCCTGAGTCTGGATCATCTATTATGTCCCCTCTGATGTCTGCGTAGCTATCCATTTTGCCTTTACTCCAAGTGAGATAAATAAGTAGAGCCTTTAATGTTTGCAGGCCAAAATATATACTTAGTGACTATTCCACCTACTAAAATTAATTTTGCATAGATATTTTAGGCTTTTCCCTCTATCTACTTTTGTCTTTTCTAGCTTTGTCTCTTCTTGGAATTTAAGCTCTCAAGGCTACGCTCCTAGCTTTACTAGCTATTTACACTCCTTCTCTCAGTGGTTCTTCCTTTTAGCCTTGGCCTTAAGTTCGTTGAATGCATTCAGGTCTGTGCTTAAATCTACAAGGATCAATGACTATTTCATTTCTGTGAATTTGACATCTTCGGGCCTGTCATAGTTAGAAACCAATGGCTAGTTCATAGTGTTTAACTTTGACATCTATGGGCCCATCATATTCCTTTGCAATTCCTTCAAATTTCTTATTTGATCCTTCCCAAAGGGGACTTACCTTCGAGGTCTTGAGAAAGGTCCCTTTTTCTCAATGAGAGCCCCTCACAAGGGCACATACCCTTCGAGCGGTCTTTGGATGGCCTTCGGGCTTCTTTCTCCTCGGTAGGTTTTTCCTTCATCGGTGAACTTTCACTTCAGTCTTTTTCCCATTGGGATTTTCCTTCGGACAAAATGTTTGAAGGAAATCTTCTTTTCCTTAGTTGTTTCAATCGTTCCAATTTCTTTGGGCTTTCTTCTCAAGTGAATTCCTTCAGACAAAATGTTCGAAGGAATTTTGCCTTGGTTATTTTCCTGAGGGAAAACCTTTCTGAAGGAATTATTTTGGCCTCCTTCACTTAGTCATTTCCTTCAGCCTTTGAACAAATCTGAAGGAATTCTATATTTTCTACCTTCGCTCACTGCCCTCTACAAGGGCACTTGTTCCTTTGGCTTTGGGGCAGCCCCTTGAGCCTACCGATTGAACCGACCAATTGAACCAACTTTGGTTCAATGGTTCAATTGATTCAATCTCTTTATTTGGCTAAATCTTTTGATCACTCAAATTAAATGCTTTGAACCATATGGCTGATGAACTTGTTAAACCATTAAACCCGTTGAACCAACCTTAAAATCGCCTAAGTGCTGAGAGCTTGCTTCTTTCCTACAGAGTTCATAAAAATCAACCTATGAAGTCCATAGTTTTCTCCAAGTCTTCTCTCAAGCCTTGAAAGAGTCTGTAGAAATGAGCCTATAGAGTCCATAGTTTTAAGCCTATAGAGTCCATAGCTTTAAGCCTACAGACTCTATAGTTTTAGGCCTATAGAGTTCGTAGATTTCTTCCTGTAGAGTCCATAGATTTTTGAGAAAGATTTGAAAAATAAAGAACCTAAATGCTCAAAATGATTTTTGAAAAGGGAAGAGGATTTTGGTTTGTTGAAACAAAATAGTTCATAGGTTGTCCCAAAAATGAGTGACATATTTGGGGACAACAGTTGGCTCTAGTTGGGAAACTTCCTTCAGTTGAAAACTTGGAATAGCTGAGGGGAGTAGAAACTAGAATCTCTAGTGCCTTTAAGTATGTCATTGGGATACGGAGTCATGATACCAAAAAGAAAGGCTCCAAAAAAATGAAAATGAAAAGCACAAAATAGAACTAAAGACTATACAAATGTACATATGTATAGGTGAACTTATCTGATACTTCAAGAATTGAAGTGATTCAGACATTGCCCATTGTGAGACAATGAAAATGGTGTTTCATCTTGATAAACTAGTAGGAAACTATTTTGTCCCCAAAATTGGTGATGGGTGAATGGAACTCTCCACTAGGAATCACATTTTTTGTGCACTCCTTTTGGCTCTCTCCTCTTGCTCCATGGCAAGACGTGGTCTTCTCTCTAAAAACTATAACTCCTTGCTCTCTCTGTGAAGAGTTTCTTATGTTGAATTTGGAGTACAGCAGTATGGTCCACCACCATAGCTTGTTGTTCTATTGATTCAGTCTATCACATGCTTTGATTGTCCCCCTCAGAAATCTAACAAACCACTGGTTCATCATCTCCTTTGGCATGAAGGAGTTTGACATCTTCATCCTGAGTAGCCTTCAATCTAAGTAACAGAGATTCATACTTGGTAGTGTTGTTGGTGTTGTTGAATTGTAACTTGTGTGAAGGAGGAAGAATATCTCCTTGAGGAGATATCAACACCATCCCAGCTCCAGCACCGATAGAGGAATTTCTACCATCAAATTCTCAGATACAAACATCATCAGTAACTAATCTTCTATCAGATTTCTCTTCATTAGAGATGGAATATCCTTCTTCATTTATATTGTGCCCTACCAATTCTTCTGATGTCTTGTTTGGATCAAATCCTAGATTAATAGCTACAAGACTTTCATTAGCTAAGACATGAGCATCCTCTATGCTTAAGAAGTAATTACCCTTGCCTAACAGCTCAAAAAAAAATTGAGTTACAGGGGCCGATGTTTGGGTGACCACAAATTTTGCCTCAGATAGGTCCATACTTAGTTCTCCATCAATGTCAAACTGCTCAGGATTGGCTTGCAAGAATTCAAATTCAGTCATTTGAATTTTGGATTCCTTGACATGATCAATTATGTCAGATGACTGAAATGGACTAGGAAGAGAGGATGGGAGTTCATCCTTTTGGTTTTTGGGAGGGGGAGGATTGGCCTGCGAATTTGAAGTTGAAGGTGCAAAAATGTTTGGGGTACTTACTTTTCTAGCAATCACTAGGTCCTTTGGCTAGAAAGGTAGAGTGGTTCCCCACTTAGCAATTGAAATTGTTGGTTGAGGTCACTCCTCTGCTTTCTCCTTATCAGCTGGTTGGGCTGACTAATTCTTAGACCAGGTGAATACTGCATATGATCCTTTGAGTGTTTCACCTTTACTTCTGGGTTCATCCTGGTAATTCAAGAAACCAATGTGGGAGTTTCCAGCTAATTCTTTTTGATCTTCCATGAAGAGATCAGTGTCATTTTCTTGCTCAAACTTAGGTTGGAAAGAGAAATCATGTTCTATTTCTAGATATCCAACTACTGAGTTGGTTGGAGGCACTTCAAGGGCAAAGTTATTTTATGGGGGAGGAAGATGATTTGGCTACCCTTGATTCCTAGCAGCATTGCCTTGATATGGTTGATTCTGAAATGCCCTCCTTAGAATATCTCGATTAGGAGGAGCAAACATACTTTGGGCCATTTGCCTTTTCAAGGTTAGTAGTTCATCTTCTAACTTTTGCACCATCTGATCCATGGTGCCTGTAGATGGATACTCAAAAGATGAGGATTTACCTTTGTTTAGGTCTTTTCTTATCTTTCCTACCAAGATAAGGTCATCTTCTACCTCAGTAGCCAAGTCTTGAGTAGTAGCAAGGTGTATGTGGCCAGCTTGTCTCAGTATAAAACTCACTTCAAGTAGTTGTGAGTTGATGAAGAAGCATTTGAGGTTTTCAAGTGTTGGCTAAGCAATTACAGGAATCCTATTCCTCAGCTTGTCAAACTTGGAAATAGAATCCCTCATAGGCTCATGAGGTTCCTTCTTCATCTGAGTGAGTTGGGCTAGCAAAGCATGTGCATCCTCTATAGGCTTGAACCTAGCTTCAAACTTGGCCTTGAGTGTATCCCAGTCAGTCACTAATCTAGCCTATATGTGGTAGAACCAGTCTGCAGCAGTGCCTTGTAGTGTCTCTAGAAAAATCTTGACTGCCACATCTTCAAATTCCACCCCTATCACACCACAGGCTATTCTAAAGGCTACAATGTGTTCATCAAGTTTAATTATATGATCTCTAAAGAATTTGGGGAAGTTCTTTCTTGAGCTACGTGGAAGTTCATGTAGAGGTGGATCTAGATTAAGTGGGCCAAAAGAGTTACCCTAGGGGCCTTGAACTACCATGATTTAATTATGAAAAATAGGGATAACAAATTTGGGTGGAGTGGCCACACTGTAGAATAAAAATGGAAAAGAACTAGCCCTACATCAGCTTGAAGCTTGAGGTTTCAAACTATGCACTCTTTCCCAGTTAGCATGGAGGTAGAGGAAGATGGTAAGGCTATAAATGGATAATGGGTAAGACACGGAATGGAGTTGCTAGAGTCTATATAATGGATAAGGGAAGAAACTGGTTCAATCTAAAACTTGAGGCTTTAGACTGTATGTTCATCCCTAGTAGAGTCACCAAAAAATGTTGGGTGAATATTTTTTCAACCAAGTAACTGATGAGCAAAATAGGTCTCTTCAACCATAGCATAGGGAGATTGGTCGGCCAAGTGTGCAGGTTTACTACGTCAATAGGGGAAAAATCTCTCCTCTCATTAAGGGGAGGTTCCCTATAGGTATAAAGGTGTTATAGACTATATAAATAAGCAAAAAATAACACTCAAGGGTAGGATATATCATCCATCTCTCTTCTTTCAGAGATGATGCTCACTAATCAAAGGAGAAATCTTGGGTGATCGGTGAAGGTACTTATCTTATTTCAGAAGTAACATTTAGCTAAGAGCCAGATCCCTTCCTGGATATTATAAATCATGGTGAAATGATAGAAGGCACTTCTCTTCTTTTAGAAGTGTTTGTTCTTGCAAATAATAGGAATCTTTCTGGTAGTGACAAGTAACTGATAACTGAGTACGGAGTAACCAGCAACCTAAAATGTAGCACAAAGTCTTGAGCTCAACTTCTCAAGAGTGAAATACGAAGAACAATGGGGGCACAAAGTTGTCCCAAGGTTCTTTACATAGAAATAGAATATAAACACACACTAAAGATAACTATGATAGCATAAAGTCTTAAAGTAGTTGGCTTCAGGACACCTTCCTTATCACTTCCACTAGCTCTACTTGTTAAATTGCATAAACAAGAATACATTTAGGAAATAGACATAAGAACAATCTCCTAGAATGATACAAGCTATAACAGCACAAAGTCTGAAAGTAACTTGCTTTCTGATTCAAACAAATAAATATGATAAACAATTCTAAGCTCAAAGTCTCAGTGATGCCTTTCAATTTGGGTAGAGTTTTGCTTTTGGTAACAGGAAGATCTCCCTAAAACAATAAAAGAGATTATAATATATATCCACCAAGCAAGGCTTGGTGCTCTTTCCCATGGGATGGCCCATGCTACAGTCAACACCTTTAATGCACTTTCAATTTTGTCTAAAGGGACCATGCCTAGAATAGTGCATTGCCTTAACTATGGCATGTCCATTCATCTAATATGTCTCTTCCTGAGTCTGGATCATCTGGTCTATCCCCTCTGACATCTGTGCAGTTGTCAATTTTGTCTTTACTCCAAGTGAGACAAACAAGTGGAGCCTTTAATGTTTGCAAGCCAAAATATCTGCTTAGTGGATTGTTCCACCTACTAAAATTACTTATGCATAGATATTTCAGGCTTTTCCCTCTTTCTACTTTTATCTTTTCTAGCTTTGTCTCTTCCTAGAATTTAAGCTCTCAGGGCTACGTTCCAAGCTTTATTGGCTCTTTACGCTCCTTCTCTTAGTGGTTCTTCCTTTTGGCCTTGGCCTTAAGGGCTTTGAATTCATTTGGGTCTGTGCTTAAATCTACAAGGATCAACGGCTATTTTGTTTCCATGAATTTGATATCTTCGGGCCCGTCATAGTTAGGAAACTAATGGCTAGTTCATAGTGTTTAACTTTGACGTGTGTAGGCTCGTCATATTCCTTGGTAATTCCTTTGGCTTTCTTGTTTGATCCTTCCTAAATTGGACCTACCCTTCGGGGTCTTGATAAAGGTCCCTTTTTTTTAGTGAGAGCCCCTTGCAAGGGCACATACCCTTCAGGCGGTCTTCAGATGGCCTTCAGGCTTCTTTCTCCTCGGTGGGTTTTTCCTTCATCAGCGGACTTTCACTTCAGTCTTTTTCTTGCCAAGCTTTTCCTTTAGACAAAATGTTTGAAGGAAAGCTTCTTTTCCTTAGCTATTTTAATCATTCCAATTTCTTCAGGCTTTCTTCCTAAGTGAATTCCTTCGGACAAAATGTCTGAAGGAATTTTTCCTTGGTCATTTTCTTGGGGAAAAACCTTTTCAAAGGAATTCTTTTGGCCTCCTTCACTTAGTCATTTCCTTTAGCCTTTGAACAAATCTGAAGGAATTCTATCTTTTCTGCCTTCACTCACTACCCTTCGCAAGGGCACTTATTCCTTTGGCTTTGGGGCAGCCCCTTAAACCTACCAATTCAATCAACCGATTGAACCAACTTTAGTTTAATAGTTTAATGGTTCAATCAATTCAATCTCTTAATTTGGCTAAGTCTTTTGATTGCTCGAATAAAATGTGTTGAACCATATGGCCGTTGAACCTATTGAACCATTGAATCCGTTGAACCAACCTTGAAATCACCTAAGTTCTGAGAGCTTGATTCTTTCCTACAGAGTCCATAGAAATCAACCTGTGAAGTCCGTAGAACTGAGTCCGTAGTTTTCTCCAAGTCTTCTCTCAAGCCTTGAAATAGTCCGTAGAAATGAGCCTGTGGAGTCCATAGTTTTAAGCCTATAGAGTCCATAGTTTTAAACCTATAGAGTCCATAGTTTCAAGCTTACAGAGTCTATAGATTTCTTCTTGTAGAGTCCATAGATTTTTGAGAAAGCTTTGAAAAATGAAGAACTTGAATGCTCAGAATAATTTTTGAAAAGGGGAGAGGATTTTGGTCTATTGAACCAAAATAGTTCATAGGTTGTTCCAAAAATGAGTGACATTTTTGGGGACAACAAACAATACCATCATCTTCACAATCATATTCTGAGTCACTATCTTCACTCTCATTTGATGAGCTATAATCTTCTTTATTATAGAGACTCTTATTATTCTTGAAGGACTTCTTCTTATTGTTATACTTTCTAAATCCTTTCTTCCTATATGTCTTCTTGTCTTCATCTTGGCCTTCACCATTATCTTAATCACCATTATTCTCATGCTTATGAGGGCACTTACGATCAAAATTTCTTATCTCTCCATAGTTGAAACATTTGAAGGGTAGTTTACCCTTATACTTCCCTGAGCCTATATTCAATTTCCTAGTAATCAAAGCAATGAATTCATCCTCATCAATATTAGATATGTTATCCTCTTTGGGTTTCTTACCTTACAACTTGTTCTTAGGCTTCATCTCTATCTTGAATGCTCCTTCCTTCTTTGGTGGTATATCATCATTTAATCTCATCTCATATGTAGTAAGGGTGTCATGTAATTGATCCATCTTCAATTGAGTAAGGTCATGAATTTATTATATAGCAGATACTTCTAGATCAAAATTGAGAGATAGAGACCTTAATACCTTTTGGAATATAGTATCCTCTTCAATATTCTCTCCAAGACCTCTGATGATGTTTGTAGTCTCATCAAATTTTTATAGAAAGGATGGCATAGAATCTTCTTCCTTCATCTTGAGACTTTCAAATTTCCTTTTGTGAGTCTACAACTTAGAAAGCTTGAACTTTTAATCTCCTTCATAAATGATATGCTTTTGTCCCATATCTCTTTAAAATATTTACAATGAATTACCTTGGTGAACTTAGTCTTTATAAGACCATAAGTGATAGCATTCATTGCCTTAAAATTATTCTCAAATAGCTTACTATCTCCAGCACTAGATGGAGGAGTAGTAGGAGTAACATAACCATCCACAATAGATTTCCATACCTCAAACCCTAGGGACATAATGTGTGTCCTCATCTTTGCACTCCAGAAATCATAATTGGATCCACTGAACATTGGTGCTTGCTTAGCAAATAAACCTCCTTGATGACTTCCCATATTATATCTTGGATTACCTTCAAGCTATCAAGACTTTACCAAAGTACCTACTCTGATACCAATTTTTAGAGTTACAATCACTAAGATGGGGGGTGAATTAGTGAGCCCAAATAATCTAACTTCAATTTCAATCACTTTCAAGTTATTAATCAATTACCATAATCATTCATGAAGCATACACATAACTCATAGCAATGAGCAAGAGAGATAATGCAAAATCAATTACATAATACATGACATATGTGGGAAACCCTTTTGGGGAGAAAACCCACTAGAACCTACAATTGGACTACTTTCCTATAATAAAAATAACCAATTTAAACTATCTACAAGTGATCAAGGAACTACAATCCCTTATTTAATAAGACTACAATCCCACAAGGTGTTACCACACATGTCCAGCTAAGCTACAATAATAACCAGACCTCTAGCAAGTTTCACCTTATAAGGAGGTTGTAACCCCCTTATATGTTGAGCTACCATAAAAACACATATGAACACATTCACCTTTGAACTGATGTCTTCAACACCTGATGATAGACCTCTAATCATAACTCTTCATCTTCATTCATACTCAAATAGCAAGAGCACTATTCTACCAATAAAATTATGACCTACAAGTCATACAAATAGTCCTCAATCTATTCTACTCACCAAATCATCTAATTTTTAGTCTACCTCTCCTTCTCTCCACAATTCACACACATAAGCCTCTCTCCAATCTCGCACAAGTCTCACTCCAAGTCTAGAAACCATCATCTTTGGTTCCACTATTTATAGATCATACATGATAATCAATGCCTTGTTCAGCCATTAGGCATACCTTAACCCTTAGTGCATATATTTCATCTAGACATAGCTCAATACAATCTTCAAAGGTCATCCATATCATCTATGGGTCACCCTTAAGCAACTACACCTTTTAATAAGGCCCTTGTAGCTCTTATAGGACTCATAGAGACCTATTCACCCATTTAACACATCATCAAGAAAAATAATAATATAATACCACATCTATATACATAGTTCCACTACACATGACCCCTTTTTCATCCTTAAATGCTTATAGACATCATTTCACTCTTTTATCCAAGCTCAATCAACTCAAATACTGACCTAGTGTATAGGAACATCATGAAAAAAAACATAGTCAACTTCTTAAGCATTGTTCAGACTCAATATAGATTGATCACACCTCCAAAATCCACACATATCATCCTTATGGAGTCTAAAACACTCTCCAATAACTAATACAACATGAGACATCAAAACATCATTAACATAAGCTTGAACATCCTTCCTGGGTCACTTGCAGGACATACATGAAAACATAGTCAACTTTGAACCTCAATATCTTTGATTGTACATAATTATTTAAGATGTTCAAATCTATATTTCCATATTCATATTAAATTCCTCTATAACTTTTATTTTTACTCCATGGTCAAATTCTACATAGATTAAAAGTTATGGCACAAAAACTAGGCATTGATCTTTCCCTTATTAAATTCAAATATTCAAATGTAAATGGTCACATTTAAACCTTGGTCACTTTTTACATATCTTGTGTCCTTATTGCTTAGATCAATCATGCACTATCTATCTTATTTTAAGTCAGTCTAACTTTACCTTTTGGCGCTCATTTTTGGATCTTCATCTTGACTATTTAACTTAATGCACTCTATCAATCTCTTGTATGTAGCTCAATCTTTATGTCTACTTGGCGTTAAACATCAAACACTTGTCCTCATCTCATTTCTTCCAGACATCTTATAATGAACATGTTATGTTGATCCTTTTGTAAGGAACTTGATATTTTCTCAGTTTAATCATTGAACACTTTGACCCATTTGACTTACTGTGCATCATAAATCTAGATGTATGAACTCTTATGAACCATTAATCCTTAGAAAAAGCTCGATCTTTATCTCTGCTCAATGTTAAGCATCAAACACTTTGTCATTATCACATATAATATCAAGGAACTTCATCCACTCACTAAGAAACCTCCATTACATCACCATGACATCATTTACAACTCTTCAATAATCTCCCCTTTGTTATTGATGTCAACAACCATCATAAAGCAATATACAACTCACCGTCCTTCTCTCTCTTCAAGCACTCTCACAACAGGAACTTTCTCTCCCTTTGACACAATGACAAATTGAGCACCAATTAATCCTAAGGACCTAAAAATACTACCAATAGGATAGGACCATCATGTAAATATGATACAAACTCCCCCTTACCTTGAGCCTACCTCTTCTTGCCTTGACAAACTTCCTCTTGCTCCATGCCAACACTCTCTTCAACCAAGCACTATAGTCAATGAATAAAAAACACACAAAATATAGAAAATTGATGGAAATCACCAAAAAACATCTAAGAGGGACTCCCCCTAAGATTTATAAGACATTGAATATCTTGATTATCTTCATATCTCCACATACCATGAAGAACCACCACACATGCTTATTAGCCTTCTCTCTCAAGCAAATACAAGGACCATCAATAGAACTTCATTCCACTCACCAAATAGAAAAAATTCTCTCAACCAACCTAGTAACTCTCTATGAAACAAATATACCTTTTTCTTTTTGGAGAAACTAATCAAAAAGCACTCTTTTTCACACTAGGCTTATCTAGTCTACTTGTAGCCCTACCTAGAACTTGCAGATCCCACAACATTTATTAGACACACTATCAAGACCTAAAACATCATATCTAAAGCACTCTCATTTTCCCCATAAATCACAACAATTTTTTCCACAAATATTATCCTCTTTAACATACTTCCTTCACAAACCTACTGGCCAATTAGCCCTCCATATTGATAAAAACTTGAATAACTTGAGAACCACAAGCCTTCAAATCTTTATGAAGCTTGATTTGATAACCCATTTGGCCCATTAAACATATTAATAAATCTTATACCTTGACTCATAATTCAAACCACTTTTCTATCATAGCCCAAAACCCTAGAAACTCAAAACAAATAAAGTCAACAAACCTCCTTTTGATCAACGTCCAACTCTAAAACTTATTGTATACCTAGAGATGCCCATCACTCACTTATAGACCAAGATTTAAACCTTCACACTTTTGGGAGTCTTTAATTCCTATAATCCATTTTAGGCCTACTTGCCCTTAAACCAAAAATTGAGGATATTGAGAGCACTCAAAAAATCTTCAATTTATCTTCAACATAACTTTACACACAAAAACACATGGAACACATCACAAAGAAGTGCACATACCTTTTTTATTACCAAACCCTACTTGGTATTCCATCAATCTCACTAAGCCACCTGGAAATACTCATTCTAACCCTATATTATAGCTCCTTCACAAATATCTAGAATAAGCTCATGATTTTGTTGATCCCCCTTAACCAAAGACCTTATCTTATTGGAATTATCATTTTGAGCACACCAACTTGCTTCTCCATAATAAAATATGTCTCCTAAGAAGCATTGGTAGAGACACCCTACTTCACAATGTCCTAGAATAATGTGAAACCAAGAGTTTCCCACAACTTCTCATATTCATTCTCCTCCTTGGTCATCTAATACTTGCAGTTCTTCTTCTTATTATTATGCTTAAGCAAAGCAACATGCTTATCCACCAAAACATTCTCCTTATCTTCTAAGATTGAATTGACAATGCATGGAGACAACATAGATTCATGACATACCTTTTCATCTGAAGAAACCACTTTAGAGTTTGGAACCTCATCACTAAGCACAGACAATTGATATTCTTTGCATGATACATGCTCAAAAATGGTAGGATGTTCACTTGGATCCATATATACCTTAGGACAATGAGAGCCCTTGGCACTCTTTAACTTTTGAAGCACTCTCTACCATAATAAATATTTACTTAGACCTACAGTCTCATAATGACTCATACTTACCATCATTCGCTTCTATGAGTTGACTTACTTTCTTTCTTACACTCTAGGATCCTGATTAAACCTATTTTGGCTTGTATACCTTTGCTTGTAGAACCTAGTAATGTGAGCTCTCTATTCACAATTGTAGTAAACCATACTCCTTGATGAAAAAGGAGTTTGTCTTATTGTGTTTGAATATAAATTTGTAATATGTCATTTGTCATGAAAAAAAAAAAATAACCTCCCCTTTTTGAAGAGGAATCACCTTGTCTAATCTTATGTGGACAATGGTTTCCAAAGTATCCCACATCAAGATAGTTGAAGCACTTAATTTTTCTCACTCATTTTGACTGATGACCTCCATCATAGTCCCATGCAAACTCATTTCTAACAGGTCTCTTGCATTCTCTAACTCTATGCCCAAATTGATTACATGTGTAATAGTAACCATTAAATCTTGCATACCTCATGGAATTAGTTTATGTGATCTAATTTGTCTTCAAAGACTGATCCACCTTATTTTTATTGATATTCATTTCAACTTGAGTAACAACATTGGGCTCTTCATTAAAACCCAATCCAAATCTATCACTGTCTAATTTTTTACTCTCTACGAGATCATCCAGATCATTAAGTCTTTTATCAAACTTGACAAATGATTTCACCTTGCTTGTATATTTCTCTAACTCATATTTCAAATACACAATCTCATAATCATATCTTGAGCATTCTTCTTCTTTAGCATTTAGACTCTTAGACATAGATCCCAACTTAGAATTAAAAAACATGATAGCACCTTCATACTCCCTAGAGTCTTCAACTAATCTTGCCTCAAACACACTAAACTACTCCTCATAGTCCTTGAGTTTAGATTTCATCTTCTTATTGATCTTCTTCTCAATCTTCAGTTCTTTAAAAGCATTCATTAATATAGTCTCATATTCCACCTCATCTTCATCATCATCTAAATCACTCTAAGTAGACACCTTCTGATGTGAGAAACTTCCTTCCTCATCTATAAATATGGCTTCATCTTCAATAGGACCATCATCTTCATGATCATATTCTGAGTCATTGTCTTCACTTTCATCTGATGAGCTTCAATCTTCTTTGGTGTATATACTCTTCTTATTCTTAAAGGACTTCTTCTTGTTATACCTTCTAAATCATTTCTTATTATATGTATTCTTGTCTTCATCTTGGCCTTCACCATGCTCTTAATCACTATTATTCTCATTCTTATGAGGGCACTTATGATCAAAATGTCATATCTCTCCACAGTTGAAACATTTGAAGGGTAGTTCACCCTTATAGTTCCCTGAGCCTGTGTTCAATTTCCTAGTAATAAAAGTAATTACTTCATCTTCATCAATGTTATATATGTTATCCTCTTTGGGTTTCTTGCCTTGGAACTTATTCTTAGGCTTCATCTCTATCTTGAATTTTGCTTCTTTCTTTGGTGGTATATCATCATTTACTCTCATCTCATATGCATTAAGGGTGCCATGCAATTGATCCATATTCAATTGAGTAAGGTCATGAATTTATTCTATATCAGATACTTTTGGATCAAAATTGAGAGATAGATACCTTAATACCTTTTTGACTATATTACCCTCTTCAATATTCTCTCCAAGACCTCTGATGATGTTCGTAGTCTCATCAACTTTTTATAGAAAGGATGCCACAGAATCTTCTTCCTTCATCTTGAGACTTTCAAATTGCCTTATATGAGTCTACAACTTAGAAAGTTTGGCCTTTGAATTTCCCTCATAAATTATCTACATTTTTTCCCATATCCCTTTAGCATATTCACAATAAATTACCTTGGTGAACTTAGTCTTTGTAAGACTAAAAATAATAGCATTCATTGCCTTAGAATTATTATCAAATAGATTCTTGTCTATATCACTACATGGAGGAGTAGTAGGAGTCACATAACCATCCATAATAGATTTCCATACATCAAACTCTAGGGATGTAATGTATGTCCTCATTCTTGCACTCCAAAAGGCATAATTGGATCCATTGAACATCAGTGATTGCTTAGTAGATAAACTTCCTTGATGACTACCCATATTGTATCTTAGATTACCTTCAAGATATCAAGACTTTACAAAAGTACCTACTCTGATACCAATTGTTAGAGGTATAATCACTAAGGGGGGGTGAATCAGTGAGCCCAAATAACTTAACTTCAATTTTAATCACTTTCAAGTTATTAATAAATTACCATAAGCATTCATAAAGCATACACATCATTCATAGCAATGAATAAGAGAGATAATGCAAGATCAATTATATAACACATGACATATGTGGGAAACCCACTTGGGGGAGAAAATCCACTAGAAATTACAATTGGAATATTATCCTACAATTCTAATAACCAATTTAGACTAGATGTAACTGATCAAGGAACTACAATCCCTTATTTAGTGAGACTACAATCCCACAAGGCGCTACCACACCTATCTAGCTGAGCTAAAATAACAACTAGACCTTTATTAAGTTTCACCTTGAAAAGAGGTTTTAACCCCCTTATATGTTGAGCTACCAAAACAACACTTGTGAATACATCAACCTTTGAATTGATGTCTTCAACACTTGATGATGGACCTATGATTATCACTCTTCACCTTTGCTCATACTCAAATAGCAAAAGCATTATTCTACCAACATATTATTGACCTATAGGTCATACAAATAGTCCAAAATATATTATACTCATCTACTATTCACTCTACCTCTCCTTCACTCTATAATTAACACATAGAAGCCTTTCTCTAATCTCTCATAAGTCTCAATCCATGTCTAAAAACCATCATCTTTTGTTCCAATATTTATAAAGCATACATGATAATCAACACTTTGGTTGTCCATTAGGCATTCCTTAACTATTAAGGCATCTATCTCATCAAGACACATCTCAATACAACATTCATTGGTTGGCAATAGCATCTATGGGTCACCCTTAATCAGTTGCACCTTTTAATAAGGCCCTTGTAGCTCTTATAGGTCTCATGGAGACCTATTCACCCATTTAACACATCATAGAGAAAAATAAGAACATAATACCACTTTAAAATACATATTTCCACTCCACATGACCCCTTTGTCATCCTCAAATGCTTAAAAACATCATTAAACTCTTTTATGTAAGCTCAATCAACTCAAACACTAACCTGGTGCATAGGAACATCATGAATGAAAACATAGTCAACTTATTAAGCATTGTTCATACTCAAGATAGATTTATCACACCTCTAAAATCCACACATAACATCCTTATGGAGTCTACAACACCCTCCAATATCTAAAATAACATGAAACATCAAAATAGCATCAACATAAGCTCGAACATCCTTCTCGACTCACTTGCAAGATATACATGAAAACATAGTCAACTTTGAACCTCAATATCTTTAACTATACATAATTACAGATATTCAAATATAAATTTATACATGTTCTTTGAATTACTCTACAAATTTTCTTTTTCCTACATGGTCAAATTCCATATAGATTGAAAGTTATGGCTCAAAAACTAGGCACTTATCTTTTCTTTATTATATTCAAATGCAAACGGTCACAATTAAACTTTAGTCACTTTTCTTGCATATCATGTCCTTAATATTTAGATAAATCATTTACCATCAATATTATTTTAAGGAAATCTAAATTTAACTTTTAATTCTCATCATTGGATCTTTATCTTGACTATTTGACTTAATGTGCTCTATCGATCTCCTGTATGTAGCTCGGTCTTTATCTCTACTTGACGTTAAACATCAAAAACTTATCCTCATCTCATTGATTATATACATCTTAGAATAAACATTCTCCATTGATCCTTTTTTAATTAACTCAATCTTTCCTCAATTTAAGCATCGAACACTTTGACCCATTTGACTTAGTGCACATCATAGATCTAGATGTATGAACTCCCACGAACCGTTGATCCTTAGAAGAAGCTTGATCTTTATATCTGCTCAATGTTAAGCATCAAACACTTTGTCATTGTTACATATACTATTAAGGCTCTTCATCAACTGACCAAGACACCTCCATGACATCACCATGACATCATTGACAACTCTCCAACACATGTTATGTCCTTTCTTAACCTATCCAATCATGATGCCAATAATGTAAAATATCCAACTTAAGGTTGTAAGGTTCACAGTGGGGGAAGATATATATGACCATATATTGGATGGCATCATAGGATGATCTTTATTCATTAATAAAAATTCTAAAAATATCAAAAAATATTCAAAAATACAAAAATATTTTTGGCACCTACATGTTTTATTAGATCCTTGGCATCTATGTGTTAGTTCTATGTTGAGGGACAGCATATCATTTACTCCTGCATACACATATATAGGCATACATAAATACATGGTAAAATTATGGGTGTTGATATTTCTTCTTCATGTCACTATCATGTTAGGTGAATCCATATTCTATGATCTTGATACACATAAGTTATATGATTTGATGATCACTCTACACTATCATGTTTGAGCTTACATATGTACTTACACATGCCTTATCCATGATTATATCTTTTACATGGTACTTGATATGTTATATGCTTGACATTTTTTTCTAACACATTTGATCCATGGGCCACTATAACATGTTAATGTTAGTTTCTTATGCTTTTTCTTTATACACTTTCTTGAGTGTTTTGCCTTTGGTATTGTCTTATTTTTTCATGCATTTGAATATGCTCTACTGTATGTGGCCCTTTTGCCTATGTTTTATTTATTTGACATTTTAATATGTCATTACTTGTTAAATAAGCATTTGAATATGTCATTCCTTTATTTTTTGGACATTTTACTAAGTCATGCCCATTCGATTTTGTGGCATTTGAAAATGCCCCTTATTTGTGGTCTCCTTGGACCATTGTTTTTTGACTTACTTTTGAGTGCTTTTGTTGTGTGTGTTTATTTACTTGTTGAGATTATATTGTTATTGGCTATACATTGACATTATCTTTATCATGTATCTTATGCCTACATGTGATCACTTGGGTTCTATTAACTTCAATGATATATTTACCTAGACGTGTTTCTTTTTATATGCGACATGGTTACATTCATATATTTTACAATTTGCTTACCCTTTTAAGGTGAGGTAACTTCTAGGTATTATTTCTCCCTCACCTCAAAAGAGGGGCATATTATTGGGGGCATGATTTGGAAGCATGTTTTCCAAACTTTTCATAGTTCTTAGATTTTGTGGGAGCATGTCATATGGACATGGCTTCCACACATTCATAGCTTCTAGATTATAGTGGGGACATGATAAGGAAGCATGTTCTCCACATTTATTTAGTTTTTGGCACTTGTACCAATTTACAAATTTAGTTGGGGCATGTTATATGGACATAGCTTCCACACATTCATAGTTTTTAGACTCAATGGAGGCAAGATTTGGAAACATGTTCTCCACATTCATTCATCATGGTACTTATAATGATTCATAGATTCAGTAGGGGCATGCTTTGGAATCATCTTCTCCACATTCATTTAGTATGGTACTTATATAGAATCATATATTCAATGAGGGCATGATTTGGAGGCATGTTCTCTACACCTACTCAATATTCAGTGTCTCCAATTTATAGTGAGGGCATGTTTTGGAAACATGTCCTCCAAAATAGTACTTATATCAGTTTTATATTTCTCCATATATAATGGGGGCATGCTTTGGAAACATGTCCTTCACACTTACACAATTTTTTGAATTAGCCAAAGCACATAGGTATATGATTCAAATACACATTTATGGCATAAATTTATACATGGTACCATTGTTATACATAGTTTTAGCATGAGACATATCTAAGGTCCATATTTTATGCAACATGTGCCTAATATTATAAAATCCAAATCAATCTCAGATTCCAAAACTATTACATGTATTAACACCTTATAGAATTTTATGTACTTTAGTAAGCCAATATAATGGAGTAGTTGGTTCACCTTTTGGTATGGTTTAGGTTATTAAATAACTCAATATTTCCATTAAAAAACTCCTAACTCATAAGAATTCTCAACAAAGATAACTACACTACACTACAAGGATAATTCCCACCGCACTAGGTGATGCCATCCATAAGTAGTCTTTTAGGATTCCCTCCCATAAGACATAAAACTCTACCTAAAATGCATATACTCTTAAATGAGAAGCATCCCATGTTTTTTTAATTTTCATAATACAAAACATAAGTGGTGTATGTGACTTGATTATTAATTAAGGATGTAATGATCCTTGAGGTGTTTGATCTAAATGATCAAAAATATGGTAGCAATCTCTTCTTCGTGACTCAAGAACTATGTTATACACTATCCTACCCAACATCGTATAAATCCATCACCATCAAGACACTCGATAACTAACCTTTTAATAACTCTAAGAGTCTATGGGTGATCCTAAGGGTACACACTCAATGAACTACACAATATTTCATCCATATAGGTAAACATAATTCAAGAATCATGGATGTATATTAGCTACATTAGTCATTAATCCATACATGAGGATATAATAAATATCAAAAATCTAACCATGGTGTAATATGATTCTACATTTAGGCACTCTAAGTCCAAAATACACTAGACTTAACCAGTATAATATTATATTCCACTAGGTTTTCCATACGTGGGTACAACCTGTGCTCTCACATCCTAAGGGTTTTCTTACTCAATAGAATGTTCTTTAAGTACATCTTGGTATATTTCATATTCAAGGCCATGAACTTATAGCTCCAAGATTGAAATTTGATCTTTGGTTTTGTTCATAGTTGCAATAATCTGATCTAACTTTGTTGATTGCTCAGTGATAAATCGGTTAGGATCAGATGGAGGGTTATTGTCACAGACATTTGAAAGACCCTCTTTGAAAAATCTAACTCTCACCATTCTCTTTTATAATAAAAAAATTATAAAAAAACACTATTGGACTCATTAGGTCATAAATTTTCAGCCATAGCTCTAATACCACATGTAACAATACCACTAGATTTGACATAGAAAACATGATCAATTCTTTCTTAATTTAAAACAATATATAATTTCAATAGATTTCACCATGATAATATAATTAGTGACCATATAAAATAATTTAAGTATAATAATTATAAATGAATAATGTGACATCATACATCATTGATCACTAACATCATAAGAAACACATCTTAATTAAATAATAAAAGGTAAATATAAATGTCCAGCCATGGCTGGTACAAACATATAGCCACTACTATCAATATACAATAAGTAATTACAGCTCATCAAGATGATTTTATAATAATAAATTCAATACAATGTACATATATAAGATACATATGTTCATGGAGCTTAAGTTCCCTAGACTCTAATATCTGCAGTAATCTCAAGTGTCATCTTCAAATAAGTACTGTTGTGGGGAGGGAGAGCATCATCCAAGCGCTTTTACACACCAACCATAGACCATCAATCCCCTACACAATTCTCATTAGGGAATGACCCTCCCTTCATGGATGAGCAGATAGTGATGGTTTAATAATCTATAGAGACAAGATAGTACCTGTGTGCTATATGATTTCTAAAACTAAACATGCAGTGTATCATAAAGAAACCTGTTGACCAAATTTGACTTTTAGGTCAAATTAGGGAACCTATAGGTAAAAATGTAAATTTATAGGTCTATATGGGGTATAAAATATTTTCATGGGGTGTTTTATAGGTTAATTTATGTCAACTAATGTAATATTAGATATGGTCAATTAGTTTTTATGTCCTTATATAATTTTTGGGTCATCTGAGGGGTCAAAAAGGGTGCAGTTAATGCTTTGTATGGATTTATTAGGAAATGTGAAAGTGTAAAAATGTTATTTCATTCCCCATGTGTCATTATAAGTCTTAAATAACTAAAACTATTGAAAATATGGTAGTTTGTTCAGAGAAAAGGTAGCTTTATTGGTAAAAAAGGAGAAAGTGGCATTTGTATGACCTCCTTGAGATGTGTGCCACTTGGAAAACATGGAAATTTGAATCTTAATATTCCCTAAAATAATTTCCACATTTTTTTTGATCTATAGATGTCATTTCTTTCTTAAGACCATTTTACTTCCTTTCCACCTTTCTAGACACATAAAAGTGACTTGCAGGTTTGTAGTTGGTATAGCCAGTAGGAAGAGTTTCAAGTAGAATGATTTTGGGAGATTATTTTAAACTTAGAGACCTTAATTTTCATATAAATAAATTTTATAATGATCAATTTTTATTTATGAATCATCTATTTTAAGTTGACTATTCAAATTTACCTATCAATATGTGCACCCTTTAGGTTTTGGTCTTGTTTGGGAAAGTCTATACAGTCTATCTTCTAAGATTGATTCCATATCATGTTATCTTAATTATCCAATTCACCCCACACTTTTTTTCATTTTTCATGAGGTTTTGATATGCTAACCATCTCAATTTATAGGAAGATACAATTTTTTGAGTTATGGGTAGTTTTCACCATTTTCAAGAGTTTTGTGCTTTATCAATAAATTCATAAGGTTATAATATATTCATATACATGTTTTTAAGTTCTCATTGACCCCCATTTTCACCTTCCATCCAAGTCTCCTTGATTCTCATGGTTGTAAACCCATGCCTCCACCATGCTAGACCAGTCATCAAACCCTCCACCTACTCTATTCACATGTACAAGTGATTTTCATGTTAAAGGAGAAGGGTTAGAACTTTTTTCAAGTTTTCCTTGGTGGTAATTATGAATTTGAAGGTTTGGCATTGAGTTTGGTTAGTTCTTGAAACCACTCATCTACCCATGTTGCTCCATTTTGCATTTACTACCTACATACAGTCCATATGCACTTACAAGAGCCTTTGATGACATCATGTTGATATGGTTTTTAATCTCTTAAGACTGATAAAAGTGCATTGAAATTCTTGTTAAAGGCATAGAAGTGTCTAAAACCTTACACACTTTGTACATTGTCCTTCTTTGTACTCATTACCTGTGTGAAATGATCACCTACAAGTGGTGTCAACAGTAAGTTTAAGTGTCATATGGGTATATGAACTAATGGTAAAACATTCTAGGAATTTACAACATGTTATGTGAAGAATTAAAGATATTTTCAAGAGGTGGAGTGTCGAATGAAAGGATATATTGCTCTCAAGCAAAATAAGACTGTATTTAGGGATCTAGTCCCTAAAAAATCAAAATAGAGACCAAAGGGCTTCTTGAAAGCATCCTAAAGCATGGTGG
This sequence comes from Torreya grandis, assembly GCA_037957365.1. NCBI lineage: Eukaryota > Viridiplantae > Streptophyta > Pinopsida > Cupressales > Taxaceae > Torreya > Torreya grandis. The sequence goes on along the minus strand of JARHVA010001862.1, from coordinate 906,785 downwards.
TATATGGTCTTAAGACATATAATGAGGTTTATCTTATATTCCCTAGAATATACTATACCAATGACAAATATGGAGGTCAAAAAGTAAAAGGAGATAAGTTTTTGAAGGCCTCAAATATGCCTAAAAAATCACTGAGATACTTTATTGATGTCTACAAGCCTAAAGAGTAAATGACCCTTTTATTAATTGAAAGGAGCAACATTGAACATTGAGATGGGATACGATGTTTTCAACAAATGATATGAGGTCAAATATTTTGAAATCACAATAAAGGATCAGAAGGTTTCCTTGTTATCCCATGAATGTCTTGAGGTGTCCCTTGTATGAAAGATGCATACCTACAGCAGGGTTCGGTCAGTCACTCTAACTTTGATGCCTATTTGATGATTTGAGATCATATAAGGTGAGTTGTGAATAAATTAGACATTTTTTAAATAAAAATGATTCAAGATAGGTCTTTTATCATCTTGACCAGATCTTTTGAGGAGATAGACACCTATAAGGATCTAGGAGAACATGATTGTCTCAGTCAACAGTTAGGGTTGCTCAATCATTTTAAGAGGACTTAGTCTATAAGTTGAGGGTGTATATTGAATAATTTTAATGAGTTTCATGAAAAACCTATAAATTATTCACATTCTTCATGATGTAATGAACTTCATAAGATATAGGCAAGGCAAACTCACCTACAGGCAGTCAAGGTATACAAGACAAGGAGCTAACATGAGTTTTAGGGTTGGTTCTAAGACACTAAAGCTGATTAAAGGGTTAGGGAGAGTTTAAAATTGATGAAATTATATGTGACATATATATTTAGGTTTTTTTGACTTCATAAGGATAAATAAGATCAAAAGTAGCCTATAATAGGGGTCAAATAGGCAGGCATCTCAGTCACATAGTAGAGGTATTAATTGTGATCAAAGGAACTTACGCAAGGGATTTGAGAGGTTATAATGATGATTTAATATTATTATTACCTTAAATATGATAAATAATATCTCCATAATATATAATCAAGTTGAAATAACTTACACATACCTCTTAAAACCTTGAGTCAATAGGTAGTAGGGTTTGCAGGTAGAGAGCAAAGGGAGTATGGTCGAAGAAGCTTAGTCTATAAAAGGTGAGAAAGGTGAATCCTAAAAGTTTGAAATAATATTAAAATAATATACAAGGAATTTATTCATTGTTTCAAAGGCCTAATCATACAAATAACACCTACAGGCACCCTCAAAACAAGTATAGTCTGTAGTTTAAGGTAGTGAATGAAAGTTGAGCAATATGAGGTATGGAAAGTTAGAATGATTAATAGATATAAAACACATTAATATTGATCATGATATCATAATTGATTATAATTAACATGAAAAATAAGTATAAAATGATCCCAATCATGCATGACATAGTCCATATAGATAAAACCCTGCACAGTCCTTTCCCTAAGAGCCTGTCTTGAGTTTTGGCAAGTTTGGGGGATCTATACATGAGATCAAAGGCTGAAAATTTGTAGAGGGTAACTTTATGAAATAAATAATCCAATAAATTATTAATATTGGTATTATTAAATATTATATTTCCCTTTATTTTAGCTCAATAGAGGGCACTCCCTTTGTGCTTACAACCTACAGTTTTGAATAAAAAGACTGAAAAGTGGTGACCAAAAGATTGTATGACATTATATTAAGGTTATATAAGTTTTAAAACATGAATAAAAACATATATAACCAAGTAATAAATATGGAAACCAAATATGGCACCCTACACTCCTAAGGTTATAGTCATGCATGATGGGCATTTCTAGACCTAGAAGCCAAATTGATAGTCACTATCACTTCTCACATGAATGAAGATTTATAGTGGATGGAAAAAAAATTTATGGATCATAATATAGGTGTTTTATCTATTTATATGTAGGGTAACCTATAAAAACTCACCTTGAGCTTCAAAATCAAAATAGGTCTATTAAGCATGGTGAAGCCTAGTGCTTAAGTGGGAAGTTCGTCACACTTTTTGCATGAAGTGAGAATTAAAACATATTGTAACATGTTAAAAATGTTACTATAGGTATTATAAAATGTTTAACTTGTATGATAAGTCATAAAAATCCATTATTAAGCCCAAAACTCTCTCAAACATGTAGAAATGGTGAAAATAAGCTTGATAGGAGGATTTCTAATGCTCATATCTTACATGATGATTTTCATGGAGACAATATAAGTTTATAAGAGTTATATTATGTCCATAGAAACTAATTTGTGGAATTTTTTAGCATCTTGGATGTCAAAGTTTTATGAACCAAGCTTAAGACTCAAAGTAAGCATAAAACCCTACTTAACCCTCAACTAGGACCTGATGGAGAAGATGAGCTTGGAAAGTTATTAAAATGGAATATTTGAACTATAATACCTACTATAAGTTGAATAACACTCACTAAATATCCCTCCCATGCCAACTATCTATACGGACTTGTATGAATGGGGTGAAAAGTAGGATTTTTTTACCATTTTTGTGTTTTTTAGGTTCTATAAGGAGTCTAGAGATGAAACCAGATTTGGGTGAAATATTAATACTTATCATAACTCCACATATTAATTTAATTCCTTTAATAAACTTATAATTACCCCAACCAAGTGTTTCAACTCAGCTAGTCAAATCTGAAATATTGGACAAGCTAGTGAAGAAGAAAGAAAACTTAAAATGAACTCATTTTAAGGTGTACCTAATGTTTATATGGACATGGAGGGTCTTTAAATATGTAATTAACTTTATCCCATATATTTTCATGATAAAATAAAGGAATTTTGGAAGCCAAGTGTGCAGGGTGCATGGAAGAGCAGTTTCTTAGATAGTAGATGATGATGGTATACTTTCAGAGGTTTCCAAAAGACTAGACATGCAACCAATGCATGGATAATAATTTATGATATTATGCCCTTCCATTAAAATAATTATACCTATGACTCATTAGTTATGGGATGTCCAAATAGGGTCAATCATCCATGCAGTTTTTCTAAGCTAGAATGAGGAGTTTTGTGCCACTTTGCTAGACTTTGATGAATTGGATTGACATTTGTACTTCATTACCTTACATGGTTTGACCCATATCCTCTTAAAATTCATGTATAACTAATTTTATTATCTTAAAAATTGTCCTTGTGACCCTTTAACTTCTTTCTTCTTCTCTTTCTCACAAGTTCTATAAGAACTAGCCATTTTGGCATTGTTGGGATGTTCCACCTGAGTATAGAGAAGACCTGCTTATTTGTATAAATTTTGATCAATAAAATTACTAATTTTTACCTCTTATATGACTATACTTAGTGTTCTTTACTTGAATTTTAGGTTTTCTTAGCGAAGACTATGGATTCCTTAGCAAGTTATCACATTCTTCCACCTATTTGCAGCCTCTTCTTGCGGGGCATGTGAAGTGTTCTACGAGATGTACATGTTTAAGTGAGTTTTTATTTTCATTAGTTATATTCAAGGCCTTTTTTATAGTCCTCCTATCATAATACATTCATCCATATCCTCGTAATGTAATATTGATGCAAGAAAACTTAGATTGGAAAGGCATATGTTTTGGTTAGTTTCTTGGTCTCAAGTGTAGCATACATATGGTTGGAAGTCATCAGTAAATTTGGTGCATCACCTCCCTTATATAGTTTTTCTTTCAGTTATCCTTCTCCCTTTTCACCCCCAAAGTTAGTAGTAGTTACAATCCTAAGTGGTACATTAAGGGAGATAGCCCTATTTAGAGACTCACCTCATTCCTTAGGCTACCCACAAGCCTAGAGGTGATTCCATTGTGCCACTTGGATGAGGAGATATTTACATCTCCTCAAAGGATGTAAATCCAAATGACAACAAAATCCATTTTAATCAAGATATCACACAAACATGTAAATCATACACATGAAAAGACAATGTTTCACTAACATTACCTGGCCAAGGTTTTTAAATAGTTATTGATCTCTAGGATTAGTTAATTTAATACATACCACTTGATCAGATTACCTTCATCTAGAATTGTGATGCTATTAATCTAGTGATGTCCATCTCACTACTTACTCAATATCGATAAAGTGATATTTGGTTAACATATATATAATCAATAGTTTCAAATAGATTACTCCCTACTAGTAATAACAAAACATGCTAAACATAGGAATAGTCAAATACATACATTTAATCCATAAAACATATGAATGAATCTTTATAATATCATTTAGAATATAATTAATATGCAAACAAATAGAGATTATACCAACTAGGTATTATATATATATATATATATATATATATATATATATATATTAGGATGCATATTCTAATTTCCATAAGTAGACACAATACAATACTTCCTATTAACTATCATAAAACATTTTATTCATAAAAATAACCAACACACATACATTTAGTCTATCAAACATATGAATGTATCTAGACATAATAATTATAATTTGTACCACCTAGGTATAACATGCATTTAGATTATAGTTTTGAACTCAAATATTCTCTATGACATCCTATAATATCATAGTCCATTATTTATGAGCACAACTACACAATTATGAATAACCAAACTTACAATTTTAAGAACCAAATGTCTCATAATAATAAATAATAATCAAGCAAGTATGAGTTATACCACCTAAGTATACAGTATGTTTAAAATGCATACTACTATGACTTATAGGCATGCATCATGATGAAATAATATATAATATGTATTTTAAACACTTGTACATATTAATATACCCATAACATGTACTACACACAAGTTTTCATTATTGTAAAAATATATACTAATAGCCATAATGTTTTTAGAGAATCAGGTAACCAAGTTATGTCTCATGTGAACATAATATTTCATTAAAATAATAATTATATCTCTAATATGTTTTATTCATATGGTTTATAGTTTTCAAGACCCACAAGACCCTTTGACTTAGTTTAACCATCCATTTAGTTATGGGTTCAGGCATATGACCCAATACACCTATATATGTGATAATTTATATGAATACCTAAATCCATGTATAGATATATTTTCTATATGAATACCCTCATATCTATTAACTACATTTATACTATGTTTCACATAAAATTACTTACCAATATATAAATATGGTTTAAAAATTTCAACAGTAATTATAACTCCGATCAATGACTTAATCATTATAACTTTCCTTTTCAAAAAATACATTGGTGATCTATTATAGATATTAATACTCCCATAATATTAATTAACAAATTATCATAGGCAATAGGCTATATATACTCATATCAGATCACCATTATTTATAACATTCAAACACTCACAGTTTTTTATAGCCACCTATGCATATTATCCTATGTAAGTTTGGTTTTGTCGACTTGTTGTAAATAGTACTTACACACACTTAAAGATTTGAAACATGTTGGATCTGGAAAAGATATCACTATGTATGTAGATTTGAATATAGGTATCACATGTAAATGATGCCATAGAGATGAAATATTCCAAAATATTTAATGTTACACACACACACACACACACATAAATTTGGATCACAAATGAGAGATTTAATGTATAGCTCTTAGATACCACATATCGTAATTAGTCACTAATATATATATCCTCGACACATTTACTATATATTTTTTGTAAAGTACATAAATTCCACTCCACTATATCCCCCAGTATCCCCAAACCATACATATATAGTAAATGATAATGTCTTAATGTATTTACATACATATTTATTTATGTATATTTAGTTTAGAAGGGCAAGAAAACATAGACTTTTTATACAGTTGACACACCATATGTATATACTCATAATTAGTTATATTGTGCAACTTTTCCCCCCATATAATATAATTAGTTAAATATTAAATCCAACTATCTATATATATGTAGCACTACTATATGTAAGATAATTGGCACATAATTAATTAGATAAAGATACAGTGAAGTATATAATATGTTGCTCTGATATATATACATATTTATTTATCACCATATCTGGTGAATAAGGTGCAGTGAAATAATTGCCTAATCTAATTATCTACATTTATATATGTATTCATTTTTATATATATCCACTTGTATTATATAGTGAAATACATTGCATTATTTTTAATTAATTGAATGTTCACATTATTATATATAAAGTAAGATATACTATGCAAGGGTATATATAATATTTTATATGACAAAATATACAGCGCAAGAGGTATAGAGAAATATATTATATTTATTATGCATATGTATATCATAAATCTAATGCATCTTCATTATAATAATAAATATAAAGCACACCATGGTATATGTTTGCATACAATAATCACACTAAGTGAATTAATATCATAGTATTAAATCAAACAATTTACATAGTGTAGTAGGTGCAGTTCATTACAGGTCTCTAAGATATAATTCATTATTATTAAAGTGTAGAAACTGAAGTCTATTTCACTCAGCAAATGAAAACTTTATGACAATAAACAATGTAGATAGAAATCTAACAAATTAGCTTTAATATGTTGGATGGTGGAGCCTGATCTTATTTTAATGACCAGTTCTTGACAAGGGGGGTGTTGGGGGGAAATGCCCCCCACTAAGGTTGCCATGGGGGTCCAAAATATTGCATTATAAAATATTGTAATTTTGTAGTTAATCTGGATCATTTACTATTAGGTTTTAGATCTAACAGTAGAAACTAAGTTATTGTATTTTTTCCCTAATTTATAACCTTCCTTTGATATGAGGTCATTGTAATCAGGTGATAAATGTGAGAGAGTGAAAGGATATTGTAGTAGATGTATTATAGAGTTTTTCCCTTCATTTATTGGAATGAATAATAAGGACAGGCAGTTTCTATGTGGATGTAGCCCATATTGGGTGAACCACATTAAATCTATGTCTCTATTCTATTATGTTTTCTAAATTTTAATTCTATTTATATTTCATTATTATTGCTTGACATTCTATATTCTTAACAATTATTATCAAATCCAAAGGTTTATTTGGTAGATAATCTCGTATGAAAAGAGGTTTCCTGGTTTGAGTGGGAGTAATGGGAGAAGAAGGCAAGTTTAAGGTTAAGAAGTTTAACGACCAAAACTACTAGTTATAGAAGATGTAAATAGAGGACTATCTATATCAAAAGGATATTTTCCTACCATTGGGTATAATATCAAAGAAGTTGATGACTGTGAAAGATGAAGACTAGGAGGTTCTTGATAGAAAGGCGCTAGGAACAATATCATTGTGTCTAGCAGCATCAGTGGCCTTTAATATTTTTTAAAAAAATACAATAGTGGATGTGATAAAGGCATTAGATAGAGTGTATGAAAATCCCTCAACCTCTAATAAGGTATTTTTTATGAAGCATTTATTTAATTCAAAAATGTTAGAAGGTGGGTTTGTTGCTAACCATTTAAATGAATTTAACATGGTCACAAATCAGTTAAGCTCTATGGGAGTAAATTTTGATGATGAGGTTAGGGATATTTTGATTATATCTCTAGCTCAAACACTTTAAATTTTGATGATGTTATTAGTGTTATACTTAGTGATGAAATACGATGGAAAAGCATAGGTGAGACATCAAGTAATGCTTTGACTATGGAGAATAGGGGAAGACAAAAGGATAGAGGAAAGGTCCAAAGGAATCATGGGAAGAAAGGACACCTGAAGAAATATTATTAGTCTTGAAAAGGAAAATAAGGAGATGGACAACAAGATAAAAACTAGGAAGCAAATGTAGAAGGTGATGTGTTACAAGATGCTTTAATACTTTTTTTAGATAATATTAATGATTATTGCGTGTTAGATTTAGGGGCTTCATTTCATGTTACACCCCATAAGAAATATTTTCAAGACTATGTTCAAGGTGATTTTGGGTAGGTTTATTTGGGTGATGGTGAACCCTATAAAATTTTAGGAAAGGGTAAGATATAGATAAAATTATATAATGAAAACAAATGGTTGTTGAAAGAGGTGAGGCATGTTCTTGAGTTGAGAATAAATCTAATTTTATTAGGGTAAATAGGAAGTGAGTTTTGCATAGTTACATTCGTATAAAATTCATGGAAGGTCACTAAAGGATCACTGGTAATAGCAAAAGGAGAGAAGTAGGTACATTGTATTTATCTAATGGTGATGTTGACTCTCATATTTTTCTAGCTTCTATAAAAGTCGATACAAAATTATGGCACTATAGACTTGGGCACATGAGTGAGAAGATGATGCAACTTCTCCACTCAAAGAATTTGTTGCCAGATTTGAAGAAGGTATATTTGGATGTTTGTGAGCACTGTGTGTATGGAAAATAAAAGAGAGGCAAATTTCTCAAAATTGAGAGGACAAAGAAGGATGAAAAGTTAGATCTTGTGCATACAAATGTATGGTGACCAGCTCAGGTATCATCCCTTGGTGGCTCTTCTTATTATGTCACTTTTATTGATGATGTAACTATATAAATTTGGATTTATCACATATGAAAGAAATTTGATGTTTTTGATACTTTTAATAAATCAAAAGCTTTGGTTGAGAATGAGATAGGAAATAAGTTGAAGTGTGTTAGATCAGATAATGGAGGTGAATAATATAGCAAGGAATTTGATAATTATTTTTCATCCTATGGGATTTGTATAGAAAAGACAATTTCCCAAACACCACAACAAAATGGTGTGTCAAAAAGGATGAATAGGACAATCATGGAGCGTACAAGGAGCATGATATTGCATGTAAGGTTGCCCTTACAATTTTGGGTAGATATTGTGGATACTATTATTTACTAAATAAATAGAGGGCCTTTAAGTTCTTTAGATGGTGGAATTCTAGAAGAAGCATGAATAGGATAAAAGGTAGATTATTCTTTTTTAAATACTTTCGGTTGTGAAGCATTTATCCATATCGATAAAGAAAATACAATAAAGCTTGAGGCAAAATCCAAGAAATATACTTTTATTTGATATGGAGCTAATGATTTTGGTTACCATTTATGGGATATTAAAAATTACAAAATCATTAGGAGTGAAGATGTGATCTTTAATGAAAAGGTCATGTATAGAGATCAATTTCAATAAAAGAAACAAGAAAAGTTAAATACATAATATGCAGTACTGATGAAATTACTGGAAATGAAATTCCAAAAGTGCTAGAAAATTAGAATGTGCAACAAATATAAGTACCTAAAACTCCTGGAAGTGTAGTGAGAAGATATATTAGAGTAAGTAGACTCCCTAAACATTACTCTCCTTCACTTTTTTTTTTAATAAATTGATGGTGGTTAGCTAGAAAGCTATGAAGAAGTAATGTAGGTAAAAACTAGAAATAAGTGGGAGCAAGGCATGAAAAAGGAGATGGACTTCTTGGTACACAACCAAACACGGGATTTGGTTTAGTTGCTTGTAGGTAAAATAATATTGTATAATAAATAGGTTTATATGTTGAAAGAAGAAGATGAAGGCAAAAAGAGGTACAAGGCTAGACTTTTTGTAAAGGGGTTTACACAAAAAAAAGGTATTGACTTTGATGAAATATTTTCTCTAGTATTTAAAATGATTTCTATAAGAATTGTTTTAAAATTTGGTAGTAGTAGAAGATTTGCACCTTGAATAGTTAGACGTGAATATTTCATTCCTTCATGGTGATTTGGAGGAAGAAATATATATGGATCAGCCAAAAATATATGAAGTCAAAGGTAAGGAGAAAATGGTGTGTAGGTTAAAGAAGAGTTTGTATGGCCTAAAACAAGATCCAAGATAGTGGTATTTGAAATTTGGCATGTTTATGATAGAAAAACATTATAATATATGTCATTTTGACCAATTTATTTACTTTAAGAGATTAGATAATGGTAGCTATATTATCTTGTTATTGTATGTAGATGACATGCTTGTTGTAGGGTCTAGCATGCATGATATAAATGAGTTGAAAAAAAAATTAACAGATTTATTTGTAATAAAGGATTTGGGTGCTGCAAAGTAAATCCTTGATATGAGAATAATAATAGATAATAAAAATAGAAAATTGATATTGTCTCAAGAAGAATACATCCAGAAGGTGCTAATCAGGTTCAATATGCAAGATATAAAACTTGTGAGTACACCTTTGGGAGGGCACTTCAAATTAAGCAAGGAACAATGTCCTAAAACACAAGAAGAAAATAATTACATGACAAAAGTTCCATATGCTTCAGAAGTTATAACTTTAATGTATGTTATGGTGTGTACTAGACTAGATATTTCACATGTAGTGGGAGTTGTCAGCAGGTTTATGAACAATCAAGGAAAAGAGCATTAAGATGCAGTAAAGTGGATTCTTAGGTACTTGAGAGGGACCACTGATATACATTTATGCTATAAAGGGTTATATGTTACCTTACAAGGATATGTTGATGCAAACATGGTTAGAGATTTAGATGGCAGGAGGAGCACCACAAGTTATGTATTCATTATTGGTAACACAATAGTTAGTTAGATTTCAAAATTGTAAAAGATAGTTGCTTTGTTAACTACAAAGATAGAATATGTTGCAGCTATAGAAGCTAGCAAGGATATGATATGGATGTAATGATTCATGGAAGATTTGAGGCATAAGTAAGAAGATTTTAGGTTGTATAATGATAGCTAGAGTATGATTCATTTAGCAAATAACTCAGCATTCTACTTAAGAACCAAACATATATAACTCGGGTATCACTTCATTCATTCATTTTTGGAGGATGGTCAACTAAAGTTGGAAAAGATACATAAAATTTAGAATCCTACAGATATGCTAACAAAGGTGGTCACTAAAGATAAGTTGGAGACTCGTTCAGATTCAATAGGTCTTTAAGGATAACGAGGAAGATGAGAAACATGTTAGGTTCAAAGTTCAAAGAAAATTCCAAGTAACAGTTATAGCAGTGGAGTTGTAACAATCAGTATCCAAGTGGGAGATTATTGGATGGTGGAGCCTGATCTTATATTAATGTCTAGTTCCCAACAAGGGGGGTGTGGGGGGGAAATGTGCCCCGCCCAATAGGGTCATCTGGGGGTCTAGTGGGGGAGATGAACTATTTTGGATCCACCCCTGGTATGGGTTTGAGGGAAGCACCCCTAAAGCAAAATTTTATGAAAAATTCATTGTAAAATATTGTAATTTCATAGTTAATATGGACCATTTACTATTAGGTTTTATATCTAATAGTAGAAATTAAGTTAGTGCATTTATACCCTACTTTATAACCCTCCTTTGATATGAGGGCATTTTAATCAAGCGGTAAATGTGAGAGAGTGAAGAGGATATTGCAATGGATGTATTTCGATTTTTTTCTTTCATTTGTTGGATTGAATAATAAGGACTGGCAATTTTTGTGTGGACATAGCCCATATTGGGTGAACCATGTTAAATTTGTGTCTCTATTTTGTTGTGTTTTTTGAATTTTAATTTTGTCTTTATTTCATTATTATTGCTCTACATTCTATATTCCTAACATAATATATCACCAGGCGTAATTTTTCATAATATAAAAATATACCACATACATCTATTAATACATAAATCTACCAAATCAGCTATAATAAACAATTTACTATTTGTACCACCAAGGTCCTTGTTGTTGGCTACATATCAGTATATAAATAGTATATTGTTAGAATATAATGGTATAACTCATGCTATGATATTATAATTACCAAATATTATATCTACCAAATAGTATAAATCCATTATAAACAATAGTATGGTGATATCTACCCCATAATTAATCATTATTGATTATTATATTTACTAAAGATTATTGTTGTTTGTAGCAAGAATATATGATACAATAGTATAACACTTAATAATTCACTATTGTTTATACACAGATTTTTATCTATATTCTCTTAGTTCATACAAACTCTTGCTAAATTCCAAACCATAATTTCAAGTACTTCACTTACTTGACAAAGCATTCCATGCTAAAATGGCTCCATCCATCAAATTTCTTCCACTTTGTGTTGTTCTTCTACTCTCCATATCCCACCTTCCTCTCTCTACCTCTCTCCCCCCCATTGCATTGGAGTTTTTCCTCTTTTAATGAGAATCTATTTTATTCTTTAACGTTATCTCTTTTTTTAAAAATATACTTTTTCTAATTTATTTTATTTATTTTACTTCACTGATTTTTATTTTACTTTTTTTTCTCTTTTTTTTGTTTTATTTCCTTTTTGGACACTTTATCCTATTGTATATTTTTATTATAACACATTTACTAATTATAATAAAATCACTTTATTTATAATAATATGACTTAAAATAAATAACCTTTTAAAATGAATAATCATAATGACTTATTAATAATAAGACTAATGTAAGGTCAATTTCATTTTGTTAACAAAAATGGTAAATCACACATATTGTAACTTAAACATGATGGTTAGGCAAGATACGATGATAATTAGGTATTAATCATGAAAATTTAACTTTCCTAATACATTAAGAATCATGAACTCAATGACACAACATACATTCAATCACACAAGATTAATTTAACATAGTGTTAAATTGAGCTAACACACAACTAGTATACAAAAATATTTATCCAAATGCACATAGTATCAAAAATGCACTAAGGCTAACCATTCAATTATGCATCTAATATGTACTAAATAATGTGGTGTGTGTAGGGTTCTAGATGATTTCTTTATCATATTCTAAAATCTCCATCTATGTCACTATCTTTGATGATGTTCTCCCTCCATCTGGCTCTAAGAGATGAGTCTCTCCTACGTCAACCTCAAAACAAGCAGGTATTTAGTCCATAATACTATGACATATTTTACATCATAAAATATAGTTAAAATAATAACTCATCATGATCATAATGTAAAATTACACACTATAGCTAACTCAAATCAATTAAATCATAAAATCTAAGTAGCATATAACTACCCCATAATAGCATATGACTTATAGCTTAGCTAATAATAATCAAATAAAATTATCAACTATATAAAATCCATGGATAATCAAGTAAGTTTACTTAATGAAGAATCAGGATATAACATCCTTCCCCCATAAAGCTTGTTATCATCTCGGATGACACTTATTCAAACATAAGTTTTGAATTAAAAACATTATTCATCAGAGAAGTAACATAGTATCAAGTATCAAATCAAGCAAATAAATTTGAAATTTTTAGGTAGAACTCATCATAGTTCTCCCAAGTAGTACTATTCTTAGAGTATTAGTCCTAAAAGACCCTACACTTTGACATCTCCCTATTATGTAAATAAAGCTTACAAGTGTCACTTACTTTTATTAGTTCTATCATAACCACCTTGGGGTCCATAACCGATAAGCCTATATGCTACAGGATTGACCACTTCTAATACCTTGAAGGGTCCCACATATCTCTATGAAATTTTCACTTACTTCTAAAAATCACATGAGATCATCATAAAGGCCAAAAATAATGGTTAATGAAAGTTCCACAAAGCCTCCTAATCCCTTTGCACATCTCTCTATACTAGATATTTTTTTCTCATTCCAGAGAAAAGTATTTAGGGAACCTGGAAAAAATGGTGTGTATAAGTTAATACCATTGCTACTCTGCATAGCTCCTAATAAGTACAACATGTCAACACTGTCGTTACTCCATGTAACTCTTAAAAATAATGATAATGAATAGGAACCAAAAATACTACATTTCTAATGTATACAAAATTAAAGAATAAATATTCCACAGTATATATGTGTATGGCCATACAACTAAATTTGACAAGTCTTATCTACCAAATCCTAGATTTGACAAGCTCCCCTTATCAGAACCAAACTTAATAATTATCAAGTCAATGTGAGACTAAATAGGATCCACTCCCATCTCTTAATAGTCACATTCCTAATTCACCACTTGTCCCTTAGGTCTCCATGACCTAATGTTCTCCAAAATGTGCACATGGTTCAATGAATCACATATCTATACTAATAGATATTAGAGAGAAATTATATACGCTAAATAATACAATATAGATCAATATCCATCATAAGAATAATCATACAAACATTTCATATTTGCATTAAGTTTTTATTGTCCAAACTTATCTAGTATCATTTTTCACATCTTAACCTATTCCATTATATTCATAGTTAAGAGAAAATAATGTTAAAATTAACATAACATACAAAGGCCAAGGATCACGCTGTCCTTACAACCTTATAAAAATAACAAGTGAGAAAAATGCCTCTCATCTTGCTTGACTAAATACATAAGTTATAAGATTTTCTTATCCCCTTAGATTAACAAGATGTTTCGTACATCCTATCTCATACTCACTCTATGCAAAAAGTACATAAATAACTCATTAGAAAACATATGTTTTAATAAGAAAGAATAATAACAATATAATCATGGGTAAATCATAACATAGTGATTATAATTAACTTATAAATCTTAATTTAGAACTAATATAAATTCAAGGTTCACCACTCCACGTGGTCTAAGTTCACAAGTGAATATTAAGTATCACTGGAAAGTGTAACTCTAAAAATACATAAGCAAAACGTAGTAAACTAACACCTCAACAAAAAAACTCATAAATACCCTCATATGGTATGAATAAAAACACCACAACCCAAGTTGTCAAAATCACTACAAACTTACCAAATTTGTAAGTGTAGTATCACAATCTGATTCCATAATTGGGAGAAAAAATATTAGCCACATAGATGCATCAGTCTATTTCATTCTTATAAATTCTCTATCAAAAATAATTATAAGACACTATCCCCATGAAATCCAAGTAATATTGTCAAAAAAACATTTTAGAAACAAGTTTCTAATGAAGAAACACTAAATCAACATTAAAAAAAATATGAATCCACTATGTGGGCTTATAATGATGCCAAAGGAGAGTGAGAGAGTAACAACTCACCTCTATGATATCTATGTGAGATGACACATCTTAATAATCCACATAAATATATGGGTTTCAATCCATAAACAAACTTCTAACTCATAGGAATTCTCAACAAAGATAACTCCATTCCACTCCAAGGAGAAATCCCATTGTACTAAGTGATGCCATCCATAAGCAGTCTTTTAGGACTCCCTCCCATAAGACACAAAAATATATCTAAATTTCTCATACTATTAAATTATAATAATCCCATTCTTTTTTACTTCTCATAATATAAAACACAAGTGGTAGATGTGACTTGATTACCAAGGATGTAATCATCCTTAAGGTGTTTGATCTAAAAGATCAAAAATATGGTAGGAATCTCTTCTTCATTACACAATAACTATGTTATTCACTAACATACCCAACATCATATACATCCATCACCATCAAAACACTTGATAACCAACCCTTTAACAACTCTAATAGGTACAGATGCTCTCAAGGGTACACGCTCAATGAACTACACAATATTTCATCCACATAGGTAAACATAATTATAAGAATCATGAATGTCTATTACATACTATATTAATCAATACATACCTGAGGATATAATAAATCTCACAACTCTAATCATGGTGTAACATGATTCTACACTAAGGCATTACAAGTCCAAAATATACTAGACTTAACTAGTGTAATACTATATTCCACTAGGTTCTCCATACATGGGTACCACTTGTGCTCTCTCATCCTAGGGATTTTCCTACTCAATATAATGCTCTTAAAGTATATCTTGGTATATTTACTATTCAATGCCATGAACTTTTACCTCTAGGATTGAAATTTGATCCCCATTTTTGTTCATAGTTGTGAGAATCTAATTTAACTTTGTTGCTTGCTCAGTCATAAATCAGTTAGGATAGATGGAGGGTTACTATCACAAATATTTAAAAGACCCTCTTCAAACACTCTAGCTTTCACCATTCTCTTTTATGATAACATAATGATACAAAAATTCTAGTGAACTCATTAGACCTTAGAGTTTAAGCCACAACTTTGATACCACATGTAACAACCCCACTGGGTTTGACATAGAAAACATGATATTTTTTTAATTTAAAACAACATATACTTTCATTAGTTTTTACCATGAGAATCCAATTAGTGTCCATATAAAATAATTTAAGTATAATAATTATAAATGAATCATGCAACATCATACATCACTAATCACTAACATCATAAGAAACACATTTTAATTGATTATAGGAGGTAAATATAGATATCTAGCCATGGCTGGTACAAGTATACAGCCACTGCTATCAATATATAATAAGTAAGTAATTATAGCTCATCAAGATAATTCAATAAAATGTACATATATAAGATACATGGATCCATAGATCTTAAGTTTTTCAAACTCTAGTATCTTTCGCAATCTCAAGTGTCGTCTCCAAATAAGTATTTTTGTGGGGAGGGAGAGCATCATCCAAATGCTTCTCCACACCAATCATGAAACATTGATTCCCCACACAATTCTCATCAAGGAATGTCCTTCCCTTCATGGATGAGTAAATAGTGACATTGTGGGAATCCAGAGAGACAAGATAGTACGTGTGTCATATGATTTCTAAAACTAAACTTGTGGATTATCATAAAGAAACCCATTATAATTAAGATATCATACAATCATGTAAATCATACACATGAAAATATAATGTTTCACTAACATTATCTAGCCAAGGTTTTCAAATAGTTATTGATCTCTAGGATCAAATAATTTCATACACACCACTTGCTTTAATTACCATCATTTTGCATTGTGATGCTAGTAAGCTAGTGAACTCTATCTCACTACTTATTCAATACTGACAATGCAAGATTTTTTTAACATATATATAATCAATAGTATCAAATATATTACTCCCTATTAGTAATCACAAAACATTCTAAACATAATAATAATCAAATACATACATTCATCTAACATTTTAATGAATCTCTACAATATCATTTATTACATAATAAGCAAACAAGTACAGATTATACCAACCAAATATATATATATATATATATTAGGCTATATATTCTAATTTATAAAAGTAGAAACAATAATATACTTCATACTAACTATCACAAAACATGTTATTCATATAAATAACCAATATGCATATATTTAGTTTGTAAAATGTATGAATGTATCTAGACATAATAGTTACAGTTTGTACCACCTGAGTATAACTGTTAACCAAATTTGACTTTAGGTCAAATTGGGGCACCCCTAATTAAAAACTTTGACCTTTAGATGTTATACGGGGTTAAACATTATGTCAAATGTGTTTTATAGGTTAATTAATGTCATTTTATGTTATACTAGCCTTGGTCCTTAGTTATTTTAGTCCTTTTAGTCATTTTGCGTCATTTTGAGGTTAAAAAGGGTGCATTTAATGAGTTGTATAGGTTTATTGAGAATTTTGAACGTTAAAAAATATTATTTAATGCCCCATGTGTCTAATTAAGTGTTAATAAATTGGCATAATTAAAAAGTGATAGGTTGTACAAAAAAAAGTAGTTTTCTTGAGAAAGGAGAAGAAAATATCACTTATAAAGCCTCTTTGGGAAGTGTGCCACATGTGAAAGGATTATACAATGCCTCTTAAGGTTCCCCATTCTCATATCCACATTTTAAATGATATATAACTATAATTTTAATGACAAAACCATTCTAATTCTTTTCACCTTTCTTGGCGAGCAAAAGTGACCTATAGATTTATACTTGGTATGGTTAGCACAAGGGGTTTCAAGAAAAATTATCTTGGGGGTTTATTATAAATTAAATAAGATTCCATTTTATGTTTGTTTTCATAGGGTGGTGGTCTGAGATTTATGAACCATTCCTAAGAAGTTGACCTTTCAAATTTGTTTGCTAATCTATGCACCCTATAAGTTTTGCTCTTGTTTGGGAAAGTTCATATAATTCACTTACTGATATTAGTTTAAGAGGAATTTTATTCCCTTCCCTCATGTTATCCATGATTAGTTTCACATTTATTTTTGATTTGATGAGCCAACTAACTTAGTTTTCAAAGAGGAGTGAAGGAGTGAAGTTACAATATTTTCTACCTTCGTCTAGAATGTTGGGCTTTTACAGAGGTTTTTTTTTAATAAAATATGATGTTCCACATGACTTAAATCCATATTATCACCCCTTCACAAGTTTGGTTTAATCACATCATACTTTGGAGTAATTTCCCACCTTGTCTTTCTCCATTGTCAACTCTTTGCCTAACTTCATTATACACCTGTATGGCCTTGTTCATCTCATTATTGGAGTTTTATTCATTGGTGCATTAATTATATAGACCATAATGAGTTTAAGAGAGTCCATTGATATGTTTGGTAAAATGAAAATGTGGTCACAAGCCTATTAACCATGCCAAGCAGTCATTTTATGCCCTTGTTTACTATATTTCATGTATATAAAGGTGATTTTCATGTTGAAGAAGATAGTTTGGAATTGGTTTCAAGGTGTCCAAGAATGGAGATCATGTATTTGAGGGTTGGAAATGCATTTGAGTTTTTATGAAGTTATTCACCACCTTGTTTTTGCCCAATTCTATTCCCTGCCTATGTAAAATAGCCTAATGCATACCTACAGAGCCCTTGTTGATGTCATGATGATGTGTGGAAGAGTGGATGTGTGTTTTAAACTCTTAGTATTGATATAGGTACATTATGATTTTTGTTAAGAACATACAAAGTTCACATTCATGAGTAGTTTTATATTGTTCATATCTAGCTCACTGTTGGTGCACCAAAGCATTCACCTATAGGTGGCTGAGAAGGGGTACTAAAATGCTTTCATGGAGAGGATGAAATAATTGGACATATACTTAAGGTTGTGGCATGATAATCAAGCTTTGATAGACCCATAAAAAGTGGAAAATAAGGAAAAGAGGTGTGCAATCATGTTGAGGAGACAAAGGATTATGTTGTGGAAAGTTGTCCCTAAAATGTCCAAATAGAGGTCAGGGAGCATCTTGTAAGTATCTTAAAACATGATTTCAAAGTGTTCCAAAGCATATAGCCTAGCCCATATTTAAGCCCTTAGAATAGAGAGTCTACATGCCAAGAATGGGGATCAGATAGTGAGGGAAGATAGGTTGTTTGAATCCTCAAATATACCTAAGAAAGCATTGAAACACTTCATTGAAGTCTACAGGTTTGAGGTTGCAAATGAAGTTTGACACCATAGGGAGAAACATTGAAAAACTTTCATGGCTAAGATGGTTTTAATAGATGTAAGTTTATACTAATGGCTTGAAATTAAGCAATAAATGATTTAAATGTTCCCTTAAAACCCCCATGACTATCTACAGGTGTCCCTTATATGAAGAATACACACCTACAGTAGGGTTAGGTCAATGACCCCAACCTTGATGCCTATTTTATGCTTTGAGATCTTAAAATGTGAGTATAGGATCAAGCATGAATTTATTTATCAAAATGGGTTCAAGTGAGGTTATTTAGCATCTTGACCAAACCAATTAGAAGCATAGACACCTACAGGTAGTTGTCTACATCAGAGTTACTTAGTCATTTGGAGAAAACTCCATCTAGTGATTTTATGAGTGAATGTTGAATGCTTAGAATATTAACATGATAATTTGAATAAATAGAAACTTAATCCATGGTTATAATGATCTTTATTATCTCTCATTAAAGTAATATAACCTACAATCAGGGGTAAATAAGGTGTCTCAGTCAACAAGCAGGAAAAAACTCAGTCTTCAAGTTCAAATGCATATGAAGAGGATATTCACAACATGTGAGCCCCTCTCAGATATTAAATTGATCTAAATCTCAAATAAGGTCTTGAATGTGGTTTTCCAAGACCTAAACTATACAAGTTCTCCTGCAGGTGCTTCTTTTGAATATAAACCATAGTCAACAGTTTACCAAGTTGAGAAGCAAGGTCTAGTTGAGGTGTTTGGTAGAGTTGAGTTATTTGGTGGAGTTGGAAATGATTTAATTATAGTTTTAATAGTGTCATTAACTTCCTAAATCACCATGAAAAATGATCAAGTGAGAACATAGGCACCTATAGGGGTAAAAGGTAGAGTGTCTTAGTCAAAGTACAGTGGGGTAGCCAGTTTTGACTAAGAAGTGCATATGAGGTCAAAACAAGAGTTTAGGTGATAGGAAAAACATGTGGTCACCTAAATAAAACTCAAGTTAATGTAATAAAATATAAAAATGATGTAACAAACTTAAAAAGGATCTCTTGTACCCCTGTGTGCACCTATAGTGACCATGTGGCATTCTTGGACATGAAGGTGAGAGGAAGACATGAAAGTTTTTAGGTGAAGAGATAAGTTTTGAATCAACTTAATATGGTACATGATTTATGAATGAATTTTTATAAACATTTTAATACTCCTCCAACATGTCTATCCACTCTTCTTTACTTTACCAAAGCTATCAGTCCATACAATGAGCTAGGAAACCTCTTTGCTCAATAGATGAACATGAGGAATTTAAAGAGAAGGAATGTTTTGGGGTGAATCCAAAGCTCCAGTATCATTAATTGGATATGGAAAACATGTTAAATCAACCTATAGGCATTTTATTGTCTTTGAGAGGTCACTCGTAAGAAGGTTTGAGGAAAATGCAAGAAAATAGGCTTTTTATAGGCCTTTTTGGGGTATTTTGAGTTGGTTAGACACCTAAACCATGGAATAAATCTAAACCATCTGGTATAAATAATAATAATTACTTGGAATAACTCTAAAAATATTAAATTTTCCATGGGGATGAGGTATATACCTCACTACTTTATCTGAGAGGTCAGCTAGTCTAGGAAAATCAAGCTTTGGCGAAGTGAGCTAGTGAGTGTAAAATGGATAAATGGATTGATATAAAGATTTTGGAACTTATATAAAAATATTTATATGTGTATTGAGGGTCAATATATTATATGGAAGCACTAGATAAAACTTAGACTCTTCAAGGTGACTAAATTACCCATGCACAATGTCTAATTAGGCATCTTTCACTAAGCCTAGTTGGTGAAGAAGGAGAAGAAGATAAATAAGAGTGCTTGGAGGGTTATTAAGTTAATTTTTAATCAAAAATGGGATGAAAATATTCATAATACACCAACATAACCATGAAATATTAGTCTTAAAATCCAAAGCAAGCAAGGTGCCTATTAGACCTAATAGGTTTTGAGGGGACCTAGAACCAATTGGGGGTCCATCTTCATTTCTAACTCTTAGTGGACTATCCAAATGATTTATGAATGTTATGGATGTGGATATAGACATTTTTTAACTCATATTATGTAGAGGAACCTATAAGAAATCTAGTTTTATCCTAGAAAGAGCTCAAGCATGTAAAAAGGGTAGAAATAAGTTCGATGAAGTGTTTTCAAATGCTCATATATTTTCTAAGGATTTTTATGGGAACCAAATGAATTGGGAAAGGTTATAAGGTCCAATTTTCATCAATTTTGTGTCATTTATTGGGAGATACAATTTAAAATCTTTATGAATACAGATTAAGACCAAAAACTGCCTAAAACCCTACTAAACCCTCATCCAAGACCTGATGGAGAAAACAAACTTGGATAGCTATCCAAATGAAATATTTTGACCACAAAATATATTTTAAATTTTATAATACTCATTCAAGATGCCTCCCATATAGATGAGTTGTATGGAATTTTAAGGACAAATAGGGTTTTTTTTTACCATTTTTTGTTTTTTACAAGTTCTAAGAGGTTTCAAAAGATGAAATAAATTTTGGAGGAAATATTTATACTTATTATATGTTAGGTTGTGGAGCTAAAAGATTCACTGATGTAGACATTGGAGGAGGGTGTTGAGTGTCACAGTCACCGGCGTTGGTCAAGCTAATCGATGTCGGTCAGGTGGAGACAGGAAGCTACCGACAACGGTCAGAGATCGGCCGACGTCGGTCACCCCCAGACAGACAAGGACCGACGTCGGTCACCTATGTGGTTCTGAATTATGAGTTTCATGGACAGTTCATTAACGAATCAGTTGTTTGCATGTAAGAAGGCTAATTATAGTCTTGAGCTACGGATCTAATTATTGTAATTAGATGTCTAATTATTGTTTGCATGAGATCTATATAATAGACTCATGGGCTGTATTGTAATTTGTGTTAGAGAGTAAGAGATCAAATATTAGCTCCTTCTGTGTGTGAAGAGAGCAAGGTGTGTTCCTCCTAGTGCCAGAGTGCCAAGTGTGGGTGTTGGTTTGGAGAATTAGAAGGATTCTTCATGTATGTAGGATCTTGGTCAGTAGGTGTGCAAGGCCACGTTTGGAGATCTACATGGTAAGTAAGATCATTGATCTGCAAGTGTTTGTGTGTGTGAGGTCTAGTTTTATAGGTGTGTAGAACCAGGTTGATCTGCAGGTGGCAGCAGGATCAAGGTGACAAAAACACAACAGGGAGCAAGATCAGGCAGGATCTACTTGGAGTACGGTGTGTACTCAGTTGGAGAGCAAAGAGGAAGGCAAGGTAGTTCCTTCCAAAGTAAGATCATTTGAGTTATAGGTTGTTGCAAGTTCATGGGAGATCTACTTGGAGTACGTTGAGTACTTGGAGTATGTGAAGCACTTGTGGAGTGCGTGGAGCACTTGTGTACTGGTAGTAGTGATACTGACTGGTTGGAGGTGAACACCAACTCTATGTTTGAGTTGTGTGTTGGGACCATAATTGAGAGAGTGAGCTCTTGAAGGTGAATTATTGAACACTTGGTGTGGCAAACCTGTAAGGTGGAAGAGTGTGGCATCTCTTTGTTGTAATTCTTTTTTGGAAGAGTATTAATACAATTGGGTATTGTCTCTCATATTCTGTGTTATTTTTGAATTCTAGTTACTTGTGCATTCTAGTTTAATTTTGCATATTTAAGTTGCTTGTACATGGTAATCAATGGTGCTTCCTTGGTCCTAAAAGTGGAGTTAGAGCATGTTTGTTTTTCTAGATTCCTGACAGTTGGTATCAGAGCTAAGGTTACAGGGAGCAGGTTTGTGTTTGGTTACAGGTCACTCTCAGGGATTTTTGATTGAGTGGGAGTATAGCAATGGCAAAATAAAGTACGCTAAGAATGGAAGAATTGAAAGGCACAAATGATCAATTATGGTGTTATGAAAAGAAAGAACAGGAAAAGAAAGATTGTTGGTTGGTAGCAGATCAGCATGAAGGAACTGATGAAGCAGATGTTATAGGTGTTGTTGCACAGGATGCTCTGGGATGTTTCTTGGATAAAGTAGAATCTTGTTTTATAGATTTTGTTGCCTCTTTCCATGTAGTCTAAAATAAAGTATTTTTCCATGTTAAGGTCTTTGGAGACTTTGGAAAGATTTATTTAGGGGATGGTGTGCCTTGCCAAAGAATTGGCAAAGGGGAAGTGAAGCTGAAATTGCAGGCAGCCAACACATGGGTGTTGAAGGAGGTCATGCAGGTCTCAGTCTTGAAGATGCGGCTAATTTCTTGAGAAAATTTGGGTGATGAGAGATGCACAAGAACTCTCATAGCGGATACACTTGAATTAGTGTGTGGTAAGAAAGCAGGTACTCTTTATCTACTTGCTTGTATTACTGATTCTTCTTCTGTTGTGAAGACGTGGCTTTGTAGACTTGGTCACATGAGCAAGAAGGAGATGCATTTTCTTAAGTGGAAGATAGATGTGTTTGATAGACTTAAGAACTGGAAAGCCTTGGTGTTTCTGGAGGAGATGATTGATAGAGATCAGTGGAGAAGGCTGGACATCTCTGAGCAAGGTGGTTTGGACAGGGTTTTGATCCATGGAGAGCTCACAGGTAAAAAGTCATCACTCATAGGTGAACATAATTACCAGCATTAGTCAAGGGGAATTGGTGTTAAACAGACATGTGCCGATGTCGATCATGTGCAGACCAGAGCTGGTGGTGTCAGGCAAGGTGGCTGTCATCATCGATTAAGAAACCAACATTGGCTACTAGGTAAGATCGATGTCGATCATAAAAATGGCGTCGGTAGAAAGGACAGTCGCATGGAATCGACATTGGTCAGATGTAGATTGTGTGGTGATCGAGGTCAATCATTGAGACAGATTTTGGGCAGACAGCAAGCTGTCAAGGAGTCTCAAACACCCATATGGAGGACTGAAAGGGTAAGTAAGCCTCAAATTCATTGTTCCTCTTCTTTATACTTGTTGCTCACTATAGAGCAGGAAGGATCCAGGAAATAGTGGGAGCATGGCATGAACAAGATGCAGAACCAAATGAGAGATTTGGTAGGGTTACCAGCTGATATGAAAGCACTGAGATGAATGGATACCTTAGTTAAAGAATAGAGAGAATGGATATGTGAGATGGAAGGCCAGGTCATATGGTCTTGAGAAAGCTGTAGGACAGTGGTACAAGTTTTGACAGGTGGATGACAAAGCAGGGCTTTAGTCAGTGTCAGTGTAACCATTGTGTTTGTCTTACCAAGTGGATGATGGTCATGACATTATCCTATTATTGTATGTGGATGGTATGCTAGCTAGCAGGTTCAGACATACAGGGTTTTGATGAGCTAAGGGTAAGGTTAGTTCAGTGGCATGTCATGAGGAATTTGGAGCAGTGAAATTCTTTAGCATGAGAGACATGGAAGATCACAGGTTGATTTTGTCTCCAGTGGGAGCTAATGTGAATCAAGTGTTAGCAAGGTTCAATATGCAAGATGTAGAATTGGAGCACACCAAGGGCTGGATAGTTCAGTGTCTGAAATCACATGAGGTTTGGTATAGACCTGAGTTTTCCCCAGCAGTGGGTGCTGTCAGAGAGTTAGGAGCCAATTCGAGGAAGTGGGTTCTCAGGTATTTGAGAGGGACCAGTAATAGGTATACATGCTATGTAGGGTTAGGACTTCACTACATGAGTTTGTAGGTTTGGATGTGGCAGGTTACCTGGATGACAGGAGGTGCACCATAAGATTTGTGATGGTTGGTCTTCAAGGTTGAGCTTGAAGAGGGATACAAGTCAGGAAATAGATTAGACAATGTACAGGTACAGGTATAATGCAGTTGTTCATCTCCAAGTGGGAGATTGTTAGGTTGTGGAGCTAAAAGCATCACTGATGCAGACATTGGAGGAGGGTTCTGAGTGTCACAGTCATCGACGTTGGTCAGGCCAACCGACATCAGTTAGGTGGAGACAGGAAGCTACCGATGACGGTCAGAGATCGGCCGACGTCAGTCACCCCCAGGCAGACATGGACCAATGTCGGTCACCTATGTGGTTCCGAACTATGAGTTCCATGAATAGTTCATTAATGAACTGGTTGTTTACATGTAAGAAGGCTAATTATAGTCTTGAGCTATGGATCTAATTATTGTAATTAGATGTCTAATTATTATTTGCATGAGATCTATATAATAGACTCATGGGTTGTATTGTAATTTATCCTAGAGAGTAATAGAGAAAATATTAGTTCCTTCTATGTGTGAAGAGAGCAAGGTGTGTTCCTCCTACTGCCATAGTGCTAAGTGTGGGTGTTGGTTTGGAGAATCAGAAGGATTCTTCATGTATGTAGGATCTTGGTTAGTAGGTGTGCGAGGCCATGTTTGGAGATCTACATGGTAAGTAAGATCATTGATCTACAGGTGTTTGTGTGTGTGAGGTCTAGGTTTACAGGTGTGCAGAACTAGGTTGATCTGTAGGTGGTAGTAGGATCAAGGTGACAGCAACACAATAGGGAGCAAGATCAGGCAGGATCTACTTGGAGTATGGTGTGTACTCAGTTGGAGAGCAAAGAGGAAGGCAAGGTAGTTCCTCCCAAAGTAAGATCATTTGAGTTGCAGGTTGTTGCAAGTTCATGAGAGATATACTTGGAGTACATTGAGTACTTGGAGTGCGTGGAGCACTTGTGTACTGGCAATAGTGATACTGACTGGTTGGAGGTGAACACCAACTCTGTGTTTGAGTTGCGTGTTGGGATCATAATTGAGAGAGTGAGCTCTTGAAGGTGAATTACTGAACACTTGGTGTGGAAAACCTGTAAGGTGGAAGATTGTCACATCTCTTTGTTGTAATTCTTTTCTGGAAGAGTATTAATACAATTGGGTATTGTCTCTCATATTCTGTGTTATTTTTGAATTCTAGTTACTTGTGCATTCTGGTTTAATTCTGCATATTTAAGTTGCTTGTACATGGTAATAAATGGTGCTTCCTTGGTCCTAAAAGTGGAGTCAGAGCATGTTTTTTGTTCTATATTCCTGACATTATAACTCCCAATAGTCATTTATTTCTAAGGTAAAACTTATAAGTGTTCAAAAAATAGCTCTCTTTTTAGCTAGTTAAAACTAGCATAGTGGACACAAGGGTGATAACTCTAAGTGTGAGCCTTTTTAAAGCATGATTCATGCCTCTAAGTCCATGGAGGGTCTTGAAAGGTGTCATTAACTCACTCCCATTTATTTTCATGGAAAATTTAAAGCATTTTCGAGGCCAAGTGTGAAGGGTGACTGAAAAAAGGAATTTTTTAAACTACAAATAGTGATGGCTTCCTTCCAGGAGTTTCCAAATGAGTAGGAATGAAACTAATGCATTAAGATACATTCCATAAGGCATTACCTCTTATCTAAATCATTATACCTATCAATATTTAGTGGTGTAATGTTCAAACAAATTCAAATTATGAAGGTAGTTTTCTAAGCCAAGACTAGGAGTTTTATGCCAATTTTCATAAGTTTTGTGACTTGTATGGACACTTGATCCTCCTAAATTTTAATGGTTCATCCCATATATTTTTATCATGAAATTTTAACCTATTTTATTATATTTTTAAGTGACCTTTGTACTTCCCTTGTCTTGTTCTTCTCTCAAAGGCTATAAATATATACTCTTTTGGCTCTTTTTGGTAGCCTCCCTTGGTTAATGGTGAAACCCTAACCAAATTTGTACTTGAATGAATCTTGAAGAAATAAACAAGTTATTTTTCCTACTTACATGTTGTGAAATTTAGTGTTCTTGCAATCTTTTTGGTCTTGTCTAGTAGAAGATGATCTTTTCTAGCATGTTATCCTTGATTGTTCATCAAGTGTGCAAAAGAGTAATTATTACAGGTCTTTGTTAGTGTTCTATTTAAAATTTAAAAGTATATTATAAGTTTTCCATTATTTTATTCTCTCAAATAATCATTCATTTCCCTCCTACGTATCAAACTACCTTCTTGAACCTAGCTTATGAAACACTGATATAATAATTTGTCTTGTGTTATGAGTTTTGTGTAAGAGAAACTTTGTTTTTATCTAAGTAGTATAATTTTATTTAATAGGATGAAATATAATATTTTTAAATCACCTTTTTTATATTTATTAGTTCTTTTCTTAACCCTTTTCATCCAAAGTTGATAGGCAAGAAAGTACTTCAAAGAGTGCATCAAGGGAACTAGCCCTTTTAGAGATTCATCTCATCAAATCATTACCCACATTAAGAGATATGTTTCCATTATGTTAATTACATGAGGAGAGATATTAATATCCTTAAAGGGTGAAAATATAAGTGAAAATAGTTTTTGGCATGCCCATGGGACTCTAAGTCCTAGAAGATTATCTAAGATTGGTGCTAGTCTTGGCATAGTTATAGCTACAAGAACATCTAAATGTATTACCTGGTGACTCCAATAAATTTTTCAACTCTTTGGTTATTTATAAGTCCCTAATTTCCATGCCAAATGTGACCACTAGATCTGATTATAAAGGTATACCCTTTCAGTTTTTGAAATTACCTTTGTATTTTGTCAAAAGGTTTAGGTTTGTGAATACTCATCCTTATTCAAGAGAGTTGGTGTTTAATAAGTATAATTTCCTAATAAGTTCAACCTATAATACTCATAGTCTACATTACAAGATGGCTAAAAACTAACCTTTTGTACCTTTCACCAGATCATCTTCTTTGAATTTTGCCCAATATGACCAAATTCTAGGAGCAGCCCTTAAGAGTGTTCCATCTTTTAGTGGATAAGGTCTTATTACTACCATTGAACCTATTAGAAACATATAAAAATTATACAATATCCATAATATTACCCAATATAATGTGTCTATTAGGTTATTGGCATTGTCTTCCAAAGGTAAAGCTTTGGATTGGTATGGGACTCTACCTAAAAATTCTATAGGTTCATGGGATGAACTGGGATATCTATTGACTAAGAGGCTTAATAAGAAGAGTAATAATCCATCACTAGCTGAGTAATTGACAACTATCAAGAAGGAACCATAAGATTTTATGCAATATTTTAACACTAGGTTTCAAAAAACATGGGATAGGATCCTATCCCTTGTGACACCTACTCCAAACTATGCCTTTTTGTACTATCTAAAAGCATTGAATAGCGATGTGTCCATGATGATTCATTCCATTGGTAGGAATACACTACCTGTTACCTATGAGATAGCCATAAATGCTAAGAATTTTCTTATTTAATCAAGGAAGATTGTTCCTAGGCCACCAATGCCATTGTTCCCTGATTTGCAGCCTCCTAGTCAAGTTGCATTACCTACCTTGGCTCCTTTGCCTAGTCAAGAAAGGTTTGCCATTACCCCCACAAATGAGATTCATAAAGCCAATATTTTGCTCCAAAGTGTTACTAATGAATTGGTTTCCCTCAAATTTCAACAAGCTAAAATTTATAGGCCATACCAATCCTACAATTAGTTTGGGCAAATAAGTAGACCTCCTTTTCAAGGTAATAATCAAGGACAAGGTCAAATCACTCAAGCTAGACCTTACCAAAGTTACAATCCTAATGCTAACTCATATTATAAAGCTCTTTTTCCCACTCAAAATATTTTTTTTCAAAAACAACCATGTTATCCTCCCTATGACAAAAATCAAGGCCAAGTTGCATATGCCAATGAAATGAATGTCAAGATAAGACAATGCAAGGTAATCAAGCATCTCAGGTTTCTACTTTTGAGATACCAATGTTAAATGGAATACAAATTGTAATGGAGAGTGGACAAACACAATCTTATTCTACTCTCATAAATCATTTGGAGGGAGAGTTTTATGCCATCAATCATTTGGGCAATTCAAGTAATTTGAATGCTAGTGTGGCCTCTAACACTAGGTCTAAGAAGAGGGTTGTTTAAGAGACACAAGGGGATAATCAAGGACCTATTTTGACTCCTAAATCATCTCCAATGGTGGTTGGGTCTAACTCAACTCCTAAGGTGTAATAAAATTATAAGTTTTAGAATGTAAGGCCTACTCGTACACATCCACCTTCATCACGAGATACCCCACAAGGTACTAGTACTTCCAAAGAGCCTCTTAAGGTGATCAATCCTTCTATCAATGTTGTGGATAAAATGAAGAACTTGCACATGAATATTTCATTATGGGATTCATTAACAATACTTGGATAAAAGGACATGCTCCAAAAGGAATTACAAGGACTTGGTAAGCAAGTTAGATTATCTAGGAATGAGAATGTTGTCTTGGTAAATGGAACTCAGCCCATTGATGAACAAGTGAAGAAGATTGATAAGACTCATCCTTTTTACCTATCCTTTATTATTGGTTATTTCCTAGTTCATAATTTCATCATAGATAGCAGGGTTAGTAATTCAATTATGCTCAAGTGTATAGTGGATAAACTAGGCCTCAAGTATGAGCCAATGGCTAAAGGAGTTTTACAATTGGATGGATCACCAGCAAAGACCTTGGGAGTAGTTAAAGATTTGAACTTGATTTTACATTCTTGTCCTACTTTTTCCATTCCTCATGATGTGGTTGTGGAAGATTTACCTCCATACTTTTCTCTTTATTTGTCAACAGAGTTTACATCTAAGATAGGTGAATACATGGTAGCCAATTGGTCCTATATGGTTTTTAGGATAAAGTATGGTACTAAAGTGAAGATTTAATTAGAGCCTATCCACCACAATCACTTAGAGCCTTACATTCCTAAAGTGGAAAATATAAATTATGACATTATTGATGAGGAAGAAATTCACATAGATCAATCTCCAACATCTTCCCTTGAAGGAGTTTTTGATTTATATTTAGATGAATGGGGAAATGAATGTTATGAACATGATCCTTACAAATTCATAGTGAAATATAGTCTTGGAGTGTATTTCATTCTTGAGGAGGACTCTTTCATGCCAAATTTGATGAAGCCAAGTAAAGACATGGATGGTTTATGGCAGCTTTTCTTTGATGGATCAAGAAGTAAGATTAGGGTAGGTGGTGGAGAAATATTTGTTTCTCCTTCCAAGGAAAGGTACTATTCCACTTTTATATTTCAATTCTCTTGTACTTTTTATGTGGTATAAAATTATGCCCTCATTCATGGCCTTGAGTGGGCTAGGAAAAGAGGTGTGAAAGAATTACAAGTGTATGGTGATAGTGAGTTGATTGTGAATCAAGTAAGAGACCAAAATGTGACTAAGAAATCTTTGCTTAATTCCTAAAAGAATAGAGTGTGGGATCTTATGGAGGATTTCCAAGCTTTCAAAATCACATTTATCCCAAGAGAAGACAACAAACATGTTGATATGTTGGTAGTAATTGGAGCTCAGTTTGATGTTCCAAAAGGGATAAAAGAAGATAAGAACTAGCCACATCTCAAGGGGATTGTAAGGCCTTCCATACCTGATAATGTCACTAATTGGAAAGTGTTTGATAGTGACCAAAAAATAGCACTTTTTATATAAGAGGAGTCTGATTTTTTTTCTAGGAATAAGTCCAAACTACAACAGCAATATGGAGGGTAGATTGTATAATTAATGTCAAATAAGCTTCCTAAAGGCTTAGTCACACTTGAGAGTATCTTCAATGATTATGATCAGTTAAATAAGGAAAAGGTAATCATGTCTACTAAGAAATAAAACTATGAAAAATTATAAATCTTCAAGGATAAGTTTCTTGTACCAAGGAAGGTATGTACTAGTGAAGAGATACATGCTTTCATTGAGTTATGAAAGGAGTTTTCTGATGTCTTTGCATGGGAATATAGTGATTTGAAGGGATTTGATCAAAACTTATCTCAACACACCATATAGATAGATGAGAATGTTAAACCTATTAATCAGAGACAAAGTCCAATTAATCCTAAGATTGAGCCTCTCATGAAGAAAGAGCTTACTAAGTTGATTGAGTCCAAAATCATCTTTCCTATTAAGCATTCATCTTGGTTAGAAAACTTAGTCCTGATAAGGAAGAAGAATGGGGAGATCAGGTTATGTGTTTATTTTAGGGACTTGAATATAGTTTCCTTGAAGGACCATTATCCTCTTCCTTCCATGGAGCAAATTTTGCAAGTTTTGACAAGTAGTGAAAGGTTTTCTCACCTTGATGGATATTCTGGGTACAATCAAATTTTGGTGAAAGAAAGCAATCAATATAAGATAGCCTTTACTACTAAATGGGGTACATATTCTTATATTAAAATTATTTTTGGCTTGTCTAATGTTGGAGCTACATTTTAACGTGCAATGGATATGGCTTTTCAAGGACTAATAAATGACGTTGTGTTGGTGTATCTTGATGATATCATCATTTTTTCTAAGGATGCAAAGGATCAATTAGATCACCTAAGGTAGATTTTTGAGATATGTAGAGATTTTTTAATCTCTCTTAACCCAAAAAAGTGTGTGTTTGTTTTCAATGAAGGCAAACTTTTAGGACACACTGTCTCAAAGAAGGGCCTATCCATAGATCCTGAAAGGGTGAGTGCAATATTGGCATTGGCTTTACCCAAACACAAGAAAGGTTTGAAAAGTTTCTTTGGGAAAATTAATTTTATAAAGAGTTTCATTTTTTATTTTTTTAATTTATTCAAGCCTCTAACCTCTATGCTAAGTAAGGATGAAGTGTTCACTCGGACTAAAAGAAGGAAACAAAGTTTTGAAGAGATTAATTAAACCATTACCCAAGTTCCAAATCTTGAAAGTCCTAATTTCTCAAAGTATTTCAACTTGTATACCTTTGTAAATTAGGAGGTAATATCTACCATTATTACTCAATCAAAACTAGAAAACTTGGAGTAGCCTATTGCCTTCTTTAGTCAAGGTTTGGAAGGCTATGAGGTAAGATATACCTACATTGAGAAGTAAGTAATTTCAATTGTTATAAGTCTAAATAAGTTTAGGCATATGTTATCTAAAAACAAGATTCACATATTGGTACCTCATCCTAGTGTCAAATACATCCTTTTGAGTAGAGATTTGAATGAAAAAAGGGTTGGTTAGATCACAAAAGTGATGGAGTATGATGTAGAAATCAAGACAACCAAGCTAGTGAAAGGGAAGAGATTATGTGATCACCTTGATTCAGATTTGAAAGAACAAAAGGTGATTTTTTTGGAAATTAATGATGACCCTATAATAGCTATACCTTCATCAATGAGGATTAAGACATAAGATATGATTCTTTTTCTTCAAACTGGTGAGTTTCCACAAGGTCTAGATAGAGCTAAAAGAAGGTACTTTAGATTACAATCTATTATTTATGTGATTGTTGATGGAGTGTTGTTTAGGAAGGAATTTTCAAGTGTGTTATTGATGTGTATTGAATCAGATTAGGTTGAGAAAATATTACTTGAGTTTCATGATGGACTAGCTGGTGGTCACTTTGCTCCAAGAACTACAATTGCTAAGATAATGAGAGCTGGATATTTTTGGCCTAGTTTTTTCAAAGACACCCATGATTGGGTAAGGAAGTGTCAAAAATATGCTCTCTTTTATGGTAAACAAAATCTTATTACCCTTCCTCTTCATCTAATTCAAGTTGACCAACCCTTTATGCAATGGGGTCTATATTTCATAGGCCTAATCAACCCACCTTCTAGGGTTGGCCACAAGTGGGTGTTAACTAATATAAATTACTTTACAAGATGGGTGGAGGATGTTACTCTCAAGGAATCAAATGAAAGTATAGTTCTAGATTTCTATGAAGTCATAGTAACAAGGTTTAGGGCTCCTTCAACAATAATTTTAGATAAGACATTGGCTTTCCTTAGAATGAAGACAAGTGAATGGGCCTTGAAACATGGCATCTATCTTAGTAATTCCTCAAACTATTATCCATAATGGAATGTACTAGTTTATTCCACCAATAATAATATAATCAAGATTATAAAGATATTAATGGAGGAGAACCAAAGGACTTGGCATTCTAAGTTGAAGATAGCTCTTTAGCCTGATAGGATCACCCCAAAAAATGCCATTGGAAACTCACCATACACACTCATTTATGGGAGAGAAGATAGATTCCCTATTTCAATTATGCTACCAACCTTGGATCTCACTTATCATCTGGAGTTGATGGAGAATGAAAGCATGGAAGGTAGGTTGTGTGAGTTGATGGAGCTTGAATAGACAAGATATCAAGCTACGCAAACTATGAGAGCTCACCAAGATCAAAAAAGAGATACTTTGATAAGAAGGCCATGCCAAGAAGCTTCCAATAAGGAAACATTATTCTAAAGTGGGATGAAGATAGGGCTAAACTTGGAAGACACACAAAGTTTGATGCTTTATGGAGTGGCCTTTATGTTATCACCCAATGCAAGCAAAATAATGATTTCCAACTCTCAAATTTGGATGGAGAGGAGCTTTATATCCTAGTAAATGGGATATATCTCAAACATTTCTACTGAGGTCTTCTTCTCTCCTTGTACATAATTTTTTATTTTCCTTGGTTTCCTTAACTGCTTATGCACATGTGTGAGTCTTGTTTGTGTCTTTCTTTGTCTTGTGTTTACTTGGTGTGTTGTGGTTGTTTTGTGTGTGTTTAAGGAAAATTATTTTCTAATTTTATTCCATAAGTCATTTACTCCCTTGACCCATGATAGGATAAGGCCACTGGTCATTAGTATAGTAGGCATACTACCCCTATGAGTCAGTAATTTGTTGACCAAAATTCACTTTTAGGTCAAATTAGGGCACCCCTAAGTTAAAAAATTGACATTTAGGTTTTATAGGGGGTCAAAAATTAGGTCAAAAGGTGTTTTATAGGTTAAATAATGTCATTTGATGTTATGCTAGCCTTGGTCTTTAGTTATTTTTGTATTTTTAGTCATTTTGGGTCATTTTGAGGTCAAAAAGGGTGCATTCAATGAGTTTTATGGGTTTTTTGGGAAGTTTGAAGGTTTAAAAATATTATTTCATGCCCCATGTGTCCACTTAAGTCTTAATAAATTAACATAATTGAAAAGTGATAGGTTGTGCAGAAGAAAATGTAGTTTTCTTGAGAAAGGAGAAGAAAATGGCACTTGTATGACTTCCTTGGGAAGTGTGCCACATGGGAAAGAATTATATAATTCCTCTTAATCCTCCCCATGCTCATATACACATCTTAAATGATGTATAAGTTTCATTTTAATTCCAAAACTATTCTACTACATTTCACCTTTCTTGGTAAGCAAAAATGACTTGCAGATTTGTACTTGGTATGGTCAGCACAAGGGGTTTTAGCTAAAATTATCTTGGGGGTGTATTATACAATCAACCATATTCAATTTTATGTTTTTTTGTATATAAATGGTGGTTTGATATTTATGAACCATTCTTAAAAAGTTGACCTTTCAAATCTACTTGTTAATCTATGCAACCTATAAGTTTTGCTCTTGTTTGGGAAAGTCCATATAATTCACTTGTTGAGATTGGTTCTAGAGTAATTTGATTCCCTTCCCTCATGTTATCCATTATTGGTTTCATATTTGGTTTTGATTTTATGGGCCAACTAACTCAATTTGCTAAAAGGAGTGGAGTGAAGTTACAATTCTTTTGCCTTGTTCCATAATGTTGGGATTTCGCAGAGGTTTTTTGTGAATAGAAGATGATTTTCCACATGCCTCATATCCATATGATCACCCCTTCACATGTCTAGTTTCATCACATCATACTTTGGAGAAATTTTCTACCTTCTCTTTCTCCATTGTCAACTCTTTACCCAACTTCAGTTGTAATCACATGTATAGGCTTGTTCATCTCATTCCTGGAGTTGTATTCATTGGTGCATAAATTTTATAGACCATCAAGAGTTGAAGATAGTTCATAGAGATGTTTGGGAAAGTGCAAATGTGGTCCCAAGCCTATTCTCCATGCAAAATAGTCATTTGATGCCCTTGTTTGCCCTATTCCATGTATATACAGGTGATTTTCATGTTAAAGAAGATAGTTTGGAACTAGTTTCAAGGTGTCTAAGAATGGAGATCATGTATTTGAGGGTTGGAAATGCATTTTATTTTTTAAGCTATTCACCACCATGTTTTTGCCTAATTCCATTCCCTGCATGTGTAAAATATCCTAATGCATACCTATAGAACCCTTACTGATGTCATGTTGATGTGTGGAAGAGTGGATGTGTGTTCCAACCTCTTAGTCTTTTTAGAGGTACATTAGGATGTTTTTTAAGAACATACAAAGTTCAAATTCATGGGTAGTTTCATATTGTTCATATCTAACTCATTATTGGTACACCACAACATCCACCTATAGGTGGCTAAGCAGGGGTACTAAAATGTTTTCATGGAGAGGATGAAACAATTGGACACCTCTTAAGGTTGTGGCATGATAATCAAGCTTTGATAGACCCATAAAAAGTGGAAAATAAGCAAAAGAGGCGTACAATCATGTTGAGGAGACAAAGGACTATGTTTTGGTAAGTTGTCCCTAAAATGTCTAAATAGAGGTCAAGGGGCTTCTTGTAAGTATCTTAAAACATGATTTCAAAGTGTTCCAAAGCATATAGCCTAGCCCATATTGCATCCCCTAGCATAGAGAGTCTACATGCCAAGAATGGAGGTCAGGTATTAAGGGAAGATAGGTTGTTTGAAGCCTCAAATATACCTAAGAAAGCATTGAAACACTTCATTGAAGTCTACAGGTTTTAGGTTACAAATGAAGTTTAACACCATAGGGAGAAACATTAAACAATTATTATGGATAAGATAGTTTCAATAGATGTAAGGATAGACTAATGGCTTGAAAGTAAGCAATAAAATATTGAAATGTTCCCTTGCAACCCCCATGACTATCTATAGGTGTCCCTTGTATAAAGAATACACACCTACAACAAGGTTAGATCAATGACCCAAACCTTGATGCCTATTTGATGCTTTGAGATCCTAAAAAGGTGAGTGTAGGATAAAGCATGAATTTTGTGATCCAAAAAGTATCAAGGGAGGTTCTTTAGCATCTTGACCAAGCCAATTAGAAGCATAGACACCTACAGGCAGTAGTCTACATTGGAGTTGCTTAGTCATTTGGAAAAAACTCAAGCCAGTGAGTTTAGGAGTGCATGTTGAATGCTTATAAGATTAAAATGAAAATTTGAAAAACTATACACTTACTCCATGGTTATAATGAGATTCATAATCTCTAAGTAAATCAATGTAACCTATAAGTAGGGGTAAATAAGGGTGTCTCAATTAGCAAGCAGGAAGAAACTCAGTCTTCAAATTTAAATGCATATGAAGAGGATAAGCATAAAATGTGACCCCCTGTAGTATATTTAGGTGATATAAATCTCAAATAAGTTATTTAGGGTGTTTTTCCTAGACGTAAACTATATAAGTGCTCCTACAGGTGCTTCTTTTGAATAGAAAACATAGTCAACAATTCACCAAGTTGAGAAGAAAGGTATAATTGAGGTGTTTGGTAGAGTTGAGTTATTTGGTGTTGGAAATGATTTAATTAAATTTATAATAGTGTAATTCACTTCCTCAATCACCATTAAAATTTATCAAGTGAGAACATAGACACCTACAGGGGTAAAAGGTAGAGTGTCTCAGTTAGAGTATAGTGGGGTACCCAGTTTTGACTAAGAAGTGCATATGAGGTCCAAAAGGGAGTTTGGGTGATAGTAAAAACATGTGTTCACCTCAATAAAAGTCATTTTAAATTCATAAACTATAAACATGATGTAAAAAAACTTCCAAAATATCTCTTTTACCCCTGTGTGCACTTACAGCCACCATGTGGTAGTCTTGGACATGAAGGTGAGAGGAAGACATGAAAGTGTTTAGTAGAAGAGAGAAGTTATAAATCAACTTAACATGGTCCATTATTAATTAATTAATTTTTATAAACACTCCAAGACCCCTAAAACATGTCTATCCACTCTTCCTTACATGACCAAATCTATTAGTCTGTATAATGAGCCAGGAAACCTCTTTGCTCAATGGATGAACATGAGGAATTAAAATAGAAGGATTGTTTTTGGATGAATCCAAAGCTATAGTATCATTAATTGGATATTTAAAACATGTTAAAGTAACATATAGGCATTTTCTTGTCTTGGAGAGGTCACTCTTAGAAATATTTGAGGAAAATGCAAGAAAATGGGCTTTTTAGAGGCCTTTTTGGGGCATTTAGAGTTGGTTAGACACCTAAAACATGGAATAAAGATAAAAAATATGGTAAAAATCATAATTAGGACTTGTAAAAACTCAAAAAATATTAAATTTTTCATGGGTATGAGGGATATACCTCACTATTTTATCTCATAGGTCAGCCAATCTAGTAAAATTAGGGTTTGGCAAAGTGAGCTAGTGCGTGTAAAATGGTTAAAGGGGTTGATATAAATATTTTGGAAAATTCTAGAAACATGTTTAGAGGTGTATGGAGTTTTAATAGATTATATATAATCACTATATAAATCTCATACTCCTCAAGGTGACTAAATTACACATGCACACAGTCCAACTAGGCATCTTTCACTAAGCCTAGTTGGTGAAGAAGGAGAAGAATATGAAGAAGAGTGATTAGAGGGTTATGTAGTAAATTTTTAAGCTCAAATTGGATGTAAATATGCATAATGAACCAATATAACCATGAAATATCATCCCTAACAGCCAAATCTAGCAAGGTGCCTATTAGACCTATTAGGTTTTGAGGGGACCTAGAACCAATTGGGGGTCCATCTTCATTTATAACTCTTGGTGGATTATCAAAATGATTGAGTAATGTTAAGGAGGTGTATATATACATTTTTAAACTAAAATTATTTATAGTAACCTACAATAAATCTATTTTTATCCTAGAAAGAGCTCAAGCATGCAAAAAAGGGTAGAAATAAGTTCGATGAAGTGTTTTTAAATGCTCATATATTTTGTATGAATTTGCATGGGAAAAAAAGGAATTGGGAGAGGTTTTAAGGACAAAATTGAATAATTTTTTTTTCATTTATTGGTATATCTAATTTCAAATATTTATGAACAATGCTTAAGACCAAATATTGCCTAAAACCTTATTAAACCCTCAGCCAAGACCCAATGGAAAAAAACAAGCTTGGAGAGCTATCCAAATGACATAGTTTTTATAATATAATATATTTTAACTTGTAGATGAATCATTAAATATTCATCCCATATAGGAGAGTTATATGAAATTATAAGGACAACATGCAAAAATAGGGTATTTTTGACCATTTTTATGTTTAGTAGGTTTTAGGAGGTTTAAAAAGATGAAATTAACTTTGGAGGAAATATTTAGACTTATTATAACTTTGTATGGTAATTTATTTCTAAGGGAAAACTTATAAGTGTTCAAACAATATCTCTCCTTTTAGCTAGTCAAAACTAGCATAGTGGACACAAGGGTGAGAAGTGTGACAACTCCAAGTCTAAGCCTTTTTAAAGCATGCCTGATGCCTCTAAATCCATGAAGGATCTTTAAAAGTTTAATTGACTCCATCCCAAGGATTTTAATGTAAAACTAAAGTCATTTTTGATGACAAGTGTGAGGGGTGACTGAAAAAAAGAGTTTTTTAGACTACAGATAGTGATGGCTTCCTTCCAAGAGTTTTGAGATGAGTAAGAATGTAACCATGCATGTAGCTTCATGCCTAAAGTCCTTACCTCTTATTCTAATCATTAGACCTATCCCTATTCAATTTTGGGATGTTCAAATAGGCTCAAATTATGAAGGCAATTTTTTGAGCCAAGACTGGGAGTTTTTTTGCCAATTTTCATAAATTTCATGACTTGTATGGACACTTGGTCCTCCTAATATTGCATGGTTCATCCCATATATTTATATCATGCAGTTTTTACCTATTTAATCAAATCTCAAAGTGTCTAAGAGACCTTTGTACTTCCCTTGTCTTGCTCTTCTCTCAATGGCTATAAATATTGACTCTTTTGGCTCTTTTTGGTAGCCTCCATTGGTTAATGGTGAAACCCTAGCCAAATTTGTACTTCAATAAATATTTAAGAAATAAACAAGTGATTTTTCCTTCTTAAATGCTATGCAATTTAGTTTTATTGCAATCTTGTTGGTCTTGTCTAGTAGAAGATGATCTTTTCTACCATGTTATCTTTGATTGTTCACCAAGTGTGTAGAAGAGTAATTGTTACAGGTCTTTGTTAGAGTTCTATTTCAAGTGTGTAAGTTTCTTAAAATTGGTCCCTAAATGTATTATCTCAATTAATCATTAATTTCCCTCCTAATTATCAAAATACCTTCTTGAACCTAGCTTATGAAACACTGATGTAATAATTTGTCTTGTGTTGTGAGTTTTGTGTAAGAGAAGCTTTGTTTTGCTCTAAGTAGTATAATTTCAGTCAATAGGAAGAAATGTAATATTGGTGCATCATATTTTTTAGCTGTATTAGTTGTTTTCTTAACCCTTTTCATCCAAAGTTGATAAACAAAAAAGTACTTCAAAGAGTGCATCAAGGGAACTAGCCCTTCTAGAGATTCATCTCATCAAATTGTTACCCACAGCAAGAGAGATGTTTCCATTTTGCCAATTGGATGATGATATCTAGGCATCTCCTCAAAAGGTGTAAATCCAAGTGATGATAATAACATACATTTAGACTATATTTTTTAACTCAATTATTCTCTATGGTATCCTATAATATCATAGTCCATTATATATGAGCACAGCTACATAATTATGAATAACCAAACTTACAATTTTGAGGACCAAATGTTTCATAATCATAAATAATAATCAATCAAGTATGTGTTATACCAAATAGGTATACCCTATGTTTAAATCGCATACTACTATAATTTATAAGCACACATCATGATACACTAATATATGTTATATATGTCTAAGCACTTGTACATATTATTATACTCATAACATATACTACACATAAGTTTTCATTATTATATGAATTTATACTAATAGCCATAATGTTTTTAGAGAATCAGGTAACCAAGTTACGTCTCATGTGAACATAATATTTCATTCAAATATCATTATATCTCTAGGAGTCTATATTCATATGGTTTATAGTTTTCAAGACCCACGAGACCCTTTGACTTAGTTTAAACATCCATTTAGTTATGGGTTTAGGCATATGACCCAATACACCTAAATATGTGATAATTTATATGAATACCCAAATCCATGTATAGATATATTTCTATATGAATACCCTTATATATATTAACTATGTTCATACTATGTTTCACATAAAAGTAATTACCAATATATAAATATGGTTTGCAAATATCAACAGTCATAAGAACTTCGATTAATGAATTAATCATTATAACTTTCCTTTTTATAAAATACATTGATGATCTATTATAGATATTAATACTCTCATAATATTAATGAACAAATTATCATAGGCAACAGGCTATTTATACTCATATTAGATTGCCATTATTTATAACATTCAAACACTCACATAGTTATTTATAGCCATCTATACATATTATCCTATGTAAGTTTGGTTTTGTCAACTTATCATAAATAGTACTTACACACACTTAAAGATTCCAAACATGTTGGATCCAAAAAATATATCGCTATGTATGCAAATTTGAATATAGGTATCACATGTAAAGGATGCCACAGAGTAAATATTCCAAAATATTTGATGTTACATATGTACACACACACACACACACACACACACATATAAATTCAGATCAAAAATGAGAGATTCAATGCATAGCTCTTATATACTACATATCTTAATAGTCACTGATAGATATATCCTTAATACATTTACTATATATTTTCTATAAAGTACATATATTACACTACAGTATATAACCCTAGTATCCCTAGACCATACATATATAGTAAATGATAACATCTTAATGTATTTACATATGTATTTATTTGGGTATGTCCAGTTTTGAAGGGAAAGAAAACACAAAATTTATATATGGTTAACACACCATATGTATATACTCACAATTAGTTATATTGCACAACTTTTCTCCCATATAATATAATTAGTTAGATAATAAATCTAACTATCTATATATATGTATCACTACTATCTGTAAGATAATTGGCAAATAATTAGTTAGATAAAGATATAATGAAGTATATATTGCATTGTTATGATATATATACATATCCATTTATCACCATATCTGGTAAAGAAGGTACAGCAAAATAATTGCCTTATCCAATTATCTACTTATATATATATAGATTCCTTTTTTTATATATATCCACTTGTATTATACAACGAAATACATTGCATTATTTTTAATTAATTGAAGTTAACATTATTATATATATAGTGAGATATATAATGTAGGGGTATATATATATATAATGTAGGAGTATATATAATATCTTATACAGTGAAATGTATAGCACAGGTAGTATAGGGAAATGTATTATATTTGTTACACCTATGTCTATCGGAAATATAATACATCTTTGCTATAATAATAAATACAAAGTGCATCATGGTATATATTTGCATACTATAATAATAGTGTGATTTAATCTCATAGTTTTAAATCAAATAATTTCCACAACACAGGAGGTGAAGTTCACTACAGGTCTCTAAGATACAATTTGTTGTTGTTACAACGCAGAGACTAAAGTCTATTTCAATCAGCAAATGGAAACTTGATGACAATAAATAATATAGATATAAATCTATCAAATTAGATATAATATATTTCCATTATGAATTCATTATAATAAATAAATATACCACATATATCTACTAATACATAAATCTACCAACTCAGCTATAATAAACAATTCACTGTTTATACCACCAGGGCCCTTGTTGTTGGCTACATATCAGTATATCACCAGTATATCATTGGATTCTCATGGTATAACTCATGCTATAATATTATTATTAAAAAATAGTATATCTACCTAATAGTATAAACCCAGTTAAATAATAGTATGGCAATATCTACCAATAATTAATAATTACCAATTATTATATCTACCAAAGATTATGATTGTTTGTAGGAACAATATATGATACTATAGTGTAACACTTAATAATTTTCTATTGTTTTAACACAAATTTATATTTATATTATCTTAATTCATATAGACTCATACTAAATTCCAAACCATAATTTTAATTACTTCACTTACCCAACAAAGTGTTACATGCTGAAACAGCTCCATCCATCAAATTTCTTCCACTACATGTTCTTTTTCTCTCCAAATCTCACCTTCTTTTCTCCTCCCCTCTCCCCCACCATTGCACTAACTTTTCTCCTCTTTCAATTAAAATCTATTTTTTCCTTTAAAGCTATCTCTTTTTTTTTAAATATACTCTTTCTAATTTGTTTTATTTATTTTACTTCCTTGATTTTTCTTTTATTTATTTGTCTCTTATTTTTTTGTTTTATCTCCTTTTTGGACACTTTATCCTATTTTTATATTTTCATTATAACACATTTACTAATTATAATAAAATCACTTTATTTATAATAATATGACTTAAAATAAATAACCTTTTAAAATGAATAATCAAAATGACTTCTTAATAATAAGAATAATGTAAGGTCAATTTCATTTTGTTAACAAAAATGCAAAATCACACATATTGTAACTTAAACATGATGTTATGAAAGATGCAATGATAATCAATTACTAATCACACAAATTTACCATTTTGAAAATATTAATAATCATGAATTCAATGACATGACATATATGTAATCACATGAGATTAATTCAACATAGTGTCAAATGGAGCTAACACACAACTAGTATGTAGAAACATTTAGATACACAGAGTATCAAAAATGCATTAATGTTAACCATTCAATTATGCATACAATATGTACTAAATAATTTGGTGTGTGTAGGGTTCTAGCTTATTTCTTTGTCATCCTCTAACATTTCCATCTACATTACCCTCTCCAATGATGTTCTCCCTTCATCAGGCTCTAAGGGATGAGTCTCTCCTACATCAACCTCATAACAAGAAGGTAGTTATTTGATAACACCATGACATATTTACATCATAAAATACATCTAGAATAATAACTCATCATGATCATAATGTAAAAATATACACTGTAGCTAACTCATAGCAATGAAATCATGAAATATAAGCAACATATAACTACCCCATAACAACATATGACTTATAGCTTAGCTAGAAATAATCAAATAAAACTATCAACTATATAAAATATATGAATAATAAAATAAGTTTAACTAGCAAGGAATTAGGATGTAACACTAGTATTGACATAATTATCCTAGGCTAACACAACTATCTAGAGAACCAGAGGCACCAGATCCAAAATATAATGATTGATCCTGAACTATATTCCTATCTTCTTTCTACATGTACCAAATCTAGATTTGCATTAGCATCAGAACTAGATAAGTACTCTCTTTTATGTCATTTATATATCTACCATAGTTTTACTTTTTATTAATTGTCTATCTTAGTTTTATAAATCTAGCATATAGTACATCTAAGTTTAACACAATAATTGACCTATTGTAGATCTGATATTCACCCTTGTGCCCTATCATTTATATGTCCTTAACCCTATCTACCCAAGTAGTATTCCTTAATTTAAATAAGGTTTAAATTTATCCCATCAATGGGATTCTCAAGTGGAGGTCATGCATCAATCAATGCAAATATCACTTACCAAGGTATATCACATATATCATTACTATAATATTTAAAATGTTAACAAGCTTTAGAATATCTATAATCTTTAGTAAGATCAATATAAATATGTATATATTATGTAGCTTTAATATTAAAATTAATTTTGGGACTCGATTATATGTTAGTAAAATGCATCAATATTCTTTTTGGAACACACTCATAAGACTGATGTTATACTACCATAAAATAAAATGGATTAACAAATGTAAGTGGAATCCAAAAATCAATCACTAGGCAATAAAATAATCTTTTAGGTAATTGCATCATTTGTGTATGTGGCCACAAATCAATTATTTCTCATTAATACACATCTTGAATTATTTTCTTAAGTTGTGCCTCTATGGGTTCTTTATTGTTGATTAAATATCATACATATTTTGGATACTCATCGGCTAGACATTGTGTTATGTGTTGTGCTTCTATTAATTGAGTCAAGATATATCTAATAAAGTAATATTTTAATGATACACTTATTTCAAGAGATTATTATATTGTATTGATATTGCGAAAATCCTCCAAAATCTACATTAGTGTTTTGCTTATAATGTGGATCATGATCTATTCAATGATGTGCTATAGAGTATTCCCTTTTCTCTTGTTTATCTTGTAGGATATCATTTTTATTCTTATCATTGTA
This sequence comes from Torreya grandis, assembly GCA_037957365.1. Taxonomy (NCBI): domain Eukaryota; kingdom Viridiplantae; phylum Streptophyta; class Pinopsida; order Cupressales; family Taxaceae; genus Torreya; species Torreya grandis. The sequence continues at coordinate 862,387 of JARHVA010001862.1, read as the reverse complement.
TTGAATGGGTGCCTTATATTTATTTTTATTTAATAAATGTTGAGTATGAAGGAGACCATGTAATTTTTAAATGATCACCATGTTTAAATTATCTTGATATTCCCCTAGTGCAATAGGTTTAAATTTTATATGAGACAAACATTCATCTAGTTTTCAAGAATGTCATTATCATCATCATCATCATCATCATCATCATCATCATCATCATCATCATCATCATCATTTTTGTCTTCAATATTATCTAATTTTATTTCTTCGAATTGATCAATAACTAAATATATAATATTTTTTCCCTTTTTGTATCATATATAAGTGTTTGTCCTTTTTCACATCCTACTAAACTAACAAGGTTGGTGTAAACAATGGTTTATTTGCATTAGTTTTTTTATTTTCTCCTATCTCATGTGTGTGTATTCATTCTACCATTATGACTTGTAAAATAGGTATCATCAATGATTTAGTAACATTTGATTATAGTATAAATCCTTCAGGTGGTTCCACCACTTTAAAATATTTTAAATGTCTATTATCTTTTGGACATGTGTGCAAGCATCCATCATGTATAAATTTTAAGCATCAATGCAGGGTGGATGGTATACCATCCATATCTTTAATTTAAGGTCTACTACGTAAAATATCATAATTCAAATGGTTTGGTATCATTTTTAATGTATTAATTCACATGTTAGGCCTAATGGTTACATCAAATATAATTATTCCTAAAGCTTGATGAAGTATGTTATCAAAATAGGGCAGGGGCCCTAGCCTGGTTGGCTAAGTATTTCCGCTACAGCTCTGCTAGTCTCAATTTCTAGTCTGCCCCCACTCCGTGGTACCGATATTAGGTGTGTCTAGCTAGCGCCGCTGGTCACATTAGAAAGTTTACCAGCCTTTTAAAAAAAAGTATGTTATCAAAATGTAACATCCCCATAGGCATTTACTAGAATAATGAAATAAAAATAAATAAAAATTTACTTAACACTTATTCTTTAATTATATTACACCATGAGAATATAATTAATATCTTAGCATACTAACTAAGTATGGTAAACATAAGTAAACATGTAGTAGTAACAGTTACTAATCACTAGTATCATATGTAACATAACATAATTGCATAAGGAAAGTAATTATATTAAAATCTAGCCATGACTGGTACAATAATATAGCCATTACTATCAATATACAATAAGTAATTAATTATATTTCTAATAGGCATTATGCCTCAACATAAATATAATGCTCTATGGAGCACAAGTTACTCCAACTCCAGTATCTCTGATAATCTCAAGTGTCATCTCCAACAGTAGTGGAGAGGGAGAGCATCATCCAAGCACTTTTTCACACCAACCATAGACCATGAAACCCCCACACAATCCCCCAAATAGGGAATTGCCCTCCCTTTATGGATGGGTAGATAGTAATGGTGAAGGAATCTAGAGAGACATGTTAGTACCTAGGTGTTGTAAGATTTCTACTACATAATGTGTACCACAAAAAAATATGTTCTAACATGATATCACACAAATATGTAAATCATACATATGAAATGACAATGTCTATCTAAACATTACTTTGTCCAAAGTTTTCAAATAACTATTAATCTCTAAGATCAGTCAAATTCATACACACCACTTGATTGTATTACCTTCATCTGGTATTGGTGATGCTAACTAAGCTAGTGAAGTCCATCTCATTGTTTAGTTAGTACCAACATTGCGATATTTGGTTAAAATTTATATAACCAATAGATTCATATGGATTAATTCTTACTAGTAATTATAACTTAATCAAATTATAAGAATAATCATTTTACATCATTTAGTCCATAAAACATATGAATGAATCTCTATTCTTATTATTCATCACATAAACAATAATCATAATAAGTAAGTTTATTTACCAAATGGGTAAAATACAAACTCATACTAAAGGATCTACTTTTTGTAAGTAAATGTAAATATAATAAAATCAACATTCTCATAATATATTGCACATGCCACTCAATTATAATAGCAATCATAAGAATTTAACTTATAAATCCAAAGTATAATCTTTCATTATATTATAACTATTTGGAGGCTTTATGCATATAATTAAAGCACCCTATCCTTTAGGTTTTTATGACTTCATTTCATAATCAAAAATTATAACTATAGGTATGCATCCAATATATTCATACCAACTATATATGTGCATGTGGACCTAAGTTCACATATAAATATAGAACATATGTTTATAAACTGTTCATAATATATATATATATATATATATATATATATATAGTTCTATCATTTTATGGTATTTTTTATTTGTTTAAAGACTATATAATTCAATAACCTTTTTATAAACAAGCATATTGATCTAAAAAGTGTCTCAGAATTTCCTTTACCCGCTAACTAGATTCTCAATAACTTCATATTAGATGTGGTACGATTTTTACCCCAAAATTGTTCCAAATCTAATACTCTATTTTTCCTTTATACATAACTTCCTCAACTGTGTAAATATTATTAGAAAATAGAATATAATAAACATAAGATCAACACTATGCTTTGTTTAACCACTAGAGATTTATATCCTTACTGGGGTTCTAAGTGAAACCCATTATTCAAATAAATTTTTAAAACATCCGCAATAGACCTTACTCATTTGTAAACATTCCAAAAGAGGTAAATTATTCACAATCATCCATCCATGCCTTTATATAGTTGGCTTTATTCTTTACTGCATTTACAGGGTATTTACACTATAAATTTCTCCTCAGTTTGACTATCTAGTAACATATAAATTGTATTACCTTCCCTTTTTTTTACTATTTAAACATACTCTATTCCATATGTTCCCAGTTTGGTATCCAAAATACATAGTTCGATTCTTAATATGTTCATAGTGATTATTATAAATCGATATCATTCATTAAATGTATGAACTTGATTTGGAGTTATAATAAACTTTAGTCCATAAAATATATATGTATACTCATTATGTGACACATTACATAATTTATTTAAATGTCAATTCACAATGTTTAAAACTATAATAATTACTTCAACATAATTGCCTATACTTTATATTTCATGCAATAGATATATCTTATTTTATATACATATATATTGATAAATGTCTCATTCTCATATTGAGCACACACAAGTCATATATATATATATATATATATAAACACACACACACAGACACATATATACATATATATATGTATATATGTGTCTGTGTGTGTGTGTTTACACATATATATATATATATATATATGTATATATATATATACATGCACCCTATATCTGCATTTTCTTAAATAACCCAAATCCATGTATATGGATAGATATACTAGTTATGTTAATAGTTTTATCTATCAAATTTACACTATTCAATTTAAATTTGATAGTCTATACATCGATACCCATTATGTATGTATAGAAATTTAATTAAAATATAAAGACTTTAAAATTAAACTATTTAAAAACATTTTTAACTCAGACCTAGCTAATATAGAACACTCCAGACTTGTATATATTATTATACATAAATATATATAGATGTATACTAAATAGGTCTTTTTTATATTTTTGAGTATATAAATGTATATTTATATCAAGCATTTTATACACATGTATATATACTTCTAATGTTTCAAAATGCAATTTATACATACATATAACAATCTCATTCACCCAGGGTTCTAATTTAAACTAGGGATTTATATTTTCAAAATAACTAAATCAATTTTCTCTAATGGATTAACACCTAATCAAGTTTGCTTACAATCTTAGGGTTTTTATAAATTATATTAATTAGTTATATGGATGGCCAAGCCATCCACATAGCTAAGCCTGTATTCTTGATACAATATTTAATATAGTTTTAAAACCCTAATAATCCAAACCTTAAATAGTAATTCTATACGCAAATGAAAGTAATTACTTCACCAACCTTGTAAGTTACTTCCAATCTGAGATAAAATGAATTTGAATTATTTTTCCTTCTTTTTATATATTTTCCTTCTCTTCTTCACCACGTCCCCCTTCTCTTCTTAGCTCACCTCTTATCCTATTCTACTTGCCCATCAAGTCTTGCATGCATACTCTCCCAACTCACAGTCACCATGCATAATCCATGTTTTTCCATTCCAATAGTGACTAAAACTTGTTAGCTCCCATTATCAATACTTAAGAAATCCTTAAATTCACTTTACTCAAACTTTCCTCCTATCCTTAGTCATTATTATATTCATTTCAAATTTATGCATGTTAATCTACATTACATGACTGAGTACTCTACTCAAAAGTCCACTTTTAATCATTTTACAAAATGATAACTATACTTTTAATCTTAACGTAGTCCATGCATGTTTACAAAACTTAGACTTAAATCTTAGGATAGTATTTAGGATAATTCAACCTCTTTAAATAATTAGTAAAGGTAATTATCTCCTTTATTATTATGGCAATATGACTAACACAATGTCAATTATCTTCTTATATCAAAATGATAAAATAAACAATTATTTATTTCAATCATAACAAGATAATCATTTGTGTTATTACTAATGCATATAGGCTATCTATGTCTTTCATTATCTAAATAGCTTAAGGCATATATTGATATTCTCAAATATCAATAATAGCAAGCTTAATGTTCTAAAACATTGTAAAGACATTTTTTTAGTCTATATATATAACATTTTTAGATATCATCTTCATGGATTTGTGTTCTCATAATCATAAATAAATATAAGTTAAGTAACCTAATATAATCATATTGCACATTATGCACTAAGTCTACATAAAATATACAAAATGCAATCACGTACAATATTTATTCCATATTTATGTATTAACATTTACTAATAGGTAAAATCTAATATTTAAGTATAATTAACTTTAAAAATGTACTAACTCTAATAGTCCAAACACACAATGCGTATAATATATAAAATCTAATGTGGTGTGTGCATGGGTTTAGTAATTTCTCTGTCATCCTTCACCATCTCCATCTATGTCACCCTCTTTAATGATACTCTCCCTCCATGACGCTCTAAGGGATGAACTCTCCTACATCCAACTCATGACAAGAATGTAGTTAGTCAAATACATCATGATATATATATCATAAAACAATATTGTAAAAATAAAATTAAAATAATCATTATGTATAGAATTCACAATATAGCCAACTCATAGCAATGAAATCATGAAATCCAAGTAACATATAATTGTCCCATAACATCTCATGAATTATAATTTAGTTAAAAAGTAATAAATCAATTTAAAAACCATAATAATCTATGAATAATTAGGTAAATTACCTTAGTGAGAAATCAGGATGTAACACAAAACCTCTAATGATCATATTTTATTTTTTGATAGAATCAGTATTGATACCAAGGGCTTGGATAAATGTGATGTCATAAATGTTTTGCCTTGACCAATTATTTGTCTTTACTTGTTTAATCTCATTATTTAAGAGTCATACCTAAATATATAGTGGGAGGTTTTGACCTATAACTTGTTGGGTGGGTAAATCTTCTTTTTTAAATGAAATTTTATCTTAGCTTTAATTTATTGATAACGGTTTAAAAATAAGTAGGTTCTATATTGTTTGGTAGATTTATACCATGCATTATTATATAAATAATGTCCTTAGAAATAATTGATTTATTTATCAGTTCTAGCATATGGATTTTGCATGAGTATTGTTAATTTGGTCTATAACTTCATAATCTTTGGTTGTAGTAGTTAACACTTTAGATGGTAGATGGATATTAATAGGGATGTTTTGATTACCCCCACTTTGCATTATAGGATTGTGTATCCTACTTATATGCATTGTAATATAAATGACATATGTGTCTAATATAATCCTAAGTCAAATAATAGGTGAAGTATGTTGGTTATTTACACTATATGGTTTTGAGGAAAGAATGTTGAAGGGAGTCATACATATCTGCTCCCTTTGAGTAGTAACAAAAAGTATTTCAAATTCAACATTCATGAAATATGTGTTATTAAGGGAAGTTAATAATTATTCATGTTGTTTAACCTTAAATTTAGATAAGGGGATATATAGGTTTAAGAGGTATTAGATTAGCTTTTATATAAGGATGGTAAACTAACCTAATGAGTAGGCCAATTTATAAAAACTTAGATAAATAATAATTTTAAATTATACAACTAAGATTAATAAAAATATTAAAATACATCTATTGATAGATATTTCAATGAATAGGGTACAATGATACTTAGTTGGTTTATTGTGCTCATGCAAGTATGATCTAGAACAAAATGAAAGTGGACCAGAAGATGATTTTGAAATAGTCATCATATTCTAGGAATATTCTTTCTATGGTCACAAACACCTGTGTCAAATATAAATAGTTATGTCGATGCATGTGTCTAACTTCAACATAAGTGTCTTGTAAATAATACTAATTATATATGGATGCAACCAACTAGATCCTTATAGGTTTTTTGTATCCTTTCTTTTGATGTATACATATCTCATGCATAGGCTATCACTCTTCATTAAATGATCAAACCCTAGCTTCCTCACCCTTGGAGTGACTCTGGTAAAAATGGGTTAGTGGTACAGTGGTGTCAAACTACCCCAAGGAGCTCTCTATAAACGAGTGATACCTACATATCTAATATTTTAAAGAGGGCCTAAAACTTATGTAGTTTTCCCACACATGTTGGATTGTGTGTGCACAAGGATGTAGTGTGTGACAATAAATGACATGCAGTCTACAAATATGGCCCATGAAATACTCTTTAAATGCTTCATACCTATAGAAATACTAATCTTATGACTAATATATAAATAGGGATGAATAGGGTAGGTTTGTTCATTATAATGCTTGATTGAGTGATTCTTAGTAAGTTGCCTTGTGAGTCCCCAGTATTTATTAGGTGAAGAATGAATGAGGTTGATCTTATATTAATCCCTTTAAGAAATATTTTACATTAAATCGCTTAGGCTATCCTTTAGGATACATTTCAATTAAAAATTGGATGAGTTTTGGGCACTAGATAATTTTTAGGAAAGGTGGACATTTGCATCAATGTAGGTGTCTGTCTATAATGAAATTATCTAGGAAGCTAAAAAATAGGTACAGGTCCAAAAAATTTAGTGAAGGATAACGATAAGATTTAGAGATTTTTTTATAGTATAGAAGGCTTGTCATCATAATACCAATGTTCAGACTAAGAAATGATAAATTTAGGCACAAAGAGATAGTGAACATGACCCTTTCAGCAGTAGGCATGTCTATAACTAAAAGTTATAGCCATGATGAATATTTTCCAAGTATACAATATTAGAGTACTATATAAATTAGATTTTAGTATCTACACATGTATAGTAACATCATTAGTTTCCTTGCACTTTTACTTATCATAGATATGAATGCATGATACAATTTATAAAGTCAATACATAAATTTTAATAACATGGATATAAATTCTAAATCTAAATAATTTGGACCCATGGGAAATTATAATTAAAACATAAAATTAGACCCTAATAGGGAAGAAATTGGAAACCTTAAGAAATTTTTGAAACCCTAATGTAGAAGCAAACCTAAGGCTTTTTATGTTCAAATTAATAGTTAGGTTCACCAAAAAATTACTTTTTTTACACATAAAAGATATAAAATAATGGAAACTATGCACTAATTCTTATTATAGAAAATATGGCAATAAACATAATAATTTGATTTAAAATGAGTTCATTGAAATTATGATTACTTTATTTAGTAATGACAAATGAAGAGGAATGATGTAGTCACCTAATTTTTCCTACCTATTGCTCACATAAGTTATCATTAAATTTGTAAATTCTCTTTGTGTAATTCATCAACTATGCAAACCAAAAATAATGGTTTAAAACATGCCTAGATGTTCCCAGAAAAATCATATACCATGGCAGTTAGCACTATCAATATTTATTGGTAGTGTCCATACACATTGGAGGTCTAAAATTTTTGGGAGCCCTATGCTTGTGCCTTAAATTTTATTCTATGTTTTTTCAATTTTTTGATCTTATATTTAAATGCTTATTTTCTATCTTTGTTGTCCAAACCCCAATTTTACTTGATTGATCACAAAATTCACTTAAAAAGGTGTTAGTGTTTTGGTTTGGACTGATCTTAACCACTTCACAATGAATGGTTTAGAATTACCTATGCTCTAATGCTTCTAAGAGGGCTCAAATTACATGTAAATCTCCCAGTTATGTGTGTTTGTAACATCTTGAATAATCTAGACTGCAATGTTATCTTTTGATCTTTAATACTTGGCAAGTTACAACTTTGGATTTACATATTCAAATTTTACCCTATGGATTTATCTATGGATACTATTTGGAATAATAATATGTGTGTGTGCCTTTTGATAATGTTCCAAGAGATTACTAGGTGATTTCTTAGTATTTTTAAGACTTTCCAAGTGAATGATAACCTTAGGGATAATTTGTATTTATCTATGACACTTCATTAATTTTCCATAGTGACTAAACCATAAAACATTTATGGATTGACAAATGGACATTTCATAATTTAAAAAATTATAGTTGAGAGATCCTATACACTACCCATATAAGGAGTAACCAACATTGCCCAAAATCATTGATACTCTATTGAAACTGAGAAATAAGGATATGAGATATGGAGAAATTCTATCTAAGATTCTTAAGGGTTCTTATTAAAATAGAGGTGGCTAAGATAGTAAATGGGTAGATGGATAGATGGATAGATGGAAAGTGTTCTCTATAGTAAAATACGTGTGCATTATTAAAGTATGTTAAGGTATGCCAAAGTTTAAGTTTTTTTAATTAGTAAAATAGGGTTGGTGGGTCCCTCACCATTTTCATTTATATTTAAATTTATTACAATTAGTTTTAGTATGCCACATTAGTAAGGTAAAAAATAGATTTGTATAAAAGCTGAAAAACTAACTTTTACAACCTAAAGTATTAGTACATTAGATAAATTTAATAAATCCTTAAATTATAAAGTATAATGGTATAGAACCATATGAAAAATCCTTAAAAAAAATAAATTATAGTCTACTTTTCTAGAAAGAACCATTTCGCTACTAAAGGTCATCATAAAGTCAGTATTATAGAAATACAATATAGATATATTGAAATAGAAGGTTGCTTCTACAAATATAGCCCAAAATATTCTATAGCCACTAGCTAGAATATTCCACAGCCATTGGATAGGGTTTTTTATAGCCACAACCTAGGATTTTCCATCACCATTATGAGGTAAAAAAATCATGTTATGTTTTGAAGGTTCACTAAGGCATGTAGTTCAAAAGGGTTCTTAAATAACACAAGTAATCTTTCATAACCATTGTGTAGACAAAAAACTTTAACCCATTATAATTATTCCCAACTAAAGACACATCTAAGAATGCATTTCTGTATCACAAATCTCTCTAAACTCTACCACCATAGAGTTTTTTTCTACTAATATTGGGTAGTGACCATGGTTTGCTTCAAATTTGAGTGAACAATGGAATTCTTCCTTCTTATTTACTAGCATGATATCATGTCAAATTTGATGTTTTTAAAGTTCCAAAGATCAAATTTAGGTGTAGTTTATAAAAATAATAACCATTGTGTCATGACCAACTATTTTTACACATGTAGTTGGTTCAGAATCACTTCTTCTAAAATCAAACTCTCTAAGATATTTTTCAACCTTAAAATACTAATCTTGTGAACATTTGAAGTCCATAAAAGGAATTTAACAGCCTCTAAACCACATGATCTTTTACAAGAACCTGTAATCCCTTTATTTCAGCCATGTCAATTTTTTATTTTAAGTCTTCATTCAAGAAGGCATTTTTAACATCCATTTGATAAACCTTACATCTTAACTAAGTATAAATAGTGACAACCAACTAAAAGTTTACCATATTTATAATAGGATAAAAAAAATATAGTCTACCTCTTCTTTCTTTCCATATCCTTTGGTAACAAGATGAGCTTTATACTTATTTGAAGAACCATCTAATGTACACTTAAATTTATAAATCCATTTATATCTAACTAATTTCTTATCTTGGGATAATTATAACAACAAGTCTTGATTTTCATCAAGTCATCATATTCCACATTCATGTAAGATACACATTCATGTTTCCCTTCATCCTTTTTAAAATTATCAAGCTCAAACACATGTGAAATAGCTGAGGTAAGATAAAAATTTGCCTGATCAATATTTTAAACCATTTTTTCCCTTGATCTTATGGATCTTCCTACCATTATCAATGGAAAATTACCCTCATATGCATCCTTCAATATGGCATATTACCACTTTGTTATCTTGTGTTGGCTTATCTGATTTGACCATGAATAATTATTTTCTTCAATAGATCCCTCCCTAGAACTGGACTCCTCTAGTGTTTCACTCTTTGAGCCTTATTCAATTTTAACACTATAACTTGTTCCAAAATATCTAGAATTTATCTATACACTATTATCCATAGATTTACCATTTGATAAAATTGATATTTTCTCATCTACAACATCTTTATTTACCATAATTTTTTCTACAAAGACTTCAAGTAATCTATATGCCTTAGCTTACTCACTATAGCCAATAAACATATATGCTTTACTTTTGGTATATACCACTCCCATTTTCTTTAGGAATAAATGTAAAACCAATGCAACTAAAAATATGAAAATCATGTACATCAGGTGTTCTACCTGACCATGCTTACTTGGAAGTAATTTTATGCAAGGATTTATAATGACATTTATTAAGGATGTAAATAGTTATACTCACAGCTTCTATCAAGTACTAATAATGTAAATTCCCACTCTACATCATGTGTTGTGACATATCCATAAATTTTATGTTCCTCCTTTCCACAACTCCATTTTTAGTGGAGTGTATAGAGAAGTATATTGCCTTTGTATACCTTCCTGATTATATAATTATTTAAACTATTTTGAGATGAACATGCTTCCATTTTCTAATCTTAAATATTTGACAAGCTTATTATATATTATTCTACTAAATATTTCCATGCAAAAAAAATATAAAAATAATCTAAATTTATATTTAATAATTAGACCCATAGTTTTCTATGTAATTCATCAACTATCAACAAAAATTATTGTGTTATAGATCATTTACATGTCTTCATTGGATCATGAAATTCAATGTGTACCAAGTTCAAAACTCTTTTGGATTACCATGCCATACCAATATCAAAAGGATGTTGAATTGGTTTTCCCATCTAACACCCTATACACACAATATAAATTTATCGAATGCATAGAATTCCATTCATTCTATTATTATTTATTGGCATATATAAGTATTGATAATTGAGGTGACCATACCTCTCATGCTAAGGTACACTAGTAATTTCAACCATTGTTAGTGCATGTGGTTTTATAATTTTAGATCAAGCATTTTGTATAATACCTTATGTTATCATTTTAAGCCCAATATGTATTAAAATTTAAGTTATTTAGATTATATGAAGTATATAAATAATACACGAATCAAAATGTAAATTGTAGAATGTGTTTTAAAAAATTTAATTGCTATAAATAAAAATGACAAGGGAATAAGATAATTAAATTATTTTTGTTATGTGAAGGTCTGAGGTTTATTATAGATGACTAAAGGGATAAAAACTAGATAAAGAGATGCTTGGATTAGGAACTAGGTATTTGGATGCACCTAGATAAAATATTTAGTCTCTAGATGCTAATGTCTAACACAAACATATGAAAAATGTGATTTTATCTTATGAGATTGTGCTTCACTATTTTTTTGCAAGTTATTGTGTCTAATTGAAATATGATTTTTGGTGTGATATCAATTCTTCTTTGTATGTGTAAATCCATAAACCTATCTCCTTCTCTTTGAAACCCTAGGTCCACTTTCGACACTAGGTTTAGGCTTAAAAAATGAAAATAATGGTGGGTTGAGATGACCTCAACCACTCCCTAAAGAATGGTTGAATGTTTCCTACATATCTAGTACTCTGAAGAGTGAAGTAAAATTCCATGTAGTTCTCCCTATTAGGTGTATATGAGCAATGGTGTTCATTTAATTAATGTAACTTGTAATCTAACTTTAGACACTTGGAAAATAGAAAATTTGACTTCATTTAAGTGATTTAAAATTTGGCTAGGACCTAATCCTTGTGAGTGATTTATGAATTTTTAAGTTAAGTGTAGTCCCTTTTAATGTGCAAGAGTTATAATAGGCTTTATTGATAATGCTAGATAATCCAATAGGATTAGACCTATTGTGTATTTATATGGTAATTTTTGGGTGCTTTCTCATCCCACCAACATGTGAAATGTATAGTTTGACACCTAAACATAATTTGAATTTGAAAATTGACCATTTCTTGTTGTGTAAACAAATTTCTTAGAGTTAGGTACACTAAAAAAATTTGCATCTGACTATATCAAACTTGTTTGAGAGATAGGAATATTGATATGATGATCAAGAGATAGTTTAAGTATGATAATGAATTGGTTAAGCACATACTAAATATTTATGTAGGTGACTAATATAAAATTAAGAAGGTGAGACTAATATAAAGCATGCATATGTAATACTATGGTGTATAAGATCCATATGTGTACCCAAAAGTCATGTAATGTGAACGTAGGTTAAGATTGGAATTTCTAAGTGTTTAATACCATATTTTAGTGTTTACAAATGCTCACCTTTTATTCTAGTATTGTAATTAAATATAATTCTAAAGTAAAATGATATAGAGATGTACTTGAGTGTGTAAAATATGTTTTTTCTTTGGGAGGATGCTCTAAATGTGTAGCTTGATCCAAGAAAACTTGTAATGAATATGCATCAATAAATTTATATATATAAATGAAATCTAATATAAAATTAAATCTCTTTGAAACTTAATAAGAAATTAAGGAATACACATGCAAGTGGGTACACCATGTTACCCCATTTGATGTTGTTAGAGATGATGCTTCCTACTAAAGCATTGGAGAATTACAGTTCCTATTGAATTATATGGAGAATTGGGCTTCCTAATAAATCACGTAGAGAATTGACCTTAATATTAAATCACGTAGATAATTTGGTGATTATTCCCCAATGGATAAATTAACTAAGGCAAGGGCCATGGGTTATAAAAATAAATGTCTCAACCCTAGAGAGTAGTGTTAGGCCTTTGAATTCATAAAATATCAATTATATACTCATTTCACAAATATTAAACCTCAAGATGAAATGGGGATCCTATGATAGGCTCATGAATCAACCAATTTAAGTAAACTTATATATTCAATATGTAATATTTAGTACCATCAATTTCATGCTCTTACATAGAAAATTATAATAGTGTGTTTGCATGAAGAATGTTCATGCCCCATAATATGATCCAATTAATGTCAACATGAATACAATGTTATACATCTAATTTGTCAAAAATTTGAAAACATATAACTTATGTTCTCATAAAATGTATTCATATGCATTGTTTATGCCCCTAAATTTTATTCCAATCGGCAAACATTTATCCCATAATCTTAACCAAAATAATTATCTAAACCAATTTAAACTCTCTAAATCATGTATTTTATCTTGAGATCTAAAAAAAATGTACATGGAGCCATACATCTTTATGACAAGCCCACTAATATGCCCCATTTTGAGATGAGAGATGTAGCTTGTGAATCGCTAATCTCAAAAGAAAAGAGTTAACTATATCATGTTATGTAAAAATATGTAATCATTTAGAAGTATGTGTCAACATGTGGATAATAAGCCATCATTATAATCAAATTATATACAAAACATGTAGTGTAAGGCATATAATGTCATGTCAAGATAGATATAGAAATTAGGCACATAATAATAACCATAATTGATATATGCACTAAATAAGAACTATGTAGGAAGGTGCATGATATGGATCATGGCACAACACACAAATTTGGAGGTACATGATATGGATCACAACACCATAAACTCAAAAAACTCAATATATAAACATGTATTTATCCACTCATTGGTACATAATGTCATGGCCATGATGTACGTGATAGAAGCAAGTATAATAACACTCAATGGCATATAAGGCTGAGGGTCACACACAATGTAAAATAAAATGGCACATATTGCTAAGGGTTATACACAAGGACAATAAAAAAACACACAAGGCCAAGGGTCAAACAAATTGTAATCATTTATTAACATATGAAATGAAATAGAAACAATGAATCATAGAATAAATTAAACTAGTCTACACCATCAATCTTTTTTAATGTCACAACATAGCAAAGTAATATATCCATGAAATATAATATTATGAATAAATTAAGCAATAGAAAGACATATTTAAGTAATCAGTGTATCTCAATATGTTAAATTTAAATGTCATAGAAAAATATAATGTGTAATAATGTAAACTATGGAATGAGATGACCCCATCTTTGGAATGGTCCTTGGGTACACGAATGTCCTTCATTTTTGTATACATGTATTATGTGTAACATGTATGTCCTACATTTCACTCATATATACCATGAAATGCATGTGTAAATGGAAGAGGATATGTATTCTACCCAAACATGTGATAAACAACATGAATGGATAATGAAAAATAATAAACATTTCATGCTCAGGTCCTAATTTTTTATTTTTTGTAATATTTTGATATTTTTTGTATTTTTGAAATAGTTTAAAACAAAGTCTTATTTATAAAAAAGCTAACTATTTACCCCATAGAAGTTATTTTCATGTGTATGTCATATATCAAACATGGTAATGGTCACCTTTAATTACCAAATAGTATCTTTTGTAGTTGTATCTAAATCCAAAGAATTGTCTCATGTTGTTATGTAACCCTCATCATCATCATGACTCATACGATCATGTATAAGATGAGTAACTCTAGGGATCATATAATCCTATGTAATAAATTTTATAGTATTTTAAACATATGCCTATGTTCATTATATAACACGTTAAAGTATCTATAACATTAACTTAGGACATGGATTAAAATTATTACTCACGAGCCCTGAATAACTCTCTAATGTAATGGGCATTGAAGCACTTGTCATCTAGTAAATTCATTTACTTTACTCTAAGTTATTTTCATATAATGAACCTGAATATATTGAGTAATTAACTATGTATAATGAACCTAAATAGGTGGAGTAACTAATCTTACTATACTTTAAAATGATATAGGACCAAAACCAAATGGGAATGCAAAGTTGAAAATATTTTCTAATCCATTTTAAAATTATGAGGAAATATGAACTAAGAATAATTTTGAGGTACATATAACATACAATGATCATCTTCCTCCTTTTACATATGATGATAGTAATATTTTTGATGATGATCCTACTTATAAATCTATATTTATACAAGCATACAATTATTCACAACCTATACATAGTATCATGGTAGCAATGGTTCAAGAGAAATTAATTGTATAATGACAGGTATTCATCATCTTAGATAAACACATGATGATTTAATGGATATAACTAGGATATTAAAATGATATTATGTCAAGGAATATAACCCAATTGGGTACATTGTGATACCTCTTAAAGTAGGCCCTGCAATAGTTTTTGCTTTATTTTTAGTCTTATTGATTATAGCGGTATTTGATATGTTGTTAGGACTCCCTTGGATACATAAGATCCATGTAGTACCATCTTCATTACATAAATTTTCCAACTATATATATGTCATTAGGGTGGTCATAGTTTCAAGTGTTCCATATTAGTATCCTATTTATCCAGAGGCAATGTTTTTATCAATCATATATTGTGTTGGGTGAATATTTTGTCACCAGCTAACTGATGAGCAAAATAGGTCTCTTCAACCACAGCATAGGGAGATTGGTTAGCCAAATGTGCAGGTTTACCAAATCAGAGGTGGAAAAATCTTTCCTCTCATCAAGGGGAGGTTCCCTATAAATATGACGAGCTATATACTATATATGTAAGCAAAAAATAACACTCAAGGGTAGGACTACACCATCCATCTCTCTTTTTTTAGAGATAATGTTCACAGACAAGGAGAAATCCTGGTGATAATACTGAAGGCACTTCTCTTCTTTCATAAGTGGTCTTTCATTAGAGCGCAAGAGTTCTTTCTAGTGGGTAACCAACAGGTAACAAGAGCGCAGTAACCAATAGAATGAGGTGATACACAAAGTCTCCACCTCAACTGCCCAAAGAGTGAAATACTAAGGATAATGGGGGCACAAAGTCATCCCAAGATCTTTTACATAGAAAGAAACTAAAAACACACTAAAGACAATTATGACATCACAAAGTCTTTCAACTATTGACTTCAGGACACCTTCGTGATTACTTCCACTAGTTCTGCTTGTTAAATTAAATAAATAAGAATACTCCTAGGAAATGGACATAAGAACAATTTCCTAAAATAACACAAGCTATAACAGCACAAAGTCTGAAAGTAACTTGTTTTCTCATTCAGATAAAGTAATATGATCAATAATTTGAGCTCAAAGTCTCAGTAATCACCTTTCAATTTGGGCAGAGTTTTTTTCTATAATCAAGAGATCTCCTCCGCATAAAATAAGAGATTACAATATATGGTAGCAAAGAAAGGCTTGGCGCTTTCTTCCATGGAATGGCCCATACTACATTTAATGCCTTGAATGCATTTTCATTTTTGTCAAGGGGCCATGCTTGGAACAGTGCATAGGCCTTAACTGTGGCATGCTAATTCAACTCATATGTCTCCTCCAAAATATAGGTCACTTGGTCCTTTCCTTATTTACACAACTATCCACTTTGCCTTTACTTCATGGAAGAAAAATAGGCTATGTCCTTGATTTGGTGTGGTCAGATGACTACTTGGTGAACTATTTCACCTACTGAAAATAACTCTCTCATAGATATTTCAATATCTTCTGTAGCCTTCTCTTCTTTCCTAATACAATTGGAGCCCTCAGGATATCTTTTTTAGTTGGTCGCTTGGTTCATTCTTCAAGTTTCGCTATAAATTTAAAAATCAACGAATATTACATTACCTTAAATTTGACATCTGTGGGGACATCAATGGTCACTATTTATTTGAACCATATTGAACCATGAACCTTTGAAAGTTCATTGGTTCAATAGTTCAACAGTTCAGGCAGTCTTTATCGGTTCATCAGTTCCATCGCTTTCTTGCTCTTTGCTTCAACCATCCTTTTGAACTGGTCTCTAGAATATTCTGCTTCCTTCCTTTGCTTGGAGCTTTCCTTGAACCTTTGAACCATTTTGGTTCAACAATTCAATGTCTTTCTCAAAATCCTTTGATTTTGGCTAAGTCTTTTGAAGCCTTGAAATTCCTTCAGCTCTATATCTTTGGAACACCGTGAAGGGAGGGTGTCCCTTAGGGTCTTTGATAAAGGTATATTTTATGGGTGTCGAGAGCCCCCAGCAAGGGTACCTACCCTTTGATATTCTTTGAATGGCCTTTTTTTTCATTTCCTTTGGATAAATTGTTCGAAGCAATTCCTTCAGACATTTTGTCTGAAGGAAATCTTCCTTTGCCTTGGCCACTTTTTCGCCAGGCTTTTGGTTATTCCTTCGGGCAAAATGTCTAAAGGAACTCCTTCAAACAATTTGTTTGAAGGATTTTCCATAGTGAATTTCTTTCATGAAAAATCTTTCTGAAGGAATTTTTTTGGTTCCTTTACTTGGTAATTTCTTCAGATAAAAAGTCTCAAGGAAATCTTCTCTTTCAGCCTTCTCTTTGATCTTTGAGCAAATGTTCCCTACCCTCCATAAGGGCACCTACATTTTTGGCTTTGGGGAACCCCTTTGAACTGATTGATTGAACCAAATTTGGTTCAATGGTTCAATGGCTCAATCTCTTGTTCTGCTCATTCAATTGACCGCTTGAACCAATCTCTTTGAACCAACCATGTTGAACCTTTAAACCTTTTTGGTTTAAGGTTCAACAGTTCAATCTTCCTTATTTTCACTAAGTCTTTTGAAGCTGTTGAACTTGCTGAAGTGGTTAAACTTTGAACTTTTGGTGAATCACTTAACTCTTTAAGCTTGCTGACATCGTTGAACCTATTGAACCCATTAAACCTTTAAACCTTTTAGAAGTGGGGTTCAATGGTTCAATGGTTCAATGGCTTAATCCTTTGTTTGAAGCTTGTTAATGAACATTTTTTGTTGAACTGAGGCATTAAACCAATCTTGAAAATTCCTAAGTGTTGGGAACTTGTTCCTTTGTGAGAACTTGCTTGTTGAAGCCATTGAACTTGTTGAACTTGCTAGTCCCTTAACTAAAAAATCTTGAATAATGAAGAATTTGAATGCTCAAAACAATTTTTTAGAAGGGAAAAGAGGATTTTAGCTTTCAAGACCAAAATAGTTCATATGTTGTCCCCAAAAATCTGTCACTCATTTTTGGGAACAATAGCTGGCTCCTGTTGGGGAACTTTCTTCAGTTGAAAACTTGGAACAGCTGAAGGGAGTAAAAACTAGAATCTCTAGTGCATTTAAGTATGCCATTGGGATACGGAGTCATGCTACCCAAAAATAAGGCACCAAAAATGAAAATGAAAATGAAAAGCACAAAATAGAACTACAGACTATACAAATATACATATCTACAGATGATCTTATCTAATACTTCAAGAATTGAAGTGCTTCAGATGCTACCCATTATGAGGCAGAGAGAAGGGCGTGCCATCTTGATACTTCAATAGAAAATTATTTTCACCATTGAGTTGATGGATAGTAAATGGGCCTCTCTAAAGGGAGTCAAATTTCCCATGCATTCCCTTTGGTTCTCTTCTCTTGTCCCACAATAGGACTTGATCACCAATTTAAAAATCACGGTTTTTTGCTTTCTGGTCGAAGAGCTTCTTCACCAAACTTTGATGCACAATAATTCAGTCCACCACTATAATTTGTTGCTCATCTAGCTCAGTCAAGCACATGATCCTCTTATTGATGGAGCTTTCATATGTCTGATCTTCAACTGCCTTAGCCAATTTCAATGCTGGCAATTCTAGGGTGATTGGTATCTCAACATTGAGACCATAAAGAAGTTGGAAAGGTGACATACCAATTGCCCTCTTGGGTGTAATTTTGTCTACCCATAATGCATCAACCAATGCTTTATGCCATGTTCGTTGGTTGTCATCTACCAGCTTCTTGATGATAGTCAGCAGGTTCATGTTACTTGATTCAGCTTGGCCATTCCCTTGTGAAAAATAATCAGAAGAGTGGGAGAGGGTAATCCCATAGTAAAAATAGAACTGAGTAATCTCCTGGAAAGAGAAACAAGCTGTGTTGTCTGTGACAATTTGGTTGGGACCCCAAACCTAGAAATGATGTTCTCTTTAAGGAAATTGCACACTACTTCTGAAGTAGCATGCTTGGTTGGAATAGCTTCCACCCACTTGGTGAAGTAATCTATGGCTATGAGGACATAATCATGTCTAGCACTTGAAGATGGGTTTACATCACCAATGAAATCGATTCCTTATTACTAAAATGGCTCTTCTATCACCACTGGCTTAAGAGGCAGAGCAGCTAATTTAGGTCTTCCAACAAATCGTTGGCATAACTCACACCTTTATACCCATTTGTATGCATCTTGAAATAGAGTAGGCCAGTAATACCAAGCTCGTAGAATCTTATGGCTAGTTACAGGAGCAAAAAGATGTCTTCCACAGGCTAGATTATGGAAAGACTTCAAAATTTGGTTTTGTTGCTCTTTATCCATGCAGCAAAGGAACATTCCATCAAGGTTCCTCTTATAAAGGCCGTTGTCCCACAGGATAAAATTGGTAGCTTTTAACTTGACAGTCCTCTTTTCTTTATGAGACAGGTGAGCAGGACACTCACCATAAGTAAGGAAATGAGCAATACTTGAATATCACTCATTTTTGGTGGAGATAAAGAGGACTATTAGTGTGTCTTCAATTTCTTCTTCTCCATGCTCTATTTCTTTTGGTCTACTGTCAGCAATCAATTGGCATAGGCCCGTTCCCTGCACCAGCTTCATTGGTTTGATGACTAAATCAAACTCCTAGATTTTAGTAATCTAATTGCCTCTTTTTATTCCAAACTCATGCTGAGTTAATATGGATTTGACTGTGGTGTCAGGAACTAGGGCAGTAGTGTATGAATTCAGGATGTAAAAGTGGAAATGCTTCACTGCCTTTACCACTACATAAGCATGCTTCTCTATGTTTGAGTACTCTAGCTCATGAGCTTTGAAAAGATAGCTCATGAAAGAAATGGTAGATTTCATACCTTCTTTGTTCTACTAAACTAGAATTGATGAAAGTGTGTGTTCAAAAGCATAACTATACACTGTGAAATCCTTGGCATAATCTGGACAAACTAGAATTGGGGCATGGACAATAGCTATCTTGATGTCTTCAAATGCTGACTTGCCTTCTATAGTCCACCAAAAAGTAGCTTTGCCCTTCATAATGTTCACAATGTGGTGAGTCTTCTTAGCAAACTTGGGGATGAACCTTTGTAAAAAATTCACCTTTCCAAAGAAAGAGTGAACTGCAGTCTTACTTGTGGGTAGAGTAAGTTCCTGGATGGACTTGACTCTGTCTGAATCGATCTTTATGCCTTCTTGGGATACAATGTGCTTGAGAAGTTTCCCTTCTATTAATCCAAAAATAGACTTCTTGGGATTTAGATAAATGCCATTCTGGCGGCATTGTTTTAACACTTGTTGCAAATGGTGCACATGATCAGGACGATGCTTAGAAAAGACTGTTAAATCATCTAGCTACACTACAATAAACTTATCCATTTCATCTTTAAAATCAAGGTCTATTGTTCTCTAAAAAGTAGTGCCAACATTTATCAGGCTAAATGCCATTCTTTGATAGGCAAAGGTGCCCCAAGGTGTGGTGAAGGCAGTCTTATGTTGGTCTGCTTCATCAACTTCAACTTGATTATACTTTGAGAAGTTGTCCAGCATTGATAATATTTCTAAACTAGTCACTATCTGAAGGCTTGATCCATGATAGGCAGAGGATAGTTATCCTTTAAGGATGATTGATTTAAATTTCTAAAGTCCACATAGAGGTGAATTTTGCCATTCTTCTTCCTCACAGGTACTATGTTGGCAATCCATGTGGAATGATGGGTTGGGAAAATTATCCTAGCATTTAGTATTTTCTATATTTCAAATAGAACAATACCTGATATCTTCAAATTGTACTACTTGGATTTTTATTTGTGATGTATCGAATCACTCTTGAGAGGAATCTCATGGTGAATTTCTTTAGGCCTAAGTGACTTCAAATCATCATAGGAGTACTCCAAAATATCTATGTATTGGTGAAGTAGAGCAGTGAACTTGAACTTTTTTCCCTGAGTGCAGCACTTCCCAATGTTCACCATCTTGGGATTTTCTTTAGTACCCAGATTTATTTGATCAAACTCCTGGGAGGAGCTTGAATTCATTTGTTGTTGTTTGATGAACCTGTCATGTTTGTCAAACAACTTCTCAAAGGAAACCAGGATTTTTAAGATTTTATTTCCTTGAAGTTGCATAAATTTTTCACCTATGTCTACACGTGATTCAGGGGCTAGTTCAAACTTGTGGGGCTTACTTCCTTTGAAATGAAGCTGTTTAAAGCTATCTTTTTTCTCTAGGAAGGCAATGATTTGGTTGTCACCATTGAACACTTGCCAATGATTAGCATTGTCAGGCACACTTGGTCGAAAGACCAGTTCAATAGTGTACCTATCTCCCTTAAAATTAAAGTGAGGAACCAAAAGAGTTACTGAGATAGCCAGTGCATCAACTCGGTCATTGAATTCCCAGGGTATGGTAGAGATGTTGAAAGCATCAAAACTTTCAATTTTATCTCAGACTAGATTGTGGTAGTGGTGCAATCTCTCATTTTTGTTTGATACAGGTTCTTTACCTGACAAACCACCAATTTAGCATCTCCTTTGGCATGAAGAAGTTTGATGCCTTTGTCTTGAGCAGCCTTCAATCCAAGCAATAGAGATTCATACTCAGCTATGTTTTTGGTGTTGTTGAACTACAACTTGTATGAAGAAGGAAAAATATCTCCTTGAGGAGATATCAACACAATCCTAGCTCCTAAATTGGTAGAGGAGCAGCTGCCATCAAAATATAGAATCCATACCTTATCAGACACTAATTTTTTCTTAGATTCTTCTTCATTTGGAGGGGGAGATTCTTCTACACTTGCACTAAACTCCACCAATCCTTCTAATATTTTATCTGAACCAATTTTCAGGTTGACACATTTGAGAATTTCATCAGATGCCTCATGGACTTCCTCCATGGATAAAAAGTAATTACCCGTGCCTGAAGACTCAAACAAAATTTGAGCTTCAGGCGTTGATATTTGAGTGACCACATATTTTACTTCCTTCTCAGGGAGCAATCTCTACATAACACCTTTGACTGGGATCCTCACCTTGGATAGGTCCATACTTAATTCACCACCAACATCCTAGTATGAATTTCACCTAAGAAGGATGTCGTATGATGCTGAGATGTCAGCCACTAAGACAGTCATCTTGATTCTCTTGTTTGGGAATGCTGCAAATGCAAATTGGGCATCCTTGATTTGTCCCAGTAGTGGCACTTGTTTGTTCTCCATGGAGAAACATCTCCCAAATTTCTTGGTCAGTGTGAGACCAAGGGATTCCACCACTTTGGTAGGCATGACATTATCAAATGCACCAAAATCTATGATGCAATTATTCAGTTGGTGTCCATTTATCAGCAGGGAGACATAAAATGGTTTAGTCCTCTTGGGAGTAGCAGGAGGAGTAATGACAAGGCTATTCCTAGTGGATGTGTTCTTGGGGGGATCACAAGTTACCTTTAGAATTACTTGTCCTATAGGGATGGCTTGGTTCTTTACATATTGAACCAACTTATCTAACTGCTCAGGGTTGGACTGCAAGAATTCAAATTCAGACATTTAAATTTTGGTTTTCTTTATATGGTCAATTATGTCAAATGTCTAAAATGAACTAGGAATAGAGGATGGGAGTTCATCTTTTTAGTTTTTGGGAGGAGGAGGACTGGTCTGTGAATTTGAAGTAGAAGGTCTAGGGATGTTTGATGTACTTACCTTTCTTGGAAACACTAGGTCCTTTGGCTGGAAAGGTAGAGTGATTCCCTACTTAGCAATTGAAATTATTGGTTGAGGTTGCTCCTCTATTTTTTCTTTATCAGCTTGCTGTGTTGACTGGTTCTTAGACCAGGTGAATATAGCGTATGTTCCATCAACTATTTTACCTTCACTTTTGGGTTCATCTTGGTAATTCAAAAAACTAATGTTGAAGTTGCCAACTAATTCTTCTTCTCCCTCTGTGAAGATATTAGCATCATCTTCTAGGTTCAACATAGGTTAGAAGGATAAATTTGATTATGCTTCAAGATATCTGACTACTAAATTGGTTAGAGGTGCTTCAATGGCCAATTTCCCCTGAGGGGGAGGAAGATGATTTGGCTGCCCTTAATTCCTGGCAGCATGGCCTTGGCATGACTAATTGGGGAATGTCCTATTTGGTACATCTATGTATGAAGGAGAAGATGACATCCCTTGCACCATTTGATTTTTAAGAGCTAGCAAATCATTTTCCAGCTTCTACACCATTGGATCAGTGGTGGTTGTAGGTGAGTATTTAGAAGATGAAGAGCATTTGCCTTTATTAGGATCTCTCCTTATCTTTCTTTCCAAGATAAGGTCATCTTCTACCTCAGTAGCCAAATCTTGAGTAGTAGCAAGGTCTATGTGGCCAGCCCATCTCAACAAAAAACTCATTCAGGTAGCTATGAGTTGATGAAGAAGCATTTAAGGTTTTCAGGTGTTGGCTGAGCAATTATAGGAATCTAGTTTCTCAGCTTGTCAAACTTGGTAATGAAGTCCCTCATAGGTTCATGAGGTTATTTCTTCATCTATGTGAGTTGGGCTAGTAGGGCATGTGCATCTTATATAGGCTTGAACCTTACTTCAAATTTGGCTTTGAGAGTGTCCCAGTCAGTCAACGATCGAGCCTGCAAATGGTAGAACTAGTCTACAGCAGTGCCTTGTAGTGTTTCCATAAACAGCCTGACTGCTACATCTTCGTATTCCACACCTATCATGCCACAGGCTATGCTAAAGGCTAAAATATGTTCATCAGGATGAACTCTCCCATCACCAAAGAATTTGGGGAAATTCTTCCTTAAACTACGTGGTAGCTCATGTAGAGGTGGAGTAAGATTGAGTGGACCAAAAGAGTTACCCCAAGGGCCTTGAGCTACCATGATTTGATTATGGATAGTGGGGATGATAAATCTAGGTGGAGTATGTATAGGCAAAGCTCAACTAACAATAGAAAAAGAAGCTCTGCCTTGTGTTGGTGACCTGGTATGGGTAGGAGGAACACTCTTGGATCGTTGAACTTGAAGTTGGGGAGGGAACAAATCGAAATTGCCCTCTTGCACCAACTCAAAAATAGGGTCAACAACACCTTGGGCTCTCTATTTTCTTGTATAGCATGGAGTTGCTAGATTTTAGAATAAAAATAAGAAAGAATTGGCCCTACTTTAGCTTGAAGCATGAGGCTTCAAATTACACGATCTTGTCCCAGCAGAGTCACCAAAAAACTGTTGGGTGAATATTTTGTCACCAGCTAACTGATGAGCAAAATAGGTCTCTTCAACCATAGCATAGGGAGATTGGTTAGCCAAATGTGTAGGTTTACCACATCAGAGGTGGACAAATCTCTCCTCTCATCAAGGGGAGGTTCCCTATATATATGAGGAGCTATATACTATATATGTAAGCAAAAAATAACACTCAGGGGTAGGACTACACCATCCATCTATCTTTTTTTAGAGGTGATGTTCATAGACAAAGGATAAATCCTAGTGATAATACTAACGGCACTTCTCTTCTTTTAGAAGTGGTCTTGCAGCAGAGCGCAAGAGTTCTTTCTAGTGGGTAACCAACAGGTAACAAAGGCACAATAACTAACAGAATGAGGTGCAACACAAAGTCTCCACCTCAACTGCCCAAAGAGTGAAATACAAAGGATAATGGGGGCACAAATTCATCTCAAGATCCTTTACATAGAAAGAAACTAAAAACACACTGAAGAAAATTGTGACAGCACAAAGTCTTTCAACTATTGACTTCAGGACACCTTTCTAATTACTTCCACTAGTTCTGCTTGTTAAATTAAATAAACAAGAATGCTCCTAGAAAATGGACATAAGATTAATTTCCTAAAATAACACAAGCTATAATATCACAAAGTCTAAAAGTAACTTGCTTTCTCATTTAGATAAAGTAATATGATCAACAATATGAGCTCAAAGTCTCAGTAATCGCCTTTCAATTTGGGCAAAGTTTTGCTTCTATAATCGAGAGATCTCCTCCAAATAAAATAAGAGATTACAATATATAGTAGCCAAAAAAGGCTTGGCACTTTCTTCCATGGAACGGCCCATATTGTATTCAATGCCTTGAATGCATTTTCAATTCTGTTAAGGGGCCACGCTTGGAATAATGCATTAGCCTTAACTGTGGCATGCCAATTCATCTCATATGTCTCCTCCAAAGTATAGGTCACCTGATTCTTTCCTTCTTATTTGCACAACTGTCCACTTTGCCTTTACTTCATGGAAGAAAAATAGGCCACGTCCTTGATTTGGTGTGCTTAGATGACTACTTGGTGAACTGTTTCACCTACTAAAAATAACTCTCTCATAGATATTTCAATATCTCCTATAGCCTTCTCTTCTTTCATGCTGCAATTGGAGCTCTCAGGCTATCTTTTTCAATTGGTCACTTGGTTCATTCTTCAAGTTCCACTATATATTTAAAAATCAACAAATATTCCATTACCTTAAATTTGACGTCCGCACGGACATCAATGGTCGTTGTTTGTTTGAACCATATTCAACCATGAACCTTTGAACCTTTGAAAGTTAATTGGTTCAATAGTTCAATAGTTCAGTCGGTCTTTATCGGTTCTATCACTTTCTTGCTCTTTACTTGAACCATCATTTTGAACTGGTCTCTAGAATCTTCCACTTCCTTCCTTTACTTGGGGCTTTCCTTGAACCTTTGAACCTTTGAACCATTTTAGTTCAAGGTTCAATGGTTCAATGTCTTTCTCAGAATCCTTTGATTTTGGCTAAGTCTTTTGAAGCCTTGAAATTCCTTCGGCTCTATGTCTTTGGAACACCCTGAAGGGAAGGTGTCCCTTCGAGTCTTTGAGAAAGGTCTATTTTCTAGGTGCCGAGAGCCCCCTGCAAGGGTACCTGCCCTTTGGGATTCTTTGAATGACCTTTTTATTCATTTCCTTTAGATAAATGATTTGAAGGAATTCCTTTAGACATTTTGTCTGAAGGAAATCTTCCTTTGCCTTAGCCGCTTTTCTATTAGGCTTTTGGTTATTCCTTCATGCAAAATGTCTGAAGGAACTCCTTCAGATAATTTGTCTGAAGGATTTGCCTTAGTGAATTTCTTCTACAAAAAATCTTTTTGAAGGAATTCTTTTGGTTCCTTTACTTGGTAATTTCCTCGAACAAAAAGTCTGAAGGAAATCTTCTCTTTCGGCCTTCTCTTTGATCATTGAGCAAATGTTCCCTGCCCTCCACAAGGGCACCTGCCTTTTTAGCTTTGGGGGACTCAATTGAACCAACCGATTGAACCAACTTTGGTTTAATGGTTCAATCTTTTGTTCCACTCATTCAATTGACTGCTTGAACTAATCTGTTTGAACCAAATGCTTTGAACCATTGAACCTTTTTGGTTCAAGGTTCAAGGGTTCAATTGTTCAATCTTCTTTCTTTTCGCTAAGCCTTTTGAAGCCATTGAACTTTAAAATTTAAACTTTTGGTGAAGTGCTTAACTCTTTAAGATTGTTGATGTCGTTGAACCTGTTAAACTCATTAAACCTTTGAACCTTTTGGAAGCAGGGTTCAATGGTTCAATCCTTTATTTGAAGCTTGTCGATGAACATTTTTGGTTGAACCAAGGCGTTAAACCAATCTAGAAAATGCCTAAGTGTTGGGAACTTGTTCCTTTGTGAGAACTCGCCTATTGAAGCCATTAAACCTATTGAACCTACTAGTCCCTTAACTGAAAAATCTTGAATAATGAAGAATTTGAATGCTCAGAACAATTTTTGAGAAGGGAAAAGAGGATTTTGGCCTGCAGGACCAAAATAGTTCATATGTTGTCCCCAAAAATCTGTCACTCATTTTTGGGAACAACATATTGAATATTTTTACCTCATTATTAGTATCAATTGGTTTGACCTTGTAACTTGGTTTGCTTTGAAACTTTTAAGTTGAATTTATTGTAGCATTGGGCACATATTTAAGTTTGTTCAAAGCTATGAACTTATCTTTTCAATCTCTAACTGTACAACATAACTCATCAAATGATTTTAATATCTTAAACATAATGGACTCATGAAGATGATTAAGAAAAAATTTATTGAATATAATTTATAGCATATTTTTTTAATAGGATTATTCATAATAGAAAGCCTAGTTTTATACCAAAGCATATAGTCACTAATTGGTTCATTAGATTTTTTCTTGAGTTTCACAATGTTAGCATAGGATAATTTATCATTAATGATATTAATTAATCAGCCAAATGATTGAACAATTTAACTGAATGGAGTGGTATATTTTAGAGAACCACTGCAAATAATATTCCTTAATACTTCATAGAAATAAATTTGTCAACAACTTGTCATTGGAGGCATAATCTAAGCATGTAGCATCGAAGGATATTAGTAGTTATTATGGACCAAATTTACCATCATATAATGTAATTTTAGGAGCTATGAAACTTATAGGTAAATAAAAACTTAAGAATCTAGGGATAATATATTATGAATCAAATTGTGAGAATTATTTGAATAAGTTACTCTAAAAGCAACATGTTGTAATTACAACACCTTAGCCTATAGAGATTAAATAGTCTTCTCAAGGGATTATGTAGTAGGTGAGGATGATTTTGTAACATGAATAGTAATATTAAGATGTACATAGGCTGGATATGTAGGAATATGTATAGTAATATAATAAAAACCTTATGTTTCCCTATGCCTTGGGTGGCCAACACATATGTAAAATGTGTAGACATAGGAATAGTAATAGTAGTAGTAGTTTGAACACCTATAGTGGAATAAATACTTCCAAATTTTATATTCATAACAATGAAGGGCTTATGTTTTTATTCCTCAAATATGATAACCTTAGCTTTCTATGCAGTTTTAGCTTATAGGATTAATTTTAAAACCTTATCCAAATCACAAGGTTGTTGACAAATTCAATTTTCAAATTCTTAAAATTCTTTACCATGTGTAGGATTTACCCCATTAAGGTCATTAAGATACATTTTATCTTCTATCCATGATTATATTGATAAACATGTTCTAAACTAGGCATTTCATCATTAACTAGATGATCTTCCTTTTGTATGTATTCATTAACAATATTTGCATCAAAAGAAGAGGAAAAATAATGAACATTCATCTCATTTATTTTATCCATTTCATATGGAACTAAAGGAATATAATTATGTTCAATATGTGCACCACTTAATCTATCACTTCACCTTAGAGGGACTAGGAACCTAGCCTTCATAGATGGCATATAATGAAAACATGAAAATATGCAAAGGCATAGGTCCAATGTGAAAAATAGTTAATGCCTTAATGTATGGGGAAATAAAAAATTGGGCTTAAAACCCTTAGACATATATTTGAAACCCTAAAAATGAGACCCTAAGGGAAAGCCTAGGGTTTTTCTATGTTCTAGACAAAATATAGGTTCACCAATATATTTAACCTTATTTTTATAATGTGAACCTAGATAAGTATAAAACTTAACTATTTTGATTATATCAAGTTTAGCACTTACATATGAATCTAAATGTAAAAGGCATAATGTGATTAAACAATTGAACTTGTTATAAATATAAATGACCTAAGGGAATAAGATACTTAGGGTGTTTATGTTTTATGTATGTCTTAGATTTAATGCAAATAACTTAAGGGATAAAAAATAGATCAAGAGGTGCTTAAATCAGGAACTAGGTGTTCAGATGCACTTGCACAAAATCATTAGTCTCTAGACACTAAATTTTGGCATAGGAATCATAGATTTCTAATTTTTTCCTATGAGGTTGTACCTAACTATTTTGGTACATGTCATCACACTAATTGAAATATGTTTTCCAATGTGATATAAAGTCCTCTCTATGCACACAAATCTATAAACATGTATCCTTCTCTTTGAAACCCTAGTCCACTTTCAACACTAGGTTTAGGCTTGAAAAAGAGTAAGAATAGCACTAACTACATATCTAATACTATGAAGATATAAGTTAAACCATAATAAGTTCTCCCTATTAGGTTTATGTGTGTAATGGTTCTCCATTCATGAATGAAACCTATAATATAGCTTTCAACACTTGGAAAATGGCAAATGTGGATTGGCTTGAGTGCTTCAAACTTTGGCTAAGGCCTACTCCTTATGACTGATTTCTTAATTTTAAAGTTTTGTGTAGTCTCTTTGAATGTGAAAGTGTTAGAATAATATTTTTTGAAAATGCTAGATCATTCAAAAAAATTAAACATGTTGTGTATTTACATAGGAATTTTTGGGTACTTTCTTACACACTAACATGTGAAATGTGCGAGTCAATCCCTAAAGATGATTTGAATTTTAAAAATGACTATTTCTTGTCATGTGGGGATGATTATGTTAGAGATGGATGTTTATAATTCCATAAGTGCATGAGCCTATCATATTTTTTTGAGAGACATAAATACTAATCTGATGATCTGGAGACAATATGAGTATGACAATGAATAGGTTAGCCACAAACTAAGGGATTCTTATAGATGACTAATATAAAATGGGGAAGGCTAAACCCATAGAAAGCATGTGTATAGAGGATAACATTGTATAATATCCATGTATTTATGCACAAGTCATGTAAGGTTAAGGTCAGTCAAGATTAACATTGCCAAGTGTCTAATACTAGTTTTTGGTGTTTATAGTGACCATATATTTACTTCCTCAGAAGTTTACACAAAGAATAGGATTCGTAGTGATTTCATGAATGGAAAAAAATATATTAATCATATTAGGGACTTATATAACATTATTGAAAGTATCATTGACATAATTTTTGAAAATGATGCAATCATATTACATCATTTAACATAATGAGTCCATCCATCACCTAGGGAAACAAATTCACTACTATTATACAATTCTTTATGACATATTTTTTGTTTGATGCACCTAAATCAAAGTATCATATTCTAGGATCTATTGATTGGTATTAAGATGATATAAAGTAAAATTACTCTACGCCACTTCTTCATCTCCTTATACAACGTTTGCATACCATGTTCTCTTTTGACCACTTATAAGATCTTATTGTCTCTTTGAACAATCTTTCTTGAGAAGTTTAGGGTCTTTGAAGTAAAAGCACTTCCACTTTAACCTCTTTGAAATGTTACTAAATTTTAAAAAAAAAATTAATGGAATGTTTTAATGTAACTATTTACCCTTGCCTTTGAACTATGAATGAAATGTGTATACACATAATGTTTTTCACTTTATCATTTATTGACACTTTCTCTTGCACCTACGAAAGTTCATGCTATTGAAACCATTTATCAATATTCTCCCTCCAAAAAACCCTCCATGGATTTTCCTTAAGAAGACATGATTAATGATGAAATATTTTTCCAAGATGATCACTCACCCCTCTTTATTAAGATTGTGATCAGCAATACCTAAATACAAAAGGTCTTGGTGGATGAAGGTTCTAGTATCAACATTACTTTCCTTCAGTTAATCTAACAACTTGGATATTACAAACATAACCTTAAGTAAACTAGAATCACTTTATGTGGATGTGATAAAATGAATCAAAATCCTCCTTGTTTCTCACTATTTGACACATAATAATATACACCAAATTTGTAGTTTTATAGCTTCAACTTTCTTATAACCTCAT
This sequence comes from Torreya grandis, assembly GCA_037957365.1. Taxonomy (NCBI): domain Eukaryota; kingdom Viridiplantae; phylum Streptophyta; class Pinopsida; order Cupressales; family Taxaceae; genus Torreya; species Torreya grandis. Next base: position 831,329 of record JARHVA010001862.1, on the reverse strand, counting down.
TTTAGGTCATCCATGGACTCACCACATGATAGTTATTGCATCTTTCAATAGCCAACACATAAATTTCATCCATAATGTTAAGTGTTACAAGCATGAAGTAGATCCCAACCCTTTGGGAATTTAGTTTCCTAATCCTAAATTTTAATATCACATTCCCACTATTTTTCACATTAATAGTTTGCCTCTTCCTAAGTTAATCATTGTGAATCCTGATTTCCAAGTCATTCTTTTAGATTCAGATGATGACAAACCCAATGAGTTTCAAAACATTTATAGTACCACTCAGTTACCTCCTTACATAGATAAATGGATTCTTCCTTCTCTCCTTCAACAACATAGGACCATTCCTTTGATTAATGACAATACTAAAAGTCCTCCCCCATGAAATGCTAATGAAGCCTCTTACATAGAAGATGACCATTTTTGCAATGACTTTTGGGTAGCCAAATTATTCCAAGGTCATTTATGAATTTCCCCTCTCACTTTCAGTAACATGGGTGTTCCAACCAAGGATAATTACACTAAAATTTCTAAACAATATTCTCATGCATGTAACATTTCTCTATCCTATGATGATGATTACATCATAGCCCAAGCTCAATCACAGGACTTGTATGTAATGCATTATCAAAAGACTCTCGTTAAAATGCATATTTTTAATCGTGATGTTATTTTTTTTCACAAATCTTATGATTCTAGTGACGATGAACCAAAACATTAAGGTCATGTCCCTACTATCAATCCATCTTTGGTAAACACTCCATGGGTTGTTCAAATAATTATAGATTTTCCCAAATTTGATGGCATGAGCTAGCCTAATACTATTCAAAAAATTCCTCACAACTACAATGTTATAAAATAAGTAGATACCATTCAATCTATCTCAATATTCTAATTATATTAACTAGCCTAATACAATATAATCCCTACATTATAACTACATTAGCCAATCATTAAGTTTCTTTATCATCTTCACTTCCATCCAGCTATATCAACTAGTCTAATGTAGTCAAAATTACTTTTGTTCTTACCAATTGTATGATGCAAACTGATACAATTCAACTTGGTCCTTATATACTAGTTTGTATCAATTAGGTCAATGCCATATAGTCAAATTATTTTCCCTATACTTCATCCCCTAATATTACCTTAGATTAAAAATCCACTAATATAAGACAAATACATTATAATTTTGATAGAAAAATAATCAGATTATGGACCTTGAAGTAGATGTTAAATACTATGGACCTTTACCTAGGATTCCTAGTGATAAGTTATCCTATAATTACTTTATGCTTGATAGCCTTAACTTTCTCACAAACATCACAAGCTTGGCCATTTTTATAAAAATACTCCTCACTTCAGTAACTTCATTACTAGTGTTGACCTAAAAATGATTCCAATATCTAAACTTCCTTAAGCTCCTTTTCATTTTCAAGATAATAATGTCGTGCTTATCAAAGAAACCTATGCAATTAATTATAGCATGGTTTCCACTCCTTTACCATTACTTATTGTTATCATTATGGATTTCACCCTTGAGGTAAAGGTTTTTCAAACCCACCTCATCTAGCTGATATAATGGGATCACCTCTAGGTGTCGTTAGCCTATCGAGGGAGATGAACCTCTAGTTTTGGGTATAGCTCCCCTAATGCATCATCTAGGCTCAATTCCTAAACCTACTAATTATTGATAAAAGGGGATATAATATGCATAAAAAAAAACTTAATTTATGGTATGTGGTGCACCAACATGTTGTATCCTCTCTATTTGACCCTTTAAAACACTTATGAACTAGACAAGGTCTAGTGACTAAACCACTCTCTCCAAGAGACTCCTAAGCATCAGTAATTCATATGGAGGCTATAATAGATGGATAAAACTTAAGGATGATGAATGGGAGGTTTGTTTCAAGCCAATGTCAATTAGATTCTACTCCAAGCATTTTCACACACCATATGACCTGTTTAAAATAATCTCCAAGCAACTAGGTGAGAACAAGGACCTACAAAGGAAGATAATAATTAATAACTTGTGAAAATCAAAAAGTATATAACACACTAAACTAGCATAGAGAATCTGAACTAGTCAATATATTAATCCAATGGTTACAAGGTATAATTTTGGCAAAGTTTCTCCATACCCAGTTGAGGGATGCTTATAATGGCTTTTAAACCTATATTTATAGAACAAAGGAGGGAAAGAGAGGAATGATGTGGCATGGAAGTATGGAGAATAGGAAATAATGACTCTCAATTACTCAAAAATTAGATATAAACATAAATAAGGATCAGTAACATCTCCATGGCCTCTCCCATGCATCACCTTGGCTAGTTAATGGTCTTCAATGAGCCCTTGGGTGTAGAGGTGTGGTGGATAGAAATTAAATGAATCTGTTTTGAACTCATTACATGTATGTGCATGCAAAATTGGTCAACCAACTCTTCTTTTATTAGTTATAATATTAGGATATGGTCTATCTTGGCCTTAATAAAGCTTCAACTAGTCCACCTCTATTTTTGGATCTCAATAAGGCCTCAAAAATACCTTCTTCTCCATAATGGACATGAAATGTGCCTATTTACCTCCATGAAGTAGTTACAAGAGAATTTAGGGTTCCCCATTCACCCTCTTATCAGACATAGATGCCAAGAGACATCTTCCTTAGTTGACCAAATAGGCCTTCTAGGTAACTAGGCCCTGTCACTTAGTGCTAGTTACTTGGATGGACATGAGACTTGCATATAACATTGAGAATGGGTTAGTTATCATGTTTTAGGACTTAAAAATCATATTAAACCATGATTTATACCTTTTAGACAATGCACACCTACAATTCTTGCTCATCTAGGTGACTAGGTCACCCTTCACTAGCACCTCTAGACTGCCTCTCTGATCTAGGCCTGCAAAAGTAATTCCAAAAGAAATTTAGTGTAGCTTATGGCTTGATAAGGTAAAAGACATTTCACGCCACACTCCCAAATAATTTTTAATTGTCCATCTAGAATTGCACCTTGAAATTATCATGAGACCTTGTAAAAATAGGGTATTTAGTGCATATGTACAGGTGTTCATACAATCCACTCATATGAACAGGACCTTGTTTGAGTGCACAATGTGTTTTAGGTGTTTCCCAAGCCAAAATAGGGAATTTTGAAGCATTTCCCTCTAGTTCTCCTCCATCAAGTTCCTACTAGGGTCTTGGAAGGGTTTTAGTGGCCTACCATCTTAATGATGGTTCATAGAGTATAGGCCCTAGATTGCAAACTTAATGTCATAAATGTTGAGAAAATAAACCCCCTCAAATTTCCCTAATATCTCTTAGTCCCATGTACATTATATGGTGACCTCTGAGTAAAAATTGGCATCCTTCAAGTCTTCACTAGGCATTATGGGTATGCTAAAAGTGTTAAGGATCATTCATAGAGCTAGCCTCCCAAAATCAACTCTTTCTACATTGGATATTAAGTGAATATGGGTCTCTAAATTCCCTTAAGACAACTAGTCCCCATACATCTTTCCATGTAAGATATGAGCATTTGAACTAGCAGCTCGAAATGTTAGACTAGGGTAATGGAGTTTGAAGGGTGTAATTAGGCCAAATTGCCAATTTCCCTACCTTCATCTACCTAAAACACCTTCCTCAAGACTTGTACTATCATCATATATATTTTCATGGCCTTAGGTCTATTTTGGGATTTTTAATATGTCACAACGATTAAGTTGGGATTTTGAGGGCTTAATGAGGGTCTTAAGCCTTATAGGCCTAAACTGAGCCTCAAGACCTTAGACAACCTATAGGTGTATTAGTGACTTCAAGGTCTTATAAACACCCTTTTCCATTAAATTTTAACCTTGTACACATATTATTATTTTCTTAGACTCTTGTCTTTGTCCTTCTTCTCTTCTAGGTCTACCATGAGCATACTTGGCCTAGTCTGAGTGTTTGGACTAGTTAATGCTAGAGACCTGAGTGGTTTGTGTCTCTATTTTCCTCATTTATAATATATTTTGGGGTCTCATGTAGTGTGCTCTTAGATTTTTAAAACACTTATTAAATTGGGTCTCCCTCATACTATACCATCAAAACTCACTCTATAGTCATACATAGAGGCTTGTGTGAGCCTTAATGCTCAATCAAGCCTAGGCAACTCTCTAAAACCTGATTATATTTTTAAATATCCTAATGATTTTATGGATGTTATACACTACCATGGGGTCACCCTCACATATTTTATTACCTTTGTCATTCAAACCAGCTAGGTACTCCAACTAACTAGGTAGACCTATATGTATTGAGCTAACTATATATGAAGATTTAGGGAGTCCTAAGTTAGCTTGTTTAGCTATCTCTTTTTCATTTCAACAACATAACCTATATATTTTTCACCTTATATTGATCTCTCTCCTCAATGTGTATATCAAATTTCACTTCCAAGGTTAGAGACAACCTACTTGTAGTTTTGTAGGTGGTGGTTAGGAGTATTTGACTACCAATGGAGTGTTTTCATAGGTCAGTGGGAAAGAGAAAGGTTATGTAGGCCATTCATAAAACCTAGTTAGCCTCCTTTGAAACTCAATATCCTCCCTCAAAATAGTCATCCTCAAAAGTATATATCCTTCTCTTGGATATATCTAGGCTCAACTATAGGTGGTGATTTGGGGAACTCTTTAAAGGCAGGGCCTAAACTTCACCTCCTAAGATTTATCATTGGCCTATTCCATGTGTTTAAACTTGACTAAATTTCTTATCTCATAGTTATATTGACCTTTCATGGTATTATATAGACTTTTAGCCTCACTCCCACCCTTAGGCTTGTGTAAGAGTACTTAGACCTATAGGTGCATCACATAATCTTTTTAGAGTTATGAGTCTAAATATCAAAGCCTATTATGAGGTGGGAATAGCCTGATAAAGTCAATACATAATGGATATCCTTTTGAAGACCTCATGTGGACTCTCACTCACCCTTTAAGACCATATATTAATACCCTAAACATCCCTATCTATATACTTAACAAAGTAATGCATTTGGAGCTGGTGAATCAAGCATCTTGAGGGAGAAATTGAAACCTAGGAATTTACAAAAACCTTAAATAATGCTAATAAACCTTAAACCATGTTAAAAGGCTTATGAGTGCATTTGGAGCTATTTCATGGTTTTTGGCCTTAAGATCCATAATTAGGCTTGTTACTTCTAAGAGAGGGGTTCCTCCACATGCCTACAACACCTCTACAACTTGAAGAAGACACCATTCACATGTTCTTAACTTGAAGATAGACTGCCATAAGAATAACTAGATCATGTTTGGAACCTTGTTTCCCTCTTTCACATGGTAAGGGTTGAAGAAATTGAAGGTGGTTTGTTCTAACCTGTTGGTTCCCAGTTGTACACCTCTTGCACTTGGCCTTGCACACTTGAAGCAAATGGAAAATAAAGATGAGAAACCCTCTAGAATGTCATTATAGTTGGGGGAGGGTTTGGTATTTAGAATGGACCAAACATAAAAAATGACTGAGAGGCACCTACAAAGGGTATGGTTAGCTCCCTACTACTTCTAGCTCTACCTAAACAAAGGTGTGATCCCCTACAAGGTCAATTTCTCACATGGATAGATTCTACAATTCAAGCTCCATGGGGATTAGTGGTAGGGAGACACAAATTTGATTATAACACAACCAAACTTACTCACTCCACCCAGGAAAGGTTGTCACATGGAATGAGCAAATGTTCTAGGCCAGACACAAGATACTAAAGATAGATTTAAAAGTGATTTCAACCTTTACTCAAAAGGATATTCAAAAACACAAGGGCCGAAATAAAGATTGTAATGTTGGGCTTTAATGCACAAAATGCAGACACATGTTAAATACAAAATATTTATGCATCTACTTAGCAAATAACACTTAAGATATGTCAAGGTCATGTTATATGAAAGGTAGGATAGGGTAGGACAAGTTGATATTTATAAAAGGGGAGGATGGTGTGATGGTAGTCTTCAAACAATAGGGATTATTTCAATCATTCATAACATCACCTGATGCAAAGATGCAAAAAACATAAATGCAAGGTAATGGAACTACCAGGAGTGATTTTCCCTTTCTTATTGAATCCATAAACCTAGGGTGACTTAACAAGTTATTCAACAACATATAATATAATGGAGAAAGGGATTTATAATCTAGTTTTAAGCCCAATATGACAACTAGTATTGAGCAGGGAACGAGATTTCCTATCAACAACATTTGTAAAACATACTACTACACGTAATCAATAAAAAATAGTAGAGAACCACATGTAGTTTCATTAAATTTACAAGAAAATATTACATACATCAACATTTCAAATTGTTGTCATGGGGTCAAGCATGGTGGATTTGTTCCATGTTAGATATGGGAGAAATATAAAGATGATCTTAGAGCTTGCTAATAGTTTTACAACTATAACCACCTTATCAAGAGAGACAAAACACACACAAAAATGATCCCAAAATATAGAAGATCCTATACTAATGAAGGCATGGACCAACAGAATGGCCAACTAAACTCTTGAATAAAAGACAAGCCTTCGATTTATACATTTTTACCTTTCTCGATTCTGGAACTATGGGTTACAATTTGTAAAATTACAGAATAAGCCTTCAAGTCTACCAAGATACTTCCAGTTTGAATATCCCCTTTTCCATGCATGAGATCCTCATCAACTTACAAGAAAAGAATCATTGTTGTAACTTCCTCTAAAAGGAATGATAAAGACTCGCAACTACCTAGAGAAGCTCTTGACCACTTGTTTACATAGCTGGAGGGTAAAATCATTTGAGGATCCAAATAGACTTTGTCCTTACATAGAACTAATTAGATATGCCCCTTTATACCTACTTAGAAGATGAATTTCATGGTATAGACCTAAAAAACTTTATTACCATGTACAACTACCAAGAGATGTCGGTGAATGGCTACCTGCATAGCTGGGACCTCCTAGATAGTTACCTTTCCTTTTGTGCATGCCATGGAATAGCATGTTCTTATAATGATGATTTAGGAATGATCTAGTTGTGACATGAAATATAAAACTATCTATGATTATGATTGGAAATATTCACTCTATAATGGCTCATGGACCTTCTTTTGTGCTTTGAATCATTTCTCAACCAAGAAAGAGCCATTAAATTTAACTTTTAAACTAAGGCTTACCACATACTAACATTTGACATGCCACAACAGATCCAACTAGGCATTTATGGGGCCTAAGAGTGACTAAGTTAATTGATTGGCTACAATCTAGAAACTTATCACTTCCTCGTGCAATCTAACCCCTTTGAAAAATCTGTCTTAGCTCACACCATCGAATCATCCTTGCCCAAGCAAATGCATGCCATAGATCTTGCACGAGATGATTGAGTTCTAATTTGTGGCAGTAGCTATGCCACATGTCATTTTTCCATTTGTTCATAAGGTATTTAACTTTTCAATCATTGGCTCTGCACCATCAGATCTAGTTGCGGTGAGCAAACACACTCCATCAGATCATGATCCAAGGGGTAGAGTGTTATTGGTTGTCACTTGTTTTTAGCCCTGAGGATGTACCACTTAGCAGCCCTACAAGATTCTTATGTTCCTTTGACTCTTCAACTTTGATCAAGTACCATCATATCATCCTACTCCAAGCAAATTTGTGTCACTAGATAAACCTCTATTTGAAAACAAATAGCTAGTTCATGGCATCTAAAATTGACATTAGTGCAGGCATCTTTGAACATTTGAATCCCAACAACTAGTCTTTGAGACTTAAAGTTGATGTCCACATGCCTGTTAAAAGACATCCATGAGATTGTCATACCTAAAATTTATAAATTTCTTTGGGGACTTTATTTTGTAGCAATTTGGTCAAGTATTTATCTTCAGCACTCCTATTTGCTTCTCAGGCCTTTTATCTTTAGCTTTTCTTTATCCTCAGCACTTATGCTTTGGGATTTTCTTCAACATAATTATCTCACAAAATTTAATGGGGAATTCTATCAAGATAATTATCTCAAAAAAAATTCCAAGATAATTTCCTTGAAGGATTTGACTTCACACTTTCCTTTAGGAATTGAGCTTTATCAAACCTTTTGCACAGGCAAGATGCCCAAAAGAATTTGGCCTTCAAACTTTTGCATTTATCAAAACAATTATTTTGAAAATTTTGTCTAAGATAATTTCCTTGAATAAATTGGTCTTTTTCACTTTCACCGAAGGAATTAGACATTAACACTTTTGCTAAAATAATTCAGACTTAGCTCCTTTTATCTTCATTGAGATAATTATTTCAAACATTTTGTCTAAAATAATTTGCCTATAGAAATTGAAATTGGTACTTTTCTCAAATAATTTTAACTTCACATTTTTATTAAAGGAATTGTAATTCTTTCAAAAAAATTGCATGGGAAAAATGCCTAAAGGAAATAGGACTTTTGCTCCACAGTAACTTTATCAAAATTACCCTTTGACCATTTAAACATACACTTCAAAAAAAAATTCAAGGGCACTTACCCTATAGAATTGCCCTTCGGCCTTTTAGAATGTCCCTTTAGATTTCTTGAAGGTGCCTTTCAGACTTTTTAAAGGTGCCCTTCAAGAATTTTGTAAGGGTAAAAGGCTCTAAAGAATTAATCCTTCAGGGATTTTTCAAAGGCAAAATGGCCCTTCTGAAAGTGCCCTTCAAGAAAATTTCAAGGGTAAGATGCCCAAAGGAAATGACCCTTCGAAGATTTTGCAAAGGGAAAATCACCCTTATAGCTTTTTATGTAGATAAAATGCTTGAAAGAATTAACCCCTTAGGCTTTTTGTGTATACAAAATGCCTAAAGCAATAATCCTTTGGACTTTTTGTCTAGATAAAATTCCTAAAAGAATAATCCTTTAGACTTTTTGTAAACACTTTGGCTGAAATAAATAAGTCCTTGTAATTTACTCAAAATAATGAAAATAGCCCTTCAAGCTTTTTGTGCAAACCAAATACCTAAAGGAATAAACCCTTTGAGATTTTTGTGTAGACAAAAAACCCAAAAGAATATGGTCTTCGAACAATTGTGTGAACACTTTTTTCAGAAAGACTCTAAGGGATTTGTACCAAGTAAAGTCCAAATTAACATAAGGAAATACCCAATGCAAAGTGCCCGAAGGAAAAACACTAAGTAAAGACCAAATTAAATCACCTATCCACTTAAACATAAACTTGACCATTTCAAAAGAATAATTGCGGATGGAAGTTGGGATAAGGACATAGTCATTTTCACTTGACTTTGGGCTGAGGACTTGGGCATTTATACTGATAAGGGCCTAATTGCTTCAGTGTAATTTTAGGCACTAACATGACCAAGTGGTGACTAGGAGAGCTATGTGAGGAACCTATAGGAAGTCATGGAGACTTACACTAATAATTTTCATGTTCTTCTCCTTCATGAAAAAATATGAACTCTTGCACATGACTTGCAATCTACCAACCAAGGGAGACTGTGTGTTGATCTATCCTTGCAAATTACTATGAGACTATACTCAAAGGGATCTAAAACACTTAATAGGCCTTTAGATACCTTTCTCTATGCTCAGGTTATCAAAATGAGCTAAATATTTTGATAAATCTACCTGTAACTAAGCTTATGGGGTTTGCAAAGGGATTAAAATCACTTTGGGGTCTTAGTGATTGTTCATAAATCTCAGGTCCTTGATATGCAAACCAATTCCATTAATTGTAAGCCCAATAGGTACCCCACCTCTAGGTATTATCTTGGGCTCTTACTCCCCCTATATGAACCATATCAACTATCTTAAAATGGACCTTGTGAGCTTGATAAGGGCTCGATGGAGATATTTTTACCATTTCTACCTTCCTCTGTACATTTGAGATGTGTATCATTTTTTGAGGAGTCTATAAGAGACCCCCCATGAAGTGTCTGACCTTATTTTCACCCTGATCATATTGGACACATCTATACAAGTTTGAAAACACCTACAAAACATCATTTTCTTGAATTTTCTAAAGTTTGAGATCTTCAGAGGTCATTGGTGGGCAAGAGGATGGAAATGAGGAGTCAAAAATACTTTAAAAATAGGGAGTATGGATGGAAGGAAGTTGAAAAGTCATTTTTCCACATGTGTGGGCCCCTTTGTGGTGGATGAAAGGCATTTGACTCTTGAAAATCCCCCATTTTACATATAAAACTTCCCTAGAAATGTATTATGATGACACTAAGGCCCTTTTTGAGGCTTTTGACTCTTAATAATGTCTTAATGAAGTCTTAGAGGTCATAAAAGTACAATATTCATGGTTTAGACACCCCTTTACAAGACAGAATATGCATAACTTCAAATGAAACATCAATTGAGGGGAACAAGTACCTCAACATCTACTAAATAAATTTAAAATATGTTAAGGCTTACATAAGAGTCATCATCCCTTTTCAAATTGACCTCTAATTTCCTAAATTCTACCCCCATTTATATAAGTTCTTGGCATGTTCAACTGAGCATATGACTGACTATGGACTATAATGTGTTAGATCACCTTCCATGAGTCCATTTAGATCACAAGGAACACCTTAAGTATTATCATAGACTCCTATACATAATTATCACAAAATTATTCCTTAGCACAACTTCAAATAATATGAGTTGGGGGTCATCTTAAGTCTTTTGGCATGACTAACTACTTAAACCTATTGCCTCACTTTCTAAGGACAACTGACCCTATCTTTGGTTGTTAAGACATTTCAAAGACATAAAAGGATGATCAAGGATAATCTCTAGATTCTATTAGGCATATGTTTACCCTTTTTAATCCCAAAGGCAGAAAGATGTCAACATCACTAGTGACTCTAAGGGGTTGACCTACCTACTGGTTAATAAGACCTAGAATTTCTTACACAATAGTCATCACTCAATTCATAAACCTCTCTAACTGGGCTAACACCATGATTAACACCTTGTAAACTTTAATGACTACAATAGCCTCATAAGACACACAACAAATAAACAAAGGAACACAACACCCAAACAACTAAGAAAGCAAAAAGACAACTAAACAAGCAACTAACAAAGCACTTGTGCCACAACACTTGGAAAAAAGAAGACCTAAACTATTATGTACAAGGACAATATGTGTCTCTCAATAATATTACTTAAGTAACACCCCATTGATAGGGATAATTATTTCCTCACCATTCAACTTTGATAACTAGAATGCATTGTGCTCTTTGGAGCTGGTGATAGTGTAAGGTTCACTCCATAGGATATCAAACTTTGAGTGCTTACCTATCTTAGCTCAATATCCATCCCACTTGAGCACAATATAACCTTATTGGAAGGTCCTTAAATAATCTATCTTATCAAATTACCTCTTAACTTGATCTTGATGGGACCACATGCCATGCATACAATCATCTCTTATCTCTTCCATCTCCTTTCATTCATTCTTCCTTACTTCCATGGCATCATTTTCCATTAGTTCAAGTTGATGTGTGAGTTCCAAGGTTTGTATTTGAAGTGATATGGTCAACCTTGCCACTTTACCATAGATATTAAAGTATGGAGAATGACCAGTATCTCTCTTGGGAGTGATTATATCTACCCACAAGGTTGTCTTTAGTTTGGTATGTCACTCCCTCTGATTGTCCTCCATAGTTATCTTTATGATTTGTTTAGGTTCTTATTGGTGGACTCTACAATTCCACTACCCTATGGATAGTATTTTAAGGAAGTGTTGAGGTAGATGGCATAGTTAAGATCCTATTTACTCACCCTTGCACCATTGAAATTTAGTGCATTGTCTGATATGATGGTGGAAGGCATCCCAAATCTGGTTACTAGGCTATCATAGAACTCTAAAACTAAATTTTCATTTTCCTCTTTAAGGGATACTGTACCCATCCACCCAGTAAAATAGTATGTAGCATTCAAGACCCACTTATGTCCTAAATTAGATGGAGGATGTATCTTGCCTACAAAATCTATACCCCATTGCATGAAAGGTTGCTCCACTTGGATGGGTTTGAGAGGCAAGGCAACTAATCTTTATTTCCCAATGAACATGGAAAACTTTTGGCATCTCCTAACCCAAGCACGGGAGTCTTTGAACAATCATGGATAAAAGTATCCATACTATTATATTTTTGGCTGCAAAATGTCCTCTTATAGGCTCATCATAAAACTGATCTAGAAGTTTTCAACCTAGTTAGTCTCCACACACCTTAATAACATGCCATCAATATCCTTTTTAAATAAAACTCCATCAGCCAAAATATAAGGGATTTATTTCAACCTATAATACCTTCTTCTTATCATATCTAGGCCTATATGACATTCTCCTATTTGAAGGAATTTTATCGTGTTTTGAGTCTAACTGGAAGAGGGTATAGAAACAACTACTTGGTGAGCTTTTTTCAATACCAAAATGACTGCTTTATCCTCCTTAACATATATTGACAAGTGTTCACATAATCCCCTACCTATTACTAACTTGGTGACCCTCACTTCTATGTCATATTCTATGCATTTAGTCACCCAACTTGCTCTCTTTTCACTCAAATCTTGGTTAAGAAGGAAGTGCTTGATGCTAGGGTGAACCACCATGACATAGATCTTGTTGTTAGAGACCATGTGTCTAAATTTTTTGAGGCGTCTCATGCCTGAAATCACATGATTTTCCAAATATGTATACTTCTCCTCTTATCCCTCTAATGCTTGATTATAAAAGGCTATGGGTTGCTCAAGGCCCTAACTATTTTTTTGCATTACCATGGAAAAAATGGTGTCATTGGTTGAGAAGGCATACAAAAAGAAATCCCTTAAGAAATAAAGGTTGAGGAGAGTGGGTGCTTTGGCAATAGTCTAGTTTAATGGATTCAAAACTCCTCTTTCCCTCCCTAGTCCATGTGAAATCCTTGTTCATCTTAAGCATAAAAGTTAGAGGTCTTACTAACTCAAAAAACCTGGGGATAAACCTCCTAACGAAATTATTCTTGCCTAGAAAGCTTTGTAGTCCCTTCTTGTGTTTGGTAAGTGATAAAGCAAGGATTGCACTTATCCTTTCAGGGTATGTAGAAAGGCCTTCTTTTGACATAATGTGGCCTAAAAATTTTCCCTCATGGACTACAAAAATACATTTTTTGGGATTCAAATAGAACCCATATTGCCTCCACCTATCAAATATCAGCCTTAGGTATGTTAAGTGGTCTTTGTCATCCTTGGAAAAGATTATGATGTCATCAAGGTAGATGAGCACCATCTCATTGATGAGTCCTTGGAAGGGTACATCCATTTCCCTTTGAAAGGTGGCCCCTACATTAGATAGCCCAAAGGGCATCTTATTATAAGCATAAGTTCCCCATTTAGTTGTAAAGGTAGTCTTCTGTTGGTCCTCCTCCTTCGCCAACACTAGATTATACCCTGAGTATCCATCAAACAAGGAGAAACATTATGAACATGTAACCTTCAAAATAATTTGATCCATAGATGGTAAGAGGTAGTGGTCTCTTAATGACAGCTTGTTGAGATCCCTGAAGTCTACGCATAACCTTATCTACCCATTATTCTTTCTTACAAGCACAAGCTTAGCAACCCATGAAGAGTGTTTGATGGGGAAGATGATATTAAAATCAATGAGTTTAGTCAACTCTTTCTTCATGAGGAGTTCAATATTAGGGTTAACCAATCTTTACTTTTGCCTTACAGGTTTCACACTTACTTCTAATTCTATAGTATGTTAAGCCAAACTAGGGTCAAAACCTTCAAATCATTGTATTCCCACATAAAGATGTCTTAAAATTCTTGACATAACTCTATGAATGCTACTCTTTCTTCCCTTGTGTTCACTTTGCCTAATTTGAGAAGCCTATCTTTAAATATGGTAACCTTCTCATAGTGTTCTTCCTTTGTTGACATGATAACTTTATCTCTCCTTAGCTAATCATCCTCATTGAAGATGTTTTAAAGATTCACTAATCCCTTTGGTAGTTTGTTTTTTCTCAATTGAACAATATGATCACCATACTATTGTTGAAGTTTGCCTTGGTTCCTTGAGTAGAATTTTACCTCTTGCTATAAGAAACAAGTTATTTGGCTATCATTGTCAAAGACCTACCAATTAACCTTATTATCAAGTACTGAAGGTCTACAAACTACCATGATTTGTGACTAGTCCTTCATGCTCTTGACTTCACTTAGGATGTCATATTATATTCCTATAGCTGTCAACCTATTAGCATGTTGATTGGCCTCTCTTGGGATTGAACAAATGTCAAAGGCCTCAAATTATTCTATGAGGTCCCAAATCCTATGCTTATATGCCTTTAAGAGTGGATATTTGACTAAATTCTACCCTCTCACTTGATGTACTACCAATTCACTATCTCCCAAGGCTTGTAGTAGCTTTATACCTCTCTTCCTTTCCCATAACAGCCCATGAATGAAGGCCTCATACTCTATTGTGTTGCATGCGTAGCTAAATTGGAATATTATGGAGAGAAAAATTATTTGCTTAAATGGAGAGACAAGAATGACACATACTTCACTTCCATTTTTTCACCTAGAACCATCAAAGAACAAACTCCATACTCCATCATTATCTTGGCTTGGGCTAGTGAGGGCTAGTATGACTGCCTCCTCTTCATGCATACAGTATATCCACAAGACTACTTCTTCAATGCTCTTATATGGACCATAACCATGGTTATCTTCCCTCACTCATCAAGAAGTAAGTATGATATGCCCTCAAGTGGCTCAACTAGCTCTTGATCATTAGGGTGTTCATCTTCATGAATGATTAATACAGTTGAATTTCAATAAATTAGGCATGCAAGGATCTAAATAAAACCTAGAGATAGGCTCAGACTTGATGGTGACCTTGGTTCCATACCTAGTTCTAAATACCATATATTACCAATCATAAAATAGATAGCCTCTTATGTTAGCAATGAAATCCCTAAAACAAACACAAGGTAAAATAAGGGGGAAGATCAACCACTACAACATCTTGGGATATTGTAAAATTAGGACAAGCATCTAGGATAATTTTCATATATTTGAGCACACCAACAATTTTATTAGGAGACCCATCTAGTTGTAAGATTATCTTAGAATTAGGCTCATACATTAACCCCAACTCATCTACTTTATATTTAAGCATGACATATGTACTAGCCCCACTATCTATCATAAATTTATGTACTGAGAAGTCTCCTATTATGATATAAAGATAGAAAGGAAGGGGTTTGTTTACATTGGCTAGTTGGGGATCATTAGGTTGACTAGTGTTGGTTCGGACTGCACTCACTTTTTCTACCTGTTTGTCTAAGATGTGAAGTTTAGACAACTCTTCTTAGAGGAGATCCTTTTGTTCTAAGATAAGTAATGTGTCCCACATTCGTATGGTGACATGATCCTTCTTCATATGGTCCAAAATGTTGATATGAGGGCTAGTAGCCTTTGATTTCAACTTAGGAGTAGTACTACTACTTGAAGCCTGAGTGAATTGAGGTATGAATAGACCTTTGTTATTCTGCCCCTTCTCATTTTGAACATTTTGAATTGGTGAAGTTTTAGGGGATGAATATTTTACATTAGTCTCCTAAGGTGGTTGAGATGATGGAGGGGATATTCTCCCAACTTCTAAGTCATCACCACTACTCTCATTTTAGCCCTTATATTAGTTGTAATAGAGTTGTCTACCTTGGTTGCACCCCCAAGCTGATTAACTACACATTGTTCAAAAGAGTTTTCTCCTTCTTGGAAGTTGGAAAAGGTAGTCCCTAATTGTGCCTAGCTCCTACTCATTCTTTTTTAATTTGGTATTTCAAATTGAGTCATGAAAGGGATCTCTCCATGTTGTATAGAAGGGGCTTCTTTATGTTGTGTAAGAGGTTGATTGTCATGCATAAGAGGAGCTTGATTATACTACATATGATAAGTTTGACAAGCACCCTCAGTTGGACTAATTGACACCTCATGAGACTCCCTCATTATGTAAACCATTGGCCTTCTTGAACATAGCTATTTTGAGTCGGAACCAATGCTCTAGAACTATTAGCAGAATTTGGATTGAAACTATTGTAAGGCCTTACTTGAGTAATCTAGCCTTAACTTTGTGAATTAGCTTGATATAGAGGCCTTTTAAAATAATAAGGTTGATTGGGAGCTTGACAAGGATCTTGGTGTGGTCTGTGAGGTGGAAGTTGTTGCCTTTCCAAGGCCATTATCTTGTTGCTCTATCCTTGAGCATCCCCTCGAGTTTAACTAATCTATCTGTCTGACTAGCATCTACCCGATCATGGTTGCTTGGTATTGGTATGGGAGAAATGGTAGGCACATGAGGTTGTATCTCTAGGAACAAAGGCATGAGGGGCCTTGGTGTGAGTTTACATGTGTATATTAGATAGTTTGTTGCCCTTATTTCCAATTCATAGGCATCAAGTAGTGTGTCCCACCCATGGATTGTATCATGACTACTACATCAGAATTAAGAGCTCTCAAATATTATAAAAAGGCATAATTAAGAGTGGGTTTAATTACTATTGGGATCTTATCCCAAGTTCTATGAAACCTATAGCTAAAGTCCACCATAAACTCTTAATGAGCCCTTGTGATTATGGTCAATTGCTCTACTAGGGACAAATGGTCACTTCTATCCTTAAAATGCTTTCATAAGTGCTCCCCAAAGTCATCCCAAGTGTTGATAGATGCAGGTGATATACCTCTATACCATTGAACTGCCTTCTCTCTCAATGAAGTACATAGTTGCCTCATTGCTACATTTTCTCGAGTCAAATTGTGTATTGAGTAGAGGTTGTCTATGTCTATAATGTGTTCAATAAGAGTGATAAAGTTTTCTCCTATGAAGTATGAAAGGCTCATAAGTACAATAGTAGGGATATCAACAAAATGGCTTAGTTTCAAAGGGTTGTAACCATTAAAGGGCACAAAGGCTTGGTTTTTAGACCTAGCAATTGGAGGTGTAGGAGTTGTAACAGTACTTTGTTGATCAAGATTAGGAGAAGTAGGGGGTGTAGGATAGAGATTATCCCTAGGGTACCTCTTCTTCTTAGCAAAATCAAAGGATAATTCAATAAACTCAGCTTCCTTACCTTTTGATGAAGACCTTGTGACTACTTTTGGCATGAAATTTGAAAGTAAATCTCCCACTAGAATACTTGAAGCTCGTTGAGATCACTAAATGCTATGAGTAGTGTTGACACTGTGGATTGCACCCTTAAGAGGAGGCTCGACTCCTCTCTTCCATGCAACACAATGGAGACTCCCCTCTTGTTGTGTGTCTAGCAAAACTAGGGGAGAATCTCTAGACAAGGGCTAGCTCCCTTTGATGCATCTCTATGGTCCTGGATTTCCTACTACTAACAATGGGGGGTGAAAAGGGAGAAGGATTACTGAAAATAGAACCTAAACTAATATGGTGATGCACCAAAAAATGGTTTATCTACTTAGCTTTGACATACACTTTCCACTAAGAACAAGATAATTATACACTTCATTTGACATGAGAAACTCTTCTACATTAGTGAGCTAGGGGTCCTCTAGAGATATAGGGAGGAATAACTACCAGAGGTGTTCTAAGACACACTATGGTAGCCTATTCACATGCACCTATACTCCGCTATAGACACTTCTGGCTGGGCTTCAAAAGAAGACCTCACAATACACTAGACATATTGGAATCATAATGTGAAAGCATGAAATAAAATGACTTAACACAAGACAAAACCATAGACATATGCAAAAGTGCAAACTCAAAATGGAGATGAAAATGCTATGTCTTGATTCAAGGTAAACTCTTGTAGGGCTTCATCATACAAGCTGAGAGATATCTTCTTCTCTTGAGAGGTTACAATATATATAGCATAAAGAGAAAGACTTATGGAACCTTCCAGAACAAGCATCCCATGCTGCATTGAATTCCTAGGGAAGAGGAAATTGCTCATGCTGATATCATCCTTCTAAAAATGGCTTGACAAAACCATGTTGTAGATATCATAGGGCTTGACTTTAGTGCTTAAAATTTATTAAACGCTACTGCAAAAGCATGGGTTTCTTGATTGTTTTAATGACAAGGCCACCCCTCTTTAAGACTTATGTGACTATCTGCTATTGACACTCTCTTTTGCCACCTCGGCTGATATATTCTTTTCTGCGCTTTACTGGGTGCATCTTTTGGAACATTCCAAATGTTGTCATATGTGTGCAAACTATGTTCTAGATTCTCTATTTTGTTCCCTCTTTCCTTGCTATTTCTTGTCTCTTTATGGCAATTTTGAGCCCTCAGGCTATTTTTCTCATCTTTTTTGAGCTCCTCGGGCTCCTTTCTCAGTGATTTGATCTCTTTCAGCTGCTTGTTTGAAGGCATTAGTCCTTTGGCTTCTACTCAATGGTTAATGCATCCCATCAAAATTGATGTTTATGGGCTTGTCACTATATAAAAAACCAAATGGATATTTCACCACCATAAATTTGAGGTTTGTAGGCCCATCATCGGACATTTGAAACTCCAACAGCTAGTTCACTTCATTAAGATTGACGTCTTCAGGCCTGTCATGACCTTGGTCATTTCTTCGGCTTTCCAATTCCTTCAAGCTTTTACATTGGATCCTTCCAAAAGGGAAGGTGTCCCTTCGGTCTTGGAAAATGTCCCTTCTTGGTCCACCGAGAGTCCCCCACAAGGGCACCTACCCTCCAGGCTCCTTCAGTTCTCAATTCCTTCAGACAAAATGTCTGAAGGAATTCCTTCAAACATTTTATCTAAAGGAATTATGCCTTTGTATTTTCCCTTGGATTTTCTTCAAACAAAATGTTTGAAGAAATCCTTTGTCTTTTGTTTGCCATGGATTTCCTTTAGATAGAAAATCTGAAGGAATCCTTTGCCTTTCGCTCTTTTATGAATCTGCTCACTGCCTTCTGTGAGAGCCCTTTGGGTCTTGGAATGCCCTTTCACAACTTCTAATTTGGTCCTTCTCAACCAAAGTACGCACTAAAGAAATTATGTTTACCTTTTTGCAAATTGCTTAGGCCATTTTGGGTTTTTCAATTATGACTTTAAACCTTTCGATTGAACCTAAACCCTTTTTCAAAGTTTAATGGTTTAATGGTTCAATAATTCAATACTCTATGTTCTACAAGGAGTCATGTTCACTCAATTTCCTTTTGAATTTAATGTATCATTGAACCTACTATTTGAACCTACCACTTGAACCTATCGCTTGAACCTACAATGGTTCAACGATTCAATATTTCAAGATTTATAAGTTCAAAGCTCCTGGAAAGATCATGTGACTATTGTTCGGTCTGTGTAGTTCATTTCATATCATTGAACCCTGACATTGAACCAATTTTTCCAATTTTCAGGAAATGTGCCTTTAAATTTTGGTCTCTTTCTTTATGAATTTCTTTAGACAAAATGTCTGAAAAAATCCCTTTAGGCACTTTCTCTTTAGAGCTTTGTAAAAGACTTATATCTCTTTGAAGTTGGCCCATTCCCTTGCCAAAAAGGCTTGTGCAATTGACTGCCCAAAGTCAAAAAAACATATGGATCAACTCGAGACATCTACAAGACTCAAGTCATTTGGTTCTTTATAGAGATAGGCTTATTACAAAAGGGAGAAAACACAATTTATAGAAGGGTGGATACATAAAATACTGACTGCTCAAGATAGCAGGGAAGTAAAGAGACCAAATTTTCAGCCTGCAGGACCCAAAATGGTCAACAAATTTGGTGATTCCCAAGGGAAGCATGCCTGCTATGCTTAGAAAGACTGGTAGCCTCAAAGTCCGTTGGGCATGAAGTCATAACACAGCTTGAAAAGGTTAGTAATAGCATTCTAAAGACCTATGAACCAATAAAGCTTTACCTCAAACATAAAGGAAAATACACACAACAAAGGCTAAAACTACACAGACGTGTGCAATAGCACTTAGGGAAAATGAAAAACACACAACTGAAAGCAAATTATTATGTATAGCTAACTAGGTAAATTTTCCTCCCTCCTGGATCAAAGGGAAAAATTCTTAAATTTCCTTCATGGCAAGAAAGCTTATGGTGCCAGACAAGTGGCTGAATGGAAAGGAGACTTGGTGACTTGCTCTTCTTATTTGCCACCTTAATTGGCTTGTATCCAAATAAATCAGGATCAAACATGCTTCCAACATATATGTATTCATCTTGCT
Source organism: Torreya grandis (assembly GCA_037957365.1). Lineage (NCBI taxonomy): Eukaryota > Viridiplantae > Streptophyta > Pinopsida > Cupressales > Taxaceae > Torreya > Torreya grandis. The sequence continues at coordinate 811,123 of JARHVA010001862.1, read as the reverse complement.
CTTGGAAACTTGTCCAATGTTGGTCCTTCATGCTAGTGTGTTTCATCAAGAAATCAATGACTGTTAGCTTATCACCATAAGCCTCTTAATATGCATCATGGATTGACTTATCCCCTTTTGCTTCATTGAAAACCCTATCAAATTGATCCTCTACTTCATCATGGCTTTCTTGAAGAAGGGTGATTGTTGTGATGTTTGAAATGAGGTCACAACTATTTGGTCATCCCACAAAACATCACCTTCTTGTTCAAGGCTCTCTTCTTCAAAGCTTTCCTCAAGATGGACAGGCCTCTCCTTTTCTTGCTCAAAAATTAGTGTCTCTAGTTATTCAAAGATATCCTCATGATTCTCCTCCAACACGAGTTCCATGGCAAGGTCATTTTCTTCATCAAAGCAACAAGGAAGTTCATCAAATAAGGGAGGAGAGAGCTCACCATGCTTACTTTCCTCTTCATATTGCTGGAACATCCGCATGTATGCATGACCTGTGTCTTCTCCATTGTTGATGATGTCTTCAAAAGGAGCATCCATGATGATTTCCTCCTCATTATCATCCATGATAGCCTCTTGGGAAGCTGCAAATTAGATCCTTTCTTCTTCACTTCCCTCTTATAAAATATATTCCTCCTTGAGAAGGGATGAAATGGAAGGCTGATGGTTAAACTCATGTGGAAGAGGAGGCAGTCCTTAAGCTAAAATCGAATGATTCTCTTCCTTCCATTTGTTTAACACTTTATCTATATCAGAGGTGGATTGATATCTCTCTTGAAGGAGTGTAGATGGGGTGTTTTCAAACGTAGGATCTTCTACTTGGCCTGAACCATCCATCACACTTTGGTTGAGGAACCTCATTCTGGACTCCAATTCTGCAATTTGCTTGGCTATATTCTCATGAAAGAGTCTTTCTTGGAGCTCATAGGAATCATCATGGAAATGGGGAGTGCATGAAGGCTACCATGGAGTACAAGAAGCTTTTTGAGGAAGGGTGGGAGGGACTTGAGAAGGACTAGCCTCATTTTGTACCTCACACTCTCGAACAATGGCTTTCTCCTCCTTGCTGCTCCATGACTCAACTACTTTATTCCAGCTCATGATCTTAAGACTGGAAGTCTCCTTTTGGGGTCATGGGGTTGTAATGTGAGAGGGTAGTGAGGGTTTGAATTCCACTTCTCTTGCTACCAACATAGACTACTGCATGTGAAGATTTGCCAATTCAATCTACTTATCAAGATTGGCCTTAAACACAATATTTACTATTTCAAAACTCTCCTCAACATGATTGGGGAAAGGACTTTGATAGGCCTAACTTGGCTCATGAGTAGGTGATGTGTATGGTTAATATGAAACTTGGGGCAGCGGGTATGTAGGTTGATAGACTTGGTAAGGCTACCTCTCATGAATACTTAGCCTCTCTTCCAAAGATGCAATTAAACCACTCACATCCAGCATCTCATTTTTAAGCCTTTGCCAATTGGCTCTTTCAATAGGATTCCATTCACTCTTAACCAGATCTAATGCATTTCTCACTTGATGGATGAAATGACCAGGAATTTCTTGGCCACATCCCCTTCTAGTGTCAAGCTCCACTACATACTTTTCATAGCCTAGCAGTGCTTGTTTGAAGGTGAAAATGGGTTGATTGGCAAAAATATTAGGTTGAGTAGAAGAAGTAAGACATTGAAAAGACTGGGCATATGACTGATATAGCTCATGACAGGGTTGAGACTAGTCATATTGGACTTGGTAAGGATCAACACAAGGCTGGTAAGGATCATAGCCAGGCTAGCCAAGGACTTGCTCAAACTGAGGAGGAAGAGGCAAAGCCCACAATGTTTCACCAACTTGAAAAGGGCAAAACTCATAATCATATACATCCTTGTTGATTGAGGTCATTCCATGAACAACCTGAGCTTGATCAAAATTATATGAAGGAAAACAAGGTCCATGTTGTTGAGCAATGGAATTATACATACCAAAATGTGATTTCTTGATGGCACTGAGACTTCTTAACCAGCTAATTCAATTCAAAGTCACCATTGGTATTGGTTGAAATGCCTCCAAAGGCTGATTGGTTGAAGAACACACCAAAAAATCCTTCAACTCCTTTGACAAACTGTCCCACTGGGTATGCCAAAAACTGTTGATAAAGTGTATTGCACCCTTGAGAGGAGGCTCAGCTCCTCTCTTCCACGTGACATAATGGAGACTCCCCTCTTGCTATGGGTTTGGCAAAACTAGGGGGAGAATCTCTAGATAAGGTCTAACTCCCTTTGATGCATCTCTATGGTCCTATATTTCCTACTGCTAACAATGGTGGGGGTGAAAAGGGAGAAGGATTACTGAAAATAGAAATTAAATTAATATAGTGATGCACCAAAAAATGGTTGATCTACTTAGCTTTGACATACACTTTCCACCAAGAACAAGCTGATTATACACTTCATTTGACATAAGAAACTCTTATGCATCAGTGAGTTAGGGGTCCTCTAGAGATACAGGGAGTAAGAACTACCAGAAGTGTTCTAAGACACACTATGGCAGCTTGTTCACATGCACCTATACTCTGCTATGGACACTTCTAGCTGACCTGCAAAATAAGAACTCACAATACACTAGACATGTTGGAATCATTCTGTGAAAGCATGAAATAAAATGACTAACACAAGACAAAACCATAGACATGCAAAAGTGCAAACTCAAAATGGAGGTAAAAATGCTATGTCTTGAATCAAGGTAAAATCCTGTAGGGCTTCGCCATACAAGCTGAGAGAGATCTTCTTCTCTTGAGAGGTTACAATATATAAAGCATAAAGAGAAAGACTTATGGCACATTCCAAAACAAGAGCCCATGCTGCGTTGAATGCCTAGGGAAGAGGAAATTACTCATGTTGATACCATCCTTCTAGAAATGCCCTGATAGAACCATGTTGTAGATATCACAAGGCTTGACTTTAGTGCTTAACATGTATTAAACACTACTATAGAAGCATGGGTCACTTGATTGTTTTAATGACAAGGCTGCCCCTCTTTAAGACTTATGTGATTGTCTGCTATTGACACTCTCTTTTGCCACCTGGGTTGATCTATTATTTTTTGCGCTGGACTGGGTGCATCTTTTGGAACATTCCAAATGTTGTCATATGTGTGTGTGCGGTTGTGTTTTATATTCTCTATTTTTTTCCATCTTTCCTTGCTATTTCTTGTCTCTTTCTAGAAATTTTGAGCTCTCGAGCTATTCTTCTCATCTTTTTCAGGCTCCTCAAGCTCCTTTCTCAACGATTTGATCTCTTTTGGCCGCTTGTTTGAAGGCATTAGTCCTTTGGCTTCTCCTCAACGGCTGATGCATCCCATCAAAACTAACATATGTGGGCTCATCAATATGTAAAAATCCAAATAGCTATTTCACCACCATAAATTTGATGTCTGCAGGCCCGTTGTCAAATGTTTGAACCTTCAACGGCTAGTTTCCTTTGTTAAGATTGACATCTTTGGGCCTGTCATTACCTTGGTCATTTCTACAGATTTCCAATTCCTTTGGGCTTTTGCATTTGATCCTTCCTAAAGGGAAAGTGTCCCTTCGGTCTTAGAAAAGGTCCCTTCTTGGTCTGTTGAGAGTCACCCATAAGGGCACCTACCCTTCACAGTCCTTCAGTTCTCAATTCCTTCAGACAAAAATGTCTAAAGGAATTCCTTCGAACATTTTGTCCAAAGGAATTGTGCCTTTGGATTTTCCTTAGACAAAATGTTTGAATAAATCCTTTGTCCTTTGTTTGTCATGGATTCCCTTCAAATATAACATCTGAAGGAATCCTTCACCTTTCACTCTTTCATGAATTTGCTCACTGCCTTCCACAAGGGCCCTTTGGGTCTTGGAATGCCCCTTCAAAACTTTTGATTTGGTCCTTCCCGACAAAAGTGCCCTCAAAAAAAAAATTGCACTTTTTGCGAATTGCTTAGGCCATTTTGGGATTTTCAATTATGACTTTGAACCTTTCAATTAAACCTGAACCCTTTTTTGGAGTTCAATGGTTCAACGGTTCAATAGTTCAATACTCTATGTTCTATAAGGAGTCGTGTTCACTCAATTCCCTTGTGAATTTAATGTATCATTGAACCTACTATTTGAACCTATAGCTTGAACCTACAATGGTTCAATGGTTCAATATTTCTTAGTTCAAAGTTCAATGCTCCTAGAAAGATCATGTGACTATTGGTCAATCTATGTAGTTCCTTTCATATCATTGAACCCTGATGTTGAACCACTTTTTCCAATTTTTAGGAAATGTGCCTTCAAATTTTGGTCTCTTTCCTTGTGAATTTCTTTGAACAAAATGTCTGAAAACATCCCTTCAGGTACTTTGTCTTTAGAGATTTGTAAAAGACTTATATCTCTTTGAAGTTGGCCCATTCCCTTGCTGAAAAGGCTTGTGTGATTGACTGCCCAAATTGAAAAAAACTTGTGGATCCACCTGAGACATCTATAAGACTCAAGTCATTTAGTTCTTTATAGAGATAGGCTTATTACAAAAGGGAGAAAACATAATTTGTAGAAGGGTGGATACATAAAAGACTGACTGCTCAAGATAGCAAGGAAGGAAGGAGACCGATTTTTTGGCCTGCAGGACCCAAAATGGTCAACAAGTAGTTGCTCTAACTTGCTTGATCCTAGTCCCACTAGGTGTGCTAGAAACTATTATCAGTCTAGATTGCATTCTTGAGGCAAAGGTGTTTCAGACCCACCTCATCCAATTGATACAATGGGATCACCTATAGGTATAGGTAGACTATTGAGTAAGATGAACCTCTAGTTTTTGGGACAGCTCCCCTAATGCATAATCTAGGCTCAGTTCCTCAACCTATTAATTGATGAAAAGGGATAGAATATGCATAAAACAAACCTAAGCAATGGGAGGTGATGCACCAACATGTTGTATCCTCTCTATTTGACCCTTCAAAACACTTATGAACCAAATAAGGACTAGTGACTAAACCACTCTCTCCAAGAGACTCCTAAGCATCAGTACTTCATATAAAAGCTATTCTAGATGGATGCAACTTGAGGGTGATGAATGGGAGGTCTATTTCAAGACATTGCCAATCAGATTCTACTGCAAGCACAATAACTAAGCACTTTCACACACCATATGACCTATTTAGAATAATCTCCTAGCAACTAGGTGAGAATAAGGACCTACAAAGGAAGATAAGACTCAATCACTTCTAAAAATAAATAAGTATAGAACACACAAGTCCTTATATTAATCTAAAGGTTACAAGGTACAATTTTGGTAGAGTTTTTTCATACCCAACCAAGAGATACAATGGATTTTGAGCCTCAATTTATAGAACAAAAGTGGGAAAGAGAGGAAGAATGTAGCATGAAAGTGTGGATAAGAGGCAATAAGGACTCTTATTTACTCAATAATTAGTTACAAACATGAATAAGGATCATTAACATCTCCATGACCTCTCCTATGCATTACCTTGGCAGGTTGATGGTCTTCAATGAGCCCTTGGGTGTAGAGGTGTGGTGGATAGAAGCTAATTCAGTCTTAATTGTTCTCATTAAAGGTATTATCACACCAACTTAGTTAATTACCTCTTCCTTTGGTAATTACAATGGTAGGATATGGTCTATATTGGCCTTACTTAAGCCTCAACTAGCCCACTTCTCTTTTTATATGTCAATAAGGCTTAAAATCTACCCTCTTATCCATAATGGACATGAAATGTGCTTACTTACCTCCATGATGTATTTACAATATCATGTATGGTTCCCCATTCACCCTCTTAGCAACCATAGATGCCAAGAGACATCTTCCTTAGTTGACCAAATAGGCTTACTAGGCAACTAGGCCTAGTCACTCGGTGATAGTTAGCTGGATGGGCATGATACTTGCATAGAACCTTGCGAATGGTTTAGTGATCATGTTTCAAGATTGAAAAATCATCTTACACCATGATTTATGCCTTTTAGATAGTGCACACCTACAATTCTTGCTCATCTATGTGACTAGGTCACCCTTCACTAACACCTCTAGACTGTCTTTTTGGTTTAGCCCTATAAAATCACATTTACAAGAAATTTAGTGTATCTTATGGCTTGAGAAGGTAAAAAACATTTAAAATCACCCTCCCAAACGATCTATAATTATCATCTAGAATTTCACCTTGAAATTACCATGAAACCTTACAAAAATAGGGTACTTGGTGCATCTGTACAGGTGTCTATACATCTAGTGGCATGACCAAGACCTTATTTGAGTGTGTAATGTGTTTCAAGTGTTTCCCAAGCCAAACAAAGGCATTTGGATGCAATTCCCCGTAGTTCTCCTCCATTGGGTTCTTACCAGGCTTTATAAAGGGTTTTAGTGGCCTACCATCTTCATGATGGTCCATAGAATACATATCCTAAAATACAAACTTAATGCCAAGAATGTTGAGAACATATAACCCCTCAAATATCTTTAATAGATCTTGGTCCCATATACCTTTTACATTGAGCTATGATTAAAATTTGGTGGCCTTTGAGTCTTCACTAGGCATTCAGAATATGCTAACAGTGTTAATGATCATTTATAGAGTTACCCTCATAAAAGAAACTCTTTTTACCCTTGATAGTAAGTGCATAGGGGTAACCAAATTTCCCTAAGAACACTGGTGCCCATGCATCTTTCCACATAATATACAAGCATTTAAACTGGTAGCTCAAAATGGTAGACCAGGGTGATGGAGCTTGAGGGGGGTAGTTAGTCCAAATTGCCAATTTTGTAGCCTTATTCTACCTAAAACACCTTCCTCAAGACCTGTACTATCATCATATATCTTTTCATGGCCTTAGGTCTATTTGGGGAATTTTAACATGTCATAATGATGAAGTTAGGGTTTTGAGGGCTTAAGGAGGGTTTTAGGCCTAAACTGAGCCTCAAGACCTTAAACCACCTATAGGTGTATTAGTGACTTCAAGGTCTTCAAAGCACCTATTTCCATCCAATTTCAACCTTTTTCACCTATTATCATTTACTCAGACTATTATATCTATCCTTATTCTTTTTTAGGTTTGCCATGAGCATATTTGGCCTAGTCTGAGTGTTTGGACTAGTTAATGCTTGATATCTGAGTGGTATGTGTCTCTATTTTCCTCATTATTGATAGAGTTGGGGGTCTCATGTAGTGTGCTCTCAGATTTTGATAACATTTATTAAACTAGGTTTCCCTCATAATCTACCATCAAAACTCACTTTATAGTCATACACATAGGCATGTGTGAGCCTCAATGCTCAGTTGAGCTCAGGCAACTCTCTCAAACTTGATTCTATTTTTAAAGATCCTAAGGATTGTACGGATGTTATGCACTACCATGGGGTCACCCTCACATAGTTTTTTTCCTTTGTCATCCAAACCAATTAGGTACTCTAATTAAATAGGTAGACCTATATGTATTAAGCTAATTATATATACAGATTTATGGAGTCTTGATTTAGCTTGTTTAGTTATCCCTTCATGTCTCTTTTACCTTTTAAAAACATAATCTCTATGTTTTTCTACTTGTCTTGAGCTCTCTCCTCAATGTGTATATTTAATTTCACTTCCAAGGTTAGAGACAACCTACCTGCATTCATATAGGTGGTGGTTAGGAGCATTTGACTACCAATGGAGTCTTCACACATGTCAATAAGTAAGATAAAGGTTATGTAGGCCATTCAAGAAACCCAGCTGGCCTCCTTTGAAACTTAGTATCCTCCATCAAATTAGTGATCCTCATAAGTTTATAGCCTTCTCTTAGATCTGCCTAGGCTCAACTATATGTGCTGATTTGGGGAACCCTTTAAAGGTTGGGCCTGAACTTGACCTCCTAAGCTTTGTCATTGAACTATTCCATGTCTCTAAACTTTGACTGGGTTTCTTCTCTAATAATTATATTGGCCTTTCATAGTATTACATAGAATTTTGGCCTCACTCCCACCCCCAGGCTTGTGCAAGAGGACTTAGACCTATAGGTGCATCACATAGTCTTTTTAGAGTTGTGAGTCTGAAGATCAAAGCTTATTGTGAGGTGGGAATATCCTGATAAGGTCACTACATAATGGATATTCTTTGGGAGACCTCATGTGGACTGTCACTCCCCCTTTAAGACCATATAATCAGACCCTAAACATGCCTATCTATATACTCAACAAAGTAATGTATTTGGAGTAGGTGAATCAGGCATATTGAGGGATAAATTGAAACTTAGGAGTTTACAAAAACCTTTAATAATTCAAGTAAACCTTAAACCCTATTAAAATGCTTATGAGTGCATTTGGAGCTAGTTCATGGTTTTTGGATTTGAGATGCATAATGAGGTTTGTTACTTCTGAGAGAAGGGCTCCTCCACTTGCCTACAACACCTATGTAACTTGAATAAGACATGATTCACATGTTCTTAGCTTGAATATAGACTACCATGAGAATAACTAGATCATGTTTGGAACCTTATTTCCTTCTTTCCAATGGTAAGCATTAAAGAGCATGAAGGGGGTTTGTTCTAACCAAGTGGTGATACGGTTAGGTATGTAAGGAACCTACAGGAAGTCATGGATACTTGCACTGATAATTTTCATTCTCTTTTCCTTCATGAAAACATAAGAAATCTTGCACATGACCTACAATATGCTAACTAAGGGAGACTGTGTGTTGATCTATCCTTGATATTACTATGATAATATGCTCAAAGGAGTTTAAAACACTTAATATACCTTTAGATACCTTTTATCTATGCTCAAGCTATCATAACAAGTCTAAAATTTTCATAAATCTACCTGTAGCTAAGCTTATGGGGTTTGCAAAGGGCTTAAGACCACCTAGGGGTCTTAGTGATTATTCATAAAGCTTAGGGCCTTGATCCGCAAACCAATGCCACTAATTTCAATCCCACTAGGGACCCCACCTCTAGGTAGCATCTTGGGCTTTGACTCCCCTATACAAAATTTACCATCTATCTCAAAATGGACCTTGTGAGTTTGCCAAGGGCTTGATGCAAATATTTCCACCATTTATGCCTTTCTCTACATATTTGAGACATGAATCCTTTCTTGATGTGTTTTCAAGAGACCCCCCACAAAGTGTCTGACCTTATTTTGACCCTGACCATACCGTACGGGTCTATACAAGTCTGAAAACACCTATAAAATACCATTTTCCTTCATTTTCTCAAGTTTTAGATCTTAAAAGGTCATTTGTGGGAAAGAGGAGGAAAATTAAGAGTCAAAAATGCTTTCAAAATAGGGATTATAGATAGAAGGAAGCTACAAAGTCATTTTTTCACATGTGTAGGCCCCTTTGTGGTGGATGAAAGGCATTTGGCTCCTAAGAAATCTCCCTTTTACAAATAAAATTATCCTAGAAAGGTATTATGATGACACTAAGGCCCTTTTGGAGGATTTTAACTCTTTATAATGTCCCAATAAGGTCTTAGAGGTCATAAAAGTACAATATTCATGGTTTAGACACCCCTTTAGAAGGCATAATATGCATAATTTCAAATGAAACATCAATTGAGGAGAATAAATACCTTAACATTTGCAAAAGACCTTTAAATTATTCTAAGGCTTACATAAGAGTCATCATCCCTTTTCAAATTGACCCCTAATCTCCTAAATTCTACACTCATTTATGCAGGTTCTTGGCATGTTCAACTAAGCATATGAATGACTATGGACTGAAGTGTGTTAGATAACTTTCCATGAGTCCATTTAGATCACAAGGAACACCTTAATTCTTGTCACAAAATTCTATACATAATTACCATAAAATGATGCCTTGACACAACTTCAAACAATATAAGATGGGGGTCATCTTAAGTCTTTTGACATGACTCGCTACTTGAACCTGTTGCCTCACTTTATAAGGACAACTAACCCTCTCTTTAGCTATCAAGACATTTCAAACACACAATAGGATGGCCAAGGATAATTATGGGTGTTTATTAGGCATAGGTTGACCCTTTTTAAGCCTAAGGGTAGAAATATGTCAACACTTATCTCCAAGGAATGTTATCCTGAAGAGAAAGATAATTACAACCTCTTTTTCAAAAAATATTGTGAAGCTTTTGCTTATTCATATGAAGGCATGTCTAGTATTCACCCTAGCATTGTAACCCATAACATTGTGACATATCTAGATGCAAAACATTTAATCCAAAAGCAAGGAAATTTTCATCCTAAGGTTTCCACCTTATGTCACAAATAAATTATCAATCTCTTTGATGTTAAGTTCATCCAACCCATAGATTACACGAAATGGGTATCCAACATTGTTATTATTCACAATAAATTCACTATGGTCATTCGCATTTGTATTGACTTTCATAATCTCAACTTAGCATGTCCTAGATACAAATTATCTTTACCATCCACTGATGTCGTTGTTTATTCTACATTTGTATATGATATTATATCCCTATGGATGATCTTTTGGGATAAAATTAGATTCACATTGCTCCTAAAGATCAACATATAACCACCTTTACTACTAAATGGGGAACTTATTGCTATGTTAAGTTGCCCTTTTGCCTAGAAAATGTTGGACAAACTTATCAATGTGTAATGACCCATATATTTCATGATCACATCCATAAAATATTAGAAACCTTTGTGGATGATCTTATTTCCATATCAAAGCATTGTGAAAACCATATTCACAATCTTGTTATCATCTTCAATCATCTCATCAAATACAAAGTTAGACTTAATCCATACAAGTGTGTTTTCAGTGTCACCTTTGGAAATCTCTTTAGATTATTAGCTACCTTGTGAGAAATTAATTCAAATCATGCCAAAATCAATAATATTGTCAACATACATATACCTTGATCTATTCTTGAAATTTGCACTTACCTTTGGAAAATTCGGGTAATCTAGTGATTTGTCCTTGAGATGGATTACTACATCTATTCAATAAACTCCCTCCTAAATAAAGGTGTTTCTCTTGAATGGACTAATACATGTTTAAAATCTTTTGATAACATGAAAAATCATTACTTTATCCTCCTACTATTTGACCATGTTCTAATGATCGTCATCTCAAACTGTATACATCATCTACCCCAAAATCAATTGGGGCAATGCTTGCATAGAAAGATGAGTGAGGAAAATAATATTTAATTTACTATATTAGTTTTGCCTTGATAGATATGATACTTGCTACATGAAAGTGGAACATGACTACCTTGCAATATTTTTTGTAACCAAAAAGCTTTGGCACTATTTCCTTTAACAAACCACGTATGTCATTATCCATTCCAATCCCCTTAATCATTTCATCTCAAAATATTTATTTCCTAGAGACATAATTGGCAAATGGATAGTACTCTTAATGGACTTTGACTTAAGAATTGTTACTCAAAAATTATTAAAATGCCAAGTGATCATTGATCAGCATGCAACAACTACTATCCTAGCTATGATTCACCTTTAGGACACTCTTCTAGATTAATATGTCCTCTTAATCATCAAAGGTATTGACAAAACTATTGACCTCAAAGGCTACTTCCATAATTTTGTGGCTGAACTCGAGGCACAAGTTCTTGATGATCTCAAAATAGTAGTATTTAAACCTAAATCTAAAGTTATCATTAAGGAACTCCTGAAATTTATGATAGATCAACATGAAGAAACTTGGATACTTCAATTTTATAGAGCCAAGTGCCTTTGAGGAGCTAAGGTAGGTTTTTTCATAGCCGATCCTTATGGAAAAATCATTCCTCTATATTTTTTATTAAAGTTTGAGGTCACTAATAATAAGGTTGAATATGAATCTATCATCCTTGGGATGCAAGTAGCCAAAAATATGGATATTACTTACTTACATGACTCAATATATTCACAACTTATATGTTTTTGTTTAACCCTAAATTGAGATGGATCAATATAGTATAGGGTTAAGAATATAGAAATGAATAATCACAAGGGTGATAAATAGATCTATATTAGGCAAATTAATTTGCAAACTTAGATAAATAATATTTTGAATTTAAATACTAATATATGCTAAAAATAATAAGTACAACTATTGACTAATATAGAAATAAAATGAAAACAAGAATACTTAGCTAGTTTGATATGTATGCAGATCTAAATATGAAACATGTTGAAGATAGATTGGATCAATGCCCTAGATCAGTCATCAAATTTAATAAATTTGATCTTTATAGCCTCAAACACTTACACCGACCTTGGATGGTTGCATTGATGCTTTTGTCTAAATTGCATTCCATCATGGTATCATATCCATCCCTTGCAACTTTTAATTAGCCTAGATAATTTGTATTATTTTGATGATCTAAGGAAGGTTGTACATGTCTTCTACTGTAGACTTGTTTTTCAACACAAGTCGTATCACATATTTAGTTTTGATTTTGTGGCTTTCTATATTATCAAAATATTTTTCAAAATTTTTAAGGTCATACTATTATTTAGAGGGGTTTATTCTTGTCGGTTTTGATTAGCATCATATTTGGTCTCTTATACTCATGTCCTCTCGCTATGTCATCCTTTTTTGCTACACATACCTAGGTCACTAGCTAAAAATTTCTCCCAACAGCTCGACATCGATGGTCAATAACCGAAAATTCTATTACTACTACTCACTGTACCAAATCCACCCACTCATCATGTCATCAGCCTATTGCCATCCTCACATGACCTAGAATCATCTGGTTTTGATGTGGGTTAGCATTGATTTCATCAAATTTTAATTACCCAATTACAGATTAATTTAATCAAATTTTAAGACCCAAATTAATTTAAGGAGGTCTGATATATGTTCTTTTGAAGCTTTTCATTAGGAGATACTTTGTATACTTTTGGTGATATTATAACAATTGTGTTTGTTCAAGGTGGATCATTTGTTGAAGAATTGAAAATTCTATGCTCTACCTACTCTCAAGATAGTTGCAACTCAGCCCAGCCTTGTCATTTAATCTACATGACCTTTAGTTATTTCATTACTAGTCTGCCACACAAATCGAGAAAAACTCAAAATTTTTGGCTTTGTGGATTGGATTTTTTTTACTCAGACTCGATTTCCTCTCAACTAAATGTCATGCCATCCAACCCACCTATATCATGGAGATTCTCTCACCTCTATTTCATCCTACCAACTATACATCTAGTCAAACACTTTGTTCAATCCCCTTATTATGATAAAAGCTCCTTCACAGGTGGTTTATGGTTTTAACAGTCAACGTACCCCTGTAAGTTGTCTACCGCCACTACCTAGCATCCCTCATCACTATTGGGTAAGCCTTTTTTTTCAATTTGAAATTCGAGATTAAAATTAATAATAAGCATATTTGTTATTTATATGCTTGAATCACTTGATATCCAAGTTGGCTATCAAAATTTTGATAGAGCATTCAAAGTTAGGGAGGTCCTTGGTTCAAATGACCCCACTTTCACCAAATTTTTTAATTTGGTATAAATTATATTTAAAGAGGTATTTTTTACCATAGGGAAGATAATTTGTAAGAGGAGGATTCCTTTTTGACCTCCATTTGTTTTTTATGTATTGAAAGGGGATGAGAAATTATTAAAGGGGGCATGTAACTTTAACCACTTCATTTGTTTTTAGTGGAAATATTCAGGGGCACTTTTATTATTTTTTGACACCTTTTATATCACTAGTCAAGGATGGAGGATGAGGTCTGGTCTTATAGGCGGTCAAATCCACTCACAAAAACACTTCATTTTATGGTGTGATTTGTACATAGGATGTATTTTTGATAGAGTCTAACATCCTATTTTAGTGTGTTTTATCCTCTTTTATGTCACTTGTTGTACTTCCAAATGTATTTTTGGTGGTAATTGAGTCCCTCTTTGGCCATTTTCACCATTATTGGTGTTTTCCATCTTTGGGTAAGGATTATCATATGATTGAACCCCTTAGTTCTTCTAGCTACACCACTTGGAAAACAAAAACATAAATGTACTTATAGATGAAGGGATTGTGGATAGTTGTTATTGGTGAATTTCCCATATTTACAGATGAGGCCAATATTGTATGGCTTACATCCTTGCAAAAGGAGGCACTTTTGTTTATTCAACTCCATGTTTATGATAGTTTTCAAACTCATATTGATCATGCTACATCACTTAAGGAAGCATGGGACATTCTTTCAGCGTTGTTTGATGAGGTAACTTCACCTCCACATATTCATGTTCCTTCACCTTCCTCTCATAGTGAGGATTTATCTATTGGTGACATTATTTCTCTACTTTTTTCTCTCATTTATGTGGGTGTGATTCTTGATGGTGATTTGCATGAGGACTCTTTGGCATCTTTATCTCCTATTAGTTCTTGTCCTCTTTCCATTGTTAGTGATGACACATTTTCTGACGATGAGACACTTGTACCACCTCTTCCTACTACACCTGATGTAGATTTTATTATTGGTGGTCACTTGGATGAGGTACCTTCACATCCTCCACCTACTGATGTGCATTTTGATATAGTGGTTGTTGCTCCTATTTTTCATTTTGGTGTGATAATTGATAGTACCCTACCAAGACCTAAGTAACCCATTGATCATATAGCCTCTTTCCTAGTACTTCAAGAAGAAAATAGGAATCTCATGATGAAAAATTCTCTTTTGAACTCCTTAATTCATGGAAAAGATGCCCTCATATGTTATCTATAGAAGAAACTCATTGGCATACAACATCAGTCTAATACACCATCATGTTATGTTACTGAATATGGTATGCATCCACTTGGAGCACTTTTACAGTGTGATCTACAAGATTTTGAGCAGCCCATTATTCATGTTGCTCCTATTATTATAGATGATACTTGTGTGCCTACTATTATTACACACTCTACACATCCCATTCTAGTTTCACCTACACATATGCCTACTTATTTTGAGAAACATACCACTGGATTTATCTCTCGCATGCTTCATTCCATGGGACACACTACCAAACTTGTGGGTAGTAGGAAGTGTTAATAGGGCATTTCTTACCCTATTTAGTCTATTATGTGAATTACTTAGCATTGCATTTATTATGATGCAGGTACATCATCTTCATTGAGATATATTGATATATCTCCATATTTTGTTTGCTCCACTCTTCATGAGGATTTTGAGATACATATGGGCTCTTCTGCACTTTCACGTAGGCCTAAGAAACTTGAGATTATAGTGGTCAAACATGATCTACCTAACCCTTGTTTAGATTTTACCTCACATACTTCTACTGTGGACTTTGCACCACTCACATGCAGGCATATTCATCCACCATTCATGTTCATTTGGGGTGGATTTTTTATCATTCTTGGTAGCATTGACATCATTTTTTGAGAGTAATCTACAAATAAGGTTCCTCCACCATTTAGATTCTACGACTACTCATTGCTCCATCTACTTTTTGATGATCCTTAGTTATGTGACTCATTGTTAGGTAGATGTGATTTTTGGAGCCCACATCTCTCATTTCATATATGTCACCTACTACACATCGATTGCATTGTGGACTTATTTTCATCACTTAGTGGTATTGTTGTTGTATGGGACCTTTACTTGTATTCACACTAAGAGTCATGGAATTTTTCTCTTCATTTTCATATACTCCATATTGAGCACTTTACTCTTTAGTTTTTTATCATCCCATCATCAATAAGGACATATTATTGAGATATTTGTAT
Source organism: Torreya grandis (assembly GCA_037957365.1). NCBI lineage: Eukaryota > Viridiplantae > Streptophyta > Pinopsida > Cupressales > Taxaceae > Torreya > Torreya grandis. Next base: position 795,439 of record JARHVA010001862.1, on the reverse strand, counting down.
CTATACATTTGATTTTGATAGTCTCCTTTAGATTTGTTGTGGATTTTGATCTCCCTCTGAAGAGTAACTAGTCTAGTGTAACCTAGCATCAACATTTTAGTGTTTTGTAGTGGGATTTGCCCACTCATACATATATGTTTTTTTTAGTCACTACACCCATTTCAGTATTATGGGGGTGGCAGGGGGGTCGAGGGTGGGAGGTGTGCACATAATACTTTAAGTGCTATGCTTCTTGTTATCCCTTGGTGCACCACATTTACTTTTGGAGGCAGTTGATTGAGTGCATATTTTGTTTAATGGGATTCATTCCATTGTGTGCACTTACTACAAGTTTGTGTTGAGATTTTGAGTCAAGCTTCTTGGGATGCCTTGTAACATGTGTTCTCTTCTTCATTCTCATTATGGTTATATTTATTTTTGGGTACCTTGTGGTGATACATTTCATTCATGGTAACTCTTTTTCCCAGTTTGCGATTAGTGTTTTTTACAGAGTGAAGCTCATATAAAATATTAGTTCCTATTTAATTTGGTAGTTACAGTGACTTGACATCCATGTATTCTATTAAGATGGATTGGTTACCATAGGGACACTTTGTATTTCATTATGATTTTATACATGGGTACCTGATCAGGCCTAGTTGTTGGGACCCATTCAGTCTCTTTGCTTTCTCTTTTCTCACTCCCTATTTTGTACTTAAGGGAGGGTGTTGGAGTGGTTGTCTTCACACTAGCTATCAGTTTGTATTATTTCCAAACTAGTTTTTTTTAGCCATGTTTCCACCCACTCGTGGAGTTAAACTTATTAGGGATTTTATCGATTGGTTAGTTATGATAAATATTTGTACAACTAAAACTAGCTCGTGCAAATATTTCATTTCACCTATTGTTAGTTTGTGTAACAAATTATTTCTTACATGTAAAAAACACTCATTTCCTATTTATTAGTCACTTATTGTGCTTCTCTTATACCAATGCCAAAGAGAGAGAAATATACATATTGTATTTTATTCTTGAGATAATAATATGGAGACTTTTTTATGCATATTATTTATCTGATAATGGATTCTCTATGGTAATGGTTTGTAGGAGTGATCATGTTGTTACATGAATACACATTTCATTCCATAAAATTTTTGTTTTATGTCTCCTTTGCTCAGGTGTTCTCTAATCTAGATCATGAGTTGTCACTCCTTATCATATAACAAAACCTAACTTCTTCATATTCACAGTAGTTGTGGGAAAAATAGGTTGGTAGGCTCACAGTGTTAAGCTAACCCCAAATAACTCTCTATCATCGGTGTTTCCTACATAACCACTACTCCAAAGAGGTTTTCAGACTCATGTAGTTCTCCCCTACATGTTAGTTTGTTTGTGCATAAGGATGTTGTGTGATAAGTAAGTACAACAGTGACCTAACTTGTAACTTGAAAAATATGGCTCATGGAATGATCCTTCATTACTTTAGACATATAGTTGTGTCTAACCTATTACTATTATAGAAATAGGAGAAAATAGGGAAGCTTCACTCACTTGAATGCTTGATTGAATGATTTTGGTAATTTGCCTTGTGAGTTTCTATGTTTGTGCTAAGTAAGGAATGAATAAGGGTTGATATTGTATATATATCAATACCTTTTAGAAATATCTCACATAAAATAACTTATTCTAACCATAGGTATATGTTTCATTTGAAAATTTGATGAGTTTAGGGCACTAAACACTTGTGTTGGAATAGGACATAAGTGTCTGGGAAGCTGGAAAATTGGCACAGGTTCTAAACTTGAATATATAGAAGATAATTAGGTTTATAGTATTTTTAGCATGATGTAAGGCTTGGTTCATTAGAATAACACTAGTTGGTCAAAGAGATAAGTATTTAGGCAAAAAGAGATAGTGTATGCGAGCCTTTTAGAAGTAGGAAGGTCTAAAATATGAAATAACATCCATGATATGTATTTTCCAAATGTACAATACTAAGTGCTATATAATTCATATTTGGTGTCTACATTTCACCCCTTTAATCTAGTAATGAAATTTCTAGTTTAAAAGAAAATAAATGGGTAACTAGGTGTGTATAACACACATTACCTTTGCATGAGCCTAACTTGAGTGTTTTGTTGGTGATTGAATAACAACCAAGAGCATGTTACAATATATAATAAGTACAAGTGACCTAAAATTAAAAGTATTAAAATATTAAATAGAAAGAGAAAGGTTTAGGAGTACACCTATGTATCGATGCAACCACTTTACCTTTTGCCAACTTGATTTGAAAATATGTATCATTATGAACCATTGAAACTAAAATTAAGATAAATGTAAATCTACAAGTATGTATGTATGTATATATATTTATTAAAGTAAAAACTTTCCACATTGGAGAAAAGGTGATTTTCCACTTGGCAATTGAGATTAGCTCAACCGTGCAACCTAATCATACTTAAAACCTGGTGGGTGTGCATTGATCCAAATCAACTCATACTATAAATTTGGTGAGGATTTATGATGTAATCAATTTTAACCTATAAACTAGGAAAGATTGAGTGATTTAATCATCTCAAGCATACAAAAAATGAACCAACTACTGCAGTAGATTGGCTCAATAATAGTCTGTAACAACCTAAATTGATGAACTAAAGTCTATAGAAGTATTTTCAAATTTGAAACTGAATTTGATTTGTAATTTAGATGTTATTTGCATATCATAATCACCTTATATATGTCTCATGCTGAAACTTGGGTGAAACAATGAAACCAATATGTAGAATTATATTATAAATGTGTATCTAAATTATATAACTATGCAATTTGGCCAATTGTAACTATGTAAGTGTGGAGATAACATGTTTCAAAAATATTCCCCCACGAAAATATAAAACTAAGAGTTGTTATAAGTGTGGATAACATGTTTCCATAACATGGCCCCGCTCTATATCTAAACCTCAGAGTTGTAACAAATGTCTAGAACATATTTCCATAACATGCCCTCACTATATATTTGAATCTGGTGAACTGTTAATAATGTGGAAGATGTGTCTCTATGACATGACCCCATAAATATTCCCCCCTTTTGAGGTGAGGTGTAGTATAAACTGGTATTTACCTTACCTGAAAAATGATAAGATAACCGTATAATTTATGTATGAACCATGTATCATATAAGAGTAGCATATCTAGGTAGATATATCAATGAAGTACACAGTATGTGATCACATCAAGTCCTAAGATATATATATATATATATATATATATATATATATATATATATATATATATATATATATATATATATATATAATGTCAATGTCTAGATAGTAATAGTATAATCTTAACAAGAAATCAAGCACACATATAAGATCACTCAAAATCAAGTCAAAAGATAATGGTCCAAGGAGAACTCAAATAAAGGGCATGTTCAAATGTCACACAATCAAATAGACGTGACTTAGTAAAATATCCACAAAGCAAGGAATGACATATTTAAAAATTCACATACAACAAACTATGACATATGTAAATTTAACAAATAAGAGAACATAGGCATAAGGGCCATAATCAATTGAGCATATTCAAATGCTCAAACAAGCAACATAATTCAAGACAAAACACTGAAGGAAGTTCATAAATGAAAAACATGGAACATAAACAACTAGCATAAACATAGCATACTAGCCCTTGGATATATATGTTAGCAAAAAATTCCAACTACATAACATATCAAGTACATTATGAAAGATATAATCATGAATAAGACGTGTAAGTACATAATCTCAAACATGATAATGGAAAGTGATCATAGAACCATATAACTTGTGTGTATCAAGATCAAAGAATTAGATGCACCCAATGTCTATATGACATGAGTAAAAGTAAGGTCCAACATCTATATAGGACTAAATCATGTATATGTGTGTGTGTGTGTGTGTGTATGTATCACACTCAAATGATGTGTGAAATATGTGTATATAAAAATTACAAATATGTCATATGCGAACATGGAACCAACAATGTATATGCCAAGGAGCCAATAGAACATGTAAATACTAAAAATAATTGTATATTTTTGATTTTTTTTTAATTTTTTAGGTATTTTTGGATTTTTTTCAAAGAAAGAATTGTCCTATGAACTCATCCAATGGATGCTCATAGGTATCTCCCCACTGAAAACCTAATGTAAGAAACTAGTGATACTATCGAAGAACATGTATAGGTGTAATATATATAACTGTAATATTTGTAATTCTCTATGTATATATAGTAGGACTCTATGGTCATGAATAAATAATAGAAGGAATGGGGGTTCATTGAGTGCTCTATGATTTCTTTGAAGTAGCAGTAATAAAAACATGTTTAGGAGCTCTAGATCTCTGAATATGGTGTGTAGTAGATGAGGATTCCATGGAATCTACTATGTGTCTCTGATGCAATGGTCTCTCAAGTACTAACAACCTAGGAAAGGGTATCATTTGTTCCTTACCCTTTCATGGAGTATTAACCTTAGTAGGTTTGATAATGAATTATTTGTGTATAAACTTCTCTTTTTCAAGTGGATGTTCATATGGAATACCATAAACTATAACTATCCTATTCGCATGAATGTATTTAACACACCCATGCACTATATAAGATATTACACATAAAGTATGTATCCAAGGTCATCCAAATAGCATATCAAAGACTCCTCTGTATGGTAAACTAAAAAGATAGTAACCACATATGTTTGACCCACCTGTAAAGGTAAGTCTATCTCACGAAGAGAACATTGTGATGTTCCACCAAATGATATAACTAATTTGGTCAAAGGATGTAGATAATTATGTGTAAAGTGTAAGTAAAGTCATGGTGCAAACATTATCACTATCATCATTATCAATCATAATATTGTGTATAGTCTAGTGATCAAGGTATGCTCAAATCTTGTTATGTTTTTTCAAATGATCATGCTTATGTGTAATCATGCTATATTAAACAATAGATGGAAAAACTTAAATATATTCATTCTCATTATATAGTAAAGAAAGTGAAATATGCTCATGTTCATGAATACATGTGAAGCATGATCCTCAATAGTAGTATAGGGTAGCTCATTATCAATTTTCTCAATAATTATACCAACCAATTGTTGTGGAATAGGAGTAAGTATCATAAGTTCCATTGAATACTCATATTGAATGCTTGAAATTTTAACCACTTGATTAACATGAATATACTTGACACTTGTGAACTATAAATGGAATTTCTCTAATTTTTTGTAATCAATGTCTTCCCAATAACATATCAAAGACACGTGTGCTTGATAACACTAAGAAAGAAGTGGGAAATATGAAAGGTCCCACTTTTTAAGACAAAATAAAGTATCCAAGAGTGTCTTGTGTGTGGCCATCAAATTCCTTCACAACTCTATATGTATGTTATGTTATCTTTTTTTGTATAGCCAAGATAATGTAAAAGTGTTATAGTGCACACATTTTCACTTGATCCATTGTCTACCGTAACACTATAAATATACCTCTCATACCTTAGAGTATACCTCTTTTAATACCATAACATTATGAATAAAATGATTTTAGAGTACAACGCTTTGAATGTGAAGCATGATCCTGAATAGTAGTATAGACTAGCTCATTATCAATTTTCTCAGTAATTATACCAACCAACTACTATGGAATAGGATTAAGTGTCATAAGTTCCATTGAATATTGATATTAAATGCCTAAAATTTTGACCACTTGATTAACATGAATATACTTGACACTTGTGAACTATAGAGGGAACTGCTCTAATTTGTTGTAATCAATGTCTTCCAAATAACATATCAAAGACACATGTGATTGGTAACAGTAAAAAAGAAGTGGTAAATATGAAATGTCCCACTTGCTAAGACAAAATAAATTATCCAAGAGTGTCTTGTGTGTGGCCATAAAATGCCTTCACAACTCTATATGTATGTTGTGTATTTTTTTTTGTATACCCAAGATAACAAAAAAGTGTTATAGTGCACACATTTTCACTTGATCCATTGTCTACCATAACACTATGGATAGGTTGCATGCCAATATCTACTCTGATGAATAATTCTTGTCTATCATAATCCTCATCAACAATAGCAATATCATCAAATGTAATAGATGGACAAGAGACTAACTTTTTTGTGATTGTACCAATAATGCTATCAAGTGGATTCTCATATGAATATGGAGGAGGATGAGCTTTATATTCATAATGCATTTCAATATTTTTATTTTTATCTTGTACCCCATGATTAGGAAAATGATATTGATACATTTTTAGCTTTGCACTCTCATTTTCTTATGGCCTAGCCTCTTCAGTAGATGTACCAATGTAAATAATGTTCTCATTAATGAGATATTTAATTTTAAGCTTGAGCTTCATACATCTATTAATATAATGTCCCACACATCTACAAAATGCATTCCCATCAAAATTTCTACGTGGATTTCTAGATGGATCTATTTCAAATGGTAGATTAAGTGTAATAACATGACATTCAATAAGCTTTTGTAGTAGCACATGAGAAGGTGCAGTTAGCCTTGAGAATTGTCTCCTTTGGTAAAAACTTGTAGTTGAATTTTAGCTGGTGGTTGAGATATAACATTAACTATAACTTTGACCTCATTTTTGCTTTCATTAGGTGTGCTCTTGTAATTGGGCTTGCCTTAAATCTTGATAGTAGATGTAGAAGGAACATTAGAGCTATACTTGAACTTGTTTAATGTAATCAGTTTGACCTCAAGTTTTTTAATCATATGGCATAGCTCAACAAATGATTTAAACTTATCAAACTTGATAAGACTCTTGAAGAGGAGTAATCAAGATTTGAGTGAAAATGTCTTAAAGCTCATTATTTGACATTTGATTTGACATTTTATCTAGCATAGTTTTGTATCTTATCACATACCCACTAAGTATCTCATTTGGAACTTGTTCGATCCTTTGAATTTAAGCAAAGGATAAATTCTCACCAATATTGATATAAATATGTGCCAAAAATTGATTTTCCAAAGGGTTTAAAGTTGTATTTGATTGGAGAGGAAGATCACAAAACCACCTAAGATCATAATCCTTGAGACTTCTTGGAAAGATCTTAGTTAATAATCTATCATTATCCACATAATCTAGACAAGTTGCATACAAAGCACGTAAATGTTGTTCAAGATCATTCTTACATTCATAGATAGGAATCTTGGGATACAAAGAGCTAACTAGGAGAGGGTAGGATGCAATTTGAGGATCCAAAGGTTTATGCAACAATGTACCATAATCTGAGGAAGTGTTGGCATGATAAATGGTTTACTCAATATTAGCTAGCTTGGCTTGCAAGAGGAGAAGGGCTTACTCAAGAGAAGTATTGGTTGTATTGATGGGTGAGGTGTAGGCATTATGAGTAGGCATAGGCATAAATAATTAATGAAAAACTTGAGATGCTCCTATATCAAGGGATAAATTTGTAGAGCTGACTAGAGGTGTGGAAATAGGCATAGGCTCAATGGTGCGAGTAACAACATTAGAAGTAGGGGATTTTAGAATGAAAAAAGGCAAAATTTATGAAGAGGAAGATAAATGAGCTTGATGTTAAACTTTAAATTTAAGAATTATGTGGATAATGTTATTGATTGTAACAACCCCACTCAGTTTTTACAAGAATATTACAATAAATTTTTATTTTTTAAATTAAGTACACATAATCAACATATAGATTTCACCATGGGAAATACTAATTAGTGATTTTTAATTAACTACATTAATGTAGTGAACCATCAAGGTTATATATAATCCACTTAGCTAAGGATCATCGTGTATAGATATAAAAAATAATAAACAAACTGAATAACCATAATTACTGCATTTCAATTTAAATGATATAGTACAAGTTTAGCCACAGATAATACAATATTAATGCCTCTAATTTAGAAATTAAAATGCATATATATTATAGTTTTATCAATACATAAAATATCTCAAATGATAAAATATGATACAAGATCCTCTGAGCGGAGTTTCCAAAACTCAAGTATCAATATATAATCTCAAGTGTAGTCTCAAGTATAGTACTCTAGCTAGGAGGGAGAGCCTCATCTAAGCATTTTTGCCACTAACCACAGACCATAGATCACCTGCACTATTTCCCAAATAGAGGATGGCCCTCCCTTCACAGATGAGTAGATATTGACGGTGTAGGAATCTAAAGTAATAAACTAGAATCTGTGTGTCGAAGATATCTAATATGTAATGTGTACCATAAAGAAATTCATTCTAATATGATATCACATAAAAATGAAAATTGTATCAACATATGAAATGATAAGGTTTATCAAACATTACTATGGCTAAAGTTTTCAATAATAGATTATCTTTAGGATCAGTAAAATTCATACACAGAACTTGCTTGGATTACCCCTTATCTTGCATTGATGGTGCTAATTAAGCCAATGGAATCCATCAACTGCTTAATTAGGGTCATGAATGCATGATAAGGTAAAATAAATAATAATACAAAAGTTAATAGATCCATTCTTGATATTTAAATTTAGCTAAACAAAATTATAAAAATATCACAAACATTAATTTAGTCTATCAAATGAAGTGAATGAAATCTAAGTATCTAGTTTATTAAATAAAATAACCATAATACCAAAAATAGTCCTCAATAACACACCATTCGGGAATGAATATCTAGACCGCCAGTTACATTATCCATTAAGCAACTTATAATATTATTTCTCCATGAAATAATATTGTAACCCTGACTATTAAATTGTTTATATTCTATATATATTAATAGCCAGTCCATAACATACTATTATGTTTTATATTCAACCTCATAAATACATTATATAATTTTTATTTAGCATATCTAATGCTTTTATACAACCAAATATTAACAAGCATCCTTTTTTCATTGTTATAATAAATAACCATTTTATCATAGTTGTATGTATAATAGATGTTTCTATGTAAATTCAAACATATTATTGTATTATACACACTTCATTGATTGATACAGTATACCATAAAGTTGACATCCACTGTCATTTACATTATGGTATACTATATATGCAATATATATAGTCATATCACATACAAAGGCCTCATAACCTTTTCTAATAAATTGATAAATTCATATGCGATGATAAATAACTACACAAAATTCAATAAATCAAACTCTATTAAAACATGCAACAATTCATAGTTGATTACCTAGATCAGGTATCATTTGTATCATCCCAGTTTTGGACGTATAAGAATATTGTAACACAAAACTAATAAAAAAATATAATTAGCAAAAGAACCCTAACACCCAATCCCTTATTTGGTTTATGCAAATTCATAGTCATTTCAATAAGACACAGTCGAATGCAAAGTTCATTGATTATAACATCAATACGTAGTCCTTTTTAAGTAAGAGCAATGTTTATAATAAAACTAAACTCTATTATAATTTCTTAAAAGTCCACTAGTATTAATTATTTCCTAAGTCTGAATGCAATCTACAATCACATATTTCATATACCCATACATGGATTCTCAATGACTACATAGAGAAAAAATCCCAAATCCACATATAGTCATTATACATAATAACAAGATTTTGCAATTTAGTTTTAGGGCTTAAAACCTAACATATGCCTAGTCCAAACAATAACTTCATCAATAAAATTAAATACACACAGACAGTCATAAGTCTGTCTATCAACTATACATACATACACACACACACACATACATATATATAATATTATTGAATTATTAAATTGTATTAGGTGACAGTATGTATATATATATATATATATATATATATATATATATATATATACAATTTAATAATTTTAACAATTCAATACTATTGTGTGTGTGTGTGTATAAATGATCTTTTAATGAAGTTAGATAATTAATCACAATTATGAATACATATGTATGTACACACACACACACACACACACACACACACACACACACACACACACACACACACACACACACCATCACACACAATATACATATATATACACTTACAATCTCTTTAAGAAGTTTGCCAATTCAACATACCATCATATGTATAATATATATAAATATATATATGAGTATATAATTATAATTGAATAGTTTTTAATCATGTATATACTCATGCATATATTTGTGTATATATATCTAAAACCCCAAAGAACCGATAATTTAACTCAAAGGTCTATTTGGTTTATCAAATGAATGACTATGCAGATAACTTTATTGAGTCTATGTTATTATATATATATAGTCTGATTCAAATTGACTAATAAGAATCAAGATACTTATATATATATATATATATATATATATATATACCTGAATAATTCCATAAATATTGAATAGAATTTTTCCTACTAGTTTAGAGATGAGTAGGATAGAATTATTTGAGAACCCATTAATATCCATAGCCAACTCAATGACTCTACCCCATCTCCTAGGATACCCTTGTTTGAATGTGGGTTTTGTAGAAGCCGAGCCTTCTATAGGGCTCCACATACAATCCAATAATCCTAATGATTTCAACAAAGGAACTAGCAACAAAACGCATTCAGAGAAACCCATTTCAATATATTACTCAGAGAATTGAAATATAAAAATTAACCTAGTTAATGTAACAATGTCATAGAAGCTGAGCCAAATTTCTTCTTCATACTTGTTCACCTCTACACCACCTTCTATCTTCTCTTCACAAAATGTCATTATCCATCCTCTATGCTATATATGTCCTTTGTTCACAGCCCCCACTCCCTCTTTTATTTCTTCCACTACTCCATTATGAACGGTTGATTAAGCTCATTCTAATTTTTGCATGACTAGATAGATAGCTAACTAACTTGTAGTTCATCTCCATGCAAAAACATAGTAAATCCTAAAATTCTCTCCCAATATTGCTTAACTGAAGTCAACAATTGATTAGCAAACCAATCATCCTTGATGCTTCCTTTTTAAATCCCTAATTAACCATATTATAATTCTTTATCAAAACTACATGTTTATAATTTAGCCAAACCATTCTCAACCATCTCAATTACATAAGTCACAAAATCTTTATGCTATATTCCATGCATGATTAATCAACTAGTTATGGACTAAAGTATTTGCCATGCAAACGACTAACACAATAATGATTAATATTATTTTGGCAATGCAACAAGACTAGAATTTATGTTGAATGTCATCAGCAATATAATTATAAAGATTTATAAAATCATTAAATTATAATTAAAGATCTAGAAGCTGAATGTACATCCATGATATGTGTTTTCCAAGTGTACAAGACTAAGGTGCTATATAATTTAGAAATAGTGTCTGCATTCTCTAATTTATACATAGAATGAGAGCATTCCTCTTCCCAGCCAACTGTTGTGAATATTAGGAGGTGTCTCAGATTTATCGCACTTTCTTTCTCCTTATAAGAATATTTTCAATGCACTTTTATCTATAGGGTTTTACAAATCTTAATAAGAATTCATAGGTGAATGAAATTAAGTATAAATTAGTTTAGGGTTCTAGGTTTTTGAAAATATCTCATGGGTTTTCAGTTTTTTGGTAAAAAAGGCATTTTAAGGCCTTTTTGGAGTAATTTATTTTTCATAATTTTTATGTGATGTTTTGGATAACGATGTTTATTTTCTATATATGTGTGTGTATGTGTGATTTTTTTGAAAAAATAATAATTTTTCACTTTACATATTAATTTTGGTGGTTGTTTGAAGATTCAACATCTATAGGAAATTAGGATTCCACACAGTGACTTTATCTTTTCTGTAAAAAAAATAAATCTCAAGGTAATTTGATAATTTCTAAAACTTTTGCACCCAATTTTCTCTGGGCAAATTAAATTTGGAAGAAAACAGATACGTAGATATTTGATATTGGTTTTCAACTTTTTTCTTGGGCTTAGGAGGCTTGCCGTACCCCTCCCACGTCTTCAACATGCCCTTCACTGCTTCCCCATTATCGCTCAACCTACACTCAACTTGTCTACCACCTAATCCTAGCAGGTCCACCGTGGACCTCTAGAATTCTTAGACTTTGCCCCAACCCTCCATTTCAAACATTTAAACTCCTTGGAGGCCACCCCCCTCCCATTTATCCCTTGTGGCCCTTGGAGAATTTTTCACTCTTTGAGGGTTTTTTGCTTTTATGGAAGGCCTAAAAGACCAATTTTTGTGTTAGGTTTATATTTTGCATTCAGATGTTGTATTGTGGTTTCAATGTGGTAGGAGGTCACGCACCCACCAAAAAAACATTTTTTTTTTTTTTGGCATCTGTAGGGAACCCCATTTACAAACTGTATCAACTTCATAACTTTTAAATGATAAAGGATTATTCGATGTTGCTTTTTTAAAACTCTATTTTTTTCACAAAAGTTTGAGATCTATGCTTGTCTTATATCTATAATGTATGGACAATGCATTTATCAATGTGGGATCCTTTAGGCCCTTCTTGGGTAAATTATTCAATTGCACATATATTTTGATTGGTAACTCAAAATGAGGTGTCATTTTTTTTAATATACTTTAGTTTTAAAGCTGAATTCAGACATTGTATCATATTTTTTTCAAAATATATGGAATCATAAATATTTTTATTTTCCTCTTTCTTGTTTGTAAATATGAGATACATTTAAACAGTTGTGAGGGGTTTCTTATCTTGTAAACAATTAATTATAAAGTGCCTCATTTTTGGGGGGAACATACTTCTATTTGGGCATTTTTGGCACAATTTTATTTCATGCCTCATCTACAATATTTTATTCACCTCAAATATGTTGTGTTTGTTGGGTATTATTTATATACTTATTATTTCATGATACAGTTGGGACATTTTATGGGGATATCTATGACACTCTTGTCATGAGTGTTATGCTCATTCTTTGAGTTGATTGTGAATGGCCTTGTGGTGCCTTTGCCATTTTGTGTGTGCATTGAGGCACAATGTAGTTCTCATATATTGAAAATCCATTTATTTTCATCACCTTGTTAAGGGAACCTAAGATGGCCTTGTTGCCAAGACCTTTTGAGGATTTTTCTTCTTCTCATTTTTCACATTACACGCGTATTTTTCTATATAACTCCTTTTGCTATTTTAAACATTTTATTCAATTAGTTGATTCAGACCACTCATGTAGAATTTTTGTTCAAGTTTGTTTACCTTCTTGCATTGTTTTTGTTTAGTTTCATCTGTAAGTACCATTTCTTGGCAATCCTCTTATGTGTTTTTGACACATCATCTCTTTTGGTAGAAAGATAATCTCCTTATGGTGAGTGACTTTTGGCACACCCAACATCTTTCAGCTCTTTGGTGTTCAATTAGTGTTGACAGAATATTCATGTGTTATGTTTTAAAATTTGGCATGTGTGATACATGTTCCTTCTACTTCTCCAAGTAAAGTTCTTCTTATTGCACTACCTATTGTATTAGTTTGACCTTTGTGAAGTGGAGATAGAGTGAAATGACCATAATGAAGATGCTTACTATCTGCTCTAGATTCGACACACTTCAATTGTGGTGTCTTAATAGAGACTAATATTTCATCCTAAATCATAATTATTATTTTAATAGATAATTTAAATATTTCTTTCTCTTGAAATTCATTTAATTCTTACACACGTCTCTTTTTGGGAGTTCTACATCCATTATGTGGCATAGGAGTTACTTCACGTATATAACAACCACTCATGTAGTTAATTTTGATATTTTTCACTATATTCACTCCTATTTTGTGAAAGTGCAACTATGTTTATGTGTGGACTAGCTCACCTTACAGTCTTGTTGATTCCTCCATTTTTTGGATAAAATATTGTCTATGATGATGTTTTTAATAGATCAGTAGTCTCTAATTTAGCATGGAATGAGTTATAATGTCATGAGCATTTGTTTTCCAACTCTGGTGTTCTTTAGGGTTCCATACTACACATTTCCCAACACCAATAATGAGATCCTTGTAATGATTCTTCTATTACAATGTCAACCTTGATAGATTTTAATTGTCATTTTTTAGATTTTTTCATCCACTCCGCCCCTTTAACTTTTTTTGGTGGGTGTTGTTATAATGTTTTATTTGGGTGTTATATGTAGCTCTCTTAGTATCCTTATGGCACATCTCAACATCTACTTTTGAAATTTCTTTAGTGGTCGATCAACCCACCCAGTTCACATTTTGTGATAGATTAAGCCCATCCAGTGCACCTTCTTTTAGTGGTTAATTAGCCACCAAATGTATCTTTGTGATGGATTCAACTCATACAGTACCCTTTCTTTAGTGATGGATCAACCCAACTAATGCACCTTTTGTGATGGATTCAATGCATCTAGTGCACATTTTTTAGTGGCAGATCAACCCACCTAGTGTTCCTTTTATAGTGAATCAACCCATATGGTGCACTTATTTTAGTGATAGTTCAACACATCCTCTTTCAACATATTGTTGTATTACTTTCTTGTTTGTTGTACTACTTTTTGGGGTATCCTTAGGCACATCTCAACACCTTCATGAACTTATGTTGATTTTACTAGTTTTTTGAGAGACCCTTATGCATTCTCATTTTTTCATTTAATAATTTCGTATATATAGACCTATATAAGTTACACTTAAGTGGGGGGGAGGAGGAAGGAGGGGTTATTGATGAAATATACTATATGTGCCTAATATAAGTTAACTTAGGTTAGTTTTTATAATAAGTTTAGTTAGTGCATAATTTCTTAGGCTAAGAATAGAGACCAGGGCTAGCCTTTTTTTGGCCAATAAGGTATCACCTTTTCATAGGCCAATTATAATTGCCTAAATTATCACAAAGGGAGAAGAGGAATTATATTTTAGTTTAGCTATAAATACCCTCTCCATCTATGTATTTTGTGATGATGTAAATACTAAAATCTAATTTTTGCAGTACCTCAGTCTTGTACACTTGAAAAATACCTATCATGGCTATACCTTTCAATTATAGACCTGCCCACAATTTTAAGGCTCATGTTCACTATCTCTTTGTGCTTAAATTGCATATATCTTAGTCTGACCATTTTTATTATGATGATTAGGCCTTCTATATTGTGCAGAAGCTCTAAACTTGTTTATTATCCTTCACTATGAGTTTTGGACCTGTACCTATTTTCTAGCTTCCTGCACACTTACATCCAAGATAGACACTTGCATTGATGCAAGTGTCCACTTTTCATACAAAGTATCTAGTACTCAAAAGTCATCCAAATTTGTAAAATAAATGTACCCTAAATGTTGGCCTAAGTGCTTTAATACAAGATACTTTGAAAAGGGATTGGTATATATATAAGATCAATTCTCATTCATTCCTCACCTAGTAATCACATACACCTCACAAAGTCATATATCAAGAAGCACTCAATCAAGCATTCAAGTGAGAAAACTTACCCTATTCATCCCTATTTTTATATTAGTCTTAAGAGTAGTATTTCTATAGGTTTGAAACATTCAAGGAGCATCCCATGAGACATATTTGCCAAGTTACAAACTAGGTCACTAAATGTCTTTGCTTATCGCACATTACATCCTTGTGCACACACAAGCCAACATGTAGGGTAAAATTGCATAAGTTTGAGGCCCTCTTTGGAGCATTGCCTATGTAGACAATGCCCATTGACATAGCAGTCTTTGGTGTAGTTCAACACCATGAGCCCACTAACCTATTTTTCCATAGTCATTCCAAGGGTAAAGAGCTAGGGTTTGATAATTTAACAAAGAACAAGAACCTATGTACACTATATGAGGATATCAGAAAAAAGGTGACAAAAAACCTAGAAGGATATGGATAGTAACATCTAAATATAGTCAGTATTTTGTATAACATACCTATGTTAGGGTTAAACACCTATGTCGATGTAATTATCTAGATTCAATGAAAGTGTCTGAGGCTAAAAAAGAATATTTTTAGAATCTAACGACTATTCCAAGATTATTTTCCAATCCACTTCCAACCTATTTTAGATTAGACCTACATGCACATAGTAAACCAAGTATTATTTATTTCTAATTTATTGTAATATCTATCAATAGTTATAATTTACCATTTTTAGCAATCGTGGTTGTATAAATTAAAAATATTATTTATCTAAGTTTTATATTAACTGAATTGCTCATTAGGTTAGTTCACCACCTTTGTGTAAAAGCTAATCTAATTCCCTTAACCCTAGATATCCCCGTATCTAAATTTAGGGTTAAACAATTGAATACAATGAATGTAATGTTCTATTTTCATCTTCATTCTTCTAAGAAATATTAAGAGATGATGTGTTGAAGAGGTGATATTGAGTGAGAGTATATTCAACATTTATTCTCTAATTTCTACATATTTATGTTATTTAGAGCTTTATCACCCATAACTTGGGTAAAGTGAATAAATATGTCTTGTTGGAGTATGTATTTCTCATGCTTGCCAAGTTCTAGCCATGTATTTTATCCTTTTCCTAGTTTTTTAAAATGTGAAGATTTATCCCACATTACTTAGTTAGGCTTGATTCTTGTTTCTCATTGCCTACTTGAGCAAGGGATCTTCATTGTATTAAACATGTCTTATTATAAATATCATTTGATTTGAGTTATCTTTGCATTTCATTTATTTGTAAGTTTATTATGATGTTCTTGCTATCAATGCTTCAAACTCCTAGCTTAGAATGATATTGTTCTCATTCCTTTCAAGGTATCAAAGTTGATAAAGGGTTGTAGCCAGTCATTGATAATTTACTATTCAATTTGAAGAACCTTATACTTCCCCTTCTCACTCGAAATTTTCTCCATATTTTTCCTTATCCAAATCAACATGACATCTAAGTCTTTGCCACACATTGGAAGTAATCACCTTCTAACTGTGCTTGATCTTCAGTTCAAGAAGGATGGCATTGGATAGAAAGTGCTTCTTTTCTAAGATCTGTGCCTTTTTTGGGTTATGTGTTGGAGGAGATCAAAGGTGCCTGAGAAGTTAGCATTGTTTTTTTCCCCCTGAAGATCTTTTTTGCCAAATGCCATTCCACTTTTGTTCTTTTTAGATCTACATGGAAAACTAGTGTGAGGATCAACATTAGTTTTTGGTCTACATGAAGATTTTTTTCCTCTGGGTGAACATAAATATTCTCTTTTCCCAAGTTTGCATGTTTTTTTTACCAGGCACCATTCTACTTGAAATTTGCATTGAAACCTCAGCTACTACATTGACACCATTCTTCTTATTTTTGCACTAGAAGGTCTTATCTTAGTCTATAGATCTATTTATAGCTCAACATTCCTTTTTTGTTCTTTAATAGTTGCATTGGTTTCTTTTGGAAGGTGTTGAAAGGCATTGGAGGGGGTCTAGCTTGGTGTTAGAGCATCCAATGGAGAAGCGTGGTGCTCAAGGAGCCTTACTTGAAGTCCATTTTCTTCCTCAGCCACTTGCTAGGTGATAGACAATAGTAAATCCACCTTATATCTTCTTAACATAGTTGTATATTAATTATTTGTTTTTTACAATATGTATTTTTTGCCTCAAGAGGAAGTATACTACACTTGCAAGCTCATAGGGGTCATTGGCTGGAATTTTTATGACTTTTTTTGGCTTGAGGATGTTCGTGGCAAAATTCTAGTTCCAACGAGTGGTTGAAAGGCTAGGTTCTTTTCCGATTTGGTCACAAAAATTAGCTTGTAGTGTATTTTTTATTAACTTTGACCCATTTATGGGAATTCGTAAAACCTATCTATTTTGAACTATAACTCATATTTGAGTGTATGATTTTTAATTCTCTATCAATTAGTGTCATTAATTTGTAAAAATGCACTACTTTTATAAAGTGGTAAATTGTGGGGGGCCTTACACATTTTTGGGGCTTTATTTATTCGTTGGCATTCTTTGAATCAAAAGTTATTCTTTTAGGGGATCATTCTTTCTTCTTCCCAACTTCTTCCTTGTATTTAGACAATGGAGCCCCTCAACACCTCAAATTACACTACTTGGAAAATAAAAATGAAGATACACCTTCAGCTGAAAGGATTTTGGAGAATGGTACATGGTGATCTTCCCAACTTCACTAATGAGGAATATATTTCCTAGATTGCATTTATGCAAGAGGAGGCTCTTTGCTTGATTCATCTCAATGTTTCAAACATCTTACACATTCATATTATGGATACCACATCACCAAAGGGAGTTTGGGATGTTATTGTAGTCTTCTTCGAGGAGGATATTGAGCCTTTTGGGTTTTCTAAAACCTCTCTTACTCAATCTCCTATTCCACTTCCTTCTACTCCTATTAGTGAGGATTTATATTTTCATGGTGACATGGATGATTCTTCTCCTTCTCCTCCTATCAACGAGGTTTTTTCTTCTTCTGATGTACTCTTTCCTCCTACTATAATTTCTTGTGATGACACATTCCTGATGGGCATTACTCTTCTTTTTATTGAGCCACCTCTATGGAATGAGTTTATGCCAAACTTGGAACATCTATTTGTAGAACCTACCTTTGTTCTTATGTAGGATGTTGAGCCACCATAGGTTATCACTTTGGAGGAATCTATTGGTTCTAATGAGAGTACACTTATCGATCATTATGATCCACTTCTCATGG
Source organism: Torreya grandis (assembly GCA_037957365.1). Taxonomy (NCBI): domain Eukaryota; kingdom Viridiplantae; phylum Streptophyta; class Pinopsida; order Cupressales; family Taxaceae; genus Torreya; species Torreya grandis. The sequence continues at coordinate 776,833 of JARHVA010001862.1, read as the reverse complement.
ACATTCTTTCAATGAATGTTCCATGTCTTTCTTTTGATCGATCCACTTCCATGGCATTACATTTGGTTCATATGCATGATCTTGCCAGACCTATGCCACACTTCAGATTTGGATGTGATTCAAAGATCTTTGTACTATTACCTCCTTCATATTTCATTTTGGAATGGGTATACTTCCAGTACACCATTCGTGTTCTCCTTTTGGAAAAAGGAAGAAACATTGTTCGATGTGGATGGAGTTTCTATAATCTTCTAGTCGAGGATCTTGACATCGACACTGGTCATCTTGCAATCCCAATTAGGAGTATGGATAGCTTCAATATCGATGGCAATTATCATTGGGGGGATTCCATATGAAGTCCTCATTTCCTTCTTTTACATCATTTTGGGGGGAGTTTTATTTCCTATGGGTTTTCTCTTTTTCCACTTCATGGATATATATTGTGCATGAGTACCTGATCAAGCCTTGTTGCTAGGACTCATACTGTGGATATGCCACTATATCTTTATTGGCTATTTTTATCCCCTAGATTCACTTGAGGGGGGTGCTAGAATATGTATTTCTCATGCTTGCTAGGTTCTAGTTAGGTATTTCATCCTTTTCCTAGTTTTGTTTTATGTGAGGATTTATCCCACATTGTTTAGTTAGGCTTGATTCTTGTTTCTCCTTGCCTACTTAAGCAAGGGCTCTCCATTGTATTAAACATGTTTTATTCTGAATATCATTTGATTTACTTTGTCTTTGCATTTCATTTATTCACAAGTTTATTATGATGTTCTTGTTGTCAATGCTTCAGACTCCTAGCTTGGAATGATATTGTTCTCATTCCTTTCATGTCTATTTGCATAAACAACTATAAGTATGTATTTCATCCATCCCTTTACATAAATGTGTTAAATTGGTGCCTAACCCCACATAATATTATTATTTGTATTAATCCTAAATAGTAAGGGTACATGACCCACTTATGTAACAAGGGTATATTGTCAGGGAACCCCTATAACAATAAACATGCTCCGATGCCTACTTAGTCAGGATCTTGCTCTACCAATTAGAGCACATATGATTACTTCTTGTATTAGCAACTAAACACGGAATTATACCAGAATCAATAAGTAACTAGAAATATGAAACAACACAGGAATTGAGAGACAATACACAAATGTATTAAATACATAGAAGAATATACAATAAGGAAGATGCCACTTCTTCCTCCACCTCAAAGGTTCGCCACGCCTCAAGAACTTCTTCCCTCTCTCTCTTGCTCCCAACAATCAACTCCAATACAGAATTGATGTTCACCTCTCCAACCAGTCAGTAACACGCTGCCAGTTCACTAAGTACACAACCATACTCCAAGTAGATCCCCTGCTCTCTGCTACCTGCAAATCACTAGACCTTACTCACCATGTAGATATCTCTACACCCCTGAAGAACCCTTGTCCTTGCCTCACCAAGTCCTTATGATTCTTCAACCAGTACCCCGGTGGATCAGCTCCTTGACCTTGCAGACCTTGCAACTCTCCTTGATCATACACACTTAGCACCCCTTTGGAACTAGGAGGAGCTACACTAGCTCTCTCTAAAAGCTCTATGGCTTTCTAGCACACTTTTACAATACAACCCATGAGTCCATATATAGATCTCATGTTTACAATAATTAGACTAACCTAATTACAATAATTAGACACGCAACTCAAGACTAAGACTAGCCTTCAACATGCAAACTAACAGTCCAAAAATAGACTCTCCGGAATCAACATGCGAACTACCTGTTCACGCACAGGCTGTCGACGCCGGCACCTCCAAGACCGATGTCGGCCGACTAGTAACCATCACCGGTTGCTTCCTCACTGCCATCTGACCGACGTCGGCTGATCAGACTGACGTCGGTTTCCCTGCAACTGATTCTACAACTCCTCGCAACTCTGCATCCTTCGTAACTTCTCCTGTTTGCATCCTGGTGAAGCTTTTAGCTCCACAACCTAACAATCTCCCACTTGGAGATAAATAGCAGCACCTGTACCTGTAACCATCTAAATTATTCCCTGGCTTGTATCCCTCTTCAAGATCCATCTTGAAGACCAACCACCACACAACTGTGATGCTATACCTGTCATTCAAGTAACCTACCACATCCGAACCTACATATCCATGTAGTGAAGAACTTGACCCTGCATAACAAGAATCCCTGCTGCTAGTCCCACTGAACTTCCCTCCAGTACTCCTTCCCCGAATTGGCTCCATACTTTTCGACAACCCCCATTGATTGGGAAAACTCAGGCCTACAATAGACCTCATGTGATTTCGAACCCTGTTTCAAGCTAAGCTTGAACTGTCCAGCCATTGGTGTGGTTTTTGATTCTGCATCCTACGTAATGAACCTCGCCAACACCGTCTTCACATCAGCTCCCATTGGAGATAAAATCTCCATGTCTCTTATGCCAAAGAATTTTGCTGCTCCAAATTCTTCATGACACACCTCTAAACTAACCTTACCCTTAGCTCAGCAAATACCTGTATGTACAAACCTGCTAGCAAATCACCCACATACAGTAACAGAATAATGTTGCAATCATTATCCACCTGGTAAGATAAACACAATAGTTACACTGACATTGACTGAAGCCATGCTTAGTCATCCACCTGTCAAAACCTGTACCACTGTCCTGCAGCGCTCTCAAGACCATATACCTTGGCCTTCCGTCTCATGTATCCATCCACTCTCTTCTCTAAAATGGGAATCCATCTCTCTCAGTGCTTACTTCTTGCTGACAACTTTACCAACAAATCCCTGTTTGGTTCTTCTCCAAGGACTCACACTCCTCATCCATGCCAAGCTCCCATTGTATCTGGACTCTACATGCATTGCCTCTTCCATCTTCCTAGTTCTTGACCATCAATAAGCAATATAAAGAAGGTGAACAATGAATATGAGGTTCACTTACCCTTTTTGACCTCCACATGAGCGTTTGAGACTTGTTGACAGCTTGTTGTCCGCCCAATATCCGTTTAAGTGACCGATCTCGGCCATCTCCCAGTCTGCTCCCGACCGATGTCGGTTCCTGCACTGACCCTGACTGTCAACGTCGTTTCCCTGGCTGACACCGGTATCCTTTCTACCGATGTCAGTTCCCTCATGACCGACGTCGATCTTCCTGTTGTCGACATCAGTTACTGTGTGACCGACGCCGGTACCTGTGTTAGTCTGTGAGTGATAACTTTTTACCCGCCAGCTCTCCATGGATCAAAATCCTAATCAAATCAACCTTGCTCTGCTCAGAATAATTCAGTTCCCTCACCTGATCTCTGTCCATCATCTCCTCCATGAACACCAAGGCTTTCCAGTTCTTTAGCTTGTCAAAAACATCTGTCTTCTGCTTTAGAACCTGCATTCTCCTTTTACATATGTAACCAAGCCTACAAAGCCACATCTTTGTAACAGAAGGTGAATCAATAATATAAGTAGATAGATAAATGATACCTACTTTCTTACCACCATCTAATTCAAGTGTATCCGCTGTGAGAGTTACAGTATATCTCCCATCACCCAAATTTCCTGAAGAAATTAGACTCATCTCCAAGACTGGTACCTGCATGACTTCCTTCAACCACTGTGTGTCATCCATCTGCAATTTTAGCTTCACTTCCCCTTTGCCAATTCTTTGGCAAGGCTCACCAGCTCCTCTCCCTGGGGCTGAATGGAAAGAGGCAACATAACCTGTTATCCAAGATTCAACTTCATCCAAGAAACCTTCCCAAGCGTCCTGTGCAATAACACCTACAACATCTGCATCTTCAGTTCCTTCATGTTGATCTGCTACCAACCAACAATATCTTTTTTCCTGCTCTTTCTTTCCATCAATCAGACCATTCATGCTATTCAGTTTCTCCATTTGTAGTTTACTTCCTTCTGCCATTGCTATACTCCCACTCAATTGTTAGGTTGTAGAGCTAAAAGCTTCACCAGGATGCAAACAGGAGAAGTCATGGAGGATGCAGAGTTGCAGAATCAGTTGCAGGAGAAATGGCATCAGTCTGATCAGCCGACGTTGGTCAGATAGCAAGAGGAAGCAATCGGCGTCGGTTACCAGTCGGCCGACATCGGTCATGGAGGTGCCGACGTCGGCAGCCTGTGCGAGAATAGGTAGTTTGCATGACGAATCCGAGAGAGTCTTTTTTGAGACTGTTAGTTTGCATGTTGAAGGCTAGTCGTAGTCTTGAGTTGCGAGTCTAATTATTGTAATTAGGTTAGTCTAATTATTGTAAGCATGATATCTATATATGGACTCATGGGCTATATTGTAAGTGTGTGCTAGAAAGCCATAGAGCTTTTAGAGAGACCTAGCATAGCTCCTCCTAGTTCCAAAGGGGCGCTGAGTGTGTATGATCAGGGAGAGTTGCAAGGTCTACAAGGTCAAGGAGCTGATCCACTCGAGTACTGGTTGAAGAATCATAAGGACTTGGTGAGGCAAGGACAAGGGTTCTTCAGGGGTGTAGAGATGTCTACATGGTGAGTAAGGTCTAGTGATTTGCAAGTAGCAGAGAGCAGGGGATCTACTTGGAGTACGGTTGTGTACTTGGTGAACTGGTAGCGTGTTACTGACTGGTTGGAGAGGTGAACATCAATTCTGTATTGGAGTTGATTGTTAGGACCAAGAGAGAGGGAAGAAGGTCTTGAGGTGTGGCGAACCTTTGAGGTGGAGGAAGAAGTGGCATCTTCCTTATTGTATATTCTTCCATGTATATAATACAATTGTGTATTGTCTCTTAATTCCTGTGTTGTTTCATATTTCTAGTTACTTATTGATTCTGGTATAATTATGTGTTTGGTTGCTAATACAAGAAGTAATCACATGTGTTCTAATTGGTAGAGCAAGATCCTGACTCAGTAGGGATTGGAGCATGTTTATTGTTCTGGGGTTTCCCTAACAAGTGGTATCAGAGCTTTTGGTTGGGTTACTAACAGGTGGTTTCAGATCTGGTAGTGTTTGTTGATTACAGGTTGCTCATAGGGGTCTCTAATTGAGTGGGAGTATAGCAATGGCAGAAGGAAGTAAGCTACGAATGGAGAAACTGAATAGCACAAATGGTTTGATTGATGGAAAGAAAGAGCAGAGAAAAAGATATTGTTGGTTGGTAGCAGATCAACATGAAGGAACTGAAGATGCAGATGTTGCAGGTGTTGTTGCACAGGATGCTTTGGGAGGTTTCTTGGATAAAGTTGAATCTTGGATAACAGATTATGTTGCCTCTTTCCATGCAGCCCCAGGTTTAGGAGCTGGAGAGCCTTGTCAAATGATTGGCAAAGGGGAAGTGAAGCTGAAATTGCAGATCGACGACACTCAGTGGTTGAAGGAAGTCATGCAGGTACCAGTCTTGGAGATGAGTCTAATTTCTTCAAGAAATTTTGGTGATGGGAGATGTATTGTAACTCTTACAGCGGATACACTTGAATTAGATGGCGGTAAGAAAGTAGGTATCCTTTATCTATCTACTTATATTACTGATTCACCTTCTGTTACAGAGATGTGGCTTTGTTGGCTTGGTTACATATGTAGAAGGAGAATGCAGGTTCTGAAGCGGAAGACAGATGTTTTTGACAAGCTAAAGAACTGGAAAGCCTTGGTGTTCATGGAGGAGATGACGGACAGAGATCAGGTGAGAGAACTGAATTATTCTGAGCAGAGCAGGGTTGATTTGATTAGGATTCTGATCCATGGAGAGCTCGCGGGTAAAAAGTTATCACTCACAGACGAACACATGTACCGGCATCGGTCACACAGTAACCGACGTCGGTAACAGGAAGACCGACGTTGGTCATGAAGGAACTGACGTCGGCAAAAAGGATACCAGCGTTGGCCAGGGAAACGACGTCGACAGTCAGGGTCAGTACAGGGAACCGACATCGGTCGGGAGCAAACTGGGAGATGGCCGAGATCGGTCACTGGAACGGATATTGGGTGGATAACAAGTCTCAAACGCTCATGTGGAGGTCAGAGGGGTAAGTGAACCTCATATTCATTATTTACCTTCTTTATATTGCTTATTGATGGTCAAGAACCAGGAAGATGGAAGAAACAATGCAGGTAGAGTCCAGATACAGTGGGAGCTTGACATGGATGAGGAGTGTGAGTCCTTGGAGAATAATCAAATAGGTATTTGTTGGTAGAGTTGTCAGCTGGAAGTAAGCACTGAGAGAGATGGATTCCCGTTTTAGAGAAGAGAGTGGATGGATATAAGAGACGGAAGGCCAAGGTATATGGTCTTGAGGAAGCTGCAGGACAGTGGTACAGGGTTTGATAGGTGGATGACTAAGCATGGCTTCAGTCAATGTCAGTGTAACTATTGTGTTTATCTTACCAGGTGGATGATGAGTCATGACATCATCTTGTTACTGTATGTGGGTGTTTTACTAGTAGGTTTGTACATACAGGTATTTGCTGAGCTAAGGGTAAGGTTAGTTCAGAGGCGTGTCATGAAGAATTTGGAGCAGCAAAATTCTTTGGCATAAGAGACATGGAGATTTTATCTCCAGTGGGAGCTGATGTGAAGACGGTGTTGGCGAGGTTCATTACGCAGGATGCAGAATCGGTAAGCACACCAATGGCTGGACAGTTCAAGCTTAGCTTGAAACAGGGTTTGAAATCACATGAGGTCTATTATAGGCCTGAGTTTTCCCAATCAGTGGGGGTTGTCGAAAAGTATGGAGCCAATTCGGGGAAGGAGTACTGGAGGGCAGTTCAGTGGGACTAGCAGCAGGGATTATTGTTATGCAGGGTCAAGTTCTTCACTACATGGATATGTAGGTTCGGATATGGCCGGTTACTTGAATGACAAGTATAGCATCACAGTTGTGTGGTGGTTGGTCTTCAGGATGGATCTTGAAGAGGGATACAAGCCAGGGAATAATTTATATGGTGTACAGGTACAGGTATAGGTGCAGCTATTTATCTCCAAGTGGGAGATTGTTAGGTTGTGGAGCTAAAAGCTTCACCAGGATGCAAACAGGAGAAGTCACGGAGGATGCAGAGTTGCAGGAGAAATGGCCTCGGTCTGATCAACCGACGTCGGTCAGATAGCAAGAGGAAGCAACCAGCGTCGATTACCAGTCGGCTGACATCGGTCATGGAGGTGCCGACGTCGGCAGCCTGTGCGAGAACAGGCAGTTTGCATGACGAATCTGGGAGAGTCTATTTTGAGACTGTTAGTTTGCATGTTGAAGGCTAGTCATAGTCTTGAGTTGCGAGTCTAATTATTGTAATTAGGTTAGTCTAATTATTGTAAGCATGAGATCTATATATGGACTCATGGGCTGTATTGTAAGTGTGTGCTAGAAAGCCATAGAGCTTTTAGAGAGAGCTAGCGTAGCTCCTCCTAGTTCCAAAGGGGCGCTGAGTGTGTATGATCAGGGAGAGTTGCAAGGTCTGTAAGGTCAAGGAGCTGATCCACTGGAGTATTGGTTGAAGAATCATAAGGACTTGGTGAGGCAAGGACAAGGGTTCTTCAGGGGTGTAGAGATGTCTACATGGTGAGTAAGGTCTAGTGATTTGCAGGTAGCAGAGAGCAGGGGATCTACTTGGAGTACGGTTGTGTACTTGGTGAACTGGTAGCGTGTTACTGACTGGTTGGAGAGGTGAACATCAATTATGTATTGGAGTTGATTGTTGGGACCAAGAGAGAGGGAAGAAGGTCTTGAGGTGTGGCGAACCTTTGAGGTGGAGGAAGAAGTGGCATCTTCCTTATTGTATATTCTTCCATGTATATAATACAATTGTGTATTGTCTCTTAATTCCTGTGTTGTTTCATATTTCTAGTTACTTATTGATTCTGGTATAATTCCGTGTTTGGTTGCTAATACAAGAAGTAATCACATGTGTTCTAATTGGTAGAGCAAGATCCTGACTCAGTAGGGATTGGAGCATGTTTATTGTTCTGGGGTTTCCCTGACATCAATCAGAAACCCCTGTGAGTAACCTGTAATCAACAAACACTACCAAATCTGAAACCACCTGTTAGTAACCCAACCAAAAGCTCTGATACCACTTGTCAGGGAACCCCTAGAACAATAAACATGCTCCGATGCCTACTTAGTCAGGATCTTGCTCTACCAATTAGAACACATATGATTACTTCTTGTATTAGCAACTAAACATGGAATTATACCAGAATCAATAAGTAACTAGAAATATGAAACAACACAGGAATTGAGAGACAATACACAAAGGTATTAAATACATAGAAGAATATACAATAAGGAAGATGCCACTTCTTCCTCCACCTCAAAGGTTCGCCACGCCTCAAGACCTTCTTCCCTCTCTCTCTTGGTCCCAACAATCAACTCTAATACAGAATTGATGTTCACCTCTCCAACCAGTCAGTAACACGCTACGAGTTCACTAAGTACACAAGTAACCATCGCCGGTTGCTTCCTCACTGCCATCTGACCGACATCGGCTGATCAGATCGACGCCGATTTCCCTACAATTGATTCTACAACTCCCCGCACTATTATTATGAAATCATAATTAAAATTTAACTATAATTAAATAAGTGTTTTGGTTTATTTTACACACAATCATTATCGATTATTCTCTAGCTATAAATTTATTTTGGAACACTTTTGGCACACATTCTATAGTTATCTATGTCATTTAATAATTGCTTTTCAACATCTTTGTTTTTCACCTAGGGGCTTGATAAATCAAAACATATCATTGCATATGCCCTTAAATCCACTATGTTTTCCTTACACTCTAGGGCAAAAATAATTAGATATTGCAGGTGACTAAGGGTCATATCATGAGATTTGAGGACATAGAAATGAAGGGAAAAACTAGACAAACAAAACTCATAACTCATATTTAAGTTTTGAAGTATTCACTATGATTCAAGGTTTGATCCACACATCTATTCGGATCAAAGTGCATGATCTAGACAACAACCTCTGGTTGCTTCCAATTTTTTGGGTTACACTTGTCTTGGACATTTATTCTCTAATTCTACATATTTATGTTATTTAGAGCTTTATCACCCACAACTTGGGTAAGGTGAATAAATATGTCTATCTACATAAACAACTATAAGTACGTATTTTAGTCATCCCTTTACACAAATGTGTTAAAACGGTGCTTAGCCCCACATAATATTATTATTTGTATTAAACCCAAGTAGCAATGGTATAGGGCTCACTTCTATGACGAGGGTATATAAATATATACTCTTGTATATAACCCTCTCTATATATACATAAACATACATTGGGTTTAGCCCAAATACGATGCCTTGTGCACCAAAGAAGGTGTTATAGGGTCAATGACTCATTAGTGAGTCCTTCTCAAGCCATTTACAACATCCTTCAGATAAACTTATGCTCGTAAAGGAAATTACACCATAATTTTTATCTCATTAAGAGTATATAATCTACTAATTTAATTAAAATAATTTATCCCAAGAAATTGAGATGTGACATGACATATGTCTAGACCCAACTAAAATAATACCATTTCTCTCTACTCTTTTTGAGAAATGATCCAATAATTATAATTATAGTTGTTGGAATTTGGTATACTAATATTGTGAAATTGTAACTATAATTAAATAAGTGTTCTAGTTTATTTTACACACAATCATTATTGATTATTCTCTAATTATAACTTTACTTTGGAACATTTTTGACACACATTCTAAAGTTATCTATGTTATGTAATTTACTGCTTTTCAACATCTTTGTTTTCCACCTAGAGGCTTGATAAACCAAAACATATCATTGAGCATATGCCCTTAAATCCACTACGTTTTCCTTACACTCCAGGGCAAAAATAATTAGATATTGCAGGTACCTAAGGGTCATATCATGAGATTTGAGGACATAGAAGTGAAGGGTGAAACCAAACAAATAAAACTCATAATTTAGATTTAAGTTTTGAAGTAATCACCAAGATTCAAGGTTCGATCCACACATATGTTTGGAGCAAAGTGCATGGTCTAGACAACAGCCTGTGATTACTTCCAATTTTTTGGGTTACACTTATCTTGACAATAATAGTACATTTCTAGTTTCAAATTTTAGTGCCGAGTCTTTTACAATGTTGTACACATAAATATGATATATTTTATCCTTATACATTAACGTATTATCATTGTATTTATTGATTATAAATTATTATTGTATTTTACACGCAATGTGATAATTAAATTATAGTTCATTTATTTGAATATATTATCCTTTGATAACACCCTTCTCATCTCACAACCTATATAGTTACTAAAATTTTCACATTATTAAATAAATCTATATTGACATAACTTTATTCATTCGTCCAATAAGCCTAAAAGAGGTTTAAGGACATTAGAACAATTAAGAATTTTCATATTTCCTATTATATAATACAAATAAGTATATTTTAAAGAATTCATCTTATACATTTCATGTAATTAAATAACTCAACAATAATACAAAATAATATACACACTTGGTCTTGTTAATTTTAATTTTAAATATTATGCATTAAATTGTAAATACATTAAAATATAATTTTTAACTGACATGAACATTACATACAATTAAAATTTATTAACAGTAATATGCTATATAATTAAAATAAAAAATCATTCTCAAAATTAAGTATATCAGATTTAATTATCGATATTCATTTAATTCATAATGTCAGTTTTTAAAGATTTGTATAACTCTTTCCAAATATTCATGGTTTAAAAGGATCAAAGATGCTTGTCCCTTTTCTTTTGAGAGATGTTTGATCATTTTCAACGTTTGGTCTAGAGATTATACTTTTGCAATGTTCCACACCCAGAGGATTGCTTTTTATTCAAGATTAAAAAGGAAAGGACCTTTTGACAAGGTTGTAGGCAGTGAGATCAGTGAGGCATTAAAGAACATAATTGTTTTTCATATATTTTCTTGGATGCATGTCCTTTTTAATTTTTGTGTTCGCTATAATTGTACTTGTGCTTCCTATTCCCTACTTCATATTTTACTTTTGTAGTCAAATGGGCCTATTTTGGCCTTTCGTGGACATTAATATTAATGTTTTATATATTTTATCCCATCTTCATATATATCATCTTTGCTGAGAAATTGACAAAAAAAATAATTACAAAATCATGTCTCCATAATGGACTTGATTTTACCAAAGATGATGAAAATGCAAATTCCCAACCGTTCATGCGTTGGAGAGATTATTTATGATATTGTGTAGAAGTAATTTATAAATGTCACACTGAGATGGGTGAAATTAAAGGACATCAATTGAATGGTACTATAGGTATATGTGAAGAAATGATGAAAAGAATAACATTTGCCATATAATTGGGAGTTCTTATAGTCAAGTATGAATATTTGAATGATAGTTTAATGGTAAACAATTCACTAGCTCATTATTCCCAAGAAACTGACCTACTTCTTCACATTCACTGTGTAATGCATACAATTATAGAGAGGCATAGAAATCATGGTATACACTTCTATGTGATGGCTAAAGTATTATGTATCTCCAGTGGAGACCATATTCACTCTATTAATGTAGTACACAAACTTGAATAAAAATAAGAAGTCACTTTAGGTTTTGTTGATCTCTTCCATGATGATTTTATTAGAAAAGATATCATTGTGATTTATCAAAAAATAATCCTCAAAATTCTATAGATCTCTTGAAAACTTATTTGTTAGCAAGGGTTGAAACCATTATTTGCAAACTTAATTTTTTAGATTGATAACTAAGTATTGATGGGTCCTTCACCCACATATAAATTTGTAAAATATTACAATGATAACAAAAATCTAGCAGCAAGTGGGAAGAGAACCCAAGGCAAGCAAAGGCAAACAACTAGGATAGATTTATATCTGTCAATACTAAGATAAAAATGAGGTAAGCAATCTTCATATTACAACATAACAAAACACAAAGATACATGACAAAACCCTAGCAAAATCTAACTAAAGGGCACCACACCAAAGCTCAGATCAACAAGAGCATGAAGGAGAGTCTCAGACATCATCCACAAAGCCACCAACTGCAATACCAAGAGAGCCACCATTAACACAATGAACAATCCCAAAATGAATCTGCTAATACACCAAAAGGATCAATTAGAAACTATCAAACCAATCGCAAATAGAAGTCAAGGCAATCCCTGGTTGCCTTGACTTGGAGATGCAAAGCCCTAAAAAACATAGAAAATAGGGCATGGAAAAATGTGAAACTTCAACTTAACCCTAAAAATTGATCAATCTAATTTAAGTGGCTTTCCATAATTGAACCAATACTTTTCCTTATATTTACAATATAAAAATGCCAAAACCACTCCATTAACACACCGATCCAGCCACTCCTTAGATGACAAAACTCTCCTAGAAAGAACTGCTCTTCTCGAGAGGTGGACAATAACACCATAAAAAGGACGACAATAAAAAGGGGGTTCAAAGGCCCAAAACCAAATCCATGAACATATGAAGGAACATACAAGTCATTAAAAACCCTAACATTTATTCCATCCCCGCCAAACTTAACTTTCAATGCCACCACCATGCACCCGACTTGAGAGTGGACCACATCAGCATTGCCAAAACATAAAACCCTAAAACCTAGAACATGGTAAATGACAAGAATGGGGTGAGGAAGAGGGCAAAAGAGGACCGATGACTCCCAAGAGCCTATGTTGTTCAAACCAAAAGGATTCCAAACCAAAGTCATCCTCTCGAGCCACTACCCTAACTTTATTCTCATGCACCTCTAGGAAAAAAAAAAAAAAGAAAGGCTGACCCTTACCCATCCTAATACATGAAGTTATCAACCACTATTAGCACTGAGGCCTCCCCCTCCACCCAGTTTTTATACTTGGGAGATTCATCTAGCTCTAGCGAGTTAAACTTACTTGTGACCACATTAATTCGTAAATCGATGTAGAGTTGATGTCGCAACTCCTCTTTATTACCCTCCAACAAGCCCTTCCTCACCATAAATTCTAATAGAAGTTGCTTTGTCCCTTCAACAAGTTTTCACTCCAAAAACTTAGTCTATTTCCATTCCCATTTCATTGCCCTGGATCGCTCCTTCCTTTCTACTGAGGTTCATTCCACCTGCGCCAATCGCTCTATCGCTCTACTATTTGCAAACTTATTTTACTAAAAAGATTGAAATGTTATTTTTAAAAAATGGTGCATCTATTTTCAATAATAGTTATTATAATTTTAATATTTAGTGAATGAATGAATGATTTTTGTTAATAACATCCACGAGACCAAGTAATCTATGAGACCAAGATCTATAACAATGTTGTTTTGTGCTAACACAACCACTTGATACAAGAACTATCCTACTAATCTTACAAAATTTCTAGTTCCTTCTTGATGCTAACTCTTCTACTATGGATCTTGATCAGAAAACTTGTTGTTTTATTTAACCTTACCTTCTTAAACAAGTCAGTTAAATTGTCAACCTTCAAGTTGTCTTTATACTTGATACAAATGTCACTATACGCTACACACTCCATAATAAAACCAAATACTCTATAAATGTATAGTAGTGCCCTCCATAAAACTCATCCTTAAAATCTCCTATATCCTAAAGAATAAACTCAAATAATTTTTTACACCCTTTATAAAACCTTAAGTTTAGAGTACATTCTAAACCAAACTAAGCGAGAAAGTATTTAATAATCACTAATAAAATAAAAGAGAAACAAAATTTATACCTAAAGATTTCATGTTGAAGATTAACTAATTATTTTTAAGAAGATATTGTTGAGAAATTATATGAATCTTTTCCTTATTAAAAATTTCGTGATTTTTGAAATATTATATATATAAATTGCTAAAAAAATTAATATTATTTTATTTAAAAACTTGTATTTAAAAAATAAAATAATTTTATTATATAAAAATTTATAATTGACAATTATTAAAAAAAAGAATAATCATGTATATCTTGAACATCGTACTTCTTTACACCCGAAAAATTTCTCCCTCAAAAATCGCTGCTTCTTATTTTAAAATACACACTTTTTTTAACAATATTTAAAATTCTAATAATAATAATAATAAAAATTTTAACGTCCACGAGACTAAAAATAGCCTATGGGACAGCAAGACAACTCAAGCAGATTTAAGTAGCACTGTTCGCTTCTTGTGTAGGCTGATGATGAGCCCCCCTAATTGCTCAATGTGCTCTTCGTTGAATAGGTTATGCCAAGAACTGTCACATATAGTATCCGCAAATTTATCTCTGCTATCTTTGTAGGCCTCACATTCTAGAATAAAGTGCTGTTCAGTTTCCATTTTCCCAGAATTGCAAAATCTGCAAATTCTCTCTTCCCAAGCCTCCTTTGGCCTCTTCCAACGCCCGGTCTCACAACGAAGTTGGTGAGAGTTGGTTCTCAACTGAGCAATAAGAATTTTAGCCCTCCAAGAAATGTTGGCTCCTATGTACGCTTTTTGGAGTTGATCACAAGTGGGGTTGAACTCATTTATATAATATAGTTTCTTCCTCCCGATCTCACTTCCCCAATTTCTCTTGTAAAATTTCTCCATAACAAAGACTTTTATTTCTTTATTATTTGTGGGGCACATATTGAATTGAATATTCCATTTACTCATCCATGTGATGTTTTGTTGCATCCATGTCCTTTTTCGCTTACATAGTGTATCACTAAAAACAACTTTAGGCCATCTATCCTCTTCCATTTTTTCGATTCTTTTTAAATAGCTTAAAAGGCGAACCATAGCAAGTGCCTCGATAGGAACAGCCCCCATTTCACTTAGCATTATGTCATATGGAACCGTGCTTTTGATTTTAATCTTGCTTGTAATTAAACGCTTTTGGATTCCTTCAATTTGTTTCCATTGTGCTATAGTAGTGCTGCTGGCCCATAATTCACACCCGTAAAGAACAACTGGTAGCACAAGAAGACCGAACAAGGTTTGAATAGTTTTCCAATCCCACAACTCCGCTTCACGGCACTTATTTTGAAGAGCATAGAAAGCCTTCCACCCACCTAATGTCCTTTTATACCTGCAGCTAGACCAGCTTAGCTTTTTGTTGAAATCAATGCCAAGGTATATATAATCCGCAACCTCTTCGAGAAGACTTCCATTGTAATAAAATTCATGTTGATGTTGTTTTTTATTATTAGAGAAAATCATAACCTTAGTCTTGCTGATATTGACCTGCATCCCCACCATTCTGCAAAAGCGCTCAAGAGAAGATAGATGGTCTTGCAAACCACAGGCAGATTTGGTAATTAAAATGAGATCGTCCGCATATAAGAGCAACTTTATAACAAATTCACCTAGCTGAATGCCTTCGCCCTTTTGTATGTTTAACCACTCTTCCATTTTATCAATATATAAACCAAATAAAGTAGGAGACAAAGGGCAACCCTGTTTGACCCCGATATCACTCCTGAAACATTCTGAAATGCCATCTGAAGTTCTGATTTTCACTTTCACCTCTTCGTACATCCTATGAACAGCAGCTCTGAGATGCCTAGGAATCCCCAATTCTTCCATCCTAAACCAAAGCTTGTCTCTCGAAACGGTATCAAAAGCCTTTTTGAAGTCAACAAAGCAACAAAAAACCTCTTCCTTTTTCTCCCACTCTTTTTCAATAATGTGTCTCAGAGTGACACAGTGATCCACTGTCGAGTGCTTTGTCCTAAAACCAGCTTGCCCTTTAGCACGTTTATGGTTTTCTTCTGCCCATTCGCTGATCCTAGTTTCTATCATGCTGCCAAAAAGTTTAGCAAAGAGGGGATTGATCATTATAGTCCTGTAGTTGGAGGGATTGTTAACATCACCACTCTTAAAAAGTAGTATTGCAAGGCTGATTGTCCAATCTTTCGAAAACCCTTCTTGGCAGATTTTGTTGAAGATTTCAGTGATGTGCGGTGCAAGAGTTTTCATGCCCCACTTCAAATATTCGGCTTGAAGTGCAACAAGATCTTTTGCTTTACCTCCACCCAACTTCTTAATCCCTGTCTCTACCTCTTGCACAGTGAAAATGTTTGTAGTATCGTTGACCAAAGGTGGCTGTCCCACTCCACCCTCTTGTTCATAAAGTTTCTTAGCATATTCAAACCATTGGGTGGCAGTAATATTATTTTCATTTTGCTTTCTCCTTGGTTGGAGTTCTTTCCAGAAACGTTTGGGGTTATTTCTGCCCATTAGCTCCTCTCTCCTTGTGAACATAAAATCAATTTTTTTCTTCTTTAGGATCTGTTTGTAGGCCTTAATGTCGAGGTTAGTTTTATTCGACTCCCTTAGGTTCCTCCTGGCCCTCTTACATTCCTTGTCAAACCATGCATTGGTTGGAAAACAATTAGTTTCAGATTTTCTATTTTTTGCTCTCTTGCATTTTGAAAGAGCCTCGTGAATCAGATTTGATAAGTCATGACTGTTAACACCATGCTTATACATAGGGTGTCCCATACAAAGTTCCTCAATAGTAGCTCTGAAAGTGTTACTGTTTTCTGAAGTTAACAAAATTCTGCCCTGAGAAGGTGGGTGTTGAGGGCCTTGGATTTTTCCCCCAAGGCGCCTATCCTCTGCCCAATACAAATTTATGTACAGCGGTCTATGATCTGATTTTAGATCCCAAATGTGCTCTCCAATTTCAACTTCTTTAATATTTTTATACAAATTCTGCGAACAAATTACATAATCTACCACACTTGCCCCGTTGTATGTGTTGCAAGTGAAATTGCCCGACTTAGCCCATCTAGCCAAACCATTACAGATTATTAGATCAAATGTGCCACATAAAGTGATCAATTCTTCCCCAAAATGATTGCAGCCTTTAGCATCTTCGGATATTCTTTCCCATTGCTGATTTCTCTCTTCTGTGAGCCAAATAGGGTTATCATTTACTTCGGAGCTGAAAATACTTACTTGCCAATTCGCTGTCCTAGCATTGAAATCTCCAACAAGAAGAACATCCCCACGCTGCGAAAAAACAGCAACATCTTTCTTTAACGCAGCATAGGGGTCATTGTGATCTAAGCCATATTTTTTATAAGTTTTAGATACTTGTGGAGCAAAGTAACAGGCTGCGATCCTGAGAAGAGTGTTATTTTCCACGATTTTGAACCATATGAATTGTTTATTAGAATCAATCTTTTCCAACTGAATGGCACGACCTTCTCTTTCTTTTACTAGAACCATTATACCTCCATGGCCTTTACCATTTGCCGCTGCCTCATTCCATACTGCTATCTTCTAGTAGCCTTCAAACAATGGGGTCTTACATCCCTCATGCTCATGTGTCTCTATGAGACAAATAATGTCTTTGCCTTCCGTGATAGGTCCTAACCCAGGCCCATGTCTCCATGGATAACCTCTGCTATTCCAACAAACTAAACTTAAGGACGCCTGGGTTAAGCTTGATTGCTATTTGTTTTGATGTGCAAGACTCAAAGTTGAGTTTTTATCGGTAAGCGTGATTGTGGATCTTGCGGTATCGCTGCATGTTAAGGTGTTTGTTGTCGCACCTTTGTTGCCTTCTTGCTGCCCTTCATTGGAGCGGTGGCCAAAATGAGCAATAATTGCTTTTCCCTTGAACATCCAAGCTCTTTTGCCTTCATTTCTAGCGGTTCTGATTTTTTCCATTTCCATCCTTCTTTCTACTTGCTGTCTCATAGTTAAATCCTCCTCTAAAATGAAGCGAGAACCCCTCAAGAGCTGTTTTTTGTTAAGTAGATTTTGTTTGTCTCTAATGCTGGGCATAACTACCTTGATTGGCCTATTTCTCTCAGCGTGTGGTTTGCCAACCCTCCAAGCTTGGCAGATTTGTCCTTGCCACAACAACACATCTTGTAGAAAATCCCTCGTTAAGTCAAGGGTATGTTCGCCTTCCCCATAGTCTTTTATCCCTTTGATAATTATATTGGATGCCCTAAGCTGCCTTTCCTTGACCTCTCTGTCTTGTGTGTTCCCACGAATCTTTGCCTCTTCTCTTGCCATATCAAGGTGTTTGCTGTTTTTGTCCCAAGTTTTGGTGCCTTCTGCAAAACTTCTCCTCTCCTCTTCAACCTCTGCCTTTCCTAGCAAACTAGTGTGAAGAATCGTTTGCTCCTTATTATGAGATGGCTCGGTATTTGCTGTGACCTTGTTTGTTTCCAATGTAACATTCAATTTTTTCCATTCATCCTTCATGTTCTGCCATTCAAACTTCCCAGCTGAAAGTGTTTCTTGCAGCATTGAGATTTGAGCTTTTAAAGTGTTGTTATTTTCTGCAAGAGTTTTATTTGCTGCAATTAGCCCCTGTATATTGCGGTAACTTTCTTGCTCCTTAGCCTCTAGGAGCTCCAACCTCCTCTTGGCCCTCAAAAGTTCTTGCACATAAAGATCTGGACACCAAACAAGAGGTGTGGAGGTAGGGCTGTAACTGACAGAATCACCTAATTCGCTGCTACCATACAACTGACTGTCACCACTTAAGTGTGGAGGAGGGCACATTTTGACAACATCTTTTTGTTTCTTCTCTTGTCTATGCAATCTCTGCCCGTGTTTCTGTTTTTCATGTGACCATTTCACGCGAGCAAGTCTACGTTTTAAAATGCCCTTGAACTGTTTAGCATTGACCCAGATATATTTCCCTGTCTTGCCAAGTGATGCCATTTTGACTTGCCCTAGATGGTTAGTTTCAAAGTGCACCATAATTTCTTGACCGTTTTTGACCAATGAGATGGTTTGTTTTCCCATAGTTTGCATATCCACCGTTTGCTTTCTCATTATTTGTGTATCCACGATTTGTTTTTCCATTGATCAAAAGAGAGAAGGGCGAAACAAAAGCTAAATGGAGCAAATATATAAAAGAAAATAAAAAAAAAAACCGGAAAGTGCACCTTGAAACCCCTGGCTTAAAGCCCTGCTACTATCTTGCTCTGGGCTGGGCCCCAGTCTTCGTTTTGCCCTAGGAAACGGCGGGAGGCTGGGCTCAAATTGTCGTGTTTGTTTGTTTGTTGCTCTGACTTTTCTGTGGAGCCCAGTCTGTTGTGAATCTTATGACAGTCGTCCCTATCGCGGAGCCCAGTCTGCTGTGGATCCCGTGAAAGCCGTTCCCGCCCTGAATCCTGACGTTCCTGTTCCTGTTCCTGTTCCTGGGAAAAAGAGACCCTAAAAACGGCTAATGACATGGGACAACTCTGAACAAAATTATAAGAGGTACTAGCCTGGGACCGCTCTTAAAATATTGAATCATAGCCGAGAAGCTTAAATAGCGAAAACAGCGGATCGTTTTTCTTCTCTGCGATACCCAAAGAACCCACCCCCAAAAAAAAAAAATTAAAAAAATAAAAATTGTGCGCAATGGAGGGCAAGGCCAAGCCAAATGATGAAAAGAAAACGAGAAGAGATACTGCGGTTGCAGTTGTAGTGGTAGGAGTAGCTGCCATTGCTCTCATTGCTGGCAGGGCTCTTCTTTCTCTCCTCACCCGCCGCCTCAAAGGTACATTTCATTTAACCTTTTATGAATGATATATTCTCATTCTTCGTTGCACAATGATCATATAAATTCAAATGATTAGATACCATTTAGATTTGATTACGGATCAAAATATTAGGATCCCCTCATCCACATATATATATATTTTTTAGCCCAGATGATAATAAGAAATCAATGGCAGGCCTAAGCCTGTCCTCAAAATGTGCTGTTTCTGTACACGCTCACGGTTGTTTAGGGCACCCATTAAATGTAGGAATATTTAGGTGTTATGCAATAGCTATAAAAGTGATCCAAATAGCATCTCTGTTATGAATTTCAATTATATTGACAGAGTACATCTATGGTGATTTTTACTAACTGTGTACCATGCTAACAAATGGTTAGACTGTGTGTGACACGCTTTGCGAGCCCTTTGAGTTGTGAGTATTCATCAATGTACATAGAGAAATAACAACTCCTGGAAAATAGTCGTCATGATGACTCGAGTATTAATATACTCCCATGTAGTAAAAAATCCTACACAATCAAGTACTGAACAATGATATATGACAGAAGTTCCCATCACTTACAAACAAATAATATGTTAGATATGGAATATCCCACATTGATAATAATTGTGAGTCAAGGTGGTCTTATAAGACAAGCACGTAACCAAAACTTTTGCCAATTAGGAAAGAGGCTAGAGGGTGAAAATCTTAAAGCAGTGGATATTTTAAATCTCATTGTTTCTCCCTCATACCAATAAATGCTTAGAGGTGTTTGTGTGTGCTTTGTAGGTCCCCTTGCCTTGTGACTATTCATCAATGTATACGAGTTAAAAATGTCTTATAGAAATGACCACTCATGGAAAATAGTCATCAAAGGGACAACTTGAGTATTAATATACTCTTACCTCGTGATAAATCCCACAAAATAAAATACTAAATAATGTCTTTTTAATGAAATATGAAATGTCAATTGAGCACCACCTCTTAGATTTATAGTAGTTTATTTTTTAATATATAGACTCATCTCTAATGCCTGTGTATGAACATTAAACCTTCCAGCTAAGGGAAAGTCACATTGCATTGTCAGACCAGCTACCTAATGATTTCTGCTACCGAGATAATTTCAACAGTCCATTGATTCTGCAAGTAGGTTTCTGGAGTGTTTTGCTGCATAAAACAAGTAATGTAAATATTGTTTTGGGTCGTACTCCAAAAATCATCATTAGAGTACAGGGACAAAATCTGAAGAAAAAAAAATATAATAGTAAGGATCATAATCCCGTTTGCATAAAAAATCTTTCTATGGCAAGATCAACGGTTTTTCTACCTTTGACATCAAACATGCAAGCAAGAATGATTGTGAATTATCTCTTACAAGACAATTCCTCTTAAGGATTTGGATCCACACCCTTTCTAAAGGAGATCATAACAGTTTCAGTTCCTGTTCCTGATTCATGTGGTTTGCCCTTGATGCATGGATCCTTATTTGAGACCGTCTTTTGTATTTTATTGTATATTTTACAATATTTCTCTTCTATATCCAACCTAGTTTTACCCTCCAAGTTGTACTCCCTTCATGTATAATGTGTGACAATCCTTATATCTGATTCGTATTTCTCTTCAAAGTGAATTTATGAATTATCTCTGTAATATCCTGTCCAAATGTTGGTGTCTACCCACAAGGCCAGAAAACTGCTCTGATACCATTATTGTGATCCAAATAGCTCTGATACCAATGTGATCCAAAAAGATCTAGTGCCATTATTGAGATCCCAGAGATCTGATACCCATAGTTACCATGTTCGAAAAGTTCGAGTTGTTCGGAAGGGGAAAAAAGTTCGGAAGCTCAGAATTTTGAAAAATGTTCGGTTCGGTAAGTTCAGTAATTTTGTTAGGATTTTTTTATAAAAAATAAATATATCATACATATTTGTAAAACATAAACATAAATAAGTTGATAAATGATAACACATGATAGCATAATCCATGAGAGTGTTAAACTTCAATGTTCATTGTTCAACGTCATACATATAAAATATAACAATGAGAATGTGAAATATCCTTTGTTTAAATTAAAAATAAAACAAACTTGAAGTTATTATTAATCACAAATTTTACAAAAATCATATGTTATACAATACAACATATTAGTTTTAAAATTTTATATAACTTATTAAATTATTATTATTAATGATTTGAATTTTAATAAATAGTATAACAATATATAATACAGTATAATATAACTTATAGTTATAATATTTTATTATTTTAATGTTTAAAAGATTAATATTAATAGTAAACTAATATTATATTTATTATTAATAAATATAATTTAAATTATTGAAACTTACAATTTTATGCATGTAAATTAGTAATAACTAAAATTACTAAATAATAAAATACGGTTAAAAACTAAAGCGAAGAGTAAATACCAATAAACAGTAAATACCAATAAATAGGATTTTCGATTTAATATTTTCTGATTTAGAGATTTCAATATTAGGTATTTAGAATATTAGAAATACTTGTTAAAAATTAAAGCTGAGAGTCGAAGACACTTAAAAATTAAAGCCGAGTCTCGAAGACAGATTGCAGGGATGATAAGGAGTCAGTGCAATGATGCTCTGGTCAAATTAGTGAAGACAGAGAAAATACAGCGAATCTCGACGAACAAACCTGTGAATCTTGGCATGCAAATTCCGGCGAATCTCGACGATGGCATATGGCAGTGGAAGATAGTAGATGGTGGATGTTGTTCGAGTCTTGCGTTTGCGATGGCAGATGCAACTTCGTGGCTTAGTTCCGTCGTTCTTAGTTTGTTCTCGTCGATGAAAAAAATAAGCAAGGGAATAGCATTAGCCTTTTGCCTTTTGCGGCTTGCAGTTAGGGTTTCAACATTCCGCTTTATGTTGACACGATTTTTGTGGATTTTTTTAATTTATTTTTTAATCAGAAAAAAAATAGGTGTTCGGTCGAACTTGACTGAACTAATCCTATCACTGCTATTTGTTTGGATTGAACCGAACACGAGCCATGTTCGGTCGAACATAGCAACTATGCTGATACCATTGTTGTGATCAGAAAAGTTCTGGTACAACTGTTGTGATCTGAACAACTTTGGTGCCATTGTTGTGATCCGAAAAGCTCTAGTACAACTGTTGTGATTCGAAAAGCTTTGGTACCATTGTTGTGATATAGAAAAGCTTTGGTACCACTTTTGCAATGTGAAAAGTTTTGACACCACAGTTGTGATTTGAAAAACTCTGATATCACTGTTATGCTCTAAAAATCCTGATGCCATTGTTATGATCTGAAAAGCTCTGTTACCATTGTTGTGATCCAAAAAACTCTAATATCACTGTTGTGATTTGAATGATTATGATATCATTGGTGTGATTTGAAAAGCTATGATACTACTTTTGTTTTCGGAAAGTTTGATAACACTGTTGGGATTGTAAAAGCTCTGACACCACTGTTGTGATTGGAAAAGCTCTAATACCACTATTGCGATACAAAAAGTTCTGATAACACTAATGTGATCCTAAACACTTTTATACCATTGTTGTCATTTGAGAAACTATGATACCACTATTGTGATCTAGAAAGCTCTGATATGATTGTTGTGCTCTAAAAGGATGATCTGAAAAGCTCTGTTACCATGGTCGTGGTCCAAAAAACTTTAATATTACTGTTGTGATTGGAATGATTCTATTATCACTTTTGTGATCTGAAAGCTCTGATACAACTAGTGGTTGGAACGATTCGGATATCAATGTTGTGATTTGAAAGCTTTGATACTGCTGTTGTGATTGGAAAAGCTCTGATACCACTGTTGTGATTAGAAAAGCTCTGGTACCACTGTTGTGATAAAAAAAGCTTTGGTACCACTGTTGTGATCAGAAAAGCTCTGATATCACTGTTGTGATCCAAAAATCTTTGACACCACTGTTGGGATCCAAAATTATCTAATACCGTTGTTTTCATTTGAGAAACTATGATACCACTATTGTGATTTGAGAAACTATGATACAACTGTTGTGATCTAGAAAGCTTTGATACAACTGTTGTGATCTAAAAAGCTCAAATACCAGTGTTATGCTCTAAAAAGCTTTGATACCAATGTGAACATCCCCTATTCCGTGAACATCCGACTTTTGCGGCTTTCTTCAGATACTATGCTCAGAGATGCCTTGTTCTCTATCTGTAGGAGGCTCTCAGGGTTCGAGACGGGATCCTTCACCCTCCTTCTAGACAGACGGCTACTAGACAAATCACCTCTTTCTTTACGGTGTTCCCTCTTGAGAGAGGCACCAAGCGGCATCTTGATACTAGTACTGACCCCCAGATTAGATTTGTTAGGACCCGAGACACTACCTCCTACACCAAAGGCTTCTAGGATCGCACTCGATTGGGTCCCCCCCTAGACCGTGGTCTTCTAGGCAGACACAAAGGGTTCGTCGTTCTCCTTGACATCGACATTCCATACCTCTCACAGTTTTAGCTACCGGGCACCGGCATATCGCCAGTTACTTTCAGTCGACCTTGGATGCTAGGTAATGGCGTTGGGGATGAGGCTCTTCTTCTGCCTCCCTCCCCTTCGGCACCCTCCACTTTCCCTTTGTACTCTCTTGGCCCTTTTGACCCATGCTGCTTCTTCCTCTTCTTCTCTCCTCTTTCTTCTTTTGTTGTCTTCAGATGACCCTTTTGGGTCTTCCTGTTGGATCTTTTGGCATTGTACTGTACAGTCCCATTGACCTACTTTTGTGGTCATTTGTTGGACATTAATATAATTATCTTATCTTATCTTATCTTTGGCAAATTAAATAATTAGATCCTTAAATAATTAATTAAATTGCTTTAATAATTAAAGTGATAAAAATCACTTTTCAAGCAATTTATTAATTATAAAGCCCCTTAGAATAATCATAAAAATTACCTTAATTTTCTAAATGGCTAAAACCACTTTTCCAGTAATTTGAATAGTTATCCAAGATAGTTCTATTTTAATAATTAATCAATTGCCTTATAATTTCGATTGATTAAAATCACTATTCGAGCAATTTTATATAATTATTAAATTTATATGAAAAGGGGACATCACACAAAACACCAGAAAGCAAATACCCGATGTCAGAAAGCGTAAAAATGTGTCCTAGATCTCTGCGTCATTGTTATTAGTTCAGGTGTGATTATTGATAGGAAGAGAATGGCAAGATCCCTGATAGGAGTCGAAACTTGGGCTGAGGAAGCCAAATGCGAAGAAGCCGAATGTAGAAAAGAACAAGAACTAGCAGAAGCCAAAGCTTCTGCAGCTGCAAATCGAGGAGAAAAAAGAATCCAACTTATAACATTTTTGAGGTAACGATAGGTCAATATGTTGGCCCTGGAGGTCGATCCCAAGCCCTCCTGGACGCTAGGATTTTCTCATTCGGTGACATAAGTATGCTTTTCGATCAAACCTCTAGGTGAAGGGGTGGTGTTGTTTTTGACCTCAGGCCTCAGGAATTTGATAGAAAATGGGAGGCACTTATGGTTCTGGCGTCTCTTGCCGATCAGGTGGACAATTGGGGTTCTGCCAAAAGAGCATCTGTTGCTGCTTCAGTTGTAGTCCCCCGCAATCATCTGCATTCAAACAACGACTGCCGCCGTTTTCCATTTTACCTGATGTGTATGAGATATGACCGAAATGGCATCTACAAGATCCGTGGATGAATCTTAATCATGTCCTTCCCATTAAAGATGCCTCCAGTGTAATTATATTTAAATATTTTATAATATAAAAAACATGTAAACTTAATACAATACTTAATTTATATTTTTTAATTTTTGAGTTTCATATATTTTTATTTTTATTTTATAATATTTGACTAAACCTAAACCTAAACCTAAACCTAAATAATAACCAAAACCTATGTTTAACATAAATCTAAATGGTAAACCTAATGAAAATGTTTATTTTTGAATTGTAGTTTAGAACAAAACCAAACTAAAGAAAAAAAGAACCTACCTCTACCTCTGTTGTCTGCCGTCGATTGCACTTGGGATGGTGACCAGTGGTTTGCCGTTGATGTCTACAATGCTGCTCGCACTTGCAACTGCTATTGGTCCCTGTTGTCACCATTTTCCTCTGCTTTGTTGTCGTCGTTGATGTCTGAGTCTTCATATATGGTTGTGAATGTTGCTATTTATGTGGTGGTCACCGACTGTGACTTGCTTGCAGTGAATCTCTTCCACAAATTAAACCAAGCTGCTATCAATCAATCTCTTCCACAAACTAAACACATTTTAGGGTTCGCAGCTGCTGTTTTTAGGGTTCGCTGCTGCTGTTTTTAGGGTTCGCTAATGTTGACAGGTTTTTTTTAGGTTTTTACCTTTTTATTTTTTTATGTTATAATATGCCCAAACCGGATTGGATAAATCCGGAAGATGAAAAAAATCTAGATTGTTTCGGATTTGGCCAAGATCTGGTCGAACTTGGTAACTATGGATCTAAGATGTAATAACATGAGAACAACTGAAACCATAAAATAGAGCTTCATTATAATCACAATTAATAAATTAGAACATTACATAAGTTGACAAAAGAAGTTCTAGAGA
The DNA here is from genome assembly GCA_037957365.1 of Torreya grandis. Classification (NCBI taxonomy): domain Eukaryota; kingdom Viridiplantae; phylum Streptophyta; class Pinopsida; order Cupressales; family Taxaceae; genus Torreya; species Torreya grandis. The sequence goes on along the minus strand of JARHVA010001862.1, from coordinate 750,792 downwards.
CGGTATGGGTGCCAACTTAGGTCCAGTCCAAGAGCAATATGCGTGGTTCGCTTGGCCATGGACGATCCTTATATACTATCGACTTAAAATTATTGCAGGACATTCCGTACTCTTAAGATATCTTATAATTTGTTTCTTTTGCATATGTTATAGTATATGATTTCAACTCCATTTAATTTTTTAACTTTCCATGACATATAATATGGTTTGTAATAACACAAGAACAACTAAACCCACAAAATAGAACTTCACTAACATCACATCAAATAAATTAGAACATAATATAAGATGACAAAAAAATATTTTAGAGAAGGTGTGGGTGCCAACTCAGGCTCAATTGAAGAGCAGTATGCGTGGTTCACTTGGCCACGAACAGTCCTTCCACATACTATCCACATAAAATAGTTGCAAGACATTCCCTACTCTAAGAATTCCTATCACTTGTTTCTTTTGCATATGGTATGGTATATAATTTTAACTCTATTTGATTTTTGTAACATCCCATGATACATAATATGGTTTGTAACTCCCTCATTTAAATTTGTAACTCTCTATAACACCTAACATTTTTTGTGACTTCTATGACAAGATTTAATGTAACTCCATTATGACATCTATGACAAGACTCTTTGCAATTCCTATTACGTTCTCATGACACAATAGTTCTCGACCTACAACTCATTTTGAAAATATTTTGTCATACAAATAAACAAAAACTTTATTATTCACTTTAAATACAAACTAGAATCGTAACAATGCCCCCTCCTTCAATTGTTTTTCCCCAATGAAATTGGAGTGAATTCTTTTCCTCTATATGGTGGCAGTCTATAAGGAGCGTTTTGAAATATATCCTTAGCAAGTGTTTGACCACTCTGACTGCTGAAATCAGTTTCTTTGTGCTAGATTGCAGCTCTTCAACAAATATCAATTGTTGCCCTTTGCCAAGTTCATGTACAACTTATCAATGTCATGGTTTATTACACTTACAAGCTTGTTCATCACAAGTATTCGAAAAACTACATTTTCCAGATCTTCACTTAGAACTTCAACCATATGAATACCAGCCCAGGCCATTGGATTACCACAAGTTTGCAGCAGTTTTGTTGAATTTTTCTTAATGCCCACCTACACTTTAAAACCTGACCACTGGCCTTCAATCTACAGCACTAAGGTTTGAAACTCCCAATAATTTTGCACAAATCATATTTTGTGAAAGAGCATCATGGACAAACTTAGTTACATGTTCATGTTGGAGAACCATGTGCTTCATCATCTATGTGTTTTCATTTGCCTCTATTTGGACCATAGTTACCAAAATCACGAAAAAATCGTGATTAAACTTGAATTGCCCCAAAAAACACTTTTTTCGTTGAATAACCGCAGTTAATTCCCAATCAACTGTTGCAGGTGTCAAAATCATTGACCTTGGTGATTAAAACGTGGAAATTTCGATTTAAACTCGAAAAAATCGTGATTTAAACTTGGAGTGGACCTAGAGTTAAGTATGGTTAGGATTAGGGTTTTAAGTTTTCCAAATTTTTTCTTGATTAATCACGATTTTTTGAAAAACACTTACACTTTTGAAAAAATGATTTTTTCCTCAGACGATTAATGCTACTATGATTTGGACATTGCTTGGGCCTTTTATTGAGACTTATTATTCTCAATCTCTCACAGCAATTCATAGTTTTGCATCTTTAGATCTTTAAGTCTTGCATCAGAAATTCGACCCATAGTTTTTGGGTTTCCCATAAACATTGAGGTCCCAATGCATAGATCCTTATTTGAGACCATCTTCAGGTCCCAACAGAGACCATCTTTGATATCTGCTCATGCCATTTACAACATTCCTCTTCTAGATCCAACGATGTTTTAGATTCCAAGTTGTGTATAATTTGCAACAATCCATAAATTGCATACTGATGTGTCCTGAAAAGCTCTTGTACGACTATTGTCATTCAAAAAAATATAATGCCACAGTTGTGATCTGAAAATTTGATACCACTGTTGTGATCCGAAAAGCTTTGGTATTACTATTGTGTTAAGAAAACTTCTGATGCGACTGTTGTATTCCAAAAAACTTGATAGTAAGTTTTTGATATGAAAAAATCTGATACCAATGTTGTAATATGAAAATATCTGGTACCTCTGTAGTGATCCAAAAAGCTATGGTACCTCTGTAGTGATCCGAAAGCTATGGTATCACTGTCATGATCCAAAAAGCTCTGTATGACTATTGTGATCCGAAAAGCTATGCTACTGCTATTGAGTAAAAAAACTCTGATGCTTGTTGTGGTTCCAAAAACTCTGATCCAACTATCATGATCTGAAAAGCTCTAATAACATTGATGTGATCCAAGATCTCTGATACCATTGTTGTGATCCAAGACCTTTGATACCATTATTGTGATCTGAAATCTTTGATACTGCGATCTGAAAGCTCTGATACCTCTCTTTGTGGTCCAAAAAGCTCTGTATCATTGTTGTGATCTGATATACTCAGATATCACTATTGTTATTCGAAAAGCTCCAATACGACTGTTGTAAGCCGAAACGATCCAATACCACTGTTGTAATCCAAAAAGCTCTGATACTACTGTTGTGAATACCATTGTTGTGATCCAAAAACTCTGATACAACTGTTGTGATCTGAAAAACTCTGATACCACTGTTGTGATCCAAAAAACTCTGATAACACCGTTGTAATCCAAAAAGCTCTGATACCACTGTTGTAATCCGAAAAACTTTGATACCACTGTTGGGATCTGGAAGCTCTGATACTACAATCTGAAAGTTCTGATGCCACTATTTTTGATCCAAAAAGCTTTGATATTATTGTTGCGGTCTTAGAAGATCTGACATCGTTGTTGTGATCTGAAAAACTCAGATATCACTTTTGTGATTTGAAAAGCTCTAATACTACTGTTGTAATCTGAAAAGCTCTGATACCACTGTTTTGATCCAAAAACTCTTATACCATTGTTGTTATCCAATTTTTTTGATACAACTGCTGTGATCTGAAAATCTCCTATAACACTGTTATGATCCAAAAAACTCTGATAACACTTTTGTTATCCCAAAAAAACTGATACCTCTGTCGTCGTCCAAAATTTTTGATTCCACAGTCGTGTTCCTAACAGGGTCCTCTGTTATGACTGGGCAACTAAAATCTGAAATTGTGAAGTCTGGACTGAAAAATGTAAAATTGAATGTGAAAATATTCTTTTAAGGGAGCTTCCCACTATATGTGCTGGTATAAATGCTGAAATTTGAACTAACAGAAGTAACTCTGACAACAGCTCTACATGAAGGTTGAAATGAAAGCCTGGAATTTTTTTTTTTTTCTTTCCTTAAACCAAATCCAGAGTTTCCAAGAACATATATAAACTATTAGAATGACAAAAATGGAATAATGCAAGAATAACTTGCCACAAAATGAAACTTCTTTAAAAATGAAACCTCTCATTTATCAAAATTAATAATTTAGATCAGATTATTGGATGGCAAAAAACTTTCCTAAGAAGGTGTGGATGCCAACACAGGCCCAATCAAAGAGAAGTATAGGTGGTTGCCCTTGGCCATGAAGAGTCCATTCACAAACTATCCATTCACAAACTATCCACATCATCCGAGAGCAGCATGGGTGATGCTCTTGGCCACAAACATTCCTTCCATAGACTATTTACATAAAATCATTCAACGACCTCGAAGGCATCCAAGACATGATTTACTTTACCGCTTAAAGCTTTTTTGCAGCTTGTTTCTTTAGCATATGCGATTTTAGATCTTTGTAACTCCATTTATTTTTCCCCTAATGAATCTAAGATACTTTGTAATTCTCTCATTTATATTTCGGCTAGCTAGGGATCCTTCTATTCTTTGGATGCAAAAGTTCTAGCACAAAGTGAATTATATCAAGGTTTTCTATATCCTTCTAATAAATTCATGATGATGGGTTCATAACCTAGAAAATAGTGCATGTGTACCATAATGAAAATATAGTTTTCATTGTAAAATATTTGTACCCTTTTTAATTGCTAGGATCGATTGCTAAATTTGATTATACTTTTGCCTGCATCTGGAATACTTGAGTATTGATGGATTTCTCATTTTCTTCTATGCAATTGATGTACTGAATTGTAGGATGTCGTGGAATCAAAATTGCCATGAGTTTTACTGCATCAGAAATCCTTAATCTAGCTGATCATATCATGGCCAAATCAAAGCAACTCTATGATTCTGTAGCTTCTGTACCGCTCGATAAGGTATATGGGTTCACTTATCAGTAAATGCATTTTCTATGTTTTGTGGTTGGTTTTATAGATGGATAATTTATTTGGAAGACCTTACCGAGTGTAGTGATAATATGTTGCCTTCCCTATGGCAAGCATTAAATTCAAATTGCCCTCGGAAGTCATGATACATTTGATCCTATTAAGATACATGTAGTCACATGTATTATTGTTGATTACATAGTTTCTCCATCGTTGTATGACCTTTTTTCGTGTTATGTTCATCCTTAAGTCAAAGAAAAATAGAAAACTGGAAAAACTCACAATGATATGCTTGCATGAATTTAAGATATAGAATATACACAAGCTCATGTTAGGTATATTGGTAATCAAAAGACAAAAAAAGTAATGACAAATCAAATGCATAATGTCTCAATGTGCAGATGTAATAATTAATAAACACTAAATTGGACAAAAAATATGCCCGTAGCAAAAATACAAATGTTAAAATTTGCCATTTGGCTATAATTCGCCCTTAAAAAATGCTGTGTTAGTGCAAACATATGTCATATCTCAACACCAACTTAGTAGCCTTCCAATGGACCATTCCGGGGTCTATCTTGAACTTGGAGTGAGAGTTTAGTTAATGTCATAGATCTGGTCTAGCATCTGTGAGGTAAATGATACTCTGAAACATTTTATGTAAAAATATTCATTTACTGACTTAGACTTATAGTTGCAAAGCTTCAACACTGGTTCTGTGGGTATCACCATTGGTTTGCACTCAAACATCTTCAATTTCTTGATGTCATAGATCTGGTCTATCGTCTGTGAGGTAAACGATACTCTAGAGTCTAAAGCATTTCATGTAGAAAGATTCATTTACTGACTTAGACTCATAGTTGCAAAGCTTCAACCTTGGTTCAGTGGGTATCGCCATTGGTTTGCACTCAAACATCTTCAATTTCTTGAAAAATTCCTCGACATATTTCATTTGTGAAATAAAAATATGATTCTTGGTCTGCTATACCTCCTGGGCATGGTAATAATGCAATCACCTCTTCACCCAGGCAATATGGCAACCCACAGGTTTAATCCTTGTTTCACCTATGAAATCAACTTTTCACTATGGTAATCACAAGATCATCAACATATACGATCAAGACAACACTTTATCCATGCCAATTTCTGATTTACAAGCTGTAATGAAAAGATTCCTATGAAATCCATGGGTGCATAGGTGTTCATTGATTTGAATGTACAACACACATTGTGCTTGCTTCAATTTTACAAGGATTTGATCTAGATGCACACTTGGTGTGCTCTAACTCGAACCATAAATCCTTTGGGTTGGTGCATATAGAATTCCTCATGGAGATTTCCATTTAAGAAAATAATCTTCACATCCATCTTGTGGTTGCTCCATCCAAACAATGCTACAAGCGAGAACTCAAGTTTGATTTTTTCCATTGGTGCAAAAGTCTCATCATAATAAACTCATCCTTCTATGTATAGTTTTTTTGCAATGAATCAAGGTTTATATTTGTGGATTGTGTCTGTAGCACCCTCAACATGATTCTTGTTAAAAAAATGCCAATTGTAAAACTAGGTAAAATGTGAACTAAAATTTTCGTTTAAAACATACATATAACACCATATTTGCACTTACAAGATGCTTAGTGAGTATGTACATTTATACTTCTACAACCCTTACTATTTTTTAATGATGTCTTTTTCACACCTCTTGAATTCAATGCACCACTGCAGTGTCCCTACGAACTTCACCCTTCACCTCAGAAGGTCTAATTACCTATAGTGCGACTTTTGGCGAAGGAAGTTATCTTGCACTTCATCATTAAAATCTTATTTATATTTTAATCAATGAAGCTATATTTTCATACTTAGCTTGGTTGAAATCAAGTGTGCCGATTTGTTAAGCATTACCAAAATTGAAGCTTAAGATTATTTAGAGGTTCCATTATAACCCAATCTAGTCAATTCCCTATTTCTATTAAAGGTTTATTTGTGTGTTTTAACCTATTTTAATATTTTTTGTTTGAAATCTAGCATGCCCATATGTTAAACATTGCCTTAATTGAAGCTTGAGATTATTTAGTGGTCCCATTATAACTAAGTCTAGTCAATTCCTTTATTCTATTAAAAGTTTTTTATGTGTTTTAAGCTTTAATTTTAAATTGAATCTCTTTGCGTTATTCTAGTTTTTATATAGTTTTAGGCTTGTTGATAATTAAAGCTTTTTATAAAACTACCAACAAGGCCCTAAACCCTATGTTTACAAAAACTTTTAAAAATAAGTATTTTATTATAAAACAAACTTGTTTGATAGTTAAGCTTTTTGGTTAAGGTACCAAACCCATGGTCTTATGTCGGAGCTTTGGTTTAAATTGAGGTTTGATTTATATTAAACTTTTATATATAAACTATTCACATCCTATATTCTTACTTGTAGCCTTACCTAAGGTTAGTTGCTTAGTACACGTTAAAAGCTTCTTCAGCGTTGAAAAACCTTTAGCTTGCCCCAACTTATATTAATTTAGTCTAAAGGACAATAAAGGTCATCATGATCATCGTGATGTATTGTTTAGAAGCTCTTAGTCCAAACCTTTTTATATTCATTTCTCACCCACAAATTAACCTAATACTCATTTAACATTCATGGTTTTTTAATTCAAGTTTGAGCTTATTATTTCTTAAAGCCTTTTAATAAACAAACTAGCCTTTTAATAGACAAACTATTTTTTAAAAGCTGTTATCGGCTATTATCATTTAAAGCTTTTATTAAAAAGCTCAAAATATCATAACTAAACCCCATGTTTAGTTTTACTTTAACCTTCTCTCATGGTCACGGCTTATATATATTTATGTGGGCCTTTAAAGCATTATAATTATAATTATTAACTATTCGAACCTTGTTAACATTTTTCTTCCACTTTTAGGTTAGCCCGAGCCAAGTTTACATATGTTATTAATTCTGGTTACCCTTAAACAAAAGCTTTATCGTAAGGACCTTGTTTCATTATTTTATCTAAACTTTTTGACTAAATAAATCGCTCACTAGGGGAAGGAACCTAGGAGTTGAGCACCCTATGTTTAGGGTGTAATTACGCTAATAGGTGTAACCTACAATGATAGTTGGGGATGGTGGTCTTTGAGTGTAATAGTGTGAGATGTCAATAAAAATGTTTGAATTTAAATTTGACGTCCATTTAACTGTCATTGGGAATTTTTTATTCTTTTTGAAGGTGATTAAAAAATCACAATATCTTGTGCATAGGGCGGAGTTTTGAGTCCATATCTTTTTTCTCGGAAAGATTTTTTCGACACTGATGCAGTGCTGCAACTAGATTGAGTCTATTTCTTTTTTTCCGAAAAGTTTTTTTTGACATTGATGGAATGGTGCAACTAGATTGAGTCCATTTTTTTTTTCCCGAAAAATAACTTTTCTCCTTGGCCAAAGTTCTTTTATGTTTGGACTCTATGGAGTCTGGAAACTGCGACTTTTATGTTTGCATGTATGTGACTTAACCATGACTCTACCATAGGGTTTTATTTATGATATAAGAGGACTTTAGTTGTGATTTATTTTGTGACTAAAGAGAAGATGAAGTAACAATAACACAAAATGATCTTTTAAGTTTTGAACCACATCATCATTCCCACAACTTATAACACCAGTCGACCTTTCAAATGACTTATTGAAGAGCATATAAACTTTTTCTTCATGGCAATTCCATGTTGACTTCCACCAACTGAGCCACATGTCAGTGGGAATTCCCTCACAGATCCACTCAACATTGTCCATGATCTTTCAGGTGAATGGGACAAGCTGCTGAGTTGACAACTTTTTTATATCCGAACACCCACAACGTATAATGCCAACCAACCCCTCTGATGACTTCTTGGGGAGCATATACACTAAACCTTAATTATATCATTTCTTTTCTTCATGGCAATGCCATATTGACTTCCACCAATTGAGCCATGCATCAGTGGGAATTCCCTCAGATCCACTCAACAGTCCATGATTATTAATGTGATTTGGACAAGCTGCTGTATTGACAGCTTTTTATCTCCAAGCACCCACATCATTGGTTCTTCAACAAATTATCTTCCACATCTTCTGTGTTACATGTTGCTTGCTTCAACTTGGCTGATGATATGAATTGAGGAAAGCATTTTTAATCTTCCTCTTTTCATCCAGTACGATCTTCTTGTTGGCTGCTTTGATGGTCACCATGGGAATATTTCTTCATCCACGCTTCCATTGCAGACACCGTGCATGCCTTTCTGATGTGTTACTGAGTGTAATGCTTATCTATTGGGTCAGCAATGCTTGCGAACAGTCTCCTGTTTGGGTCCTGCCACTCGTACGGGGGTGTCTTCCAAGTTTTCAGATACCCATGTTGGAAGATTCAACGACTCCATCTTTTTCAAGTTTAAAAAAAAATGGTTTGCATTCCTCAGACAACGTTGAATTTATTTGCACCACCAGTAAATAGAGTGCTTTCTGCTACATTACATATATTGTTTATAATTCTGCTTGGGCTGATTCTGTTTGGTGCATCCGTCAGTTCATTCTTTGAGTTTTTAATGTAGTAATATGCTCATTCAGTGTCCACGGTTCAACTGCAAGTCTGCTCAATGTTTATCACAAACCTATCAGAGAATTTGATGGATTTTTATTATTCGTAAGAGGCATTTTATACAAATGCCAGCTTCTATAATTTAGGAGACTATAACACACTTAGTCTAATCTTGTATGAGTTGTTAAACTTGTAACTACAAATACTAACAATATTCATATATTACTTATGTTGTACTAACAAGGAATATTTCCAACCTTTCCCCCCTTAGTACAAACATAAAAAAATAACATTACACACGTACTTGAACAAACATGCAATTTGATACATATTTTGATAGATGAGAACACATCAACCAATCCAAGTATGAACTAAGACACACATTAGTTCGTACTCCATATCTGTGTGAACATACACATTTTTTTACAAACACTTCAGGTATGCATAAATACGGACACACCCATCTATTCAAGATGGCCTACATACGTAAATAGGAGCCAACATATATGGGTACAATTTATACTCAGTGCGAACACATCATCACTAATCACACCGCACTTGTAAACATGGACATACACATCTGTTTACAATTTATTTTTGGTGAGAACATATCATCACTGATCAATACAGATATTCTTCATCACTTTTGTGGGGAGAGTTTTTCTCCCATTTTTCCCGTTCATCTTCGTCTTCTCTATTATCAATAGCAACCAAGGCCTTATTCTTTAGTTTTTCATTGATGAGATCTTGTGCTCTTTGTAGACAATTCAAAAAAACGTGCCTCGACTTCTTACCGTAAAAACAAAGGCATCTATCTTTTGGAGGTTTTATAATTGACACGTTTGTTTTCCTTGAAAGAAGTACTGGGCTTATTTTGTTCAAACATTTTTTTTACTGAATCAATTATTTCGATTTGATTCCCTTCATTAAGCAAAGTACAGATTAACCCTTCTAGACCGAGTTTTAATTTACTTAAGGAAAAACCATATTTGAAAAACTACTTGGCATGCTATTCAAAAGTATGGTTTTTGTATCACACCCTCTACACTTTCCTTAAAGCCAACTAACTGATTTATCAAATAGCTTAACTTACTGATGTGATATACCATCATTTCTTGCCTTCTTTCATCTTCAAACCATATAGTCTCTGCTTTAGTATCATCTTAGTGTTTTTGGGTTTGAGATCCAAATAGTTGATTCAATGATTCCCAAATTGCTTTGGAAGATTAATTGAAATCTACATGATTCAAGTAAGTGTTAGACAAACCAAGACCACTGACGGCCAAAGCTTTTTGGTCCTTGATGGTCCATTGGATCAACTTTTTGCATTCGTTGGTTTGACTGCAGTACTTTTGACAACTTCCCAAAGGTCCTGCTCAATCAGCAACGATTGTGTTTTTCTGTATTGTCCCTTTTAGGACATATTTATACAATTCTGGAATTATGCAGAAACCCTTAAATCTGAAAGTACAAACTCGGATTTTTATTGTGAAACCCTAGCAGCAAGTACAGAATTCTAAAAATATATATATTCAAGCATGTAAATTAACTTCAGATCACATAGACACCTTCCCAAAAATATGGAGAAATTATATATTATTTGCAACCAAAACCCTGATTTTTACATCCACATTCAGACCGGAAAATATTATAGAATATTACTGGACTAATGCAAGAGGAAACCAACTTTCCTTCCACCAAATCCTTCCGATACTGAATTATCAGACCTAGCTGCAATCACCACTACCCAAAGCTGGTCTGAATCCCCTTCAAGCTGCCCCAAAACACAATGTTCAGCCTCCAAACACTGAATCCAGCCTCCAAGACCCTCCTCCACTCCTTCACTCAGCCTCCAATGGCTCCCAAAGTGGCTTGCTGATCTTCCCAAGCTGCCTATACTGATTTGCTGTTCGCCAAACCCTTGCACAAAGCTTCAACAAACTGCCTTACTGCGGTACAGACCTTTCCCATGCTGCCAACTAGTTAGCCCAACACCCAAGGGCATGAGAAACTGATTTGAATAAGAGTTTAGATCCAAACGTGACCTCTGAATAAGGCCACTAGCTGAGTATCGAGGGTTTTCGTCCTTAGATACTAAGGCCAATGAGGGTTTCTGTCCTCAAAAGCTGAAAATGCAAGCAAGTGTGCTTGACATTAGAGAAAATATGAGAGAAACGATCGTGGATCCAAACTTAGCAATCACGCCTTCCTTATATACCCTCCTTTTCCCTCCAAACTTTTCCCCAAGGGTGGCGTCCCACAAAGGGAGGGAAAAACAATATTCAAAAAGCACCCCCTTTAGAAAAGATCAATAAGGGCTGACTTAAATCAAAACAAAAAGCCCCCCTTATTTAAAATTCAAATAACCAAAGTTACAATATCACCTTTTTAGCAAAAAGAAACATAGTTTCTCTGTTTAAAACCTTTCCCTTAGCCAATGGGAAACAAAGGAATCAGCCACGGGCTCCAACCTCATTAAGTTCAAGAAGGGGACATTACAGTCCTCCCCTCTTGAAATTGCTTGTCCTCAAGCAATGCTGTTTTCCACCACCGGAATCCCAAATCCACCTTTGGGCTTTGTGATTCCAGACACTTGCTTCATGACTGGAGTCTTGTGCTCCAATGATTCCCTTAATACTACTGTGGGCTGTTCCCTTCAATTTGTGGCACAAAACAACTTGTATATAAGCTGGAAACAAGTCATAACAGTCACGAATCACTTGAATATTTGCACATACCTGAACATGGTCAATAATCACCCAAACTTTGTTTCTCTTTCTTCTCCCAAGATTCACAAAATCCTTCAACCGTTCCTCACAGCCCATCAGTCCATCATATGCTGCCCATGTATCCTCCTCTCCATATCTTTTCCAATACATCTTAAATTGACAATCACTTTTTCCAGAATCGTCTGTCATCAAGGGTATGCCAATTAGTTCTTCCTCCTCAAATTCTCCGCCATCCAAATCTGAATCATTCACTGAAGCAAAATTCTTGCAATCATCACGTACATGATGTTTTCTTGAAGTGGAGGCCACAGAGTTTTCAGAATCAAGATACTTCTTGTAAAGATTTTTCAGTCCATGTTTCAATGCTTCAGTTCTGTCCCAAAACTCATTTTGAATCTGATCAACCACTTAATGAACAAGTTCAATAAAGAAATCTTCTGAAACTCCCCCATAACTGAGAAAAGCAATCAGGTTGCGTGAAAGGCGAGCCAGCTTTGGCCGTTGGCTTCTTGTGCAGATTTCTAATGAATTGATGGGTTTGAAACCAACAAGACTTGTATTTCCCTCAAAGCAAAATGTATTCGAAAAAATTAATGACAATCGTGCCATGTATTTCTTAAAACTTGACACTGTGTGAAGATGCATAAACCTGCATAGTGCTTTATGTGTAGATTTTTCAATCAAAAAACAGGAACTACTTATGTTCACCTCACCAAATGGCTCCATGCCAACAAGGTAACATCTAACTGAAGATGATATGGGACCTTTCTTGTCCTCCTTTCCGCTATCCTTGAAAACAAGAAACCGGTAGTGCCACAAGACCACAACTATGCTTATCTCTTCTATATTTTTGATTACCATGATTACTTTGAACTTTAAGAGTTCCTTCTATGCTAGACTTATTCATATGTTGTTCTTCTTTCAATTTCTGAATCTCTGACTGCAATTCCATATTTACACACTCAAGTTGGGCAGTTGTCCCGTGAAGATGATATTCTCTAGAAGCATAGCCCTCTATCTGCTGCTGAATTTGAGAAACAAATGCATCATGCTCACTGACCATCTCCTGTACCCTTCTTTCTAACTCCCTTCCCAAACCAGAAGTCTGATTTTGAAGCTCTGACACTTTATTCTTGAATCGATTACGGGATGCTTCCAAAAGAGCAAGCTGAGATTTTAGTCCATCTATCTCCACATCATCCCTAGAAGTCTTTGTTTTGATATTTGTGGGCACATTAGCATTTAGTGTGGAATTTTGAGACATTTGCTCCTTGTTGACCTCAGCAGTGAATATGTTCTTTGTTTCCAAATACTTGTTTGCTTTGTTTAGCTTATAGGTAAGTTCTGTATTTTCATTTGTGAGCTCCTTGTAATCTCTCACAAGTTCATCAATCTCTCTTTTAGAGTTCTCCAAGGCTTTGAGTTAGTCCTTTCTTGATTCGTCTCTATATTCTGTCATATCTGTCAATGATTTCTGAATCTCAAAACTGGCTGAGCCACTAATTTCCTGATCTCTTCTTCCTTAAATGAGAGTTTTTGCATCCATTCTGTTTCAACATCAACACTTTGAATTTTTTACTTCAGAAGCAAAAGCTTCAATCCTTTTATTTGCATCAGAGAGATGTTCAATCTCTATATCCTGTTCCTTAACTCTTTCCTCCAAATCTCAAACAACAGAGACCAAGTGATTTTATGATTCTTTTGGCTTTTGTAACTGCAAATTAAGATTGCTATTAGATGTCTTCTCAATTTCTATCTCTCTTCCTGCAACCTTTGAATGTTAAACATAGCATTTTCTACTTCAGGATTGTCTTTGACGGATACATAAGGTTTGTTTTCCTCACCGTCAGATCCATCAACCCTCAAGAATACTTCTTCCAATGTTGTCACAGAAATACCATAACTCTCAATACCAAGATATTTTCCAGATCAGCCTTCTTGCTTCCTATAGCTTTAGTATTACATTGATTTTTGACAAAGCTCTCAACCTCCCTAAGGAGGCCTTCATAAGAGGAAGCTGATGCAAGTGGGAGTTGGAATGACATCTCAAGCCCAACATCAGTAAGAACTGCATAGTGATGCCTCAGGGAAAGAGAACTGCCAGAACATTGAAAGGAACCATTTGTCATGATAGCTAACCAGACATCTAAATTCTCAGCCTCATCAATTGCATCCTCCATAACCACATGCAGAATTTGGTTCCCAATCCAGAATACTTGTTGCCTCAGCCATCCCCTTCGATGAAGCTGAAAAACCCTGTCAACTAGATTTAGCAAGGTGAAGCTTAATTTTGGTACAGTCCACTTAGATGGAACTCCAACTTCATCATTCGGAATTCTGCCTGAATCCCAAATGCAAATATAATGTTGACTTTGAATTACGAAATCTACATGCCCTATGCTACAAGATATCTCTGTGACCCTATCACCCTTCTTGGAATGCTGTCCATGATGGAAAAAATATTTTTCTTTAAATTCTTTTAGGCGTCGTTTTGCTTGAATAGCTATCGACTTAGCTTTTTTAGCTCTACCCAACCATTCATCACACCTTTCTTGGGTCCTTGTCACAGCCTCCACACTTGCCTGCAATGTAGCTGATTTCTTTTCAACGCTAGGATCCACTTTTGCTTATCTCTTTCCTCATCACAAGGGCATAAATCTCTTCCTCTTGGGCTGGAACATTTTTTCCACTTTCCTTTTGTATGATAGGTGCCTCAATGGGCTATTCCCTCTCCCTTCCTTGCGGCCCTGATTTTTCTTCATGCTCCGCCATTAAAATTTGGAAATTCTTTTCCTCTTCCTTTCTCAAGGCTTGCTGCAAGTCTCCTTGTGTAGCTTGTGGTTTAGACCTTGGTCCACTTCCAACTCTTTTCTTCAATTCCATTGAAGTTGGTGAGTGATAGTTCTTGCCAGATCTCAACTGGAAGGGCTCTATACTCAGTGTAGCTGGCAGCGATGTCATCAACTATGGAAGGCTGAGTTTCCATCACTGCAATGGTTTCTTCTCTTGGAAGGAAAGTAGGCCGGAATGATCTAAATGAAGAATCACTCATGTTCCTTGGTGGCTGAATATTATTGCTTGCCCTTGAAGAGCTTCCTTCACCTTTCGGATTTTGCATGGTATGGATCAGCCATGCCATCATATTAGCTAATCTCTCTTGCATGGTATGGATCAGCCATGCCATCATATTAGCTAATCTCTCTTGCCCTTGGGCAAACCTCTCAAACCTAGCATCATCAAAAATTTTGACTGTCGGTTTATCTTCTCTTTTTGAATCACGGGCTGGCAAGAAACAAGCTCTGATACCACTGTAATGTCCTTTTTAGGACATATTTATACAATTATGGAATTATGCAGAAACCCTTAAAACTGAAAGTACAAACTCAAATTTTTATTGTGAAATCCTAGTAGCAAAATACAAAATTCTGAAAATATATATATTCAAGCATGTAAATTGACTTCAGATCACAGACACCTTCCCAAAAATATGGAGAAATTCTATATATTATTTGCAACCAAAACCCTGATTTTTGCATCCACACTCAGACCAGAAATTATTATAGAATATTACTGGACTAATGCAAGAGGAAACTGACTTTCCTTCCACCAAATCCTTCCGGGACTGAATTATCAGAGCTAGCTGCAATCGCCACTAACCAAGGCTTCCCAAAACTGGTTTGAATCCCCTTCAAGCTGCCCCAAAACACTGTGTTCAGCCTCCAAACATAGCGTCCAGCCTCCAAGACCCCCCTGGCTCCCAAAGTGGTTTGCTGATCTTCCCAAGCTGCCTATACTGAATTGCTGTTTTCCAAACCCTTCCCCAAGCTTCAACAAACTGCCTTACTACGGTATAGACCTTTCCCAAGCTGCCAACTAGTTCGCCCAACACCCAAGGGCATGAGAAACTGATTTGAATAAGAGTTTAAATCCAAACGTGACCTCTGAATAAGGCCACCAGCTGAGTATCAAGGGTTTTCATCCTTAGATACTAAGGCCAATGAGGGTTTCCATCCTCAAAAGTTGGAAATGCAAGCAAGTGTGCTTGACATAGAGATAATATTAGATAAATGATCGTGGATCCAAAATTAGCAATCACCCCTTCTTTATATACCCTCCTTTTCCCTCCAAACTTCCCCCAAGGGTGGTGTCCTACAAATGGAGGGAAAAGCAATATTCAAAAAGTACCCCCTTTAGAAAAGATCAATAAGGGCTGACTTAAATTAAAAAAAAAAGCCCCCCCTATTTAAAATTCAAATAACCAAAGTTGCCGACAATATCACCTTTTTAGCAAAAAGAAACACAGTTTCCCTTTCTAAAACCCTTCCTTTCGCTGATGGGAAACAAAAGAGTTGGCCAAGGGTTCCAACCTCATTAAGCCCAATAAGGGGACACCACATTTTCCCCATCAATTTTGAAAGTCCTTGCCTTTGAATTTTTCTTGTGTTGCCCCCCTTAAATTGGACTAATACACATGACATCAGGTACCATGAGAATGCGTCCATTACAAATATTGTCTTTGACAACTCTAATCTTTGACTAACATGACCAAAAACAAACAAACAAACAAAACATTCTATAGACCCAATATATAATAAAGTGAATGCTAAACAATATAAACTTAATAACTTATTAACTTTTGACTATTAAAAATCAACAAGCTATTTGAAATAATTATAAAATTTAACAAAATACAATTATAGACTAATAAACTATAAACTATAAACTATACATTTATTAACTTTGGACTTTTTTAATAAAACAAACAAACAAAAAAATAAAACAAGTTATGCGTGTTATCACGTTTGCCTAAAATGGTACGTGCACAAGCTGGATTGGGAATGGTATGATGCTGACAGTGGGTTGCATGGTATGTAGCAAATGCACGATCTTTGCTGATAATGAAGATGTTGAGTCTGTAGATGCACAAATCAGCAGATGCATGAAAGGAAGTCATTGAAGATGACAGCAGGTTTGAAAATGCACGGATGCACGCAGTTGAGCTGACAAAACTAAATGAACAGATATACGCACATGGAGATGTAGAAATGCGAAATCATGGATGTGAGATGACCGAGGTAGAAGGCGCATGAACAGAAGGTACACAGATACATGAAGGGATTACAGGGATTTGATTGCTACATGCGGATCACAGTCATTGACTCGCTGTTAAGAATGCACCGAGATATCAATGATACAAGGTAGAACCATCACACGAGGGAGACGGTGACCAGATCGGTAGATGTACAAAGGATGGAGTTATCAAAGCATTCACGATGGTGCGTATGACAAGCGATAATAACGATGCATATACATGAATCAAGGGGACAAACTAATTTACGAGGTAGTAGATGTGGTAGCTGTTTGATGATGTTGACATTGGAAGCACATAGTAAGCAGATGCATACGGGACTGACACAAGATGCATGAATAGGGATAGGTGGATCTATGTGCTCATTGAAAGATGGTAGAGCCACACGTAAGTCACATTGGATGTCTGTTCAGCAGCATAATATTACGCACAAACACTAAAACAAACTTCTACTTTCACAACTTCTCATCACTTGTGGCAATTAGACATTATGAAGATAGCCTCTCAGGCTCTCACAGGTATCGCTTTTCAGATATGGTATCAGAGAGCTCGATAGATTTTTATTATTGATAAGCGGCATTTTGTACAAATGCCAGCTTCCAAAATTTAGGAGACTATAATATACTTGGTCTAATCTTGTACGAGTTGTTAAAATAACTCATAACTATAAATACTAACAATATTCCTATATTATCTATATGTTGTACTAACAAGGAATAGTTCCAACAAAACTGGCACATGTGGATCTGCTCCTGTGTTCATGATTTGATCAGTTTTTACTAACTGCTATGCTAGTTGGAACACCATATCTGTAAATTCCACTATGCCATGGCTCCACGCTAAATGTCGTCATCATTCTTTGGCTATGGGTCAGGTCCATGATTGATGTGGCGTCTGATACCATGAACTCAGAGAAAAATACCAGACAGACAGGAAAATCTCAGAATGACATACTATCATGGAAATGAGGTCTAGAATATATAGAGTCTCATGCTAGGTATATCGGTAAACAACTGACAAAAAAACAAATTTGTAATCACTGAGTTTATGAATGTAATAAACAGTAAATTGGATGGTAGTGTAAGGATGATAGGCTATTATCTTAACGCAGCCCTCCCCTCTCCTGAATTGAGATTCCAACTTGGTGGCGTAGTTTATTGGTAGACTATTGACTAGTGAGAAAAATCGTGCCTTCAAAATATAAAGGGTAGAAGTTCTAGAAATGGCACTAATGACTATGCCTTTGGTTTAGCATTCTTCTGATTTTGCCTTAGATAACTATTTTTTGATGCCATACACATTTTTTTGTGTTAGTATTTTATTTTAGTTTTATCTTCTACTTATTTGAATTCTTTTGGTCATTCTTGTTTCTTGTCTTGGTTAAGAATGCCAACTTATAATCATTTATTTTTATTAGTCTTGTTTCTTAGCCTCTCAAGGGATACTTGTATGGAAGGATGCTCTTTTGTCAGAAGTTAGGAGGGTATATCAGTATATGCTTTTGAATTGGCATATCCCTACAATGGGGTTTCTTTCCACATTAATACTCCTCTTTGTGTTTGATTTCCATGGTCCATTTATTCCAATAAATATCCAAGAGTGTCAGATCAGATGGACTCTTTTTAACCTAAGAACTTGAGGGATCCTTGACACCATTTTTCTTAGTGAACGGAATGTCACAAACGACTGAATATCCAACTTATTTTAGTAATCTGTGGATACAAAGATATAGGTACACATTTCCTCATCTAGTTTCTTTCTTGTTACCATGTCAAGATCCGTAGTTTTTATTTTAGTTTTTATCTGCTTGGATACATAGCTTTGTAAGTAGCCGTGCTATATGGCTTGAATGCCTTTTGACTTCTCATCATGGCAATAAACTATTCATTATGATGAGTAAAATACGTGATCTTTGTAGGTTGCTTATGGCAATAAACTATTCATTATGATGAGTAAAATACGTGATCTTTGTAGGTTGCTTATGGCAATAAACTATTCATTATGATGAATAAAAGCTTATAGCTAATTTGTGTTTTTTAATTGGGTGATCTTTGTAGGTTTCTTATATCAATGTTATTGTTCCACTTGCTGAATTAGAAGCAGAGCAGTTTCATCTAGTACAATCGTGTGTGTTCCCAAGAATGGTTTCCCCATCAAAGGATGTTCGGGAAGCTAGTCTTGAAGCAGAGAAAAGAATTGATGCCCACAATGTGAACTGCAGGTCTTGATTATCATTGCTTTATTTCTACATATATTATATTGAACTTGTTTCACTTCTTTTAAATTCATTTCTCCACTTGAAAATTAGAAACATTACTTCACATATTTGGCATACTTAAAATTATTGATAGGTTACCCAAGTTGCATGGAACAAGTGTAAATGTATCAAAGCCTTTACAGAAAGCCTCTTAAAACATTGATGAGTATCATCCTCCAACCATGGCAAGAATCATTAACTGCAACACAAGCATGTGAAATCAATTGTTCACGAGAGATTATATGTCTACATGTGTATTTGTGGAATTGCAATTCATGTTAATTAACATGTGAAATCAATTGTTCATGAGAGAATATATTTCTACATGCAAATCTATGGAATGGGAATTCATGTAAATTTGTTACCTTTCGGTGTCCACAAGTTTTTATTCTGGTTAACATTGGGGGACTGTTTGGGTATTCTGTCCAAAATCCATGCAATTTGTCTAACAGTTGAGAGTGATTTTTGGCAAATAGGGCACTGTTGGCTTTGTTTTCTGATTAGGTTGTCAACATTTTGAGATGGATCAAAAAAGGAAAAGAGAAAAATTAATATTGTTTCTTTCCTTCACTGGATTCTGTAGGCATTGCATTGTTGAAGGTAGGGGATGACAACATTTACGCCTTGAAAATTTCTAGCTGTTGATTCCCATTTGCAAATATGTGCAAACTTAATGGTGGACTTTGTTTCATTGGCCAATCCCTGTCACAACATGCAAGGAGGAGTTTTCAGGCTATGTGTAAGCAAAGAATCCATTGCTTAGCCAAGGCAAATGATGGAGAATGTGGTTAGGGATGGAACACATAAAAAAGTGATACACATCAAGAGACCTTTAGCATTTTGTATTCTTGGTGGAAAGTGGCTATAACGATACTTGATAACATATGCCACTTCTCTATGCAATCATTCGGGAAAAAAAAATTCAATGATCTTATTATTTGTAAACCCTTGGCAGAGTGTTTGAACAATCTCAAGACAGACTGGATGGCTAGTAAAGGAGTTCTGAGTCGGAACTTCTCTAAATGGAATAGCGGGGGGAGCTACCTTTGTCTTTTTTGAACCTTGTTAAGATGGAAGCGAGAGACCCTTCTTGCAATCATGGAAGGGATGCTGACCGAAAATGATTATAATTATGGGTTTTAGTGGTCACCTCATTGCCTCAAATTATGAATTTTTATAGCATGATTAGGATTGTGCAAGCCTTCCACATCATATCTATGCAGATCATGATATTAACACTCAGGTGTGATGACATTACAAATAGTAATGCCTCGAGTTGTTCATTGTTTAAATCTGGTGGTAATGACGAGCTCAGCATCTCGATTCTTAGAAGTCCTTCAATCGGTGGCGATCGAAGTCGAATAGAGCCCACCTCCTATGCTAGCATCAAAAGCAACAGCTCCATATAGCACATTTTGAGGATGGGAGTCTGACTCTTTTCATGGAGAGATTACGGGGGTATGACACAAAACCGGCTCTGGACTTTGCCATGGTGTGGAGGGATAG
This sequence comes from Torreya grandis, assembly GCA_037957365.1. Classification (NCBI taxonomy): domain Eukaryota; kingdom Viridiplantae; phylum Streptophyta; class Pinopsida; order Cupressales; family Taxaceae; genus Torreya; species Torreya grandis. The sequence continues at coordinate 730,375 of JARHVA010001862.1, read as the reverse complement.
GAGGATCTCCATCAAAGGTATTACCATGGAAATTTTGGAAGAGGCAATTGCATTGGCCACCGGCATGCCGATGGAGGGTGACAAGGTGTTCCAAGACATGCGTTGGATGAATGAAGTGGCGAATTTTTTTTTCTAACGAAGGAGAGAGAATTCACCATATCAAAGACGGTTATCTACGTCTTGTTGTGCCTTATCCTTGGGGAGATGTTTATCACCAAATAATGAATTATATAACACTGGAAGGTAAGTTCAATATCATTTACTCTCACCATTTCATTCTGTTGAACCACTTCCGACAGCATAAGCTCATCAACATTCCGTTTTACCTCCTCATGTCCCTTGAGAGTTCTGTGATGGCTTATCAATATGATAAGTGTGACTATGTCCTTCACCAAGGCCTCATTCTTCTCCTTTTACTAATTGGTAAGCCCTCTGTGGTTTCATCCTTACCAGGTAAGCAGATCCAGAATGGGGAAAGGTCTGGAAAGGTCAAGGATTGTAGTGTAGGGGAAGCGGAGGAGACTCTGGCCCAGTTTGCAGAGCACATTATAAAGTCCAAGGGTAAATCCATTATTGTTGAGGGTAAGAAGAAATGCATTGCTGGAAGTGATGGTATTGAAGGGATTTCTGGGAATGCCACTGAGATTTTAGCAGGGCAGTTTAACGAGGATTTAAGGGGCTAGATGACCAAAGTTGATGGAAGGCTGTGTCTGCGAGAGGGTATGTTGAAGGCTATTGCCATTGAGCTGAAGGAAGCCCATAGGGATTTGAAGGCCCTAAAGTCCAAGGTAGATGGTATCAACAGTAATCAGGTGGGGGTTTCGGATGACACCAATTTGAGGAAAGGGTATGATGATAGCCCCGCTAAAGCTGACGAGGTGGGGGAGGAGGCTGGGGACTCTCTTCTGATCGGTGGCAACAAGAACAAAGGCACTATGGTAACCCGGGGGAAGCATATGAGGCAAGCCTATGGATAACTCGGATGGCCCGAGTAAGAGAACTAGGGTCAAGAAGGCGAATTGATGTTGGAAGGTTCCTTTTCTGCTCTGGGTGATAAGAACAAACTGATGCTAATAGTGTGTCAGGTGTAGTTGGCTCATTGTCTGATCTGTGCTAGTTCTTTTTGTATTGCGGAAGGTTGGCTACATTTTTGCTGAAGTTTGGTTGTCATCTCTTAGTAGTTAGTCTGTTTTTGTGCGTCTAGCTTTTGTTTGTTGTTGTTTTAGTTCTTGCTCTTTGTTGCCTCATTTGGCTGGTTTGTACTAGGTTTTGGGGTCCTGTTAAAACTCAAGCTTTTACCCTTACTAAATAAAAATATCAAGGCTGGCCTAAATGGAGTTGTTAGCTTGCCCCATATATGGTGATATCGCTTCATAAAGCTTATCTCATTATTCTATTAAACTTTTTATATACCTTTTGACTTTTAGCATTTATTTCCTTACAAATTTTCTTTGCAATTTAACATTATAAGTTTGTTTTGCAGAGATGACAATGTATTTGTCCAGCAGCAAAGCATTAGTCTTTTGTCTAATGAAATCTGTTGTTTTCTTTACAGATGGAGTTATAACATAAATATAGAGGCAAGGAAGGCAATCCAAAAACACTAAGATAATCATGTTAATTCTATTTTTTAAGCAGCAATTGCCACTTAATATGGAAATAGCATAGTTCCACCTCTGCACATCCTTCTGTAAATGAATGGCTAGCTTATGAGGAAAATAATAGTGATAACAGTAATGGTAATGCTTGATTGTTCTTATATATTTTGGAAAGGTTAAGTATGGAGATATTTCCAATCTCTAGCATTACATCTGGCAGCTTGTAGAGGAAACAATTATCAAAAATAAAATGGAGCAGGTTGGTAATTTATAACAATGCTCCTCTATAATTTCTATTGGCATCATAGTTACCAAATCTGGCCGGATCTGGACAAAATCCAGCCAGATCCGAATTTTTTGGCCAGCCCGGATAAGTTCGTCCGGGTCGGCCCTGTTTTTTATCAAAAAATGAAATTTTCTATTTTTTTATTTTTTAAGGTTTTTTGTGCAAAAAAATGCCCAAAAACCATAAACATGATATAATATTAACATTTTATATTATTTTATTAATATTTTTCATCATATTTGTCAATTTTGCATAATTTAAAACTATGTTCACATAAATATTTGTATATATTCCGGATTGGATTTTTCCGAACTTTTTCAAGAGTTCCGGATTTCAGATTTTTTTGCCCTCCCGAACGGATCTAGATTTATGAACTTGGTAACTATGATTGGCATACACTGGCACCTATAGGTGCTGTTTCTAGTTTAATTACAACTGGAGAACTATGCATTACTTACATGTTGCACTAGATGTACTTATAAATGCCCGTAGTCTGGACTCTAAGGTTTAATGGCTTGAGCGTAATTCTTGGATTTTAAAGGATAACTGTTAGGCATGGAAGGGTGTTTAATAAGAATCGAGATTCTGGTTTCAGAACTTATAAACGCCTTGGCTAGAAAGCTGTTGACCCTCAATTTTGGAGAAGGAGAGACAAAGGCAAACTAAAATTGGCTACGTGTGGACTGATGTGAGTGAGACACTCTCATCCATACTTGGTTATCTTGCAATGAAAAGAAGAGGATACTTGATGCGCAAGCTAGTTGCAGTGCAAACGATGAATTATGCTTGATGTGCACGACTAAAGCAACACACTTTAAAGGATAAGTGATAGACTGGAACGAAACACAAGCTACGATCCAAAGGAAGAGAGGACTCTACATGTGTTGAGCACCAAAGCAAGGATCTTGTGGATGTGGTGGGTTCAAGCTTAGGCAAAAGGATATTTCAAAGATATGCACCTACAACTGACATATCAAGAGCATATTCTGGGAATATGTGTGGACAATTGATAAAACATTTGGTTGGAAAGAAGATGAGTTCGCAACGGGCCCAAGGAAACCTATTAATAGGGACCTTGGCCTCTCATTTGTGGGATCTTTCCGTACTGGTTGGATTACACGTTTTCCCAGAGAAGAGTCATAACAAAAAATCAGAGTAGGGTTTGGAGGAACATAATATGATATGAAGGTTATATGATATTGTATGTTGATGAGCATTGTTGTAATGGTGAATGATGAATCTATACATAGGAGATGTACATTGTATGTAATACCATAAATAGATATGATGAACATTGTTTGAAATGACTTTGCATTATGTGTGATAGTTGATAGTGTTTGTATTTTTACTTGCACATTTGTTTTAGCTTCACTTTTATCTCTATATCAATGGGGGTTTTGGTGTTCTCTTGTTGCGCCTTGGATGAGTGCTTAGGTCTTTGGGCTTAGGTAATACGTTGGTGTTTGAAAAAAAAAGGAGATTCTCCCTCTTAATTTTGGGCGCTACACTTGGGGGTTGGGTATAAAAGGAAAAAAAATGTTCATTTGAAGGGATTATACTTTTTTGTGATATTGAATTGATGATCAAGTATGTCAAGCTTGTTCATAGTGACTTGAGGATGAAAACCTTTAAGTGCACCAAGGGTTTGGGGATGAAAACCTTCATTCCTTCATTGAGGGCAACTCTATTCAAGGGCCGTAATTGTGCTTCAGATTTGCATGGTTATATGCAATTGGTTTTACAAAGGTATTTTGGAACACCACCTTGTTAGGATCTTCCCACTCCGAGCCAAGAGCCACTTAGAAGTGGTTTCATCCCAACCCAGAATACAAGATTTAGAGTAAAAAATTTTAGAGTTAGAGGCCACACGATAGATGCTGAGTTTAGAGTTCAAGGCAACAAAGTTAACAATGGACAACAAAAGGATCAATGAGGTATCATCAACAAATTGAGTCTCAAACAAAATTTCAAAATTGGGTAAGGAAATGGGTTTGACTTGCTGGCCAAAAGAGGCTCTTAGAAGGTAACAAATAGCTTCAACAACCAACACAAACAAAGGAGCCAAACGACAACCTTGCCTATTAGACCTTTGCAAGAGGAAGGAATTCGATAGTTTCCCATTCATTTCCATCTGCGCAAAAGCATCTCTAAATAGGGTCATGATCATTCTAACAATCCTTTCTTGAAAACATACAGAGTTCCACTTGGCTTCAATGAAGCCCCTCTAAATTCTATCATAAGCTTTTTCAAAATCAATCAGAGGCATACAAACCTTTTGATTAGTGGTTTGGGCCTAGGGCATTATTTCCCAGAAAGTTATCAAAATTTCAAGAATATATCTCCCACAAAGGTAGTTTGGGTTTCAAAGAGAAGGAATGACAGAAGTTTATTGAGTTTGTTAACAAGAATTTTGGCAAAAAAACTATAGGAAACATTTAACAGGGTAATAGGCCTCCAATTCTTAATTTGGTACTTGTCACCATCTTTGGGAATGAGATTAATCACTCTATTGATATTAGGACCTAGGGTGCCCACTTCAACTTCTTGATACACCTTCAACAACTCAGAGACAATCCAATCTATATTTATGTAATGTCTCCAAATGGGACGATTTAACCAAAAAAGGGTTTTCCCCAAAATCCACAAACTTTGAAATTCTGAAATTAAAAATCAGCAAACTCTAACTGTTGCAATTGCTCCTCTAAACTGAAAATTTACTCCAATTCACCTTGAAATAAATACCAAATAAATACCTTGTGAATTTGGCCACTAATGGCTCTTGTTGCAATGAAGAAAGACCTTGAAATGGATGTTTATACCCTCCAAACCCTAGCGCCACACTAGTTGAATTGAAGTCCTTTCCCACTCTAATCCCTGCTCAAGCTTAGTCCAAACCAATCGCCAAAGCTCAGAAAATTACTGCAATAATTAATTCGAACAAAACCCTTGCAAATTTGCCCTCAACAAATACTATTTTCTACGAACCGCTGAAAACTTCAAAAATTCATAACACCCTCAATATTTGGAATTATGATGCAAACAAGAGCTCAAACTGATCATAAAATTAATGACTATCAAATAAAACTAACTTTGAAATTTGCTTTCCATGGGAAGGTCACCAAAAATTGCTCCAAAATTTTGAAAATCCCAGTTTCATGTCAACAATAATTAAATAATAATCTGAAAATTATTATTTGCTTTTCTATCAATTTAGGCCTTCAAATCTTTTCAAAAAACCCCAAGCTAATGTGCAAAAAATTAACAATTAATTTCAGAATATTAATTTGCATAAATAGACCCCAAAGGGGCCTCCAAACCCTCAATCAAGCCTCCCAAAATAGTTTGCTCCACTTGTAAAAGTAGTGCAAATATTAATCATAAATAATATACAAGAAAATAGCCTCAAAAACTTCACCAAAACCTCACAAGAGCTCCTCATTGCAATTGCTTTACTCTAGGGCAAGTAACAAGATCTTTTTAGCAAAGGTGGTGTCAAAAGACACATTTTTAAAAATGATCAACATCAAAACAACGAATACCTATTGGGCATGCATCCCAATAGTTTCTTCAATCATGAAGAACAATTATCAAATTTCAACATATCTGTAATTGTGATCTTCACCTTGTATTTGTACCTTCCAAAAGGGGCAAACCACCTTGGGAAGGTAAAATACCTCATAAGCCTCACTTGCCATTTTTAGAATATTTTTTCCTTTCTTTATTTTAGCTCCCAAGCTGATATTCCTTTTAATTTCACTTTAAGCCTTTTTAAAATTAAAGAACTTGCCTTAATAAATTTAGTAATTAAAATTACTCTTTGGCAATTTAAATAATTTAGTCTTTAAATAATTAATTAAATTGCTCTAATAATTAAAGTGATAAAAAACACTTTTCAAGCAATTTATTAATTATAAAGCCCTTTAGAATAATCATTAAAATTATATTAATTTTTCAAATGGTTAAAACCACTTTTTTGGTAATTTGAATAATTATCCAAGATAGTTCTATTTTAATAATCAATTAATTGCCTTATATTTTCGAATGATTAAAATTATTATTTGGGCAATTTTATCAATTATTAAAATTATATGAAAAGGGGACATCACAGTCCTTGCTTCCCAAATTTGCTTGCCTTCAAGCAAATGCAAAGCTTATATGCCCAATTACCATGTCAAAATGGTAAAACCTATTGTAGTGCTCAAAAAGCTTTGCTCCTGTACCTATTAAGTGCAATAACTTTTGTCAAAAAGCATAGTGTGACATATCCCAAATGGATAATGAATGCCATTCCACTTTGCCAACACGTCCCACAATGCAAACCCCACTTGTATATGTTTCCCAAGGGGAAAGAATATCCAAATCGATCTTGAACTTATAATCCTTGTATTTTGGGGAGTGCCCCAATGTGTCCCAAATCATAGGAAAGCCATCCAATGGCTCACTGCACTTGTATGCCACTATCTCACTCAAAATCGAGTGGGCTATGAAGGGGTATCCAATCCTGTTGCCCCAACTATGTCCTCCAAAAAGTATCCAGCTCCATACTCCAATCCTCAACATAATTTCCCAAAGATGCAATGTAAGAAAAAGAACCATACCTTGGAAGCAACTTACCCTTCCATGAAGCCTACTAGAATAGGTCGCTCCCATGCAAAAATTATGATCGACCCAAAGCTGCCCCTCCTTGTGAATGTTGGGTGGGAAAGTGATCTCAAAGACAACCCAAACATTCCAAAAATACCATGTAGAAAATTGTTTTATTTGTACCTTAAAATCAGAAATGTACTTGGAAAGAGGCTGTAAAAGTAAACACAAACCTTATTTTTCCTCATGCCATAGCAATTATCTGTATGGTGCAATAAAATCAGTCAACAAATGCTCTTCAAAGGACTGTATACAAGTCTTTTCCCCACCTATTTCATCCTTATTAAGTGCCTGGAAATTCTCTTTTGACGCAGAATTTTTGGAGGTAAGATTTTCATGTATTCCAACCAACTTTTCAATATTTGACGACAACTGTAAGCAATAGAAAAAATGAGACTTTCCATACCTATGAAGGGGCTGTAGTATGCTCTCTTTTTTCTTCTCTTTGTTCTCAATCAGTGGTTGACAATGTTCCCCATACTCAAAAATTTCTGAGGCAACAAATTCGGACCTTATCCGCAAAATTTCAGAACTTTTACATGGCTGTTCCATGCCAAAAGAGTTGCCTTCTATGTAAAATTTGAGCCACGAATGTAGCAAAACAACCTCAAAATTTTTTGACAAGAAGAGAAATCAAAATTTGCTCAAAAACATACCTTCCATCCAGCTGTGCACCACTTGGGCTTTTGCCCCATCCAAAGAAATCTCATGCCCCTTGAAGCCAAGCTTCCTATCCAAGTCTCCAAAATATAAATGACAAAAATCAGCTTTGTTCATGCTTACCACGGAATTTGTAGGGGATCCCCTCACAAGCTGGTCATGATGCCTCATGGTGCTTCTTGCTCTACCTTCAAACCTCTCTTTCCCTTTTCTCATGCTCACACAACCATTACCAAGCTGACATTCCTTTTAATCACTTTAGGCCTTTTTGAATTAATTAAATAACTTGCCTTAATAAATTTAGTAATTAAAATTATTTTTTGGAAAATTAAATAATTAAGTCCTTAAATAATTAATTAAATTGCTCTATAATTAAAGTGATAAAAATCACTTTTCAAGCAATTTATTAATTATAAAGCCCCTTAGAATAATCATTAAAATTACCTTAATTTTCCAAATAGTTAAAACCATTTTTCCGGTAATTCGAATAATTATCCAAGATAGTTCTATTTTAATAATTAATTAATTGCCTTGTATTTTCGAATGATTAAAATCACTATTCGGATAATTTTATTAATTATTAAAATTATATGAAAAGGGGACATCACAATTTAGCTTATAAAGTTCCACTGGTAGACCATCAAAACCCGAAGCTTTCTCATCCTTCATAGATCTAATCACATTTAATTTTATCTAGACAAATGCAAGCGCTGAAGGAGGAAGCTTGAAGTGCACCTAGCTTTCTAGGAACCACCTGACTGCAAATATCTCTACACTTAAGAATCTCCTCATTGACCCCTTCCAAGGAGAAGAGAGATTGATAGAAGCCAAAAAAGGCTTTCCTAATCTCCTTGGAGTCGGAGGAAATTTTGCCATCACAATCAACAAAATTGATCTTGTCCTCCTTAGTTTGCTTGCCTTTGAGGATTTTAAATAAATACTTGGAACCTCTATCCCCATTTTTCATCCAAGTAGCTCTAGATCTTATTCTAGCACCTTGGGCCACATAAGTTAGAAAGGCCCTCACCTTATTTTTGAGTCTAATAGCTCTTTCTAGCAACAAATGATCCCCGAGCTGCTTTTGCAACACATCTTCAACTTTGATGAGATCTTCTTGAGCTCTCCTAAACACTTTCTTCCTATGATAAGCTTTTGTTCTACCATAAGCTCTTAGAATTTTGACAATAGAATCAAGGGAGTTTTGCCAATTCGAGATTGTAGAACTAGATTGACCACAACGCTTAGATATTTTCCACAATAGATCAATTCCATCTTTACAATCTTGATCTTGCAAGTGAAAAACATTGAGTTTGACTAGGCCTTTAAATTTATTATCTCTCAGCAAGGCGACCAAGGCAAAGTTGTCATGATCTCAATAGGGTGGTTATAAGAAAGATTGTTTGGCAGCACAAAAATGTGATTTCCTTCAAGAGGAGATTGAATCTGAAAGTCCTCTCTACTAACAAGGAACTTATCAAGTCGAGAATAGATTCTATCCCTCCCTTTCTAATTGTTGCACCAAATAAATCAAATGCATTTACTATCTTGTTTAGATCCCCACAAAAGATCAATGATACCCAAGGATCTTTTCATTTTACACCAGTAAAACAATTCATCACATTTTTAATAAAAAGAAGAGCCACCTAATTTAACTTATCTATCTTCTATCATGTTAAAATCACCTACAAAAATCCAAGGAGCTTTTTTAAGGGAAGAAGCACCCCAATTCCAAAGATAGGACCACTGTTTGTAGTCATTGGATCCATAAACAAAGGCCAGACAAAAAACATCATTCTCCTAAGAATGACCCAAATAAACCTATTACAAGGAGAGACACTAGACTCAACCACACAATCAGTCCAAGAGGGTTTTAACAAGATCATCCTCCACAACATCTTTATCCCTAGATCTACAAACTCACTTCTCCTCCCACAACACAACAAGCTTTGCCTCGTGATCAACCTGATTGATCCATTCATGGTCCTCCTCTGTAAACAAAGGGCTGTCATCCTCTGTGATCTACTCTGATTGTGGATCATACTCCTCTAGCTCAACGGGGGATAAATCTTCCTCATTCCTTACAATTTTCTTGTGGCGGAGGCATAGGTTGTAATGCACAAATACAAGGTCGTTCAACCTTTGCATTGACAACCTACTGCTCTTTTTGTAGTGTATGTACTCAAACACAATGCAATTGTGCTCACACCCTTAAGCACTACATGGTTGGCTTAGCACTTGAATAACAATACTTTGAAGATTCAATACCTTAGCGGCAAAATTTTCCCACCTTGCATCTATAAGGATAAAGATTAAAATGTTTTAGACTTCAATTCCAAAAACATGAAAAACAATAAAAAAATAGAAAATATTAATCATTAAACTCAAAGTTTACTTAGCTTAATAGTTGTCATAGTCGCCTAGTAAATATCTCAAGAAAAGAAATTACCTAATGCTTGTTTGTAGATTTCAATCTCGGATATGATCTTTGCCCTCATCTACACATTTGTCTCCATGGCCTATGACTGTGTAGAGGTCATTCATGACCTCTTCCTCGGCCTTAATGCTCTCAAGGAATTGGAACATTGGGTTCAAAAAGTATGCACAAGTATGAAGTGGCCTATGGAGTTGTCTTATCCACCCTTGATCAATGATATCCCAAATGGGCTGGTACTTGTCTCCACCATACCATAGACAATTTTTATTTGCTCTTTGGCTTGGTCCATGCCCTCATAGATATAGTCCATTGTTATATTTTCTCCATCAACCACACGGAGGAGATAGACCAATGGCTCCGTGACTTGTTACAAATAAAAAAAAATGTAATTTAGAGTCCCGACTCTAAGTAGTAAATAAAATAACATTTTAAAACAAAGAAAATGAAAATTCAAGATACTTAAAATTACTTGCATTTACAATCTCCCTTGTCATCATACAAAGTGGGAAACATTGAATACCCATTCTACAACATCAATCTCGACAGTGGTATTTTTTTGATTGGTAATCGAGGGTTGATGGGTCCCTCACCCTTCCATTAAAAAAGGTTCATTACATCAAACTTTGTCTTATCGGATGAACATCCATGATAATACGCAAAAAAGGGACTAAGCCACTATATGATCATTACAAAAAGATGGAGCGTACCCCAAGTCACTACCAAGCCTACTTAGGCTAAAAGCCTAACTATACCACAATATATACAATGCTTAATTGTAAAAATCTATAGCAAGACTACATAACACACGAGTCAACGCTAAATCTAAACACGGGACCACAAGTATTCCGCTGTATCCCCACGTAGGACTGCATCCATGCTCGAGTCCATAGCCAAGTCAACAACCTTTTCAACTTCCTTAACCATGTCATCATCCAAGTCAATAAAATCCAAGCCTATTGGTCAGGGTCTGCAGCCACCTTTGCCACTTTGACCACACTGCAGCCACAACCTAGAGCACCTATGTCACTGCCAAGAGCACCACTGCCATTGCCACCTCCAAGAGCACACTAGCCATCACCAAGAGAGCCACTGCTTCCAAACCAATTCGACAAAGACCCAAAGACCCCAAACTCAGGTTTACCAGCCATGCGGGAGGTGGAAAGCATCTTTCTAGAAGACCTTGCCAGCTCCTCTTCCAAAGAGCAAGTAACTGAGATCATGATGCCACCTGCATATTTGTCCCAGCCAAGGCCATAGGGAAGCCTTTGAAAGTAGCCACCCATTAAATTCCTTCTACCACCAATCCTATTACACCTTTCGGTTCGCTTGTATCCACCATCAACACACTCTGCCCCTTCTATTGCATTCAAAGCTTCTTTGCATTGACGCCTCGGGGAAGGCCTCTTTTAGACTTCACCTTCAAGGGTGTCGAAAACTTAGACTGCTGTCCAGCCAAGCCCTCTGACTTACACATTCTCAATAGATAGTTAATGGTCCCAACGGCATTTTCCAACCAAGAGTTGTTGAAGAGATTAGCAAGACTAGGAATAGGTTCTATTAGTAGGTCCAAATTGAGAGAGAGAAGCTGCCACCATCAACACGCTCTGCCCATTCTGCCGCATTCAAAGCCTCTTTGCTTCGACGCCTCGAGGAAGGCCTCTTTTAGACTTCACCTTCAGGAGTGTCAAAAATTCAGACCGTTGTTTTGCCAAGCCCTTTGACCCACACATTCTCAATAGATAGTTAGTGGTCCCAATGGCATTTTCCAACCAAGAGTTGTCAAAGAGATTAGCGAGACTAGGAATAGGGGCTTTTAGTCGGTCCAAATTGAGGGGAGAGAAGCTTCTACCCTAAGAGGAATTTCTTGATTGAATGAACCCTTGAAGTTGTTCAACAAAGGAGAAGAGACAGACAAACCTGGATTCCAATTCTCTGAAGGCTTTAAGAGAAACTTGGCTCATTGTTTCCTGTCTAGAGAAAGGGAGCCCACACAAATTTTCAAGCACCACCTTGTTTAGAATTATGTCTAAATCCCCTTTGAAAGTTGGATGCACATAAGAGACTACCATCTGTCGAGACAGTTCTTTTTCTCTCGAAACTTTTAGAAGATTGAAAACAAAGGTCAAGATAGTTTTTTTTCTTTCAGAACTTTTAGAAGATTGAAAACAAAGGTCGAGACAACTTCTAACCTCATTTGAACACACCCATGGCCGAGTATCTTCCAAATGGCTCTTTCTATTGGGCTGGTAGGGATCCAAAATATCTTCTTTAACCTGTTCACAGAGACCTCCATGTGAAAAGCCGTCTCCCTTTCCTTTGAAAAGAGAAAAAATCAATCTTGAAGGCTACATTCGCATTAAACCCTTCCATCCTTTCTCAATTCACATATTAGGTTACAATTTTCCTCAACAAAAGGCACGAGATTCATTGATCATTCATCAGATGAGCGTGATAAAAGATGAACTGGATAGGAACTGCGAGAGACTAGAACAAGCAATAATAATGATGTGACAATGGAAATGACATTCCATTACTCCCCAAGATGAATTCCCATGAAGCAATGATTCACCGCTGACTGAATTTAGCAATCCAATCTTGGAAATGATTAACCTCAAGCAAATGCCAATGAAGGGGAAAAATCAAAAGCCAAAGAGGGAAAGGGGACGTCAAATGCACTCCAAGGTGAGGTGATCAAAGGTCATCATCTAAATTGCTAGTCCAAAACCTCTTCCAATCCAACCTATCTGGATACTTGATTATCGATCACAAGTTCTTCTCTTTGGTCAATGCCTTGGTTGGCCAAGAAATATGTAGACAAGTTGGCTTCCCTGAAACAATGCATCGCTGTCTAGTCCGAGAAGCCAACCAAAAGTTGCCAAGCTCGACCAAGAATGTTCTTTATGTTGTTTGATTGTGATCTCTTGTTGTGAAGAGCCTGCGTCAAGACCATGGAGTCACCTTCAATCTGGTTTTGTTCAATGCCGCAGATGGCAACAAGCTAGAGACCCAAAACTAGAGCTTGGGCTTCTACTTCATTGTTAGTTCTATCGGCCTAAGATTTAGAAGCAACTCGAATCAAAGAGCCCGCACAGTCCCTAATGATGCAAACAACTCCCGAGGCCTTGGGATTGCCACGAGCCGCCCCATTGGAATTTAATTCAAAAAACCCTAGTGGAGGGGGTATCCATTGCATGTAATCTTCCCTTCTTCGCGAAGAACAAACGCTTGATCCTTTAATGGGGCATCTCGACAGTGATATTTGAGTATGAAGACTCGCTCCATTTCTCAATAACAGACATTTGCTTCAACGCAGCTTTTGCTTGTAGGAAAGATTGCAAGATGATGGAGGTTTTAATACGGGCTATACTAGGTTGGTCAGCTTCTTGTTCTCCGTCAACTATCTTATTCAGGAGAGAACCTTAGCATGTTTGTAGATGTACTTGAAAATATTACAACTATGCTTCACAATTGGCTTGACCCCCTGCATTTTCCCAATATCTTCTGATATCAAATCAATGCAATGGGTTGAGCAGGGAGTTCAAAAGATTGAGGGGTGCCTTTGCGTAAGTAGTCCACTTACAAGAACATAATTTGGTGCGTTATCGATGACTACTTGCACCACATTTTCATCACTTACCTCTGCAACAACTTTTTCAAAAATGCCACATAAGTAATCAACATATTTTATCTTCCTTGAGACATCAATTGACTTGAAGAAGACAGTCCCACTTGAAGAGGAAACCAAGAAGTTTAGTCGTGTTCTATTTCTTTTATTTGTCCGTCCATTAGACATGATAGTGCAAACCCTTATTCCTTAAAATAACCCGCTCCTCATCAATGATTGATTTTACATCAGCCACCTTATCTCACAAAATTGGCCTTCTTAAATCATCAACAAAAGGGGATTTGAACCCCCGACCAGCAATGACGATAGCATCCATTAACGCATGCCAATAGACAACCTAAGATGCCAATAAATTTTTTTTAGATTTTAAAGATAAAAAATTCAGAATTAAAAAAATAGATTTTAGAATTAAATAAACATATTTTAGAATTACAATAATATTCTAAATTCATACAATGTCTTGATTCTTAAAGTAGAACAAAAGATAGAGTAGAAAAACATAATATTACTTGGCCAAATGAAAAGGTGCATCATAAAAGTACCAAAAGTCAACCACTGTGCTCCTCATGGCTGTGTTTTTGTTCCTATTCCAAATTGTGATTTCCAGCAATGGTTGGGAACCAAGAGCATCGTGTGGCACAAACCAACTTCTCAATTACGTTGTCTAGGGCCAATGCTACTAGAACTCGACCCAAGCATTGGACAAATGGAAGTGGCAACTATTTGTTGGTTTTTTTATCTGTTTCCTTCTTTTCATGAAAGGTCTCCAACTGAGATGTTATCTCCCTTACAACCTCAGGCTCTAGAACTGGACATCCTATAGTGTCACCTCTAGGTATGCAGGGAAGGTGATATTTTAGGCGATTAATGCTACCTTCAAAAAACCCAGCCCCACAATTTTTTGCAAAACATGTGCCCTTGTTTTTTTGGTCCTCCTGTCATTGTAAAACTGAAAAACTTACATTATACGAAAACAAAAACAACGGTAAGGATCGTAGGGATAACGTTTAACTTTGCAAATATTAAATATAGAACACAAAAAAACAAAGAATAAAAAAACAATGGTAACAATGGTTTGTAATACACGAAAACATAGAAAAAAATAAAAAGTAAAAGACCTAGGGTTTTAATCTTTTTTTTGTTTATTTTATATTTTAAATGAAGAAGAGGAAAAATGCTGAAGAAATGAGAGAAAGATGAGAGAAGTGTTCATGTTATTTACCTCTTGTATTTTTAGTCTTGTAGCTGCTTGAAGCCTTGAAAAATGTTAAAAAATAGCCAACCCTTGAATCAGCTCCACCAATGTGCACACTTTTTGCGAATCAGCTGTTATCCAAGTTGAATCCAACTTTTGCACACTGACAATGAGTGCATTTGAAGCAAAAACAAATAAACGCAATGATATATCACAATGGTATGTGAGAGTGAGGAATGTGAAATATGGAATGGGCTCATGAAAATAAGGTTTGAATGAGTGTTTGAGTGTGTTAGAGTAGCTTTTAGGTTTAGGTTTGTGTCTTCTATTGCGTTTTTTTGCATTTTTTAATTTTTTTTGAAAAATTCAGACTTGTTGAGTCTAGGCATGGGACTCCTATGTCTGGCGAGACTTGCTATTGGACTCGGTGAATCTTTAAAAAACTCTGGCGAGTCCTTGACAAGTATGACTTGGATTCGAATCGGCAAGTCCTTGCCAGGACTCGCCGAGTCTCATAACTATGTTCCAAATGAATTTGAGAACCCACTCAAGCTTAAACCCATCCAACTTAACCTCTTGTAACAATAGAAAATTAAGGTTATCTCTAGACCTTCTAAACATGTGCACGACGACTATCGTATTAGGGACTTAAAGCCCTCTAACATTCTTGCTGGAAATAATCTTATAATAAAAAGTAAAGAAATAGAGAAGGAAAGCACAGGGTGTATATAATTGATTAACAAAGTCATGTATCTTCATATTTATACTTTTCTTAGGGCCCTTTTTATCCAAACTAGGAGAATCAGGTTTTATTGCATGGGTCTATCCAGCCATCTACCTCAACTTGGGAGCTAACAACTTTCTCATCACAAATCATTGGACAAGACCCCACAACTTCAGGGGGCTTATCCACACTCACCCCCACTTTTTGCCTCTTATTGGAAGTAATAATAGTCTTTCTTCATATGTTTAACAACAATGGTCGAGCTTACAACTTCAACTAGGGAAACCTGAGGGGGGTCAGCCACTAGCTCTACCCCACTGGATTTATCTAACTTTTTTTTAAAGGTCAAAATCTTTTCCTTAATTTGGGGTAAGGCATCAAAAGGATCCATAACTTGTTGAAGTTGTCAAACTTGTTCAAATAAATTAAGAGATGCCTAGCAACTCTCTTTCAAGACAATTGAGTCAAAGTGAACCATTTCAATATATTTTTCATTATCAACAACATTTAGAGAAACAAAAATATCACCACAGTTTGAATCAATACCTAAATTCCCATGTTCCTCTTTACTATGAAGTTCATTAACAATTTCATGAGGGGTATCCGCCTCACTTGGCTCAACAAAGGCAGGAGGAGCTCTATTTTTCACTGCTTTCAAATTAGGGAAATCTTTTCGAAGGTGACCATATTTCACACAAAACAAACAACCAATCCCTCCTAAACCAACAATATTGCATGTAACCGCCTTATTATTTAGCTTGAATGAGATGACATCTCGGAAATGCTCTGCATGTTTTAAGGATATTAAAACCTTAATGTTCATATGGGGTAGGGTAACTCTTTGATTCTCAACCCTAAGCATTTTGCCTAAAGGTTTGAGGGCTCGAGAGATGACAAAGCATGGTTGCGGAGGAAAATCACAAACTTCAATCCATCTGGGTTCAACAACAAATTTAACTTGAGACACATCAACATCTGGTTCCCAATTTAGGGATTTAAACAAGGATTTTCCAACACTCCAAAATCCCTTTCCAACAACTCTTGTGGCCACATTAGGGTTTGTAAAAAAACATCAAGAAAACACCTTTTTAAACCATTCTGATGAAAGTCACTTCAAGCCCTAGTTCCCCCTAGATATTCCTAACCCAATCACCAATGATTTTTCTAGAAGGCAGGTTATCATTTGTAGCAACAAAAAAAAATCCAATATTTTTAAGTCTCAATTCTTCACTAGAGATTACCTTCAACATTGAGTCAATGGGAGAGAGGGAAAGAATACACCTTCCTCCTTTCCCCCCTACGTCCTCAAATGTCCAACTGTTTTGTATACGTTGTGTCTGAAATTTATAACGGTTCTACATTCTTGGCTGCATCTTTGCAGGAGCTTCTTCCATTTCCATTCTTGTCAATGATCGCCTTAACCACTTTCTTAGATTCTTCATGTGGACCACAAAGATGGGGGCTCAACGCTTCTCCTTGCGAAGCCAACAGATCCCCACTCTTATTTAATTTATCTGCTTCACCGCCCAAAGCCTTTCCCATGCTTCACACAGGCGGCTTTATAAGAGGCCTTCATTAACGAAATCCCTTTTTTTTAACCCAAGTTTTTAAAAAGATTAAAAAAAAAGAAAAAGGCCTCCCCCAACTAGGCACAACAACATAATCACCACAAAAGGGTCAACCTAGGTCATGGAAAATGAGAAAACCAACGAGCAAAAAGACACTCAAAAACCAACAAGATCAAAACCAGCAAGACCAACCCAAGGGTAAATGACACAATCTGAGCTAGTAGCAACACACGAGAGAAGCTTAGAGTGTCACCAATGGAGAGTGTCTCTTCATCTCCCCACAACCAGGTGGGAGATCCAAACTTCTCTCGATATAATCCCCAATATGTTTTGGATAGACTTGAAACAATCCAAAATCTAAGATTCAAGAATAAAAGCATCCTTAATGTGGTTTTTATATTCAACAATTTCATCTCATTATCGAGTAAAAACATATATGTTCTGGTTATGGTGCATTTTCAACTGCGTTCAAGTCTTCATAGTGTAGGAACCCCACTCCGACGGGGGCTACCACTTCCACGCACCACTGTTCTGATGCTAGTAAAAACACTCTGACGAATTCGCCAAGCTTTCCCCGAATTCAAGGGAACCCTATATATCTATATCCTTCGTTTTCTTCCATCGAACTTGGTTCTCTGCTGTTTAATACGTACGCAAATCCTTGCCCTCTGGTCTATTTTAGTTTAGTTTATTTATTGACCGGGACCGGGATCGGGTCGGTTAGATCAATGGTTTCGAACGATTGGCGATTCATGCCAAACATTTGTCCCAACAGGGGAGGAGTGCCCCCACAGTATATAGTTATATTTTTTTTTTTGGCAGTCTAGAGTTGAGTTTAGATATTATCTATGGGGAAGGAGATCTCAACATATCAATAAACTCTATAAGAAATCATCTTTTTTACTTGATAATGATATAGAGAAATATCTCAACACCAAAGTTACTAAATATGAAGATTGGAAGTCACTTTATTCGTTAGATCGATACTTTTGGCTGATTCTCAGCACTTTACAACTACCTACAGTGGTGAACCAATCTCATTTAATGGATAATATCTAAAAGATGGTTTGCGGTATGAATTAAATTAGCAGCGTGTTTTAGTGGGTTTAGCTGTAATACCCCTAACTGGGTAATTTGTTAACTCTAAAGTTCCCTGTGATTCCTTTTCAACACTGAATATCAAACAAATACGAAACATCCCACATGCAATATCAGTATTGAAAACCTAATTGAACTTTCACTGAAACCCTTATTGTAATGAGATGAAAGCGTCCAAAATTATGATAATGAAGCAATCTAAACTATAATAGAATGCTGTAATGAAATCCTTACATTTATTTTGCATCACAAGGCCAAAAGACAAAACTCTTACTTGAATTAACCTCCGTAAAATAATTACATGCAACAATGAGCAACAAATGAAGCTTGAAGTAAGGTTATAGCTCGAAGTAAAGACAACAACAACCACTTTGATTTGCACAAATTAGATTCAGTCGATCACATAAACCCCATTGCAATAACCCCAGCTGTACATGAAACCCCAACGCAGCAGTCTAGGGCTGTTTTTTGTTTGGTATGGCAATAGCAACCTCCAAAGCAATGAATGACAGTTCTAGATGAAGTATAACAACTTTCCAAGGATGCACAACAATGATTAAAATACTCCAAATCCTAAAAATAAATTGAAAATTAATAATTTTCAATCACACTGAAACTGAAATTTGATCCTGATTTGCAAGCACAATTATGATTCCTGGATGGAATCACTTCAATGGGTTAGAGGGTTTTTGTCTTCAAACCGCAATCCGAATAGTGAAGGTTTTCGTCCTCACAATTCGTTCCAACTATAAGGGTTTTTGTCCTTATGTTGAAAACCAATGAACTGGAAGGCTCAATCAATTGAGAAATATTGATAATAAAAATTCAATGATTTATAATGAGGACTCAATATATAGACTCAATTGTCACTTTTAGGGTTAGGGTTATACTTCTAGGTTTAGGGTTTTATTTTTTTACTTTTTCACTTTACTCTTTTCGTTTATTTTCACTTTTTCCTTTTCTCACCTTTTTATTTTATTTTTAATAATAATAAAGTAATATTAAGTTACTTTTTTTTAAAAATAAAATAAAAAGTAAGTCACTTAGACAACTTAAAATATTGACTTTATTATGTTTTACTTTATTTGAAAAAGGGGACATGACAGTCCGCCCTTCCCAAAGATTGTTTGTCTTCAAGCAATGCTTGAACCTTCCTACAAATACTAGGATCCCAAACCAATCTTGGGAGTTCGCTAGTCCCTCTGCCCAATTTCATTGATTCCTTAGCAACAACCTTTAATCGCTTTTCAAGTCTCAAACTCCAAGTGAGTTCTTCACATTTTACTTGCCCCAAGTCTTCCCTTGTACTGCACATTCAATCTTTTTGTCTATTGGTATCACTCAAGTATTGGCTGTCTAAAATTTTGCCATTGTTTGTAGGATGCACCACACTACCATCTAAATTTGATTTTTGTGAAGATGGTAGATGTGACTTGACAACCTCATTTTGGGAAGATATGAAAATCTGCTGTTGTTTGGAACCATCCTTGAGATTTGAATATATGCATTGAAAACCTGATTTCTCATCTATCTCTCTCATTAGGCTCAACTTTGCATCACTTGTTAGAGGCAAACCTGAAAGTTCCTCTATTATCTGTTGGCTCACACCACAATTAGTATGTAATTCTCTTGCAGCAATTGCAAAATTGCCCGCTTATCTTGTGGCAAAAATGCCATGCAAGGCCTGTAGCTCTGTAATTTCTGCACATCTTTCTGCAGCAAAGATCAAGCTTGACACAACTTCTTTGATGTCCTGTGGGCAGACCCTCTGCTTCCAAATGGAAGAGAGTTTGTTGAGAATGAAATCACAAAAGATTTGAATCATATCATATACAACTAGGACATTCTCCTTTGTTAATAGTAAATCATTTTCTCCTTGCTGAGCTGATCCATCGCTAGTCATGACTGATCCTTCTCTTGCGATATCATAGTTGTTTGGCAACTTCATATTATCAAGCCCCTCAACAAATTTTCCCCATCCACATTCAAATAATATGCTCTACGTGTAACGGGCTTACTTTTGTGAACTAGATTTGATTTAAATAGGTAAACTGTTTTCAAGCCAAAATCTTTCTCTGGTATCCCATTGCTTTCTTCCAGGAATGAAGCATTAGCATTCTCATGTACATAGTTTGTCTTGAAGTCATTTCTTACCTCTGTAAAAGAAGTATATGCTTGTCCATTTGTATATTTTGGATGAAAGAATTTGCTTTCCTCATCGAAAGCAATATCCAGATGCTTCTTTCCATATTTTGTGTAAGGATCTTTACATTGACCATCAAAAGTGTGCCTTGAGTTCTTATTTTACCAAGATCTATTTTAGGCCTATCTTGTGTCTTGATGAACTTTCCCTCTTTTTGAGCTAGTATTGAAAGAACGGTTATCAACCTTTGGTTTGACCCGCTGCTTAGTTGAAGTTCTTTCACAAACAACCAAAGATGTCACTCCATCTATCTGATTGATAGTGTGAGTAGCAAATTTCTGCACATTTCTCTTTGAACTGAAAATGGCTTTGGCTTCTCTTCTTGAGAAGTCTTTTCACGGTTATTTGAAATAACGGGAATCTCTGACACTGCTTGAAACAATAGGAATGACTCTCTTGTATATATGTTCTATTGTTTTCTTGAGAAATTTGCATCAACTCCATCATTCGGGTGACTCAGGAATTTGGGTTTTACCAAAAGATTCTTCTCACTTTTATTTTTATAGCTATCCTGCAAATCATCTTCATATGGCACGAACCTCATCTTTGGGAGATTGATGGGTGCTCCTTGAACAGGGACATATTTTTCAACTTCCTCTTGTATAGTGAATTCCTCCATGGACTACTTCTTGTCAATTTCTTGCAGCTTTGATTGTTCTTTCTACTTTACCTTGACACTTTTATTTTATTTGAATATTTCCAAGAATTATTCTAAGGTAAAGTCAGAGTTTTCTTCATATATGGGAAGCTTGCTTAGACGATTTTGAGTGATCCTTCTTCCTCTTCTGCTTGGCTCATGCCTCCTTTTTAAGTCGCAGAAATCTTGGAGGGTCATGTCAACTTGAATTTTCAGGCTTAGATTCTAATATTCTAACTCTTTTCTGTCAAGCTGTATTTTTATTGATGCCACTAAATTTGGAATGTTATTCTGATACTCTTCCAATTGCTTGTCCATTCTATCTCTTAACCTGTAGGCATGCAAGATCATATTGCTTTGATACCACTATAATATCCCTTTTTAGATAATTTATGAACTCTAAAATTTCCTGTGATTCTTTTTCAATACTGGATATCAAATAAATACTAAAACATCCCATATGCAATATTGATATTTAAAACCTAATTGAAACTTCACTGAAACCCTTATTTTAATGAGCTGAAAGTGTACAAAATTCTGATAATGAAGCAATCTAAACCATAATAAAACACTGTAATAAAATCCTTACATTTATTTTGCATCACATGGCCAAAAGACAAAACTCTTGAATAAACCTCTGTAAAATAATTACGTGCAACGAGCAACAAATGAAGCTTGAAATAAGCTTACAGTTGGAAGTAAAGGTCACAACAACCACTTTGATTTGCACAAATTAGACTAAGTGGGTCATATAAATCCCAATGCAATAACCCTAGCTAGACATGAAATCCCAACACAATAGTCTAGGGCCATTTTATGTCTGGTATGGAAGCAACATGCTCCAAAACAATGAATGGTAGTTCTCAGATGAGGTATGACAATTTTCCAAGAATGCACAACATTGATTAAAATACTCCAAACCCTCACAAAAATTGAAAATTGATAATAATCTTCAATCACACAAAAACTGGAATTTGATCCTGATTTGCAAGCACAATTATGATTCTTGGATGGAATTACCTCAATGGGTTAGAGGGTTTTCGTCCTCATACATAAATCCAAATGGTGAGGGTTTTCGTCCTCCATTCATTCCAACTATAAGGCTTTTCGTCCTTATGCTGAAAATCGATGAACTGAAAGGCTTAATCAATTGAGAAATATTGATAATAAAAATGAATGATTTACAATGAGGACTCTCAATATATAGACTCAATTGTCACTTTTAAAGTTAGGGTTATACTTTTAGGTTTAGGGTTTTACTTTTTACTTTTACCCTTTATTTTATTTTAATTTTCCCCCTTTTTTACCATTTTCTTTTATTTCTAATAATAATAAAGTAATATTAAGTTGTCTTTTTTTTTTAATAAAAAAAAAGTAATCCACTTAGACAACTTAAAATATTAACTTTATTATTTTTACTTTATTTGAAAAAGGAGACATGACATCAGCTCTTCTCTAGATCAATAAAGTTTATGTATAAATTATAATTATAGATATTAAATCAAAAAGTTTTTCTATAAATTATATTAACGCATTTAATTGCATAACAGAATATTTTGGAATATTAAGTGTAAGCACATCACAAAGGCTGTAAACCTGGCTAGGCTGCAGCCTTAATAGATAACTGATTTCACTGGATTTGCAATTCTTTTTTTCCTTAAGTAATTGGAATTCAGCTACAACCTTTAAATCTCAATAGGTAGCATGTTAAATTTTTAATTTTATTCTCAAATACTCTGGTGAATTGACAAGTTGGGTTACATTTCTGTGATCTTCCTTGTAGGACCTCCTTGGAATTTTTGCTGCATTGTTTCTGAAATTGCATTTTATATTTGATATTCCTCAAAAAGATGGAATTTTTTTATTTACATATTGCATCATGGTGGTGACATCCATTTTATGTACAAGGTGATCAGCATGCGGGAAGATGTTTATCGTGTTGTCAAAGCATTTGCAGCAAGAGGGGAATGGCTAGATCCAGAAGCTCAACGCTATGTCAACCACTTGGTATTCACTTGAATCTTGTTCAACAATCAGGATGGAAACTTTGTATCATTGTATTTTATTTTAATACTTATGATTCTCCACAAGGATTGGAATGGGTCTGTATTCTCATTATTATGTTCAGTGTAACTCTTTTGGTAAATTAGTCCTTATTATATTTAATATTGGTATGTATGCATTAGTTTTTTATTGACTACTATTCAATTTGTTAAATTTGACTCTGAAAGTTAATTTTGGTTTTGTTTGTCAATTCGGTATTGTCTATGCATAATTACGCTTCCTATATAGTAGGTTTAAACTGTTCAAATCTTATTAGTGTTTAATCCTTTAACACAGTTTGCTTACAAAATCCTGGTTTTTTAGATAGTCTACACATAATTTAGTTTCAAGATTTATGCCCAGTCATCGTGCAGAACTAAAAGTGCAAAAAGCAATAGTCTAAAAGGGTGTCATCCTCTAAACAGCGGTTTGGTACAGACCCTATTTTTTGTTGGCTTAAGATATTCTTTTACTCCATTAAAGAAGCTTCATCGTTATCTGAAGCCATCTCGAGTAATGATCTTTGTGCTAAGTATATTCTTTGGTGGTTCATGCAAATATGGGTTCAATCTATTCAATGCCTAGAGTATTGCAAATTAGATCTTCTTTTGCTTGGCTTTCCAAAGCTAGGATTTCAAAAAGTTTAGAAGCAGTTAGTTTCCTTATAGACATATGAATCATTATAAATTCTGAATGTGTGATTAGAGTTGCGAAAAACGTGCACCATCAAAAATTCTTTTGAATGCACTCTTATTTTGCATATCATTGTTAGCGTAAAACTTACAGGATGCTTCAAGTGGTGCCCTGCCGTTTTTTTAGCGTGACACTATATGCACCATCCCTTCTGGGATAAAATAAGCTTTTGTTTCCATACTGTTGTACTGTGACTCATGCTCAATTATCTAACAAGCTTCAGATTTCTATCTTTTTGACTCATCATAGGGACCAGATATCTATTTTAATAAGGTTACAAGGGACTAAGTTTTCTTGAACTGGAGAAATCACCTCTTCAACCAAGAGCAAAAGTTTCAGGCCTGCAACTAGTTGATTGTAGGTCTATAACAACAGTGCTGAATTTAATCATCTTAGAGTCATGTATGGATTAAATGACTTTCTCAAAGTCAAACAATTGAATTTAAATATTGGACAGCCTTAGTTCAATCCATAATTGGCACAAATTCTCTATCCCCAAGAGCAACGGAAGTTCTTCATATGATATTATTTCAAGGTATGGTCTAACACTATATTAGTCAGTAAATATTATCTTCGGCCGTGATTGTGGCCAAAACAGCCTGCTGTAATAATTGAAATGGCTAGCCAAACAGAACTGTGCAGGGTATTAACTTTTGGTTTTCTTCAGAATATGAATGCTGCAGGTTTATAATTGTAAAAAATGAATTTATAATCCTTGGTATAAAAACTAGCGTCAAATCTCATAAAACTTGTCCTGAAGTCAAGTCAAAATCATTTTATAGTTACTAACTTATTCCCTCTCGAGAACCTGTTTTGAGCAACCTGTTTTGACTTTTGCGCTTACACAGAAAGGAAAGAAGTGAAAACATATTGTGTGGGCTGCTTAATAAGCTGCTTCCCCAGGGTTTCATTGTTGAGATCACTGAACTTATGAGTATGGATAGTGTCTGGCTATATTTGTGATTATTCTGTTTTTTTCTTGGTTGATACCTACTAACTAGTGAACGTGAGTACACTGAATATTAGTTGCAGTACTCAGCAATGGATACATAATTGCAATATTCACGAATACGTGCCAGTTGTGCTATGTATATAATGTAACTTTGCTTTGGAATTTTCCAGTAATGCTCCTGATATCAGCAATAGAGACAACTCGTGGTGTTTATAAAGAATTATATAAGGCATACTTGAAAGTGATCTAGATTGAACAAAGGCACGGCCTGGCACCAAAACTCCTATATAAGATAGATTTATTGTTACCCAGGGATATAGTTGGATGCAACTACTGTATTGTCTGCAATTTCTTTTTTTCTGAATTTTGGGCTTGCTCTCTTTAGCTTGATATGAATCTAGATTACTTCTCCTGAGAAAATGTCACAATCATTTTTTTTTTGTAAACTTGGAACACTAATGAGAGAAGCATCGAATGTTTAGAGAACCTTTTTACTATGATATTGAGGGAGGCATTTATGAGAATTTTGCGGGCTGCTAGAGTGAGAGGCAAGGCCCTTCGATTCATTCAGTCACAGCATAAGGAGCTGTTTATGAGAAATTTGTGGGCTGCTGGAGTATGGGCAAGGCCCTTCGCTTCTTTCAGTCACAGCATAATACTTCAGCAGTTATGCAGGTACTATGCAGACGGAAGTCAACATTTGCTTCATCCTTATTCACAATGCAGGGCAGAGATCTTGAGCCTTCAAGAAATATAATAATCTAAATCCGTGTTGCACGAAATGCCCCGTCCTCCCCTGCCCGTTCCCTGTCCGGAAACATTTCCGCCCCGGAAATGCTGGGGAAATGTACTGGAAATGCCGGGAAACGTCTGGAATGTTTCCAGGAAACGTCTGAGCATTTCCGGGCATTTCCCGGCTTTTCAAGGGATTCCAGCAACAAAAAATTAAAAACAAAAGATGAACCAGACAATATATAAATAAAATAAACATTCAAGTATAAGGTATATTTTATTTATATACTTTCAGGTTTGAGAGTGGTTTCGGACCTCTAGGAGCTATAATGCAAATTCTAGGTTATGGAGGATTCTATCATATTTCAGACTTAGTCAGATTTCAAGGTTCTAGGGTTTTAGGCTTAGCCATATTTCAGGGTTTCAAGCTTTCAAGGAGACATCATAGGAGTTATGAAGACTGCATGAAGGGATGTATGTATGATAGAATAGTATGAGAACATCTCTCGCAAAGTGCCACAAGCCGATCCCACCCCATTCCCTGTGCACCCCTTAAGGCATGCACTGAGAGATTTATTGCACCGGTGAGCCCCTGCGAGAGAAAGCATCAGTAAATGATAAAGTTGAAAAATAGCAGGAGTGGCATTCATGATTTTGAGGGCAATCTAGATCGTTTATTCTAGATTTGAATGTATTTGCAATGTCTACTTTGAACTTTTGAAGCAATTCTTTTTTCAAGTGTTTTACTAAAAAAATATGCATTTTTATATATATATATAATTAAAAAATAAAAATAAAAAAATAAAAGTAAAAATGTATGGCCGTTTCCATGGCAGTTCCAAATCAAGGTTTTTGAAAAATGGCATTTCTGCATTTCCGAAACATTTCCATTTCCGCACCCGTATCTGTTTCCAAACAACATACATCTAAAGCAATGGACTGTTGACTTGGTAACAATCCCCCTTGTGTAGTGGGCGAGAGATGGACATGGGTATATAGACCTACAAAATGGCTTCAAGAGCATGTTCCTTCAGCACAATGGGAAATCGGCTGGGTTTAAGAAAAATAGTGGGAGAGATGGGACAAGGCTCTTCACTTCATTCAGTCATAGCATGATACTTCAGCAGTTATGCAGCTACCATCCAGAGAGAAGTCAAACATTTGTCCTGTCCTTGTTCACAATGTAGGGCATATATTTCAAGCCTTAAAGAAATATAATAATCTGAAGACATGGACTGTTGAGTTGGTTAACAATACCCCATATATAGTGGGCAAAACATGGACATGGGTACATAGACCTATGAATTTGCTTCAAAATTGTGCTCCTTCAGCACAACAGGAAATCCGCTGGTTTAATCTAAAAGGTGGGAGAGGTGGGACAATAAATTTTCTTCTTAAATTGTTTTCAAATTATACTAAGAATTCAAGCTGTAGGAACATATGGATTTCATAAAGACAGTTCAAAGATATGCACAAGTCATTGTGGAATCCACCTAATGGCTGCTACATACTTAATCATGATGTTAGGGTTTTCTTGGTGGACCTGTGCAATCATGATGGGCGTCTGCTTTGTAAGGTAGGTGAAGGAGATTCTCTTGTCCATCTCAATCTCTGGTGTCGTTGTCATAACCTGGTTGAGCTACAGGGAAGGGATGGTTTCTATATGCTTATTTGGGAGCATCGATGTACTGATGAAGTGGATATCTATTAGTGAGCTTTGCTTGCATTACTACTTGGTGGGGAGTTTAGTAGGTGATGCTTAGCCAATTGGCTTTGTGGTTGCTGGCATGAGAGGTATGTTTCTAGCTTTGCTACAACAGCGAATCTCCCACTTGTGGTGTTACCTTTATACTGACAGGCCCTTCAAGACTGGAGGGACAAGCGTACACGTTTCAAAAAGTTCAAGTAGGATCTTTGCTGTCTGAAACCGTCTTTGAGGTAATGACCAGCTTGGTATGGCCAATTTTATTTGTGTGTATGCAGAAGCGAGACTATTGGGATTTTAATTTTCGCAAGGTTGTGGTGATTCCTCTTGTGATTAGGTGTATTCCCACTATCATGGGAGCAGCTGCCGATGATGAGCAGCGTGCGTCCCATTTTGAAGATTTTCTCCTGCAGCCAAGTTGGAAATCGGGCGGCTAATTATTGTAGGATTGTATTTGAACACTATGCCTCACCATCTCATCGAAATCAAAATCATTTTGTTGCTTGTTATGGGATCATATTGATTCATTAAAGGCTATAATGTGATATACTGATCAGTGATGCCTTTCCTGGTTATTTGAGAAACATTAATTCATTGGTGTAGGTCTATCACAGAGAGATATAATCAGAATAACAACTTGAGTCTCCTCACATCATATTTTCAGCCCAAGGATGCTGCAAGCTGTACACAACGTTGCAAGCATGCGACTGTTATGAGATCATTCTAACAGTGAAGACTGCAGAGAAACCAGGCATTAAAGCTCCTACTCTCACTACTAGCTCTTTCCCAGTCTTGAACGGTAGTAGAGAATATCACTGACTTCTAGACTATAGCAACAATTCAATGGGTGTTTTTGTTCTTGGAACCTTAGATGTATTGTTTTGCTTTGTGGAGGAAAGCTATTCAGTTTTCATTGCTCTCTGGTCTATGAGATAATCTTACTTTCTGATTTTATTTTCTACATTTCATGTAATATGTATAGCATCTGTTTATAATGTAATAGCATTGCGTGCTCCTATTGGCTTATTTGTACGTGGATCTTCTGCATTTGCACTGTCAATCATCTATAGACATTAATAATATATTTGTTTCATTGCTTTGTTTTTTGTTTATTGTGGATACCCTTTCAAATATTCTTTCTCATTTAGTTGTCTCCATGAATTGAACTTTTTTCTATCCCCTTTGTAAACTAAATTTTGGTCCCTTGTTGGTTTTAAAAAATTCCCACCACAACCTTGCATTAACATCTATTGTTCCTTTGCTAGAGATACCGAGGTAAAATAAATTGTTTAAAGTAGTACCCTGTTAAAATATAAGAAAACTGGACAATGGTCTGAAACAAGGTATTTGTGTACCTTAATTGAGTTCACCATTAGTCTTGTTGCATCGAACAATTTAACAATTGTTTTCATTGGTATTTTAGCTTCTTATTACCTACCTTTATTTTGCATTTTTTCCTCCTCTGGATCAACAGGTTAGGTAGATCGAATGCTTCTCTAAGATTTTTCAGTTTAGATTTCCGTCGTTAATAAAGCATCACGTTAATATGTTTGCAAAGGTTTGAGGCTTACATTTTGATTTTTGTCTATTACAATTTCTTATGAGTTTAAATACAAACTTCTAACTAGAGGATATCTAATTACAGGTTACAGACTTTGAGAGACGAGGTCTTAATGCCACTTCTGATAGAAGAACAGAAATCATGCTGTTAAAAGATAGAATAAGCGAGCTGTGCAACACATTTGTCCGCAACTTGAATGAGGAGAATTGTTATCTTCTCTTCAATGATTCAGATCTGGCTGGGGTGCCTTATGATTTTCTGAAGGTCAGCAGCAATAAAAATGGCCTTCAATGCTGACACCAGTTAGTTATTCAGAATCTCTTGATAACATCCAATTAAGAGAGCATGAATCAGTTCTGTCCAATTTATAGAGTGAATGCTTAGTATGAAGATTATTTTATTTATTTGTTATCAATTTTACTGAATTAATCAATGCACAAGAAATTTTAACAGAGTTTATAGTTTCTGAATTATGCTTGTTGAAAGTTTTTCTTTTTTAAAAATTATTTTTTCAAGTTACCGATCTTTGGGGAATGTGGGAGGTTGTCTGTATCGCCCTGTACTTTTTGTTATTGTTTTGGTTAGGAAAAGCTTTTTATATTACCATTATAAGAGGCCTAATTGTAGATTTTACCGCCCATCTGTACCATAAATCCCGAGAATTCTTTTTTGAAAATGTGACTGTACAGTCACTTCTGGCAATAGCCATATGCTTTGTGGTCATCCTGCCCATGTCAAAAGGAATTGATAAAATGATGGCCCTTTCACTGACAACTGTAGAAGCCATTGTATTTAAAGGGTCTAATGGACGATTCAAATTGTTATTACTATCCAAAGATAGAGCACTAGTTCTAGCTTGATGCATATCTGCACTGATACAGCAAAATTGCAAAAAAGCAGCTAGCAGAACCACTGTAGTCCAGGAAATCCTTCAAACACCCTTTTGAGGCTGGTTGCCGATCAGCTGTTGAAGTTCTGTGAATTTGCATGCCTCTTTTCTATTATGTGCAACGATTGATGCCATGTCTAGAGATTCTCCTTTATGCGTTGTGGTAGGGCTTCAGCAGAAACATCTGGTTGTGTACAAGTTTTTCTTCCTTTTTTGGACAGAAGAGCTGAAATATGTTATAACATTAAGAGAATTTCTCAGGGAACTTCCAAAACTTGCTTTCAGGTGTCAGGCTGCCAGTTTCTTCAACTACAGTTATGTTTCTAGCAAGCAGAAAAATATTCTTCGTTACCTCATCGTTGTGCGATCAGAGCATACCTCCTACGTCCCTGTTTTGAAGTGCTGAAAGCCTTTACTGCTCCCTTTTTCCACTCTTCCCAAACCTTCACTTCTCAGTTGTTGCAGAAAGTTGTTCTCTTCATCAATCAAATCTGCCACTTCTGCATTCTGGAGCAGCCATCCCAACTTCCGTCCAATAAAGTTACTCTCCGTACCTCTGTTTTGGATAATGTACAGGGACTAGTTCTACATCCATCTCTTTTCTGCTGGACAACTGTTTCATTCTGCAAGGGTGACAAAGGACCAAGCAGCTTAACCTACCAATGTGTTAATGCCTCTACAACAGAAATTCCAGAAAATACAAGTCCAAAATAAAAGAAAGTAATGAAAAACCAGGTGGGGCGAGTATATCTTATTACCATTGTTAAAGTTCATAAAGCACTGTCCTGAAAAATGGAGAGATTGTCCTCATCTGCAGCGCCACCACTGTAAATTGTCAGAATATCCACACAACCACTTCCCTCTATATTGTGACATGTCTCATTGTGAAATATCCAATAAATAATTTCCTCCCATCATGATTGCCATTAAAAGAAGATGGTTGGCTATCTTTTGTAATAAATATTTTTTATCTTTTCTTAGCATTAGGAGATCACACATGATATGACCTGTGATATTTCCTCATACTTAATTTATGCTCCTGTTTGCCACTGCATAGTTGGGTACTGTCCCCATGGCCCTTGTACTTGTACTGGTTTGGGGACTGCCTAAGCTCGTCAAAAATCCTGTGTCCTGGCTTCGAGGGAAGGGTCTGAAGTACCCATGACATATGAGAGTGTTACAAACAGTCTAATAAAATACAAATAAAAAATGTAATAATATTTTTGCATCTTACCAAATTAATTTTTTACACACCATTCAAAAAGGGAAAAATATGATATAAATAAAGTTTAGCAACAATGAAAGGAGATGTAGGATTTGCAAAAGGAAAAAGGAGAAATTGGTATTGGGTCAGAAAGAGGAAGATCAAAGATGGAAGCAAAAAGAGACAGCAAGTGAATCACACCTAGAAGAAATAGAACGGTGATGGAAAGCCTTGGGAATATCAAAAAAAAGGGAAAGGAATATCAAGGAACGGAAGGCTCCAAGAAAAAAAAGTTGAAAGTAAGGAAAAGGAGTAAAAACCAGGAGATCATGGCAAAAATTTCAAAGGATTAAAAATGGCCAAAGAAACCCTAATGCTGGTGATGAAGGACAAATTGATGCAACCAAAGGTAAGATTTCTATTTAACAAAGCATGAAATGAAAAATTCATAGGTTATTGGCCTAGTGTGGAATCATTGTGTATATGGATAGAGGAAAAATAGGGAACAATTGTAGAAATAAGGTTCCTCACAAAATATTTCTTCTTAGCCATCTTTGAAAGTTCGGAGGGTAGAGGTAGGGTTTGCCGGGGAGGGCCTCGGTTTATGAAGGATGCAAGATTATGTTTAAGGCCCTGGACTCCAAAATTTAATCCAGGTAAGGAATTGATGAAAAAATCACTTATGTGGGTTCAATTATTTGGATTATCATCAGAAATGTGTAATGACCCGATTTTTTAAAATACTGGTAATCTTATTAGAGAGTTAGCATATCAATTATCACTAAGATAAAATCCCTAGCGACCTATGCATGGATTTGTGTCAAAATAGAAGTCTCCAAACCTTTTCCACCCACAATTAAACTATTTATATACTTACAAACCTTGCGCCAGGATCTAGATTATGAATCTTTGTCCTTAAGGTGCCATCTTTGTCATGAAATAGGGCATTTGGAAAGGATTAGCTATAAATTTAAGCTATGCAGGAGTCAGCAGTAATAAATAAAGGAATATTCTATGCCCAAGTGGTAAGCTCTCAACAAGGGAAATTTAGAAGATAATTAGAAAGCAAATGTGTTCAAAAGCAACAAAGCGACAAATGGATGGAGAACAAAAAGAAATGGGTTCCTAATCAATTATCAGAAGAAGAGATAAACAGAATTTATGAAAGAATCAAGAGTTTTTTTGGCACTAAAGGAAGGTATTTTTGCAAATAACAAAAAGGAGTTGGACTAATGCCTGGCCAATATTTGGGAAGGGAAAAGAGTGAGCCCATGCCAGTGGTATCGATTAATAAAATATAATATTATGAATAAAATCAGAGCAAAGTGCAAGCAGAGGACCAGCAGGAAGAAGTTAGTAAGATCTACGATATCAAAATCTTTGAAGAAAGGAAATACCCGCTATAGGAAAATCAAAATATGTGAGAAATGGGGCCTTATAACAGAATGAAATGGAGATGAGATGGAGAAAGAAGGGGTGATTTTGATGCCTCAGCCACAAAGGATAAAAGAAAAACAAAACAAAGAGAAGGAAAATGGAAAATTGGTTTTGGAAACCCAATTTCTATAAATGCTGAAAAAGAATGATAAGGAGCAACAAGCCCTAGAGAATAGAGAAGAAAGAGATGAACAAACCATAGTATGCATACTCGCCAAGCTCCAACAGAACCCAATACTCGCCACTCGAAATCGGCATAATTCGTGTACTTGAGCCTTGGTGAGTACTGGCACAATACTCACCGAGTACTGCCTCTCCTGTGTTCAGAACATGTATATTGCAAGTACTCGGTGTGTATTGTGCTAGCACCTGCTGAGGTTCAAGTACTGGCTCTCTCGCGTCTAGAACACATATAGGCTTGCAAACATGTCCAGAACGTTGGGAAAATGTGGAAAACCACAGAAGTTTGTCTTATAAAAGCCTACACGTCCCCAACATTTGTTCACACAGCATTTGGATTGTTTTGGAGCAAATTGGAGTGAGCGAATTGGAGCAAACTCGATTTCCAGGTCAGTTCATTTTTTTTGAGCAAACATAATATCTTGCCTTCCTATGCTGGCTTTGGTGGCATCTATGGCTGAAACAAGCAATGCCATGTTTGCTTTGGTGACCCATATAGCTGAAACAAGTTACACATTCAAATATAGCTTTAAGTTTTCAACCTTCCTATGCATTATATGGCTGAAACCTGTAACTAGTGGTGTGACTGTGCATGCTTCAAAGTTCAACCTTCCTTGGCCAAAATCTGATTCAAATTCTCATGTTACAAACATTATTAGATGAAACAAGAATGGAATGCTTGCTTACTAAACAATATGATGAAAGTTATGCTTACAACCTATTAAGTATGCATTCTTTCTTGATTCTTCCTCTTTGTATGACTGCCCCAAACTGACGTGAAATATTTGCATCTTCCCTACACCTTGCTTGCTGCCCGTGCTTCCCAACAAGTGGTGTGGGTAATGCATAGTTGCCATATGAAGTTTCCAATGGAAATAAGTGATGCATTGCTGGAGTTTGTGCCAACCGACATGCTCTTCTCTTTCACCAAATGAAGATAACTCTTTTGTTGTGTATAAGAAAAGCTTGAACATAAACTCCACCAAGATTTTTCCAAAAAATGCTCATACCAAAAATACATAGAATACTTCTTAGCACCATTACCTTGCTTTGATGGTGAAGCTACTTGTGGAGGAGGTAAATCTGCCTGTATTTATTCTTTCTTAGAAAGCTTCCTTTCTTATAGAGCCTCCTCCTTTCATGGCTGCCCATAAGATGAAACTGCACCTGTTACTCCTTTTTCTTTATCTTTGGCGATCTTTTCCTACGTACGATTTGGCTAAACTATTCGATTTATGCATAGTTTTTCATATTTTTTGAATAAAATTGTTGTATTTTTATTGCTAACGTAAAATTTATGGTTTATGTTTATTGTAGATACTAGACGTCGTTGTAAATGTTTTTTATATTTTGTCCATGTCGTATGCATAAGCCCTAGGGTTAGAGGCTTAAATTTACAAGCTTATGTTATAAGTTCTTTTGTTTCAATGTTGTATTTTAACTTTTTAAAAACGTTTTTATTCTTATTTTTTTAATGTTGTTTTGAACATGTTGCAGGTTTACCGTTAGTGTACAATGGCATTTAGTGCTGCATTAGGCTCAAAATTAGTCATTGGTAGCCAACCGACTCCCCCTAATGCTCGCATCGCTGCTTGGAAGTATGCCATATGGGTTGGAACATTTGAGACGGCTATGATTTGTACGTTTTGCTTGAAAAAGATTGGTGGAGACGTTAATTGCCTCAGGTACCATCTTGCATGCATTCCTTCCCGTGATGTCATGCCTTGTCCTAGTGTAATGGAAGAGGCAAAATGAGAGATGGTTGCAGAACTTGCATTGCTGGATGAAAAAAAATTTAGAGAGGGCAATGATGCAATCAGCGTTAACAATGGCCATTGCTCTCACATGCCCAGAGGAAAATGAGGTAGCTACGATAGAAATTGTGGTTTCTAGTCGTGGTCTACGCAAGTGAGGCACATCCACCTTATCAAGTTCGAGCAAAAACCAACTACACATTTTTTTGTGTGCTTAGAAGCACACCTGGGGAACAACCTTTATTACAAGGTACAACGTGGAACAAGGAGCAACACACGGAACCAAATAAGGCATGTGAAATTTTTTGGTACTTCAACAACCTTTCCTTCAACGTGGTCAATAGCTTGTACTGGGAATATTTGATGATATCATTGATAGTTGTAAGGAAAGAGTACAAGGCACCTTCTCCAAAAGACTTAAGTGGGAGGTTGCTCCATGATACAGTTGAAAATGCAAAGTTAATTGTGGAAGATCAAAAGAGGTTGTGATGAAAGTTCGGATGCACTATTCTTTTCGATAGATGGATGGATGGAAAGAACCTCACTCTCATCAATTTTTTGGTAGCTTCAAATGGTGAACTGGTTTTTTTGAAGTCAATTGATGCATATAACAAAATAAAAATGCAGAAACTTTGAGCTTGATGCTCAAGTAGGTTGTTTTAGAGGTGGCCATCGAGAATATTGTCGAAGTTATCATTGACAATGCAACAACATATGTGGCGGCTAGGAGACTTCTCAAGGACATACATCCATCACTTTTTTGGACCCTTTGTGTGATCCATTGCCTTAACCTTTTTTTGGAAGACATAGGAAAAATTGATTGGTTGAGATCGGTTGTAGAAGAGGCCAGAGACATCACAAAATATATTTATAATCACCCTTGGGTTCTCAATTTGATGAGAGAACACACCAAGGGGAAAAAGATTGTGCGAGCCGAGGTCACAAGGTTTGCAACTAACTTTCTTACATTGCGAATTATTTACAGTTTGTTGACAACTTTGAAGTAGATGTTTGTGTGTCAAGCATAGGTGAACTCAACATATTCAAAGAAAGCTGATGGATTCAAAGTCTCAAAGGCAATTTTTAACGAGGACTTGGTGGAGAGAGCTACAAAGATCGTCAAGGTAACTTCAAATTTCAATTTAAATTTCAAGTCGATTCCTTTATTTTCAAAATTTTAAAGTATTTACTTTAATTGTAAGTTTGTAACTTTATAGGCGTCGGAGCCTTTGGTGAGGGTTTTGCGATTGGTCAATGGGGAGCGAAACCCAATGGATTACATTTATGAGGCCATGGATAGGGTCAAAAAGGCCATCCAAAACTATTATAGGGGGATAGTGTTAGATTTGATTCCATTTGGGAGTTGATTGATCGAAGGTAGAACAATCAACTCCACCAACCCATCCATGCAACATGGTACTATTTTAACCCCATGTTTTTCTACTCTGATGGCTTTGCAAATGCTAATTGGGAGGTTATGGAGGGCCTCTCAACATGCATTGAGAGTATGACATCTGACATTGAGGCGAGAGACCTCATTATTTTAGAGTTGCAGAACTACAAGCAGGCTAGGGGAGGCTCTTTTATTTAGCATTAGCTATCCGAGGGAGAGCCACGCAGTCAACGGGTAATAAAAATGAAGTATTTACTTGTATCTTACAAGTTACAAATTTACAATTATTAATTTTTTACAAACTTTTGAATATCTTGTTTGCAGGGTTGTGTTGGGAAGATTGGGGTGGAAATATCCCAAATCTTCAAAGGCTAGCCCTTCGCATTTTATCTCAACTTTGTAATGCTTCTTGATGTGAGTGCAACTAGAGTTTATTTAATGCCATTCACACGAAGAAGCGCAACAAGTTGAGTCAACAATGTTAATGATCGGGTTTTTGTGCAATACAACCTTCGACTTCGCACAAAATAGGTAAACACATCATAGGAGCCTATCGATCTAGATGAGATCGATCCCTATGGTGATTGGACTGCATAGGACGAGGAGCCCCCTTGTTCAGAGAGGACGAGATTGCTGATTTCGAGAGACAAGCTATGGAGGGTGCAACTACATCAAAAGGAGAGATTGGATTGGATGACATCTTTGTAGATGTCGAAGATGAGATAGAGGTAGAGGTGGAGCCACAGGAGCATCATTCTAGGCAGAGCAAGGAGGGGCAACTATTTGGGAGGACCAAACTCTCTTATTCTCCCTTAGTTTTCACTATAGTAGGGAAGAGAAAATTGTAGATTCTTGTATAAGTATCAGTTTGTTGTTGACAGTTCACAATTGTATTTGCACGAATCTTGATTATGTGATTTTTTACTTTATTTGTATTCAAATTTAATAGAAAACACTTCCCCAATGTTTTATAGACTCATTTAATACATTTTGCAATTGTAATTTCTATATTTTTTTTGTTTTTTAATAAATTTTAAGTATTTTGTTAATTTGTTGAGTAATGGTGAGTGGCTGTCGAATAATCGCGGAGTAAACTTTTTGGGGGCCAGACAAGTACTCTTTGAGTACGAGTATGTGAATTGTGGAACAAACAAAACCAAAATCAAGTGAAGAGAAGGCATAGAAAGTGATGGAGCTAGAAGAGTCAAACTAGTAGAATCTCAAGGGTAGAAATCGGGTCGAAAGTAAACCAACAAAAAAAAAGTTACTAGGTACAAGAGTAAAGGCAAGAAGAGAAATAAAATTCAATGCAAAAACGATAAAAATGGAGGCAGAATTAGAAGTGACAAAGGAAGTCAGAAGAAAGTGAAAGAGTACTACATTGGAGGCGAAATTCTCCTACATCTGTAAAACTCCTATGTTGAGGAGCCTCAATGCCCTAGATAAGATTCACCTACCAAAGCAGTTATTAGAAGAGAGATCAAACATTATGCTTCTTTAAGGAACTAAGATTAGCATGGAAGAATCAATAAAGGTAAAAAACACAAGATGGAGAGTACGCAAAATAGCAGGTCTTGCAGTAGAAGGAACAACATGAGTTTTGGCCATACTGTGGAAAGTCGAGTTTAGGTGAACAGTTCCAAAATATAATCTTCAAGGATTTTCTCGGAAACTTACAATTTTTATTATCAAATGTTATATGGATCAATGGAATGTAGTGTGAAAATGAAGTGTTGGGAAGAACTAGGAGGCATTCGACAAAAGGATAAAGACAAACTATATTGCTGCTGGAGATTTTAATTCAATGCCAAATCCAAGAGCCCCCTACGAACAACTATGATGAACTTTAATTCCTTTTCTGATGAATAGAGTCTTTGGGATGTGAAACCCAAAGAGGTGCAATTTACTTGGAGAAATAGTATACAAGGAAACCAATTTATAGCAGAAAGATTGGATAGAATCCTAATAAGTGCAAAATGTTTGTTATTGGGCAAGAACATGGATTCAAATATTCTCATGAAACCAAGATCAGATCATGGGCCTATATATCTAAGCATTCAAGACGATGAAAATTTAGCAGATATCCCATTTAAGTTTGAGATGATGTGGACCCAGGACAAAAAATTTAATGATAAGCTATTATTTTTTGCCAATCTTGTTAAAAAAGGAAGGGCTGAATACAAAAATGGAATTAGTCTATAAAGATACAAGGGAGGAAGAGATTAATGATGCATTGTAGCAATAAGAGAAATAAAGAAAATATGGAGGAGCCCCAAAGAGTATTAAGAATAGAAGTTTTTAATTTTGAAACAAAGTTCAAGAGTAAAATGGTTGGAGGGAGGTTGAAAGGGTTTAGAGCAAGTGGTGGGGAAGTGAGGAGTTTTACATCGTAGACCTAGGGCCCATTCCCATGGGTAGACACTTTGTAGTGTCCATGGGGATCCCTTGAGGTAGGGTTCGAACTTATGGCAATGCATGGACCTAAGCCCACACCTATGTATCGCCATGGGGGCCCTAGAGGTTTGGTTGAGTGTAACCATATTTAGGACCCAAGCCCACCCCAATGCTCTCTACAAGCTTTCCCCTAATTTTAACCCTAACAATATCGTCAAATGGGATGAGCTGAAGTGGTAAATCATTGGGGATTTCATAGTGGAGATGCGTGCTCGGTCAAATCCCAAGGGGACATGTTACATATTAAAAATGTACAATTGTTAAGTGTTGGAAAAGGGTAAGCTACCACATCCAATTCTGGGTGTGGCGTACCTTAATGGATGAGGATAGGTTCAAGTTGGGCGAACTTGATGGAAAAGATATCCCTCGGTCTTGGCATCTAAGCCAAAGAACACCTTTTAAGGGGAATTTACCAAATGAAAAAAAATAGTTGGAGGGAGATAGACAGAAAATTCTTCTATCTATCAACAATAGTTAGAAGGAAAAAAATGAAATAAGGAGGCTAAAGGCTCCGGAGGAGATCATCATTGAAGACAATTGGGAAATTAAAAAGAAGCTTAAAAATATTTCAGAACCTTGTTAATTGAAGAAATGGAGAGACATAAGGAGAAGGGTGAATTGCTGGAAAATATTCCAACCATTCTATCAAAATAGGACAATGAATTGCCAATGAAGTATAGAAGGGAAAACTCTCTACATAGAAACATACATAGTGGAAAACACATCACATGAGAAAATAGCACAATATACTCTGAACAACAATAAAATATTCATTGCCCCCAACCAGATTGTCTCCTCAGACATCTTGTCCACTAAAATTAGATCTAATAATTCTAGTTATATAGTCCTTCCTCTCAAAGAGTGGTCTATGCTCCTCTTTCTTCTCCTCCCAATTTTCCATGCAACAGATCACCCACCTCTTTTCTTGTTGGTGCATTATCCTTGCTTAGATATCTCGTGGGGCCTCTAACAACTACTCAAGAGCTCCCCATAACTCCTCTACATCACTACATAGCCCATATAATGCACAAATGACTTTTATGACGTAGACTCATATTACATTAAAAATGCTTTGGTTAGGGGTGACCCTTTGATATACAAAGTCCCATTAATCATTCCCATAGATGTCTTCAATTCTTTATACTTGGAATGTGAGCAGTTATGAGATATTTTCAAATACTTTTTTTTTTGGCTCAGATTGAAAGATGACTGCCCTCAATTATTTCATCAGTCCATAGTCGTTCTAGCTACCACCTCTCTTTATTTTTTCCCCTTACATTCATATCAGGTCTTACCTGCACATTCCTATAGGTATGTCCAAGTGCATTTAAGGATCCTTACCTGAAATCTTCATCTTCCATTCAAAACACATGTAAGGATCTGGTGCTGTACATTCCTCCTTTTTAGCCCAAATGTGATCTGAAACATTCTGTTGTGCAGAGTTAGCTGGAATGTGCTCTTTATGATCCATTTATCTTATTTTGAAGGACATGTATGTATTTCATGTTTGCGTTCCAACTAAGCTGAATAATCACCAAATAATCACTTACGTCTATCACAAATTTGCTAGATGAATTTATCAAGCAGCTCATAGTTGTGCATAAAACATGAGATAAACTGGACTCATCTTTAGTGATTTGTGGTGTCACTGTTACAATTCCACAACAAGCATAAAATGGTGTCTCCCTGGTGACACCAAAACAAACGTAACATGGTGTTTCCTGCAACACCACAACATATATAACATGGTGTTTCTTCAGTGATGGCATAACATGGAAACATGGTGTCTCTGCCACTAGACCATAACAAGCATAAATGGTCTGTCAATGACACTATAACATGAGCAACATTGTATCTCTTCTACAGCACCACAACAAGCATAACACTATGTTTCCCTGGTGACACCATAACATGGGCAACATAGTGTCTCTATTGGAACACCACAATGCACATAACAAGGTGTCTCTCTAGTGACACCACATCGAGCATAACATGGTGTCTTTCAAGTGACACCATTACAAACACATTATGGTCACCATGAGATGATCTGGAAGAGTCTCATCCTCACAATTTGTGTTACAGGAATCGCCCCGGACCTCATCCCATGTTTCGTGCCTCGGGACGCATCAGGTACCCATATGTCCTAGGTACCTCCCAGAAAAGGTACTGGAAATGTCTGATGTTTTGGTACCTTTTCGGATGCCTCCAATAGGGTCCTGGGACGTCTCCGATGGCCAAAAAACCTAGGCGACGAAAAAATAAAAAACAGTCAGAAATTAAAAAACAATTAAATAATAAAAATTTGAACCCTTCATTGCTTCTAAAACCTATAAGTAAAGTCTCCATCACTATCACAACACACAAAAAAGAGTTGGCAGCTCTATAGAAAAAAAATTCTCATTTTGCAGCAGTGCAGTTGGGAGGATTTTTTTATTGCAAGTTTGCAAGTAGAAGTGTAGAACTTAGAAGTTGCTTGTAAAGGGAGGAGCTAGGGAGAATTTTCAGTTTGCAAAGAAGAATCGTTTGTGGAGGCAGCCATTGGCACATTGCAAGGAGGGATTTGTGAAGGCAGCCATTGTTTGAAGAGGTATTTTTCATTTCTTTTAGATAATTTTTTTCCCATTTCATTTGTGTATATTAGTATAATAACACCTACATGGTAAATTCTAACCCTATTTCAAAGACTTAATTTTTATTTATTTATTTATTTAGTTATTTAATATTAATATTTATTTTTTAAATTTTTAAATACTATGTTTAGTTTTTTTAATCTAAATTCTAACCCTAACTTCTACATATGCTCTTGTCTCGTGCGTTATGCGATCTTGAGAATAAAAAAATAGAGTTAGCTGTAATAAATATATTTTTTTAATTTTTATGTAAATATTAAAATTGATTTAAAAAAAATTCAAATGTATACTTTCAGTTTCTTTATCTACCCCTAACTTTTACGTATGCTCTTCTCCCACGCATTATGTGATCTTGAGAATCAGAAACAAAGCTGTTATTAATTTATTTTTTTAATTTTTACTTAAAGTTTAAAAAAATTAAAATGTATAATTATATTTTTTTTTTCGCGTTCTGATTTGATAATATCCTAACGCTGTGTATGCTCTCACCTTGCACCATTTAGGTGATTCCGGTGATCAAAAGTAGATTAGGATATCTATGGCATCCAGTTCAGCTCTAGGAAGAGGGCACGATGAAGCAAATCGAGATGAAGCCCCCATTCCAGTGAAATATGACCTTGCTTCTCTTTGGAAACATGTGTGATACTCGAAAACATTGTTGGTGGTGGTACTCGTTTGTGGGTATGCAATGATTGTCATACCACATACAAGTCCTCTTATATTCGAGTTTGAACTCATTTGACCGGTATGGACCCGTGGAGATAAAAAAATGTGACAATTCTCAAATCACGAATGGTTGAGTACATGAAAGAGC
Source organism: Torreya grandis (assembly GCA_037957365.1). Taxonomy (NCBI): domain Eukaryota; kingdom Viridiplantae; phylum Streptophyta; class Pinopsida; order Cupressales; family Taxaceae; genus Torreya; species Torreya grandis. The sequence goes on along the minus strand of JARHVA010001862.1, from coordinate 689,262 downwards.
AAGAACAAGCAGATGCAACAGTTGCTTTAAAAGTTCGATTTAGAACAATACCTCTACAAAGAAACAGAGTAGGAAGACCACCAACACCTCCATCTGCAAGTCATCCTTTCATTCAAAGTCAAACTCAATCTCAGTCACATGCAATTCCACTAGATGATGAAGTAGACACCACTTCACGGAAAAAACCAAAAGGACCATTGGAAAAAGCATTCAATGTTGATAAGAGGGACGTAGCTGATGAGTTGGTTGCTCATTGCATTTATGCATGTGAGCTGCCCTTCAATGTTTTGAGGTCGTCTTATTGGCAACAATTGCTGAAAGTAGTCAATGAAGCTCCTCAGGGTCACAAGGGCCTTAATTATGAGAAGGTTCGCACCACACTGTTGGTCAAGGAAGTAGAACATATTCACACTTCTTTGCAACCAATTAGAGATTCGTGGAAGGATTCAAGAGTGTCCGTTATCTTAGATGGAAGGAAAGATGCTAGAAATAAACCCTTGATCAATGTTGTTGCAGTATGTCCTAAAGGGGCAATGTCCCTGAAGGTAGTGGATTGTGAAGGCGAAGTGAAAGATGCTCAATTTATTGTAGACATTCTGATAGAGGTTATTGACTCTGTGGGCCCCCAACATGTTCTCCAAGTCATCATGGACAATGCAAAGAATTGCAGAGCAGCTAGGTTGATTGTAGAGGGCAGATACGAGCACATATTTTGGACACCTTATATTGTCCACTCCTTGAATTTGATGCTGGAAAAAATTGGCAAACTCCAGTGGATAGAGCAAGTTTATGCAGAGGCCAATGACATTCAGGTATTTATCACAAATCATCACATGTCTGATGGCCATTTTAAAAAAATTCTCAAGGTTGGAGTTGTTGAAAGTAAGAGAACAAATTCTTAATTTTAAAGTTCTTACTTTTGAATTTGAAGTTCTTTCTAATAATTAATTCTAATTGTTTAACAACATTTGGACAATCAAACTTACAAGTCTTAATTTCTTTTAATAGATTGTTGAGACTAGATTTGCCTCTCACATGCTTGTCTGGAGATGCTTGTGAAGGTAAGAGAGGCATTGAGCAGTATGGTGATTAGCAATGTTTGGAGTGCGTGGAGGCAAGCAAGTACCACCAACATTGAAAGAGCCAATAATATCAAAGCATTGATCCTTGATGATAACTGGTGGACCAAGATTGAATATGTGTTCAGTTTTATAGAGCCTATTCTATCAATGATCTGATTTACAGATACAAATGCAGCTTGCATGGGAGAGGTTTATGGTGGGATTGACTCCATGCTTGAAAGTATGAGAGAGATCATACAAAGGAAATAAGAAGAATCGGAAGAAACATTTTATAATGAAATCAAGTCTTTGGTCATGAAGAGGTGGAATAAAATGACCACTCCATTGCATCTCCTTGCTTATGCTGTCAATTTGAAGTATTACATCAATGAAATACTTCGACTACCTAATAGGCAACCACCATACGATGATGCAGAGGTTGCGAATGGAACTAGGCAAGCATTCAAAAGGCTTTTTCTTGATCCATCTGTAGCCAGTGTGGTCCGCAATGAAATGGGTATGTTTTTAGCTTCAGAAGTCAACATGGGAGAAATTGAGCCTCTTTTTGACAAATCCAACTTTTCTCCAATCAAATGGTGGTATGTACATGGGCATGATGCCAAGTACCTATGACCTATTTCAATCAAAATTCTCACAAGTATTCAATTTTAATTTAATAAAAAAATATTAAGTTATTATTTATTAACATATATTTAAATATGTTTTTTACATCTTACCAATTTCAAATTTGAAAATTCTAACAATTAACAGCCTTTTTTGGTGATAGGTGGCTAGTAATTCTTCAACGGAGCGGAATTGGAGTACTTATGGCTTTATCCACTATGCTAAAAGAAACAAGTTGGCATCCAAGAAGGCTGATGATTTGGTATTTGTGCATTTCAATTTGTGCCTCCTTTCACACAAGTCTGAGGACTATATGCGAAGGCCTAACAAACTTTGGGTATCCTTTTAGAGAATACAAATTTGGATGCCTCTGCATCTTCTATTGCCCAACTTTCATTACTTCGTGTAGATGATGACAATCATGAGAGTTCTACACAAGGGTTGGAGAGTGGAGCTAGTAAGAGTGGTCCGAGTGGTCCAAGTGTAGCTAGTGCAAGTGGCATTCATGATTATGAGGACAATCCGGATCTAGATAATTTATTCATATAGATTTTAATGTATTTGCAATGTCTACTTTGAACTTTTTGTAGCAATGAATGAACAAACACTATGTATTTTGAAATTTTCAAGTGTTTTACTAAAAAATTGAGTGATATGCTCTGTTTATATATATACACACTTATTTTTAAATATGTGTGTGTTTGTGTATACACATGACGCATCCGAATCAAGATTTTTGAAAAATGACACACACGTACCCATACCCATATCCAAACAACATAGCTCACAATGCAACAAAATGATTTCCAACATGCTGTCTCTGTCGTGAGTCCACAAAATCTTGATCATATAGGATCGAGTTTCTCTGCCAGGGATGCTCTTTCATTGTCTAGTAGTTGGAATGTACAATTGATTGCTTCTCTTTGATGTAGAATCCTACTAGGGGCTGTAACAATTTTGTTTCCATGTTACATTATTTTTGGCTTAATTGTGATTTCTTGATTAGTTAGGAAGTATGTAACTTTTGGTTTTGAGATTAGTTTTTTTCACAATGCAATAATAAATAGGGTTCTTCTAGAATCAATTGCATAACAAAGTTATTCTACAGATTTCATTCATGTTTGATGTTTTTAGGGTTTTTAAGGGAAGTTTTGTTTCTTCAATCTGTCTATGTGAGTAAAACTAGATGTATGGTTTCCTCTGGAGATGCTATTTTAAGGTTTCTCTTATTCTTTTTGAGGTGTTGATTAGCAAACCAATGTCTTTCCTTAAGATGGGCCTTAGATAGGTGTGCTATTGAAATTGGTTTTTAGACTTGTATGATTTTGAATCGTTGGGGCTTCTACTGATGGTCTTTCATAGTATTGTCTACTTTTTTACTAGTAATTTCTGTTTTCTTTTTGTTGTGGTAGTAAAATGAAGATGCGAGATAATATAAGCAATGTTTGGACATAAGTTGACCTGAATAAGTTTATGACCTTGGGGTCTCTATCTGGTTTATTTTGTTTTAAATATGGCAAACATTTTGCTCATATTGTTTCAGTGGCGGATTTGTTTTGCTAAGATAGATACTTGATGTTTTTGTTATTGATTATTAGAACGCTATGTTGTCTTTTTAATGATTGTCATATACTCACATGAAAGTACTAGAGATGTATCCATTTATTGTTTTTCCTTGGTTTGTAATTTTTCCATTTTTGGAGGAATATTTTTTTAAAATAATTTATAGGTGTCATCATCTCATTGGTTTCCATGTTGCAAGTACACGAGGTTAAGATAACATCTATTGGGTGCTCCTAGATTTTTTGTTGTAGTTCTAGACAACATTTTTTGATGTTGGAGGTCCTTTAGCTATCGTAACCTTCGGTGCTTTTGAGTCTCATGGTTCTATTTTGGTCATTCACGGACATTAATATAGTTCCTTTCTTTCTTTCTTTGGAGGTCTTGACTGTAGCATTGTTCAAAATCTCCCATTAAGGTGTTTGGAACTGTGACTGATTTCGTTAAGATTTAATATCATTTTAAGATGATCTTGGTGAGTGACATTTACTTAAGACATCTTAACATTTGTGAATGATGTTTTAGGATTTCAGTTGTACAAAGTTGTTTTTTGGTTTTGATGTTGGTCTTGAGAGCTCATGAAGGCGAGAGTTTAGGGTCATAACATTGTTTCAAATGCACCTATGCTTTTTTATTAATTTGCTATTTAGATCATAAAGCAATTTAGAAACTAATTATATGATATTGCTAACTCTGACATGAAAAACTATTCATCATCCACATGGAAGTAATAGGGATACCAATCAAACCAAAGGGCATTACCAAAACTCATAATGATTATCCCTAGTATTGGTAGTAAATAATATAGACCTAGATACCTCAAAATATATATTTATTTCATTTTTTTTGCTAGGGTAAGTGGAGGGTTTTGATAGGGCCCCAAAACTTGATACAACCTATCAGAAAGATAATCAGGAAAGCACAAAAATACTCTTGAAACAAAGCCACTCAACAGTGGACCAAACAGAAATAGGGCTGATCGTCAACAAACCATCAACAAACCGTCCCCTGACCACTGGTACAAACATAAAATCACAACAAAAACAAGGAACCAACAAAAAATCAGCCAAACAACATCTCCCTTCCAACTAACAATCGTAACTCTTAGTAGTAATACCTACCAATGTTTTTGGCTCTGGAACTCCTAGTCACTCTATCACTAGGCAATACCCTTCTCTTGAACTTGGTCTTTCTATTAGTCACCAACTTCTAGACATCCTCCTCCCCACTCTAGTGGGTGGCCTCTGACTCAAAGTCCATTTGCTCCTTTTTGACTTATTCCTTATACTTAGATCCCCTCCAAAGAGCTAGGACCCTCAGATTCCTAACATCTATCTTAGAGGACAGTGCTTTAATTTTAGGTTGATTTTCTAGAACAAGGGTATTAGTCTTATCCACTTCTTCCAGCTATTGGTCATGAACTTGACCCCCCAAGACTTCAATTTCTTCTTCCTCTAGACCAAAAGCTTCTTCCCCCAGCTCCCCCTTAGGGGTCTCCATGATTCCTTTGTTCTCCTCTTGATGATCCTAATCCCGGTCTTCTAAAACATCCAATTTTGCTTCCTCAAGACCTATTGGATCGTTCTCTTCTTCCAATATTGAAATCTCCTTGTAAACTCCATTATCCTCATGCAGCCTCTTATTCAACGCATTTGAACACCGCGGCCCACCTTCAGCTATGCCTGCATATTCCCCTTCTTGGCTTCCAATTTGCTTTGCGGTCTATATCACCTTTTCTTGTGTTGTGGCTGTTTCTCCTTGTTATTCTTGACCTTGATTATCCTCTACCCCTACATCCTGGGCAGCGTTGGGAAATTTGATGTACTCCTTGCTCCTCTCCTCAGGTTCTTATTGATTTTTTAGGAGAACCATTAGATTCATGTCCTAATCTCAGGCATGTTGAATAGAGATAAGGTCGATCTTCATATTTTGTTTTCTGAATCCTTTCTCCATATTTTGACATCAACTTGATTGAGGCTGGGAGCTCCTTGTTCAGACATATGTTGACACAGAGTCTAGCAAGCACAAGTCTTCTTCTAGATTTAGTAACTGGAACAATGGTTAGAATTTGTCCAAAAGACTTGGCAATACCCCTCAAAACCTCTTCCCAAAATTCCAATGGGAGACCGGCAGTTTAACCCATAATGTGTAATGATTAAAGTTTTCCTTGTTGAGATCCACATCTGGTGTAATGCCCCAAAATGGGACGATTTTATGCAAAAGGGGTTTTCCCTAAAATCTGAAAATGCAATCAGCGAACCCTAGATTGCAACATAAGCTCACAAAACCCTTATCAAGCCCTAGAAACCCTAGACGCCAAAATATTAGAGATTTATGGGTAAATTCCAGCCGATAGCTTGTTCCAAAATGATTGAAAAATTGTAGGAAAAATTCATAATTTAATTTGCACAAAACAAGTACCTTTTTACGCAATTTCTGAAGCTCAAACGCCACTTTTTGATGGCAGAAAATTCTGATTAATTATCAAAATTTACAGCTCCTGTTCGGAGTGATTTCCCTCTTCAAACCCCTGCCAAAATAGACACGAACCTCCAAAAAATACCAAGAAATTACAGCGACCTATTTTGGGCATAGAAATCGCCAAACTAGCCTCTCCAAGCCAATCGCTCCACTTCCAAAGTGCAGGGAAAAATAGCAGAAAATTATAGATTGAATTCTTGCCTTCCGCAATTGGAAAAACCTTAAAAAACCTGTCATATAATTAAATAATAATTCCGAAAATCATTATTTAATTTTCTCTTTCAAACCCTTCACAAATTCATTCAAAACTTCACACCAATAATAAAAAAATTAGCAAATAAAATCAGATTATTTAATTTGCAAATTTTAGAGCAAATGAAGCCTACAAACCCTAGATCCAATTTCCCCAAGTGGTTCGCTTCACTTGCAAAAATCATATAATAAATTAGCAAGCTTAACATGCAATGAAAAGACCACAAAACCCTCACGAAATTCCACACAAACCCTCCAAAGCAATTCACCCCACTCCTTAGGGCAAGAACAAGATCTCTTTTAGCAAAGGGTGGTGTCAAAAGACACCTTTTTAGGTTTATCAATCACCAACGGTAGCGAACTTTTATTGGGCATGCATCCCAATAGTTTTCTTCAAGCATGAAGAATAATTTTATCAAAATTTAGCTTGTCCTCCATTGTAGCCTTCGCCATGTATTTGTAACTTCCAAAGAGGGTGATCCACTTTGGAAAGATAAAACACGTTTCTTTTCCCTTGCTTTAGCTCCCATGCTGACATCTCCTTTTTGGATAATATATTAATTAGTTGCTTTAATTTAAAATAGTAATTAAATTTACTTTAAGGCAAATAAATTAATAATTAATTCATTTAAGCACTTTAGTGGTAAAAACCACTTTTAAAATATTCTATTAATTAAATAATAATTGTCTTATGATAAAAATCATTATTTCGACAATTAATAAATAACTAATAAAATATAATCCCCCAAAAGGGCTTCTTTAGTCTATGGAGAAATAGACCAAAGGTCTTCAATACCTGTTTAATCATGATGTGGAAATGGGGATATTACATCTAGAGTCCATTTTTTTAGGGATAAATAGGTATTCCTAAGGAAATAGGGGCCTCCTAATAGGACATTAGAACTGTCATCTTGACTCTTGATTATAAAAGGAATTAAGAAATAAATTATTAGCCATCGCTGAGATCTCTACCTGTCATTTGGGCTTCCACTTCCTTTAGCCCATTCTCTAAAGGTGTCTATATTGGGTCTTATTCCTTGAAACTTACCAAGCAAGGCATTTGACCATTTGCTCTGAGCTTGATCTACAACTGTGTCATCTATAGGCAAATGACTTCGTCCTCCACTGTGGCCTTCTAACCTTGTGTCTCAGCAGTGTCAATCTCTGTATTTTTTACCCGCCACTCTATCTGCCCAGGAACAGGACACATGGTATTTATTTCAATTATTGTTGTCATTCTTCTTGACTTAATGACATTATTTTTTCAAATTAAATTTTTTATTATATTTCCCCCCCCTTAATGTTATCTTGAAGGTTATCCATATGATGAAGAGGATAATCATTTTTTTATAGTGGTTTTGTTTAAGGCATGATATTTCACAAACAGGCTCATGGAATTGTCCTTTTCTTAATCTCGATAATTAAGTGCCAAAGGAGATTCAAAGGGACAAATGTATCCTTTTGCAACTAGCTCTTCTATTTGTTTTTCATTTTTCATTTTTCATTTTCTTGTCTGTCCCTAGACCTGTAGGCTGTAAGGTAATCCATGAGCTGACTTAGCATCTTCGTCCAAATGAATATTGTGATCCATTTCTGTTTCACGCAGTAATCTTATAGATTAGTTATATGGTCATATTTTCTTGTATTTGTCAGATAAGTGTTGAGTTTGCCATGAGTGAAAATCAATTTCCCACTATCTTCTTATTTAATATACAAGCAAAGAACAGGTTCCTTTTCCAGACCATTATTTTGGCTTGTAATGCATACATTGATGGAATTTAATAATCATGTATGCCCACATAATTTAGTTCCATTTCCACTTTGAAATTAAAAGACAAAATCTCAGGGATGAAGAGTTTTATCATATTCCATAGCTATGTATAGTATAGAGGTGCATCATGCATTCTAGTCCTTTCATCATTATAAATTTGAATGACCCCTTACTCCTCCCAGATAACATTATAGGAAAGGAACATATGAATAAACATTTATGAAAGATTTTCATTTACCAATACACAGAAAATATGTTTCCAATGCTCAGAATTATATTAAGCGTTGAGTCACATTCTGGATTGATTTTACCTGAAAACAAAATATACTGTGGTCATGTAGTGGAAAAAGACATTGGATTTCAAGCTGTATGCCTCCCCTCATAAATGCAGGTACTAGCCTGTATTGAGCCGAATAATGCAGCAGCCATTACTGAATCCCTGTTGGTGCTTTTCGGCACAGCTACTGGGTGCAAGGTCAATCATGTATTGAAAGAGTCTTTATTTTTAATCCTTCACGTCGCTTCCTTTACTTATGAACTCAACCTTTTGTAGGAGTAGTCCAGTCCTCCATATGATGTAGAAAACTGAGAAGAATATCGGACAAATGTGACATGCAATAAATACAGAAAACCTTTATTAAAGACTAAATGTGTTTTCAAGGGTTGATATATATACACTCCTAGATTGTGGATACCTCTTTAATGATAATATCATCAATTTGCTACCTCGCTGATCAACTCTAGTGTAAGGGTCCCCCACAAAGGCATCATTAATGCTCTTCAGCTTGACCAATCTCCTGTGTTTGGGGAAGACACAGTTAAGTGGTCTAGGCACCAAAGAGATTACTATTTTTATAATTGGTTATCTGGATGAAATTTATTGTTTTACCTTTTTATACCAAACCACACTACATGAGATTAGTTTTATCTGTCTGTTGTCAATTCAAAGCTTCTAATACTATTAGCCAAATTACATTACTGTAGTCATATACATAGTAGCAAAAAATGGGGTTTAAAAAACGTGTTTCATGTTCTGTTTTAACTATTACTTTTTTTCATAAACAGTTCACAATAATCAGATGCCATCACTTAAAAGAATAGCTAAATGTACAAAGCGATCTACAGTGAAATGTCCTTTCTTGGTCTAGTTACAACAGAAGAATTTAACACCCTGCATTTCCAGTTAGATTTGAGTGCCCTATATTCCCATAAAACTAATTTGAAATATTAATGAACTATTCAAGCACCATGTAGATTTTAGCTACAGATATTACCTTGTTGTAAGCAATGAATTATTCTGTTGGTTTTAGCTATACAAAATATATACGCTTTTCCTTTTCCACTCCCTTTTTAAAAATGTTTTTTGGTTTTTCTTTTAGCTTGCTCATTTCCATCCGATCAATACCTGAAGTTCTCAACTTACATTCATCAACAATGCTTTTCAGAGCCTGGATAAAACAGAGGAAGGCAAGCTGAAGGTTACTCTTAAGCCAGCCCATACTTATCCAATACTAGAACATTGCAAGGTATGTCTTCCATGTGTTTCAACTGTATAATGCAGGATTTGTTTCCCATTGTTGCTAATGAGTGTTTTGGTAACAGGAGAAAAGTACAATTATATTTTAATGGACAGCAGCTTAAAAATCAGTATTTAGTCATCACAACCCGACTGTTATTGAACATAGTGTGAGAGCAGATTCTCTATGCATAACACTAAAGCAATTGAGAGACTAAACAAATACAGATTAAAAAGAAAGCCTAGCCATTGAGAGTATATGTGAGGCAGACGGAGATCATAATTGTGAGCAAATCACAAAGACAAACTATAAGTTTTCTTTGCAGAAAACATTATGACAACATGCCCTATTAAAACATATTATTGAAACAGTTTATCCAGTGTGCATTGTCTCCATCTATATGCTGAAGTGGTGGATTTCCCTTTCCATATTTATACAGCGATCTCTATATTCTGGGAAGAAAAGTGCAGGAATTTTAATTGTCACCATGAATTAGGTAATCCAGGGTTTGAATGGCACGATCACAGTGAACAAACTGAGAGAAGATGGAAAGATTTTCGTTCATGGATCGTGTTTTGCCAAACCGTCATGATGTCATCCATTGTGCCCTGCATTTCTTCAGGCCCTCAACACCACCTTCTCCAAAAGTGTAAGCTGACTTGACTCGTTCTAGGTGTTTGTCTACACCTTCCAATCTTCAATCAAAATGTTCTTCCAAGTTCAAGCCTAACTTATATGCAGTAAGAAGAATCAGCAACTGTGATGGGAGTGATGTGAGCAGGGATTGGGTGGTAAAGGAGCTTGTGGAGATGAATGTTAAAGAGTCACAATTCTAGTTTATGAGGACTGTCTCAAATTCCCTTATAGATTCCATCCAACATCTGCAGAATTCCCGGTGATTTCCATCATGAAGGTGGCAGATATTGAGATTACTGTTAAACTGCTGTGGTGCAAGGCAATCCAATGTTGATCATCGTTGCTTATGGTGGGTAATGTATTTCACTTAATTCCATAAGGAGGGTGTGTAAATAATGGATGAAGGAGACGCATGATAAATGGGCTCGACAACCTATGTAAATGCTTGTAATCATCCTTAATAAGCTACCAAATGGGGCTTTCTTTTGCAGAGGGCATGCTATTTGGTAGCATACTATACTGATTCTTTGCTAAAAACATTGTGACAACAAGACCTATTAGAATTGATTATCAAATGGGGAATCTGTTATTGCGTTTACTCCATCTGCATGTTGAGGTGGCATATTATCCCCTCCATTTTGATGCAGTGGTCTTGATAGTCTTGGAACAAAGATGCAGGAATTTCTTCTATGAATGGGCAGGAATATTGATCATTAGCATGAATGAGGTAACCTTGGGTTTGATGGCATGATCATAACGAGTAAGCTGGGAAAGGAGGATGGAAAGTTCTATGTTCATGGATTGTATTTCTCTAAATACTGAATCTGCTAAGTCTTGTATTTCTTCAAGGCTTCAGATTGTTGGTAATGGAAACCGCTCCAATGTTGCAAGCTGATGCTTTACTCGATTTAGGTGTTCATAATAACATTTTCCCCTAAAAGTGCTTGCCCAGGGTGGAGCCTAGATTATATGCACTAAGACAGAAGGATTCAGCAACTGTTAAAACTTAAAGTCACGAAACATGAGAGATGTGAGCAAGGTGGTCAGGTAGGTAAGGACCTGATGGAGGTGAGAGCTGAGAGGTCTCAAATATTTTTGAAGAGGAATGTCCTAAATTTTCTAGTACACCTTCTATCCACTGTCTTCTGAGCTTCTGTTGAATCCTCTCAAGAATGTGGCAGATAATGCTTCTTCTGAGATCAGCAGCAGTAAAACTGCTGTGGTGGCTGGGCAAAATATGTTGATGACTCATGTTTATGGTGGGTAATAAATGTAATCCCCTGGAAGCTAGGATGTTGCTAAATAAAGGATGACAAATGCACATAATATGCGGGCCAAACAAATCTTAGTAAATGCTTGTAATCTACCTTAATGATCTTCCAGGTTGGGCTATCTTCTGCAATTTGGTGACATGCTGTAGACTATCTGACCTGGCTGTAGGCATATTCCTTTGTTGGCTAAAATGTCAGGAACTTGATTTAGGCTCCTCAGCACGAGTATTGGATGCTATGAGATTTTTTTTTGATGCCATGCCTAATATTCAATAGATTGTTGCCACTAATACTGGGTTCTTTCAATTACTTGATAAAGTAGATGCTTAAGTTGTGTTAAGTGCTATCTCAGAAATTGTCTTGTATATGTTGACAATGATTCAAAAGCAAATTGGCCGAAGTATGACAGAGGTCAAACATCCCTAAAAATGAGTGATATTTACAAAGTTGAAGTTATGGCAAGCTTCAAGCTGGGGTAGCATTCTTCTTAGAAAGGAATTGATAGCAATTGGAAAGTTCCCATGCTTAGTGTCAATTGGTGACATGAGAGTTTCGAAAACCACGTTTTATGTATTCTTATAGTAAGTAAACATTTTGCTAACATAATTCCAAAGGTTTTTAATTGTGAGCAATGGTATTCGCATTGGAGGTGACTGGAATATTTTTAGTATTTGTTTATATAAAAACCAAAGAAATGTTATAGATCTAATGTTTTCACGGTCCATATGATTAAAAAAGGGAGAGCTTTTAGAAATACCACGTAAAGAGTTATTGATCAATGTTTTGTATCACAATCCGCGATCAATCATCAAGACGAGAAAGAATAATGACTATGGATTGTGGACTAATTTATTTTTAAAGAAGACTCGATTAAAGTGCCAAGATGCCAATATTAGTTGACTATAGGATAAAATTAAATGAATTAGTCATTAATTAATACTTAATTAAATTGTTATAACCCCTAGTTAAAAGTAAACCCTAGTTTAAAATTAATGTGGACTACCCATATAAGGGGGCTGAAAGGCAGCCCTTCTAAATTATTTGAAATTAAAAAAATGATTCAAACTCATCATCCGTTGATGGTGTTTATTCAAGAAACTAAAGCTTCCATAGAGCTTATGATGGTTTTAGTGGAGAGGATATGGTCAAATGCCCAAGTTTTGTCTCTTGGATCTCAAGGAGCATCTGGAGGAGTTGTGTGTATTTGGGATCCAAAAATGATTACAGTGTTAAGTTCTTGTGGTACTAGAGGAGTTTTGTTACTGCATGTTTATTCTTGGGTGGATGCCCAACAATTTCTGCTCATAAATGTCTATGCTCCTTTTGCTATGGAAGATAAGATGCTGCAATGGCATAATATAGAGGCTCTGATCCAATCTTATCCAGATGTTCCTGTCATCCTTGGAGGGGATTTCAATACAATCCTTAATTTACAGGAGAAACATGGAGGAACATCACTTGGATTCTAGCTCATCCAGTATGGCTAGAAATGCGCTGAACATCACTTAGATATATACAATCTCTTCACTTGGTGGATGCCCCGACTAGTAATGTGCTAATGACTTGGTCCAACAAAAGACAAGGTCCATAATGTATCTTGGAAAGGCTGGACTGGTTCTTGTTGTCTAAAGAATGGTGGTTAAAGGAGTATTCCCCATGGCTCAGATTCTGAATAACATTGGTTCTGATCATTGACCAGTGTGTTTGGAGATGGGTAAAATAGCTCCTTGTCATGCTCCTTTCCGGTCCCAGTTGATGTGGCTCAGGCATGAAAATATAGGCAATCTCATTCAACAATGGTGGTTGGAAGGAAAACCCGGGTACGGCACACATGTTCTCCTTTGCCAAACGGCTGAATCACCTAAAGGCCAAATTGAAAACTTGGAATTGGATTGAGTTTGGCGACATAAAGGAGAAAAAAAGCACATATCCTAGAATAGTTGGAAGAGATCAATTGTAATCTTTGAGTATCTAGAAGTAAGGCTAATTCTCTTCAAAAGGAGCTCCTCTTGAAAGCTACTCTCTGTGAATGGGAATCCCAAAAAGAGATTATGTAGCATCTAAAAGAAGGTGATAAAAATTCTGCCTTCTTTCATAAATCTGTACTGGTTAGACGTGTTCATAATCACATAAACTCTCTTACTAAGGAGGACGGGAAGAAAGAATATTCTATGGAAGGTATGCGACAAATTGCAAAGTAGTATTTCCATCAGTTATTTACAGTCCAACCTCTTGATGAGCTAGCCCAAAAGATAGTGTTAGATACTCTTCCTCGACTTATCTCAGATCATGATAATGAGAAAATTACCATTCCAATTACGGAGAGTGAATTGCAGAAAGTGGTGTTTGGTATGAAGAAAGGAAAAACTCTAGGACCGGATTGATTCTCGATTGAATTCTACCAAATTTTTTGTGACATTATCAAAGGGGAGCTCCTTCAAGTGGTAGAAGAGGCGAGGACAACTAAAACAATGCTAAAGGAAATCAATAAAACCTTCATAGCTCTTATTTCTAAAGCTACTGAAGTGGATGAAATTTCTAGTTTTAGACCTATAGCTTTATGTAATGTTCTGTATAAAATGTCACCAAAGTGATGGCAAAAAGGCAGAAATCTCTTCTTGGCAAAATCATATCTTGAGGACAAGGGGGTTTCGTCCCAGGTTGTCAAATTCATAATGAGATTGTGTTAGCCCAGGAAGCCTTACACTCCATGGACATTCATAAATCTCCTTGTATGTTTATTAGGCTGGATCTTTCCAAAGCCTATGATCGAGTGGATTGGGATTTTATATGTAAAGTTTTGGCTCAATTCGGCTTCTCTGAGGAGTGGATTAAATGGGTGAGAGCATGTTTGGCTTCAGTTTCCTTTTCTATACTTGTTAATGGCACTTCTAAGATTTTCTCGGCCTCTAGGGGCATACGTTAGGGGGATTCTCTATCTCCCTTTTTATTCATTATCTTGGTAGAGTGCCTTGGTAGATTGGTGACTATAGCTTGTCAGGAAAACAAGATTAGTGGTATTAAAGTGGCCAAAGAAGCTCGTCCTCTCACTCATCTACAGTTTGTGGATGACTCTACACTTCTTGGCAACGCCACTTGTTTTGAGGCTCAACAATTGTAGAAGCTTCTTCAGGTTTTTTTAGAGTTACTGGTTAGTTGGTTAACCATGCCAAATCTAGTATCATTTTCTTTCATTGTTCTCGTAGACAGGAGGAACAAATTCTTAACATCTTTCACTTCAAAAGAGGCTTTTTTCCGCTTCAATATTTGGGGGTCCCTCTTGCAGCTAAACAGATTAGAGAGTGGCATTGGTTGACAAACAAAGTAGATATGAAACTTTAGAAATGGAGTAATAAATGGCTATTCTCAGGAGGAAGAATGATATTGGTTAAGGTAGTCCTCCAAGCCTTGCCAATATATGTGTCCTCCATCTTGAACATTCCAGTTAGAATTTTGAAACAATTGGACTCTTTGTGCCAAAAATTCATATGGAGTGGCTTGCAGGAAAAAATAAAGTGGTCTCTGGTTAAGTGGGAGACTCTTCGTCAACCTAAGTAGGAGGGTGGCTAAATTCAAATCCTCTTTTAAGCACAAGAAGGCTTTAGTAGCTAAACTCTACTGGTGATTACTAATGGCTCCAACTGATTTGTGGGCTGCTAATATTAGAGCCAAATATGTGGAAAATAATCCCCTGAGAGAATCATTCGGTTGTCCTTTCCCCCCAAATTATCACCCATTCTTGCAATTCTAAAAGTGGTGGAAGAACTTATTAAAAAACATTTGTTTTGGATTGTCAATTATGGTCAAAGTGCTAACTTTTGGACTGATTCGTGGGATGGGTATTCGCCAATCATCAATTAATATCCTGAGTTAAAGACAACCATGGAAGCATTGCATGAAAAGGGTTGGATTAAGGTTGCTAACTACTGTAAGTCCACTATTCATCCATGGGAGATTGGGAAGTGCTGGATTCCTACTATGGAATGGCCAATTCAAATTGGGCAAGAGCAGCAAGCACAAATTAATAATATTCTTTTGGCCCATCCTCTTTCAACTTCCACATTGCCTGATTCCTTAGCTTGGGGTAAAAGTTATACAGGGGTTGATACGATTTCTTTAGGGTATGCTACTCTAAGTAGGGGTACTTCTCATCCTCTTAAGGATATCTTTAGCCATATATGGCAGCCTACTGTATGGCCCAAGGTGAGCTTCTTTGTGTGGTTGGTTTTAAGAAGAAGAGTCTTAATTGGAGATAGCCTCAAGAGACGTGGTTTTTATGGTCCCTTTCGCTATGCTTTGTGCCTGGACAATGAGGAAACCATAAATCATTTGTTTTTCCAATGCCCATTGGCGGTCTATTTATGACAGCTTCTATCCAAATTGTTTAACCTTGGCTTGGTTAGCATCCAGTCATTTGAACAGTTAATTAGAGATTGACATAGCCACCTGCCCAACGGTCAAAATCTTCTTTCGGCATTGTGGTTTGGTATTAACCTTTTGCTTTGGAACATTTGGAAGGAATGAAACAATAGAATTTTCTAGCAGGACAACATGGACATTACTTATGTTTGGGAGAAGATTAAAATTAATGTTGCAGAATCTATCAAGTATAAGATTTGTTTACCTCAAATTCGTACATTGGAATGAGAGAAGTTGTGCAAACAACTCTCTTTGCAACCTAGGACTTCAACAATGAATGACTGGCGACCTAAAAAGAAAAATCAGATGGATCGACATTAGACGGCCCCTCCAATTGGCTATGGTAAGCTGAATACTGATGGTCCTTTGCGGGCCAACCCAGGTTAGGCTAGTATGGGAGGCATTGGCAGATCCTCTGATCGGTTTGTAGCCTTCTTCGCTAAAAAGTTGGGATATATTTCTAATAACTTAGCGGAAATTTAAGTAGTCTACAAAGGGATGCAAGAGGCTTTGAAAATTGGGTGGCAAAAACTCCAAATTGAATCTGATTCTAAAGTAATTATGAGTTTGTTATGTGATCCTGAGGGAGGTTATAGTAAAACTTGGTAGATAGCAAGAGAGTTGGCAAAAATTCACAGGTTGCAAGACAAGTTCCAGGCAGTCCAATTCAGCCATGTTCCCAAAGAAAGCAATAAAGTAGTGGATGGATAGACCAATTGGGCTCTTGACAACCACAACATTACTTGTTATGGTCCGCCTCCTCTGTGGTGGCTGACCAAGATGCAAGGGGATTTGAGAAAGATTCTAGATTTTGAGTTGTACTAATGAATGCTAATATGCATCCTTTTCCGTATGCAACCAAGGCTTGGACTAATAGCTTTCAAGCTTGGCATACTAGAATATGTACACTTTGAGTTTTCTATAATATAATTGGGGGTTTTTAAATAATAATAATAATTAATTGATAGCCTTTAATTAGCATTAGTAAATTGTTAATTAATAATTATCTTATGGATGGTATGGGCGGGTTTTTTTGAGCATATTTATAACGGGTCTCCAAGATTGGTTCAAATCCAACCCAACATCTACGTTCAAATTTTTCTTATGTTTGCAAATTTCCAGTGCCTCCTCCACAAGTCACTTAAAAGTAATGTCCCTTTGTTGTACAATCACGGGTTGATAAATCTATCTTCCCTGGTTTTGGATAGGATGCATGGCAAACAAAATTTTGTTTAGTTTATTGAACATTCTTCATTATTATAAATCTATGTGGGATTTGAGGAAAGTATTTTCTTCTCAAGAATTTTTAATTCTTCATAACTAATTTCCATTTGGCTGCATTGGTTATGCTTTCATTAGTCAAAATTGTTTGTGATCATTATCACATATATTTTTAATTTTATTATCAGCACATATGGGTTGAGGTTAAGCTGACCAGATTGCATAGACTGACACATTACATTGTGATTGAATTATTACTGAGATCATTCTTTGCTTGTTTGCTGTTGAAGGTTGGAGCAACTAGAAAGGTTGTGGCAGCAGCAAAAGGCCAACGATGCTTGGAGGAGAATACGTTGATCCTTGAGGAATTGGTAAAACTTAACGATATGCTTGTTACTTTCACTTGTAAATGTTCGTATTTTTAAATCATATAATGCATGTCAAGTTTCTAGTTACCCTTTTGCTGTGAGGTGTTCTTTATGTTTGTGCTATGCTTGCAAGGTATATGCATCAGTTAATGTACAAACGTGTGCAAAAGGAACACCTATTAAATAGAGGACTGAATGGTGAATAATGTGTCAATACATGATGTATAAATTTGAAGGCATGTGAAGGGAAAATACTCTTGTAGAGTGATGAAGGTATATTTAATAATTCATAATATAGTTAAATAAGGGGAATGGCCATAATCACCACCATTCGACTATAATTTTTTGCATTAATATTTAGACATCACCTTGGATTGTAAATCATCATATTATGATAGAAGTTAGGTCTACATGGAGCTCTTTATATAATATATTTCTAATTTTTTTATAGCATATGTCCTTGTTATGTTGATGTATGATTCTTACTAGAAAGAACACCATGTGGCCCATGAAATAAAAATGAAAGAAATTATATTAATGTCTATGAATGACCAAAATGGGTGATGGGACTCAAGTAAAACCTACATAAATAACATGATTGAATAAAATGAGCTCCAAAAGAGGCTGAAAATTAATGCAAAGTTAAAAGCTCAAAAATAAAAAGATTCAAGCTAACAATGCAGGGGGAAAGGTTTGGGGGCAGGGGATTGAACCCCAGTGGGGTAAATCCTAATCATGTCAAGAAAATAATGTCGTGTATTAAAAACTTTAAAAATAACTGTAAGAAAGGAAGACCAGTCACCAAAGAAGATATGGTTGAAGGGCCATGACTTGAGGCAATGGTTGCTTCTAATAGGAAACACTAGACAAAGAACAGATCCCCTCATCATCAACCACTGTAAATTAACCAGTTCAAGATCTAATGCAATGCACGTGAGAACGGGCATGACCAAGTGGGTCTGGATGGGTGATCCCAGGGAGCTTAAACGACCTATCCTATACACCTACCATTGATGGACAACAACCACCACCTTTGTAACCCCCACCAGAATGTGCACTGCCAAACTCTGCAATCTGTAACCTCTGAAATCTGATGTATCAGCTGCTCATCTGAACATCTCTCACTCAAAATATGGATGTCCAGAAATCTTGGGACCTGTCACATGTACTATCCTCAATGCTGCAATAATCAAGACCAATCTTTGTCCAATGCTACAATAAGATGCAATCGAAAATGACTGATCCTCTGTGGCCAATATGATTAGTGTCTAGGCAATACATTTGGGACAACAACTCAAAAATCTGAAATCACTTGAACACAATAGGCAATGTTCCAGGATATGTCCAGGCACATTATCTAAAATATCTACAACCCCATATAAAATCAAATTGTGATATGCATCCACAAATATCTGCAAGTAGTGTATCAAAACCACAAAATTCAACATACATGTCGATCACAAGTATCAAATCCCAACATCAGACATCCAGTCGTGATGAAAATAATTAATTCTTGAGCAACAAGATATACATATAAGTGCTTTATCGTTCCACAAATAGGCACTCTAGAAACTGCAAGTCAAGTGCAAAGAAATACATCAGGTGCACAAATAGACAAATCAACATCCAATGAAAATAGTTGGTGACTCATCCAAACATGACTCAACCAAGCATCAACAATTGTGAGTCAAATATGCAATCACTTGTCAGTCAAATCACTCAACCATCAACAATTTGAAATTTGAAACTCAAAATATTACTTCTGATATTCCCCATTGAAAGAGTAGTTTGAACTTTGTTTATCATCTCAAATCATTCTAGATCTATATGGGAAGATGCACAGCTTGATGAACCCTTTTGGGTTTTTATCACAAGTCTCCATTAAGCCGCCCTTTCAGGTTTTCAAATTAAGGAAAGAGTTTGTAAGCTACCCTTTTGGGTTTTCATCTTACAACACAAGTGCATAGGTGTGGGCCTAAACTGCCCTACTAAATCAGCAAGAAGAGGCAAATATCCAATCTCCATAGCCTCAAATGCACAAAACTAGACTACAAGATAGACATCACACTATATCGTACTTCTTGCTCAAATGAGAGACGTATCTCAAACCGAAACATATCACTGTGGCACAATGATATAACGCATGTGATCCAAATCCATTATAACTCTAATTTGTCACAACGAAGCCTTAAATAACTGGAATATGTAGATACGTAATCCATATGTACTAAAAATTGACATGTCATCATCCTCTGTGTGGATCTGGTTAAACTCTACAATCCGCTTAGCAAAAAATCACTCATTAAATATACCAAGAGACATATCAAGAACATCACAACACCAACATCAGATATAGAAGAAGCAAAAATATCTGGATCAATATGATCATGATTCACAAGATCTATAAGGTTGAGCTCATGAACATCATGGGAAGCAAGACTGACATCATCATCATCATCATCATCATCTACAATGGACTACACTCTACTATAAGCTATGGACAATGCATGAATCTTAGATTGTCATCTAGAATAATCAATCCCGCGAAAACACATGCCTCATTGACTGAGTAGGAGGATCTTGCATGCAACAAAGGTCAACAAAATGAGTGTTTTTGCCACGTGATATACAAGTATGCAACTTAAAATAGTCACTAGAGGCATGACCTCGATGTCCACAATGGAACAAGTGTGATTACCTTGAGGAGTAGATGATGAATCAAAAACAATAGGATCAACAGTTCGACTATCGCATATATTATCCCTAGATACAAAGTGAATAGGTCTAGAATGGTCAGGAGCATGAAAACCAACAAGGCCAGTACACCCTAGACTAACACGATACTTATTGATTGGCAATGTCTCCCATACTTGCACAACAGGTGTATGATCCAAAATGGGCTTGGACTGCTTTTAAACAATCTCAGGCTTAAAAATAACATAGTTAATAACATTTGTCTTGACATTATTCACATCAGGATCTTGAGTACTAGCAAATGGTAGAACATGTTTGGTTTGTTTTACATATGGCTTGACAACAGGTTTCCTGACAACACTGATAGAATGAACATTAGGATGTGTTCCTTGAGAGATGATTCAATCTTGTAAATGATCCATCTCCTGTGGCAACAAAGTGTACCAATTACAAAATTCTATAAATGTAGGCTGAAACTGCATAAATGTAGGTTGAAATTGCTTCCAACATTCTGTTATCATATTTGCCTTGTGACTATTTTTCACTTGAGTATGCAATCATAGGATGCCTTATGAGTAGAGAGCAGAACTCATGATGCAAATGCTATGAAAAAACACTCAATGAAATCTGAGTTGGGTTCAACTGATAATGCTCCGAAAACAAAATATTTTATTTGATGGGTTTTTGCACTTGGACCTCATTCAAACAAGTCAATCTATATGTTTTACACCGTTATTTCTCAAAAGAAATACAATTCATTCTTATCTCTGTTATTCAATCAACTTTTCAATAGGATGCACAATGATAATAGCCAAAACATGTTATCAAAATATTTTAACACAAAAACTAACTTCATGGCAACTTTCAAATTCCCTTTCCATGAAGGAGGAGTGGTCATAATGCTCATTTTGACATCGACCGCCAAAACTATGAAAATTTGAAGCTATCTATTTGGTTTATAGCCTGTGTTGCATTTACAAATGCAAATTCTGCTTTTCGTTCGAGTTTTCATACTTTAAAATCTACCAACTGAAGAATTTAGTATTCATCGCGTAACCACTCATTGGAAAGTTAGGAGAATCTAGTTTCTGAAACACTTGAAATTTTTGAAAAATATCCCAGTATGCAAAAATTATGACATAAATGGTGACACGAGGTCTGATTTATCATGATTTTTGCAAAAGTTCAGTTTGGAAATTTTACAAAAAACATTTTTTTCACTTTTTTGTAGTGGAGAGAGCTTGAACTTGGAACCTATGGACAACTAATGTGTCTACTCCACCAAAAATACATCTACCATTTCACCTATATGGCAAACTTGAGTTTCAAATGGGTTTATGTGAATTTATTATGGATTTTCAGACTTGCTAGGTTTTGATCATATGACCTCTAGAAGTGCAAAGCTTTACAAAATGCACTTCTCCAACTCCCGTATGTATTCACTTGAGTTTTGCAATAGAAAACTTTTATTAATTTGGTTCTGAAAATAGCCCAAACTTAAAAATAAAATAAAGGGCCTTAATTATTACCTGACAATCACAACAAAAAAACAACACCCAACAAAAACAGTACGACCAACAAAAAATATTCAACGCCCCTTATGGAAAATTTAAAATGCCTTATTTTAGCATATTGAGTGCCCCATTTAAACCATACTCTCTCTCATGCCTCACAACTTGCTCTAAATTCATGCACAAAACAACTTAAAATTTTCCTTCACATATCTCCACACAGCTACAAGAATTCTTCAAATATCTCTCTTTCTACATGAAACTACTCTTTCAAAACAAACAATCTCTTTAAAACATTTATGGGTTTTGTTCTCATGGGTATGAGCTTTCCAAAACTTTTTAAAGAAGAAGATATCACTGTTTTAGCGATGTTGTCTTTGAGTGTTATAAAAACACCACTTTGATTCCTCCTCCTAAACTCATGCTCAGATTTTGCTCTTGCTATGGCTCTGATTTTTCTCGCACAAAACTACAACTATACTCACAACAATTTCTCCATGCTCACATCTTCTCTACCATGCTCTGATATCACATGTTGATTTCAAGCCTTAAAGATAGACAAAATAAACACAAGCACAGTGATTATGTGACAGTCAAGCTTCTTGTTTTTTCATTCATGTACAAAGGCATATAATAAATTAGTTTACAATCCTTTCAAATGCAAGAGTGAAACCAAAGGTCAAGTGTGACCTTTCACCTTCCAACTTCATTTGAGTGTATTATTTATTACCTTCCAGTCCTTTGAATGTATTTTCTTTATTCTTATATTTTTCTTTGGATCAATTCCCAATAGATCCTACATATGAAGGATATATTCTTATAATTTAGGGGTTGTTGCAATTCTATTCCCCTAGTTCTATAAAGATCTTGACAGGTAAGGATTTCTCCAATTCAACAGACACAACTTCTGACACAATTGAGAATAGATGGCTGCATGACGAGATTGGAAATTCCAATATATTCTCCAATTGTATTTCCAATTCTTCTTGATTGTAAATTTAAGTTTTTAGGAAATTTCACTGTGACTATATACTTGGGTTCTTTTGAACATGGCATAAGTTGGGACTGCGAGTTTAGAGGTTTTTTGTTTTTGTTACAAATCTTTAAATCCTTTGACCTTCCCATGTAGAAATAGGATCAGCTGCATTTTCTTGGAATTTGGATTTTCTACATTTTGTAATGCAAACAAGCCACTAGATTGTTGTTGGACTATTAGAATTATTAGAAACTCATATATACATGCAATATTATGCATATTTCTGTGGAAATTGACTTGTGCAGCCTGTGTTGTATACCTAACTTGACTTTTATGAACATAGCATCAACAAAATTTGCAAATATATTCTATGAAAGAGACAGCGTGGTATTGGCTTGTATGAACTGTTTTCAAGTACATAATATTGACAAATATAGAGGTGATTGTCTCTGCAGATATTCGAATTTTGTTGCAGCATGATGGCTGTGATTGGCTAGGAAATTTTTATGGAATGTTTTTGAAAAAATCGTTCATGTTTTTTAGGAAGAGAACTGAAATATTTATATCTTTAAGGGTAGATAAACACTATTTTGACCGAAATACATATATGTAATCTTTTCATAGGATTGTATTTGCTTTCTGCAATTCTGATTATTTTGTTTGATTTGGTTATTGGAAATTGAGTGTTCATTACTTGACGTTAACTTAGCATTTGTGAAATATCTAACATGTAAATGCTTGTGCACCTCTTTATTTTTGGTTGATTGTGTTTAAGTTCTTTTTTGGCTTTGTGATCTACAATTTCTTTGCACTCTTTTTGAGATTCTACTTCTTTGTGCTTTGTGTTGAAGAAAATTAATTTGAAGTATTGATCATGTAAGATATTATTCTTATATAATTTTGAATTCTGATATTCAAAGTTAATGTGAATGTTGTTGGTTTTCAAAAAATTTGAATGAACAGATCCAACTCAGGTATAAGCTGGCACGTTTGCTGGGATATTTGGATTATGCAGATTATGCATTAGAGATGCATATGGCTAGAACACCATTTAAGGTGATATCTTTGTTTCCAATTAAACAATTTCTTCTAATAACATGATGTTCCCAGTGTATTGTGTTTATCCTATGGGTATTATTTTATTTAATGTTTTCTAATTTATTTCTATGCATTTTAATGGATCCTATGTGGGTCTTGATGCATATGTTATATACCCCTTATCATTAATTATTATGATCGTTTAACATTGTTATAGAGCATGCTTGTTACTTACGCCCCTTCATGTGTACCTTTTCAAGTGTATATAGGTCCACTTTGTGTCATACATCAGTATATTTCTTAAAATTAAACTTTGACAGTAATAGCAGATCCAATTGAATGCCAAAAATAAGCACAGATCCTAATGATGCACAAACGATAAATGAAATGATATAACAGAATCAGATGTCTGGCCACTTTGAGGGGGCAACGTCTAGATTGCAGAATGATAATGAAAGAATTTGAGAATACAACTTATGAAGATTTAGAAGAGCCTTTCTATTTCAATCGATAGGCATAATTAGGTAGGGGTACCCCTACCACTTTTGGCGTTTAAGGTCTGCTTATCCCATTTAATGCATTCATGGAGATTGCGGGGCTTTCTTCCTCTTGTGTGGGCTCATGTGCTTGCTCGAAAACTGGGTCTTTTGCAATGACTTTTTTGACTTCAGAAACCTCATTCTCAATTATCATTAGGCTTTTCTCACCGTTAGCACACTTATGACCTCTAGTTTGCTATCACAATGCCAACACGGTCCTTTTTCTCTCTTATCTGCCCCCTGTTGAGGAGAGACCTTTGTGATCAGCCTTGTGTTAAAGGTATTGGCCACATTTATGTCTCTCCATCCTAAAGGTTGACCATGTGTGAATCTGCTAGTAGCCACATTTTGTTGCTCAATGTTCAGGGCTTCCTTCATAGCATGCCTAATTGTACAAGGCTCCAACAATCGAACATCATTCTTAATCCTGTCATTAAGCCCATTGATTTAGAATTGCAGCCTTAGTCTGTAAAATCAACATTTGAGATAGTCAATTCATATGCTCAGGATCTCAGCATTGCATTCTGCTACAGATACTGTTTGCTTTAGATTTGTCAATTGAGTAAAGTAATTTCCCTTCAATACTTGCTCATAGTGGGATGATAATTCCACGGTAAAGGCCTCCCAAGTGAGCACCAGTCATTTTTATGCTCATAATCGATTCCTACCTCTATAGGGTTTATATTAAGTGTAGTGAGGGTATTTCTAACTTTACATAATATTGTATATTATGAAGCTTAAAATATTGTTCTTCGAGGCTTAGCCAAGAAGTCACATCCATACCATCAAACTTGTGGATATCTATTTTGAGCAATTGCAGTCTTTGCCCTTGGGAATAATGCTCTACCCCTTGATCCAATAAGTTATGGTTGTGGCCCCCATGGTTATTGGGTTGCATATGACTTGTTGGTATTGGGCCAGATCCTCGAGTATGGTTATTTAGGGGTAGGTTTGGGAAATATGAATGCATTTCAGTCATGAGCTTCCCTTTAAATTTTTCCAATTTAGTGTTTAGCGAAGTCCAAAAAGGGGCACACAAATTATACTTGATAAAATTTACTGCTAGTGTGCAATGAGAAAGATTTTTTTTCAGTTATTTGTGGTTGTGGATGATAAGGAAAATTCTTTTTCTCAGTGATTTGACAAGAAGCATCCGGGCCATTAGGCTGTAGTTGAGGATGACATCGTGGTTGATATGGTTAGTTTCTAGACGCAAGATTTGTGATCACTTAGGGGTGGAAAGTACCTGCTGCGAGTGATGACCAAACAAAAAAAATAAATTAGGATTTGGCGGTGAAAACCAGTTCTACTAGGGACCTATACAAAATTTCTCGGAATGAAAAAATGGATCTGATGATATAGGGCTCCAACTAGGGTTGAAAAAACCTGAAAACAAAGAAGGGTCATGATGGGTCAAAACAATTGGTTATTGGGGAGCTATTTTTTAATTGCGATTGTCCTGGCGAGACGAATCCAATTACTGCTATAACCCTTGAGTGCCCAAAACACGGAAGAAGACCTTTTTTAATATTATTTTACGTGGGTTATATTGCTCAACTCAGATCCCTCAATTCTTTCTAGTTTTGAATATATTCAAGTTTGTGTCTTGTGCTAGGGTTTGATTAATAGAAGTGGAACTGATCTGCTACTCTACCCAAGTCGAATAATGACGCACAACATGCAACATAGATTTTTTTGCTAAACTGTTAGGTAAGAAAAAATTTGCAAATGATAAATGAACTAATGTGACAAAATCGTGTATATGGCCACTTCGAGGGGCAACCTCCAAAGTATAGAATAATATTGAAAGGAATTTGAGAATACGACTTATGATGATTTAAAAGAGCCTATCCATCCATATTTATAGATATATTTAGATAAGGGTGATCCCATAGTCTCAATTAGGTCGGCCTAAAAAAAACATTTAAAACTAATGAATGAAAAAATAAAGGATATGTGTGCCACAAGTCAGCCATTCCATAACCTTAATATACTTACAAAGATAGAATGTTAGGGGCATAACATTATATACCATATTCATATTTTCAATATATCAAATATATTTTATCATCTCTATGGATATAACCTAAGATAGTTGTTGGGTTCCTACCATGCGGTATCAGAGCTTGTCCATTTCGAGACCAAATATTTTGTGCTTTATCATAACATTGAGGAATATTTATACAAGGTTGTAGGTTGGTTATGATCCTATTATTTAGGATATGACCACATTATGCTCCACTAATTCCCCAACGCATACTAATCTTTTTCTATGCTATGTGGGTATTATAACCACCCAAAAAATTAACCAAAAAACTTTTAGGGGTAAAAAGTAAATTAATTATTTAAATCTACCCTGCAAAATAAATATTTTTCACCAAGTATTATAATATGGTGTAATACAATTTCCAAACATTTCCCCCCTTATTACACCTCAATCCAAAGACTAGGCGAGTATAATCATTACATGAGGATTGGGACATACACTTAGTTCAACATACGTACAAACAATAATGGAAATGGCCTCACTACACACACATGTAAATAGGGACACTCAAATGTCTACAACAAAGGACTCATTGCGGGCTGGGCCTCACATGTATATGAACAAGCATAGATGGAATAACCGACGAGTAATCGCCGCTTGGTCGGTTACTCGCCGGATATTTTTCACGGTGAATACTCGGCACTCAAAACCGCCCCTTTGCCCAAAAAAAAAGAAAAAAAAAAAACTAGGCGAGTAATCACTGATTACTCCCCAGTTCTGTGTCCCGCGAAACCCATGCGGAAAACCCAACGGAACCATAGGGAAACTGCGGGTTTGTCCCAAAACACTCAAAAAACGTGGAATTCAATCTTATAAAATGCAACACACCTTCCATTTTATTCACACAAGATTTGAAGCATTCATGAGTGGATTGAGGAGAATTGAGCAAAGAGATTTCCAGGTTAGTACATTTTTTTAATTTTTTTTGCCAAGTATGTAAAAGAATTGTAATTTGATTAAAACCATATTTGATAAATATTTTTAATTTTAGTATAAAAATTTGTTTTAATTTCATGCATTCCGTTAAATTTTAGTGTTTAGTATTTACAATTAATGCCTAATTTTTTAAAATTTTGATTAAAAGTGTTGATTTTTAACCATTGGCATTATGTTTAGTTTCCGTTTATAATTACAATTTATTTATTGTTATTTTTAACTATTATAGATTATAGTTATCAATTTGTTTGTTAAAATTTTAAATCATAAATGTATTTTAGTTTCCGTTTTATAGTTTATAATTATAATTTATTTATCATATTTTAATTAATAATTTGTATTGAATCTTCTTATTTTTTAATTTTTTATGTTGTTTTTAACATGTTTGCACTTTGTAGGTTATCTTTTAGCAAACAATGGCATTCGGTAGTGCATCAGGCTCAGATTTAGTCAGTGGTAGTCAATTGGCTCTCTCTAATGCTTGCACCAGTGCTTGGAAGTATGTTATGTGGGTTGGAATGTCTCAGAGGATTTCAATTTGTAGTTTTTGCTTGAAGAGGATGTCAGGAGGCATCAATCGCATGAAGTACCATCTTTCATGCATTCCTTGCTGCGACGTCACGTCTTGTTCCAATGTCATTGAGGAGGCAAAACGAGAGATGATGGTGAAACTTGCATCATTGGACGAAAATAAACTAGAGGGGGCAAGGATGCACGTAGCCCTAACAACAACCATTGGTGCCACATTGACAGAGGAAGAAGCAACAGTGATGACAAAAATTTTGGGCTCTAGTCGTGGTCCACACAAGCGCCATGGCACATCTGTATTGACTTCGACTCAGTTACACTCATTTTTTGTGCCTAGAAACACACTTGGGGCACAACCTTCACTCCAAGCTATAGGATGGAACAAACAAGCGCATGCAGAAGCAAATAAAGCGTGAGCAAATTTTTGGTACTTCAACAACCTTTCCTTCAACGTGGCGAGGAGCCTGTATTGAGAATATCTGGTTACAACATTGATAGTTGCATGGAAAGGGTACAAGGCACGCTCTCCAAAATACTTGAGTGGAAAGTTGCTCAAAAATGCAGTTGAAGATGCAAAGGTGATTGTCGCAGATCAAAAGAGGTTGTGGCATAAATTTGGATGCACTCTCATCAAATTTTTGGCGTCTTCAAATGGCTATTGATGCATCAAGTAAAATAAAAAATGCAAAAACTTTGAGCTTGATGCTAAAGGAGGTTGTCTTAGAGGTGGGTATTGATAATGTTGTCCAAATTATCATAAACAATGCAACAACATATGTGGCCGCTGGGAGACTTCTTAGGGAGAGACATCCATCTCTTTTTTGGACACCTTTTGCGGGCCATTGCCTTGATCTTCTTTTTGAGGACATAGGCAAACTTGATTGGGTGCGACTAGTTGTAGAAGAAGCTCGAGAAATAACTAAATATATCTACAATCACCCTTGGGTTTTCAGCTTGATGAGAG
Organism: Torreya grandis; assembly: GCA_037957365.1. Taxonomy (NCBI): domain Eukaryota; kingdom Viridiplantae; phylum Streptophyta; class Pinopsida; order Cupressales; family Taxaceae; genus Torreya; species Torreya grandis. Next base: position 660,848 of record JARHVA010001862.1, on the reverse strand, counting down.
AGCACACCAAAGGAAAAGAGCTTGTTCAAACAGGGGTCGCCAGGTTTGCAATGAACTTTCTTACATTATAAAGTATTTGTAGTTTGTTGACTCCTTTGAAGCAGATGTTTGTCTCTCAAGCATAGACGGAGTCATCTTATTCCAAGAAAGCTGATGGAGTGAAGGTTTTCAAGACAGTTTTCAGTGAGGCCTTTGAAACGAGAGCTACAAAGATTGTCAAGATAACTTGAAATTGCAATTTAAATTTCAAGTTGTTGCCCTTGTTTTCAAATTTTTAAACTTAAAATATTTTTTTCATAATTTATTTAGAAGTTTGTAACACTAACTTTAATTTGTTTGTAACTTTGTAGCTGTCGGAGCCTTTGGTGAGGGTTTTGCGATTGGTGAATGGAGAGCAAAATCCAATGAGATATATTTATAAGGGCATGGATACGGCCAAAGAGACAGTTCAAAATTATTATAGAGGGGATCATGTCAGATTTGATCCCATTTGGGAGTTGATTGATCGGAGGTGGCGCAATCAACTCCATTAGCGCATTCATGTAGTAGGGTACTACCTTAACTCCAAGTTTTTCTACTCTGATGGCTTTATAGATGTTAGTGGAGAGGTTATGAAGGGGCTCTCAACATGCATTGAGAGTATGACACCTGATGTTGAGGTGAGGGACCTCATTATTATAGAGTTGCAAAGCTACAAGTAGACAAAGGGAAATGCTCTTTTCTTCAGCACTAACTATCCGAGGGAGAGCCACGCAGGCACTAGATAATACAAAATGAAGTTTTTACTTGTACCTTACTAATTACATATTTACAAATTTACAATTATTAATGTCTTACAAAGTTTTGAATATCTTGTTTGCAGGGTCATGGTGAGAAGATTGGGGTGAAAATACCTCAAATCTTCAAAGGCTAACCCTCCATATTTTATCTTAGCCTTGTAGCGCTTCTAAATGTGAGCGCAATTGGAGTTTGTTTGACTCCATTCACACGAAAAAGCGCAACAAGTTGAGCCAACAACGCCTCAATGACTTGGTTTTTGTGCAATACAACTTTCGACTTCGTACAAAGAAGTTGGAGAATGCATCAAATGAGCCTATCGATCTAAACGAGATCGATCTCTACAACGATTGAATTGCAGAGGAGGCATCCACGTTCACAAAGGAGGAGATTGCTGATTTCGAGAGGCAAGCTATGGAGGTGCAACTGAAGCAGGAGGAGAGATTGGATTGGAGGAGATCCTTGAAGATGAGGAGAGGTAGAGGTAGAGGTGGAGTCACATGGCCAGGTGCAGCCTTCTAGACAAAGCGAGGCGGGGTAGCCGAGTGGGAGGACTAGAGTTTCTCAGTCTCCCTTAGTTTTTCAGAGAGCAGGGAAGAGAAAATTATAGATTATTGTAATTTGTACTTGTAGTCTTGTAAATTCTTGTATAAGACTATAAGTCTATAAGTATCATTGTAGTTTGTACTTTGTGACTTTGTTGTATTCGCATGATTATGCGATTTTGTACATTCCTTGTATTCAAATTTAATAGAAAACACTTTTCCTATGTTTTACAGACTTATTTCATCTATTTTGCTTTTGTTATTTCTAAAAAAAATATTTTTTTGGATAAATTCAAGTATTTTTTGCCTTTGTCGGTTATTGTCAGTTATTTGACTGAGCGGGTCGAATAACCACCGGATACCCATTTTGGTCCCTTGGCGAGTACTCGTCCCAACCGGTTATGCGAACTATGTGAACAAGGACACTCAACTATTCTCTAAACATTGTAGTGGGTACACTTCCTCAGCCTTAGGTAATGGCCTCAATGAACAATACATACAAATAGGGACATACACCACCATTCACCAAAGAAAGTTGTGGGAATTGGCCTCACAACACTTACAAACACAATAGTGGGATTGGGCTTCACTATGCTTCCTTAGTGGTAATTGGGCCTCATTGAACTCCTCTTGCAAATAGGAACGCATCTAACTACCCACCAAATGTAGTATTGGGATTGGGCCTCATTCTACTTGCTCAATGGGAACTGGGCCTTACTATGCTTCCTCAATGGGAAGTTGGCCTCACTGATCAATACTATTCTCATCTTCAGTGGAAGTTGGGCCTCACTAATCAACATATCGTGTGCAACACGAGCACGGTCTTCATCATCACTTTCATTGGTGATCATCATCTTAAACTTGCATCTAGATAGCTGTGACTTTATGATCATTTTTGTGCCAGTAACTTTTTGGATGTCAAAAAGCTTGGCGTTTTTTCCTGACAAGTATCTTATCCATGGGAAATTTATTCCCTCATCAATCAAAACATAGTTGTAAGGATGTTGGATACCACCACTAATGCATGCATTTACAACAGGGTTAGGTAGATGATGCTAGCATAGTACATAAATAAAAAAAATAGAAAAAGAATAAAAAATCACTCTTTATAAGAGTTGTAGCAAAACCCAAATACTGGATTGTTTAGAATGCCATTTTGCCTATGCTAGTAAAATTTCAGCTTAAAATTCCATCTGGATCAAAACTCATTGAATTAACTTGATCTGCAATCCTTTAATTAAGAAACAATAAATTTGGCACAGAGTAAGGGCTGAAGAAAAATGCTTTTGGTGGAATCTCAATGATTGTATTTTGTACATACTAGAAAAAATCCGTAAAAAAAAATCACGTTCATGAATATGCAATTAATATGGGTTCTCTGGGCTTGGTATGAAATAGTTGTGCTAGTTATTAATTTATAACTATAAGCTTTTTTTTTTAAATGATTTTTTTTTTAACAAAGCTACCCTAAAGAACTTAATAATAAAGTGCTCATACTCTGCTATGCCCAAATGCTGCCTTCTCATTTGCCCTAGCTTACATGCCATTTCTTCCACAAGGCGTTTCACCTCTCACTATTGGCCAACACTGCAAAATGTTTTTATATATATTTATTTATTGATGCTGCTGCTATATTTCAACTTTTATGCCCTTTTGTGCAGATCTCGCACCCTCATCAAGGCCTGCAAGCTCCATGCCCAACCTGTTTTCTTTGACACAGCTTGTTCAAATCATATCTTCACTTGTTTTTCTACGCTAATAATATAAAATTATCATGCCTTCTTCCTATGATACCACCCATTGCATAAGAAGATTTAGATCCACTCAAGCAGAAATAAAATTCTCACACAACAATTTCCAATCAAATGTATGTGACAAAAGGAGCACTTGCTAACAACTAGAAAATGGCACAAGTGCTTTAAGACCAATAAGAAGCAAAATATCAAAGAATGAAAAATAGCAGTAGAATTTTCTCACACGCAAGCAGAATAGTCTGAAAAACAGCTAGAAGAGAAAACAATAAAAAAATGTGTCCTTGCCTGTACAGAATGCTGCAAATTATTTTTTTAATATATTTATTTATTGATGCTGCTGCCATGTTTCAACTTTTGCTCCCTTTGTGTAGATGTCGCACCCTCGTCAATGCATGTGAGCGCCACACCCAACCTGTTTTCTTTGACTCTGTTTGTTCAAATCAGATCTTCACTTGTTTTCTGCGCCAATAATATATAATTATTACACTACATTTGTTACAATCGATTGTACAAGAATATTTAGATTCACTCGGGCAAAAAAAAAAATTCACGTACAACAATTTCCAATCGAATGTGTGTGTCAAAAGGAGCACTGCCAACAACTAGATTATGGCACAAGTGTTTTGATGCCAGGAAGAAACAAAATATGAAACAATGAAAAATAGTAGTGAGAAGTTGCACATGTGCATAGGCTGAATAGTCTGACAGAATTTCAGAAGAGAAAAACAATAAAAGAATTTGCCCATCCTTGTACAGACTACTCCACACAATATTTTTTCTTTTTACAAATTTGATCACCTTTATATGGTAATAAAAATAGATGTGTGCTCTGCTATGTATCACGTGGGCCCCTTTTTAACATGGACATCACTTCCACTGCCACACGTCCTTCTTGAGGTGCTGATCCAACAAAGCAAAAAAAAAAAACAGCAAATAATATGGCAGTTGCCTCTTTATATATTTCTAATGCTTCCTTTTTATTTAGCTTTTTGTTTCAACTTACTGATTCAAACAAACTTTCACAGGCTCTCAGCTTGGTTCTAACCTGCTCTGATACCAAATGTGGGCGAATTAAGCCCGTATCAGGATAATATATTCATAACCTTAAGGAATTTTTATTCAATATTATAGGTTGTTTATGATCATATTATTTAGGATACGACTCTCATTATATTCTACTAATCCTTCAAACCCTCCTAATCTATTTCTATTCTACATGGGCGTTATAACCACCCGACAATCTAACCAAATAACTATTACTTTTAAATAATTTAACAATCATTTAAACCTAAGCCTATAGTACAATATCCTAACAGATACTACATAGTTGATCAATGCTCACATCAATACAAAAACTAACATAGATATTAAAAATTCCAGCAACAAATAAATCAAAACATTTGAAAAACCAAATAATGAAAATAAGCTTTCTGTCGAAAAGCATGTGCTAACAACGGGTGTCATGATGACTGATCTTTCATTGCGAGATTCTTCCTTAGATATTTTATTTGACAAAAGGGATTTAAGAGTAAGAAATGGAGCCAGCCGCTTTTTCAAGCATGACTACCTTTTGTATTGTAGATGGTAATCTGACTATAAAGCTTCCAATACATATTTACAAGTTGGAAGATTCTTCCTTAGACACTAATATGGAACAATAACATGCACATGAAATGCTTTTGCAGATGATCCGTTCTATTTCTGAGCAAATTCTCTACCAATAGCTTGTCTATTGGAGATGGGTCTTTTTGTATTAGAGTGGTTTGTTCAAAAATAAATTCTCTATTGGAGACAGGTCTTGCTAGCAATGAATGGATCTTCCATGGAAGGATTCATTTCAAAAAGATTTTATGAACTGCCTAATGAGGCATCTATATGGAAGCACATATATACTTGTATTCATCGCATACATGTGAGCCTACTATGGTTTCCATAAAATTCAAGTAAACCCATCTAACTTCTAATCACCAAATTTTCCAAACAGAATCAAGATGTTTGTTTTTGATAAACATATGGGAGCATGATTAAGCTCACAATTTTCAGTGATCTTAAGCAAAGATGTTTGTCAAAGATTATAAAAAAAGAACCGCCTTCAAAAAATCATGAAACTTCTTATATGAACTAAAATATAGGGTTGGATCTTAATGGTACAAAGATTTTCTGTGAATTTATAACCTTGCTCAAATAACTTAAAAAGGCTTTTGTAGTGACATTTTTTGTAGACATGGGGTGGATGGGTTTTAGGCATAATTGAATGATTCTAGAGACAACACATGTATGCATAGTGTTCTTTACTAAAGATTGCATAGATACAAGGGAGAAAATTAGGAGAACTATTTGTATAGAAGAAAGATGAAAGGTAGACATGTGGATGAATTTTCATTTATGAGTGGGTTTCTACAATTTAGGGATTCTATGTGGCAGCTTGTCTACAATCCATGGACCATGTCCTACATAGAATAGTGGTTTTACTTGTCACCAATTCTAATACCCACATTTTCTATGCTATCCATACCCTTCAATCATCCTTGATTTATTTTCTCCCCACTCTTTTATCTCTCCTCATCACATACTTCACGTTCCACACACACCTATCTTCTCGTCTTGTCCCCTCTTCCACTTGTAAGCCCACTCACACTTGGCTGCACCCATGGCATTCTCTCTACAACATTATAGGTTGGACAAAGGCAGGAACACCAACTATCATTAGTAGTGTACAAGCATTTACATGGTTGTTGCACTCAACACTCGCCGGGTTCACGACACTCAATTGCTCCTATACTCTTAACAAGGAACGATGGATCAATAATGGCTATCAGCTTGAAGCGGATTACCCAATTGGCTTTTTCTACACAACAACGACCACATTAGGGTTTACTGTACTCCCATACTTAGATATAAGGAGGAGATTTTATGTGCTAACAATATAAACATTATGCTCCAAGTGTGTCATTATAAAAACAACCTCTTCTCCACGGTGAGTCAGATGCAAAACACAATTATTTTTTTTATCACTAATCTCCTATGTTGTTTGGGTACGGGTACGGGTACGAGGACGTCTCGGGTACACGGGTACGTCATTTTTCAAAAACCTTGATTTGGATACATCGTGGGTACGTTTGTATACATATATATATTGTATATTACTCGTTTTTTTAGTAAAACACTTGAAACTACATAGTATGAAAATATTTGTCTAGAAATGATAAAACACTTTAAAATATATAATATTCATTCATTCATTACTTCAGAGACAAGATGTACATTCAAATCTAGAATAAATCATCTCGATTGCCCACAAAATCATGAATGCCACTCCCATTATTTTTCAACTTTATCATTTACTGACACTTTCTCTCACAAGGGCTCATTGGTGCATTGAATCTCACAAGTGCATGCCTTAAGGGGTGCACAGGGAATGGGGTGGGATCGGCTTGTGGCACTTTGCGAGAGATATTCTCATACTATTCTATCACGCATACATCCCTGCATGCAGCGTTCATACCTCCTATGATGTCTCCTTGAAATCTTGAAACCCTGAAATATGGCTAACTCTGAAACCTTGAAACCCTGGAATTTGACTAACTCTGAAATATGATAGGATCCTCCAAAACCTAGAATTTGCATTATAGCTCCTAGCGGTCCGAAACCCCTCTCAAACACCCTGAAAGTATATAAATAAAATATAACTTAATTCTTATACTTAAATGTTTATTTTATTTATATATATTGTTTATATACTGTTGGGTTCGGACTGGATTTACATTTAGGGTTGCTTAGTTTTTAGGGTTTTTTAAAGGATTTTTTGATTTTTTTTTAAAATTTTTTTCGCCATTTTTCTGCCGGAATCCCTTGGGCATGCCCGGAGACATCTCGAGTACTCCCGGAGGCGTTTGTGGCCATGCCGGATGTTTTCGGCACGGCCACGGACGCCTCTGGGAGTACCCGGGACGTCACCGTGCTGGAGGTGTCTCCGAACAGGAGGTGCCGGGGGGGGAGGGTGTACCCTTGCAATGTAGCTAATCACCAATGTGCTGAAAGAACATCAGCAAGTACAAACCAATCTCACGTCGCCATCACATTTAGAAATGTTCATCAGATTCGCCTATCCTGTAAATTTTGGCTGAGATTAACATTTCATAGCAACATTGATCCGCCCATGTACATTCAACAAACAATGGGTTTGATAAAAAACAGGAGAATCCTCAAACAATCTATTAAGAGAAGGGTTCCTTACTTTAAATGTTAGTGCCTAATCAAAGAAGCAGAAACTATGAAAGTATACTCAAGGAAAATGCTTCTTAATCCCTAATTGTTTGCCCCAAAGCAGTCTCTGAAAAGGGGCATCTTCAAGCTCCAATCAGGAATGATGAAAAAATAGTGAATGACCAACAACCTCAAAATCAAGCCTAGGGAAAGCATCTTAAGCCCCTTTCTTTGTTCTTAGGAGGTTCTTAGGTATGTTCAACCAAGCTGTCTTTGTCTGGTTCTAGTTAAATGCTATCCCCTTCTACTATTTTTGGCCGACCTCCTTTATACCCCACTCAACCCTCTAGAGTTTGCTCACTTGTAGATCTTCAAGTCACCCAACACCCCTATAAATCACACCAACTCCTCACTCCCAAACAAATTTACATATGGTATATTATTTAATATACCATAGGCTAATAATTATTGTTAGGAGGAAGTCAATTATACAATGGTTGTTGAGCAATTCACATAGAGAGGAGACGTTGAGAGATAGTAGGTACTTGATAGGGATAAATATCCTAAAATATAGGATATGCAATTCGTATGAATATGTAAGAGTGTTTTGATTAATAATAATGCATAGTGTGTTGTCTGAGCGAAGAATGTGTGTTGTGAAAATGATTGGATGGGAGGTACGACTGGCTGGATATGATGTACGGATGGCTGAAGAATGATGCCTTAGCTGCCAACAATGTCCATAAGTCTGAAACAATGGGTTTGAAACCCTAGCATGGCTATAACATCACTATAACAATCTTATTTAGGGTTGATATCATTGTAGCAAATTGACTTAGGGCTGAAAATGATGGCACCAACAATGAAGGGTTCTATGGCTGCTGCCCTAGCTGGTACGATTGATAAAAATCCCTAGCACGAACCTTGGAAGGAGCTAGAAATATGACAAATTTACTTGATGATTCTCCCAATGTTGAATTTTGACGGTATTTGATTTGAAAATACAATTGTAGTTCCTAAATGGAACCACCTCACAAGATCAGAGGGGTTTCATTCTTAAGTCTCCTTATCCACTGGATGGTTTTCATCCTCAAGTCTTCTTATCCATTGGAGGGGTTTCGTCCTTGGAGGTTGAAAGCTGAAGCAGATGCCCAAACTTGCAAAAGTGTAATCGATAATAGGCAAAAGATGATCTCCCATGAACCCAACACCTGTCTTTATAGTTTTATTTTCACTTTTGCCTTTTCTCATCCTTTTCTTTTATTTCTAATAATAATAAAGTAGTATTCAGTTTTGACTTTTTAATAAAATAAAAAGTCACTTAGACAACTTAAAATATTAACTTTATTATTTTTTACTTTATTTGAAAAAGGGACATGACAATCAGCTCTTTCCAAAAAATGCTTTTCTAGAAGCAATTGCAAGTTCAACTGCTTTGACTTTTCCTAATTTACTGTCTCTATAATCCTTGGATCCCAATTCATCCTTGGGAACTTGCAATTCCATGTTCTAAATTCTTTATGTGATGTAGTATGTTCCTTTGACTGCATAACTTTGGCTGCCCTTGAGACCTCCATATATCCATCTAGGAGACTGACAACGTTATTGGCCAAGTATGAAGCAACAATACAAACATTTGCTTCATATTTGATCAAGAATAATTTGAATGTATTGTTAAGTGCATTTGCTTCTTTTACTAAATCCATGACATCTTTATCAAATAAGTGCTCTTGCAATCCATTGATAAATGTAAATTGCCCTGAATCTTGAATGTGAGATATGCCTCTATCCAAAGGTGCTCAGAGTCCTAACATTAAAGCATGAAATTACACAAGCACCTTCACCATTGTACCTTCTAAAATATGGTGCAAATCAGACTGTGTATAGGCTGGAAATAAGTTACAACAGTCACAAACCACCTAGAATTTCACCCGAATCAAAACTATGGTGGTTGACATGTTTTTTCCATTCAGTTGAGACTTTCTGCCGACATCATCCATTGATAAGACCCCCTTAAAATGTGGAATCTTGCAACTGTTCATGACTGATAACATCAACTCATGATCTGAAATGATCAAATCCGACAACATGACATTGGCACAACTGTAAAACTACATATCCACTTGTATGAGTGCAACTGAAATAATGTGTGTTGACCATTTTGGTCCTGCAGGCCAAAATCGGTCCCCCCTTTTTTCCCCTGCTGTTCTGAGCCAGTACATTTTTGATTTTGCACAAGTCTTGTTTTTACGGACTCTGCAAGAAGTTTCTACGGACTCTGCAGGTTTTTCTACGGACTCTGCAAGAAATTTCTACGGAATCTGCAGGTGTTTCTACGGACTCTGCAGGCAGAGACGAGTTCCCGACACTTAGGCGCAAAAGGAACCATTCAAGTGCCCTTGCGGAGGGCAGGGAACATTTTCAAATAGACCAAAGAGAAGGCCGAAAGGGTAAGTTTTCCTTCAGAAAAGTGAATAAGGCAAGTTGGAATTCTTTGGAGTTTTGTTTAAGGCAAAGGATGAGAATTTCTTCGGACAAAATGTTCGAAGGAATTCCTTCAGACATTTTGTCCGAAGAAATTCTTCGGAAGAAAATCCCGCCGAAGTAAGAAAGACTAAGGCAAAAAGCATAGAATGATTTCTTTCGGACTTTTGTCCGAAAGAATTCCTTTGGACAAAAAGTCCAAAGAAATTCAGGAAAAGCCGCAGGAGAAAAACTCGAAGAAATTTCGAAGGTCAAAGGCAACGATCAAGCCAATTCTTGCGGACATTTTGTCTGCAGGAAAAATGGCCGAAACAAAAGCCCGACCAGAGAAAAGCTGAAGGAAAGGAAAAGGCCAAAGAAATTCCAAGGGGTGACGGGCCTGAAGACGTCAAAATTAAGCATGGCGAACTAGCCGTTGGAAGTTCAAACGCCCAGTGACGGGTGCACAGACGTCAAATTTAAGGCGGTGAAATAGCCGTTGATTTTGAAAAGCTTAAAGAGCCCAAGGAACTCAGTGACTCGCCATGAAGATAGCCTCGAGGGCCGAAGGAGACAGAGAAGACAAAACCAGGAAGAGACAAAGTGCAGAAACAGACAAAACAACCCAGGTGGCAAAGGGGAAGGAGTTATTCTAGCGGTTGGAACAGTTCTTGCCAAGTGGTCATCAAGGGGCGTGAATAGTGAATGACGCGCCCTGTTTTCTCCACTTTGCATTTATAAGCAGACAAACCGCGTGAATATCTGAAGGAAGCAATCTGTTTGCAGGAAAGAGGCGCGGCCCATGTTTTCACATTAATGTTTGAATGCCAAAGTCAAAGCAGGAGCCGACACAACATTATCTATCAAGCGGCTTCCTCTTCCCGATGCTCTCAACGCACATGGGCCAGCTTGTCAAAAGGCACCAAAGTCTTTTCCAAAGGGGCGCCTTTACTTGTTCTCTCTCTATATATTGTAAACTTCTCATTTGGAGGAGGGGGATCCTCTTAGCCCGTAAGGCAAAGCTCTGCCCAAAAAACCTCTGTTCTTGTAAGACAGAACTCTGTCGGATTTTACCTTGAATCGAGACAGAGCATTTTTACCTCTATTTGAGCTTGCACTTTCGTATGTGTCTATGCCTTTGTTTTGTGTTAAGTCATTTTCCTTTATGCTTTCGCATGATGATTTCAGCATGTCTAGTGCATTGTGAGTTTCTTATGCGGGTTTGCCAGAAGTGTCCCTAGAGGAGTGTAGGTGCCTGCGAATACGCTGCCATAGTGCGTCTGAAAGATCCCTGATGGATCCCTTCAGCTGATTTGCTGTAATTTTGTATTTTTAAATTGGGTTTTCCTGTTTATGAATGTTTTCTTTTCGAAATAGACGGAAGTTGCAAAAGGGTTTGATTGTTTTTGTGTTTTGATGATTTTGCAGCAAGTAAATAATGAAGTACAAGAACATAAATAACTTCTGAAATTAAAAACCAAATACAACCAAAACAAATTGCTTATGGGTAGAATTCTGGATATTAAATCAAATAGGGAACCAGATACAGATTTTCAATAATTCAGGGAGATTACAATTACAAATAGATCCAACTTGAAACACTGAAGGGGAATTACACACCAGAAGAAGGCTGCGGCAAGATTCCAACCCTGTTAATGCGCTGCTGTGGAAAGGAATCTGGGTGTCAGGTACAATCGTACAGCTGCAAGGGTTGCCAGGTACAACCGTACTACTGCAAAACCCTCACAATCTGAAATAAACCCTTGAATGTCTGCTGAACCCTGTCACAATCCCTGCGCCTACTAGAAAAAACACTGAGCAATCTCCAGATGCTACTGAACAATCAACTACCACTGAATTGGGGGCTACGTCCTAAACAGGCAAGCACTGGGGTTTGGTGTCCCAAATGCTAGAAGCTCTTCCAGAGCCAAAACGCAAATCCCAAGATAAAAAATGTCAAGAATGAATCATAATCTTCTTTTGACCTCCTTATAACCCCTTCCAATAAGTTCGAACCCTAAAAGTAAACACATATGGCGTTAAGTCATAACATGTTATATTTCCCTTTTTAAGTAGTCAAGTACATAGAAATTGACCCTTTTTTCACATAAAGAGAGATCCGTCCACCGAAAGGATCTGAGTCAAGAGAGAAATATTTAGAAAAGTCCAAGACCTTTCCAACGAGCTATTACACCATGGGATACGCATCCAGATGAGACCAAAAACCCCTTATTACTCCAAAATGGCTATAAACTTAGCCTTATTTAGTTAAAAGACGGAAACTTAGGAAATATTAAAAATATAACCCAAATAGTGTCAAAATGAACCAATGACACTAGAAACCAGAAAGTTACTCTGCCACCTGTTTGTGACTGAAGTCGAAAATCAAGGATTCACTGGCAGTCTCATCCTTAAAATCTAGGGAGGCTCCTAGAAACTAGGAAACAAACCCTAATCCTTTGAAATTGAATTCAAGGAATAATCTCATGGAGACTCACCCCTGGGTATGATCATATCCTCCTAAAAAGTAGGGGTAACCCCCATAAATTTAGGAACTGCCTCCTAAAAAATAAGAATGTCTCCAAACTGATCAGCGACGGCTAGAACACCAAGTACCCAACACTGTATAGCCATACAGGGTCTCTATCCAACAATGTCAACCTACAAGACCCCATAATAAGCTGACTCACATGTCTTTGCTAAACCGAGCTAAAGAGGGGACATGACAGCGTTTGAGGACGCCTTTGGTAGTTCTTCCTCCTTGTATATCCACAGACCCCTAGCTTACTGATGCAGAAAGATTTCTCGTGTCAAATGAAGTGTATGGGAGCTTGTTCTTGGTGAAGAGTGTAGTTTTGAGCTAAGTAGATCAATTTTTTTGGTGTATCACCTTTTAGTTTAGGTTTAGGTTCTGTTTTCAGCATCCTTCTCCCTTTTCATCCCCTGCGTCCCCCACGCCCCCCCCCCCCTCTCCCTCGTTTTTTCATTTATTTGTTAACAATAGGGAATCCAGGACCTAAAAGATACATCGAAGGGAGCTAGCCCTTATCTAAAGACTCTCCCCCCAGTTTTGCCAGGCCCACAGGCAAGAGGGGAGTTTCCATTGTTGCGTGTGGAAAGCAGGAGCTCGGCCTCCTGTCAAGGGTGCAATCCACTGCGTCAACAATGTGGTGGCTAATAGTGGTGATGAGAACAACATTAATGGTGGCAATTTGGTTCATAGCTGTCTTGGGTATGTTTTCTCTATCAATTGGTTCGTTTTCTTAGTAAAGTAAGTCACTGGAACAACTTAAAATATTATTTTATTATTAAAAGTTCAAGCCCTATAAAGTTTTTCTAAAATGGGGCCTAAAGTAATGTTATAAAGTGACGCGAGGCATGGGGTACAAAGTGATATTATTCTAAAAGGTTCCTAAATCACTTTGAATTATATTTTGGGGAAACGGAGAAAATAGAAAACAATATTTTATTTTCCTAAAAGCATCTATAAAATAAGGGTTTGGGCAAAAGGAGGATTCATTCAGTGGTTACCAAATTCAATTTTCTTGAGAATGAGCGATTGTTCTTCTTTTCTACCGTAGGACGAGAACCCTTTGGTAAAGAATGGTTTTGAGGACGAAAATCCTCCTAGCCATTTGAGTAATTCCATCTTGGGATTACCAGTGTGTTGCAAAGATCAGATTTGGGGACAAAAACCGTCATCTCCATTTTTTGTGATTTCATTCAGGAATTACATTTATGTTTCAAAGAATTAGTTTTGCTAGGGTTTAATGACATGGATATTGATTTCATAAAGGAGTGGAAGAGCTATTGGAAAGTAGATTGCAGTGTTGCCCTATCTAGGGTTTGATTTTGAAGATTTCAGATTACTAGGCTGTCATAAATCAAGATTTAACAACAAATTCTGTCATTACCAGCAGTATGATTTTAAATAGACATTCGTGCAACATGCAGTTGGAAAGCTTCAGCCTAGGGTTTTATCAGTTTTTCAGAATTCAGCATCAAGGTTTAGGCAATAGTAGTACAGAAGGCAGCATTAGTTCAGATTTTCATATTTTATTAGCAGCAATACAGAGATATGCTGCCTAGGGTTTCGAGTCAGCAAAAATTTGTAACAACAGGGTAGTGTTCAGAATAGTTGATATCAACAATATACTATAGCAGCACAATCTTTCAATTTTAGTAGTAGCAAATCCTTGTAATCAACAAATAAAAGGTTGGATTATCAATATTTTGTCAGTTGTAATATCGATCTTAAATTGTAATCTGCATGCAAAAGTAAGTAAAGACTTTGTTAGAAAATTTTATTCTTCTTGTGAAATAAAAATTGCAACTTTGACATGTTTTCATTCTTGACAAATTAAATCATGGAATTGTTTTAAATCTCTCCAAGTTGTAAAGTAAAGGTTTACGAAAAAATCCGAAATTGTTGCTTTTTGTCCAAAAGGGACATTATAGAGCAAATCAGATCCGAATGGATCCTTATGATCCCATGGATCACTACCTAGGTGTATTTTTTTCCGAAGGTGTGGCTGCTACAAAGACATTTTTCTATTGTGTTGGTTGCATTAAGCCATGGAAACAACGCACAACAACATAATGATGTACAAAACAACCCAAATAAGCATCAATTATAGCATGGCGTCTATGCACAAATAAAAGCACAACATATAAAAATTAAAGTTGTTTTTTCATATAGTTTTTAGCTTATATTGCAGTTACGTAAATATTCAGGGATGTAGGATAAGTCAATATTTTTTGTAAAAAACATTATAAAAAGTAAAAAAGGTTCTATACTTTAGTGTTTTTTTTTAAATATTTCCTTGAAATAACTTGAAATCAAACTGATTCCATATATCTTTATTTGGGTTAAGTTTTTCGACGAGAATTTGCCGATACGGACAAAATACCATCATTAAGCATCCCCTAGAAGGATTTCATTCCAGCTCTTACATGTTATTGGATTTAATTGTTTTTGTGTGACAATAGAGTAGTTTTGCCTTAAAAACTTGCCCCAAGATTTGTGATAAATTGCATAATTTCTAAACCGGGAGACAATTTCAGGTAAACATTTGCCACTATGTGTATAATTACATTTTAAACCTTTTGGCAAAAGTTTTTTTCTTTATTTATTATAGTTTGTAAAATAAAAATGTTTTATTGCAAAATTATGTACGAAAACTAGTTTGTCTGAACCTAAAAGACTTATATTTGTGAATAGATGTATTTTCAAGAGAACCTGATATCCTTATATATTGTTTTGATTGAGGGAGGGAAGTGTATTGAACGAAAAAAAAAACAAAGCTGAAATTGTCAGAGTGCATCATGTAGTAGCCTATGGTACATGACCATCAAGATCGATCTAGCCGAGCAATCAACATTTTAGAGGAGGTTGGAGGATCAAAAAAGGTCAGAGGCTAATAACCAGTCTTGAGCACTCTACTAGTTCGGAGACTAGTTTAATGATTTAGTAGCAAAAACCAAAACCAAAACAAATACAAAGACAAAGACTGTGATCATCAATGGCAGTGATGATAGACAATACTCTAGCTGCATACGAGACCATCAGTAAGGTCTATTGGAAATATTAAAATAGTACAACATAGTTAGTAGTATTAAGTGTTAATCATATTATTAGTTATTGTGTTTCTATGTGAGTTTTTGTAACAAGTCACCTAGATTAGAATTAGTTAGAAAATTTAGGAAAAAGAAGATGAGGGTTGACTCTACAATTGTAGGAGATTAAGTCTATATATGTACCACTCATTTTATGAATTAAATAATAGCTTTTATTGTTTCAGCTGGTATCAGTGCGGGTTGAGTATAATGGAAGAATAATAAAAATTGAAGGGGCAGCTCTATGTGATATTGCCTTGATTAATGGTGGTTTTTAAAAGGACAATATCTAAGTTTGTTTTGCATATGTTGAGGTATTTTAGCTGAGTTTTAAAGTATTTTCAAGCTATTTGAGGTGTTGCATAGTGTCATGCATAGTCGACAAAACATCTTTGTCAACCTTGCAGACCCGTGCTTCCTTTGTACCACAAACACTTGCATCGGTGCATATTTTCATTATTGGTTTGACCTCTGATGTTTATTAGGTTTACATGCATGAATTGTGCAACAATAATATCAATTATGTGCACCATCGTTCATTTGGCGAGCACCTTCTCTGACTACCCCTACCATATTCACGTGTCTACAGTCTTCGTTCGATCTGATTTCACCATGCCACTGCTAAACTCGTCCATGTGCTCTTTCTCCCTTGTGTACACCTGATTTGACTTCATTGTGTACTGGTTTGCATCTAGTATGTAGATCTTTGTCTGAGCATGCTAACAACTATCATGACTTCGTATTTGAATTTGTCCGTGTAGATGATCATTGTCGTGCATTTTCCAATTTCTATGCAAACTCTACCATCTCATATTTTTGCTGCAGTCAATGTCAATGTCTTCACCTATTAGAATGTACATCTGTCTTCACTTCCCTGTAGACCTATGTGTTGTCCACTTGCAAGCTCGAGTATTGAATCGAGTTTCCATCCATCCAAGTCGGTTGTCAATATCGATGTCATTAACTATGCATATGATGTTTTTATAGCTTGTTTTTTGTGGTCCATTTAATGTTTTTCGTCTAACTATAGTTTAGTGTTGTTTTTAAAGTGTATAGTTAATTGAAGCTTTTGTGGTAATTAGGCATAGGCATAGGCATAGTTCTATAGTTTGTTGTGTTATAGTGTTAGTAGTGTTGACTTTTTTAGTTAGTTCACATGTATTTAATGTTGTGGCGCAGTCTAATAAAGTCAACAAATGTCTTGTTAGTCAAGACAATGTTGTTATTTGTTGTCAAAGTAAAAATTTTACTTAGTAAGGATGCATTTTCGGGCGAACTTGTTCTAACTAATTGTATATGTCCATTCTGAGGGGTATTTGTTCAAAAAATGACGTGCAATTTTACCTAGCTAGTTGAACATACACGAGGTCAGAGGAAATGGAGGAAGGAGCCACAATCCAACATTGAGTTTATTGCTAACTTAGAGGTTGTAGTCCGTTGTAGTGAAAAAAACCAAAATGTGCCCAAACGACCACATAGCCTGAAGAGTTGTTAATCATTAGTGGGAGTGATGTACTCCGGTTACAGATAATTGAAAACCTGTCAAACCAACTAACGTTGAGATTGGTGTCCAGTGGTTGTGGGCACCAGTTATGCTATCCGTGATCATGTAGCAATGATCAAGTACAATGGCTGTAAATGCTAGGTTCATTGAGGTGGCCAACACCCATTGAAGACATGGTGAGGAGCCAGTTCCACTATTTTTTGTATTTTTAATTTGTTTGTGTGTGTTCATTGATGATGTGTTCTCGTTGAAGATAAATTGTAAACAAAAGTTTGTCCATGTTAATATATGTGGTGTATCAGTGATGATTTGTTGTTATTGAGTATAAAATGTAAACATACATGTTAGTCCCTGTTTACATATGCAGGTTATATCGAATAGTAGCATGTGCCCTTATTTGTGTTTCCATAGTGTGTTTGTAAACAAATGTTAATGTTCACACAGTTATGGAGTATGAGCAAATGTGTGTCCCAGTTCATACATGGATTGGTGATGTGTTCTCGTTTATGGATTGGTTGATATGATCCCATCCATCAAAGTATGTGTTAGATTATATGTTTGTTCCAATTCGTGTGAAGTGTTCCCTTTCCCTATGTTTGTACCAAGGGGGGGGATGTTGGAAATATAAGGTTAGTGCAACATAGTTAGTAGTATTAGAGAGTTAATCATATTATTAGTCATTGTGTTTGTACATGAGTTGTTGTAACTATTCACCTAGATTAGAACGAGTGAGAAAGTTTAGGAAAACGAAGATGAAAGTTGGCTCCATAATTGTAGGAGATCAAGCCCTATATATGTACCTCTCTTTTGATGAATTAAATAATATCTTTTATTATTCCAAGGTCAGTTTCCACTGATAAATTTTAGTGAGGACCTAGTCCCGCTTTTGGTGTCTTGTAACTATTTGGTGTGGCCAATCCAAACAAAAGAACAATTGAGATGAGGCCCACCACCACCAAAGGATGAGTGTAGTGAGGACCACTCCAACTACTGGTATGTTTTTAACGAATAGTTGGGTGTGTCCTTATTCATAAAGAGTTGTTCTTTATGAAATATTGTGTTTCCTAGTTCATACTGATTTGGTGTTTTCGATGAAAAGATGGTTTTGTCCATGTTCATCAATTATTAGTAGGTATGGTGTGGCCATTCCCACTATTGTTTGTGAGTATGATGAACTGCAAGTCTGTTCTAGTTCACATACGATGTTGATTTTTTCCCCAGTCTTTGAATTATATGTAATAAGGGGGAGGGGAGCAGGGGAGCGGGATAGGTGGGGAGTAGAGGATTGTTGGGAAATTAGATAAGCTATCACTTATGCTATATTATTTAATATACTATATAGTCTAGTGATTATTGTTAGGAGGAATTAAATTATAGAATTGTTGTTGAGCCATTCACGTAGATAGGAGAGTTTGAGAGATAGTAGGCAGTTGATAGGGATATTATCCCAAAGTATAGGATATGCAACATAATTCTGTAATAGTGTTTTGAATAATAATAATGCAATGTGTGTTGTGTGAGCAATGAGTGTGTGTGGTGAATTTAAGTTTATTAGATTTGTCCATTATCCTTTCTTTGTCTTTGAGTAGAAACATTAGTTGATGTTGCTCTTGTAAATGCATTCAACAACATGGATGGTAAAGTTGATTTATTGGCCAAAAAAGAGTGATTTTGGGACTCTAATTCCCTTGATGGGTGAATGCATCACATGGATGGTAAAGTTGATTTATTGGCCAAAAAAGAGTGATTTTGGGACTCTAATTCCCTTGATGGGTGAATGCATCATGCACTTATCAAAACATCTTGCCAATCTTAGGATTGTATTGATATTTTGCAAAAGGTCAATGAGATTCAAGAGATAATGATTCAAAAGATAGAGAATGCTCTTTTCTTTGATCCCATACAATACTTGATAATGAACACCATCAAAGCCAATCAACAAGAAGGAACTAAACGCAATCCACCATTGGTGCTGCATGTAGAAATACCCAAGTCCTGGGTATTGATTGGCATGTATTTCGTCATCTAGCTACAAACCTAGTGCCTCAGAATCCTCTTGGTATATGATCAAATGTAGATTAAGATGTCAATAACCATTGCATCAACAATGGCATGGGTTCGTGAGTTGAATGGAAATATGCACCTCAGTTGTTTAAATAGATCATATGTAATGTTGTTATTGGTTTTAGATTATAAGTAGATTTTTAGATATAGCAATTTTGGTACAATTGATATATTTGGTTGGCATCTTTGCCACTTGTCATATATATTTTCTGTTTAGTAGTCATAAATGCACTTTTTTTAGGGATTAGGAGCCCCTACTTTTCTAGTTGGTTCCATTGTAATAGCTTTTCATGTTGTTCTTGTTATTTTACCCTTTATATTCTATTTGAATGGGTATAATTTATTATAATACCTTTTATATATCAATACACATTTAAACCTTATAAATGAAATGTCCTACATATAATACCATGGAAAGCTATGCTTCTTGAATATTTCAAGAATGGTTTGTAATTAACACGCAATTAGATACTTTACATGCAATTAGAATATTTACCACATTTTGTTGAACTTAGGAAGTTAGTTGCAAAATTTAGGAAGAGATAATAAAATTTTAAATTGATGTTTCTATAGTGGAGTCTAAGTAGGGAGTTTATTTCCTGTGCTACATTATCGATATTTATCCAAAAGCCTCCATAGTTGTCCTAGTGCAATTTTGGTACTTGTACCATTTTAGGTACCTCATGGGTTATCCTATTATCCTAAATCCTGCTTAGGTATGTGTTAGGTATGACATTGCTGTACTCGAGACGAAGTCAGGTAGGGCTTGGTGTACATGATCATCCAATGTTAGTCATAATAAAAACTTAGAAAAAACAAAGATAAAAGAACTAATAGCACAATAAAAACACATGCAACTAACTAAACCTAAACTTCTACACGAAAAATAAATAAATTTTAAGTCGAGTGATGGAGCAAGCAGAGGATTGAGTGGGGGAATGTTCAGAGGAACAATCAATGAAAAGAGAATAAGTGAAGATAGGGAAAATCAAATCAAGTGGTCAATAAAGAGTATCGCGAGGATTTAGGTCAAAAACAAAAAATGCAGTTCAAAATGTCATATAAAGGACAAATTAAGTGAAGAATCGCTTGACATAGGAAAATCGAGAAGGATCTCGACATAAATATGACTCTATTTGATTGATCCTCCTTTGGTGAAGAAGATTGGAAAACTCTAGGAGGACTAGGGTTTGATTGGTAGAAGAGTAGGACAAAGAGGAGTCCCCAACAAAAACAAGCATAGTCTAGAAGCACCAAGAACGAAAGAAAATAGGAGGATATCAATATCCAATATTTTGGAGATATTTCAAAGAATTTTCCTGTCATCTCAATCCATGATAGGGTTTTAAAATATGTTACACAAGAGCTTAATGATAGATTTCTAATCTGCAAATTCATTAGAACATGGTCGAGTATGGATAGCTTAAAGCAGTGGATGGGGTGAGATGGAAGAGATTCTATGTGCACCTTGATATTAGATTCATAGTAGAAGGATATTTGGCTTCACCTTGATATTAGATTCATAGCAAAAGGATATTGTGCTTCACTAATACACTTGCCACCTTCAAGTGACTACTCTTGGCATCTTTATCATTGTGTATTTTTGTGATATCCTTGTTTGCAATAAGACATGGGATGAACACATGGATCATGAATGCATGGTCTTTGACTTGCCTTGACAACATCTACTCAGCCATGGATGAAGATATGCTTCTTCAACCAGACTCTATTAAATATGTTGGTTTCGTCATTGACAAACATGAGTGCATGTTGATTCCGAAAAAGTGAAGGTCTTTAAAAATTGGTCTATCCCTACAACCATGTCAAACTTGAAGAGTTTTTTTGAGAGGCATGAATTATAAGGAGTTCAATAGAATCTACTCTCATATTGCTTGTCATTTGAATGATCCAAAAACAAGAAAACTCTCACTTGGGGTGTAGAGTGTGACATGGCTTTTCAACAATTAAAATAAGCTCTTTACCAAGTAGGAGTGTTCTCTTCCCAATTTTCAAGATTCTTTAGAAATTGAGATTGACTCCTTATGCTATGCCATAGATGTAGCATGAAATAAAGGACATTTAGTGCCTGTCATACCTCTTTGGAGATGAAGCTCCAATACAATTCTCATGGAAAGAAATTCTATTCCATGGTTGAAGTACTTAAACATTAACATGATTACCTTATAGGTAAAAGAATTTTTCTAGTTACTAATTACCTATCAGTCCAATTGTTGACTTCTCAGTCCAATCTTCAATAACATCAACATCTAAATTGGGTGAATATCCAACAATTCCAATTGGTAATCAAATACAAGAAGGGAGCCACCATCAAAGTTGAAATTCCTTTGTAGGCCACTTGTCAAAGTGCTTAGTAATCATGACAGTTGATGTACAACAAATGAGTAGTGGAAGAAGATTTATCCCCAAGATTCTCATTTTCGTTTGATTGTTCCAACTCTTTAGCAACCCACTCTAGTTAGTCGAGTTGCTTTCTTGGATTATATATTAGGGAGGGGATGTTGTAAATAAATTGTGTTCTAGTCGGCCTTGGTCATCGACTTCTAATTAGGGAGGGTCATCATATAGTCAACACCTTGGCATACAAAAGATGTCACGACACCTTTAGCACTATTTTGATTGGCTTTCCATGCCAAAACTACTTGACTTATTTCATTGATGCTCTCTTTGTAGTCAATTTTAATTCTTCTAATTGGAAGCTTGGGCTGTACAATCTTTGTTGGTGTTTTCATGAGTCACAACCATGTGAATCCAGACATATTAGGTGTTTGCCCTTGAGTTTGAGGCAATATAACTGCATATTTGATATTGTTTGTAGGTTTTTCAAAAAAATTGCTTGCACTCCTTGCATTAAGTTTCCCTTGGGGTATAGTTTTTTTATTTAAACATATTTTTGGGAAATTTTGGGCTACCACTCAATAATTACTTATCATGACTCTAGATTCTTGAGTCACTTTTGGTGATATGTGGAAACCTAGTTGTCGATTGTGGTTCTACATAAGAAATTGAACATCCAATAACAAAAATTTCAAACATAAGAGAAATACACTACATATGAGATATATGGAGGGTACCAATATACCCAAAAATAGGATGAGCTTAGAGAAAACCCTCAAAATAGGGCTATCGAAAAATGCTTCACAAAGAAGGAATCACTCCATGAAATCTTCAAATATGAGATTTGAACGAACTAACATACTAGACTATCTTGATATATCACATGATGCCAACGAAATGATATATGTCCCTTATAGAAAACTTCTAATCCTATGTTTCTAGATTCTCCTAAAACCAAATTATGAATCATAACTTACAAATGTATGATATTTTGAATTATGTAGTTTTTTTTTTTTAAATTTTACTGTTGGTTATGCACATAACATTGATATTATGGTTATTTTTCTTTGTATTTTATAAATGGACATTTCCACAATGAACCTTATTGCGGGTTCTGAAAAATATGACGTTTCTCATACCTGTACCTATTTTTGTAATGTAGCTCTAATCTAATACAATTGAGGTGAGGGCAAAACCTTAATTCACAAGTTGACCATTTGACTGACAAGTTATACAATATAACGTAACTCGCAAGTTACCATTTGATCCATTAAAATTGATCAAGGGGTTGTGTGCCACATGCATAGTAAAAATATCTAGGGCCTAGGTACATAAAATGCAATCTCCCTTAGCATGTTTCTAACTTGAAGCATGTGAAGAAAATAAATATTATGAATTGGTAAACATTGCAAACAATCGGTACCAAGCTTGATGATCCACCGATTCTTAAGAGATCTTCATAGGTGATGACCTTGAATGGTGTCGGATACCATAGTTGTTGCTCCTTTGATTTCATATACTTCTATGGATGATTCTCATTGTATGCCCATTGTTTTTCCTTCTCTTGTTCCATGTATACCCATAGTATTTAATTCTTTCATGGTGAGCATACATAGATCTATTTCTCCTTCGATACTCCATGCGAAATCTTCTATGATTGTTACCTCTAGTGGTGATTTGGATTTTAATATGCTGCAACCTTTCTAGAATTAGCCTCATGTTACATCTCTTTGACTTTTTTCCTATATGTTCCTTCGGCTTTTGAGTAGGTGAAGGGTTTGAGTTTTCTTCACAAGCACCCAACTCCTCATGTTATTTTTCAGATTCTTGATCTTGTTATTCACACAATCGTTTCCTTCTTGATCTTGATTGGTCCCTCATGTTGTGTAAGACCCTTCAAGGTTACTTCTTTTTCTTGTGTGAAAACTTCATGACCTATTTTTCCACATTAATATTGGCAGTTCCAAAAGTTTACAACCAAGGTTATTCAAGAACAATATTTAAACTATTCCTAGCTGGAATAAAAATTGGAATGCAAAACATATTTTTCCATGGTGAGCTTCAGACCTCAAAACTAGAGCCGTCTCACCATATACATGGTATTTTCTTGATTTTCCTTTCGTGAATGTGAAACTACTTAGCCAAGTCAATGTCGATGAATTTATTTCTATTACCAGGGATTTTGGAGACAATGTTGTTCTCTTTTTGAATGCATCAATGAATTTACAACATCAAAGTTTCTTTGGCTGGGAGCAAAACACTTTTGACTTCTTTCTTTCTTTCCACTTCCATATAAGAAAAAATGTCTTCAGCTTCTGCATCCAAAGTGTATCTATCTTTTTCTAGCTTTATCCCACCGATCCTTTACCTCATCCTCAAGGCAAAGGTCCATAAAAATTCGTAAACAAAACTAATATTTACGTGCCTCTCCTTCAAGTAATCACATCATCTGTAAATCAAACTAATATTTGTATAGTCTACTTCCCTTTGAGGTAGGTAAAAATGCTTTTTCAGCTTTTGCATTCCAAGTGTTTTCATATTTGCCAACTTTATTCCACCATTCCTACACCTACCATTCTCTACTTCTTTCCACCTATAAACTGATGGTTAAACTCTGGCCATTAGTCTCGCCATAGTCCATACTCTCTGCATCTAGCATTAATAGAATAAGCAATGGAAAAAATATTTGCACGTTTTACAATGCTGCTATAACCACGCTACTTACATAGTTATAGGGGATTCTCTTTTTAAAGTTTGTTATGGTTTCCTCAACTTGGCACCTTATGATATAATGATAGCCCTTTTAGCACCCAATATGTCCCATTGGTAGTAGGATGGATTTTCTTGAGTGGGCTTGATGTGGAAGGCATGTGTACTCCATAGAGGAGGTCACATGTTCGAAACTAGAGGGATGTAGGGTTGTACACCTTATTGAACAATATATAAGGTAAATGGAAAAACAATCCCCTTGTGGAATAGTTCTCATACACCAAATTTGTGACATCCTTGGCAATGACCTTAAAAACTACCTTTACCTTTACGTTTATTGGAGCATTACTTGCCCAAAAGCCATTTCATAATTCATTACATTCTTCAGCAATCTCAGACTAAGTGCATGGCACAATCATGATTGACATCAACTCTCTCAATAGTTCAAGTTTGGTGAGTAATTTTTGCTTCACATAGACTAACTACAACATAATCTTAGGCCAGCTGTTATATCCCTTACACAGGTATTCAAGCATTTGGCCCAAACATATTGCATTTGGATCGTTCCACTCAACTTGGAATTCATGAGATGGTTAACACCAAATGTCTCCAGATTTATAAGCCTTACACTTGGAGTGGGAAGTTTCAGCCCTTGGGGCCTATTGCTGACTTTCAACCTCTTTTGGGTTACCATACATTGCTTGATCTTAGGGCGTGAACCACTTGACAAAAGCATGCCACCATCAGTTTTGTAGAAAGCAAATGAACTTTGAAAACACAAAACAAGTGGTTTTCAGAATCCACTTCCTAGTAGGGGTTCCCCCATATGCACCAGAAATTGGAGACAAGGTCTCCTCAACAGAGTATGTAGTTAAATGATTGTAGACATAGACATCTTTTGATAGCCTTTGCTTTGAATTTTCTTTACCTCATGTTGAGAAAATCCATGTCAAGGTTAAACATTTCTCAAGTTTCACTTAATATTCTGAGCTAAAAGCTAAAGCTTGAAATTTTTTCCAAAATTTTATAAGCCTTTGAGAGCTAAGCTTTATTTAATTAATGGGCTCACTATAGTAATTTAAATAAGAAGCCCATGTATAAAAAATATGAAGCTAGCTAAATGTAATGTCCCCTTCCAGTTGAAATACCAAATTATGGGATTAGTTAGCAAACCCCTTTTAAGAATAAATCTGAGATTCTAAATAAACCCTGAATTCTGAAAATTAAGGATAAATCCCTTTTAAGTTGGAATTTTATAGAAGTAATGAAAGTGGCTGAATATCCACAGAGCATAATTTTTATTGAAATCAGATTGCAATGCAAAGTACAAGACAAAATAGATTGCCTGAAACCCTAGCCAAAATAATGCATGCAAAATTCAGAATTGTAGCACTAGATTGTTATGTCCATTTGCATTTAAACAAAACCCTAAAGATAGAACATGTGCTTGTACGACTGGCCGTACAAATGAATTGATTGGTTGGAAAAGGCATCCAAGTTGGTTGATACTGATGTCACAAGATGAAAATGACTAAATATGAGGTACGGTTGGCTGGAGATGATGTACAAATGGTTGAAGAATGAAGCCGTAGCTGCCAACAATGTCTAGAAGTTTGAAACGATGGTATGAAACCCTAGTATGGCTGTAGCTTCACTATAACAATATTATTTAGGGCTGATATCACTGTAGCGAATTGATTTTGGGCTGAAAATGATGACATCAGCAATGGAGGGATGTATGGCTGCTGCCCTAGCTGGTATGGCTGGTCAGAGACCCTAGCATGAACCTTGAAAGGAGCTGAAAATATGATAAATCTGTCTTTATTCTCCCAATGCTGAATTTTGAAGTTACTTGATTTGAAAGCACAATTGTAGTTCTTGAATGGAACCACCTCACAAGACTGGAGAGTTTTCGTCCTAAAGTCTCTTTATCCACCAAAGAGTTTTCGTCCTTGGAGGCTGAAAGCCAAAGCAAATGCTCAAACTTGCAAAAGTATAATTGATAATAGGCAAAAGATGATTTACAAATGAACCCCCAATGCCTTTTTATAAGTTTACTTGACACTTTTCCCAAGGAAAAGCCTCAAAAGTAACTTTGCGTATTTTAATTTGATGTTGACTTGCTTTATTTGAAAAGTGACCTTAATTTTTTTATCTATATAAAGTAATATGAAGTTCTCACTTTTTTATAAAAAGTAAGTTATTGAACTTAAAAATATGAACTTTGTTATTTTTACTTTATTTGGAAAATGGATCATGACAATCCACTTTCCTCAATAATTTCTTGTCTCAAGCAATTGCAAGCCCAATTTCTCATAATTCCCCAAATGCCCATCTTTGTAATGCTTGGATCCCAATTCATCCTTGGGCACTTTCAATTCCATGTTCTAAATAAACTCCGTCTCACCAGGTTGTTTGACTATGAATTATCATGAAATTGTTTCCCATGAAGGCCACACACATGTGCAACATTATATGTTGATCTTTTTACTGAACTATCTTGTTGACCTTTGACCACAAACAACGGATCATGAGGATGTAAACATAACTAATTACCATTACTTTTTTGTAATGTGGTTGGCTTTTGTTGCATCACTCTGATATACTTATGAATTGAAAAGTCTAGATCCTCCCTTGGATTATGAAACAAAATGGTGATAGGCAAGATTGTTTCCAACAGATCCCATGGCTGAAATCCTTCACAAACAACATAGTGTAAGGAACGTTCCTCAATTCCTGCAAACTTGAAGTTGTATATGGCTGGTAACAACAGTCCAAAGTCTAAAATTTCACAAATCAGTAGTGTGAAAATAATATAAAAGCAGCAATGCTGAAAATCGTTTGCATAATTCATCACTATCAACAATTTAGAGGCTGAAAATAGACAATCAATGACTGTAAATCTTCTCACAACAATATTTATCAACATATCTCTGTTGAGACCCTGAAAAATCAACAGTCTTGTAACTGAAAACACTTGAAGGGTTGTAATTGGTATAGTGCAACAGCCTCCTAAGGCTAGAAAATCTGATAATAGAAGCCCTTTGTTTGTTCCCTTTGCCATATAACCGTAATTGGCTATTAGTACCCTTGATAGATCCCGAGATATCACCCATATCTCATACTCTTATGTGTAGACAACCTTGAGTGAAAGGATATACTTCTTTCATATGATGTGCTTTGAATTCCAGATAAATGGTAAAGAAGTATGGATACTCATTTAGCCTATCCACAACAACATAAATGCAGTCTCTACCATGTACCTTGGGAAGACTTGTGATGAAGTCCATGAACATACTTTTCTTGATGGGGAATAAGCAATGGCTACAACCAACTTAGTGGGAAAACATGCTCTACTTCATTCTGTTGGTAGGTGATGTGCTCATTGGCGTGTTTGAGATCCTTCTCAAAGCTCTAGCATGAGAATCTCTTTCTTTATATATCTACAAATATTGTAGGATCTAGAATGTCCCACAATTGGTGTATCATGCAAAGCTTTCAAAATCTTCTGTTTTATCTTAGATTCTAGTATTAGAAAGATTCTATCCTTGTTCAAAATGAGACCATCTGCTAGCACATATTTTTCATCCTTTGCATTTCCATCTAAAATGTTAGCAACAAATGTATTCTTGGCATAATCTACCATGATTGAAATCTTCCAATCACCATAAATGACAAAAATAGAACAAAAACAACCATTCTAGAAAAGACATCAACAACTACATGCTTTTTCCCTTTTATATCATCATAGCCTTGGATTTTCCTTTCCCAACTTTGTGGTTCAGCATTCAAATCATGTTGATCCAAGAACATATGTCTCAATCACACATTTACCATAAACCAAGCGATGTCTAAATTTTACCAAAACATGCTTGATGGCAAGAATCTCCTTGTCATAAATAGAGAAACTATTTTTTAAATCTTTCAACTTCACTCTCTCCATCTTAATGGAGTCCCCCTTTTGGATTAATATGGCATCAATACCTTCTCTTGAAACACCACATTCTACCACAAATGGTTGTGAGAAATCTGAAATGGAAAATACAAGACGTGTGATGATTACCCTCTTAAGCTTATCAAAAACTTCTAGGATTCTATCCATCCATAAAAAAGCTCCTTTCTTTGACATGTTGGTTAAGGGTGCTGCTATATGTGAAGATCCCTTCACAAACCTTCTATCATGGTTGCATAAACTAGGGAATCTCCTCAATGTAGTTAGTGTGGTAGGGAGTGCCCAAACTTGGAAAATTTGAATCCTCTTTTGATCCCCCTGTCTTCCTTGAGCACTAATGACATGGCCCAAGTATAAAATATTTGTAATCCCAAACTCACTCAAATTCTTTTACAAATAGAGCTTTTTTCTCTAGAATCCCAAGAATCAAATCTAGGTGTCTCATATGATCCTTCCATTCTTTGCTACACATTAAAATATTATGAAAATTTATCAAAATGGTCTCAGTTGACCATTGAATACCTGATTCACCATGAATTGGAACGTAGCAGGAGGATTAGTCAAATTGAATGGTGTGGCCAAGAATTCAATGTGTTTAGTAAGGCATCTGAAAGTTGTCTTGTGCACACCTTACAAACTAAGATTTGATGGTGGCTTGATCTCAAATCGGTCTTCGAGAAATGAGAAGTAATAATGGCATGCTTACAGCCAATTTTCAACTCTATGGCATGTTGGAAACCTCTATCTGATAGCGATCCTGGTAACATATTTTTGAACACCATACTATGTTGTTTTGGAAGCATTTGAAAATCAATATAACGACTATGTTGCTTACCAAAAGATGAAATAGTTTGCATGCTTTCCACCACAAAGCAACTTGCTGCCCAAGCAACTTGTTCTTTCTGAGAAGTCCCTTTAGCTAAGACTATGTTGCTTACCATATCTTTTCCTTTAGATGCAAACTTTAACTTCTTAGATTTGTGATTCTGTATTAACTTGTCAATGGAATGCAACCCTTCTATCTCCGTAACCTTGTTAGTTCTCATAACATAAAATTCATTCCATACCTTATTCTCACCCATGGTTATATTAAGTTGTCTATCTGAATTCCACTAGGGTTCCACATGGTGCATGGTGAATGGTGAATCTATCTGCAACTATGATATTAAAGCCATCAAACATTTCAGCCTTCATGTGTTTCTCAATATCTTCTTTTTGTAGCTCTTTGTTTATAACAATAGGATAACACACAATCATACATGAACGATCCTGGATTTGAGAGAAAAGATCCTTTTTTCATCCTGTACCCATTATCTTTTCACCAATCATTTGGTACTTCCCACGATGACAAGAGGCTTGCCAAAACTTCCACTAAAATCAACACTTTTATGTTTCTTGCTATAATCATGAAAATAACCAAATTGCTTATTATTAGTTGCTGATCTGAAAATTCCAGCAAGCTGAAAAGCAACATTAGTATTCGGTGAGGCTCTTTTCTCATGTGCATGCCTCTCTACAAGGTCTTCCTGGAATTCAACCTCATAAACTTCTTGATTTGAAGCATTCCTTTCATATTCTAAGTTGCCATATGAATTATCCAAAAGTTTATTTCTTTTAATGCCTTAGAGAAATTTGCATCAACTCTACCATATTAAAGACCCGAAAATTTGACATTAACCAAAAAATCCTCTCCAAATTTTTACAAATCTGATTTTTCTTCGTGCTTCACCATTACAATTGGAGAATTCTTTCCCTTTTTGTAGGTGCTGCTTTGCTTGAGTGGCTATCAACTTAGCATCCTTAGCTCTTCTTAGCCATTCATCACACCTTTTATGGGTCATTACATCCTCTGTGCTTGTCTGCAATGTGGTTAGTTTCTTTTCAACCACATTCTCTGGTTCATCTCTAGATAAGATCTTCTTACCTTTGACTTGCATGCTAAATTCTTTTTGCTCCTCTATAGATTTTTTAGGTTTAAAGTTTGACCTTTCTACCTTCTTTGTTTCTATCCATGCCTTTAGATGCTTCAGATATTATTGCATAACTTGCAACATCTCTAACATGGATTCTTGCACTGCCCTCATGATTCACAAGCTGACAAGATCACAATGATGATATCATTGTAATGTCCTCTTCTGGTTGAATACCGAATTATGGGATTTGTCAACAAACCCTTTTTAAGAATAAATCTGAGATTTTAAATAAACTTTGAATTCTGAAAATTAAGGATAAATCCATTTTAATTTGGAATTTATAGAAATAATTAAAGTCGTTGAAAGGTCACGTATAGCAGATTTTTACTGAAATCAAATTGCAATGCAAAGTACAAAACAAAATATATTCGTTGAAACCATAGCTGAAATTATGCATGCAAAATTCAGAATCGTAACCCTAGATTTTTATGCC
Source organism: Torreya grandis (assembly GCA_037957365.1). Taxonomy (NCBI): domain Eukaryota; kingdom Viridiplantae; phylum Streptophyta; class Pinopsida; order Cupressales; family Taxaceae; genus Torreya; species Torreya grandis. The sequence goes on along the minus strand of JARHVA010001862.1, from coordinate 630,497 downwards.
CACTTGGCATTTACAAACAACAAATTGCATATCCCCTTTTAGAAATGCTACTGAAGAAAATAATTGAATAATAAATCATTTAAGTTGTTCAAGTTATTTTATTTTATAATGCAAAAAAAATGACACTTAGGTGTTATTATTATTTAAAGGGGCCAAAAAACGATATTAATTACGTGGACAAAAAGGAAATATTTATTAAATGGCGATAAAAGTAGTAATCGCCTAAAAGTGTTTTAAATACTCTTAGGGTTAGGGTGAAATTATAAAATGACAAGTGGGGTCAAAAAGATGGATTATTTATTATTCATTTTTCATTTTTTCTCATTCACGATTGAAATTAGAATTGGTTCAACTCTGCGTTTGAGGATGAAAACCTTCCATTTTACTTTAGATTTGAGGACGAAAACCTTCCAATCTTCTGCGATAGATCCATCTAGGGGCTATATTTGAACTTCATTTTAGTTTGACAGAGTAACATGGAAACATTTGTAACTATGGATTAGTCACACCAGCGAGGGCATCACCTTTCAGGAGGATTTCAGGGCTGTTTGAGGGCTAATGTCACCAATTTTGGGCTTGACACTATCATTGGGAGGTGCTGCGCCCTACCGTACAATAGGGGTTACTTTCTAGGGTTTGAAAAAGGCTGGTTTCTACTTGGGATGCCAACATTAACGAGTTGGATCTGTATTTTCCAGTAATTTCTCCATTTGTATGGTTAGCTGTAATGTGTTAATTTGCAGCATAAAAATAAATAAAAAAAATTGGTAATTGAGTTGTATTTGATCTCCGCATTCAATAAAAATAAGATTGTTGTTTACTGAGGGTTTACCAGTGATTTTCAGACTCGTTTATTTCCTATAAGTGTTTATTGCAAAAATTAATATTTATTTAATTCTGTGCTAAGGGAATATTTCAGTATAAGGGTTTTATTACAAAAATCAGAATTTTATTAATTTTGCCCTAAAGGGACGTTACAACAAACCTTAAAAGTAGAACATGTGCTTGTACGACTGACCGTATAGATGAATTGGTTGGTTAGAAATGGCATCCAAGTTGGTTGATAATGATGTCACACGCTGAGAATGACTAAACGGGAAGTACGGTTCGCTGGTGATGTACGGATAGCTGAAGAACGATGTCGTAGCTGCTAGCAATGTCCAAAAATCTGAAATGATATGTTTGAAACACTAGTATGGCTATAGCAGCACTGTAGCAATCTAATTTAGGGCTGATATCATTGTAGCAAATTGATTTATGGAGGGATCAGCAATGGAGGGATGTATGGCTAGTGCCCTAGCTGGTACATTTGGTCAGAAAACCTAGCACGAACCTTAGAAGGAGATAGAAATATGATAAATCTGCTTGATGATTCTCCCAATGCTGAATTTCGACGGTATCTTCATTTGGAAGCACAATTGTAGTTCCTGAATGGAACCACTTCACAACACTGGTGGGTTTTCGTCCTCAAGTTTCCTTAATCATTGGAGTGTTTTTGTCCTCAGAGGCTAAATGCTGAAGCAAATGCTCAAACTTGCAAAAATATAATTGATAATAGGCAAAAGATGATTTCCAAATGACTCTCCAATGCCTTTTTATAAGTTTACTTGACACTTTTCCCAAGGAAAAGCCTCGAAAACAACTTTCCATCTTCTAATTTGATGTTGAGTTGCTTTATTTAGAAAGTCACATTTATTTTTTTATTTACAATAGTAAAGTAATATTAAGTTGTCACTTTTTAATAAAAAATAAGTCACTTGACAACTTAAAAATATTAACTTTCTTATTTTTACTTTATTTGAAAAAGGGATCATGACACTAAAAAGAAAAGAAGCCACAAGTAAATAATTTAAAAGTTTTTTTTTTAATTTTAAAGGAAAGCACTTATAAGCAAGCTTTAATAAAAGCTTTTGTAATCTTAAAGAGCCCACAAAGTGGTGAAGGGAGCCATTTAAGGTTAATTTTAATATTTAAAAGAAAGCAAAAGTCAAGCTGAAGTACATGCATGGGCATTATGGGCATGAGTATTTGAAAAAGTTGCTTGAGCCATCAAATCTGCAGAGATTATTAGAAGTTTCAGCAAGCAAAGTATGAGAAAAATCAGAGCTGGTTCAATTAATTCTCCTCTAGTTATGGCATTGGGCAGCTGTATATTGATTGCTCTTTCCTCTCTTTTCTATTCCTTCTTCTTCTATATGCTGTATGAGCTCATTTGAATAAAAGATGATTCCTTGGACCTCTAAATACCTATATTCTTGTAATATGGATCTAAAGCCTCTGCTGCTATTATAGAAGATCTTCTCAAATGCCTCATTGTAATGGAGTGTATTCTGTGTGTATTACCCTACAATTAATAGTGGTCATGACTATAAGTGATCATCCTTCCACTTTGTTTTGCTTCTTTCTCACCTCCTGTATTTTGTTGCTTTGCTCTGTGTTCACTTTCCTTTCTTGCATATCAGTGGTTCTGTGCTTGTGGTGATAAGGAAAGACCATTTCTATTCTGCTGCATCACCATCCATTTTATGTTTATTTCTCTCCCTTTCCCCAATAAATATTCATTTCAGCATTTGGCTTAGGTAGAATAGCACTAGATTATGAAATAAAACCAGCTGGCTTTGGATGTTATTTACAAAGAGCAGTCCCACACTGAGTAGAGATCCCATTGTTGTGTTTGAAATGCAGGTTGCAACAATTGGTCATTTCAATGCATTGACACCTCCATCTTATATTCCTTTCTTGTAGGAATTGTATTTATAAAGCTAACTCTGTATGTTTATGGGACTTTGTTTTCTTCTATAAATGTATCCTTTGTACTCTGTTAACTTATGCCATAGAAGCATCTATTATTGTGCATGTGGTAAATTTTCGTGTCACTCTTGTGATTTTCTTTCTTCTTGTCTCCTCTTTTGATCATTGTTCTCGATTATATTTACCTCCGTGTAAGGTTCCAGGTGTTATTAAACATGACTTTTCTGTTAATGAAATTTGAGGGTGACCTCTCATCAACATTATTTATGCTGTAGAGAAGAAAGTATTTGGTTATTACTTTAGTGATTAAAATTTGGTATTTATTTTCAGGTTATGGAGTTTCTAGAGGACATATCACGGATTATGTCAGAAGCAGCTGTGAAGGAACTTCAAAGGCTTAAGGATTTGAAGGTTTGTTTTGTCATGTTACATAATTATATAATATTATATATAAGAAACACTATGACTCGCATGTTTAAGCTATACTAATAATTGCATTTTAACAACAGAGAGAGGAAGAAGGCGAGTCTCCGTTTGGAATGGAAGACTTGCAATACTATATGCGCAAAGCAGAAGAGCTAGAACTTGGAATTGATTATGATGAACTGCAGCATTATTTTCCTGTTGATACTGTTACAGGAGGGCTGTTGAGAATTTATCAAGATCTTCTTGGTATTTATTGAAAGGAAGCTGTGAAATATGCCTGCTTATTTACTTCATCATTGTTGCATTTTTAGGATATATTGTACATGATGAACTTGAAATTTGTAAACATTGGATTGGAAGCTCTCTAAACTTGTCTGAACGGTCATTATTTTGGATTCTATTAGCTGATTTTTTTTTTCATATTTTTGGTAGTTTATTCTTTATATTTTGACTGTTATAATCTGGTTGGTTTTCATATGGAGAATGGCAGGCCTAAGATTTGACAGGGTACAAGGAGCTGAGGTTTGGCATCCTGATGTTTGCCTATATTCAGTTCTGGACTCTGTCTCTAATGAACTTTTGGGGTATTTCTATAGTGATCTATATCTTAGGTGCGTGCCACATTGTTATAATGTGTGACTGTATGTATGAGTACATATTTTTATTCTAAGTGCCATCTTTCTGTAAATGTTGGTAATACTCAACTGTCCAGAAATTATTAATTTTTGCTAGACTAATAGCTATGTTGTGTATGATTTTTCTCAGAGATGGAAAATATGCACATACTTGTGTTTTTCCTCTTCAGTATGGCTGCCTTTTGAGAAATGGCACTCGCCAGGTTATTGAAATCTTCTTTCAACAATCTTCTTTCAACAATCTTCTTTTCCAAGTCCATTTATTTCTATTTTTTATCAATGGAGAAGAGCAAGTTGCAGAATTAGTTCTTTGTATTAACTTATCTTTGTTGATTGTTTCCAGAAATCCTTTTATCCTTTGCAATTGGTTCTTAAAGATCTATTTTTGGGCAAGAAAACCTTATGTTTAGTTTAAAATATGGCAAAACTATTTTACAAAAAAAATTCTCTGTTCTACTTCATCAATAGACAATCTGCTTAAAATGCTGTGAATTTGTTTGATGTCACTAAGAATTGCCCGAGGTATAATATAGTTGACTTGCATGGATTCTTTGCAATTTGGGATCGTTCACTTTGTTCTAATATGTTGCCCATTGTCTTAACTAATTGTGACTCAAAGGTAACTAAGCTACGGAGAATTAATTAAATCTAAGTGTAGAAGCTAGATCTAAGATAACATCGTTAGATCTATGTCATGGCTAAAAACAGGAACAAATGGAACAACTAGATGACTAAAGCAAGCAAGAAGAATGAAAGTAAAGCAAAATGATAGAATCTGACACACCTAGGTTCTGTTATGCAAGTGTGGCAATGGATCTGGATTCAGTAGCTGGCTGTGCTGTACTGTGTGAAATCTGGACTGTTAACTATACTGAGATGGAATCAGTGCTACACCAAATGTTTATGGGATGGAATCAACAGGGTCCCAATTTTGTACCTTTGTCGTTTTTGAATCTGTACCCTGCTACCGAATGTGTCTTCTGCTCAGTTTCAGAATCTGCATTGTTCTGGGCAGGTGCGCTAGCTGATAATGAGTAGAGTTGTGTGATTGCTATGCGGAATTGGTGGACAAAATGCGCTAAATTGTTTATCTCTTGCTCCTTGACCTAACCCTTAAATGTAGAAACAAAAAAGTGTGCAAGTTTGTTGGCTTAGGGTACCACTTGAGGAGTTCCAACTACATATCCCAAACACTTGGAATCAGAGTCATTGTAGTTTTCTTGTGCGTGTGAGTGAAGTGTAATTGAGAGAAAGGGCTTATCCTTCTCTCCCTACAAAATCCTATACAACTGAATGAACATTTGCCTAAACCTTCTTTTGGTACAAGTTGATAATGGCACAAGGCTTGAAGTGACGTAGACTCAATGGAGGATCAAAGTGCAGGCTCCTTATCAAGTGCAGCGATAAATAAAATCAATGTGCGGCTCAAACTTAAGGAGGCTCGATACTTGATGATCTTTTGGTAAATGACTATGGATTGATTTGTGTGTATAGGGTTGTCTAGGACATGACATGAGAAAACCGACCATGGAATAGTGTAAAAAGTGAAATCAGGCCAAGACAAGCAGGACCCAAATAAGCACATGGGACGAAATCGACATGTCACTGATTCTATATACAAAGAAAATAAATCAATAACATTACATGTAGAGTAACATAGGTAGCAATGAAGTCACACAGAAGCAATGGAAACATATCAAATACAAGAAACATGTAGCGTATACATAGGCAATCAAGGAACATAGAGAAACATAAGGCAAGCAAGGAATACACATCCAACAAAAATTAGAAAGGGGAGGCACGCCATATAGTAAACATATCAGAAATACCTTGGTGGAATAAATGCTCATAATGGAGATACGACTGCTTAAAGATTGGATGACTGGGATCCTAAAGCTGACAACATACAAATCTGACATTCAGATGAGGATCTCTAGATAAATCAGAGCTGGATAGGGTCTAGTGTGGGTGGAAATGTGTCAAAAAATAGCCAAATATGCACAGGTGGACCAAGTGTTCTAAAACACAAAAAAGACCTAATGGAAACGGGTCTTATACCAAAATTAGATGTCTACACCCAACATAGTTACTGAATCTGATCGGATCTGCACAAATTCTGGCCGGATTCAGATTTTTTGGCCAGCCTAGATGAGTTCGGTCTAGGTTAGCCTTGTTTTTTTCAAACTTTTATTTTTATTTATTGTTTTTTTTAAAGTTTTCTACAGAAACTAAAAGCCTAGCAACCAAAAATCTTATACAATATTAACATTTTACATTGCGTTATTATTGTTTTTCATTGTATTTGTCAATTTTGCATATTAATAAAAGTAACTATGCTTATATATATTTGGGACCGGATCTTTCCGAACTTTTTCAAGAATTCTGGTTTTTTAAATTTTTTCCCCTTGAACGGATCTGGGTTTCTAGACTTGGTAACTGTGACACATGTTAGTATTTATTTTGGTTTTCTTATGGAGCTTGAGCTTTTGTATAACTCATTTTGCCCATATTGGCTTCTAAATATTTATAAGATGTCAATGTTGTGTTAGGTTGTCATTGTGTCATTGATGTAGTCTATTAGTTGTTTACTTGATTGGTGCACCATTTTATTCTCCACATGCACACCTATTATTTGGGATCTAGTGACATTATTTTGGAAATTAATACATTTGCTGGGGAAAAATAGCTTAGAAAAATTTCAAGAAAAATTCCCATGTAGAGATTACATTAAAAGATGCTCAAAATAAATAAAGATAAGATAAATATTAATGTCCAATAGATGACCTCAATAGTAGGTCAAAGGGACGACATATTACAAAAGTGTCAGGAACAAGCGGGAAACCCCAAAGTTTTATGAAAACGAAAGGAAACTTACTCCCACTAATTGTTTAAACAAAAGTTTTGGAACCAAAAATTGAAGATGCAAAATAGAAATCCTTACAATGACTAGGTGAAAAAGTGGATAACTCAAAAGCTGAAATAAACCAATACAAAGCAGGGCAAAGAGCAAGAACGCTCAGAGCCAAAGAGAAACAAAAACGAGCAACCCACGAAAACCCCTAAGCAACAGGGAAGTGGGGATGAACAATGAAAAGGAAGAACCGTGAGGGGGTCCATCAATAGTTGGACCCAACCCTCCTAACATCCAAGGCCGATGAGAAGAAGCTCCTGATAGAAATATGACCCAAGGAAGAGGAGGTGAGATGTCTGGTCTGCCCTCTGTGCTGTTGCCTAGAGGAAAACATCCTTTGCGAAGATCTAGTCTGTCTCTTGGTGCCGGACCTGAAATGGTTATGTTGGTGAAATCACGGGGAGCTGTGGATGGTCTCTCTAGACCGCACTGATCTATAATGTAAGGCCATACTAGTGTCAATTTGACGCTTAGTACCTCTCCTAGGTAGCACTGTGATAAAGGAAGTGATTCATTGGGTGGAGTCTGGTCTGGTAGGTCCCTGAATACAATAATCGTGAAACTTAAGGGCTTCCTGCATATATAAAGCGAAACATCTTTGGTCCTCATATCTAAAGAAATCAAAAAGAGTCTGGGTCCTCCTGAAAAGGCAATGAAACCTCCCCTTGATCTCGTAGTATATGGGACAATAGAAATTTAAGTGCTCCTTGGTCTTAATCTCCTGAATGCTACATAATTGACAAACCCTGTATACTCGATCTATATAGTGTCTTTCTCAATCCTAACCCTGTGAGAGCACAATCTGAACTGGCCTAATGGGATGTGAGTGGCGGAGTGTATACTGCGGATGGACAATAAGCCTGTCTTTCAGCGCCAAAAAGTGCTTTGTGTAAAATGCCATATTTGGGTGTAATCCCCCATGAGGGTTTACCCAAGTAGTATGGATAAAATGTCTGTAAATATCCTCTCGAATGATCTGGTTCAGCTCCTGTCTAGTGGGTAGAAGATGAGCCAATGCGTACAAGGAGTACCTAAATGGAGGGAGTTGGTCCATCCTAATCCCCACAAATCCTAAAAGGTCAAAAACCCCTGTATACCAACAACGAACATGGGTCAAGGGAGCAAAGAGGGCAATAGTCTCCAAGGAACAATATGCTAAGTATGGATATCTATCCTGCCCACTCGTTGAATCAACAAAACTCCGAATGCGATACAAGAAAGAAATTAGAGCAAACATAGTCTCCAAGTGGAAGGGTTAGGCCCCAAATTCTGCAAGGATAATGTGCTGGGAAATCTTTTAATTACACCTTATAATGTGGCAGAAAAGTGTCTGGACCCTCTCGGCAGCTGCTCAATCTACCTCAAGCAAAGAAGGCCCCCAAATTGCAGAGCCATAAAGAAGAGTAGGTTTGATAAGTGTATCCATGAGGGACATCTTGGAGGAGATGTCCTGAAAGTGATGTTGAAAGCATTGTTGTTCATGAAGGTCAAAATAGCCATATCCCTTATTGATCCTAGGTTGGAGGGCCTGCCTCAAGCTGAAACATGGTCCAAAAAATTGCACTCCCAAATAAGTATAGGAAGTGGTGATCTCAACCTCCTTTCCCTTGAAAAAGAAGTGGAGGTGGGAAGTCTTCGACCCGTTAAAAACCATAACCTTGGTTTTCCCCAAGTTAACCGTCAACTGCCATAGATCACAGAAAAGAGCCAAGGCATTCAACTGCCGCTGCAAACCCTTAGGAGATGAAGCTAGAAGGACCAAATCATCCGCAAACAAAAGAATAGAACTCAGAACCTGGTGAAGAAGACGCCCATCATTACCCTGAATATGCTCATGAAAAAAGGTCTCTAACTCATCAATGTATATGGCAAATAAGGTTGGGTACAAGGGGCAGCCCTGCTTGACCCCAATGGTACTCCTGATAAAATCTAAAATCCCGTGAATGGTATGAAGACGACTAAGGGCAATCTCGTATAGTCGCATAATGGCTGCTAGTAGGGTCTCGAAAATGCCAATATTCTTAAGCCTCTAGAAAAGGGCCTCCTGCGGAACAAAATCAAATGCTTTCCTAAAATATACAAAGTAACAATATTATTTGGATGAGCGATGACGTGCCTCCTCAATAATGGCTCGGAGAATGAAGATATGATCAATGGTTTGATGGGTTGGTCTAAATCCTGACTGTCTCCTAGCCCTAAGATGCCTCTGCTCTAACTCCCTCAAAAGCTGCATGTGGAACATAGTAGCATACAATTTTGAGAATGTGTGTCCAACCATGATCGTCATATAGTTGTTAAGATCTAAATAGGAGCCCGATATGAGTATCGGGTGAATAATCTGATGTGACCAAGAAGGCGGGAAATCCGTACAAACCATGTGGTTGAAAAGATCAACTAAGTAGCTTCCAAAAGCTCTAAGACCATGTTTGAAGAACTCAGCTTGGAAACCTTCGTCTTCAGTTGCCTTGCTACTATTCATCACCCTCACTGTCTCTTTGATGTTCTTGTACGTGAATAAGTGACAAGAAGAGGGTGGAGAAACGACATGGATTTGAGGTTGACTAGGAATATCATAAAGAGTGGAGGTGTGGGAAATCATGGATGCAGGGTTAAGCTCAGGGGGGAGGGGAGAATGATGGGGGAGGATGGTACGCCAAAAATGTTTGGGAGAGTGGATGTAGGAAGCACGTAAGACCCATCTCCTTTTAGAAATAAAGAGGCAGTTCTTATGTTGGAGAAGACAACGATAGGATGATTTTAAGGTTGGGTATGAGGGATGGGCATGGAGGAAGGCGTATCGACATTGGCGGTGAAGAGTCCTGCAATCATCATCAAACCACTTATTCATGGGACAAGATATTTTAGGTTGATGGGAGGTAGATGTGGATTTGGTAGAGCTAGGAAAAGATTTGAGGGCAACTTCCCAAATGATGGAAGAAAGGCAGGTGTACTTGGAAGTAACACAATCAAGTGAGAAGAACTAGGATTTAGGAGGTAGAAGCTAGCGGATATGGGAGGAAAAGATGTCAGGATCCCCATCATCAAATTGGAAGGTGGTACATGGTATAGTAAAAGAGGGGATTGTAATAGGAGGGGGGAGATCAGCCTGAAGGGAGAAGGAAAGAAGAGCATGGTCCACAAGAGGAATGGGGGAAATGGAAAAATGACGGATAAAAGGGCAAAAGGTTTTGACTGGATAGGACGTAATCCACCACACTCGTACCTCCACCATAAGGTCTACACGTGAAAGAGTGAGAATCTGGAAAGCAAGGTAGCCCATTAAGGATCAACAAGTCATGGGATTCACCCAGCTGTAAGAGATGTCTACCATATGCCGTGTAAGGACTTGACACATCATCTGACATCCTATGTAACCCCACAAACTCTGAATCAATCTCCTGTGTGCAGAACATGTCCACTGAACAGTCATGGAGAGGTGTCTGAAAGTCTTTGGTATGGACATTGAAGTCACTAAGAAGGATAACTTCCCCAACCGCTGAGCACTGAGTGATACTGGTAAATAAGTCTATCCTAAGGGTCTCCCTTAGGACCATTGTGAATGGCATATGATAAAGAGGTCGGAGGAAAGTAACATACGACAATGTAGATATCCTGGGAAGTTGGGCAGCACCAGTAATCTAGACCCAAACTCATCAGAAGCCACCATTGAAATTCTGTGTCGGAGTGAGTCCTTAGTTAGACAAGCTACCCCACCCCAACCTCTGACACCACCAGAACTCCTAGTCCCCTGATGCCACGCTGAGAACCAATGGCATCCTATAATATCTGGGAGAGGCCTCATAGGGCTCTTGTGGGTCTCAGTGACAAAAAGAACATCTGACGAGCCAAGAGCGTCAAACATTAGACCTGATGATGAGCAAAATGAGCCATTACCATTCCAACAACTGATAAAAGTGTTTGTACCCTGCCTCCTCTCTCAACGGGCCCGTCATTGAGAGACCCCAAGTTGGGATTCCGATCTTGGAGGAAAGGAGTCCTTGATCATTGCCTTGAGGTTCCTAATAATTTCCAATTTATCTACTTTTTGTGCTGCCATAACCACCTCCTTGGAGCATTTAAACTGTGCACCCTGCAATATGGTGAGATCTTCATCAAGAAAGGTCTTACTAGGAAGAGAGAACAACGAACGCTTGGCCCTAAGGGCCCAAAGATGGTCAACAACAGATCTAAAACGGAGAAAAAGTGTGGAATCGAACCCCAACCATACTCAATCAAGTACCACATCCGAGATACCTAGCTTGTTCCTAAGGAACTCGGTCCTAACCACCATGGGATCTGAAGAGGAAAGAGGTAAGGAAAGCCCTCTCACCTTGAGGTTCAATTCTCTAGCCCGTCTAGTTCGCTCCTTTATGAGCTTAGCTTGAACAATTTTTTCAACTGCTGCAATAGGGGGAGGATTTTTATCTTTGCCACTGACCACTTGTGCCCAAGATTGGATGTGTGTTTTGTTTCTTGTTTAAAAGATAACTGTTGAGATCTGATCTCTTTGTTGAGATCTGATCTCTTCCGGCTTATTTTTGAGATCAAGGTTTTTTGCTTGTAGACTCTAATTCAGAGGCTGCTCCTTGTTGGCAATCATTTCCTTTAGAAGGCTATTTTCAGATTTGACTGCTGCAACCCTGATCACAACTAATCAAGCAATTTTTTCCCCCCCGACAACTTTGTCTAGAGTCATGATTTCCAGAAATACGTGATTTCATGGAAGATGCGAGATCACAAATTTCAGTTCAAAGTGATTGATTAACATTTTCCACCCGTTGAATTTTGTCAATCAGGTCTTGGATGAGTTTGTGACTGCTGTCGGTAGGTTTGTGCTAAAAGGAGAATTGGCTCATCACTGTTTTGCCCATTGCACAACTAATCAAGCAATTTTTTTCCCCCCGACAACTTTGTCTAGAGTCATGATTTCCAGAAATACGTGATTTCCCAATAATTTGGCAAAGAGTTGATTTTTCTCTGTTCTACTGTGAGTTTTGTTTTGTTATTCTAGTTCCTGTTGTAAAGTAACTAGCTTGCTTCTTGATGTATTCCGATAAGTTTAAGATCTTAGTTGATTTGGCCAACTATTCATCCTATGTTTACCTTATGTTATACGCTTAACATTTAAGCAACACAAATTGGTTATTAGTTTACAACAACTTTGGTTGTTATTCTTATTGGGTTCAAGCAAACTATATCAATGTCACATTGAATATGCTTGAACCTAGTAAGAATATCAACATTAATAGTCGCTATGCTTAGTTCTAGACTAAAATCATCTTGACATATATATAAGGCCTTTGCCTTCTCATTGAAATTCAAATTATCATTTAAGGAACATTTTACTGATACGTAATGGTTTGATCGTTAAATTTTGGACACCTTATTATTCTATTAGCTATTTTCTCCTTTAATAAACTCTCTTAAGTTTAGAATGGTGACTGAAAATGACAATATGGAACTTCCATAACTATGTTGATTGCCATTTCATAATCAACTAGCATTGATCCTTTGTCCCCTTGGTTAAAAAACTATTGTTAGCTTCTAGGAAAACAACATTAAGGTTTATTCCATAACTTTAATACCCTTTTATGATCAATTCCTCGATTAACATTTGCTTAAACATTCAAGCTTATAAGATGAGATAGTCTTGTCTCATAACGAGTCATAGTTTGAAACAAAATTTCATTCTTTAAGTAAACTATAATAAGACACTAATAACTGTCTCTTAATGTTCAATTACATTTGAAAATATATTTCAAGCATTGTAACTCTCTAGCCTCAATTCAAGAGTAAGAGATTAAGTCAAATGTCCAAATACTTAATTACATGTCTACCGTTCTTGAAACAAGCATTACTATTGACAATTTTGACCCCACAGGTCAAATTGCCACCTTTATTATTTGAAGCTTTTCATTGCCAATTTGCTTTTGTTCACAAGCAGAAGACTTCGGGTTTTGTCCAAGTATCGGAATTGTTTCGGACATTTTGTCTGAAACAACTTTTTCGAAGACCCTTGCAACTTTTCCGAGAGGGTCTTTTCCAAGTGCCGAAGGACAATTCTAGTTTTCTAAAGGGTTCCTTTTATTCGGAAAAGTCCATTTCAGTCTTCCCGACGGTCCATCTCAACAATTCGGAAGGACACTTGCACTTTTCCAAAGGACTTCGACATTTTCTCGAAGGGTACTCGGTAAAGGGGCAGTTTTCATTTTTCCGAAAAGTGGACCAAGCAATGTTCCAAAGGATCACTTTCAAAAACTCCAAGGGACACTTTCAACTTCTCCGAAGGGCTCCTTCCCTTCGAAAAGGACATTTTTGAAAGGGCAGGTGGACTTTACAACAAGTTTGAAGGGTTCCTTGCCTTTGGAAAAAGACCATTTACAAATGTTCTGAAGGGGTTGATTGCAAAAGTTTTGAAAGGCAAAGGACATTTACATTTTTTCCAAAGGGTTCATTTTTTCAGAAAACTTCATTTCAAGATTGCTGAAGGGTTATTTTTGGCAAACAGGGACACTTTCAATTTTGTAGAAAGGGACCATTTCAAATTGCGAAGGACCATTACAAAGGTTCTGAAGGGATCATTTCATTTTTCGGAAGCAACACTTGCATCTTCAAAGGGTCACTAGTAGTTTGTTGAAGGGTTCTTTCCTTTCGGGAGGGCATTTTCATAAGTCCCGAAGGGTTCTTTCCCTTCGGGAAAGTGATTCTACAAAAGTTCGAAGAGGGAAAAGGCCGTGGACAATTTGTCCGAAGGGAAAAGGTCGGAAAGGAAAATCCGAAGGGAAAGAGATAGACAAAGGTCCGAAAGAATTCTTTCAAAAGATTTACCCATGGACACTTTGTTTGAAGTAGAAAGGCCGGAAAGAAAAATTTGAAGGGGAAGAAGAGAAACAAAGCCCGAAGGAAGTGACCAAGCATAAAGGTCGACACAAATAAGTCTGCGGGGAAAGAACATAAACAAATGCCCACTACGAATAAGCCTGTGGAAATAAACAGGCACAGAAGTAGACAGAAGGCCGAAAGAACTGGCCCGAAGGATACATGCATGAGAGCAAGAGACCGATGGCTGTTCAAGGAGTTGACATGGAATTTCATGCATGCTTGTTAATCTTCAAGAGCTTTTCATACAAGAGGGAGTAAGCTGGAGTTGACTAGCCTTGCACTTGGGTTGACTAGTTGACAAGTCATGTTTCTCCTTGGTTTTCATGTGATCCGAGCGTTTCAGGCACTTCCAATTCAGCTTCAAGCAGAGATCTCAGTCCAAGATGTGGCATAGCTTTTCATGCAAGTGGAGACCATTAGATGTTGACTAGTCTTGAGCTCTAGTTGACTAGTTGTCAAGTGCCACATCCACTCCTTGTTTCCCATGCAAAGGACTTTCTCATGTTCCAACTCAGCTTCAAGTCGGTTCAAGGTTGAGTTTAGACATCCAAGTTGGCATAGATTTCATTCATGGAGTGGATTAGTCCAAGATGGGCCCATTGTCTGTTTCCAATGCCAAAGAGTTTTTCATGCAAAGCATAAGACAAAGGGATTTTATTTTTAGATCTTGGACAGCTCAAGTTGGACTTGGATGATGTGGGAGTTGATCTCCTCTTCTATTTTCAGTGCCAATCTCTTGGCTTTTGGTTTTTTTTCTATATATGTTGGCTTTTCCAACCATTTTGATATCAATCCCTCTTTTGGCAAGACCAAATTCTGCCAGAGATTGAGTTTTGTAACCTTTCCAGATAAATAGGATTTTTTTTCCAGATTTCAGAATGCTGGTATAGTGTATTTATGTCAGTGATTTGCATAAATGATAGAATTTTCTTCCTTGTCAAGTCTTGATTCTTACCTAGTTACTAGCTAATCAGATTATGCAAGATATGTTATGTGTTAATGTCTTTTGGCTGAAGTTACAACAGATAAAAGTGGCTGATTAGTGCCTTGAATTAGGCCTATTCCATCATTTGCCTCAAGCTTTGATCACCAGATAAATCCTTTTCATGAAATACTTATGCATATGAGTCATTTGGAGTTGAAATTCAATTTTTTCTTGTCTAATCAGTGTTTTAGAAACTCAAATTGAGTGGATGGAACCAAAATACAGGTGTATCACCATCATTAGATAGGATTTTTTTCCTTCAGTTTTCTTTCTTCCCCTTTCCTAGCTGTGTAGCGTAGAGTAGAGATCCTAATTGATACACCAAAATGAGCGAGCCCTTAGAATCTAGAGACTCAATACGTTGATTAGGCCACCCACAGTCTAGGATTGTTTCCATGTTTCAGCAGACTATGAAGTCCTGAAACTACCTTCACAAGGGTGCGAGTCTGATTGATTACAATTACTATTAAGTTCCAATTGGAAGCTTGCTGTTTTTTGCAACAATTTAAGACAATTAAGTTTCAATTGAAAAAACACAGTGTTTCCTTACAACATTTTAAGACGATGAAATACCAATTGAATAAGCACAAAAGACATCATTGCACAACTTTTTATAAACAACCAAATAAGTCTTATATTGATTCAACATCTAATTTTTCCCTCAAGTTCAACAGCGATGGTAATTTAAACAAAAGCTTCCCAATGCTTCTTGCTTTTCATATCAAAACAAATACATATATTTGTAATCTCTTTTTCACAAATTTATACAATTATACAATCTCATCAGTTCTATTCCACATAGCTTCAAATGAATTATACATTAACGTAATCACTTGTACAACAGAATTCAATATTCATAAGAAATCGAATCCACTAACAATCTCAACAAGATTCTTTAATCACTGATGTTCCCCATGCAGCATGAAGTCAGTCCATGCAGTCTACATCTGAAATCCAAGTCTGAGCGGGCCATAATCGAGGAGTGGGTCAGATGGGCCCATCCATTGGCATCCACATTCCACACCATCTGTAGATCTCCGCTTAGTGAAACCATCACGTAGCTAAGTGCCACGTCAGGTTTGGGTTTGACAACAATGACAAGGTTTCCAGTAAAAATAAATGCAATGTGCAATAAAAGTACAACATATTGATACACTCAATCAGAAAATCAACAACCAAAACATATTACTTGTACTGCATAAAATCTGATACAAAATATTAAGCTTTATGAAACATTTGTAAGGAAGACATGAGGCACTCATGCTGCTTACGAATGGTTTGTATGTGTCAAACATTGACAAGCATACACGAGTCGCTTGTTGGTTTTGCATTAGCCTCTCATGTATATTTGCCAGCCCCTGGCATCCACCAATCATTTGTACATCATGCGAGATCCGTGCTGTTTTTTGTCACGAATCTTTCCTGAGATTAATATGAATTGCTCATACAATTACAAGAGTCACTCGAGTAATCCACAAAAATCAATGCCTTTATTACAATATCAATAAAACTTCTTACTAAGGTACAAAAATCATAGTCAACAGATTACAGACAGAACTTCTGTGCATAAAATTTAGAGTTTGATCATAGTCAGGCCTTATCAAGCATTTCAACAGAAACACATCAATTCAGATTCTAATAACAAGACAGAAAAAGAGTCGCTCTTTTATTTCTTTGCATCCGAAACATAAAGTGCAGGCAAGTAATGATTAACCAATATTCACATTAGAGACCACCGCAAGGAATATTTTATGTTCCCAAACTAATAGGTCCAACCAAATCATTTACCAAAGTATTGCAGACTTTTCAAGTTCAAGTTAACGTACAACTGGCATGAACACAAAGTCAAAACAGAAAATAACTTCAACATATGTTAGCATAATGTCATTCTGTCCTATCAAACAGATCTTTACTTTCCTTAGCAATAATATAAAGTAATCTTGGCATAGTACTTAGAATACCATTCATTCATTTAAATATTGCCTCAATATATATTTATACTACTTGATTCTCATAACATAGCCAAGCCACATTATGCATATAGCTTTGTAAAATAGACATCAACACACAGATACATACAAGCATTCATATAACCCTAGATATTTTCAGACTTTCAGCACATAATGTATACAACCTTGTCCAAATCCAAAAACGACCCTGTAAGTATGCATTACAGTTGTGTAGATAAGGTTAACCTACATTAAGGTTAATAACGACAACTCGTCTCATATTATTATCGGTGCAGCTATATATATATATAAAGCTCATGCATTCAAATGAACATGGCCAATAGTGCATGTATCACATACACATTCAATATTCAGGCACACAAACAAGAACCTGTATATATATATATATATATATATATATATATATATATATAAATATATATATAAAGCTCATGCATTCAAACGAACATGGCTAATAATGCATGTATCACATATACATTCAATATTCAGGCACACAAACAAGAACCTGTATATATCATATATACAATATCCAGACTTCCAATCAAAGCTCTGTTGAATATGTATATCTATCATATATACATTATTTAGGCATTAAAACAAACTCATCCATATATATATATATATCATAGTTGAACATATCGTTCTCGGCAATTTCTCAATAGGGCAAATGCTGAACCAGGACTTGGGATTTGGCAATTACTTGCCATTTCTTGGCAACGTTATTGCTACTTTAAAAAATATATAAATTTATAATATAAACTTGAATGTAAAACATTGTTAAATGACATGAGAAATGAATGTAGAGAATGCCATGAGTATATTTTCTATTAATTTTTGACCAAAAAATAGTACAAACTACAAAGTACAAAGTTGCAAATTGCAATGCTCATAGAGTCATATAAAATATAAAATATACATATTACATTTTATCTCTAGCACCTAGAATAAGTTTGTTGCGGTTGCTTCATGGAAGTGGAAGGTAAAAATTCTTCCTTTCCAATGCCAACATCATCAACAAATATATCATCTGGATCCTCACCAACCCTTCATGATGCCTCTGCTGCCTTGGATGCTATTGCTTCTTCTGCCTCCCTCTCCCAATTTGTGATCTCCTCCACTATAAGCATGGGCTCCAGCTCTACATCATCAATGATTCAATTGGCATATGGATCATCATCCCAATCAATAACATTATATTTATCTTGCCCCTCCACTTATTTCATGTGAAGACGAAGATTGTATCGCACAAAGACAAGGTCATCGAGGTATTATGTCATCAACTTGTTGCGCTTCTTTGTGTGAACAACTCCAAACATGCTCCAATTATGTCACTCCGAGAAGAGCTACATGATTGACACAAAATGCGGAGAGATAGCCTTTGAAGATTTGGTGTTTCCGCACCATAATCTTCCCACCACACATCTGCAAATAGAAGATATATAATGTTGTATGTCAACTAGGTTTGGATAAATGAAAGACGTCTACTAGTATCTATAGACTACATGTAACGAGACTAGAAGGAAAAAACAAATGACTCAATTTGTTTTTACCTAGCTGAGAGGTGTTTCTTCTTTTAATGCATAGAGCTGAAGAAAAGAGTCTCCCTGTTGCATTCTTGTAAATCTGCAGCTCCTTAATAATTGCATCTTTAGTCTCATCATCATGGATCATCCTCTCTATGCATGTATTGAGGCCATCCATAACCTTCTCATCGGCCTTAAATGAATTGGAATAGAAAAACTTAGGATCAAGTAGTAGGCCGTTGCATGAATATGTTGGTGGAGCATCTTGTTCCATCTTCGATCAATTATTCGCCATATGGATTCATAATTTCTTTGATTTTGCCCAGAATATTTAGCTATGGCCTCCTTGGCCATGTCCATGGTTTCATACAAATAACCCATTGGGTTTCTCTCCCCATCCACCATCCAGAGAACTCGAACCATAGGATCTGACACTTAAAACAAAATAATACACAAATTTCAAATGAAATTAAGTTTTTTTTTATAACAAATAAATGATAAATAAAAAAATCATTAAGTATAAGGTTACCTTAATTATTTCCTTCAAGCGCTTCGCAAACACATCATAAAAAATGGTCTTCGTGACCTTTTTCTATTCGGCCTTCTTAGCATAGTAAGACTTCAACCACCAGTGACTCAAAAATTTGCTTAAGGGATGCTAGTGAGGCCGCAATGCTCTGCAATGTGGAAAAATTTGTGGCGAATCGTGTGACTCTTGATCGCACAAGCTCCTTTCCATTGGTGTGCTCTCTTATCAACTGTAGTACCCAAGTGTGATTGTAGATGAACTTGGAGATATATATTACCTCCTCAACCACATTCTTCACCCATGAGATCTTTCATATGTCCTTGAGCAGGAGATGAATGCAATGGGCCGCACAAGGTGTCCAAAAAAGTGTATGGTGCCACTTCTCAAGAAGTCTACCTGCTGCTACATATGTGACTGCATTGTCTGTCACAACTTGAATAATATTTTGCTTACCTACTTCCACCACCTCATCCAACATGTCACACAAAGTGTTCACAAATTTTACTTGATGGGAGGCATCAATTGACTTCAAAAAGACCAACTGCGCACTTGAAGCCACTAGAAAGTTAATCAGTGTGTGGTTTTTCCCATCCGTCCATCTATCAGATAAAATGGTGCACCCATTTTTTCTGCCATATTTTTTTTGTTCTACAAGAGCTTGCATATGTTTGACATAATCCTCTAACAACGGGCCACTCAAGTTATGAGTAGGAACCTTGAACCCATGCCCGACAACGGTCAATGTAGTGACCAAATTCTTCTGATATGGACTTTTTTCTACATTGAAAGGAATGTTTTTGTAGTACCAAAAGTTTGTTGCAGCTACCCTTGCTTTATTTTCCGATTCTCATTTCCAAGCTGTACCTTCAAGCGAAGGTTGTGACCTAGGGCTACTTTGAGGAACCAAAGAGTTAGTTGAATTATTTTTAGTGGATGAGCCTCATCCCCGTCCTTGACCTCAACCTCCTGGAGTTGGTGCAGTAAAAGAGGCCTCAACGTCACTATCATTTCTCACTGCCCTCCTATTCATTAGGACTGCAAGTGCATCAACTTTCTTGTTTTTTTTTGCATAAGTTGCAAGGCAAGCAACCATCTCTCTTTGATCGTCAGCTGGTGCTTGTGTGCATAATGCCACGTCATTCCATGACAGTCGTGTGATGTGGTTTTCCAGGCGAGAAACACCTCTATTCATCTTCATCTTGCAATAGTTACATATCACATAGTTGCTCTTTGTCGGTTCATAATGCTTCCAAGAAGGATCAGTGGACTTAGGCTTACAACGAGTCACTGTACTGGATGCTGATGCTGATCACGATGCCATTCTTAAACAACAAACTTAAACCGTATATTAACAAAAAAAGTTTTGATTTCAAATATAACTGCTAATAAAAGGATGTAGAAGATGAAGTAGAATCTAGATATCAAATTTCAATGATCATGATTCAAATTTCATATTAGAAACTAGAAAGATAATGAAAATTGGAAAATAAAAAATAAATCCCTGTTCCTAACTTTCTGCTGTATGCTGTAGGTTGTAGGATGTAGGCTCTGACTGTATTGTCACACTGTGATATTCAGATTTCACCGCTCTCAACTATAGATAATTGTGGAAGCCTTGCACAAAGTTACAAATAGTCAATAGAGTCCTAGACCCTGAATTGTTGAAGCCTAATATAAAAATGCCAAATATAACTGCTAAATCATTGGGTTTAAAAGGACCTCAACTTGCCTGCAACTTGGGCACTGAATCTCGCGAGATGCCTGCAGAATGATATATCTCAGACGTGAGTCGGAACTCGGAATATCAATGACAATATTCAATAAATAGTGTAAGGTTGTAAACCCTGATTCAATATTCACTATTCACCAATTCAGTATTATAACAAAAGGAATGAGCAGGCTGTAGTATATAGTGTATCCTGATCTCAAATCTCGCCAAACCGCATTATATAGATTGTGTAACCCTGATTCATCAAAGTTCAAACCGCAGGTGGGAAAAACACTTACCAATCTTGCCTCAAATGATAAAATCATGTAATGAAAGCCTGCTGTTTCCTTTTGATATAAAACCTCGTTATAAAATGATAGTGTCAGAAAACCGTGTCTAAGGAACCATGTAATAAACACTTGCCAATTTTATTTCACTGCAGGTGAGTCGACGGCCATTTCTTGGTGATTTTCACCAAGTAATTGCTGATATTACTCGGCAAAAATTGCGGAGAAATGGTAGGATATCATCAAGCGATAAACAGTCTGAGATATCGTTCTACAGGCATCTTGCGAGTTTTGTCAAGATTTTGATCTATGATATATATATTTTTCAGGCATTTAAACAAACACCCATGCTGATGTGTGCGTGCATGCGCGCGTGTGCGTGTGCGTGTGTGTGCATGTGCGTTTGTGCACTTAAATATAACTCAGCTATGTACATTTCAACATCCAAGCATTCGAGGAGAGATAAGAAAACTCAGACCTATACTCAGACCTTTCATATTTCCTTACTAGTTATTGAAGGGATTTGTTACTTACACGGTCTCTTGTAAGAGACAGATTTAACAAGAAAATGACTGTGCAGAGCTTGCAATGCCCTCAAATCTTCCAACTCTTTCTCAGATCTGCTCCCTTCCTTTTCCAAACTTCTCACTGCTCTTTTCTTTTCTCTCTTTTCTCTTATATCTTTGCAGCTTGAAATGGATGGCCTGATGAAGAAAAACAGGAACTTTCAACAACAGTTTGAACTAGGAGAAAAATGCATGTAAATCTTTGTCTCATTTCCATGCAGGCCACTTGAAAGGACTGCTTCTTCCATGGCATACAAAAGCCTATAAAAATTATCGAGGGATTTAACCCTTTTTACCTCTGTCCATGAAACACAATGATTTTCCAAAAATAAGATAAATCAAAGACGGTGTGGATGCCAAAACCCTAACCCAGGTTGGGTTTGAACTCAACCAAAGATGCCTCAAAAATAGCTAGCTTCCTTAGCAAGCTAACCAATATTAAATGTAGAGGGCAGCTTTAACATATATGACTGATGGATCAAGATAATGATGCAAGAGCATCCAAGGCGAATAAGAAGTCTTGCATCAACAAAAACAGTAGGAATTTTCGTTAGTGTTCAATAAGAGTTGTCGTGACACTTTCTTGGATTAACAGAGTTGTAGTGGCCACAGAGACCCCAGAGATCAAGAAGTTTATTTCTCGGGTCATATCCTTGTTCGCAGCTTCCAGTCACAGTTTTATGGTGGCTTCACAAAAATTTGTTGAGTGTTCATATTGTAAATGGAGGCCATAGAGGATTTATTCCTCAATGGAGTTTACATTCAGATGCAAATTCACTGTGTTCAATGTGTTAACTGCAGTGATGTATAAGTCTAAGTCTCATTCGTGGCTAAGTCTAGAGCTAACGGAGTTGACTGTGGACCTGACATGATTCTATATGTTGGAATTGATACTCCAATGGGTCCATAGCCTCGAGAAATCCCCATGGAGTTCAAAGCATGTGTAGAGATCACGGAGCCCATATCGCATAGAGTTCACGGCCTCGGAATAGCCCCACAGAGTTCACGATGACCTCAAAGTCTAATGAAATCATGGCCCATCCTCGAAGTGATTGCAAGTCAATATCAAAGTGGGGTCATAATTCAAAAGGGCGAACATGTGAACAATTTCCAAGTGGTTTTAATAAACCAATGGGTCCATAGAGTGCTTGGAGGCCATGTAAACGACAAATCCGTTGCATAGAGGCTCTGGGATTGTGCCATGTGTCACAATCCTGTCGGTTCATGGCAGCTTTTGTTCATAGTGATCACAACACTGCACATATGTCACTGGGAATTTCAAGCGATCATATCTTTCGCAAGAAAATGCCAAATGAGACGTTAGTGGTCTTGTTGTAAAGCTCTTGATGAGAGCTTTCGATTGGTAGTGGCCACAAGACATGCAACCACATGTGTGGGCTACTATTCACACGTGAAGATCCAAAAAAATCATTTTCATGTGGCAGATTATTATAGAAACTCCTTAGGGATGCCTACAAGAAGGAATAAATCTCAGTGGTTACTAGTACATGACAGGGATGTTGAAGAATAATGTTTACTAGGAGCTTCAGAGTTACTGAAATAAAAGTGTCCTTCAACACTTAAGTCATGTGAGAAAGGGACAATGGGCACAACTTGTGATAAGATTAAATGGTCCATATGGAAGTGGTAGCTGGAGCTACCCCTCATATTGTCTTATAAAAAGGGCTCATTACCCACATTTGTAATACGATCAAAATGTAAGATGCAAAGATTGCAAGTATGGAGACCGGTCCAAGGTGATCAAGAATCTCGATGAGCTCTTGGAGGAGCCATGGAGATACTCATTATTGTATATTGTAATGATCTATCATACGAATAAAGTTTTTGAGCTCTCACCTCCCTGTAAGGGGCATGGGTTTTTAACTCTGTTTTAGGGGTTTTTTCATGTCAATACATCTTCTCTGTTTTGGTGCATTTTCTTTAACTTTATGGTCACTGCCATGTTAATTATATATGTTATTTAAGATTATGACTTGCATCACATTCTTAACAAGGGACTGCTGGATCTAAAACTTAAAAACAATATGGACTGCAGATTAGTATCAGAAAAAAACGAATTTCTTATAGCTTGGGTCACCTTTTGTAATATCAACTGCAATTCTGCAAAGGCTCCAGGGAAATTACTCTCAAGCCACAGAAGTTATTTGAACAGTCACCTTTTGTAATATCAACTTCAATTCTGCAAAGGTTCTAGGGAAATTACTCTCAAGCTACAGAAGTTCTTTGAGCAATTTTGTGATGTACAGTGATATGCTCCACTCTATTTCATACAGACTATTATGTAGGTGGGTAATGTATGTGTAGTAGGAAATTATATTGATATCGGATGAGTAGCTGTAGAGCTATTTTAGAAATGAAGACCTGTCTTGGGCTGACAAAACTGTACAATCCCAAGGCTATTGACTGTTGAAATTAATTTCATGCAAGATGGTGCCAGTAATAACTTGTATTGCATCAAGGATGCTTGATTGTGATACGGTAAATTTTGTTTCTTCATGTTTTAAAAAATTGTTTTTGGCCTTCAAATATTGATCCCCAATAGAATAGTGATGCATCTAAGTATAATGCTTCAATTGTATCCTAGTGCAGCACTCTTGTATCTATTTGGTGTGTTATTATCTAGTGCATTTACAATCATTCAATTTCCTTCTGTGACTTTTTTTCTTCTATTGTGTGCTTGCTTCACGAATGCTGTTGCTAGTTCTGGTTTGTTGGCATTTGGTTGTATGATCTCACAGCAAAACGATTCTATACGAGCCATCATATCTTTTGAGTCCCCATACTGATATTATGCCTGAATTTTAGAATCTAGACTCGTTGTATGACTTCCCATGTAGTGCACTTAAATGCTATTGGTAATTTGTGTTTTGTGGTTCCCAGGAACTGCTTTTATCAGACAGAAGGAAGTACAGAAAATGCTAATTTAGGTCACATTCCCCTTTGTTGAAAAATAATATACTGGTTCTGCATCAGAAGTCTGCATACCTAATATGTCCAAGAGAGGACTTCCAACGGCTTTACCAGGCAAAGAATTCAGGAATTGATCATCTTCTTTTCCAAAGCAAAAATTTAAATGTGAAGTGTAGGCATCCTATTCAAATTATTCACTTGATAGGAATCATTTAATGGAGAGTGGTATCAGTACAAGTTGTACAAGGTGCTGTCTTGTTTTACTGCAGAGTCCATGGTCTTCCAGCAGTTGTATGGGTCATGGGCTGGTAGTTGCAACTGCTTAGCCTGCAAAGGACCATTTTGATATGAGTTGCCTTTGATTGTTGATAAAGAGTTCTGTTTGGGAGTGCTATAGTAATCGTTAAGAAAATCTATTTCTGAGCTGCCATTTTGAAATTATCTTTAGTGCCATGTTCGATGACTTGCATTTCCGATTATTCAATACTTCACATGAAACATTCAATAAGATACTGTTCAGAAAATTCGCACTCGGAAATAATCATATTATTTCGTCCATTCTGATAAATTCTCATCCTTTATTGATTTATCAAATTAGTTCTCGAAGTCAGAAGCCTATATTTGGTTCTTGAAGCTAAATGCTTTATTTAATTGGTTGGCTCACCCACTAGTCTGAATATAGCCCATGCATTATGCAAAGGGAGCTAAAAAGACATGAGAAAAAGATAGATTAAAGGCACGACCTTTAAATAAAAGATGGATAATTAAAAGGATTTAAAAGCTTTTGAAAAGGCTTTTACCCTTAACAAAAAGGGAAAAGCCATGGGCATGCCTGGAGGAGAGGCAATAAAGGTATTTGCCTTTATTAAAAAAAGGGGGCCCCACCTTTGATTAAAGGCCTTAGAAAGTTCACAGGGGTGGACCATAGAAAAATGTTGAGATTCTTTTATTAAAAGATTTTAAGCTTACTAGATAAATAAATAGTGGAAATTATTTTATACCACTTATATGAATTCATGGGAATATTTTGGTGGAAGTGAACACAAAAATGTATGGGGATATTGGGCAGTTTTTTTGCATTGGTGGCTGAAGATTTTAAGATGTGACTGCCCAACCAAAGCTCATTGCTCCTCTTCATTTTTCCTCCGTTTTTTGTTTTAAATAGTGAGAGTCTCCCTATTATTCAGGTCCTTGGCCCATGGAATTTTTCCAGCTCTCTATGATAGCCTTCATTGTGATATTCATAGCTTTAGCACTTTCTCATTTGCTAGATATTAGTTTATTTCCAGAATTGTGTGTAACTGTGCATTGTTAGAAGCATGTAATGAAGATTTTGTGGCTCTATTGCTGCGCTTGGTCTGGATTCATGTGAAGGATTAACCTGTTTGTAGGGTTAAATCAATTTCCTCTTGCTCTTGTTTGATTTGGGAATGATTGATATTAGTTTGAGCACTGGCTCTGTGTTTTCATTCCTTTGAATGGGCCTTGGATGAAGCTATTTTGGTGCATCGCCCTTTGTTTGTCTTGTTGTTTTTAGCTTTCTTCTCCCCCTTTTCACCACCAATCAGCATTAGATTAGCGCTAGAGTAGGAGGAGCTGGCTTCTCAATCCCGGAGGTTGTTAAATATGATGGCCCACGCATTGAAACTTCCCTTTGTTGTTATGGGTGCAATATTCAGAAATGTGCTTCAACAACATCTACTTAACAGATCCTATTTTTAAGCGATCTGTTAATCAAGATAATTTTAACATTGACACCATTATATAAGTTACATATAGCATTGGCCTTAGTTTCTCATAATTTTTTCTTAATTTGTTTGTCGATGTGCTTTTGGCAGGTTTAGGCTATATACTGACAATCTAATGATCCTGTCTATTGGATGAATGCAGTTACCAGTGGCTGCAATAATTGCAAACTTCTCAAAGTCAGAACCAGACAAACTTTCATTTTTACGATTTTCTGAAGTAGTTACATATTTTCATGAGTTTGGCCATGTGGTAATATTCTCCTCCTTTTCCTCTGTTCAGTTTTGGTCGTGTTTGTTGATGTATTGTCACCCTAAACGTTTGACTGTAAACTGTAGAACAACTTTTAACTCTAGACACACACACACACACACACACATTTGGCTTCATGGCATTTTGGGAGTTGATTCAAAAGGGTGCTTCATAAATCTTGAAAGATGTTTTTTTTTTGAAGCATCACTTTTTTCTTGATGAAAGACATCCTTTCACCCGGGCAGGTATATGTGGAAAATGTTGATCTTCAAATCATACAAATTTTGTAAGAAAATCATTGTCAGAATCTTAATCTGAAATCAAAATGTTAATAGACCTAATTATATGAGATATAAATCTTGCGAGGTGAGAAGAAGTATCCTTGACAAATGTTTTGCATGGCCAGCAGCACAATGAGACCTTGCAAGAAAAATAAGAAATCTATATTTCGAGGGCTTCCTTCGAATTGGAAGTGCTTAGGTATTTGTAACACATTTAATGTCTTCTATATTGACATTATCACTTTTGACAAATCATAAAACATAAACACAAACATATGACATGACATTTTTTTATCGACTTTCAAAATAATATCAGCCCTTATCATGCCCGTACTTAGATGAAATTGTGTCCTATTTCTGCTAGATTTGGGAGATTGTTTCTGAAATTTGGAGGAAGAATTTTGCTTTGGATGGTAAGCTGGCCTTCTGTTGCACATGATATTTAGTCACTTAAAAAAATCACAAATACACACACACACATGGATTATATATATATTAAAAAAATGCATTTACCATGAATGCAAAATGCATAAAATTGTAAAATTTGAAGTACAGTTACATTATATAAAAGAACACCTAAAAATGTATAAATTGTATTATAATTAAAGGTTGAAACCTGAGATTTAATAATTTAACTGAGTGTCAGGAATACATACTGATATGTCAGCAAATTGGCAATCAAAAAATACAACCAAATGTGATAGATATAAATGAACAATGATTCATCTGCAAAATCAGTCTTCCCATTGGCTAAGCTTACTTGCTCGAAGTCCTTCATCAGCGTACTCTCTAGGTATGCATAGCTCTTAAGCTGTAGGCAATGGAACTGGGGATAAATCATTGAGGCCATTTGGTTCAACGTCCTCATACTTCATGCCCAATGCATCTGCATTAGATGATATTTGGACCCATTTTGCAATATGAGGCAAAATCTGAAAGCTGCTATGAATGTAAACCAGGTTCTCTGCCTTCTTCGAACCAAGTTGGTTCCACTTCAATGATTGAATAAAACCATATGTACTCCAATTTCGTTCACATGTAGAAGAACTAGCTACTTTTGAGAGTAATTGTATAGCAAGTGATTATATCGTATCCATAGATGTACGACCAATCTATTGGGTCCTTTTGAGTATGTCAATCACACAAGGCTTCTTTACCACCTAAAACACCCCACCCACGATAAAATTGTCTATTTTTTAGATGTAAAAATGAGAAGACTTTCGTATATATTTTAGGAGATGTCTCCGCCAATTGAGAGACGTCTCAAGAAACTTGAGAGACATCTTTGGGAGATGCCAAGTAACTTCAGCCACGTCTCTTGATCCTTGAGATGTTTCCCTGGGCATTTTTGATATGGGAAGCACATACCTGAATGGGAGACATGTCCCAAGGATTAGGAGATGCATCTCTCGGTTACTATGAACTATTATTATTTGCTATGCATGCTTGGTAGATACATTACAATGCCATTTACTCAAGGTATACCTATTTGAATAGTATCAGTTAACCATGTTTCTCTTTTATAGGATGTGTTATAATCTTCCTAAAATTAACATATGCAATTGTTTGAAGTGATAATGCCACTTGAGGTCGACATGCTCCTAGATCTTTGATTGTGAACTAAAAATTGTCAACAATAATGTGTTCCCAATTGTATGGAAGTCAACTCTCTTTCCTGGTCCATTTTCCATGCACCCTTCCCTAACAAACCTGCACCATTTTCTCCCTATTATCTGATCTTTCTCATCTCCATCCACCTGTCGGTTGAGTGGACCTTTGGCCTGGCCTCTTGAGGAGGCCATGGCCTCCTATCACGGTTCCCCATTTAGAAATCCAAACTTCAGAATCGCAGTTTCAAATGAACCTAATAAGGTTTGAAAGGAAGTTCCGTTGAACTTCATCCATCACCATGGCTCGAGAACTGTCATAAGACCTTCCTTCTCTTCCAAGGTGGAGAATGGATGCTCTTCAAATGGACATCCCTCCTAATCTCAGCTTCTCCATGGAGGAAATGGAGAACAAACAATGGCTTTTGAAAGAAACTGCCCTGATCTGTAGATTCCTGGGTGCTTTTCCTGGACTAGAGACCTATATGCCAGGGTGGAGGAAAATACGACACCCTTGGGTTCTGTGGACATTTTAATGATGCTCACAGGAATATTTATGGCTGTATTCTCCACCAAACAAGAGAAGGATAAGGGTTTCCAACGGGGGGCTTGGTTTATGAAGAAATTAAGGTTGTTTATGAAACACTTGTTCCTTGCTTTTAACTCCAGAGAGGACCTCTCAAGCACTATGCCTCTCTGGGTTCATTTGACCCTTTTATGAAGTGAATACTTCCTTGAACTCTCTGTCAGGAGAATCGAAGGATCCAAAAGGGAATGCATCATAGCCTCAAAGTTCACTAGAAGCCCGGGATTGCTCAATTATGCCTGCGTCTATGTCAACATAGATCAGGAGAAGTTCCTCTGACATAATCATTTTGGACATGGGAGGGATTGAATGGCAACAATCCATTGATTATGAAAATATACCATTTGGGAGCAGACTCTTCCATGAGCATGGGCATCTTGCAAGAGTATGTCCTTCACAAGAACCCATAGAAAAAAATCCTGCCAGCAACGAATCAGAACAAAAACAGATATAAGACAACTGCTCCGATAGAGGAATGACATACAAACAATGTTTCAGAATTACAGCAGAAAATCCAAAGGTCTGATATAAGGTCAACAAAATTGAACAAAAATAATGCAGTAGAAAAATTTGAAAGGGCATATGTTGGGAAAAACAATAATTCAGTTCAGCACGTTTGCGAATTTCTTTAGAAAATCCTTTTTCTGCCCTGGTCGAAGCTGTTATTGAAGATTTGGAAGATATTCGGGACGTTCAGGCCTTGACCTCACTGCAATCTGCAAGCCAAACTCCCAAAAACCAAACCATAGAAGATAAGCTAGGGACTCTTAATAATTCAGGTAACAAACAACTTGTCTAGTTTACTTCCATGATAAATACATCAAAATCAGCATCAACAGGAAGGCAAAGTAAATAAAGTCAGAAAGAAAAAGAGATGGATGATCTGATTCCTACCATCTCCCAAACCAGCCATAGCAGAAAAAAGAGAAAATCATCAATGAATCCTAGGGAATCAATTATGGACAATTCTTGCATTAAACTTCTAGGTGAAATGGATATTGTTTGTGAGCCCGAAGCCAAAACCAACTTTCCTATTATGAACATCAAGTCGACCGACACCACCCAATCTGGGTAATGCAGATCCTCTCATGGAAGATTAGAGGGCTTGGTGTGCACAATAAACACCAATTCCTAAGGGATAATGTCAGAGCAGAAACAATACGTATGATCTTACTTTATGAAACCTTGAGACCTGACTTCTCTAAAAAATTAAAACATGCAACTATATGCGGCAGTAAGTGCATTACATACACTTAGAGCAACGGTGTCCTGATCCCCTGGGCTCCCACCAGGTTTGACTTTCAATCCTATCGCTCAAAAACTTGAGGAATGCTATCTTACTTCTATTCCCTTGAATTTAAGGAACCCTGTTATGTTATAGATACATTCTAACCACATCTATTTCGAAACTAAACTATATAATTATAGAACTAATCATGACTTTGGATCACTAGACCCAACACTAAACATCTATACCCCTCCATGGAAATGATAGAATACTTCTGTTAGAATAGTTAATGGATTGGATTATCTTTAACAATCCTAACAACTTGATGTCTCTAGATAATTTTAACACCATCAAATCCTCGTATGAGAAAAATGGGGGCATGCGTTTCAATCACGGAGCTTCTGAAGCTAAGATGTAACTTGAAAACTACACTTTATAGCAGAAATCAAAATTACCAAATCAGATTGGTGAATGCTAAAGTGAGTCTGGTCTCTCAGATCATTGGCTAATTTCCCAGGTATTCTACCTAGACCCAGAAACTGAAAGAATCCTCAATTCCATTTTGAGATTTTGTGGCTTAAACATTCTGACTTCCAACATGTCGTTGAGAATTGTTGGAAGGAATACAAAATTACACGAGGACATCAAATGTTCAGATTCATGGGGAAACTATATCATATCAAATGTTGCCTTTAAGAGTGGCATAAACATGAGTTTGGGAACATTTCTCTCAAAGTTTTAAACTTTATAAAGCAACTATCTGGAGTCTAAAAGAAAATAAGAGATGACAAATTCTCAGTTGACATTGAGGCTACAGAGCAATCACTAATACAGGAATTCGCTTCAACTCAATGCAAAGAACAATATTTGCGAGAAAGTCCACAAGAATAGTGGGTTACCTAGGTTGGTGCCAATACTAAGTATTTTCACAAATCCGTTTTAAACCGACAACATGTGAATTTGGTTTAAATAATTAAAAAGGAGGATGGGACTTATATCACTTCGGGCCCTGACATATTCTCTCATGCCTCCAATTATTTCAAATATGTTCTCTTAGAAGTGCCTGCTACTCCCAAATAAGCAAGAGCATGTAGAATTTGTCCTGAAAAGCATTCCTTTTCTAGTCTTAGAGGCCAAAAATAACTTTCTTCAACCAATTACTGGAATAAAATTACAGGCAGTTGTTTTTTCATTCCACAAAGACAAGGTTCCAGGTTTCGATGGCTTCCCAGCCTTACTCTAGCAAGCCATGTGGCCCCTTCTCAAGGATAATCGTCTTGTGCTAGCTGAAGAAGCTTATCAAAAAATAAATGGATTTAAAGATCCATGAATGCTACCAAATTGGGTCTTACCCCAAGGTAATCCAAGATGAACAGTTAGATCAGTTATGCGCTATTACCTTGTGCAATATGGTCTACAAAATCCTCTCCAAACTCATATCTCCAAGGCTCGAGCCACTTTTCCCCAAAATCATCGGAGACATTCAGTGTAATTTTGTCTTGGGAGGGCGTATTATGGACATCCTAGCTGTCCAAAAGATTCTACACCCTAATAAATTCCACAATCATCTCCAGGTTCTTATCATACTAGACATGTCATAGGAGTTTGACAGGTGTAGCTGGGGTCTTATCAATCAAACAATGTTGGCATTCATATTATCACACCATGTTGTGGACTGGATCAATAGTTGTATCAGCACTCCCTCCTACACCATTTCTCTAAATTGAAACATGGGCTAGCTTTGTTCTCCTAGTCAAGGTCTCAGGGAAGGAGACCCTCTAAGTCCCTACTTATTCATAATAATGGGAGAATAGTTGGACACGTTGATTGGTTTAAGGAAACAAGAAAGATTAATGGTATGTCAACAATGAACAATGGGCACGGCTTCACTAACTTCCACTTTGTAGGTGACACCTTGTTCCTCTCAACCCTCGTTGTTCAAGAAGTTTGCCTGCACAAAAAGTTTCAGACCTATTTGAGACTGCCTCTTCAACTGATCAATAAGCATAAATCACATATTAATATTTATATTTGCCAACATCCCAATCAGAAGTAAATGGGACATTCTCAATATACTTGGCTTCCAAGCAGGCCATCTTCCTTTCAAATATCTTGGATTCCAATTGCACATGAAATTCACTAAATCTCTTGGGGATTCCACTATAAGAGAACTGAAATTAAAAGTCTTTAGATGGACACATAGATGGCTCACTTTTGCTGGCAGAGTTCAATTCCTTCAAGTGGTTCTTCAAGATATCCCTATCTACCCCCTCACCCTTTTGCCTTTTCCAAAACAGGCGGGGGATCAAATTATTGGTATACAGAGGAATTTCCTATGGAGGGGCACTGACAAACACTTAAAATACCCTTTGGTCTCATGGGTGCAGGTTTGTACTCCTAAAGCTGCAGTTGAACTCAATATTAAAAATATTTACCGGTTCAGTCAAACTTTTGCTATGAGAGCTGCTTGGGGGATGCAGGACTCTCAACGTTCACCATGGAATCAAATCATAATAAGTAAATATCTGAATTCCCCTGTAGAGGATCCTGTAAAAGCCATTTGGAGACCTCTTCTTTCTGGTTCAGCAAAACATCTGAAGACTGGGTTTAAGCAACTTCAACACTGCATCACTTGGCAAGGTTGGAAATGCCCACACTATCCCCTTTTGAGAAATTTGATGGAATGCTAAATTTCCTCTCAATGTTTCTCCTTTGGCTGAACTTCAATGGACCATGCAAGCTCAAGGTCAAATAGTAGCTGCTAATTATCGCATAAGTTTTCTCATTAGGGAGACAAAATGGGATATTGGAAAATTTTCCTGGTAGAGTTGCAATATACTAATCAATATTCTCTTTGACAGATCGATAGGCCCTTATTTCTCACAAATACATTTGATCAAATTGTTTGACTTTACACCAATTCTGGTGAATGCAGAATGGCCTCTGCCTACTCCACCCTTACCCAACATCTCAATCACAAAGCTAAACAATGAAGTGGCATCTGGTCTCAACAGGTCTAGCCAAAAATTAAAGCCTTTTCATGGATCCTCGTCAAAACAAGAATACTACTGATGGACAATCTTCATTAAAGAGGACGGATTAGTCCTTCCAATCTTTTTGAACTGTTATACGGATAGAGAAACCATTGACTGTCTCTTTCTCAATTACCCATTCGCTGAAACAATATGGAGAGCCTTCTCTACAATTAATCATTGCCAGCTTGCCAGCAACAACCACATTCATCAGCTAATTTCAGAAATGGTCCACAATCAAAATTGGCATAGTATAATATCCCTTTATGGATAATTTATCAACTCTAAAGTTTTTTTGTCATTCCTTTTTCAATATTGGATATCAAAAAAATACTAAAACATCCCACATGCAATATTGATATTGAAAACCTAATTGAAACTTCATTGAAACCCTTATTGTATTGAGATGAAAGCTTACAAAATTCTGATAATGAAGCAATCTAAACCATAATAGAATGTTGTAATAAAATCCTCACATTTATTTTGCATCACAAGACGAAAAGACAAAACTCTTACTTGAGTAAACCTCCGTAAAATAATTACATTCAGCAATGAGCAATGAATGAAGCTTGAAGCAAGGTTACAGCTGGAAGTAGAGGCCACAACAACGACTTTGATTTGCACAAATTAGACTCAAGTGGTCACATAAACCCCAATGCAATAACCCAGGCTGTACATGAAACCCCAATGCAATAGTCTAGGGCTGTTTTCTGACTGGTACCAAGATTTCAGACTTAGCCATATTTAAGGGTTTCAAGATTTTAAGGAGACATCATAGGAGGTATGAAGGCTGCATGTAGGGATGTAGGTCACAATAGTGTAATGCGAGATGGTTCTTTGGGAAAGATACATATCAACATGAAAACATGAAGGAAATGCAGAAGAAATGATGATGCAATTTCATACTCTATTTGTATTCAAATCTGATAGAAAACACGTCTCCAATGTTTTATAGACTGATTTGATACATTTTGTAATTGTAATTTGTATAAAATTTATACTTTTAAAGAAATCTAAGTATTTTTCAAGTTGCCGAGTATTTGCCAAGTCAATTTTTTTTTGGTCTGCCGAGTCCAAGTCGAGTCTGAGCCTATGTCCATTTAGATCTTTGTATTAACTAGTCATAAGTAAGTGTTTAGTGGGTCATATACTTGAAATTGAATGGTATATAAATGTAACTATAAAATGTGAATAAAGTGGCTCAGTCCAACTCTATTTTACACTTTACTTGTAAGCATTTTTCCTATATTGTCTTCTGCAATGGTAATTTCCATGAATTATTCAGGTCTGAAATTCTGGAGGGTAGGTTTTGTAATAATTTTTATTTTATTTGATGTTTTGTTTTAAAATATTTAATTTTTTTTAATGTTTTGTTTATAATTTTTTATTTTCTATTTTAAGTTTTGTTTTGTTTTAATTTAATTTATTTTATGTGCTGTTTTTAATTTTGTTTTAATTTTTCAATTTAATTTTTTATTTAATTTTTTGTATTTATAGTTTAAATTTTTTTATTTGCTCTTTTTAATGTTTATTTATTTATTTAATAATTTTTGCTATTTGTTTTTGTTAACAATTTAAAAAAAAAACAGTACTATTTTTTATTTGTTATTTTAATTTTTTACTATGTATTTTTAAAAAAATTATGTTTTATGATTTTGTTTCAAATATTTGTTATTTTTATTTTTGATGTTTCTTAATTTATTTTCTTATGACCTTTTTTGTTTATTTATTTTATTTTATTTTTAAATTTGTATTTTATGTTTTATAATTATAATTTATTTTAATTTTTTAATTTTTTGTTTATACTTTTTTTAATGACTTCAATTTTTTCAAATATGTATTTTAATCCTTTATTTTATTTTATTTATAAATATGTTTAAATATTTTGTATTTGCTGAGGTAACTAGGAACAAGTCCTAGAGATAAAACATAAATGAAAAACTCCCTGAGGAAACATCCATTACTTGCTGAGTAAGCAAAATATTATCAAAGATTCAAACCCATCAATAAAATTAGCAAGAGGCTAACCTATCGACAGGGATCTTAAAGGCATAGAGAGTCCTTTAAAAGAACTCAAAAAACCTCCATCAACAGAGGAAAGATCAACAACCACACACAAATAACAGACCAAATTAGCACCAAATCTTATCAACAAAACCTTTAATATATTAATTGTTTGTAGCATAGATTACATAACTGCCAATTACTCGCCAATCGCTCGAATACTCGTAGAAAATTTGGAAAACCCATTACTCATAGAAAATACTCACCGGATCTTGGTTTTTTGCCTCCTGATGAGTACTGCCACAATAGTCGTCGGGTACTCGCAAGTAATTGCAAATACCCGACGAGTACTGTGCTAGTACTTGTTAGGAGGCCTGTACACAGGATGCACCCAGATGTGTCTAGAATGTGCCCAAGGCCTCCAAACACTAGAAAAATGTAGTTATTTGTCTTATAAATTCAAACATGCCCCCTCGGTCATTCCTGGTTAATTGACCACCCATGTCGATTAATATGCGGTTAAAAAAAATCCTCCTTGGTTATGTAAACTATGGTTTGCAATATGTTTTATAAACAATACATAGCTGGAATGTAGAGGGAAAATGATAGGGCGAATTACGCATGCCCATTACAGTTCCATAATACACACACAATTATACATAAAAAAGAAACCATTTACTAGGCTATAGCATCCTCTTTACTCTAGCACAATCACTTCCTCATAAGCCTCTAATCCAGACACATGAGCATCCACATCACTAGTACATATAAGAAATTCCTCATTGTGGGTTTCTTCATCGTCATCAAGGCAACAGGAAGGGGGCTCCAATGGACAATCCCTAGACAATTGGGTAACTAGTTGTGCAGCCAGGAAGGCTTGCCCCTTGTTTATTTTCAATAACCCATCCAAAATCAAACCTCTGTGATCAGCTGTCTCTAAATCGAGTGGGTTTCTAAATCCATATGTTCTTTGTGAAGAGAGAAAGTGCTTGCAACATTTGAGAGAAGATTTGCCCCACTTATAGCTTGGACCATATAGAAGCCATTACAACGCCCCATTGATTGTTTTGGATCAAGCATAAACAACCTTGAAGAACTTTACGATGTCCTTACTCTCAACATCATCCATTTTAGTGGTTGCAGACCACATTTTTCGCATTCATGGGTTCTTGATTTTATTGTCAATACAATTAGCAAAATTTTTAACCACCGCTTCCCTTGTCTGCTTTTGCAAGTTTGTCGATGCTTTCCTAGCTTAGGTTTTCAGATGAGCAGGCTCTTCTATTTTAATGCATTTTCCTTTCTCCATGTCTGCTGAGTGCAAAGCTTCAAAGTCTTCACCAAAGAAAAAAAACTAGATGCTTCAACCAAGAGAAATTTGCTTGCCAATTAGCCGCTATGAAAGCGACAAGAAACAGGGGCATAATTAAAATTGGCATACAGTTGGCTTCTATGAGTCTATCGAGGGCCAAAAGCTCCCACAAATATGATTGCCATCTCATTATGATTTCACTTGGAGAGGTGCGAGGCATTTAAGTAGGAATATGTTCCACCTAATTAGTCATCACCTACAATTAAACTTTGCAGATCATTGGGGTAGGGGGGCTTCCACAAGCAAAAACTTACATCCTGGGTTTGTCTAAGGTTAACTACTTTATCAGTTGCTCAATCTACGATTGCATTTCCTTTTCTTTGGGTATTTAGAAGCACAAACTGATTGAACAAAAATCTCAATTGGGAGATCTCATTTATAGTGATTTGTAGTTTCCAAGCCTTAATTGCACCATTTAGAATTGCATTGATGACTAATTGGGAATCCTCTAACACCACTAGATTTTTCCATCCTTGTGAGAGAGCAATCTGAATACCTTTCAAGATTGCTCTTGCCTTAGCCACATTATTCTTGAGCGAAAATTAGAAGTGGTTGACCTGTGTGGTCTCTGAAAACACCTCCGCATCTTGCTAGACCAGCATTGCCCTTCAAAGCCCCATCAAAATCGAATTTAATTTTTCTTGGCTCAGGTAAATTCTATCAGATATTTGAACAAGTTTTCAAGATTCCATACTTTTCAAACCCCTTATCAGTTAGTTATTGTCTATTTTAGTGTTTATTTATTTTTTAATAATTTTTGTTTTTTGTTTGTTTATAATTTTTAAAAAATAATAATAATGTTTTTCTATTTGTTATTTTAATTTTTTAATAGGAATTTGTTTTTAAATTATGATTTATCGTTTTGTTTCAAATATTTTTTATTTTTTGTTTTTTAATTTATTTTTATGAATTTTTCGTCTTTTTTTTTTTTTTTTTTAAAAATTTATGTATTTTTAAATTTTTATTTTATGTTTTATAATTATAATTTAAATATATATAATTTTGTTTTATTTGGTTTATAATTTTTTTAATTCTTTCTATTTCTTTATTTTAATTTCTTTATTATGTATTTAAAAAAAATTTTTTTTATGTTGTATAATTTTATTTTAAATATTTTTTATTTTTTATGTTTTTCAATTTTTTTAATGATTATTTTGTTTTTTGATTTTTTCAAATCATGTATTTTTTTAATGTTCTATAAATTTATAATTATATTTTGAATATTTTAAAATGTATATTTTATTTTTTTAATAATTCTTGTTATTTTCTTTATTGATTAATTTTTTACTTCTTTTTATTTGTTTATTTAATTTTTTTTAATTATGTATTTCCCAAAATATTTAATGTTTAGTTATTTTGTTTTAAATATTTTGTGTTATAATTTATTTTTTATGATTTTTTTATTTTAGATTTTTTAAAATTATGTATTTGTTTATTTTTTTCTATTTTAATTAATGTTATTTTTTTTGTTTATTTACATATTTTTATCTATGTTTTTAAAAAATAAAAATATATTGACATTAAAATTTTCATTAAAATTTTGCAGACGATTTCATAGCTCCTTGAAAATCCAAAGTTGAAGGATGGAATCATAAAATATAATTTGTGGTAAAATATTCTATGGGAGTTTAACCGGGGTCATGGAGAACCTACTTGGCAGATCAAGTGGTCCCTGAGGTGGTGTTAAAGCATGTCCTAATATGACTCCTATATCAAAGTGAGATTAGAGAAAGAGGAGGAAAAATTAGTAGCTGGAAAACATATGGTTGCACGAAAAAAAGAGAATTCAAGAACTTTCAAAGAATAAATCAAAAAGTTTTCTACAAACGTGTCAACATTATGTATGTAGTCAGTCACTTGTGGGAGTGGAACAATTCTCAACATTTAGAAGCTAGTACAAAAACGAGATGTGGATGATGCATTGGTTGATTTGTTTTATTCAAGTGTCATTTCATTCAATGTGGCCAACAATCTGTTATTTAAAATTGTGGTTAAAAAAATATCTGAATTTGGCAAACGATACACTCCACCTAGTTTTGGAAGGCTTAGGACCAGTCTTTTTGAAAGATCAAAAGAGAGGGTGACTGAAAAACATGGTAGACGTCAGAGCCTCTTGGAGTGTAACAGGGTGCAGTATATTGAGTGATCGTTGGTCTAATATGTGTCAAAGACATTTGATTACTATCTTGGTGTATTGCCCTCAAGGTATATTTTTATTGAAAGTGATTGACACCTTGAACCACAAGAAGACTTCAGAGTATATTTTCACAATTTTAGATGAAACAATTCTTGAAGTGGGTGATTAAAATGTGGTTTAGGTCGTCACTAATAATGCCACAAACTGTGTAGGAGCTCGAAAAATGATTATGGATAAGTATCCACAAATTTATTAGAGTCCTTGTGAAATACATTGCCTTAATTTGCTACTGCAGGACAGCCAAATTTCCATGGGTGCATGAAGCAATTCAAAGGGTGAGGACAATTGCAAACTTCATAAGGAACCACCACTTCACATTGAACATTTATCGACACCGTGCATCTAAGGAGTTGTTGAGGTCTTGTGAAACAATCTTTGCCTCTTTTTATATCACTTTGAAAAGAGTGGTTGAAGAGAAAACAACGATAAGGTTAGTGATTTGTTGCAACGAGTGGGAGAAATGTGTGCTTTCAACAAGCTCTAAGGGAAAGCACACAAAATAAATCATTATAAACCCCAACGTTTGGAAAAGTGCAAACAAAGTTCTAAAAATGTGTGAGCCTATTGTTGACGTGCTTAGCATGGTTGATGGCCACACCCTTTGTCTGGCATACTTTATGAGTCTATGGATCATTGTAAGGAGTCTATTTAAAAGGCATTAAATGATGTGGAGACAAATTACAAAGCAATATGGGATGTGATTGATGTAAGATGAAAAATGATGCACACACCCTTTCATATAGATAGAGACAATGATTCTGAAGTCACAATTGAACTTTATGAAGCCATTGACAGGGTTGTTCTAGATCCTAAACTTGCATTTATAATTAGGAACCAAACAAGGACAATTCAAGTGCAAGAAGGGGTATTTGCAACGATAGGAGACAAGTATGATAGGCTGCGTCTTGAGGGATAAAAATGGTGAAAATATTATGGATCCAGTGCAAAGGATTTCATATAGATAGAGACAATGATTCTAAAGTCATGAGTGGACTTTATGAAGCCATTGACAGGGTTGTTCCAGATCTTGAACTTGCATTTATAATTAAGAACCAAACAAGGGCATTCCCGGTGCAAGAAGGGGTATTTGCAATAACAAGAGACAAGTATGATAGGCTTGTCTTGAAAGATAAAAACGGTGGAAATCTTATGGATCAAGTGCAAAGGAACTACTACACTTTGCTATTTGAATTTTGAGTCAAATTGCAGGTGCATTAGTGTGAAAGGAATTAGAGTTGTTTTGATCACATTCAATCTTACAAAAAGAGACATGTTATTGTCGGGAAAGTTGGGAGTTCTTGTTTATGTTTGCAACAATTTGGATATGTGCATGAGCGAAGTGGCAAAAAAATATCTTCTTCTTCACAACCCCAACTCATTGTAGTAAGCTTGGAGTACGTAGATGATCCTGACTTCCTTTGTGATGAATTTAGTGACGATGATAATGTTGATGACCCAAGTGCTCTTGATGATATTGAAACTTTTGATGCAAAAAGAATCTTTAATATTTTGATTTGAATGATTTTTATACGTTTTTCTATAGTTTGAATTTAATGGCAGTTTTTTTTTTCAAATTTTATCCATTGGTGAACTTGAACATAATTTTATCCTCATTGAACTCAAACTCAAACTTGAACCTTGTGACTTAGTTTGAAACCATGTAAAACTTCATTGAAGCCCTTATTTCCCATTTTAAAACAAAGTGAAAATGGCGTTGAACTTTTTTTCTACAAAAATCATCTGAATTGAAATGGACACAATAAATGTGAATTGCAGCAATGACAAATTGGCATCAAACTGAAACACTAATAAGTGGACAATTTTATTTTTCTAACGTGTCTGCTAGGGCAAAACTCAAACCTCAAATATTCTGCAATATTGGTTTTTTTATTATGTGGATTATGTCTCCCAAAGTTGATGTATTTTGAGTTGGGTATCATGAAAGAAAACAACATAGCTTTGACTTCTAAAAATAATTCTTAAAACAGTTGTGAACTTACATCTGCAATTCGCCACTCGAAATATTCAAACCTCACACAATAAACAATGGAGGTTAATTTTGAGTTGTCTTCAATGGTTGCTCCTCCATGTCCTTTGCAATAAATATAAGTGTCTCCTTGAGGGTTGGCCATGGTTCTGTAATTGACGTGCAATTTTTGAATTAAGGTTTCAGTCAAAGGTTATTGTCGATCTATAGTGGGTGGACCTTTGGCTTGTTAAATCTGGGTGACTGCTTCTTGCAAAATGGCACTCATGCTTTCTCCACCACTAGCTTGGCTCACTTATAAGTTGTATTTGCTCTCACTTACACAGCACAAACTTGATCTGAGAAAGGTATTAGGCTCTAATGCCACTAAAGAAGATATATATTAAATGAGAAATGAAAGAAGACTTTGTTAATGAGAGTATGAATGTTTATGATGATAAGGTTTAATTTATATGTTTATGCTATGCGCTCACTTTTGATTCACCATATCTCCCTAATATCAATATTGGTCATGTGACAACTTAGATCGTTTTAAATGTTAGCTCCCAACACGTTACATTCTAAGATAGGTTCCTCAAAAGGCTATAACTGGACACATTGCACTATCTAGAGTGGGTTAATTTCTAATGTCCAATCTAATCACTAATCAGGAAGGGCATTTAGATGGATCAGGAAACAAAGGCATTTCAATTCCTCAACTAGTGAGTGTTCTTGCTTATAATTGGGGTAAGTGTGGGATGATTTTTTCTTACCATTTTGATCTGCATACACCCTTGAATGAAGATGCATGCTTTCTTATGGGCTAAATGGTGGGAATTTATCTATGAGGTCCAAAATTTGTGATTAGTTGTATTTGAACTCAACACTTACGTCATTTGGAACTTGTTTTGTTATATTTTTGGCCCTAAATCATAATTATCAAATTCTACTAGACATGGGCTGGATCTGATTTGGACATTTTTTTGCCTAAAGTACCCAGGGAGAGTACCCTAGCCCAGCAAAAATAGTATCGAAGCACTTAGCATTGTAAGCAAAAAAGCTCAACAATTCCACAAGTTAAGAGCATAT
This sequence comes from Torreya grandis, assembly GCA_037957365.1. Classification (NCBI taxonomy): domain Eukaryota; kingdom Viridiplantae; phylum Streptophyta; class Pinopsida; order Cupressales; family Taxaceae; genus Torreya; species Torreya grandis. Next base: position 589,033 of record JARHVA010001862.1, on the reverse strand, counting down.
CATTGTGCAATAAAGAAGTAAAAGATAATGAAACGAATCACTTAAAAAAAAACCTTGAAACAAGATGAAACACCACCTTTTCTTCTGCTGCTGCACATGTTCATTCAAATAAGACAATCCCAATTTTCAGCTGCTACTGAGTGTGTGTGAGCGCAGGCAATTTAGAAACCATATAGTGATTGCAAGTGAATCTTGTGCAGGACTCAACCCATTAGCAAACCAACAACATCATTTACCACAGTGAACTCTAATGATCTCAATATCCATCTCATCCTTCTAGCAGCATCAAGCATCATCATTGTTTAACCACATCAATGGTACACACCACAATATCCTTTATGAATTCTTATTAATAGGCTTTCTTTACAGTTCATGTAGAGAACATAAAACTAAGAACTTTTTTTAGAATAAATTCCATGTACCAAGGCCTAATGGATTCTTAGTTTAATTCCTTTATGAGAAGCCAAAACTATAAAGGGCATGAAGCATGGTCTCATGGGAACCCAAAATTTTCATACCCAGAAATATGGAATGCCATATATAAATATCAAAACATCTGTATATATTTATATTATGTATTTCTTGAACCTACAACATAGTAATTACTTCAAAGTCTCCATCTCCACGTAAAGAGTCTTCAAAATGTTGCAGGGGAAAATTACACAAGCCCCCCACAACCAGAAGCGTTAAACATTAAGAAAAATGAAAAAGTTTTTTGTTTTTATTTTGACATTGAATAGCCAAGCCCTACTCTATAATCATAACCTCCTCATCCTCCTCCTCATTGGAGGAATGAGAACAACATTGAGGAATTTCCACCACGGTCGCCCTAGATAATTAAACGTCACTCTTTTCAGCAAGTTTCTTCTGCCCCTACATCAGAGCCCTAATGCCGCCCATAATCATGTGTTGATGAAAGCATGATTCTCCATGAGTCGCAAACAATGTCTTTTTCATGGCAGCGTGAACCCCATGTAGCAAGTAACCAACAACATTTGACAACACATTTGCACCACTCGAACTTTGAGCCATATCAAACATATTCTATGTCCAATTGACTGGCCAGGATCCACAAGGAGATTTTTAATGTGTTTTCTCTATATCATTAATATCAACATTATCTAATTCCTTGGCTACTTTCCAAACCCATTCAACGCACAGACGCGTGTGAGGGTTTTTAATCTCTCTATTCAAAAATTCAGAGGAGTCCCTTACCGATTCTGCAGTAGTTTTGTGTTTGCTCTTGCAGCCCTTGTCACATTCCATCTTGACAACTTTCCCCCCGAACACATAGAAGACGCCATTCCAATTCCATTGGGAAGAGAGGTAATGAGTCAATGCAGTTGAAGGGTTAAAGTGATGTCCTCTCACACATCTCCTCACCCACTTCCAACAATTGCTACAAACCATTACCACCTTAATACCCAATGATGCCCCTTTCCTTGCACGAAATGCAAGATCACTCTACCAAGATTAATCCTCGTGAATTATAAAGGCACTTTTTTATGGCAGTATTGCTCTTTCCTCTAATCCAATGCTTCACCAATCATGTATTAAATCTTTATCCCTTTTTCTCTTTCATTTGTCAAATTTTTTCTTTTATTTTTTAAAAATAAGTGTTTCCAATCGATCCTTGGAGAAAACCTCCATTGCATCCTTTACAGCTAATTTCCTTAAGACACCAGACAACTTCTTTACCCAACACTGATATGGGGCTCCACTAGATGCAAATAGGTTGACTTTCATATTCACAGTTCTGTCAACAACTTGATTTCCATCCCTCTTTATATGGGCAAAGGAGACTTCTTATAGACTCTTGATCAACCATTGTGCCTTGTTGATATTCATCTTCATGTGCTAAGACACCACATTACCTTCATCCCATTTATCAAAAATTGGTAATCATCTTCAATTATCAGCTTCTTCCATCCTCTTATTATGACTATTTTGATCCCTTTCGGCATTGAAATGCCTTAAGCCTGATTATTTGTATCAGTCCCAATATTTAATGATAAAATCAAGATTGGTTATCCTAGTTCATCCTACATCAAACCACCCTCACCAATAGGTCCGAGATTCCATTTTGCCACTCCATCAAAATTCAACTTAATAAATACACTAATGGGATGATGACAAAATAATAGATCTTGGGTCATAAAGAACCTCTAACCCCATCATTAGGGATGATCTGGATATTTGTTAATTTTCTTCTTTAAAAAAAATGAAAACCGATCTCTCTCTGCGCACACACACACACACGAACTTTCTGAATATTTTCTAGAATTCTGGATTTTCCATCTTTTAATCTCTCATATGAATCTTTATAGATTTTTGAACTTTGGTAGCTAGAATAGCTATGATTAATTGTAGAGTAATTTCTTAGTAATTTTTTTTTTGTGAATCTAAGAGATTGTAAGTTGTGTTGAACCCAACATCTAGTAACAAAAATGTGCCGAGAATAAAATAAAATGCGCACACAAAAGAGATGTGAAGGGTATCACTATCAACGTACCAAAGATTCAATATACTCAAAAGAAATACCCTTAAGGTAGGGTTTCACCATACAAAAATCCTTAAGGATATTCTCCAGAGTATTCCCCAATGTGGGAGCTAAACTAAATACATTATTTCAATCTCACATGATGCTTATGAACTGACATGAATCCTCTTTATCTTTAAAATATAATAATATTGGGGCATGGTAAACTCTTAACCCACAAGTTACCCATTTGACCAAATATAACTAATCAAGGGTTATGCTAGCCACATAACGACTACTCCATAACCCCAATATAAATTATATTATCATGGGATTAGGCACATTACATGTCATCCTACTTTGGTATGTTTGGCCCTCTAAACATTTGGAGAAACCAAATAATTTGATTTTTCTGACTATTGTAGACAATTGTTATGTAGGTTGATCATCCAACCCATAATGACAATTGCATTACATGGAATTGATACAACATGGAAAAAGTGTAAATGGAATTGAATTACCTGGGTTTAAAATGGGGAAATCTCAGAAAACTAAAAACAATGTATATTCATAAAAATAATAATTACTAGGAAACTCCAGTATAGGGACAAGGACCGTGTACCCATCCCCATACCCACATTTTTTGATGACAATCTTTATTTGCAATATATTCGTACCCTTATTCATTTACTCACATACCTTGATATGAATGGCGTCTTCATCTACGTACTAGCACCCATATGCCCCAATCCCCTAGTAGCTATGAGATTGAAAATTAAAAAAAAATTATTCTATTATTTAGTGCCAAATATAGTGCATACAGACAAAAATAAATATGATACATAAAACTGAATTTATTCAGTGAGTCCATTAATGTTTTTTGATAAAAATTGTCAAGTCTAGACTCTTAATGAGTCAATTAAAATTTATAATACAAAACAAAACACTATGAGGACATGAGACTAAAAATTGCAAAGTTGAAGCTCCTATATCTTGGTTCTATAGCATTTGATCTTGTGTTGGGAAATGTCTCAACTTTGCATGCATCTACTCAATGGTAATAATGTGCAAGGTAGATGTTGTGCAAGCACTGAGTGCATATTGATTGCGCAAGCTTGCGTGAAGACTTCCTATGACAGTTGCTCAAGATTGTCAGTGTGTAGTAATGATCACTTGGCTCAGTGGTTGGTGAATGTAGATTCCCCTACTATGTGGGCGTTACAAAGTGGGTGTTGGATAAAGGCACAATTCTTCCAAGGAAGATGGGTATGTTGAATGTTGATTACACATGGTCAAGTGTGTGCATTGTAATATACAGTAAACGCTATATGAAAGGGAACAAAAGCTTGCGAATTGTTGTAGCATTGTAAAAGAGTTCAGTTTTTGTTATAATTAGAAAGACTATTGTGCTTGGTTTTTAATCCAAAAGGGTTTTCCCAGGTGAAATTGTGCGTATTTGTGTGTTTGTATTTATCTTTACATGTGTAAGGTTCGCATAGTATATCTCTCCTCTGTGCATAGGCTTATCCCCAACATCTCATTCATCCAATGCCGAATCCAAGATGGCCAAATCTTCCTCTAAAAACATTGACTCGTCATCGACAACGATCAATTCTGATTTAAGATTGGCCTCATCAAGATCAATTGGTTGATACTCTTCGACATGACTTGATATTATCAGTGCATAAGTTTGTGTGCAAGAAATTCAAACTAATTGCAACAAAGACATTAAAATGTAAAATGTGTGACTGAGTATAACTTATTAATTTCTAACCTCAATTTATTTTAAGGCCAAGCTGAAGGTTGTGGTGCACGAGTGCCAAATCATTCATTCACTTTTGCCTCAAGTGTTTGCGTTATTCAAAGTGTGTTCAATCACACTCCAAAGATCGATCACAAGTGGAAGAACCACGAGCTTTTTCAAAATTCAAATCATCATCCAAGAAATTTATTTAGCTTCGTTGCCAAAGAAATCCCACCAATGCCCTAACATTTTTTTTCTTTTCTTTTGTAAATTTATAATTTATTTTTAAGGTTGTGTTGCACGAACACCAAATCGTTCATCTGTGTTTGCCTGAAGCAGTAGTGTTATTTGGAGTGTGTTTAAACACATGGCAAGAAGAATGCCAAGTGGAAGAACCACATGGTGGTTGAAAATCCACATCCCCATCAAACAAATTGATTTAGCTTCCTTGTTAAAGAAATCCTACTAGTGCCCTAACATCCTTTTCTTTTGCAAAACATATTGTAAATTTACAATTTATCTTAATGACATTTAAAAAAAATGAGTCCTTTGAAAGAAATATCAATAAACAAAATGTTTAAAGCTGATTGCAAATTACTTAATTAAAACCTAACATCTAAATCCTCCTCGAATTGGCTACACATATATCAGAAAAACAAATCCTATCTTATGTTGGGACATTTGCAACGCATCCATGGCTATTTTCCATTGCTTTGTAGGGGAAACTCTCTCATTGCATTTGAATAAACCCTTGGTCACCTTTGCATCATCCTTGAATCTATCATTGTTAAAGAAAGTTGGATTTAAATCGTATCCAATAGCATGATGGTAACAATGCCTTTGTCAGTCCCACTTCTCATTAGTGATCTCCCATAAAGGCACATGCATCTACACATCATTCTCCAATCTTGATCTTATTGCTTCAATTTCCCTATCCATGGCCTTGTAAAGAAAACCCATAAATGATTTTTCTCCATCAACCATCCTCAACACCTTGACTAGTGGATGTGAATTTCCAATATCTCATGCGCATCAATTAAAAAGACTCATTAAAAACATGGTGTGAAATGTTTAGGTCATCCATGTGATTGAAAAATCTAGATTGTAGCCACTCATATGGAAGGAGCATTTTTTTGAGGATCATCTTTTGTGTACATAGATTTTGCAAGGAAAACAAATAAATGGAAAAATTTGGTTACACGTCGGAGAACAAGATCTTTTTCGTCAATAAAAGTTCTTATCATGCTAAGAAGCCTAGTGTGATTTATATGTGCTTGGTGATAGCTCTCCACTTCTATACAACAAATTTAACCCATGGAAGTTTCCCAATATTTTCTATGGTTTAATCAAGGCGGTGTGCAGTGCACAGGGTCCAAAACAAGGCAGTGAACCCCTCCATCAAAAGTTTGCTCACAACCCCATAGTTTGTAACATTGTCTGCAATAAACTACATCACATGTGGCTGTAGGCAATTTGAGTCATTGATGTTTGTAATATTGTCATTGATGGCAAAGGAGGAATGTGCTATCATGCATTAATGTCAAAGGATGAGTTGAACAAACTTGTGGAGTAAATTGGGTTTGTGAAGAGCTTCTACTTATAAAATAAGTACAACAGTCTTGAGAACCCGAATGGGTTTTGTAGTGCAAATTGGGATTCCAAAACAACTGTACTTCTCTCAACTTTATAAGTTAAGTTGTCCTGGGAACTCGAATGGGTCTAGCAGTGTTAATTAGGTTTATGCAACGACTTTACTTGTCTGATTTTTATAAGTCAAGTTGTCTCAAGAACCCAAAAGTGTCTAGAAGAGTTGATTGGGGTTTCAAAAGCACTTTACTTCTTTCATGTTTATAAGATAAGCAATGTGGAAAACCCGAATGGGTCAAGGAAGAGATAATCAGGATTTCGGAGTGACTTTGCTTCTCTCATGTTTATGAGTTAAGCAATGTGAAAAACCCGAATGGGTCCAGGTGAGTTGATCGGAGTTTTGCAACAACTTTTACTTAGTTCATTCTAATAAGTTAAGCAAAGTTGAGAATCCGAATGAGTTTGGAAGAGTTGATTGGGTTTCTAAGATGACTTTATTCTTCCAAGTCTATAAGTCATGCTAAATGAAGAGCCCGAAATGGTCTTGAAGAATTCTTTCGAAAAAATTGGCAAAGACAATTCTTTCTAAAAAATTGGCGAGGACAAATCTTTCGGACAAAAAGCCCATGAAAATTGTTGCGAAGGGTAAGTGGACCGTTCAAGAAAGCCAAAGGACACTTCTCAAGAAGTCCGAAGGGTAAGTGGACCGCTTCAAAAAGTCTGAAGGGTATGAGGACCATTCAAGACTTTCGAAGGGACTGTTGCAATAAGCCGAAGGGTATGTGGACCTTTACAGAAAAGCCGAAGGGTACATTTGCAAATCCCCGAAGGGTATGTGTCCTAAACAAAATTATCCCGAAGGGGACCCAAACAAAACGTCCACGGAAATTGCCCTGAAGGGGACATGTTAATGTTCGAGCAAATTTGAAGAGATTGAAGAAGGGGAACCATCTCAAAGATGCCAAAAGAAGCGAGATGAAGTCAACATGTCGAAGGTTAATGATCTAGTCAACATAAAGAGCAAGCATCTTTGATGATCCAACGACACACGCAAGTCAGGGCTAAGAAGATCCAATGGAGCGAGTGGATCCAAAGCCTTAAAAGTGCTCGAAGGTTAATGCAAAGTGGCAAAGTTAAATACCGAGCAAGTCTGGTAAGATCTATCGGAGCGAAAGCTCTCATGAATGCTGTGACAAGCAAGATATAGTGAAATCTGCCGAAGATTAAGGTCTGACTAAAGTTATGGATCGAGCATATTCGAATAAATCTAAAGGAGCAAAAGCAAACCAATCATATAGAAGATATAGAGATGCGGGAAAGAGCTCGATGGTTAATGCAAGAGAGATCGACGGTTCTGTTTTAAAATGGAAATATCTGACGGTTCAAGACAGACAGTGATTGGCACCAAAGACAAGATGAATAATCCTAGATTAAAGACATGACTAGACAAACGGTTAACTCGAGTTGACACGGAGCTCAAGATCAATCCTCGATTAAAGAAACCTTGCAGTTATGACCAGAATCCATTAGTTGCCAAAAATAGAAAAGAGATCTGACCATTGCAATGTAATGCATGAACCAAGACATGGGAAAGAGCATAAGTCAAAATCGCATTTAATGAGAACCGATTAATTGCAGCTAAAGTGTGAACGCAATTGGAGATAGAAAACCCTAATCTACATTGTGTATACATATACGACATCTTGAACATTGAAAAATGCTTTTTGCCACTGCTATTCTTTGTGGACTGTCAAACTCACAGTGTGTCAAATTTATGCATTGTCAAAGTGCAAAAGACATCTGGAACAAGTTAAAGAGCATCTATGAAGGAGATGACAAGGTGAAGCAAGCCAAGCTGCAAACATACAAAGGATAGTTTGAGAGCCTCAAGATGAGTGAGGAAGAGAAGATTGCTGACTACCTCCTCAGGGTAGATGAGATTGTGAATGCTATCAGAGGACTTGGAGAAACAATAGATGAGTCAACTATTGTCAAGAATGTTTTGAGATCTCTACCATCAAGATATGACTCCAAAATCTTTGCAATAGAAGAAGCAAGAGATTAGACAAGCTCACAATAGATGAGCTACATGGAACCTTCACTGCCTATGAGATGAGAATGGGCGATGAAGACTCTTCCAAAAGAGAAGCTACATTTAGAGTTTCCAAACAAAGGAAGAAGAAGCATCTACATCGGGATTTGAGAACGCGGATGAGGAAGTTGCCAACTTTGTCAGAGGATTGAAAAAAAGATTTGGAAAATACAAAGGTAAGTTACCCTTAAAATGTTTTAACTGTGGTAGAATAGGACATTTTGCTGCCAAATGTCACTATAAGAAAAAGGGTGATTCCGAGCAAGAAGAGGACGGTACAAGATTGAAACCTCACCATTCCCAAAGAAGGAACTTCTCCAAGAATAGGAAAGGTCTGTATACAAAAGAAGACAGTGACTCAATGGAATATAGTGAGAGTTCTGATAATGACTATGACTGTGCCTTTGTAGCAAAGGGAAATGAATCTTTGTTCATGGCAATAGTATCAATCTCAAAGGAGTCGAATCAAGATGATGATGAAGACTGGGATGAAGAAGAGGAAGGAGAAGTAGATCTGGAAGGAGAACTCATTTGTGCCCTAAATGAGATTGATACTCTGAGGAAGGAAAACTCAAAACAAAAGAAGATTGGACAAAAGGAAATTGAAAATCTGTCTGAGAGTCTTGAAGAGTCTAATCAGACAGTGGTAAGCTTAAAGACTCAAATTGAAGAGCTCAAAAGAACAGAAGATGTAGTCAAGATTGAACTACACCTCAAGTCTATTGAATGTATGAAGTTGGAGGCATAAATAGTTGCCCCAAGGAAGGAGCTTGAGAAGGCTAAAGAGCAAATTGACAGAGGTCTGAAACTGAAAGGAAGTTCAGACATTATTGATGCATTGATCAACTCACAAAAGCCCTCAAAAGAAAGATCTGGGCTTGGCTATGAGAAAGAAAAGAATTTCATGACAAATGCATCTGCTAAGTTGTATGACAACTTCAAAGCAGGAGGATCAGGATCCAAGAAGGAGACAGCTTGCAATGGAGTAGAGTTGAATACAAGTAATGCTGATAAGAAGGCTAGAGGAGAGAAGAACGCTGAGGCAAAGAAGAACCAAGAATCTATCTATGCAATTTCGAAGAAAATGCAGAAGACAAATGTAACTGATGCAACCAGTTACACAAAGAGAAGAAGATCAACAAGGCAAGCTAATGCTATGACCAGGTATTCTTCATCTTTTTATGGTTATTGCTATAGCTGCAATCAGTTTGGTCATAAGGCTAGTAAATGTAGAGTTGTACCTACAAGGAGAAATAACTTTATAAGCTAAATTCAGATGCATCTTTGTTGGCTACAAATGTAGTGTGTTATTGGTGCAATAATTTTGGTCATATGCTAAACATTGTAGAGCAAGCTTTGTGAGATCAAAAGTGCAGAAAGGTATGCCTCTGAATGTGAGCAAAGGTTCACAAGCCTCTAAGAAGGAGAAAAGGAGACCCAACAGGGCACACAAGGAGACCAAGAATGTGAGCAAGGGTGAGTGCTTCAACTGCCATGACGAGGGACACATGGCCAGGTTCTGCAAGCAAAGGTCTACAAGTCAGAACAAGCTTATCCAGACTCCTAGAGCTCAAAAAGGAAGGCAGATCAGTTCATGGAGACCAAAGGTGGTGAACATGAAGCATGATAAGTCTGCGGATCACATCAATCTAGTTGGTGTGGTGGAGAGTGCAACAGAGGCTGGAAAGGGTTAAGAGATCTCAACATTAGACATTGTTGAGAAGGAGAAGCCCAATAAATTGACTGAAGACAGGTCAAGGGTATGCACAGATTCTAGTGAACACCCAGTTGTAGTAGAGCAAGTAACGAGCATCAAGAGTCAATGTTCTGGACCTAGTGATGAGATTTCTAGCTGCAAGGAAGATTCATCAGATGAACAGGTGTATCATGGATACATATTGTCTCCATGTATTTCAATACTAGAAGGAAAGGAGAACAGTTGGATGGATTAGCATGTCACTTCTCTCAAGCCTAAGAACAAGAAGAAAAAAACAAGAAGAATAAAGAGGAAAAGGACTGTGAGGAGTTATGTGTAACTCATGGTTACACACTGTGTCATGTCCCCTCTTTAGCTCGGTGTAGCAGAGACATGTGAGTCAGCTTATTATGGGGTCTTGTAGGTTGACAGTGTTGGATAGAGACCCAATATGGTTATACAGTGTTGGAGACTTGGTGTTCTGGCAGTCGTTGATTAGTTTGGAGGCGTTCCTTATTTTTAGGAGGCAGTTTTTAAATTTATGGGGGTTATTCCTACTTTTTAGGAGGGTATGATCATACCCAGGGTTGGGTCTCCATGAGATTATTCCTTGAGTTCAGTTTCAGAGGAATAGGGTTTGTTTCCTAGTTTCTAGGAGCATCCCTAGATTTTAGGGATGAGATTGCTAGTGAATCCTTGATTTCCGACTTCAATCACAGACAGGTGGCAGGGTGACTTTCTGGTTTGTGGTGTCATTGGAGCATTTTGTCGCTATTTGGGTTATATTTTTAATATTTCCTAAGTTAGCGTTTTTTATTTAAATAAGGCTAAGTTTATAGCCATTTTGGAGTAATAAGGGGTTTTTGGCCTCATCTGGATGCGTATCTCATGGTGTAATAGCTCGTTGCAAAGGTCTTGGACTTTTCTAAATATTTCTCTCTTGACTCAGATCCTTTCGACGAACGGATTTCTCTTTATTTGAAAAAAGGGTCATTTTCTATGTACTTGACCACTTAAAAATGAGAAATATAACATTTTATAACTCAACGCCACATTGAGTTGCTTTTAGGGTTTGAGCTAATTGTGAAAGGGTTATAAGGAGGTCAAGACCAAATTCTAAAGCATACTTGACATTTTATCTTGAGATTTGCGCTTTGGCTCTGGAAGAGCTTTCAGCATTTGGGACGCCAAACCCCAATGCCTTGCCTGTTTGGGACGTAGCGCCCAATTCAGTGGTTGTGGATCTGCTCAGTAGCATCTGGAGATTGCTTAGTATTCCTTCTGGTGGGCGCAGTGATTGTGATAGAGTTCAGCGTGGATTTGAGGGATTATTTCAGTTGAGAGGACCTTGCAGTTGTACGGTTGTACTTGGCAGCCCTTGCAGCTGTACAGCTGTACTTGGCAGCCAGCGTCCTTCCCATGTGCAGTGCATTGAGCGCTGGAATCTTGCCGCAGCTTCCTTCTGGTGTACAATTCTCCTTCATCCTTCAGGTTGGGTCTATTTATGATTGTAATCTCCCTGAAACTATTGGAAATTTGTATCTGGTTCCCTATTTGGTTTAATATCCAGAATTCTGCCTATAAGCGAATTGTTTGGTTATATTTGGTATTTAATTTCAGAAATTGTTCATGTTCTTGTACTTCATTATTTACTTGCTGAAAAATCATCAAAACACAAAAACAATCAAACCCTTCTGCAACTTCCGTCTATTTCGGAAAGAAAACATTCAGAAACAGGAAAAATCAATTTAAAATAACAGATTTACCGCAGATCAGCCGAAGAGATCCATCAGGGATCTTTCACATTGTTCTAAAACATTGTGAAATAAGGTGTCTCTATCTATGCTTCTTAAGAGACCCCTTTAAGTAAAGAAGCAAGTGGTGTTCTTTAGAAGGTGTTGAAAGTAGTAATGAGTGCTCCCAGTTGATGTTGCTATGCCAAGATGAGTCAAGTGCTATGAATATGGTGTCTGATGGGATAGAATGAGTATGCTAACAATGTGTTCATGGACTCCAGTTCCAAAGTCAGGATATGGAGACTTCCAAGTGGGAAGCAAGTATGGTTGCTTAGAGATCATAATATCAACCGATATAGAGATATGAAGATTGCTGATTGGTCTTTTCAGACCAATGCTATATTGATGTGTAAATGATCCTATGTTGAGTAGTCTTGTATTGATTATTAGTAAGTCAGTAGAACGAGGGGGAGCTAGATTGTTCAGTCTGTCAGTATCAAGAAGGCTCACGATAAAGGAGCTTTTTGTATGCCTTGTGGTGGCAGATTTGAAAATGCTTAAGTGGATGCTAGTTGAGACTGGTTTATGCTACATAACAAAGAAAATCTTGAGTTCTGAAGATGATAAGCTGCATATACCATGGAGTTAGGGGGAGCTAACTCATAATTTGAATGGTTTGAGGAGCCATGCATGATGTGAAAAGCTTCAGTCATAATTGAAAGAAAAGATGCTGTCTACTATAGATGTTGACTCAAGAAGGCTGAGATGATGACTTGATCAGACCAAGTTAGGTGCCTAGACAATATACTAAATCCTCATGAATAAACAAAGTGAAAGCTTTGTAATTGGTCAGGTCCTAGGATCAGAGGACTATGTATGGATACCTGTAAATGCTCAAGTGATACAATGAGACAAAATTTGGGAGTAATAGCTCCTACATCACATCACTAGATACTAGTGATAGGGCATGGATCCAGGGGGAGTATTGAAGGAATATTATTAACTCCTGGATTAAGAGAAAAGGCAGTTTGTTGAGATAGATACAGTCCCTTTGCTATTTGATGACAAAGGAGGTGACAAAGGTATGTTGGCTCAAGATTACTATGCCTATCTATAGAGAAATATGTCAATTATTGATTAGTCTTTCAGACCAATGCTATATACATGATCTGTTGAGGAATAATGGAGCCAAAGGAATCAGACTTGAATGTGTTTGAGTAAGAGTCAGGCAAATGTGCCATTGCCCAAGGTGGGGTTTCCCTCAATGTGCTCTAACTACCCAGTTCCAAGGATCAGAACAACCAAGCTAACAATAAAGGAGCAGTCCGTTTTCATGTTATGGCAAGGACTCTTTGTCATTAATGTCAAAGGGGGAGAAAGCAGAATGATGCAGGAATGAAGGATAGTCATTCTGAGGATGTTTTGCCATCAATGACAAAGGGGAAGATTGTTGGCAATTTGAGTCATTGATGTTTGTAATATTGTCATTGATGTCAAAGGATGAATGTGTTATCATGCATTAATGTCAAAGGATGAGTTGAACAAAATTGTGGAGTAAATTGGGTTTGTGAAGAGCTTCTACTTATAAAATAAGTAAAGCAGTCTTGAGAACCCGAATGGGTCTTGTAGTGCAAATCGGGATTCCAGAACAACTTTACTTCTTTCAACTTTATAAGTTAAGTTGTCCCGAGAACTCGAACGGGTCTAGTAGTGTTAATCGGGTTTATGCAACGACTTTACTTGTTTGATTTTTATAAGTCAAGTTGTCTCAAGAACCTGAAAGTGTCTAGAAGAGTTGATCGGGGTTTCGAAAGCACTTTACTTCTTTCATGTTTATAAGATAAGCAATGTGAAAATCCCGAATGGGTCAAGGAAGAGATAATCAGGATTTCAGAGTGACTTTGCTTCTCTCATGTTTATGAGTTAAGCAATGTGAAAAACCCGAATGGGTCTAGGTGAGTTGATCGGAGTTTTGCAACAACTTTACTTAGTTCATTCTAATAAGTTAAGCAAAGTTGAAAACCTGAATGGGTCTGGAAGAGTTGATCGGGTTTCTAAGATGACTTTATTCTTCCAAGTCTATAAGTCATGCTGAATGAAGAACCCAAAATGGTCTTGAAGAATTCTTTCGAAAAAATTGGCAAAGACAATTCTTTCAAAAAAATTGGTGAGGACAAATCTTTCGGACAAAAAGCTCGCGGAAATTGTTCCGAAGGGCAAGTGGACCGTTCAAGAAAGCCGAAGGGAACTTCTCAAGAAGTCCGAAGGGTAAGTGGACCGCTTCAAAAAGTCTGAAGGGTATGATGACCATTCAAGACTTCCAAAGGGACTATTACCAAAAAGTCGAAGGGTATGTGAACCTTTACAGAAAAGCCGAAGTGTACATTTGCAAAGCCCCGAAGGATGTCCTAAACAAAATTGTCCCGAAGGGGACCTGGACAAAAAGTCCATGGAAATTGCCCCGAAGGGGACATGTTAAAGTTTGAGCAATTCTGAAGAGATCAACGAAGGGGAAGCATCTCAAAGACGTCGAAAGAAGAGAGATGAAGTCAACATGCCAAAGGTTATTGATCTAGTCAACATAAAGAGCAAGCATCTTTGATGATCCAACGACACACGCAAGTCAGGACTAAGAAGATCCAATGGAGCGAGTGGATCCAAAGCCTGAAAAGTGCTCGAAGGTTAATGCACAATGACAAAGTTAAAGACCGAGCAAGTCCGATAAGATCTATCGTAGCAAAAGCTCTCATGAATGCCGTGACAAGTGAGTTATAGTCAAATCTACCAAAGATTAATGTCTAACTAAAGTTATGGATCGAGCATATTCGAATAAATCGAAAGGATCGAAAGCGAACAAAACATATAGAAATATCGAGATGCGAGAAAGAGCTCGATGGTTAATGCAAGAGAGATCGACGGTTTTGTTTTAAAATGGAAATATCTGATGGTTCAAGACAGACAGTGATTGGTGCGAAAGACAAGATGAATAATCCTAGATTAAAGACATGACCAGACAGACAGTGAACACGAGTCTAAACGAAGCTCAAGATCAATCCTCGATTAAAGAAACGACACAGTTATGACCAGAATCCAGCAGTTGCCAAAATTAGAAAAGAGATCTGACTATTGCAATGTAATGCATGAATTGAGGCACGGAAAGAGCATACGTCAAATTCGCTTTTAATGAGAACCAATTAATTAGCACTGAAGTGTGAACGCAATTGGAGATAGAAAACCCTAAGTGACATTGTGTATACATATACGACATCTTGAACATTGAAAAATGCTTTTTGCTGCTGATGTTGCTGCCGTTGCAATTTCAAGAGAAAGAGGAATAGATGCAAGAAGAGGACATTGATGTGTCAAACAAAGAATATATAAAAGACACAAAGGAAGAGAGGCCAAAGTAATTGATGTAAATGGACTATGTTAAACAGAAGAGATAACGACATAGTTACAGTAAGGTAGAGAGGAAAAAAGAATACTGCCAATGATAGATGTATACAGATAAAGTAAAAGGTGGAAAGGAAAGGGAATGAAGTGTTTCCAACTAGAATACATCCAGACACAAACAGAGGCAGAGAGGAAGAAAAAACACACAGAGAATGAGCAGAAAGTGAGGCAGAGAGAAAGAAAGGTCACATAGTGGATATGCAGAGAATGAGTAGAGAAGAAGAATAGGCATACACAGAATAAGCCAAGAGTGAGCAGTTACAGACTAGACTTGTAACAAAAAAATTGAACTGAATTCATTTGTGAATCTATGTTGTATGCTGGAGTTGTAGCTCCATAGTTCTGATTGGTTGGTGCCATCAAACAAACTGGGTTGGTGCTCAGTTAGGGGATTGGAGTCTCCTTAGGGTTGGTGCCCTTAAATCTTGTAACTAGTAAGGTTAAACTGAGTTGGTGCTCAGTTAAGGGATTGGTGTCTCTTAAGGATAGGTGTCCTTGAATGTAACTAGTGTGGTTTTGCCAGTGAGGTGATTTAACTGTGAGGTTGGATTAGAATAGTAGATTCTAGCAGTTATTCTCACTGTGGTTTTTTCCTTTGGGTTTTCCATGTATAAATCTGGTGTACTGTACTTTTGTATGTGTGTGTGCTCTCTACATTTGTTCTTTGATATACATATGTTTTGTATCTTCAATAAAAAGTTAAAGAACTCATTTTTAAGTTGATCTACTGATTTACCCCCCCTCTCAGTAGATAGTTGTGTTCAACAGTGGCTCAACTTCGCTCACAACCTCCAACAAAGCGAAAATTGTATGATGATTTTATTCTATCAAAAGCATCCATGGATTTGAGGAAGACCATACCTTTTTGTGATTCCACAAGAAAATTAATCAAGGTATGTTACCTCTCATATGTCTACGCATCATACATAATGGTACAACCTGCCCTTGAAATCTATTTAAAATGATCATCAAGTGCATCACCCACATCTTGCACTACATTTAACATGTCAACTCTTGGGATATTGTATGAAAGGGCTTTAAAGCCAAGAAGCCGCATTAGTAATTACATCAACCATTCCCTACCAATAGGGAGACCTTGCAACTTTCAAAGGGATGTTGGAATATTACCTATGTTACCAGATATTGCATATTAGCCTGGTGGATACAATATGAAACACTCGGGGATATGGATTTGCCAGGGATTCGACTAGGAAACGTCCCTCGGTCTGTGGATACGCTCAGATACGTCTGCAATAAACTAGTATTAAGTTTTTTGGATGTTGTATAAGTACAAGGCCGAGCATCATAATGTGGAAATTTCCCCCCTCATCTAGAGGTCTAGTTGAATGAGAAGACCTTGTGGATGATCTAATGACAATCCTAGCCCTTTTCACTTTACTTTTCGTAAAGGCTTTAAGACTTAGTAATGCTTTGTGGGTTACCTCTTCACAACATACAATGCAAGGGCTAACATGATGCCTAGGTACCTGGAATGTTAGCTTTGAGTGAAGTTATTAAATTGGTAATATTTGTATGGAGTCACGAATGAATCTAGGAAATGTTTGACTAAGTAGATAAAACCTTGTTGTTGACAAAAATACTCATGAATAAATGAATAACCTTGGATGTTTAAAGCTTGTCCTTGGCCTTAAATGTGTATGAACAAGACCTTTTTGAGCGTCAGGTCTAGGTGGTTATTAGGTTGATCCTCCTTGGGCCTGGTAATGTAAATTGTTGGTTATTGACTAGGTGTGTTGCCAATGGGCTTGTATTCCTTTATAACCATCCTGGGCCTGATTTTTTAAGATGCAATAATGCTTGGTGGGTTATGTCTTCACGACATTCAGTACAAGGGCCAACATCATGCCTAAGCAGCCAAAATGCTAGCTTTGCATGAAGTTATTTGATTGACAATATTTGTATAAAGGAGTGACAAGTGAATCTAGGAAATGTTTGGCTAAGTAAATAACAACTTGTTGACAAAAGTACTTCTAAATAGATGAATACTCCTGGTGTTTAAAGCTCTTTCTCGGCCATGTGTATGAATAACACCTTGTGGAGTGTCAGGTCTAGATGATTGTTAGGTTGATCATCCTTGGGCCTGATATTATAAATTGTCAGTTATTTCTATGTATGTGCTGAATTGTTTTTACTACTGTTGATGTTCTAGAGGCCTGAGTGACTGGATGTGTTGTTGATGAGCTTGTATTCCTTGATAACCATCTTGGTCTTGATTTTTTGAGTAAAGTTTTGAGGTTCCTTGTTGTCCAATTTATTACTCGTGGTAGGACCTAAGTCACAAGGTATGGCAATTTTTCAGATAAAATTCAAATTTCGTCGATTT
Organism: Torreya grandis; assembly: GCA_037957365.1. Lineage (NCBI taxonomy): Eukaryota > Viridiplantae > Streptophyta > Pinopsida > Cupressales > Taxaceae > Torreya > Torreya grandis. Next base: position 571,902 of record JARHVA010001862.1, on the reverse strand, counting down.
TTATTTGGCCATAAAAAATGGAAAAATGTTTTTATTTTAGGTCTGCATTTTTGGGCATCTTAAATTTATACTAAGGCCCTCACAACTCTGCTGCCCTTGCATGGATTTCATCTTGAATACAAAACCCTTACGACCCAACGGGTATAAAACTTACATGCATCACCTAACACTGATCACTCAGTCTACAACTTCGCTACATTCTTAAAATTACTCCTCGTCGCTGCCTCCGCAAACATATTTCTAGTCCAATGTTTGTGCATTATTTGACAATCTAAGATTCCAAAGGGTAATATTGATATTTGTATGCTTCACTTGAAGAAAGGCCATTGGTAGGGGAAGCAGGTTCGAAGCGAATGAGGTCAATGCAATAGGTCGATGACGGATGGTTGTTATTAGGTTTTAATTTTTTAATTATATATTTTAATTTTTTTATAATTATGTTTTTATGTTTTGAATTTAACTTTTTATAATTTTATTTTTTTAATTATGTTTTTTAATTTTTATTATTTTTATATTTATGTTTTTATTTTTTATAATTTTTATAATTATGTTTTTAATTTTTTACGTTTCGAATTTAATGGCGATTTTATTTTTATTTTTATCCGAACTCGAACTCGAACCGAATTTTGTCTTCGTCGAACTCGAATTCAAACTCAAACATTGTGACTTAGGGTAGTACTATGGGTAAGTTTTTTTGACAAGCTCCTTGTGTGTTTGAACCAGGTTACGGGTCAGTCCTCTCATGCCCTGTATTGTGTAATAATAATTGTAAAAAGAATTCATAATGGATCTTATTCAATGTGTGTTGGTAACATATAGAGTAAATTTGTTTATAGGTGTGATTTTCTTGGATACTAGTAAGAGATAGGTTGCTTGTTCTGCCATGGTACACGAGTGTTAGTTTTTAGTGTGCATGGCATATGCATAGATACCTGTCTTATGTTTCCTTGCATTTGTATCTTTCAACAAGTGGATTTTGTGCGTATGGTAAAAACAAATGAGCTATTCATGTTTTTTTTGGGTGAAAGTTTAGGACATGCCATTCTATTTGGCTACTAATTTGGGTCGTGTTTTTTGTATCCCTGGGTGCAATTGTGTTATTGGAAGTGTTGTTTGGTGAGCATTACATTTTGGTATGTGCACTTCTTCCCACAAAAGTTACGTCTCAGCTTATTTGAGTTGACCCCAGTTTTGTAACAATTCCATAAAAAATCCTCTTCCCATGGCATTCTTAGCTGAAACAAAAACAAAATATCTAGGGTTAAAGAAAACCAATTTTACTTCTAGCGAATAGGGTCTATGTAGAAAACAAAGGGTTGTCCCGAAATAGTAGCTCATGTCATTATGAACGACAATCTACTATTTTAAGGCCAACCATTTGTTTATATGTAAAACCTCATTAACGTATAAAAAATAAATAAATCCTCATTTGGGTTTAAATAAGTTTTTAATAAAAATTTCAATGTAAAACTTAAAAAATTCCCGAAGCCTAACCCTCAACTAAAAAATAAAAGGGTTAGGGTGAATCTGAAAATTTTATATATATATATAATAATGAGAATAAATTTCGGACATACATAAAACCAAGGGAGCAATAACTATGGAGCATTGCACCATCAAAATTCATCACTTGTGAAGATCTCCTATTGATGGTTTAATAGCAACTAGTGGCCCACGCTGTGTTGCTAACTGCCAAGTGCCACAACAAACAAACACGGCCATTGACTAAAAAAACCTACATGTTTTTCAAATAAACACCAATAACTTCTAGGTAATTGAAAAACTTGAAAATAAATGGTGATTTTTTGAAAAACCCGACTTTTTGAAAAACTGGTTCTGAGTTTTAAATAAATACTTCACTCATTTCTTTTCTCATTTTGACATAGCAGAAAAACAAAGCACATCTAGATTGAAAACACTTTCCAAATCAAAGGCACATTTTTTCAACATCAATTAGCACACATCCCACTTCCCTAGGGCATGGAATTTTGCAGTATTTCCACAGTTTTGCAGGTTCCTTCAGAATGCATATATATATATATATATATATATATATGGCTTGCACAAATTCTCATTTGCTGCATAAAGGTGAGAGATTTAGACATAAACATAAGAAAAACAATCATTCACTAAGTTCTATCAATGAATTAAGAACACACTTCATGAACAACTTGAAGATGGAAGAAAAATTTAGCTCTTTATTGCTTCAAAGGTGAGGTAGTACAAATTTTGGTAGAGTTTCAGTAATGCAAAGGCAAGATCTCCCTTAACATTGGTGCATCACCCCAAATTTTTAGTTTTCATTTTCATTTTTCAACTTTAGGAAAGCTCCTTTTACCCCTTATCCTAGTAAAAAAAGCACATAATTAGATAGTTTAGATAGAAGTAGGTGAGTGTATGAAAGGGAACCTGCTCTTCTTCTGGAGATTCTCTCCAATTATAAGGTCTCACACCTTGGAGAGTTTCCATTGTATCAACGAAAGTGAGAATAGGCACATGTTCTCAACAAAGGTGCACTTCTGAGTGATAACATGCTTTATTAGTTAGGAAAAGGGGTAGGAGCTATACTAAAGCTGAAAAATGGAAATAAAAAGTGAAAAATAGGGTGATGCACCAATGTTAAGGGAGATTATGTCTTTTGGATTATTGAAACTCTACAAAAATTCGTACTACCTCACCTTTGAAGCAATAAAGAGCTGAATTTTGTCTTCATCTTCAAGTTGTTCATGAAGTGTGTTCTTAATTCATTGATAGAACTTAGTGAATGATTATTTTTCCATGGTTATGTTTGAATCTCACTTTTATGCAGCAAATGAGAATTTTTGCAGGTTATATATGTGTGTGTGTGTGTCCATTCTGAAGGAACCTGCAAAATTGTGGAAAAGCTGCAAAATTCCATGCCTTAGGGAAGTGGTATTTGTGCTAATTGATGTTGAAAAAATGTGGCTTTGATTTGGGAAGTGTTTTTAGTCTAGATGTGCATTGTTTTTTCTGCTATGAGTGTCAAATAGAGAAAAAAAATAAAACAATGAAGTATTTATTTAAAAATCAGAACTAGTTTTTCAAAAAATCACCATTTATTTTCAAGTTTTTGAATTACCTGGAAGTTATTGGTGTTTATTTGAAAAACTTGTAGGTTTTTAGAGTCAATGGCCATGTCTGTTTGCTCTGGCACTTGGCGGTTAGCAGCACAACATGGGCCACTAGTTGCTATTGAACTGACAATATGAGATCTTCACAATTGATGGATTTTGATGGAGCAATGCTCCATAGTTGTTGCTCCCTTGGTTTTATGTATGTCCGTAATTCTTTCTCATTTGATGTTGTGTATACTCATAGTTGTTTCTTATTTAATTCCATGTATAGCCATAATGATTGGTCCTTTGTTGTCAGGTATACTAATAGCTATTGATCCTATGATGTGCCATGCCATGCTTCCATGATTGTTGCATCTTATGGTGAAGTGGATGTCTGTATGCCTCAAACATTGTATACGTATCCTTCTTTTCAACATTGTCCTCCTCATATGTTCTTGAGAAGGTGACAAACTTGAGCTAATTCTACAAGCGACAAAGCCCTGCTCATGCCCTTTTGATTCTTCCTTAATCTATTTTTCAAATTCTTCCAAGGTGATAGGTTTGAACTTACTTGCAAAGCAACCAAAACATGCACATGTTCTTCCTTAAGCTCTTCAAATTCTTCGTCATTATCTTCTTTATATTGTTTCTAAAGCTCCTCATTTGATTCTAGATCTAGGGGATAGGTGTTCAACTCACACTCGCTCTTTTTCTTGATGCTTATTGATTCTTCATGCTGAGTAATACCTTGCAACTTTGCAAGGTTACTTTTTTTCTTAAATTACTAAAACTTCATGAACTTCTTTTGCACATTAAGATTGAAAATTCCCAATGTTTCTAACCAAAATATCTTAAAAAGAAATCCAAACCATCCAAAGGCAAGCAAATTGGAACGCAAAATGGGCCATGTACCCAAGACGACCCTGGTATGTTTTTAGGCTTTGCACAATATTTATGCCACCATTTTCTATTTAAAAACAAAAAAGTTGAAAAAACAAAAAAAGCTATAATTTATCACTTGAAAAAAAACGCAGAAAACAATTAAATAGAAACTTAAAAATTGAAACAAAAACTTTAAACTATTTTGATTTATCATTTGACATTTTTAAAGTTATTAATTTGTTAGTTAAATATTAAACTAATGGTTGGTTATCAACCTTCCCAATTGAATGTAAATACTTTCTACTTAATAGAAGACAGACACACAAGTGTGTAAGTGTGTCGTATGCCTTACATTTACCTTCATTCATTTGGCATTCATATTTTCTAACATTGGTATCATAACCAATCGTTCGGGAAAGCCCTAGTTGGGTACGAATAGATCAGGGTGCTCAAGGAAGCCCTAGGTGAAGGGTACAAATAGTGCAAGAGAGAAGAGGTTTGAACTCGAATTGAAGAGTCAGCTCATGATTTGTAGGGCAAAGACGAGGGCACATGATTCATGTTTTTTTTGAAGATCGGTCATGAGATTTTGCAAAAGACTAAATTTGCAGGGATGTCATAAATATTTTTTGTAAAGATATCGTGGAGATTTGTAGACAAAAGTTATCATGAGGATCATGCATAAGTTGTGAGGTGTGCAAGGAGAATGACAAATAGGAGATATTGCGAGGTAATTGAGAGGCATGCAAGGAGGACTAGTAGGAGAAATCGCGAGTTAGCAAAGACAAAGTTGCAAAATTTGCCATTTGCAAATGCTAGGGCATTGCAAAGATTCGCAAAAGTAGTGATTTGGAGATGCTAGGGCACAGGAAATTAGTGAACTGCAATGGAGAAATGAATGCAATTTACAACTTGTATATTGACATGAGCTACAATTGAGATTTTTAGTTTTCATGGTATTTAGGGTACGAGGGGTGGATTTGCAGTGAGACAAATGGTGAAAATCATTATTCTCACATCTAAGTTACAGCATAGAAAACAATTCAATAAACAGCCGAAGGTAATCAGATTTGTATGCAAAGTTTGTATTTATTTCTGCATTGATTTTGGTAATCAAACTTGTACACAAACTTTGCATTTATTTTTGAATTGATTTCCAAGTCAAAGGTCAAAATATTGTGTGATTAATGGCCAATATTCAAAACTTGGTTTTGTCGGAAGTGCAAAAATTGATTGAGCATAATTACAGTGTTTGGAGTCATAAAATTTTAACAATTGTAGAATGGCGTGATTGTGATAAAATCATTCTTAACACTCAAGCGAGACCTGCTACAAATTTTGATGATTATGACAATTGTGATAAGGAGGCCTTGATGTTATTGAAGTTGTTAGTGTTATATGACATGATTTTTGAGGTCTAGAATGCCACTGAGGCAAGTGTACTTTGAACTAGTTTGAAAAATAATTATCAAACTTCGGAGAAAAGCTGATTTTTGTACCTAAAGAATCTTATATTTTCTATAAAGATGATTTTATATGGGGTCCTATTAAAACATCTTCAAATGAAAGATCTCTTAGACCAACTTACAGCCATAAACAAAAATGTGGATGAGGATGACATAGTTGCTCTTATTTTGAATAACTTGATGCCCTCATATGAATCTTTTGTGGTGGCTTTACATTTGATGGCATAAATATAGACCCTGACATTTGATTAAGTTAGTTCCTATTTGATGCAAGAGGAGCACAAAGAGATGTAGGCAAGTGAGTCCAATGTTGGACAAACAAAGAGTGCACTTGCTGCTCAGTCAAAGGGGAAGCATAAGCATATCACTGTTGATTCGTCTTCTATGTACTAGGTGAAGTGTTTTTACTGCCATAACATTAGGCATGTCAAAAAGGATTGCTAGAGTGATAGTATGCACTTTCTCAACAAAACAGTTAGGCAAAAAAAATGTGGCAGCAGTTAAAGAACATGATTCTAAGGAATACTCAAATGATAGTGCTACCAATTGCTAGTTCATTGATTCCGATGTATCCAAACATTTCATGTGTTGTAAGGATTGTATGCCAAATTTATAACAATTAAACACTTTTTTGATTTAGTTTCATTCGCTGATGGTCAGTCACATGTAGTAGAGGGGATATAATATATTTGCAAAGTGTTGAATAATGCTAGAAAAATTATAGTTAGGATTGTTAGGTACGTTTCTAGCGTGAATAAAAATGTCATCTATTAGTCAGTTAATGGAAAATTCCAACATTGTTGTACATTTCTCTATGAAACAATGTATTGTGTCTGATGTAAAAAGGGATAGAGTAATTGCCCTAAGCATTGGGCAAGGTGGCTTGTATAGGCTTGTTATCTTGCCACAATCCACTTAAATGCACGTGGAGGGAGACTCCACCATATAGGATGTGCTAGAGGATGAAATTTCTCATAGGCTTGTGGACTCTACTCTAGTTAACTTACATGCACTCGTTGTGGAGGGAATATCCACCATAAAGGATGTGTTGGAGGATGCAACTCAATATAATGCAAGGGTAGTTGTGCAGGAGAATGAAATGCCTCAATCAAAGGCACTAGATCAAAGGATCGGTAACAAGGTTGTTAATTAAATAGAGCATGGTCATTTTTCTCGTCTTTTTGACCTTTTTTATGGTATGCTTTCCCAACAGGAGGGAATAGATGAGGGGATGTTTTTTCCTCCTAATGTTGGTTTTTACTCCTACAAAGATGGCCACACTTTGGTTTCTTTTCTCCCTAGCAACTCAATTTGGTTTCTTGAATGGAGGCTAGGATAAGGAGGTCTATGTGTAGCCTGAATGTTTTCGGCTACTTGGTCATGATCATTTGGTTTGCAGGTTACTTAAGTCCCTGTATGGACATAAGCAAGTGACACGAGCCTAGTATATTTTATTTGAGAAACATCTCCAAGATTTTGGATTCAGAACCATGGAGGTCGGGCTGAAGTTATCAGCCAATGATGCTTCATCATTGGTCAATGAATCACCCTATAGAGAATTGGTGGACAACTTGACATATCTTGTGACCATGCGATCGGATAATTGTTTCGTTGCTAGCTATCCTTTTTTAGATTATGTCTACACCGAAGCTCCTACACTGGACAATAGAAAAATGTCTATGTTACCAGATACACTTGTTAAGGGTCCAGGATATGATATGATACACAGTTGGGTACGAATACGGATACAATTCGCTAGGGATATGGGTAGGGTTCGTCCTGCCCCCTACGGATATGCCTAGATACATCCGGGGACATATCCGGGCATATCTGTAGAGGACAAAGTGAACCCTACCTGTATCCCTTGCTTATCCGACAGGGTAAGCTTATATATATTTTTTTCAATTTTGTTTAACAAAAAGTCAAACGTGAACTTTCCTTGCATAGCCTGCAAGCTTGAACTTTGCTTGCTGTTTCTATCTTGCCTACAGGCTTGAACCTTGCTTGTTGTTTCTATCTTGCCTACAAGCTCGAACCTTGCTCATTGTTCTACTATGAGGGATAGGGCACACCTCAACACAATTTGCATCCTCCATGATTTGATGTGTTTGTCATCTGTCATTCGTTGTTCACCGTCGACGGTGCACAACTTAAGATAAAGGTATATATATAATACACATACCTTAGTATAATTTTTAGTTTTTATTATTTAATAGGTATAATATAATATTTAGTTTTTAATAGGTATAGTATAATATTGAGTTTTTAATATCTAGTATATGCATATTTGTGTGAACATATAGTATGTAGTCTAATATTTATCTAATATAGTTTTTTTTAATTAGGTTTAAAATTTTTAATAATAGTTTTAACTTTTTTTTCAAGTGTTATTTTTTTATAATAATTTTTTTAAATGTTATATTTTTTAAATGGTTTTTTTAAAAAAAATTTGAGGCATTGAACAATTTGAAATTTGAATATTAACCATGTTTTTTTTGTAATTTGAGGCATTGAGCAAAATATTGAAGACATTGAAGTCGAAGACGAATATGAATATAGTGAAATTTGAATAATAAATATGCTGATTTGTCTCTATTTTTTTTCCATACATTGTAAGATTTGCACTGTGTACTTGTTATAAGACTAAATTAAGTTCGACCATTGAATATTATGATATTTGGCATTGAATTATTGGTATGTTTTGTGGTTATTCAACTTATTTTGTTTCCTCTATGTTTATTATCATTATGTGGTTAATTTTGCTTATATGGCTATATTTTTTATATTTTTAATTTTTTATATATATTTTTGTACGACCGTATCCAAAAACATTTCTAGGCCCAAAAAATAAATCCCCATATCCATGTATCCGATTCTCGTATTCGTATTTGTGCCAACATCCATATCAGTGACTTCGCAAAATTTTAGAGGATTGCATATTTCACGCTGATATCTAAAGAGCAATTTGTAAAAGTAATGACGAAACTCTTTGGTTTCAATTTGTTTTTAAAATTTTGGGACAAATTTGGAGTAGTCTTCGATTTAGTCATTAAGGGAGGGTATTAAAGTTATTAATTTGTTGTCAGTTAAATATTAAACTATGGGTTGTGTTGGTTCCCAGTTGTACACCTCATACAGTCGGCCATGCACACTTGAAAGAAAATAACAAACAATGATGAAAAACCCACTAATATGTCGTTGTAGCTGGGGAAGGGTTTGGCATCAAGATTAGATCGAATGTAGAAAATGACTGAGAGGCACCTACAAAGGGTATGGTCAGCGTCTTGCTACTTTTGGATCTGTCTGAACCAAGGTGAGAGGATCTATGGGGTAGGTTGCTTACATGGAGAGATTTTGCAATTCAACCTCCATGGAGATTTTTGGCACAAGGAACAGATATGACTTGGACATAACCAAGTTTGCACACTTCACCTGTGAAGGGTTGTCGCATGAAATGCACAAATGCTCTAAGTCATATACAAGCTACTAAAGATAGATGGGAAAGAGACTGCAATCTTTATTCTATAGAATCTTCAACAACAGGGGTCGAATAAAAGGTTGCAATGCTAGAATTTAAAACACAAATTGCAAACACATTTCAAATATGCAAGATCTTATGCATTTGCAAGACAAATAACACTTATAGTATGCAAAGAGTGTATTATTTGCAGGGTATGACAAGTTAGATAATTATAAAAAAAAAAAAAGGAAGATGGTGTGCTGGTGGCCTTCAAACAACATGGTATTTTGCAAGAGTCATGACATCATTCCTTAGCACAGATGTAGAAAAACTCAAATGCAAGCTAGTGGGCAATACCAAATGATCCTTAAAGAATAGAACATACACTGAAACTAAACTTAAAAAAAAATAAAAAAAAATAAAAAAAATCTTTTCTATCAAATCCATTAACCTAGGGTGCCCTAACAAGTTATTCAACATATTCTAAAATAATGCAGAGAGGGTTATATAACCTAGATCCATGCTCAAAATGATAACCAATAATGAACATAAAACTAGACATCTAGTCAACAATATTTGGAAAACAGATTGCTGCACTTCATCAACAAGAAATAGCAAAGAACCACAAGCATTGTCAATAACTTGAAAAGAAATATTACACACCAGTATTTCAAAATGCTGCCATGGGGACAAGCATGGTGAAATTGCTTTTTTGACAAGGAAGACATAAAGATGCTCTCAACGTTGTACAGCTGCAACACCTTAGCAAGGGAGACAAGATCTACACACAACAATTGATCCCATAAATTCTTGCAGAACCTAGACTTAGAGACAATGAACACCTAAAACAACGACTAAAAACAACCTTGAATAGAGGAGAAACCCCTTATGCATTTTCAGCCCTTCTCAAATCATGGAACTGCAGGTTGCAATTTGCAAAATTGCATAACTTTCCCAATTTCACCAAGATGCTTCTAGTTGGTAAATATTCCATGCCACCCCTGATACCTTCATCTGTTTGCAAGAAAATAATAATCACTCTAATTGCCTCTAGAATGAATGATGAAGATTTGCAACAAACTTTTGATTTCATGGTTGGAGATGTCTTCATACGATTTGGAAGGAGAATATTCTTTTGAAAAGCCAACCAGATTTTGTCCTCATGTGCAACTGTTTGGAGAAGCTCTTGATCACTTGCTTGCATAGTTGGAACTTCTTGGACAATTGTGTTTCCTTTAGGGCACGCCATGGAACAACCTTGCTTTTGCAATGATGGCACGTAAATGATCCTTGGTCATGGTATAAATAGGAAATGATCCGCGATTATGATTGAAAAATATGCTCTGGAATGACTCAGACCTTTTGTGCTTTGAATCATTGCCCATCCATGGAAGAACAATTAATTTTAGCTTCTCAGCCAAAGTTCACCACATATTAACACTTGGCATGCCACATCGGATCCAATTGGGTGCTCGCAAGGCTTAAAACTGACTAAGCCACTTCATTGTCTCTAATCTGGCCACGTATCGCTTTCTTATTGGTTCTGAGCCCTTTGAAAAGTCCATCTTGGCTCGCACCATTGGATTTGCTCGCCCGAGCAAACGCATGCCATTGATCTTGATCTAAAGGATCGAACGCCATTTGTTGTTTATATCTCTTGTACCAAAATGGTGCCACTTGACAGCTCCGCGGGCTCTTTACATCCTGCTCTGTCAGTCCTGTCGGGCTAACAAGCCCCTGCCAAGTGGCGGTCCCGCATTCATTTTGGGCTTTGTTGAAAAGTTTTGACTTAATACGCATCGTAGATTCGGATTGTGTACACTTGAATGCGTATCGTCAATTTCTGGGAACGTGCTTGATCTTTAGCCTGTTAGCATGTATTGACTTTTCAACTGTGCTCTTGCGCTGTTAGATCTTTTCATCCGATCAAATGCTTATCATCAGATTGCAATCTATGAGATTGAGCGTGATTTGTTCCTGCAAACAATGAAAATTGTCTTAAGTTAAAACTCAAGGAGCAATATAAAGCTTAAGCTAAAGTCTTTGGTCTAAGGTTTCATTTATGTAAATGAATATGAATAAAACTTTAAGCTAAAGTTTAGACTAAGCTCGTAGCATAATAAAAGGATGCCCCGTGCTTAATAAAAAGGACTTAGCATAAGGTTTTAACTTAAGGTTTCGTTTAGACTAAGCTTGTAGCATAATAAAAGGATGCCCCGTGCTTAATAAAAAGGACTTAGCATAAGGTTTTAACTTAAGGTTTCGTTGTATTAATAAACACAATGAAACTTTAGGGTAAAGCCCTAGACCAAGTTAGAACATAATAAAAGGGACCCTTTGATCTCACGCTGTTGGATCTTACTACGCCGGATCAATGCGTTCCATTGGATTTCGATCCAAAGGATCGAACGTCATTGGCTGCTCAATATTCTATTTAACGTGGTTACGACACGTGTCATCACTGCGTTCACTTTGTGCTTGGTCTGAAACCTTGACTTAATATGTCCCATCGATCGGAAGGTGTACGTTTAACCGCGTACCGTTGATTGACGGGAACATGCTCAAGCTTTATTATGTAGCGTAAGCTCAACCTTTTGAATTTGAACTCTGATTGTCCGATCTTGATTACCTGAGCAAAAGCGTGCCGTCGATTATAATCTGTTGAGTTGAACGCTATTGGTCCCTGTGGAAATTGTCAGAATAACTAAATTAGAGCTCAAAAACAATATAAAATTGAGGCTACAGTCTTAGACCAAGATTTTGATTCGTATTTAAATAAATACCTATTAACACTTTGGGCTAAAGTTTTAGACTAAGTTCGAAATAAAATGGGGCTCTGCTCAATAAAAAGGACCATGCGTTAGTTTAAAACATGAGGAACATAGTTTGAGGGGTCTTGGGATGTAAAAGGGACCAAGCATGGATTTTTAGACTAAGGTTTGGTTGTGTTAATAAACATGACTAAGCCTTAGTATAATAATTTAACTAAGTCCATGGCATTTTTTTAAAAACTGTTCCCGTGTAAAATGTTCTTGGTAATTTTGAATTTCAAATGGAAAGATTTGAGCCAGGGTAATTGGAATTAGGGTTTCAGGGTGATCAAAAATAAATTCAACTTGACTTTTGACAGACCAAAGGCTAGTAAAAAACCAATATTGACATTAAATCATGAAACCTAGACATTGTCCATTTCAGATGGATTCCAATTAAAACTGCAATGTGAAGCACAGAGATCCAACGTTAGCAAATTAAGATAAGATTTAAACCAGAATCATGAACAAATATGCTAACCAAACCAGGTGTAGATGATCTTCAAATTAAAAACAATGTGCAAACATGCTAGTGACACCCTGATCAAGTGATTTCTCATAGCAATATGTTTTAAAATTCAGAGACTTTGCTTTAGACTCATAATTATGTTATTCACTCCACTTGATCAAGCACCATTGTTAAGATCAATTTATGTTTAGAACAAGTCCTACACATGCAAAATTGGGATCAAACATTAAAACCTAGTCATGTTGTGTGTGCTTTAATTCCACTTACCGTTTGCCATGGGATTTTGAGAGCAATTTTCAGACTTCATGTCTTTAACCATTGACATTGACTTATAGCATGTTGGATATTCATTAAAATCCGTGCTTTAGCTTAGGGAAGGGTTGGGCATTGCTTTGTTGCCAGCCAGATGTCCATAGCTTCGACAAAGATGCTTTTGGCTCCACTCAAGGCCTTGCTTCACTACCAGCCAGGCGTCCATAGCCTTGGTGGAGATTATCACTACCCAGCGAATTACCTTTGCTTAGAAAGTTCTTTTTGAGTTTTGCAATGAGCTTCAGTTATTTCTGTATTTTTTGCCTTTTATAGACCATTTCAGCTTTCTGGCAAAGCACAGTGGAACCACCAGAGATGGGGTTCCAGGAACCAAGTTACCCCCAGAGGTTTGGGATTTGGTCACGTGTCTGATCTTTAGGCAATCATCCTTGGTTACAAATTTCACCCCAGACAGTGAATGTTGTTTAAGTGCAAGCATGACTCACGCTGCTCTAATAATTTAAACTTTCATTCTGCATATGCAATCCTCATCAGAATCAGGTTTAGATCAGAACAAGGCTCAAGATTTTAGGGAACCAGCCACTAGTCTATTCAGTCTCTTCAAAATTAAAACATCAAGCTCACATTTCAGACCCATAGTCAACCCATGGGAACACTTGCAGTCTCGACTTGAGAAGTCCCTTTTTGAGCGACTGGATGAAACTTGAGCGAAGGACTATCTTAAAAAGACTTATCAAGAGCAAAGAATAACACAAGACAAAACAAACAAACAATGTATAGGTGCTATATACAAACAAGGACATGAAAGAAAGAGCAAGAAAGAAATGAAGCAAAGCCCTACACTCACTCCAATTAAAGAGCAGAGTACCCCCAAGATCAAATGGAAGATTATTTAATCTATAACAAAACCTTGAAACGTGGCTCCTTCTCATGGACAAGAGCATTTGTACGCTTGTGTCTTCTGTATGATGCAGCTTGGCTTCCCACCTCCATTGATCCCTTGAACCCAAGATCGAACGAAAACAGACCATTGATCTCTATCTGGCTCATCTCTGATGTCTGCATGACCAGGTCAATGACGTCCATGCGATCGTTGAAATTTAACTCCGGTGGTTTCTGAGCCAGGCTTAATTTTGACGTCCTTGCGACTGTCAATGACGTTCACACGGCTGTCAATGACGTCCGTGAGACCATCAAAATTTAAACCCATGTGGTCCTTGACCCAGGCTTACTTTTGACGTCCTCGCGACCGTCAATGACGTTCACGCAACCGTCAATGACGTCCGTGAGACCATCAAAATTTAAACCCTTGTGGCCCTTGACTTGGGCTTAATTTTGACGTCCTTGCAACCGTCAATGACGTTCACGCGACCGTCAATGACGTGCGCGAGACTGTCAAAATTTAAACAATTCGGGCACATTTCTTTGGATCGTTGGTCTTTAGCATTTTTGTCTTGGGCTATTTGTCGGGACAATTGCTTCAGACAAAATGTCTGAAACAATTTTCCCAAAACAAATGAGCCCTACATTTTTCGTGAAGCAATTGAACTTTGCATTTTTCCAAAGCATTGCAATTCTTTCGGGCTTTTTGCGTGGGCAAAATGCCCGAAGGAATTAACCCTTTAGACTTTTTGCACGGGCAAAATCTCTGAAACAAATAAGGGCTTTACATTTTTCTCGGAACAATGCAATTTTATCGAGTTTTTTGTTGCGGACAATTTGCTCGATGGAAATAAGTCTTCAGACTTTTTGTGTGAACAAAAAGCCCGAAGACTTATTTCCGTCGGGCAAAATGTCCCTACAAAAAACCCGAAGACCCTAAGGCTTTATACGCACTAAGTAAAGACTGAATTAAGACTTAGCCAATTTAACACAAAACTTGACATATAATGAACATTTGAAAACAGGACTTGGGCTGAGGACTTAGGCATTTAAACTCAACAAAGGCTCAATTGCTTTAGTGCAATTTTGAGCACTAACAGGTTGGCTATCAACCTTCCCAATTGAGTGTAACTACTTTCTGCGTAATAAAAGACAAACACACACAAGTGTGTAAGTGTGTTGCATGCCTTCCATTTCTCTTCATTCTTTCAACATTCATATTTGCTAACAAACATTTGGCATTGAATTTTCAATTATTGGTAGCGTTGTGATTAATTTTTGTTTATTTGGCTATTTTTAAAATGTTTATTATTATTATTTTTTACAGTTTTTACCCAAGTAGTGTGGAACTTGGGGTCCCAAAAAAATCGAAAAGCTCTATACACATACCCAAATCAATAAATTAGATGCTACCTAAGTAAATTATTTCATTTGTGATCTTAAATTCTCTATTTAAGCATGGTGTTACGAATCATTTCTATGCCTCTCATAGCTTCTATTGTAGATAACTTGTCCTCCAATTTCCTTCACAATGACAAGAAAAAGAAAATTAATGGCTTGGGTATTAGTTGGATAGATTAATGTGTTCTTTGTGATGGTGCACTAGATTAGTCTTCTATTGCAATTTTGTCACAATAGTAAAGATTCCTATATGCTTTTGCACTTAGGTACATCATATTTGTAGTCGTGCATCATTTGCAATTTTTTCTGGGCTAAGAGTAGAAAAAGATTTTGTTGAAGTTCCCAGTCAGATGCTAGAGAACTTGTGAGTAGCAATTTTTTTTTTATTTAATTTTTTTTGTTTATTTATTTATATTTGTTTTGTTGTTTGTAATATATTACCTAACTCATAGAATAGAGTTTATGTGTTAACTTTTATATTCTCATGTGATCAGGTGTTATGAAAGTGGACCCCTAAAACTAATAAGCAGTTTCTATAAGGTGATCACAGATACCCAATCTCCAAAAGAGTTGGAGGATAACTTTGGAAACTCTATCCTTTTTGTTTGAAGTGATTATATCATTTTAGAGCATAGTTATATTTTTGAATTCTATTTTTTGTAATTCAGTTTTGCATTTCGAATTTGTATCATCCTTACCATCATCTTTGTTTGTATTGCATCATTAACTTGGTAAATAGTTAAAAATGCATGTAAAACGTTAGTCATGTTACGATGTATGTGACCTTGAAATTTATGCATAAATGAATTATCCTGCATAAAGTAGTTATATATTTATTTGGATTTCATAAATTGTTATATGTTGAATTGTGAGTCTTTTGGAATCCACTGTGTAAGAATTATTTGTTCCCATGTTTTTGGTCTCTCTACAAGATCCATCATCAGGGAAAGGATTGAAGCGATTGCTCGCCCAAATAAATGGAATTCATTATTCTTAAATAAGCTTGTGGCAAAGTGGTAGTATGAATAAATTGTGTTGGCTAGGAGAAAATAAAGAAATACGGTATAGGAAGCAGAAATTTTGGTTGGGTAGGAGTTACAACTAACCATATTAAGCTTGATTAACTAAACCAAATTAATCATTAAACTAATTAATTTATTAGAAAACAATAGTCTAAACTAGTTTTTAATAAGCTAATCAATTAAATAATTAATTGTTTTGTTTCTTGATGAAGTCTTTAGGAGAAATCAATCAATCTTAATAAGAGTTAGGATTGTTGAGAATTTTAACAAAGTTCGTGTATTAGTGGCTTCCAGGATTGACTAAGCTTCCAATTAACTTCTCTATTGAGATTATTAGGATTCTTTTCTATTTCAATTGCATCTCTTTTTCTCCTAGTCTTCCAGTGGTTCTCAATAGCTAGAATTCCGGCTTTCCCAATTTGGATAGGGTGGTTTGAATGCATTTCATGTCCTGTAAGCACAAATTGTTTGACCCTGCCTCATTGGATGTCCAGTGTGTTATTTATTTATTTTAATTCGTAGACAGGGGTTAAGGGGTCACCCACCCTTTTATATTATTTTAAAACCAAATAGCGTATTACAATATTCCAAACACTAAGGCCAAATAAGGCCCTTGTGAACCAGCCAACAAGGCAAACCAAGACAACAAAACATTGGCTGCCAACTAAAAAATCACCAAAACTACCCAAACTAGGAGCATTTATATGCAACAAACCAGCTATAAACTAGTTGAAAGAAACTAACAAGCCAAGAAAACCATTGGCACTAGCATACCCAAAACCAATCAAAACAGAAGACAAGAGACATAACAAAGTTGGCCAGCACCACACCATGCAGGGAGGCCTTAGAGCACAAACTCCTCAGATTCAAGGTTCATGAAATCAGCCATTGACGAAGCCATCCCTTGGCCAAGATGAAAAGGAAGAAGCTCCTCCCCAACAATATGTATCCAGATCAACAACGAGAACACCCTTTCCGTACCCTACCAGCCTCACCAATTTCTTCGAATCCTTGGCAGACAAGGCAGCAGCCTTTCTCTCAATTAGGTGACGAGAAGGAAGAATAAGTTGTACCAGGGGTGCTAAATCCGAATGTGCCAGAGAATTCACGACACAGTCCAGCCCTTTCCCAACCTTGAGCAAGACCTGCAAAACTGCCACAAACCCCACCAATTCGAGGCAACGGGTCTCCAACTCTCTGAATGTTGCCATTAAAGCAGGCCCTTGCATTCACGACTAGAAATGGGAGATCAATAGGAGCTACCACATCAAACATCTCCAAGGCTTTGTCTAGAACTCCAAGATGTTCTTTATTGATAAAGGCTTCAGCAACGAGCAAAACTTCTGCTCTGTTTTGAAGGATCATCATATTGGTAATGAACATTGAAGCTACCTCTAAATTCACTTGCATTTACATTTCTGATTCAATATAATCCACACCCAAAATAGCTTTGACAGCTTGTAAAACATCCCTTGTTTGAGCAAGGAAAATAATCTTCAACCACTCATCAGAATTAACAAAGAGAACACATTTCTTGCATGAAACCATACAGGAAAAAACAAGGGAATAAGGAGGAGGGCCTCATGTTGGCAAAGAGAGCAAAGGCTAGATGCCAAGAGCAGATCAGATGCAAAGAGCAGATCAGATGCGCACACCACACGCCAACACGAGAAGAACATAGAGTGAGATAGCTCAGAGAAGACAAGCTCATCATCCAAATAATGACCTAAGAACATGTGAGACCAATTTCGGATTTAATTACTAAGCGTGGATGGAAGGCATGGGAGGAATTGAGAGCCACACCACTTCAAAGCATCGATGAGCTATGCCAAAATCCAAGCCATATGTGTGCGAGCAAAAGTTACCGACAATCACATTTATAATAAAAAAATTTGATTAAAAAGAATTAAAACCACCATAAAAGCAATCAAACACTAATCTCAAGCAATCAAAAGCAATACCCTCGAGCAGAGCCATCATTAGGAGGTTTAGGAGGGGCCCTAGCAACCTTTTCCAAGATCCAACATTCCTTCAACCCATGCCAACTATCGAGGACAGTATCCATCTTCACCATAACTTGATGATCAACACTGTCATTAACAAGGTGGTCCACCATCTTGGCTTCTCTAAAAGAGTGTTGGGCGTGCCAAGCATTGAAGTCCGCAAGGAGTGCCCAAATTTGGTGAAGAATATTTTCGACCCTCCCATTTATAACTGCCACAGAGCCCCCTTCAATCATAAGATTTTCTATACCAAATTGAGTAGCCAGTTGGATCCTGGTAACCGAGGCATGAACTTTAGTGTTGTTGTTTGTCCCATTGGACAATTTGACGGAGGCATATCAAATTAAGGAACTCACACATCTCTGATGACACAACAGGCCCTGAAAGCACCCAAATTTCCTTGCGAAGCACCATCAAAATTGAGGTTATAGAAACCCATCTGGGGAGGGGGGGGGGCAGACCAAGAAGATTGCTGCTCCTTTTGAAAGCTTTTTGCCCACCCAAAATTACCTTTGACACAATAACAGGGGATTGTGCTATTTAATTTTAATTTGGAAGAATTTACTTGTTTCACCCACATATGGGATACCACAAGCGCAAAAAATCTCAGATTCCGTTTTTTGGGTATCATTTCCTGGCAGTAGTTAAGACTCCTAAGGCTATTTTTCAAGGTTTAAAATTGTTTGAAGCAAGTTTTATGCCCTAATCTTTTAAAATTCTGGTTAAGTCATCCATAGTGGCTTGTATGCAAGGTAAGAATGCTTTTTTCCTCACATTTTCATGTTATTTAGTCTTTGGGATCCTTTTCCCTCTTTTTGCTTTCTTGGTGTTTTTTTTAATTTCCCAATCTTGATAGCCATTCTTTATAGGGCTTTATCTAGACATTTTCCCTCATTTGTCATGTGTTCAAGGTTTGAGATCTCGAGAGCTCCAATAAACAAGGTGTTCGCCACTACAAATTTAAGAGAGATGGTGGTGGGAATCAACTCTAATGTATACATATGTGTGCCTCTTTTTCCTGTAGACTTGTCTATAGAGAGAACCATCACCATTTTTCATAATGAGAACATCTAAGAAAGGGAGAGAGTGGTTTTCTTCTGTTTCCATTGTGAATTGATTGTGTATTGAGTTTTGCTGGGAATACCTCCAAAGATTCCTTACCATGCTGCCAATCCACATTAGTGTTACCCATGAAGCGATACCACTACTTAGGTTTTAACATGGCAGATTATAGTGCAACCTATTCATAAATTTCCATAAATAAGTTTGCCACTATCGGTGATAGAGGAGAGCCCTTGGCTAGTTTCTCCTTATACCATATAAGTTGGTATATCTATAGGGCTTCTGGGTTTGCCATTACCACCTCTGTTGCATAGACACTTATGGTTGACCATTGCACCATTTGCCTTTTGTCAGTTTAGTATTTAAAGTTATCTTGGATCTAGGTTACCCTTGTTTGTTAGTTCCTTGTATGTGGCTTCCTTATTATATCCTTCATACACCTTTGTTAACATTGCTACATTATTGACTTGTTTTGGGATCTAGTTAGAACCATACCCCGTATCTTAGGCATAGGCTTTGGAACCCTATACCCTTGACATTGAGTGTGGATTACCTTTTGTTATATTTACGGCCACCTTGACCACCGTTGTTGTACCGCCCAACTATACACAAGCTCTATATTATTGACCTCTTGTTTGTATCCTAGTCTATAGAGAGGATTGTTGCATTGGTCATCCTAGCTCGTGCATACACAAACTATCCTTTATCTTCAAGCTAAGGTTTTAAAATATTACCTAGGTTCTTCTAGAGTGGGCCATTTGACTGATTCTTAGCATTACTACACAACCCATTGGTCCAACAAGTCCTACAAGTAAAGTAAAGAAGAGCTGTGTGAAAAGTGTGAGACTCTGGTTGAGTCATTAGTTTGTTCTGAAGGAAAAGCTTGCTTTAGAGTAAGATGGGTTTGTTGCAGGTAAGAGAGAAGTCATGCAAATGAAGATAGTTGTTTGAAAGTGTGAGAGACTCTTGCTTGAGTCTACTGTAGGTTGTGAAAGAGAAGTCTACTTGAGTAAGTTGCAAGTTGTGAAAAAGAAGCTTGCATAGAAGAGAGGATAAGTGTGTTGAGAAGTTTTGCTAGTGTAAGGAAAGTGTGATAGGCTCTTGTATGAGTCTAGCACAAGTTGTGAAAGAGAAGCTTGCTTGAGTAAATTATAGGTTGTGAAAGAGGTTTGTGAAGAAGAAATGACACATAAAAGAGGAAGAACACGAGGAATAGAAGACCTGGAAGATATGTTAAAGGAAAATCTAAGTGAGATTGGAAATATTGGAGGATGCACAAAGTGATGGTGGTGTTGCAGTCGTGAGTTGAGATGAGGAAGAAATGATGATGGGGTTGTTATCCCTACAAGCAAGGTTAGATGCCTTGGAGAGAATCCAAACAAATGTAGGGGAGGATCACAACAATGGAAAGACGCTAACAAAGGTCAAAATGGAAAAAAACAAGTAAGCCCACTTGCAATGTTATTTTGTTTTGTGTTAAAGAGAGCCCAAAGAAGCTCATGAAATGGATAGTTGAGTTAGTGTATTTATTTGGAGAGGAGAATGTAGAAGACTCCATGAGCGTAAAGGTTGCAAGCAATAGGCTTATATGGAATTGCAGTTGTGTATTGGAGAGATCTCTAAGAGAGGAGACAAAAGAAAGAAAAGAAGAGAATGAGTAGTTGGGAACAAATGGTTTCCAAATTGATGGGTCATGTTGTGCACTGAAAATTGTAGAAAAAGTGGTGGTGGAAGCTCCAAGCATTGATACTTGAGAGAGAGGAAGAAGATTGCCTTGAAAGGCGATAGGAAATGGGAGTTTCACACTGAGTAGCTTAAAGACATGAGTGAAGAGAAGAAGATTCCTTGAGAGGAAATGGGAAAGTGAGGTTTTCAAGTGAGAAGCCCAAGTCTGTTTTCAAAAACAGAAAAGAGAAAGAAATTCATGAGCAGCATATAGAGGAAGAAATCTTTATGGAAAAAGATATGGAGGTGATAAATTGTTCACCATAAGGAGGAGACTCATTAATGGATGATGGCAAAGAGTTTGTGGTATCCCATAAGTGAGAAGAGGCTGAATTATTCTTGGAGAATATGGGAAGTGCATTTGTCTTTTCTCTTTTGTAGGGAAGAAAGATTGAGGACAGCAAAGAAGATTTTTAAAGTTTCCATGAAGGAAGCAATGGAGATGGCTGAAGTGCACATTAATGCACTTGAGGTGAGTATGGATGAACACCATGCATGTGAAAAATGAGGTGAGAATGGCCATGGAAGTTGTTGAGAATGGATCTTTGGAAGTCCATGTTAGTGAAAGCTGTGAGAAAATTGGAGCAGCAGAAGAGAGTTGGACAACATGTCTTTGAGGCATGAAGAAGAGCTGGAGAAAGTGTTTGTGGAGGCTATTGATAACTTAATATGGTTGATTTATGTGCAGGTCCAGCAATAAAGAAGATATCAAAGGCGAAGACAAATCGTGATTCAGTCCAGCATGCTCATATGTATGAGGGGCAGCAAGAAGAAGTGGAACAAGAGAAATTCATTTTTCGCAGTTACTCTCACAAGAGAGATGGGGAAAGATTGGAGAAGTGAAGAATGTTGTTCATGTGGTATGGAAGTGAAAAAGGAAGAGAAGGAAGGATAACGCAATCATCTTGCAGCTGATGAAAAGAGGATAAAAAGTAAAGAAGAGAACGAGTGGTTGTCAGAAAGGCAACTTAGCATTGTTCTGAGGAGTAGGTAGAATGTTAAAGGATTTGAGGAGCCTAAGCTTGGTGGAAATCAAGATGATAGTGTGAAGATGGAGGAAGCACCTATCGGGACTCTAAGGTCATGTTTTTTAAACTAATTTGTGGCTGTAGCCAATGTGTAGATGTAGAGAATGGAGGCATTTAAAGATGCCTTCCAAGGTGAAGTGGGAAGTGCAAAATTATGCACTCAAGAAAGAAAGTGAGGAGCAGCTTATTTGTACATCAGTTAGAGCATGTGAAGAAACAGAGGAAGAAGAGCATTTTTAGACTTACAAATGAAGAAGCCATAACCTAGGTGGTGGTGGCAAGAAGAGAACCAAAGTAAGAGATGGCAGAAATGATCAAAGAGGAGCTGCAATTAAAAAAGAGTGATTGGTAGAAAGATCCAATATGAGTAAACATAGCCAAGAAGGATTTACGTGGAGGTTGTTGAATAGAGGTGGGTTTAATCCCACAAGTAGATGGAAGAAGAGAACCTATTGGTGGAGGTGGATGGAGAACCTATTGGTGCGCAATCCTTCAAGCCTGTGCATGACTCTGAACTTTGTGTTTCTGCAAATGAATGATGTTTTTTCGCATTGCTACACTACCATAATCTTGTCCAAATGCCTTTGCGGCAAAGTAATCTATGTGTGCCATTATCCAGTCCATGTGTGAACTGTCCTTTGTACATTGATACAAGTGAAGATGTCTGTGCGGATTTTTACGCTTGCTACAAGCAATTGCTTGTCTTGCACATTTTTTTGACAATGCCTGCATGCTAGGTGAACCTTGTGTGCAACCTTTGTGCAAACCTTGCCTTAGTTAAAAATTTGATGAAACTTGTTTTAACCCAATTCCCACCCTCTGCGTGATTTCCTTCATCTTTTGCGTAATAGGCTTCTTTACCCTGACCAACAATTGCACGCTTGTGGGTTGTGCGCCCATGTTAGGATTTATTTGCAAAACCTAACTTTGGTGTTTGTGGGTGATGCAAGATTGCTATACACCAAGGATGCTCCTGCATCAGACACCTTGGGTAATTGAAAATGTGAGCTCCTACTCACAAGTTAAAGTTTGCGAGAGTATGGCCATAACGACCAATTTTTGCAAGATCCAACCATGTCGAGTCTTCTTCTAAGTGATTCTTCCACTTCACTATGTAATGTTTGTATTCTTTTCCGTGCATCATCTTGACAACCTTAGTGTCCAAAACGACCTCTATTTCCTTGTTTTCTTTCTCTGGTACTCATGTTTTGCAATTAGGTGCTTTTGATCTCAATTCCTCTTCTTTATCATTGTTCTACCTTTCATGACAATCATATAGGTTTGCCACATTGAATGTGGGCAATATGTCCATGTGTTTAGGTAACTCGATCCCAAATGCACTTGATGAAAACTTGTGCGACACCTTGCATGACCCTATCTTTTTCCATTTCATCTTGTTATATGTTTTGTTAGGGAACCTTTTCTTGGCGCCAATACCAAATCTCTTACTTCAAACTCTTTACTGCTGCACCCCATTTTTGCACGTTGTTTATAATACAAACTACTTTGCTCCAACTTTCTTTTTATCTCTTGGTGTACTTAGCGCATATACTTGTGTAGTCTTTTGTTTTTGCACTTCTTCCATGTGCTCCATTGATTTCTCTTAACTTCGTAACACCTCTTGGGTTATTCCCACACATAATCTATAAATTTGTTTTCCCAGTGCCCTTGTTCACCAAATTCTTATACACAAATCTTGTTTGTGCCAAAATTATGTCCTATTGTTTTGGTTTGTCACCCACTAACCATCTTGACAAATTTCCAAGGCTTTTGTCCACATCCTTGTTTTGTCCATCTGTTTGCGGATGGTACACTTAACTGAAACTCAGCTTCGTTCCCAACTTCTTCCACAAGGTTTGCCAAAAATGGCCTACAAACTTAGTACCCTGATCCAATACTATGTTGCATGGCAATCGATTCAACCTCACCAATTCTCGAAATAACAACTTTGCAATGTTTATTGCGTCGCTTGTTTTTTTCAATGGAATGAATTGTGTCATCTTTGAAAATCTATCCACCACTACAAATAAGGAATCATTCACCTTCTGCATTCTTGGCAATCCTAGTACAAAATCCATCCTAGTGTCATCGTATGGTTTCTCCGGAATAGGCAGTGTTTGATACAAACCTGTGTTCTGACTCTTTCCATTGCCAACTGGCAAACTCTGCATTCCTGGACATATTGTGCCCATCATTCACCAAAAGTAACCTTCCACCAATTGTGCAGAGTCTTTTCACTACCAAAATGACCTTCTAAAACTCTGTTGTGCTTCTTTATCAAATTCTTGCACATTGATTCTCTTGATATACATAGTTGCAGTCCTTTGAAGAACATCCCCTCTTGCACAAAATAATCCGACCATGGTGTTCTATCCACACTCGTTGGTTCTATGCATGCACCCCAATAATTTATGACATCTTCATTTTATGCATATAATTCTTTCATAGAATGGAACCCTACGACTTCCACTCACATCTCATTCAACAAGAGAATCCTTTTGCTTAGCACATCCACAACTTTGTTTAGTTTTCCACTTCTATGTTTCAACACAAATGAGTAACAATGTAAAAACTCAACCCACTTCATGTGTCATTGATTCAACTTGGCTTGGCTGTTGATAAATTGTAGCACTTGATGGGCTATGTACAACACAAACTCGTTTGGCAACAAGTATTGTCTCCACATTCAGAGCATTTTCACTATGGCATAAAATTCCTGGTCATAGACCAGATATTTTCTTTGTGTCTTTCAACTTCTTACTAA
The DNA here is from genome assembly GCA_037957365.1 of Torreya grandis. Classification (NCBI taxonomy): domain Eukaryota; kingdom Viridiplantae; phylum Streptophyta; class Pinopsida; order Cupressales; family Taxaceae; genus Torreya; species Torreya grandis. The sequence goes on along the minus strand of JARHVA010001862.1, from coordinate 547,578 downwards.
CATAAGCTAGAGGCCTACTTTTCTTGGCTCAACACTATTCCTATCACTAGGGGTCTAGTTTTTTTGGTCTCTAACTATATGATATGGGATATGGGAATAGATAGGGAGCCTATATCTCTATTCTATCTGGCCCTTATCTCCCTATCTTTCCCATCCCCATCCCCATCTATATAGAGAGGGAGAGGGAGAGGCCAACTAGAGATTTGGGAGAGGCCCCCCCTAGATAGATCTACTAGAGATTTGGCCAATAGAGATTTGGGAGAGGCCCCCCCTAGATAGATCTACTAGAGATTTGGCCAATAGAGATTTAGGAGAGCCCCCCCCCCTAGATAGATCTACTAGAGATTTGGGAGAGGGCTACGCCATATATAGATAGGGGCCAGAGAGAATAGATAAATAGGGCCCCCACCCCATAGAAAGTAGAGATATGGCCAGCCTATATATCTATTCCCATATCCCATAGAGTTTATATAGAGGGGGGAGGGGGATGGGGCCACAATCCACTTGAAATACCTTGTTGAAATCTGACAGCTCCAACACTATTTGGTTAGTTACTTTCTTCTTCAAATATTGGAAGTTGCACTCGGCTTTTGCTGTCTAGACAAAATCCTTTCTATCTCCTCTCATCACTTCCATGATTGTTGTGAATGTCCCACTGAAGTTCCAGATGAACATCCTATAAAAACTTGCTAAGCCATGAAAGCTCTGCACCTCAAATTTGCTTCTCGGTGACGACCAATCTATGATAGCACACATCTTCTTTGGATCCATCATCAAACCTGCTCCTCAATAATACTAGTTCCTCCTTCATGAAGCTACACTTCTTCATGTTTATTAGCAAGTTCTCTTCTTTCAACTGTTGCAACACTTTTCTCAAATGTGCTAAAGTTCCTCCTCCATCTTGCTAAACATCAGGTTCTCATCCATATACACTATGACAAACTTACCTAGGAAATGCTTCATCACTTCATTCACGAGTCTCATGTGTCTGGTGCATTTTTCAATGCAAATGGCATGACCATCCATTCATACAATCCTTCATCTTAAATCTAGTTTTCCATTTATCACTTTCTCTGATTCTAATCTAGTGATACCCACTCTTTAGGTCTATCTTTGTGAAGCAATACTCTCCACTTAAGAAATACATGAAGTCATCCATGAGCAACAATGGAAACCTATGCATGATCATTGTCTTGTTAATGGCTCTTGAGTCTGTACACATGCCACTCTTCTCCTTTCTTTGGTGTCAATACTATGGGTACTGTTATCACACTGGAGTGCACCCTGCTTGAAGATGTGCAAAACACACCCTCACTCCAGCCGATACAATTGGAACTTCTTAGAGGGTGGGTGCCTCTATGTTGAGAAGAACCTCCAAAGAGGGTTGGTTCCCTTTATATTTTTCAATAAACTTGACTACTGTGATTTTTTTTTTTTGTGATTTTTGGGGTGAAAAGGGAGAAGGAAATTGAAAAGGGAAATATAATTAAAAGGGGGTGATACACCTGAATTGTCAAAACCCTCTGAAGCTACTGAAATCAGTGCACACATATAATCAAATGAAATCTATAATTTTGTCTTTAAACATAAATTTTTCAGATGAAGGGTTGGAACCTCTTCAAATGACCTGCAAAAGGGCGAGAAAGGAAGAAATAGGTGAGGAAGGGACCCTACAAAAGGATTTAAATCTCACTTATACGTTGATACACAATCAAATTTCACACTATCTCTTGTCAAAACTCAGATTCAAAATAATTTCTTTATTGACGATTGGTCCAGCGTACAATTTCTTCTTTCAAACTTCAGGGATCTTTTTCATTGACTTGACTAAGCCAATAAATAGACTTTTCCAAAACCTGAAATAGCCTATGTGGAGTTTCTAAAAAAAGAAAAGGTTAGTCTTGGCTAATTAACTCAAGACTTAACTGTAATGCCCCCTTCCTAGGCGACACATGGATGTGCAGTGGTTGGCCTATTATTTGGGTTCCCGTAGGTCAGTAGAGTGGTTAGGGGACCTATCCAGGGGTGGTGGAGCTTGGCAGGAAGCTTTATCGGCCATTCCTGACAGTTTGTGATAGTTTCCTATTTTTTAGGAAGGGTCCCTGTTTTTTAGGGTTTGACTGGGAGTTGACCAGAAGGCATCAGGGGACCCCCAAGAGCATTTTGGGAGATTTGGTCACAGTTCCTATTTTTTAGGAGGGAGGGGACTGTCGTTAGCTTGCCACATGGCGACCTCACCTTTTGGCACGAGCAACATCAGTTTTGTCCTAGATGACCAGGGGACGGAAATGGAATAAATGAAATAAAATACGATGATTTTTAATGTTACTTTATAATAATAAAGTATTAAAAGGACCCCCACCTAGTTGACATAAGGTTGTGTTAAAAAGGTGTCCCTTTTAATAATGATGTTCGACCCTCAACTTGGGCACCCAACTTAGGAGTCTTCATGAATAAAAGAATCTTTCAAAGATTCTTATTTTTGATGCCTTTTGAACCCTAAAAGTGGGCGCCTCACTTGGGAGTCTCATAAAGTGAATTTGGATTCACTTTTTGGTCATTCTTTTGGCATTTTTTATTGAACTTTTTAGCAGATCTGAAATTTGAGGAAGAAATGCAGCAGCATTCAGTCATTTGGGAACGGAAACTCTCAAGGATTATGGTGGATTGGACGACAACCTAGTTCATCTTTGTGGAGGGCCTACTCTGGGTCTTCGTTTGGGCATTATTGAACAAGTTTTAGGTGACTATATTGCAGATCTGAGCTTGCAACAGTACTATATCAGCAATATCCTTCAGATCCTTTGCATTCAGTTGCATGTAGAGCCTCTCCTAGGGCAATACTATCATTTGTATGCAATTTGCTTTGCAGATCTAGTTTCTACAATGAATATAATATGTAGATCTGATGGGTATGTAACTAAATCTCTTAGTTGGTGTTTTGTTGTTTATTAATTGCTTTCAGTTCCCCTTTGTATTGGATCTTAGTTGCATGTACATTTTTTGCCATCCTTGGCAAAAACTACACATTTCAAGAAAACAAAGAAACCCCTTCTGCATCTTCTGTCTAGTCTATAAGATCACAATAAACAAAAAAAATCATAAAACAATCAAAAGACAAGAAAACAATTTATCTTTCAGCAGCAGTTTGAGTTAGAACCAGCAAGGTTCTTACAGTGGTATCAGAGCTTTGATTCCTGCCATCTTGAAGGGTTAGAGCGTCTTATGTATCCAGGACAGGGTGATCCTCACAAGTTTTACACATGGAGTAGCGCTGCATTACAGGGAAACCAATTTGAGGACATACCATTGGAAACAATGGGTGACAGGGAAGGTGGTGATCCACGTAGAAATGAGGTTAACAATGATGAAACAAAAGCTAGAAATATTATGAGAGATCTTGCAACAGGGCAGCAGTTGATAGCTAATGTGTTACATCGGCTTACCACAACTATTGAGAATATGACCCCTTCGAGAAGGCCAAATCAGGTACAGGTGGAATTGGGTAGTGTTGTTGGAGCCCCACGGGTAAGAACAACACCCTCACGCACCTATGATAAGCCCAACCACCCTACATTCGTGAGGAGTGAACCAGAAGAGGGAGACGTGGTTGAGGAAGGAGATGTAGCCTTTGTTGATAATGTCATGACATTACATGATGAGTGGGAATTATTACCCCAGCCAGTTAAGGATCATCTAAATTTTCACTGATTTATGAGTCAAAAGAGAGAACATTGCAGGCTTCGGTAGGATAGAAGACCCATGCAGCAAAATGACGATCTTAAGCGTGCAACCGATAAACTTACACTTCCTACTTTTGATGGCAGTGGTAAAATAACAGCAAGGGCATGGATTAGCAAGTTGGATAATTCCCTGACACTACGTCCTATGACGGAAACAGATGCAATTAAGTTTGCAGCACATCATTTAGACGGGGTTGCCTATGATTGGTGGCATCATGGAATGATTACCTTGTAACACAGCTTGATCACCACATATCACGAAGTTGTTGATAGTTTGGTTGAACGGTTTGACAAGAAAGATCCATAATTGTATTTCAGAGATCTGGCTCAGCTGAAACAGATGGGCAGTTTGGAGTCCTATATCAGTGATTTTCAGAAGCTCTCAGTAATGGTCACAGGTATTTCAGAGAGGAGGTTGCTCATATTATTCATTGAGGGTCTTTATGAACCCATGAAAGGATGGATCAAGGCATTTGACCCCCCTACCCTACAAGAGGCTATGAGGAAGGCACGTAGTATGTAACTTTCGACCCCTCATACCAAGTTTACTCCACAACCGCCCTCATCATTCAATGATAGTACATCAGCCCCAAGGAAATCAGAATATGTGGATCAACAGAAGAATTTTGTAGGCCCCTTGGATAGAGAAACATTTAATGATTTGCGTAGAAGGAAGCTATGTTTTTATTGCAAGCGTCCTTATGATGAATGTCATGAATGTCCTCTACGGCCTAAGGGTAGAAACCGACAAATGGAGTGGTTTTATGAGGATGAAGACATGGCTGATATAACAGACTAGCAAGCTGATCAAGAGGAGTTAGGAGCTGAATACTCAGGAAAAGAAGCTGAAAGTGAGGGAGAAGCACACTTACAGGAAGCTCACATGTCTAGCATGCAAAAGGAAGGGTCTTTTAGGTTGCGTGGGATGTTGGCAGGTCAAAGAGTCATCTCCTTGCTTGATACAGGTGCAACTCATAATTTCATAGATGCACGGTTAGTGGCACAACGTGGGATTCAAACGCAAGAGTTTGAAGGCATACGAGTGAAGGTTGCTGATGGCTACATTGTCAAGTGTGACAAAATGATTCTTGATCTTCCTATGAAATTAAATAATTATGAGTTTAAGGCTGATTTCTATGTGGTCAATATGGGAGACACGGATTTGGTACTTGGCATGAGGTGGCTTCATGCCATTGGAGAGTTTACACTCAATCTCAGGGACATGGAGATGAAATTCCAGGTGGATGGGATTAGTCATGTGTTAAAGCCCATTAAGGACAGCAATTTGAAGGTGATCACTCTCAAGAGAATGGAGAGACTCATTAGAAATGACATGGTGGAGTGGGCAGCAGAATGTAGGTTCATGCCTTCTCATAATGAGCAGCACAAACCAGCGTATCATTCAGAGGTTCAGCAGCACAAACCAGCCTATGATTCAAAGGTTCAGCAGCAAAAACCAGCCTACCATCCAGAGGTTCAAGAGCTCAGAGTCAAGCATGCAAAGATATTTAGTGACATACCACCTGGGAGACCTCCAGATAGAGGCATAGAGCACATCATAGAGTTGGAGGAGGGCACCAAGCCCATTATGATTACACCTTACCGGCACCCAAAGCATTTGAAAGATGAAATTGAAAAGACTATTTAGGAACTGTTAGCTATGGGACATATAAGGCCAAGTAAGTCTCCTTTCGCTTCATCGGTTGTTTGGCGAAGAAAAAAGATGGTACACTCAGAATGTGCATTGATTACAAGATGTTGAATAAAAGGACAATTAAGAACAGGTATCCCATTTCTCGCATCGACGAGCTAATAGATGAGCTTCATGGAGCTTGTAACTTCTCCAAGATAGATTTGAGGACTGTATATCACCAAATCAGTGTCAGGGAATAGGATATCGAGAAGACTGCTTTTAGATGTCATTGTGGACACTACGAGTTTTTGATTATGCCATTTGGCCTAACCAATGCACCAACTACTTTCCAATCCACTATGAATAGGGTCTTCCAGTCTCAGTTGAGGAAATATGTACTGGTGTTCTCTGACGACATATTGGTTTACAACAGATCTTGGGAGGAACCAATGGCTCATCTGGATACTGTTTTGGGCATACTTGACAGGGAGTCCTTGTATGCCAATGAGTCTAAGTGTGCATTGAGCATGGTAGAGATTTTATATTTGGGCCACATCATCAGTGTAGAGGGTGTTCGCATGGATCCTGATAAGGTTCGTGCTATCATTGATTGGCCTACTCCTGAAAATTTGACTCAGCTCAGGGGATTTGTTGGTTTATGCGCTTTCTATCGTCGGTTTGTCAGTGGTTTCTCTAGGCATGCTACACCACTCACAGATTTGACTAAGAAAGGAGCCTTTGTTTGGACACCCTCGACACAGGAGTGTTTCGAGAAGTTCAAATAGTTGATAACTACTTGCTCAGTCCTAGCTCTACCAGATTTCACCAAGCCTTTTGAGCTTCATTGTGATGCATGTGGAGAAGGCATTGGTGCCGTGATTATGCAGGATCGTCATCCGATAGCTTTCAAGAGCAGGAAGCTACGAGGTCCTGAGCAGAGCTATAGTATTTATGACAAGGAAATGTTGGCTATCATGCATGCGTTGACCAAGTTCAGGCAATACCTTGTGGGCAGTGAGTTCTGTGTCAAAATTGACCATAACAGCTTGAGGCATTTCCTTAGTCAGCGGGACCTAAATGAACGTCAACAGAAGTGGGTCAGCAAGTTACAATCTTATGATTTTGACATCTCCTATTTCAAAGGTAGTCAGAATGTTGTTGCTGATGCTTTATTTCGTCGTCCCCATTTGAGCTCCATGGCAGAGATTTCAGAGGATTGGAGACATTTGATTGTTGCAGAGTATGTCAAGAACCCGTGGGCTTCTGGCATTATCGATAGAACAATACATGATAGCAGGTACTCTCTTGTGAATGAGCTCATCATTTACAAAGAGAATATTTTTGGTCCCAGGTTCAAATGTGAAGAACAAGGTGTCGAAGACTTTCCATGATTTACCTATGGCTGGACATCTCGGATACTTTAAGACCTATAGGCAGGTAAGGGATCGATTCACTTGGAAGGGTCTCAAATATGATGTTCTTCGTTATGTCAGGGAATGCTCTGTTTGTCAGCAGAACAAACAAGAGCATACATATCCTGCAAGTTTGCTTCAGCCACTTCCTATTTTTGAGAGGAAGTGGGAATGCTTATCGATGGACTTTATTACAGGCTTGCCGAAAGCCCAGGGCAGAGATTGTTTATATGTAGTGGTTGATCGGCTGACGAAGTATGCTCACGTCTTTCTGATTACAACTACCTATTCAACTACACAGGGGGCGGATTTATTCTTTCGTGAGGATTTTAGGCTGCATGGTTTGCCTCGGAGTATTGTCAGTGAAAGGGATAGTCGGTTCATGAGCCATTTTTGGTAGGAGCTTTTCAGATTATGTGGGACTAAGTTGACTCCGAGCACTAGCTATCATCCGCAAACGGATGGACAGACAGAGATTGTCAACAAATGGGTGGAGGGATACCTGTGGAACTACATTTCCGGGCAGCAGAATGCTTGGGTTAAGTGGGTTCATCTTTGTGAGTTTTGCTATAATTCCACTTACCATATGACCATTTAGATGACACCTTTCAGAGCTCTGTATGGATATGATGCACCTAGTGTCCTTGATTTATTGTTGAGCGATTGCAGAGTGCCTAGCACAGGGGATCTGTTACAAGAGAACCATGGTATTATGAGAGCTCTTTGTGAGAATATGCAGAAGGCTCAGAGTCAACAAAAACAGTATGCTGATCAGAGGAGGGTGGAGCGATCTTTTGAGGTTGGGGATATGGTGTGTCTGATGCTTCAGCCTTACAGACAGTCCACTCTTGGGAAGAGGGGCGCAGAGAAACTCAAGCCATGATATTATGGTCTGTTCGGGATTATCAGGCGAATAGGCGAAGTGGCTTACGAGTTGGATCTACCGGCCGATAGCCGAGTACACAATGTGTTTCATGTGTCATGCCTCAAGAAAGCATTGGGGCAGCATATAGTTCCTTTTATAGATGTGCCACCCTTAGATGATGAGGGGAAGTTGGTTTTAGTACCTGAGGCCATCTTGGATTCTAGAGAGCGCCATCTTCGGAGACGGATTATCAGGGAATATTTGGTAAAGTGGAGGAACTTGCTAGTGGAGGATGCTACTTGGGAGAGTGAGACTATTTTACAGCATCCAGCATTGAGTTTGCATGAGGACATGCAAATTCAGAGAGAGCGGACTGTAATGTCACCTTCCTAGGCGACACATGGATATGCAATGGTTGGCCTATTATTTGGGTTCCTAGAGGTCAGTAGAGTGGTTAGGGGACCTATCCAGGGGCGGTGGAGCTTGGCAGGAAGCTTTACCGTCCATTCCAGATAGTTTGCGACAGTTTTCTATTTTTTAGGGTCCCTATTTTTTAGGGTTTGACTGGGAGTTGACTAGGGGCATCAAGGGACCTTCAGGAGCATTTTGGGAGATTTGGTCACAGTTCCTTTTTTTTGGGAGGTATCCCTATTTTTTAGGAGGGGATTGTCAATTAGCCTGCCACATGGCGACCTCACCTTTTGGCACGAGCAACATCAGTTTCAATTCTAGATGGCCAGGTGACGAAAATGGAATAAAATAAGGTGATTTTAATGTTTCTTTGTAAAAATAAAGTATTAAAAGGACCCCCACCTAGTTGACATAAGGTTGTGTTAAAAAGGTGTCCCTTTTAATAAAGATGTTGGACCCTCAACTTGGGTGCCCAACTTAGGAGTTTTCATGAATAAAAGATTTTTTTTTTTTTTTTTTTTAATGCCTTTTGAACCCTAAAAGTGGGCGCCCCACTTGGGAGTCTCATAAAGTGAATTTGGATTCACTTTTTGGTCATTCTTTTGGCATTTTTTATTGAACCTTTTAGCAGATCTGAAATTTGAGGAAGAATTGCAGCAGCATTCAGTCCTTTGGGAACGGAAACTCTCAAGGATTATGGTGGATTGGACGACAACCCAGTTCATCTTTGTGGAGGGCCTACTCTGGGGTCTTCATTTGGGCATTATTGAACAAGTTTTAGGTGACTATATTGCAAATCTGAGCTTGCAGCAATACTATATCAGCAATATCCTTCAGATCCTTCACATTCAGTTGCATGTAGAGCCTCTTCCAGGCCAATACTACCATTTGTATGCAATTTGCTTTGCAGATCCAGTTTCTACAATGAATATAATATGCAGATCTGATGGGTATGTGACTAAATCTATTAGTTGGTGTTTTGCTGTTTATTAATTGCTTTCAGTTCCCCTTTGTATTGGATCTTAGTTGCATGTACATCTTTTGCCATCTTTGGCAAAAACTACACATTTCAAGAAAACAAAAAAATCCTTTCTGCATCTTTTGTCTAGTCTATAAGATCACAATAAACAAAAAAAATCATAAAACAATCAAAAGACAAGAAAACAATTTATCTTTCAGTAGCAGTTTGAGTTAGAACCGACAGGGTTCTAACATTAACCTCCTTTTACAATATTCAGAATATAAAATCATTCCTTTACAAAAAATGCATGTATCTCCAAACCTTGGCATAGAAAAAGAGTGATAGAGCCAAGTTTGAAAGATTAATCTTAAAATAAACAATACATTCTCCAAAAACTTCAAACATGCATGAATCCAAGGTGGCGTGGAAGTGTGGACGGTGGGCCTGTTGAAAGTCAACTTCTCCTTTGCATGGAAGATTACGCCAAAATTTCCAAATAAAGAACTCCATGTAGATCCATTTGAAAACTGAGTTGGAGGTTGAGCTGTTCTCATTTGCATGGAAAACAGGGAAGATGTGCAACGAATTTGTCTAGTCAACTCAACTTGGACTGCTAGAACGTTGAGAGCCTTGCAACATGAGAAGAATGCCAAAATTAGAAGTCAAGCCTGCGCTGAGCTAGAATGTTTGGATGCATGTGGTTGATTAGTCAAACCATGGGGAAGCGTGACTTTAACAACCGGTCAACTGAAGTTTTGACCAGTCAACCGAAAATAGCACATGCTTGCATGGATAAGGCTCTTGTGAGAGATACTTTTAGACTGAATTGTTTGCTATTTCCTGGCATTTTGCTGTCAGTTCCCTTGTTCCTGTGCATGCATTTCCCTCGGATTTTATCTATTTATGGCTTTTCAACATGCGGACTTTATCTTTCCTTTAGTGATATTCCTGTGTAGTTCCTTTGGTTCTATTCATTCTCTTCGGGTTCTTTCCCTAGGCCTTTGTCTATTCTCATCGGGCTTATTGCTGTGTTTTCAACTTCCCGCAAACAAAAAGTCCGCAGGAATTATCTAAGGCTTTCCTTGTTCCTGTCTATTCCCCTTAGACTTTTCTTGAGACTATTCCTTTGGGTTTGTTGTCTTGTACTATTTCTTTTGGATTTTTTGTCTTCCCCTTGGTCTATCCACAGTCAATTTCTCGCGAACAAAAAATTTGCGGGAATTGTTTAAGACTTTCGTCTTTAGGCCTCCTTTCATTTCCTTCGGCATTCTTTTTCTGCGGACTTTTGTCTTGTCCAAAAGTTCGAAGGAATCCTTCGGACAAAAGTTCGAAGGAATCCTTCGGACGAATTTCGGAAAAGTCACGGGCCAAAGAAGAAGTGCGGGGAAGATTTTACATGGTCAAAAAGTCCGAAGGAATCCTTCGGACTTTTTGACCATGTAAAATCTTCCCCGCACTTTCTTCTTTGGCCCGGAAAAGGACTTTTTGACCATGTAAAATCTTCCCCGCATTTTCTTCTTTGGCCCGTGACTTTTCCGAAATTCGAAGAATCCGAAGGATTCCTTCGGACTTTTTGACCATGTAAAATCTTCCCCGCACTTTCTTCGTTGGCCCGTGACTTTTCCGAAATTCGTCCGAAGGATTCCTTCGAACTTTTGTCCCTTCGAATGGTTCTGCGAAGTGTTATGTTTCGGACTTTTTGTAATCGTCTTTCCTGAAGGGCAGATACCCTTTGGGATTTTGTAAAAATCCCTTAAAATTCATGAGATAAACTTTCTGGATTCTTGAAAACGTCCCTTCCAAATTTGAAGTGTACTTTCCCGAAGGGTAGGTGCCCTTCGGGATTTTTGAAATTGTCCTCCGGAAGCTTAAAAATGACCCTTTGGCCTGAAAAAGAGCCTTTTCGAAGGGCAAGTGCCCTTCGAAATTCTTGTCAATGACCCTTACGAAGGGCACATGCCCTGGATTTTCTGAAAGGGTAATTTTCCGAAGGGCACATACCCTTCAGAAAAAATGAAATGAACCATTCTTTTGAGAGAGAAGCCCGTCGAATTTTTTTGAATTGGCCGTTGAACTTTTCTCGAAAGGTACTTACCCTTCGGGATTTTTGAAATGATCCCTCCCGAAGGGCACATGCCCTTCGGGATTTTTGAAAAGGTCCTTTTCTGTGATGGATTTAGCTACCTTTTGGACTTTCGGACAAAATGTCCGGAACCTTTTCTGCGTATTTTCTTTCCTGATTTCCTTCGGACAAAAACTCCGAAGGAAATCAACTCCTTCCTGAAGGGCACATGACACTCGGATTTCTTCAAATGATTGTTTCCGAAGGGCAGGTGCCCTTCGGATTTTTGCAACGTGTTCCATTTCCTTGAGAAATGCCTTTGGGCTATTTGAAAAGTCGTTTGGATAGCCAAGTGACCGTTTCCTTTCCTTCGGACAAAAAGTCTGAAGGAAATAAACCTTTGTAAATGATCACTGTGACATTCTTTTGGACTCTTTACAAAGTCCTTTGAAAACTCTTTCCCTTCGAGAAAATTGTCCATCTCTTAACCCGAAACAATTCTTGCTTTTGCAAGTGAACTTGCAGGCTTGTAGTTTTATAATTGTATATGATATTTTGGAAAGGAGATATGGATTTTGAACTTGCTGTAGGTGTCCTGCCCTTGAACGAACTGTATGCTCTATATGGTGGCTGTAGAAGTTCAAAGAGAAGACTGTAGGAGATCTTTTCATGCACTTAGAAGCTAGCTTGTTTGTTTGAACGTAGATCTCCTTTTGATAATAAGCATTTGTCACTAAAACTTGACAAAGACCTTTCCTATTTCAACATATCATTCTTGTGAACAAAATTGATTATCATTGCTGTAGGTATTCATTATGACTGTATTTGGATACTTGACTGCCTACATACCCCATTTATTCATGCTTTGATAGTGCTAATTCCACAAGTTGATCAGCTGTAGGGATTTTGACTGTTCTTGGGAAAGTTTTGAATGATATTGATAGTAATTTGGCCTTGACAGGCCAAATTACTAACAGGTACTGTGCACGAGCTTAGGCTTTCTTGTTATGTATCTAAGGATGTGATAATATGATATATATATAGGTTGACGGAGATGCTGACATGTGACACACATCTCCCTTAGTTATATTGGCTTAATGTATTGCGTCATTTAGGTAACTTGTGGAAGTAAGTATATTGAATAATGAGTCGACCTATATTGGGATTAGGTGTTTACCCATGCATTATTAGTAATTGTTGGCCATTTTTTGGCCTACATACCAAATTTTTGCCTAAGTGTGAGAGGGTGGGCATTCAAACAAGACTTTGGGTTTTACACAGCAGAAGTGCTTTGCCTATGAAAGTTTTATCAGCAGAAGTAATCCGTGTTCGAAAACCCGAATTACTCTTGACAGTGCAAATCGGGTTTTGAGAAGTGCTTTGCTTATGAAAGTTTTATCAATAGAAGTAATCCGGGTTGGAAAACCCGAATTACTCAGGTTAGTGCATTTTGGGTTTCTCAGGGTGAATGACTTGTCTCTTTTTATATAAGTAACAAGCAGTGAAGAATCCGAAGTAGGTGCCAGTGAAGAATCCGAAGTTATAGACATTGAAGAACAAACAAATAGACTCGGACAACAAGCTCGACGAAATTCCTTCAGACAATTTGTCCAAAGGAATTCCTTCGGAAAAGTTCAAAGGACAAATTAAAAAAATCCGAAGGGCAATGTACCCTTCGAAAGGGATGTTTCCAAAAAACCTGGGTGCCCTCCAGAAAAGTCCGGGTGCCTTTTTCTTAAGGGTTATTCACTTAGGAAGGCGCTGTTTAAAAAACTCGAAGGGCAAGGTACCCTTCGGAAGGGTCATTGACAAAAACCCGAAGGGTAGGGTACCCTTCGGGAAGGTTCACTTCAACTTCAGGAAAATTGTTTGCAAAAAACTCGAAGGGCATGTGCCCTTCGAGAAGGTCTGTCTCGTGGTTTTCAAAGGATTTACAAAAAGCCCGAAGGGCACGTACCCTTTGGGAAAGGATCATGACAAAAAGCCCAAAGCGCTGTTCTTTTTGGAAGGCAAGGGACAAATCCCGCGGACTTTTTGTTTGCGGGAAGTTGAAACCAAAAAGCTTGAAGGAATATAAACAAAGCAAATGAAGAAAATTTAATGGGTATCCTTTGGAAAAGTTGGCAAACAAGAAATCTGAAAGAAGGAAAGCCGAGGGATAAATCCGAAGAGAGAGAAAAGTCCGCAAAAAACAAGACTCGGCCATTTTTTCCGAAAGGTAAAGCCAGGAAATAAAGTCCGTAGGAAAGGAAAAATCCGAAAGAGAAGCCAACATAATTTCAAAAGGAAATAATAAAAAACAAAGGCAAGATAGAATTCCGAAGGAATAATTGGACTTGGACAGAAAATAGAAGTCCACAGAAAATGGACACGAATAGGCAGACCAAAATAAGAGGAAAATCCACGCAAGCAAAGGCTATTTTTGGTTGACTGGTCAAAGCTTCAGTTGACTGGTTGTTGAAGTCAAGCTCATCTCTTGGTCTAACTCATGCTTTCAAACATTCCAACTTAGCTTCCAACGTTTCAATTGGAGTTCTAATTTTAGCGTGGCATGGATTTCATGCATACTCTTGGTCAACCCAGCTCTTCAAATGTTCCAACAACTCATAAAGTGTTCCAAATTTGGAGGTGGGCGTAGCATTTTTGCATGATAAGAGTTTGACTTGTCAAAATTAGCCTACTGTCCATAATGTTCCATGCATGATGCCTAAATAAAGAACAGTGTAAGCTTAGCCACCGTCCATTTTTCAGTGCCAAGGAGTCTTCATGCAAGACAAAAGACATGGAAAAGACAAATTTGGAAGGCTCGTGCAACACAAATTGGAATTGGGCTAATGAAAGAGTTGTCTCCTCTTCTATTTTTATCGCCACCTCTTGGCTATTGTATTTTTTTTATATTAATGGCTTTTTAACTTTATAAAAATGATTCCTCTTTTGGCAAGAAATCCTCTGCCAAAGATTGTGCTGTAACTTTTTTTAGAATCAATAAGAGGACTATGTTTTTTTTCAATTTCCAGCAGCTGATATAGTGTACTTTTGTTATTGATTTGCCTAAGTGATAGATTTTCTTTTTTTCTTGTCAAATCTGGATTCGTACCTAGTTACTAGCTGGTCATTTATGCAAGTCACGTTCTGTGTTTGAACATCTTTTATTGAGTTTATAGTGGATATTAGTGGCTGTTTAGTGCCTTTCATTAGGCCTATTTTTTCATTTCTCTCAAGCTTAGATCATTAGATTAAACTTTTTTGTGAAATACTTATGTGTATTGATCAATTGGAGTTGAAGTTCTGCGTCTTCCTTGCCTAAATTAGTGTTCTCAGAAGCTCGATTTGAGTGGATTAAACAAATTAGGTGTATCACCATTTTAGCTAGGATTTTCTTACAAGTTCTTTCTTCCCTTTTTCCTAGGCAGTTTGTAGTGTAGAAGTTGAGATCCTCATAGATACATTTTACAAGAACCAGCCTCCTCTGGGGGATCTTCTTATCATCAAGGCACCCACCCTCGTGAGAAGATCCCATTGTTTCGACTGGAGCGAGGATTAGCCATTTTAGCACGTCTTCGATCAGGGTGCAACTCCAGGTTGACAACAGTATTAGCGCTCTATATAAAGGTGAGGCATGTCATTATGTAAGATGTCAAGTGTTAAGTATTTTATTTGTTAGAAGGAAGTTGGAGGTGTCCCCCTCGAAGTGGAATTGTGAAGTTATTCCTTCTTAAAGGAGTATTGTACGGTGTTCCCCTACCTTAAGGGGGGTTATTCTAATTCTAAATACATTGCATTTTAAGGTATCTTGGCCCACAAATATCTCTTATGTGTTGATCTTCATTCTATTCTGCGTAATATTTGGATGGTTTACATTATTAAATGGGAGGATCTTAACAAGTAGTTTAAGAGCCATGATTTTGGAAAAGTGGGAGAAATGTTTTTTGGGAAGTTTGTGTGATTGTGTAGATTGTTTTCAATGAGGCAAACATCTTGGAGAGGGTCATTCTCCTCACACAGAGGTTAGATTGAGGTGATCGTTATGTGGTTGGAAAGATCTTTTCATGAGATTTTTGAAAAGTGTTCGCACTAAGCATTTGGAGCAATATCAAGGAAGATATGGCAGTACAAAGTTGGACTTGTGAACCGGCTTTGGATCTATAGGGTAGAAAAACAATGTGTATTGCAGATGCAATAATTTTCTGCTCAAGCGCCAAATTGAGGTGAATTTTTTTGTGTGTTGGAAAGTAGACTTCAAGCCGCTTCTAACTAGTACATATACATCAGTTTTGGAGTATTATTAAGGGAAATATCTCAATCACAAGT
Organism: Torreya grandis; assembly: GCA_037957365.1. NCBI lineage: Eukaryota > Viridiplantae > Streptophyta > Pinopsida > Cupressales > Taxaceae > Torreya > Torreya grandis. The sequence goes on along the minus strand of JARHVA010001862.1, from coordinate 532,180 downwards.
TTTTGTTTTGGGATCACACAAAAAAAGTAATTTCTAGACTTGTCATTTCATATCAGCATATCTTTCATTACGTGTAAGTGCAATTAAAATGAAATATTTAGATCTACTTTTCTACATATTTTTATTCTCAGATCTTGCATAGAAAAGGAGACCTAGTGAATACGAGTATTTTTGAGACTCTGGTTTTCATAAATTGTGTATCATGGGGTTTCAATTTTTCTCTAGAGATGATGATATTGATGTTAGAGAATGGTTGCTCGAATTTAAGGAGAGCCATTTTCAAACAAGATCGTGGAAATTACGTTTTTCACTTCATTTCAAGGGTCCTGCATCGAGTTGGTTTATTTGGTTGGGCAAAGAAGCAATTGATTTTTCATGGGAAGAAATGGAACAAGCTTTCCTAAATTGATTGGGCATAGAAGAAAAAGATGTTGAAGAAGAAAAGGAAGAGAGAATAATGATGAGAATGCAGAGGTGGAAAATAGGAAGATGTGGAAGAAGAGGAACATAATGATGATGATGAGGCTAGAATGATGCAAAAGGATAGGTAGAGGATCATGATGAGGCAAAAGGAGAGATGAAGGATAAGGGTTCAAAGAGTTTAACTCCAAAGAAAGAAGCTTCAATTTTAAGTATCATGGATCCATTCAAAGGAAGGTGGTTATTGTGTCCATAAACTGTAGAAGCAAGTATCACTTCATCAACATGGATATGGCTCAACATCTACACGTTCAAGCAAAGAATATCAAAGAAGCTCAAGTAGATGGTAAGAAATTCAAGTTTTTGAAGATTTGAAGTTCACTATGGACAAATATGTTTTACATTCAAAATTTTATGCTCTTGATATGTATGGTTTGGAATCTGGATATTGTTGTGAGATATCCTTGGTTAGATACCTTGGGAACAATCAATATTAAAATGCATAAAAAGTTTATGAAGCTTTGGTATAAGAGAATGAAAGTCACTTTGTAAGATATCACACTATGCAAGGAACAAAAAAGGTCAAGGTACAATATGAATATGAATCTAAAGATGGTGAAGAAGACCATAAGGAAGATCCAAAAGAACAAGAAGAATATGAATAAAAAGTACAAGAAAATAACACTTCATTTACTCAAGAGACAAATGCACTAGCAAAAAAAAAAAGGTGGAAGAGTTGAAGAAAGTAAAATAAAGGGTTGACAAGGTCAAAGTATCAGAAAATGATACTCTGAATGAGTCATATAGACACCCACATCATTACGAGAGGCAAAAATCATGGAGGCATGTGAAGGAGCGTCATAACAACAATCATTATGACTATATAAGGAAGCAAAAGCACTATCAATATGGCTCTACATGGACTTAAAGGAGTAACAAATCTGGAACATGGAATCATAGGATTAATCATTATGGCCATGAATGGAAGCCAAGTAGGAATAACTATGCGCATGGATGGAATCAGAGTAGTGCATCAAAATCAAGCACTAGGTTTAGAGAACTTTCACCCATAAAGATCACATATGGGTGGTTCGACGATCGAGCATGTCAAAAAAATGTGTAATGGTTTGAACACTCCTTTCTTGGTTTCTTCTCACGTTTCAAGGACAAAACATGTCAAGGAGGGAAGGCATGTTATGTATCTAGGGATGTGATATTATGATGGAGATGTCGATATGTGGCACACATCCCCCTTAGTTATAGTGGTCTAATGTATGGGGTCAATTAGGTAACTTTTGGAATTAAGTGTATTGAATAATGAGTCGGCCTACAATGGGATTAGGTGTTTACCGTCCATTATTAGTAATAGAGGTCTATATAAAGGTGAGGCATATCATTATGTAAGATGTCAAGTGGTAGGTTATCTATTTGCTAGAAGGATATTGGAGGTGTCCCCCTTGAAGTGGAACTGTCGATTTATTCTTTTCTAAGGGAGTATTGTATGGTGTTTCCCTACCTTAAGGGTTGTTATTCTAATTTTGAATATATTGCATATAAAGGCATCTTGGCCCACCAATATCTTGTGTGTTGATCTTCACTCTATTATGCATATTATTTGGATGGTTTACAGTATTACTTGCGAGAATATTAACATTTCTCTAATCAGCCCTTTATCCAACAACTCATGCACTCATATTTACACTTCTTCATTCTTGTTGGGCATCATTTTGTATGCTTAATTGTTTGGAAAATTCGATCCAAATATTAGGTCCATATGATGACTAGTACTTCGCATCAACGTTAACCCATCAAGTAGATCGATTGAGACAATCTATGTGCACTTTTCAATAGCTCCTTCACTTCACATGTAATGTTGTCCTCCTCTCCAGTGCCTGCGTGCTTGTGTTGTGCCGCATTGGGCATGATAGCGTACCATGCTTTCTCTTGTGCCACCTCCTTCAGGAATTCGTTTCCCAACACCATCAATATGCATGTGCAAAAGTTGTTGTGCACTTATTCCTTGACCTTCAACAGACTCAAGTTGAACTTCTTTCCATCCTTCTCTAGGCGGTATGTGTTCACTCTTCCATCATGTACAACCTTCCTATCAAACTGTCGGGGTTTGTCCAAAAGTACATGGCATACATACATCAATATCACATTACAACAAACTTCATCTTTGTATGCACATATTTGGAACTTCACCAAGCATTGCACATTTACCAAAATCTGATGGCCTTTTTGTAGCCGTGACACTTTGTAAGGGTTAGGGTGCACTACCTTCTTCAACCCCAACTTTTCTACCATCCCACATGAGACCAAATTATTTGTGTTGCCATTGTCTATAATCATCTGGCAACACTTACCTCTTGACTTGCAAATTGTTCGGAAGAGACTTTTTTCCTGTGTTGGTTCATTATCCTCCTTTGTTGTTTTTAGAAACACCCTCTTCATCATGAGAGTTTCTTTGCGCTCTGGCTCTTTAAAACACTCAATAGATCTAATAGGCTGCTCATCTCCATGTGCAACATGCACACCTATGTCTGATCTTTTGTTGTTTTCATTCTATGATTGATGACATTCATACGCTTTATTTCAAGGCTGTCCAAATCTGAAACACCTGCTAGGGAATCCTCCTCCCCTTCCTTAGCCAAACCTTCCACACCCTCTAGACGGGTAAGATCCACATCCTCGTGCGTAGCCTTGCTCTCCACTATGCATATAGACTTGCACATGCACGTTCGTGTGGTTGCACACAATGCTTGTCTCCCCTTCTTGTTTCTATTGATTTCTTCTAGCGCCACCTCATCCTCCACGTGCAAACCTTCCCTTTCCTCATATGGTACTCTATTGTTTGCATGACAATTTCTTATCTATTAATGCAAGCTGATAGGCTTCTTCCATAGTTTAGATTCGAGCCATGCTCAGCTCTTCTTGGATACCAAATATCAATCCATTTAGATATCATGTTATCTTTTCATTGTCATTTCACTATGGCCAAACCCGACAGTGATTTTATAAAATTCTTTTGTGTACTCCTTGGCACTTAATTCGTTTTTCCTTTGGTAATCAATGGGTAGGAATTTAGCCTTCATTTTGGCGACCATTCTATCCCACTTGTTTATCTTCTTACAACTTTTTAAACAAAGCCATTTGGTAATCAATAGGTAGGAATTAACTCTTCATTTTGGCAACCTTTTTGCCCCACTTGGTATCTTCTCCTTTCCTTTTCTTCTTTCATTCTGAACTTATTTCCACCAAAGTGCCGCATGACCCTTCAGTTTGATTTGTTTGAATATAACTTATATCGTTGAACTCAAAATACTCTTCAATATCAATGTGCTCTTCAGGATTTAGAGTTCTTGAGAAATATGCAACATCCACCTTGGTTTCTCACCTGATATGTGAGATAGCTCTTATGAGTCTACCTTCACTTGCATCAACTTGGGCTTCCTTGTCTTCGTCATCTCCCTCATGTTATGTGCATGTTTGCTCGTCCTTAGGGTCGCTCTGATCATCTCTTAGGGCGAAACCCCTCCTATATTCCTCTATTACATCCAACTGTGTTTGCACACCCCGCAAAACATCTAAGACTACTTCGAGTCTCTCAAGTATGTTTGCTGTTATGTCTCCACCTCTACCAGCAACTCTCCTTTGAGGCATCTTGACTCTCTAGTCACAAACCCTACTGCTGCAAGATCTCAGCTCTCAATCCTACATAGGCGGCCTCACTCCACATGCCACAAGGTTCAAAACCTTGCTCTAATACCACACTATGGCTGTCATTGGGATGGAATTTCCAACAAAGGTAGGCCCGAACCCAACAGCTAGATAAACACACATTCATATATGAAAACTTAAGGGTTTTATTTTATATATTAATGCAAGATGACATGTTACATGATTTTATTCCCAATGCATTAGCTACATTTGTTACGATCTTACTTTGTGGATGTAAGCTTTTCTCTCTACTACAATGGATTTTATTAGACTTCCATTCCTCACATAAGCCTTTGAATCGACTTCTCTCTCTCTCTCTTTCTCTCTCTCTCTCTCTCTCTCTCTCTCTCTCTCTCTCTTCTATATATTCCTTGATTGCCTTCTTGCCTTGCCCAACACACCCTTATATATGCTTCCTCAAGTGCGATGTGTCATAATGGATCCGTGTAGATGCTCCTACAAGTCACCACACGTCCCCAAAGGTTATGTGCTTCCCACACAAGCGCAGATGATCGACACATGTACTTTGCATCCATCTCCAAGAATTTGAGTTAGTGGTTCAATTCCAAGAACTTTGGAGTTAGATTTATCGGAGTTGTGCCAGTGGCGTCCTATGCACCAAGTCTCCTTAGCAAAATTCCATCTATGTTTTGCTTCCGTGCAACAATGTCTCCGCATGCAATCCTTCAAGTCTTATCTGAACTTTGCATCGTTACAAATGGATGATGCCTTTTTCGTATTGTTGCACCACCATAATCTTGCCCAAATACCTTTGCGCACACACCAATTTGTGTGCGCCATTAATTAGTCCATGTGAGACCTGTCCCTTGCGCGCCAATACAAGCGAGGATGTCTGTGTGCATTTTTGCACTTGCCACAAGCAATTGCTTGTCTTGCACTTTTTATGACAATGACTTTGCCCTAGGTGAACTCTATGTGCAACCTTTGCACAAACCTTGCCTTAGCCAAAACTCTAATGACACTTGTTGTATCCAATTCCCAACCTTTGCATGACTGCCTTCTTCGCCTTTTGCATGTAGGCTTTTGTGCCCTGCTATGTGCCCATGTTGGGATTTATTTGCAAAACTGGACTTTGGTGTTTTTGGGTGATGCAAGATTGCTCTACACTAGGGATGCCCCTGCATCACATCCCAAAATTTGGGTATTGTCTTGCCATCCATGGAATGCATTCGTGTGCTCCCCATACTGAAAACTCAAAGAAACACTATTTAAAACAAGAGTTTAGATGGAGTTAGGGCATCTATACAGTAAATTCAACAACTTAAGATGCAAATTATTCATTTACAGACTAGCAATAGAGGGAAAGAGATTTTCGTATGTATTGGTTATTTTGAGTAGTATTTTTCAGCTGACTTAGATTACTCCGTTGTTTTCTGGTACATATTCTTTGGTATCTCATGAGTCATGGTATAACAATTGATTTCTCTTGCCCTGAAATTTGTAAAATTGTCTGGACTCATCCAATTTTGTATTGCACTTTGATTCTCTAGCTGCCTTTTCAATTCAGTTTACATCAAATAAGCAAGCACGTGTTCTACACAAACATACAACTACACTCCACTATAACTTAGAGCTTTGTTAGGACAAGATTGCCCCGCGGATTGAGTGGTGTCTTTGAATTGTGTGAGCAAATCAGACCCAGGCAAAAAGTAATAAGTTTCTGTGCTTTTTATTATTCTGTGTTTTAAAGCAAAATTTGAAAGGAACTTTAAAGTTGTGTTTTCATGGTACCTTATGTCTATCTCATTGTGGCTTTCCTTAGCACCATTGTCAACTTCTTGTCTAGAAACTCATTATTTGGAGTACTTTAGTCAAAGAAAGCTGAAATAGCCCTATACTAAAACTTGTTTAGAGAAATAGGCCTTTAAAATTTAAAAAAATATGAATGTTGTTTATTTATTTAAAATAATTAACCACATAAAATGGCAGTCTTATGAAAAATGTATGTACCAAATCCATATAAAAAGACATATATTAGCTTTGATTATCTGATCTGGTTTGCTAGAGCAATGTTAAATAAAATAACGGTAATGTGAACCAATTGTAGCAATGGCTGATGATGAAGATTCATGATATGAAATAACCTTCCACATTCTTGTATTCTCATTTATCAGCAATGTTTCTTGCATATAAGCTGTCACAAACTTAGTAGTGATGACACTTGTTGGCCATACCTTACCTTGGACTTTAAAAGTATGTATCTTCTTCAACCTTTTCATCTATGTATCCACAAACTATTATTAGAGAAGAGTATCAAACAAGTTATTGACTTGATTGACTTCCGCTATTAATAGTAAAGTCTTATCTTAATAAGACTTGTTCTGCAAGTTAACTACTCTCCAATCCTTATCCCTAGCCTCTTTCTTATCTATATAAGAGCATAGAGAGGTAATGATTGAGGTATTCATTGTGGAAGAGAGTTATTTTTATTCTGGGAATTTAGGCTATAGCCGTTTAATCTAAAGAGGTAGTCATGCTATTTGTGGTAAATCTGTGTATTGTTTTTATTTAAAGCTTTCATTGATTGATGCTATTACATGTATTGTGGGTGTATGTCTATCGGTAGCTTACACAATCTTGGAACCTATCCAACAATTTAATATGCAGTTAATTGTTTTTTTTTGAAATCTTTCAATGATCATGAATAATGTTTCTTGTTATATTTTCTGGAGCTGATTTGTGCATATCATCATGCCAAGCAGGTCATAGTTGTCTCTCCAGTTTGATGCTTGGTATAACTGTGATTATGCTGTGTTCCTTTCCCAGCTTATGACTGGCACACTTCCTCCATTGCAGCAGCCAAGTACAAATTTTAATCTCGTGTCCTTTTGGAGACAGCGCTTGACTCTTTTCCCCACACATTTCTTCTTTGTATTCCACCTCACCCCCTTGATTCTTCCTCCATTAATATGATGATGAGTGTGAATTGACGTATTAGAGGCTTGGTTTAGTCCTAGCTCAAGACCCTCCATCCGTACCCTCCATGCATGGAGATCATCATCTCCATCGATGGAAGAAATGTGTGTTTCTTGTTTCATAGTGGCATCAGCTCATTGGTTCCCTCTATTAATCCCCCAAAACCTTCTATTACACCCTCCTCTTGAGGAAAACCCTTATTTCAAACATTGACCTCGGGCTTGGGTATCCTATGCTAGTTCTCTCTAGAAATTCCAAATCAGCCCATAATTAGAGCTACCTCTCCTCCCACCTTTCATTTATTTTTTGTAGGTGACATCAAAAGATCTATACTAGAAAAGTAGTAGATTGTGAGAGGCTTGGGGTTGGGTCCTAAAATATGGTGTGGATTCACTTCCCTCCATATGACAACTATTTAACGAGTGCATTTTCTTAGGGATTTCCCCCTCTAGACCATCACCGTTCACACCGTTCTCAAATCGGGGGATATTTCAAACACAAATAACTATAAAACTATTATGATGGAGCATATATTTTCCAAACATTTTTCCCATCATGTTGGACATAAAACTTTGAGTATTTGGAGAGTGGTAATCATAGAGAAAGGGACTAGGAAGTCTTCAAGAGAGACTTCTAGATTATTGAACACTTTTTTACACTTTGATCTACTATTGTGGAGGCTCATTAATGGTCTTCCAAACCCTGTTCTTAATTTGTAGGCTTTAGAAAGGCGTTGGATTCCATTCAATGACATTTATTTTTCCAGATTCTACTTGATATTTGTATTTGATATTCTTTACTACCATCATGAGGCTTCCCATGGTCTCTAACTTTGTTAAGCTTGGGTGCCCTCTCTCACCAACTTTGTTTGGTATTTACATAGATGAGCTTGAGGACTTCCTTTCACAACATGCTCATGTTGGTGGGAGTTGTATATTACATCATGCCATTATTTCTACACTTATTTTTGTGTATGATGTTCTCCTTGCTCACACTATTGATGGTTTACAAATAAAACTTGATCCCCTGGTGCATTCTTGCGAGGTTGACCAACTTGTCATGAACCTTAGTAAGACTAAGGTTGTGGTCTTCAATGCCTCTAGGGATACTCTTTCCTGGCTTCAATTTTTCTATAAAGAAGAGAACTTTTGGACATCACAACTATTTACACCTACTTTGGAGTTCATTTTTTGCCTAGGAGCTCCATTATTCTTATGTAAATTTCTAAGATATGCCTTTAGAGATGCGCCTTTGAAGCGTTGTCATTAGGCCTATTGTTATTTATGGATAAAAGGTTTTGAGACCAGTTTTGGGATCTACTAGTTGGCCTTGTGTTGAGAGAGTCCAAACTCTCATGCTTCAATGTATGATTTGTTGCAAAAGGACACTTCCTCAATGCAATGCCCAAATTGAGTTTGTTTTCCAACATCCTAGTGGTCAACCTCCATTCAATTACTCCACATCACCCACCTCCCCACTTTCTTCTTCGAAGGAGATCATCAATAGGGTTGTAAGAGAGGATATGTATTGATTATACATTCAAGTAACTTAAATGTCTCCTCCAAAGTTGTGGGGCCCCAAGTTGGATTTCTATTTTCATAACTTAACTATCTCCAACATCATTGGTCACATGACTTGAGGTTTCTCATTAGCTAGCTTAGGGTATGCTCTCACTAGGAAACATGATTTTCTCTCTCAGCAGAGACAAAGTGGTAGAGACTAAGCCCTTAATTTTCAAGTGTTCTATCTACTATGAGATTTGTGGGAGATATTGTGTATAGGTACTTGAGCAATTCTTTGTCTTTTCTTTGGTCCTATGATTAGAGGCTCTAGGCCTTTTTTCTTCAAGAGATTTTTATTCTCATAAATAGATAGATAAAGGCTTTGCATATGTTAAGCACTCATTGGATACAACCAATTCACACACAAATGGGGTCAAATCAATGAGTCAACATTCTTCTTTGTGTGCTATGATGAGCATTTTAGCCCCCTTAGCCTCATTCTAGGTGGAATGGATTTGCTTTTTTTCAACGTTGAGGGATTTCCCCTTGTCGATAAACCAATTCATGGAGGTAGGCGCACATTACTACCTTTTTTTATGCTTCGTTTTATCATCAAGGGCTTTCCCCTATGAGCATGCTTGGATCCTGCATTAGCCCTTTGACATTGATAGATGATGATTCCATTGGTTTCTTCTTGCTTGAAACTTTCTCCAGACGTGATAACACTGATCTAGTTTCTTCATGTCTTGCTCTAATTTTCACCTGTTCCATGCTTCCTCGAGGGATCCTTCCCTCACAAGGCTATATGTACTTGTACATGGTTCGTGTGGTTTGGGATCTAACCATTTTAGGTTTATCCCCTCTTGTCATGCTTACATTATTTTATTGCTTTGTGTTTAGTTACTTTTCATAACCTAGGGTATTTACTTCAGTTCTCTATGGCAAGCGTAATTTTTGAGTCTCATTGACCTTATTTGGTCATTTGTGGACATTAATATATTATTTCTTCTTTCTTTCTTTCTGTCAAGTTTAATGCAAATACCTTGGGTTTTAATGGAAATTTCTAAGCAACTGACTTATTGGTATGAAAAACATGAATCCAAGAACTTTCCCTCACCATACATAAGTACTATATATTTTCTAGGGGCATGTAGCTCTTCCGGAAGGAGATCATGTAAAGGACCTCCCCCTGAGAGATTTCTTCTATAGCATACGACATGGCTCAAACTATTCGATTAGCTCTTCAGCATTAGGTGAGTGCCTTGCGGCACTAGTCAACCCTTGCTTTATTAGCTTGTACACTTTTAACTATTGCATCAATAGGGGCTTGGGGGGGGTTTGTGACCTACCTACACCTACGTAATCAAAAGTAAGAAGCTATTAGGCCAGACAAAAGGATAGTCAATAAAAGTTTGTAATCCTTGTAACGGCTAGTAGATAGGGAAGAAGTTCCTATACTTGATCAGCCTCCATAAATTGTAATGGTATTTGAAAAGTGGAGGGCAATTTATTATTTCAAAAGAAGCCATTTGATGTGACTCTCAAAGCTAATGTTTGAACAAGTAGTAGTCATATAACAAGTTATATAAAAAAATATTAAATCATGTCATGACATATAGGTGCACCATAAGTGGATGACTTGGTGCACAAGCTATGGACCAACCCAATTTTCTTTGTATTTAAAACCCCGTGTTATGAATGCACCATATGTGGATGACTTGAGACGAAATTTTTAGCCTGAACATATACTAATATTCATATTGTGTAAATTTGATCGTGGATGGTGTGGCTCCAAATAGGCATAGCAGACCCGTCAACTGAGGGTGTCCAGCCACTGGCATTCCTATTGTAAATGATCTATTGCTAACATATAACTAAAAGTAAAAGCTGAGGCACTTATGGAGACCAAAAATTGCTACAGAAACCATTTTCAGGCAATTATTTTTCAACGGATGAAGTAATTGTGCTTTTTGAAACACAATTTAGTACTGCATGTTGGATTGTCACTTATATGTTGTTTATTGAGGCATATCGATGTTACACCTTGTCCTTGAAAGGCAATAATTGAAATATATTCTATTTTCTATCATAACATAGCATCTTGATATACTCCATTTTGAGCCTTTGAGGGCAGGATAATTAGCACGCATCATATTTGGTAGATGGTAGACTAGGGAGATAGGTTTTTGGGAGGGAGTTCTTTTGAGGACAAGAAATAACGTTTTCAAGTTCTACAATCAGTTAAAGCCTGTAAGAAGACATTGATTTTTATTGCGGATTGATTGCTTTTGGTCATATTCAACAAAGGGTGACATTCAAAGCACCATCCTTGACTCAGGAAAAAGGATGGTTCATGTCTGTTTAGGCTGCATCATCGATTATAGTTTTGATTGATTTCAATAACGTTGGCTTGTAAACATAATAATTTGTATTTGTATAAACACTTTTACATGTTTCTTTTATATAATGAATAAGTTTTTTCAGATGCTTGTTTGATCAACCTTTTAGTATAAGAGTTCTCTCTTTTCTTTCATTCCTCTGACACATTTGTCTGTCGGATGTGCAGGACATCCATAGACCTATCCCAGAAGAAATTCGCATAGATCTAAAACAGAAACAAAAATCTTTTTGTGGGCTGAAAACTAAAGAAAAAATACTTATGTGTATGCAAATACCAAACTGCACACTTCTGTCTGTTGAATTTTTGTTTCATTTTATCAGATTTTAAGTTGTGGAATTAAATCATTTGAGCAGATAATTTATCCCTCCTTTTTAAAAACAATATGCTCTCAAATTGTTCACTTGTATGTTTGGCTCTTATGAAGTGATATTTATTTCCCATGTATTGAGTCTCTTGCTTCTCATTTACATTTTATGCCGTCAGGTCTCTTTGATCAGATTATTCACACAAGTGACAAAGTGGATACAAAGGCTCTTTTGAAAGATCTCTATCCAAAGGTGATGGAAGTAAATTTGTTATTTTAGAGAAGTATTTGTTGAGTGTTACTTGTTAGAGGATGCGAGTTATATATTTTTTAATTAATTTTCAGGTAATGTTGGGCATTCCTTTGCTGGATGGAACAAGCCTTGCTGCATCATTTCTGCATCTAGTCACAGGCAATGAAGCTACATGCTATAAATACATCTGGTTTGAGGTCGTTTATGTCCCTAAACCTTCTGATTTATTGTTGATTACTTTATATGCCTTCATTTTCCCCTTTTCCAAAAACCGAGTGTCATTACTCTTGGTTACTTGTGTTTTGGAAAACTGAGTGTCATTACTGTTGCTTACTTGTGTTTTAGGTTTTCGCAGCAGATTTGTTTGTCTCAAACTTTGAAGGCAACGTTTTAAATAGCTCTGCAGGAACACAATACAGAAATAAGGTTTGTAGTTCTACGTGCAGTTTTTAATATTACATATTTATTATCTGCTTGAATCAGTTCAAATAAGATTGGGCAGTAAATAATCTTGTTCCCACATGTCTTGGACTGTTTACGAAAGTTCATTGTCATGTTTTGCTGAGCAGTCTTGGACCGTGCTTCAAGATACATTACCTAGTAATCATAAAAATAATTTACTTTTTCATATTAGTTTGTTTAAACAAGAATCATGGATGGCATCCGATGGATATGCATCTTCTACTCTTTACAATCGGCAATTGGGACTGTGTTTTATTCAATCAAAAGGACTGTTTTATTCAATAAAAAAGACTGTTTTATTCAATAAACATTTTGTTGAAGAAAGAATATATTAAAGCTTTACACATGTAGCTTGTATTCTCTGTTTCACCTAATTGATATAGGTTCCAGCAACCCTCCTGATAGGAAGAAAGACAACAATGAAAGTCCGTGCTATGACTAAACCGAAAGAGTTCACAACACTCTTCAACCAAGATCTCTCCAACACACCATTACCACAACCATGAGTGCTTCAGCATACACACAAGAAACAAACCAATTGTGGACAAAACTAATTGTTATTCAGAAAAAGCATATGAAAAACATATATAATACAATGGAGAACCCGTGCTTAAGTAGGCAAGGACAAACAAGACAAGCCTAACTAGCCAATGTGGGATAAATTCTCACATAGGACAAAACTAGCAAAAAGACGGAAATCCTAGCTAGAACCTAGCAAGCATGAGAAATATATTCTAACACCCCCCTCAAATGAAGCTAGGGGCTAACAATAGAGGATGTAGTGTGAAACCACGTGTCTCTATGGACGCCAATCCATCTTGCCGAAGTACATGGATGTCGAGTCACTGTAACCGCCAAGTGAAAGTAAGAATGGTGCTGAATACGAGAATCACTAAATACGAAAACTGCACTCCAAAATACTGTGTAGAATGATGAACCTGAAGAAGTATTGCTTGAACACCCTCCAATAAGATGGTGAGAAGTGAACACAAAGATTGGTGGGGTTGCCACATTGGTGTCATTGTAAAAATCACGAAGAAGGCCATGGAGTCAAGTAACAATCCTAATATGGGTTCCGACAAACAAAATGCTTGAATAAGATACCCATGTACAAATGAGGAATCCATAAAACACAAAAAAATGCAACATATGCATATGACTCTCATAAAGTGGAGGAAAGAGAGAAAACCCATATGAAAAACTCCCCCTTAAAAGAGAGAAAAGAAGAGAGCTAGAAAGTCCCCCAAAGATGATGTTGAAGTAGTCCACACTCCAAGAACTCAAAAGTCACAAAGGAACTCAATCTGCATGAGTGGTCCGAATCCACTACTCGATCACAAAAACAACTAACACTGTATTTCACTAGAATAACTTCCATCAAGAAGACTGATAGTGGTGACGAAAGCACAAAAGAGTACTGCATGTGCAAAGAACGCTCAACACCTAAGAAGTAGAATGTACACCACACCCCCCCATATTACTGACTGGGTGGAGTGGAAGAAAAAGGTCTGCACGAATGGTCCAAATCCACTACTCAAACACCGAACACGCTGACACTGTATACACTAGAATAGCTCCATATCACGCTGAAAGAGACTATCAAACTGTCGAAGAAGACAAAATGACACTGGGATTCAGCAGAATAACTACAATTCAAGCCATGGGAGACTGTCGACTGTCGAAAAGGTGGTGTCGAAAATACAAATAAGGTCTCTCAAAGAAGATGGCTCTGGCGGTGATGGAAGAGACAAGAAATTGAAGAAGTGAAAATGTGCCCAGAATAGAGCATGCAAACACATGAAGGTAGACAAGGCTAAATCAACAAACCCCTCATGACACTTTATAAATCAATGCAAGTACAATATATCTCATACACAAAATACTAGATGGAAACAAGGAAGACACCGGGCTTCACCAGAATAACTCTCAATGAAGAGATTGTCAACCTGTTGAATAAGCTATCAAGAATCATGAGAGGTTCTCAAAAAACAAGGGAGCGAAAAAATGTCTCTATAGAAGAAAGCGAGGTGCTAAGAAAGAGGCCTCGAGGAGACATGACACAAACTGTCAGTGTGTCAAAGTACCAATGCATGTCGTGGGCTGATGAAAAAGTGTGGCAAATGGTGAAAAAAACCATCATGTATCAAAAAACATGCCAAAAAAGGTTCAACAATCAAATATAACAACCTACAAAGCACAAGCAAAAGACGTCGGGCTCAGCCAAAAATGCATCCAAGATAGTGCGTACATGAAGTACAATGCATAAAGTAGTAGTGCCCATAGCACACACAACCCTACCTAAATATGCCACTTTATAACTTTAGTGCGCTTAAAATAAAAATAGTACCGATGGAATGAGAATGAAAAATAAAACACTTTTGCAAAAAGTGGCACTTAAATCCGAGTTACCGAGCAAAAGTTATGACTAATAACATTTTCCGTCATTAATGGTATATTTTAATTAAATTTACATAAGCAGTTTAAATGGACGACCAAATAAGGGGAAGGTAGTTTTCCGACCACTCGTTGGAATCGACACGGAGTGTAGAATGCAATAGTTTAGATTGTGATGGAGAATTGGTGTCCTGCCAACTTGGGCCTCACCCTTCGTCTTCGACTTGCGAAAATACAAGGTATATAACCAAGCAGTGAAACAAACTCCTTAACAATATATATTTTTTTAAATAAAAAACAATTAAAAATTATCCTTTCTAAGGGCCCCCACAATATTTACCTCCTGTGAAAATCTCCCTCTCCACTCATAAGTGCCCCCCAAATAGTCACAAAAAAAAATTAGAAACTTCACCATTCTTAAGGAAAACAAGGAAAGCTCTCAACAAACAAGAGACTGTCTCACCAAATGATGGACATAGATATCCATGAGCTTCAGTTGAAAAACTAGTCACCTTGAGCTCCACCCAAGGGGAAAGCAAGAACGGCCCACACACACCATTGGGAGGGACAACCACTCTGCTCCAGTCCGTTCGAAAGATCCTAGATCTAACCCACCACTTAAGACGATCAGAGATCCTGCAAGAAAACTCAATAACTTCCAAGTGAGAGACGAAATCCAAACAGGTCAGAACAGAGATGGTGTACCAAACCGAAAGGGCCCACCCAACAATTCTCCTAGAACTGCAAACCACACAAGACCTCCAAAAACTAATTCTAGCAGCAATGGATAGGACGACTAATTGCACGATTCCATGGAGAAACCCGCACGACCAACCACCTAGACAACATGGGACAAGGCTTATTGTTGCTACGACTTATGTTGCTTCTAGCTCTAATTACTATTTGCAGTCAACTGGTAATCAAGCTGCTGCTGGGAAAAAAGTAGAAGAGGAGCCTCCTAAAATTGGAACCCAAGAACAGTCTGAAAGTGTCGTAGGAATTGATGCAAACCCTAGGCAGTCACCCCTGTCCAAAGTGAGGAATTGAGTGAGGTATTGAAGAGTGACGATGCACTTAAGGAGGTTGAAGATGGATCTACTAAAGCTTGTGTGAAAGCCACCTGGCCACTAATGGGTAGACACAAGAGCATAAAAAGTAGCCATAACAAAGGCAAATCAAAATTTTCTAAGGACAAAACCTAGGATCTATACGACATAGTTAATGGCCAAAACAAAATACAGATCCAAAATACATTGTGAGGACAAACAATGCAATGAAGTAAGTTGAGTAATAGCTATTGGAGGGTGGCTCTAGTACCACGAAAGAGTTTACAACACTCTTCAACCAATATCTCTCTAACACATCATTACCAGAGCCTTTAAGTGCTTTAGCATACACACAAGGAACAAACCAACTGTGAACAAAACCAATTGTTATTTAGAAAAAGCATATGAAAAGCATGTATAATACAATGGAGAATCCTTGCTTAAGTAGGCAAGGATAAACAAGACTCAAGCCTAACTAGTCAATGCGGGATAAATCCTCACATAGGACAAAACTAGCAAAAGGACGAAAATCCTAGCTAGATCCTAGCAAGCATGAGAAATATACTCTAACATAAACTAGCCCAAGGGATTGTTCAAGTGAGCAAACACTTCAATGTTTAAATTTAACCACTATTAGATATATTAGCTTTGATGAGTGTTAATAACCACACCAACAAAGAGTTTGTTGTGTATGCATTGTAATTAGCCTCATAGTATGCCTGTGCATTCGTTGTGAGTTTGTTCCATGGGTTTAGGTGCTTACGGTTTGTTTTGTGGATTATATAATAAGCCACTATTCATGACTTGTTTAATTATATCTTATATGGTATCAAAGCCGGAAATTAACAAAGCCTATGAGTACTTGTGAAGTGGAGAGTTTGTTGTTTGGATCTGCAAAAGGAAAGCGTGTTTGAAAGGAGGCAGGATGACATGTGCTGAATCTTCATCTTTCCAAAGCTAAGGCATTATTTTCATTGTAGCAAAGTGTGATTAGTGCCTGAAGCATTCTGTGCAGCCATGGAACAGATCAGTACAGTGCTGATACAAGCTGAACAAAAGCATTTTTGCTGAAGTAGCATGATGGTGTGATGAATTTGTTTGAGGTGTGAACAGCCTGAATATGTCTGCTGAAGGGAAGCATAGTAAATGATGAATATGTCTGAGGCGCACTACTAAAGAGAAGCCCTCTGTTGAGGCACAACAAACAATTTCATTTGCCTCGAGCATGATCACCAAGGAAGTTTAGCGCAGCCAGAGTGTAGCACAACATTATTAAAAAGGTTTATTAAATTTTAACTTTTAGTTTAGAAACTATAAAAATATAGGACATAATATGTTTTAAAATTAGCTTTGTTTATTATGTTTTTTCATAAAAAATATTAATATTTGCCTTAGATATGCTTGGGAATGAATTAATTTTATAACTTCTGAATAGGGGTGTGGGGAGAGGGGTAGGGAGGAGGGTAGTTTTCTGTAAAAAATTGTTTGATTTTCACATCAGGGAGACAAAGACATTATGGGTGAAAATTTGGTCTAAAGACCTTGTAGTTTTCCAAATTTTGATTGTTTTTGTGGTCTAAGTGTGGGTTAAAAATGGTCGGTATACAACATTTACTCTTCCCTGAGTCCCAAAAAATTAACCAAGAAGAATTATAGTTTGTGGAGTCATAAAATACTTTTTGTTAATGAGTATAGATACCTTGATTAGATTATATTAAACAAAGAACAAAGGTCATTAAATGATCTTGAAGACTATGACAAACAACATAAAGAGGCTTTAATGCTTCTAAAGTTGTCTGTTGTAGACACATTAGTAGTAGAAGTAAGTAATGACAATGTATTGTTAGTATTGTAGACAAATTTCAAAACCAAATGTCAGGGTTCAAAATCTAGGTGAGCATTGTATTTGAAAATTCTTTTGTTTTTTCACTAAGTTGCAGGGAGGAGGGTCAATCTTTGAATACTTGCTACAATTGAAGGATCTTAGTGATAACATATTTGCTATTGAGAAACTAGTGGATGATCAAGATATGGTTTCTTTGGTTTTGCATCTTTTTCCATCATTTTTTGATTCTTTTGTTGAGCCTTTGCATCTGATTGCGGAGACCCAAGAGCTTAATTTTTAAAAGTTATCAACACTTCATTTTTCAAAAGGAACATAGGCAAAATCAGATAGAAGCATCAAACTTATTTCAGAACAAAGAGTGCATTTAGTGCACGTTTAAAAGGCTAAGGCAGGTATAAGTTATAACAATGCTAACAATTCATCAAACAAATATTTCAAAGGCATTAACACATCAAAGAGGTCAAAATGGAAATGTTTTTACTATAAAGAGACTGGGCATTTCAACAAAGATTGTTGGAAGAGACAAAATGATATGGTAAATGGTCAAAATATATCACAGTATGCAGATATTGTTGAAGGAGATGAACAGGAGAAAACAAGGGATTTTGCATGTGGCATCTCAGATTCAATCAATTGAATCTATAACCTAGTATTTTAACTCAGGGGTATCTTGACACTATACGTGTCATAAAGATTGGTATGTAAATTTCATTGAATAGAAGAGTAGTGAATCAATGTCTTTGGATGATGGTTGGACTCACTATGTTAGAAGATGTGGAGATGTTTGTGTGATATTGACAAACATTGTAAGCTATACTTTCAAGAATATTTGATATGTTCTTGACATGAACAAAAATCCTTTGTCTATTAATGCGATAAGTAGGAATTCCACTCTATTTAAAATTCAAAGGAAGCAAACGTATAGTCACTATTCTTCATGATAACAAGTTGATTGTTGTTATTCATGAGAAAGATTGTTTAAATTGGTTGATACCAAACAACAAAAGCACATGCCTAGCAGCGATCGAGGATACCAATGAAATTTTTCATTAGAGATATGGACATCTAAACTGTCAGTATTTGTTTATACTTAGTAATACTAACATGGTTGATGGGCTTCCATCTATTCAATAAAGTCAGAATGTATGTACAAGATGTCAAATGTGAAAATAAAGTCAACAACTATTCAATACTGATAAAGCATGATAGACCAAAATAATTTTGGATCTAGTACATGCTGATTTGCATGATCAATTGATGACATGTACTGTGTCTAGAGAAAAGTATTTCCCGTTGGTTGATGGCTTTTATGAGAAAATGTGGGTCTAATTTTTGAATGATAAGTCAGATTGCTTTTCCATTTTTGTTACATAGAAGGCTTTGGTGTAGAAACAAACAAGTAAATAGGTCAAAGTTCTTAGATATGATAATGGAGGTGATTTTTTTGTTAGAGTAGGTTATTTACCTTAGCTCATGTTCCCTAGGTGCTTTACTCAGTTAAACATTATTTATTTTTTCCCACCCATTTAGGTGTGGATATTAATTGTTTTTTTATTTAGGTATCATGGGTTTCTATCCCTAGGTTATCTCTTAGTTTGATCTTACAGCTATGATTGATCTTCATTGTCTATATATGCAAGGCACTTTCATGTTACGTACATGAAGCCTTCTGAAGATATAATATATGATATTGGAGATATAAGTCTATGTTGTTATTCAAATTCTTGATTTGATGTTCTATTGTTAACACCTGAGATCTTTGTGGCTTGGAATGCTATGTTTTTCGTTCCTTTCATGGTATCATAGTGGTGGGTGTTGCAATCATCCATCTGCAAGTTCGTTGCGAGGGTTTGGTGGGGTTTCATATAAATCCGTACAAACAACATCATCGAAGTATTTAGACAAAAAATGAGCAATGCCATTGGATTCAAAAGATGTTAAAAAGGAATGACTGTGAACATGACCTAGTTTTGTGACATACCGTTTTTAATCATTTTAGAGGGTTTGAATACAATTTTTCAGATTTTGTGCGTATCTGTACTGTCTGGTGGTAGAAGAGCAAAACAAATTCTTGGTTTTACTAATTTTTTTGGAAAAGCCTAGTGGGTATTTTCTGCTTTTAGAGGAAGCGGTATCATTTTTTCTAGATACGAGGTTTTGTGTGTAGATTTGGCATTTTCATTGGGTTAGTGTGGTTCACTGGATTTTTGCGACCTGTGAATATTTTGACATGATTGGAGTGCATGACTGCGAGTTGGATTTGTGCTAGCCTTCTCAATGCGACCTGGATCTCGATCACCTTTTGCATTGTGATGGTACCTGCAGTTGGTTTTACCTGTGACACAATGACCTATTTGCTACTTTTTGGGCATGGCTTGCCAATTCACTGAACTTGTTCTTGCTAGCCCGACTCGGGACATAAATTTGTGATCTCAATTGGCACCACACATTGCTTGGAATCTGACCTGTAAGATCATGTCAAATTCAATCGAGTGAAGGGATTATGGGCCTTAATGATTGAAGTACAATTAGTGTTCACTAGAGAATATGAAAAATTTCAGCGCCGATATAAATTTGATGAGTGTATGGGTTTGATAGGAACGTAAGTGGTAGTATTATATTTCATTTGGAAGGATGTGACTCTTCTTTCAAAATATGGACAAAATTGAAGGATTTATTTTGGTAAGGTGGATCACATGAGAGCCATGCAATTTGAAATAGAGATCACTGATCTCAATCGTGAAGATTTTCCATCCATTATAGACTATTTTACTAAGTTCAAGCACTTGTTAACACAATTGATGGGTAGGGAAGAGATAAGAAAGATGAAGAATGTGTTTACTTAATTCTGTCCAAGTTGAAAGATTCATTCCAAATCTTTGCTTCTACCTTTTTCTATAGCATGGATGTCTTGGGTGCCACATTCAAAATGCCCAATTTGGAGTTGTTTTGTGAAAGACTTACTAGGGAAGAATCCAAATTGTCTAACCTTGAGTCTTCCACCTTCCAAAAGGCATTAGTAGCATCTAATGCTAAGAGCAAGGGAAAATAAAAAAGTAAACCCAAAACCACTCCTCCATCTCAAAGTGCCATTAAACCCAAAACTAACTTTAAACCCAAGGAGTCTTCTAAATCCAAGAATAAGTCTAGCCTTTCAGCGCCTTTTGTGGGGGGACTAGTCATGTAGAAACTAGGTGTTGGAAGAGACTGCAAGCCTTAGAGGATGTAGTCAGATTACACAAGATCTCTATGTCCACTCCACCTCCTTCCAATGAGCATGGCAAAGCACTTAATGTCGTTGCGAGATCTCAGTCACTTGTTACAAATAGTTGGGTTATAGAATCTGGGGCTTCTCACTACAACTTTTTCTAAGGAGTCTTTTGTATCTCTTAGTTTGAGTTCTACTTCCAAAATTGAGGTTGGTGTTTTTTCTTTTATTTCTATTAATGGAAAAGGTGACATACAACTTGTTGGTGGCCGCATCAATGATGCACTATATGTTCCTGATATCACTACAAATTTGCTTTCTGTTTATCAAATTTGTCATTCCGGTCAGGGCAAGACAGTGGTTTTCACACCGCAAGGGGCTGAAATTTGAACCTTGTTGGAGCCTCATTCACTAGTTGCACAAGGTGTTGTTGATCATAATTCCCAACTATATCACTTTGAGGGTTTTGATGACACTTCTATAAGGACATGCTTGGTTTTTCATGCCGATTCTGAAAGTAAGCTTTGGCATGAGAGATTTGGACATCTTAATTATAGATATTTGAAGGAGTTGAGCACTCATGGTATGGTTGATGGTCTTCTTAGAGTTTCTTGTCTTGACGGAGTTTGCCATAGCTATGCATTAGGGAAACAACACTAAGATCCATTTTCTAAGGGTATGTCCAAGAGAGCTCCACCACTTGAGCTTGCACGCAGTGATTTGATGGTTTTTCCTACTCCATTCAATGGAGCCAAGTATACACTTACATTTATTGATAATATATCAAGATGTACTTGGGTTTAGTTTCTAAAGTACAAGAGTGAAGTTTTTTCACACTTCAAATTCTTCAAAGTTTTGGTCGAGAATCAATCTTCTAGTTGCATAAAGGTTCGCATTGATAATGGGGGGAGTACTTTAGCAAATAGTTTTCAGATTTTTTGGCAGCTCGTGGCATTGTTCACCAACATTTTGTTCTTCATACTCCACAACAGAATGGCCTAGCAGAAAGGAAGAACCAAATTCTAAAGGAGATGGCTAACTGCATGATGCATTCTCAATATTTACCTCTGTATATTGGGTAGAAGCAGTTAATTGTGGAAACTACATTCAGAATTGCATACCACACAAAGAACTTGAGCATTTGACTCTAGAGGAGGCTTGGTCTGGAACGAACCCTGATGTCTCATTTTTTCAAGTTTTTGGGAGCCATGCTTGGGCTTTTGTACCAAAGAAGAAAAGGAAAGCCTTAGATAAGAAGAGCAAACCCTTGATCTTTGTAGGGTATTGTGAGGACATGAGAGCTTATTGACTTTGGATCCTGATACTCATGATGTTCTTTTTCGAACACGTTCAATTTGATGAGCGCTTCTCTTCTCATGATTCATCTTCTTCCATGTCTTCTTCTTTACTCCCATCCTTTGATGATTCTTCACTTCATCTTGAGGAACCCATCTTTGAGGAGCCAATTCAGGTTGCCACTGAGGAGGTTATGGATGAAGACTTACATGAGGATCATGTTCCCACTATGCCTAAGTGGGCTCATACTACATTTTTTGAGGCAACACCTTTCATATAGGATCTTCCACCCACTAGACATCATCATGCACATTCTACAGGTTTTGGACTTTTGTGTCACATTTTTTGGGGATCCACATTTTTTTTTCATAGTGTCATGGGATACAAGAGTGGGATGACGCGATGACATATGAGTATCCTTCTTTGATGAAGAATCATACTTGAAATCTCGTCTCTCTTCCTAAGGGAAGAAAGTTGGTTAATGCAAGTGGATATATCGAACCAAAAATGCAACTGATGGGTCCATTGATAAGTATAAGGCTTGTCTTGTTGCAAAGGGTTTCTCAAAAATCGAAGGTATTGATTACTCTAAGACTTTTGCCCTCATTGCCAAGATGGATTCTGTGTGCCTTGTCCTTTCTCTTGCTGCATCATAGGATTGGCCAGTGTACCAGATGGACATAAAGAGTGCCTTCTTACATGGAGATTTGTAGGAGGAAATCTACATGGAACAACCTATTGGGTTTGTTCATGATTCTTCTTTTGTTTGTAGACTCTGAAGGTCTCTCTATAGTCTCAAATAGGCCCCTTGGGCCTGGTATGAGAAGATGGATTTTTTTCTTCTATCTATTGGCTTTGTTCGCTACCACTTAGATCCTACAATATATATACATGTTGGATAGGATATTGTTATACTTGTATTGTATGTTGACATTTTGCTTCTTATAAGGATTTCTTCCCATAGTCAGATTGTTCAACAAGGTCTTTCCAAGTAGTTTGATATGATAGATCTTGATCTTTTGCACTTTTTCCTTGGGTTGCAGATTTTTCAATCAGATTCAGGGATTCATTTGAGTCAAAAAAAGTACACATGATCTTTTTCAACGTTTTGGTATGGTTGATTGCAAGCCAAGTCCCTCTCCTTTCTAGTCTAGAGTCATTTTTACTTCCACTTGCACCACTCCTCTTTGTGATCCTACATTGTATGGGCAGTTGGTTGGAAGTTTCATGTACTTAACTCATACTCGCTCCGATATTTCTTTTGCAGTTGGGCTTGTATCTCGGTTTGTACATACTCCTCATAATAGTCACTGGTAGGCTGCTAAAAGGATTTTGCAATATCTGTAAGGCACTTCCCACTTTGGATTACACTACACCAAAGCTCCTCAGTTGGTTGGCTATACTGATTCATATTGGGCAGGTTCTATTGATGATAGGCACTCTACTTTTGGCTACCTTTTTTGTCTTGGTTCTTCTCTAGTTGCTTGGGCATGCAAGAAGCAGTAGGGTATTGCACTTTCATCTATAGAGGCAGAGTACAAGGCAATAGTCACAACGAGTCAGTGGGTTTTTTGCCTCCAACAATTATTGATAGAGTTTGGCTTCACACATGATTCACCTACTATACTTTGGTGAGACAACCAAAGTGCAATTCACATTTCTCGCAACCTTGTTGAGCACCAACGGACCAAATATATTGAGATTCACATGCACTTCATTTGTCAACACATTCAGGATGGAGCTCTTTGCTTGGAATACATTCCGACTGAGCAACATGTTACAGACATATTTACGAAGCCTTTTGCATCACCTTGTTACCTTAAGTTGTGTATCCAACTTGGGGTTTCGGAAGTTATCTTTGGGAGGTGTTCATGAGAACATCTTCCTTCTTCATGGATATATTGTACATGAGTTCTTTATTAGGCCTTGTTGTCGGGACTCATACTATGGATATGCCACTTTATTTTTGGCTCTTAACTTCACTTGACGGGGAGGTGTTAGAGTAGGTTATTTATTGTTGTCAACTGAATCTTGCACCTATTTGATTATTGTTTGATTCAGTGCAACAATGAGAACATCCCCAAGGTGTGGGACCTTGGCTCCTTGGGATGAACCTCCAGAGAAGGCCAGTTTCCTTTCTAAACTATGTGCCCCTGATATAAGATCAGCTTGCAGGCCTAAACCACTACTGCTAAAGGACTTATTTACAGCTACAACTATGATTTCATTATGGAAAAGGGAGTATAAGTAATTGAAATTCACAAAATGGTGATGCACCAAGTTTGGAGAGCTCCTCAATTATCCAAAATAACACAAGAAATCTTCAAAAGTGATGGGAAATCACACAATCTGCAACTTTCTCAACCTTCACATAAGTATTTTGCATGAAAGTAGGAAATTTACACAGCATACAACCTTTAAAAGAGAGTGTAAGGATGATTGGACAACATCACAAGGGAATAAAACATCCACAAGTGAATATCAAGTCAAAATCACACAATATTCAAGAAAATTGATAGTATGAAAGAGGCGAACATCAGTTCTTTATTGAATTCAAGGCATAAAGCTACTGTTATAGTCCTCAAAAGGGTAAAGTTTTGCTACACCAAAGAGAGGGATTTCTAATTCATTTGAAAAACTGTCATATATAGAGTACAAGAGAATGAGAGAAGACAAGACCACAAATTCCTCAATTATCTCCATTAATCTAGGCATATGCAGGAAAAAAAGACCAACTTGTTGAAGACATTTAGCCCCTTCAATGCTTTGGACTTGTTCCATGTAGACCAACTTGGATGCTTGGCGTAGTGGAGGGTAAGTCACCCTATTTGTCTCCTTGAGAAGGCTTGCCATGAAATAGACTTGGTCTTCTTACCTTTAAGAGCCTTGAACTCGCCACTTTCCCTTGGGCATGCATGTTGGAGAGAATATAGCTGATCTTGACTTGTTCTTAATGTTTAAATCCCTTGCTAAGTCGTCTACATGAAAATAGGTCTTAATTCTGACCAAAACAAGCGTAATCCGCTCATCTAGAGCCCTTGCACTTGCTTGCAATAAACATCAATTACTTTGGAAGGTTGCACTTTCTGAGGAGCAGGCTTTCAACTGTTTCCATGCTTTGTGGATGCTTGACCAACAAGTTAAACCACTCATTAGTCTGAAGAAGGCCATTTCAGTCATTAGATATTGTTTGGAGTGTTTTCATTATTGTGGATGCTTGGAAACCTCTTTGTATTGGCTTTCATCACATGAAAACCCTTCTTCAGACCTGTAACTATTCTAAATTGATGCTTGAATAGCATTATTAGGGTGTGGGAACCTTGTATTCTTCTTCGATTGTCAATCTTTTTGCAAACTCTGTATGCTTCAACAAGAAACCCTTCATGCTTGGAAACATACCTGAAACTCTTGCTTTAAGACCTTTCAAACCTGCGATCTTCATGTTTTGGCTCAAATCCTGTCCACCATCCTGCAAACTTACACAAAAGACCTTGCTTGGAACTTCTATTCATCATTTTACAGGCCTACAGGGGCTTCTGGGAGTTTTGAACCTTGGAAACAGGCTTGAAACCTTGCTCTAAGACCTTTCTTGTGATTTGAGGACACCATAAGAATCTTGGAGACATTCCCACAAGCCTTGATAATGTTTGAAACTTTGTCTTAAATCAGTCAAGAGATTTTGGAAACATGCTGCAAACATGTTAGTGTCTTTAGATCATACCTAGAAAACTTCTGTCTGCATTGATACAGTCATGGCATTTGAAAGCTATGTATGCAGGCCTGTAATGATTAGAAGCATGCTAAAATCTTACTCTTAAAACCTCACATTATCAAGAAAGCTTGGGACGTCAGTCAAAGACCTTACAGACCTGCAGCCACGTTTTTTGCTTATGAAACCTGCTAGCAGACCTGCAAATTTTCTTATTCATGTTCTTGAAACCTCTAATTTTCACTTAGTAAGTTTCCAATGTTTAAGAAAACTTGGAAACTTGTAAACAAGCCTGTAGATTGGGTTTTGGAAGCTCTTGCAACCTGCATATAGAACTTATAGTCCTCCATGAGACCTACAATCTTATTGAAGGAGCTTATATCATCATGAAGACCCTTTAATTCATGCATGCAGAGCTGTTGATATAATTGTATCACCCTCCAATCTTGTTCTTAAAACTGAAAACTCATATTAACCTTGGCATTGCTTGAAAACTTGTTCCAAGATCTCACAGACCTTGTAACCTTGAAAAGCTATCTGTATCAATCATGGATATCTAGAAACATGTTGCAAACCTATGCATTTGTTCTTTGATCAAGCTACAACCCTTGGATCACATGTCTGCAGACTTATAAGTGGCTTTTATAACATCTTTGTTACAGGCCTATTTTTAGTTGGTTTTAGAGTTTTAGATCGTACTCAAACCTGGAAATGTCCTATGAGCTCCAAAACCTTCGAAACTATGTTTCTATTATCCTGAAAGCATTACAACCTTGGTGCAGACTCCTGTTCTCAGATTTAGCTCATGATTAAACCTTTATCTTAACATTGCAAGATAAAAAACCCTTGTCCAAACTGTCTTTCTCATCTGTCAAGTCTGCAACTTTGTTTATGACCCTGCATGAGAGTCTTGATCATGCTTACAACTTATGAAATTCTGCCTTGCAAACCAATAACCTTTCTTAGATCATGCTCTACAAACTTCCAACAATGGAAACATACTTAAAACCTTGGGTTAAGACCTCACAGACCTGCAGTCACGTTTTGGCTTTTGGAAACTAGTTTTGAGGCTTAAAACCTACACAACACTTTGGAAACATATTAAGAAACCTTATATTATCTTGCAAACTTCTTGATTCTCTGCTTTAAGATCCTCGTGAAGGTTCTAAAAGGTTTAAGATCTCTATATTAGCTTTACATGATCTTGAGAACTCTTGAAAGAACTCATTGCAGACTTGTTGGATAGATTTAATGTCATGAAACTTTTTCGATCCTAACTGTAGACCTGTAGATGAGCTTGGATTCTGCTCAAATATTTTATCTTTGTATATGGAGACCTTAGAGACCTGTTACCTCATTGTATGATCATAGAACTTAGTTTTATCATTGACATCACCTAAGCACTCTATTTCAGACCTGTAAATGAAGGCTTTTGGGCTCAAAGAACTTTGTTTTCTTCCCTTGAACATCATGGAAACTCATAAACATTACTTCTAGTCCTGTTTCCAACCGTTTCCATCAAGATGTTAAATAATGTAAAAGACTTAACTACATATTAGTTATAGTCTAACTGATAACCTCTATAACTGCCATAACCATAACTGCTGTAACCATTTTTGGACTGCATAAATAAGATTGATGCACTGATAACAAATCATCAAGTGCTTTCACAATAATCTCTTCATTCGCTAACTGTGGTATCAGAGCCACCACTCGAGGAAGCCAACAAAGGTATGAGTGTATAACGTTTGAGGAAACCCTGGTTTTAGGGTACAAATGGGAGGAAGAGAAGATCAAAGTTTGCACAGTCTAAAGGATCATGAAGAATCACGGATTGACAAAGGCAGTCTCGTGAAAAGAAACGCTAAAAAGAAATGTAGTCGTTTGGAAAATCATGGAGAATTGTGGACGTTCATAGTCATCTCCCAGCAAGGTCGTGAGGACGCAGAAGGGTTGTCAAAAGGAATCCCATCTCGTCGAAAAATGCAGTCAAGTTCATTTCCAACATCCAGCGGTGGATTTTCACGTGAAGGGTTGCACGAAAAACGTAGTCAAGATTTCCCCTTTGTAGACTCGTTGAAGGGTCGCTAGGGTTTGCTGCAAGGTCATGGGTCGTGGAGACTCGCGGAAATGGTCGCGGGAAAATCGGGAAGGGCATCAGACGATGAGGAGAGAAACAACAAAATTGCAAGATTGAGTTGTTGCAGGAAGGGCACGGAAATAGAGGTTGTAGGGAAGACACCAGGGCATGAAAAACATCAAGGGCATGAGCCAAGGAAGTGCACAAAATGCCAACAAG
Source organism: Torreya grandis (assembly GCA_037957365.1). Taxonomy (NCBI): domain Eukaryota; kingdom Viridiplantae; phylum Streptophyta; class Pinopsida; order Cupressales; family Taxaceae; genus Torreya; species Torreya grandis. The sequence continues at coordinate 504,383 of JARHVA010001862.1, read as the reverse complement.
AAGGGCTCGAGTTTGCAAGTTAAAAAGGATAGGTACAATCCCCAATAAATTCCCGTGAGTTCACAATTTTTTCAATTTTTTTTAAAATATATTTTTCCGAAAATCAATAAAAAAAATTACTTCAATTTTTGTTGAATTTATTTTATTGGTTAAAAATTATTTTTTGGAGTGAAAAATGGTCAATATTCAAAACCTCGTCCTTCCTAAGGCCCAAAAATTAATTGGGCAGAATTATAATGTATGGAGTCATAAAATCTTGATGATTGCATAATTTTGTGATTGCAACAAGATCATACTTGACACAGAACATCGACCGGCAACGAATTTTGCCGATTAGGACAAACGTCATAAAGAAGCCCTTCTATTGTTGAAACTTTATGTGTCGGATGAAGTGATTTTGGAGGTCTGGAATGTTGCATAGGCAAATGTACTATGGACCAGTCTCAAGAACAAGTACCGGACTTCGGAAAAGAGTTGCGTACTTTATTTGAAAAAGCGACTATTTTTCACAAAAATGTTGGAAGGTGGGTCTCTGTCAGAGCATTTATAATGGATAAAGATCTCTGTGATCAATTTTCAGCCATCAACAAAAAGGTGGATGACGATGATATGGTGGCTCTTGTTCTAAACAACATGACACCTTCGTATGAATCGTTTGTGGAAGCTTTGCCCCTGATGACAAAGAGTAACACTCACTTTTGATTATATGAGTTCATATTTGCTGCAAAAAGAATGTAGGGAGACTCACTCTAGTGAGGCTAGTTCTAAGCAATCGGAAAGTGCATTTGCTGCCCAATTCAAAGGGAAATGAAAATGACATTCAGATACATCTTCATCTTCCCCGAAATTCAAGGTAAAATGTTATTATTGTCGAAAATTTGGTCATATTAAGAAAGAATGTAGAAAACGACAATATGATCTAACACATAACAAGAAGGCGAAAGAGCATGCAAATGTGGCAACAGTTGAAACTGAGTCTGAGGAGGAATATGCTCTCATGGCATTATGTTTTGATGAGAGGACTACCAGTGATTGGTTTTTTGATTCCGGTGCATCACGGCATTTTACATGTCGAAAAGACTGGTATCTAAATTTCACTACAAAAGAAAGTTTTTCAGATTCAGTTTCCTTGGGTGATGGTAGATCACATGATGTAGAAGGGATAGGAGATATACACATTGTATTGAATAATTCTGCAAAGCTCATAGTCAAGAATGTTAGGTATGTACCTAAGATGAACAAAAATCTTCTATCAATTAGTCAGTTAACTGAAAATCCTCACATTACAGTCAATTTATTAAGAAAGAAATGCATTGTATTTGATATCAAAAATGATAAAGTCATAGCCCTAGGCATTGGGCAAAATGGCTTGTATAGACTTGTTGATCTTGCCACTGTTAGTTTGAATGCATTAATTGTGGAGGATAATACCATTGTTTTATGGCATGAGAGATTTGGACATCTCAATCTTCAGTATTTGGTCAAAACTCCAAAAATTGAATATAGTTCTTGGATTGCCTACTATCCAGGTCAAGCAGGATATATATGCAGGTTGTTTGGTTGACAAACATAAGCGGAATCCTTTTCCCACTGAAGGTGCTTGGAGAGCAAAGGGACTCCTTGATCTTGTTCATGTAGATCTATGCGAGCCATCTTGGAAGTCATCTACCATTCTTGGTGCAAGGTATTTTTTGTTGTTCGTAGATGATTTTTATAGAAAAATGTGGGTCTACTTCTTGAAAAAGAAGTTTGACTATTTTGCCGAGTTTGTAAAATTCAAGGCATTGGTAGAAAATGAGATAAGTCGGTGGATCAAAACCTTACGATCTGACAATGGGGGAGAATTCACTTCAAAGCAATTTCAGAACTATTGCAGCAAGAAAGGAATTTATAGGCAGCTAACAACCGCATATACTCCTCAGCAGAATGGAGTGGTTGAAAGGTGGAATCACACAATCATGGAGATGGCTCGATCCATGATGCATAGCAAAGGTGTGTCGTATTAATATTGGGGAGAAGCAGTAAACATGACAGTCCACATACTGAACAGACGTCCTTGCAAGGCTTTGGAAAACATCACTCCAAAAGAACCCTGGTCCAACATCAAACTAGAGGTAACACATTTTCGTGTTTTTGGTTTTGCTGCATATGCTCTCATTCCTAAGAAATAGAGGAGTAAACTAGATTCTAAATGTGCACGATATTTCTTTACTGGTTATAGTACTCAATCCAAGGCATATAGACTAATAGATGTGTCTACTAACAAGAACATCATTAGTTGGGATGTTGATGTAAAAGAAACAATCATTTTTTGTTTGTAATCGACAAGCTGTCTCTGATAATTCAGAGGTTTCTAGTAGTGTACTTCCTCTGAAAGATGAGGAACCACATGTTTTGGAGACACCCTCACAGTCTTCAGTGCAACAATGTACAACTAACACTCTGTTAGTCTATCAGCATCGTTGACCTGAGTTGACCACTCCATTTGATGATCAACAGGTACATGAATCATTGGTACATAAGAGACCCAAGTGGTATTACACCACTCTACGGGATGTACAAGAGGGGGATCTTCCTCAATCTCATACACAATCTCGGCAACCAGGAAAGTCAGTTGTGGATTCAACTGATGATGAAGAGCTTATGTATTTTGCTCTTGCTTTTGATCTTTTCAGTATTTTAGAGCCCCAGTGATATTTTGATGCACAGGGAAAATTTGAGTGGGAGAAAGTGATGCAATCAGAATATGATGCCTTGATGAGAAATAATACCTGAACATTCGTGGATTTACCTCCAAGGAAGCAACCCATTGGCTGCAAATGGGTGTACAAACTCAAATGCAAGGTTGATGGTACTTTGGACAAGTACAAGGCCTGTATTGTTGCGAAAATATTTTCACAATAGGAGGGAATAGACTATGAGGAGACTTTTGCTCATGCAAAAATGGTCAGAATAGACTAACAGGGTATATGTGCAGGTTGTTTGGCTGGCAAACAGAAGCATAAGCCTTTTCTGATTGAAGGTGCCTAGAGAGCAAAGGGGCCCCTTGATCTTGTTCATGCAGATCTATGCGAGCCATCTTGGAAGTCATCTACCATTCTTGGTGCAAGGTATTTTTTGTTGTTCGTAGATGATTTTTATAGAAAAATGTGGGTCTACTTCTTGAAAAAGAAGTCTAACTGTTTTATTGAGTTTGTAAAATTCAAAGAACTGGTACAAAATGAGACAAGTTAGCAAATCAAAACCTTACGATTTGACAATGGGGGAGAATTCACTTCAAAGCAATTTTAGAACTATTGTGGCAAGGAATTCATCGGCAACTAACAACCCCATACACTCCTTAGCAGAATGGAGTGGTTGAAAGGCGGAATCGCACAATCATGGAAATGGCTCGATCCATGATGCATAGCAAATGCGTGAGATATAAATACTGGGGAGAAGCAGTAAACAAGGCAGTCCACATACTGAATAGAAGTCCCTACAAGGCATTGGAGAACATTATTCCAGAAGAAACCTGGTCCAACATCAAACCAGAGGTAACACATTTTCATGTTTTTTCTTTTGCTACATATGCTCTCATTCCTTAGAAACAGAGGAGTAAACTAAATTTTAAATGTGCACGATATTTATTTGATGGTTATAGAACTCAATCCAAGGCATATAGACTAATAGATGTGTCTACTAACAAGATCATCATTAGTTGGGATGTTGATGTAAAAGAAACATAATCATTTTTTGTTTGTAATCAACAAGCTGTCTCTAATAATTCAGAGGTTTCTAGTATTGTACTTCCCTTGAAAGATGAGGAACCACATGTTTTGGAGACACCCTGACAGTCTTTAGTGCAATAATCTACAGCTAACACTCCATTAGTCTATCAGCGTCGTTGACCTGAGTCGACCACCCTCCATTTGATGATTAGCACATACATGTATCATTGGTACAGAAGAGACCCAAGTGGTATTACACCACTCTATAGGATGTACAAGAGGGGGATCTTCCTCAATCTCATACACGGTCTTGGCAACCAGAAAAGTCAGTTGTGGATTCAATTGATGATGAAGAGTTTATGTATTTTGCTCTTGCTTCTGATCTTTTCAGTATTTTAGAGCCCCAATGATATTCTGATTCATAGGGCAAACCTGAGTGGGAGAAAGTGATGCAATCAGAATATGATGCCTTGACGAGAAATAATACTTGGACATTGATAGATTTACCTCCAAGGAAGCAACCCATTGGCTGCAATTGGGTGTACAAAGTCAAATGCAGCGTTGATGGTACTTTGGACAAGTACAAGGCCCATCTTGTTGCGAAAGGATTTTCACAATAGAAGGGAATAGACTACGAGGAGACTTTTGCTCCTACTGCAAAAATGGTCACATTTCAGTTACTTCTTTCTATTGCATCTTAGTTTGGTTGGAAAGTATTTTAAATGGATGTCAAAAGTGCTTTCCTTAATGGCGATATGGATGAAGAAGTATACATGGTGCAACCTGAAGGTTTTCAAGAACCTAGTCGTGATCATTTGGTTTGCAAATTTGTGAAGTCTATGTATGGGCTTAAGCAGGCTCCTCGAGCCTAGTACATCAAAATTGATCAACATCTACGAGATTTTGGATTTAGAGAGAGTCCATCTGATTCGAATCTCTATATCAATAGCACTGATGATGACATTGTGATACTTATTGTGTATGTTGATGACCTTGCCATCACAGGTAGTGGAGACACAACGATTCAAAAAGTCAAATCAGATTCGTGCACTGCTTTTGATATGACTGATTTAGGCCTCTTGCACTATTGTTTGGGTGTAGAATTCTGGCAACATGACCACCCCATTTTCATTGCTCAAGTCAAGTATGCCATTACTCTTTTGAAAAAGTTTGGAATGATGGATTGTAATTCTACTTCGACACCTATAGAGGTAACGCTGAAATTGTCAGATCATGATGATTCAACACTGGTCAATGAATCATTAAATAGACAGTTGGTGGGCAACTTGATATATCTTACCACCACTCGACCAGATTTATGTTTTGTTAGCTAGCTTTCTTGGTTTTTGTCTCATCTGAAGCTAGTACATTGGACAACAACAAAACATGTTTTGTGATATGTCAAAGGTACCCCTGAATTTGGCATTCTCTATCAGAGGACAACATATTTCAAATTGATTGATTATATAGACTTTGATTGAGGAGGATCAGTTGATACTCGGAAATCTACCACTAGGTATATGTTTTCTTTTGGTTCAGGAGTTGTTTCATGGAAGAACAAGCTTCAACATACTGTTGCTCTCTCTTCAAAGAAACAATCAGTGCCAATTGTGAAGCAATTTGGATACATCAGATTCTTGCTGATTTGCAACTTCATATACACCTACTCCACCAGTTTGTGATAATCAAAGTGTATTGAAGTTAGTGAAAAATTCTGTTGTTCATGCTCACACCAAACATATCGAGATACATCATCACTACATTCGACAATTGGTTGATTCTAGTGACGTTTCTCTTCACTTCTATACTACTACAGAGGATCCGACAGATCTAATGACTAAACCTCTTGGTTCTATTCTTTTTGTAAAGTTTCGAGACTAACTTGGAGTTGTCTCTAGTTTAGTCATTAAAAGGGGGTGTTAAATAATGTAAAAGACTTAACTCCATATTAGTTAAAGTTTAACCGATAACTTCTGTAACTGCCATAACCATAACTGTTGTAACCATTTTTGGACTACGTAAATAAGATTGATGCACTAATCACAAATCATCAAGTGCTTTCACAAACATCTCTTCATTTGCTAACACAAGAGAGCTTGGAAGCCTTGCATAATAGCCTTGTAAATACAGAAACATCCAGGCAACCCTATAAGACCTGCAACATCATGATTCTTGCATGTTTTCTTTGCTTATAAACCTCAAACTCACATGAAGATTCTTGACAACATGCCAAAATAGGCCCGCAACTCATTTTGATGCCTCTCCAAGCTTGAAAACCATCAAAATGTCTCCTCATGGGTTTAGGGTTTTAGGAGGGTTCTAAGACTATTTGCAAACATGCTTGTGGATCCACGTGATCTTGTCCATATCATGAAGTCTTGAAACCACCATGAGGTGTGTGAAGACCAACCAAAACCCCTTCAATGCCCTGCAAACACCATGCACAAGGAGAGGAGAAATGGGATGCAACTGGTCCTTTGTGAAAACCCTTCAAATCTAGCGTTCTGGTTATTTTCAAAAGCTGCAACTTCTTTTCCTCTATTGAGGGCCTTCAACTAATCATGGATGATCTTGAGAACCTTCTATATATCTATTTGATGCTTTTGGATCTTCAATAGGAGCCTGCAACTTTTAACAAACCTACAAATCTCCATTTTCCTGGTTTTTTGGCTTGTTACTCCACTTAGAAGACTCTGCAGACCTGTGCTTATTCTTCTTTAAGATCCCACAATTCATAAGGATGGTCTTTTGGACCCTCCTTGACCTTTCTTACATGCTTAAAAGCCTTGTTAAGGACTTGCAAATTTGAAATGGATTTGCAACTTGCACAAATGTCTGTTTTTATCCTTATGACTCCATTAAACTTGAGAATATGCTTAAAAATATTTAGTAACAATGAAGACTGCCCTATTTTTCTCTTTTATAAGGGCTCAAAAAGGTGCAATAGGCCAAGTCATAGTCTTGAAAGAGCTCCCACGTAGGAAGATGAAAAAGTCTTCAAAGAGGCAAAAAGAAGAGGGAAACACAGTAAAAGATGTTTGAGTAAGGTGTACGAACTTTTGAGTTGAAAGGAGCCTTAGACTTCTTAAATAACCTTTATCCCTCTTTAGAATGTTTTCAGCTTCTAAACACAACCTTTATGAATTGACTTTAAGACCCTTTTTTATATGTTTTTACACTAAAAGACATTATTTATGCCATTAAATAGGTCTTTACAAGGATAATTATGACCTTATGACCTCAAAATTACTTAATAGGCCCATACTCAACTGGTTTGGGTAGAAGTCGTCTTGTTTCCATCATGTGACGTGCTGAGAGATCAAGGTGACTTGAAAAATCAACATTTACCTTAGCTTATGTTCCCTAGGTGCTTTACTTAGTTAAGCATTATTTGTTTTTTCCCACCAGCTTAGGTGCGGATACTAAATGTTTTTCTATTTAGGTGTAGTGGGTTTCTATCCCTAGGTTATCTCTTAGCTTGATCTGACGGCTATGATTGATCTTCCTTGCCTATTTATGCAAGGCACTTTCATTGTACTTACATGAAGTTTTTTGGAGATATAATATATTGTTGTTATTGTTTCGCATATCAATTTGTAAGTCTATACTATAATTCAGATTCTTGATGTGATGTTTTGTTGTTATCATCTAAGATCTTTGTGGCTTGGAACGGTTTTTTTTTTTTTTTTTTTTCAATTCCTTTCATTTGTCTCAAAACAATTCAAGAAATTTTGCAAACATGAAGGCATACTTCAACAATATACTACTTCGTACACTTTGCAACAAATGGGGCCGTGGAAAGGAGATCAAGACAACTATGGAAATGGAAAGGTGCACGGTGCACAACCAGAGTGTACCATATCAGTATTGGGTAGAATCTATGCATACAGTAGTCGACATCCTCAAATGGTGTCCTTGTTGCAGAATGTCACTATTGAGGAAGCATGGTCAAGCAAAAAACATTTTGTAAGTGACTTTCGTATTTTTAGTTGTGTTGTTTTTGGACTAATTCCTGGTGAAAAGAGAAATAATTTAGATGCAAAGAGCAAAGCATGTATGTTTGTTGGTTATAGTGAGAAAAACATATATGTTAATTGATTAGAGTGAGCATTCAATAGCATATAGGTTACTAGATTTCTCTATAGACAAAATTGTGGGCAATAGGGATGCTTTTGTAGATGAGAAGATACTCTTCTAAGATAATGGTAAAATTATAAATAGTAATGTATGGGTAACTATTGTTGATACTTTTGGAACAAGTTCTAGTATTGAAATTAAATGGGGCTTAGAGCTATAAATATTAGAGGGTTCAAGGTATAGGCTAAGTCACAAGGTTTGAGCTCGAGTTTGAATTCAATGAGGATAAAAATTGGTTGGAATTTGAGTTCGGATTTTTAAAAAAAAAAAAAAAATTGCCATGAAATTCGAAACATAAAACATATAAAAATAAGTCAAAATACTAAAACATGTAATACTAAGTTCTTAGCTTCATACAAATTTGAAATTATACATCAAAAAGTTTTACATCATAAAAAGCCAATACACTATTATGGCTTTATAGGCTACTAGCTACATCAAAAAGCTCCATATCATCAAGAACATTTAGCTTATCAACATCATTATCACCACTAGATTCATCACAAAGAAATTCGGGATCATTTGCATCCTCTAATCAGGATCATTTACATCTTCTAAGTCTGTTGCAACTGTTCGACACTGTGAAGAAAAAGATTCTTTCTCCATTTTTTTCATGCACATCCGCAAATTGCTATGAACATAAACAAGTGCTCATGCATCATCCATATCTTGCTTTTGCACTGGTTTCCACTTGTTGGGAATTGTGTCACTCCTACAAGTTTTTGATTGCATTTGTGAGGATGACATGCTTGTAAAAAAACTTTTTGATGTGCCCTTGGATATTTTTTTTTGAATTATTATTATTATTATTATTATTATTGTGTTATATGTTTTCTAGCTACTGATTGTTCCTCTTCTTTCTCCAATCTTACTCTGATTTTTGGAGTCAAATTAGGATATAGTTTAACATCCCCACCAGGGGCAACCGATCTGCCAAGCATATGGTCAATGAACCTGGTTAAAATCCCATGAAATATTTTTTCATATAACTTATATTTTTTTTATTCCATGATCTACTCCACGACACATGTTTCCATCCCCCAGCTTTTGATTTAGGAGCCATGAATGCTTTTGCAAAATTTAAATGTCAAAATATATTTATTGTTTTGAAAAAACAAAAACAAAAATATAAAACAAACGGAAATAAAACATAAAATTAAAGCCAAAAAATTAAAAAAATGCAAAACTAAACTAAAACATGAACTTTTTTTAAAATACATAATAAAAAAATTTAAAATAAAGAAATAGAAAGTCAAAATAAATAAATAATTATAATTTATAAACAGAAAAAGAAAATTAAAATATATTTAAATTATATATATATTAAAAAAATGCTTAATTTAAAAATAATTATACTATAAAATAAATAAATAAGATCTTAAAATAAAAAATTTAGAAAGATTTAGGAAACATGATTTAAGAACAAACAAACACGTAAAAAAATACATAATTTAAAAAAAAAAAATAGAAACAATTTTTTAAAAAACTAGATAAACATTATAAAAGATAAATTAAAATACATTATTGATTATTGTTTTGTTTTTAAAATTATAAACAAAGATTATTAAAATAAATAAATATTAAAAAAGGAAATAAAAAATTAAATTACATAATTAAAAAAATTAATATTTAAAAAGAAAATTAATACAAAATTAAAAACCAAACATAAAATAAAATAAATTAAAATAAAATTGTAAAATAAAAAATAAATTTATAATCAAAATAAAATAAAAATATATAAAAACAAAACTTATAAAAACACAAAATAAAATAAATTAAAACAAAATTGAAAAATAAAAAAGAAAATGATTATAATCAAAATAAAATAAAATAAAAACCTGAAAAACGTAATGAAAAAAAAAACCTAAATAAAAGAAAACAAAACGTAAAATAAAAAATAAAACAAACAAATTAAAATAAAACTAACCAAACCTTAAATGAATTGTAAACCTTACCTCTTTTGTGGACTCGGTTGAGCGTCAACACTTCTGGCCGAGTGCCTATGCTTCTAGCCACAGGGCAACCACCACAAGGTGATCTCCTTCGCTTGCAAGCCGCTGGCCAACCACAAGGTGATCTCCTCTGCTTGTAGTCGTAAGCAAATGAGCAAATGAGTTTCTATGTCAGGGTGCGTCGAGCTCACCACTCAGCATCCATCAACCTCTTGTCCAACAACAATGTCATGCTGTAATGTCCCTTTCCAAATGCTTAGAGACCTAGCTGGCCTATTCTGCCCCTTTTCCTTATTTATTCCCTTGGGAACTAGGGCATGGGAGAAATAATGGGAATATTTGGACCCTTATGTGCATTAAACGTTATATTTTTACGTTGAAGATGCCATTTAATGCACGTTATGCTATATTTTCATGTTGAGGCTCTTTAAGTCATGACTTATGACTAGGAAAAGTATTATTCCTCGCTTGCTCCCTCACCCCTCGCCATGGGCGTTGGACCCTTAATGAATGAGTATTACTTATTAATCTTTATTTTTTAAAATGGGGCATTGGAAAAGGTGAAAGTTGCCAAGTTTCGGAGGAGTTATAAGGAGAATCTGAAGATTAAAATCAATATTATGTTCATTGTTATTTTCCTGTGGAGTTTTGGTGACCCTGCGTGTTCATCCACTATTGCTCAAGGAGTAAAATCCTTGAGATCCCTAGTTTCAGTGCAAAGAAGACTTTGGACCCAAACTAGAAGGGTTATTTTGGTGAGAGGATCCTCAATCCTTAGTAGTTGTATTTACAGGGGTTGAAGACCATTTCTTGCATACTAGAGATTTATTTTGGTGCTTGCCATATAGATTGAAGGGATTATGTACCAGCATTGGTTTTTTGATAGATGGTGCCAGATTTGAGACCCATTTAAGGCCCTTTGGGGGTTGTTGCCACTTCCTGGTGGCTGCAATTTAATTGTGACGGTAGCATGGGCATTCCAAGCAAAATCGTGGGGGTCTAATATCCATCTACTGTTGGGCACTGCTACTTGAGAGGTATTAATCCAATTTTAAATAGAAAATAAGACTGTTATTACTACTGTACAAATAGTTATTCTCAGTTGTTGCAAGTATAATAGTCAATAAATCTTATATATTCAGTATGGAGTTGTTCTGAGTGTTCATATTCAATTTTATATTCATTAATTCATTGCAAAGGATTGATATTTTCGCTGTACAACTCGGTCATACTCAGCGGTTCAAAAGAATAATAATTTCTGAGTTTAATATTGAATGCATGCCAACTGTTTGATGTAATACCCCAATCAATTTATGCAAGTTAAAGTGAGTTTGTAATGTTAGTAGGATTAAAGAACCCTTAGACAAATTATTCCAAATGGTTACAATCAAAAACCTTTAATAATCGATTCCATGCAAACTGTTTGACGAAATGCCTACAAGTTAAAAGTCAGGAATTTTGCAAGTTTGGAACAGTATCTCCTGGTTGGGGATATTTCACAAGCGGGCTTTAGTCGATAGTCCGTAAGCAGAGACAAACCTCCCTCACTGAGCTTTTTTGCATAGCCATGCATGAATCCATCGTTTTACAAGATGTTTTGTGGGAAAATTCCACAGTTTTTACCTCGAACCTGGTTAAAAATCGGCAAACTTTATGAGCCGGCAGAAAAATCGATGAATTTCGAACTCCGAGCCGAAAAATCGGCGCACCTTGTGACTTAGGTTCTAGGGGGGATTTGGTGAAGAACAAAAAATATTTTTAGTCTTCAAAGCTAAATCAGGTGGGCCAACAAAGGAGATTGAAGTTTTATTATACCACAATGAAGGATGCTTGGGACGCTGAATGTCCACAATAAATGAAAGTTTGATCTACAATATCATAAAAGAAAATGGTGCAAGGTCGTGAGCGAATAAATTTTACTCTTACCTTCGCTATTTTGCATGCATATGAGCCTAGCACATTTGAAGAGGCCAAGGAAATCATGATTGGGAAGCTGCTATGAAGGTGGAATTTGATGTCTTGATGAAAAAAAGGACATGTTTTGTCAAAATTACCTCATAGGAATAAATCCATTGATTGTAAATGGATTTATAAATCCAAGTATAAGTCATATGGTTATTGGGACAAGTACAAAGCTCGCCTTGTCGCTAAAGGATATGCATAGGAGTAAGTTGTTGACTATGAAGAGACCTTTGCGCCTACTATAAAGATGGTAACTTTTCAGCGAGTTATCTCCAATGCTGCTCATTTTGGGTGGAAGGTATATCAAATGGAAAGTATAACTTAGTTTTGTTGTGATAGACTAGGTTGAATAAGGAAGGAGGTAGTCCTCCTTCCCTCGTCCAAAAAAAAAAGGATGTTAAAAGTGCCATCTTGAATGGAGACTTGGAGGAGGTCTATGTGGTTCAGCTACGAGAGTTCCAGGTTCCTGAGAAAGAACATTTGGTTTGGCGGTTGGTTAAGTCTTTGTATGGACTTAAGGAGACTTCTCGATCTTGGTTTGTTAAAAATTGATTAGTATCTTAGAGATCCTTGATTTAGAAAAACTCAATTCTAAACCCTCTCTTAATGTAAAAATTAGTGTTGATGACATAGTGATCCCAATTGTCTATGTTGATGATCTTGCCATCACTGGAAGCAAGGACAATATAATTCAATATGTGAAATCTAATATTTGTTATGTTTTTGAAATGACAGATGTATGCCCGCTTCATTATTGTTTAGGTGTAGAGTTTTTCCATTCTAATCATACTATATTAGTATCACAAACTAAGTATGTCGAAACTCTTTTAGAAAAATTCAGAATGACTGAACGTAATCCAATATCTACATCTATGGAAGTTGGGACAAAACTCTCAACTTACATTGATTGATCGTCGGTCAATTAATCAATGTATCAACAATTGGTAGGTAGTTTGACTTATCTTAGTACCACCCAACTAGACTTATGTTTTACAATACGATGACTCTCTTGATTCATGTCGAACCCTTAAGAGGAATTTTGGAAAGCTGTAAAAATGAGTCCTTCAATGTGTCAAAGGATCCCTTGACTTTGGCATTCTATATCAAAGAACTATTGCATTCATGCTAGTTGTATATACCGATTCTGATTGAGCTACATCAGTTGATACAATGAAGTCTACAATAGGTTATGTTTTCACTCTTTGTTCAAGAATAATTTCATGATAGAGCAAGCACAACATATAGTTTCGTTTTTTTCCACTAAAGAAAAATATAAGGCAGCCGTAAGTACAAGTTGTGAGGCAACATTGTTACGAAGGATATTGGTCGATCTTCAATTTAACTAGACAACACTTGCCTCACTTTTATGTGACAATCAAAGTGTCCTCAAGATGGTGAAGAACACAATCTATCATGCCAAACTAAGCATATTGAAGTTCATCACCATTATATTCAATATCTGGTTGGTAATGAATACTTTTGTCTTTATCATTGTCCTACAATAGGTCAAACTATTAACATAATGACTAAACCACTTGGTGAAGATAAGTTTGTCAAGTTTAGAGATATACTTGGGATTGTATCAGGTTTAGTCATTGGCGGGGGTATTAGATAAATTAGCTTGACTGATTGTTAATAACCACACCAACAAAGAGTTTGTTGTGTATGCATTATAATTAGGCTTGTAGCTTGCTTGTGTTATAATTGGCACGTAGGTTGTTGATCCATTGTGATTTTGTTCCGTGGATTTAGGTGCTTATGGTTTGTTTTGTGGCTTATATAATTAGTCACTCTTGTAATCTTCACGGCTTGTTTAATCAATCTTATAATCAATTGAGATAAATGTAAATTCCATCCTTAAGCTACCAAGTGGCCAAAGAAATAAGTTCAGTATATTCCATCAAGAACACTTAAGATATTTTTCTATGTTTTATGTGGGGTTTAGTTTTTCTTATTTATATATCATTGCCTACCCAGTTTCCTTAAGCCCATTGTTTTCATTGTTTAATCACAGGATTGAGAAACACATAATGGTTCAAGATTAAGTATGTGAAAATACTTTAATGTGGCTTGCGATTCTATTGACAATGAGTTCTTTAAAAATATCATCGTTTGGCTATCCCTTTCTAGTTTATTGTCATTCTACTTGAAAATTCCAATTTGCTTTAGTAGATAAGACATTGATACTCTTAGTTTTTTATGATGAATTATAAAATCCTTTCACATCATTTGTTCTTTTGATTGATGGTGTAGAGACATAGCGAGTTGTGTACCTTTTGTTAAAAAATATATTGCATACTAACATGTGAATGATGCTTCTATAATAGTTTTGTGTATGATCATGCTTTGAGGTTTACGCAAACCTATGGAGTTACATAAATAATCTAGAATAACTCTAAATAAGCAATTTAATTGCAGGTGTTAGCTCCTGGAGCAACAAAAGATGCATTTTCCATTCTTCATGACTTCTTAGGAAGAGAACCTTCAAAGGAAGCTTATATGAAGAGAAAGGGCATTTCATAAGTTAAACGAAGTTAGACAATGTTTTTATTTCATTATTTTGAAATAGACTTCCAGCTATTTTTTACTGCAGTAGTTTGAAATATGTGGCCTGTAGAGCTACTTGTGATCTATAATTTAAAATTGATAATGAGTATACCTTTTTTGGGGGTAGTTAAGAGATGGACCTGTAATGTGTACAATCTTTGTATAACTCAAGGCGGTACATTTTCATCTTCAATGTGTATTTATTATTGTCTTAATATTCTACAATAATGTTCATACCTACTAATGATAATTTTTAAAAAGTGAATTCATCCAAATGCCTTTTGAAAATGATGAATTTAGTAGTTGCCAGTCTTTATTAGTATTTTCAACTTTTTTACTTATTGGTAATTGAGGGTTGGAGGATCCCTCACCTTTCCATTAAAATTGAAAAAGTTACAAGCATTTCCTCTTAGAAAATTTCGATGATGGAGCAATAAAAAAGGTCCAAGTCTGAGTAGTATAAATCAAGAAACCAGGGAACATACCCCAACACAATGCCAAAGCTTTACTCACTTTAGGCCAAAAAACCAAATCATAATACATTCTAGAATGAAAACAACATAAGCTAGACTAAGGAAGAGCATGGTACTACAACATGTCTGCCCCATCAACATCCTCATCAACCTTCACCTCCTCATCCAAAACAATGAAGCCCACGGGCTTAGCAAAAGAAGTCCTACCTATTACCCCCGCTACCACCTCAACATGGCCACCACTTACTTCGCAACTTCCCCACTCATAGGGTCACCACCACCACACTCAGTCGCTGCCCTTCCCAATAGGTTCGTCACCTAGTGCCATGGAAACAATACCATGACCTCCCAGGTACTCTACATCACGAATTCCGCCACCAAGTTTTTTTCCACCCCTGCTTAGCTCAGGTTCCCACCATCTTGTCATAGCATCAACATTATTCAACCTACTTTTTCCTTGACCGCCTTTGTCCATCTTGCATCCATTCCATTTCTTGCCCCTCTTAGCCAGTCCCAGCTCTGCTTGCTCACAGCCATGAGACACCTTGGTTTCCCCGAATGCGTGAAGCAACCACCAACCCCTGTAGCACACAACCTCCACCATCCTTCCTTTCGAATATTTCGAAGAGGAGAGGAGACGCATAATTGGACCCTTATTCCTACCACTACCAAATCTTAACAAGCTAGTAGCCCCAACATCTAGAGGACCCTATTGCAAATTTATTTCACCACAAATTCTTACTGGAAAATTTGTTGCATCCGTCGCCTTTGCCAATGAGCGTGCATCAAGGATCCGGTTGAGTGAGGGTTAGGGATATTTGAGATATTCCATTTTGAGAGGAGGGAAAACCTTCCCCTTAAGTGAGCCCTTGTTACGGAGGAAACTATGCAATTGCTCCATGTAGCCAACCATAGACATATCGCTCCTCCAAATCTTTGAAAACCCGAAGAGTGACTAGTCATCTCTTTTCAATCCCTATAAACAATAAGTGAGGGGGAGCCTTCATGTCCACCCCCACCAAAGCCTATGCCAAACCCAGGTAAAAGCCTAGGTAAACAAGCTTTTCAACCAATTTCCGGGTTACTTTCTTATCCTCCAAATCCCTCAACAAATTCAATCAACATGTTTACTCTACTACGGGCATTGGAAAGAATGAAAATAGAACCCACAAGCTCCCAAATTGCCTTTAGGAGTTTCCTTGAAGGTGCCCAAAAGACCTTTTTCAATCTTCCTTCTGAGACTTTGCCACAGAAAGCCATTTCACGTTTCTCCGCCTGCAAAAACATCAACAACTCCATCAACACAAGCTCGACCTCCCTATCCATCTTGCATTGACTTGATTCTCCCATAAGGCAAAAATAAGAAGGCACATTAGCAATGGAAAGCATCTCTATTCCATCGGAGTGCCAACCATCACAATCTTATCAAAACATCAATTGTGCAATCATTCCCCTTGCTGAGATTAAAGTGGCAAATAAAAAAAAAATTGCATTCAAAATCAAGAAGTGATTATTTCATCTCGTGCGAGATTTGGGACCATATCTAAACCGAGGGACTAGATATATAACAAATATTGATCCTTATAACATAATATATAGATGATTTTGGGGAGATGCTCCAAGGGTTGAAGAGAAACAAGCAAGGAAACCCTTCTCAAAAATAGTCACCCTCCAAACTACTTAGACTAGGCCAAGAATCCAATTGATTGTCAATAATTGTCTCATCAACTTGTGAAATTCCTTGGTTAGCGAGGCAATCCACCACCTTCTTGGATTCACGGAAGCAATACTTCACTTCCCACACTGACAGGAAATCGAGAAGGTTCCACACTTGCCCTAGGATATTCTCAATGTTCCAAGATTTAGCTTTTCAATTGCAAAGAGCCTAGATCATCACCATTGAGTCCGCTTCAATTATGATAATTTTAGTTCCACACTGAACCACTAGCTCCAGTCTTAGAGCCAAGGCCCGAGCCTTGACTTCATTATTAGTCCCATCCACCAATTTTTGAGAAGCCACTCTAATCAAAGACCCTGAACAATCTCTTATAATATATCCTGCCTTGGAGGCACCTACGTTGCCTCTAGTTGAGCCATCAAAATTCAATTTGAGCAACCCAAAAGGAGAAGACCAGAGCCTTCCTCCTAAGACTAGATGTTGCTACACTTGACCCACTAATGTGGGGAACTTTCAGTAGAGGTCATCCTGATCTGATCTGCATATCCCAACCCAAAAGATGCCTTTTGATTCTTTTATCACATAAATGGCAAGTTCTATGTTATTTAGGACATTATAGTTTTGGCACTCCTTACCTTCAAAATTCGTTGGTTTCTTTCCAAAACATCTAGATAAGGATCGTCAGGTTGGTTAGCCAAAAGCCTGGAAAGGCATTCTTGGGAGAGCCAACAGGCCACTAGGAGAAAGCTTGCAAAAGGGGGGAAGTTTAGCTCAACTCCAGCTTAATTTTTTGCAAAGCCAATCCCAACAACTTACAGCGAAGGGTCAAGAAAAAAGTAGATGATCTGCGATTTCCTCATCCTTGAGTGACAAACAACATGTTGAAGGACCCTTCACTCCAATTCTGAAGCTTTGTCATGAGTAAAGATCCTATTTTGAACTAGCAGCCACGAAAATGCTCCAACTTTAGGCAAACCAATCTTGTCCCAACATAGGTACTTATACCAGTCAAAAGTAGGCTCAAATTCTTCAGCGAATTTGCAGCCCAAGCTTGCTACATAGCACCCTAATTTTGCTCCAATCCACTATAAATTATCCTCGTTTTCGTTGATAAAAACCTTTCTCTTGGATAGAATATTTGCTAGCAAGGTCCGTTGGTCTACAGGGATGGGCACAGTATCCAATGCTTTCCATCTCCACATTACTAGTCAATGTGCAGACCATGGCCCAAGGCAGTTTATTACCATTTTGCCCCATGTAATAAAGAGAATGGCCTTGGCTTCTGCCAAATCTTGAATCTCGCACAATGATCTGTGGCCATTCCAAGAGTCATCCTAGAACTCAACTGATTTGCAAACTTAGCTTTCTTATGCCTGCCCTACCCACATTTTTGGGCATGCAGACAGAGTCCCATTTGAGCAAAGGAATTTTATTTTTATTTGTTGCTCCTTGCCATAGGAAAATTTTCATAATTTAGTTAAGGCCCTTCAGTACCTTTGCAGGAGGATGGGGGACAAACATTATATAGGTGGGGAGGGCATTAAGAACATATTTGAGAAGAGTTATGCACCCAGCTAAGGACAATCATTTATCCTTCCATGCAAACAAGCAACCAAGAAAGGACTTGGACAAATTGTCTGAGAGGGAGGCCTTACATGTCCCAACAAATAGTGGAACACTCAAAATATTTCCCAGGCAGCTTGCCAATTTTGAACTCGAGAATTCATGCTATACTCTGTTGTGCCTGAAATGAAGAAAATCTCAGACTTTGTCATTTACCTCTTGCCCTGAAGCCATTGCGTACTTTTGTAGCAATTTTTTGTATTTTCTAGCCTCACATTCAGTGGCTGCTCCAAAAAAGAAGGTATCATTCGCAAACTATTGGTGAGTGACATTTTATAATCCCTCTGCCACATTTATGCCCCTGATGATTCCTTCCTCATTAACACCCTTGATGGCTCTGCTGGAGATTCCACCATCAGCATGAACAAAAAAGGGGAAATTGGGTCACCTTGACATAGACCTCTGGAAGATTCAAAGAAGCCTACTTGGACAATAATTGACCAAAATAGAGGCTAAATATACTATTGAATGTCCAATCACACCAATCCTTGCAAAAATCAAATTTCTCCAAAACTTTCATTAAAAAATGCTAGTCAACTTTGTCATACGCCTTGCTGATGTCTAATCTCATCAATGTTCCCTTCTTATGGCTATGTGTGAGAGTGAATGATTTCATGAGTGACTATGACTCCTCATTGAATGCTCTTGCCTTGGACAAACCCCCCTTGCTTATTTGATATAAGAGATTCAAGGGTGGGTTTAACCTATAGTTACCAGGAGACGTGGGGGTACGGGTACGGGTACTAGTACTGGTACATGGACGGAGACAGAGATGCCATTAAAATCAGGGTATGTGAGTAAATAAATCAGGGTACGGCTAAATTGCATGCAAATGTTGTCATCAAAAAATGTGGGTATGGGGACTAGTATGTGGGCCTTGTCCCTATATTGAAGTTCCCTGGTAACTATAGTTTAACCCTAGGTAAAATCACCTTGGAGATTATTTTGTATATGTTATGACAAAGAAATGGGTCGGAAATCCCCAAAAGCGACTTGTTGCTCTCTTTTGGGAATCAAAGAAATGAAATTGCAATTGAGATCCGATGCAATTTTCCTTTATTTCCTAGATTCTTCAACCATGATTACTGTTGTCAACCTAGTGTTGTGCCCTGATTCGAAGACATGCACGGAATGGCCAGTCCTCTATCCGGTTGAAACAATGGGATCTCCTCACGAGGGTGGGTGCCTCAACGGTGAGAAGAACATCTAGAGAAGGCTGGTTCCTGTACGATGTATCGATGGGGATCTCTACTCTATGCTGCGGACGACTGTGAAAGGGGAGAAGGAAACTTAAAGGGGAAATCCTACCTAAAAGGGGGGTGATACACTAGAATTTTGATCCACTCAACTTGGAACCTTGAACACTGAATGAACAAGGGAAAAAGAAGACCTATGCTTTCAATCAATCACTTATGCATAAATATTTCATGAAGAGGTTTGATCCAATAACCAAAACCTGAGGGAAAACGATGGAGAGAGGTCTGATAAAAGACACTTTGCAGCCACCTAACATCCACTTACAGCTTCAGCGAGAGACATAAAGAACACTTTAACATGACCTGCATAAGGATAATCTAGCAACTAGGTATGAACCAAAATTTGGGAAGGGAGAGAAATCTACCACTTATGCAAATTGTTGAATGAAATATACACTATGCCAATGCTTGAAATCTGAAAGTACAGTCCTTTTATTGATCGAAGAGGTTACACAACTCACCAGTGGCAGAGTCTGGTCTAAGCAAGAGAGATTGGATGATTTTTAATCAAGGTTGAAAGCCATTATATAGAGAATCACAAGAGGCCAAAGATTGGCATAGAAAATATGAAGAGAAGGATTCACTTCAGTTAACTCAAGGTTGTCTTGGCCTTTCAATAAAATATGTTTTCTTTTGTCTTTGCATGAAGCTTCTTGCGCTTGAGGGAGTGAGCTTGTCTTTGTTATGAACCGCTCACTTCGCTTTGCATGGAAATCCACGCCAATGTTAATTTTAGAACTCTATGTGAGTTGCTTGATGCCGAATTGGAACGTTGGAAAGACTGAGTTGACTGCTTGGCAAGCGGGACTTTAATAACCAGTCAACTGAAGCTTTGGACGACGTTCGAAGATAGCCCTTGCATGTATTTTATCATGCTCTGGTTTGCTTGTTCCTGTCTATTTCTGGCGAGATTCTATATTCAGATGTATTAATCTATATTCGGTCTATATTTTCTCCATTTGGCTTTGCTTTTCGAAATTCTGGGTTTACCCCTATTTCAACGGTTACTTCCCGCAGTCAAAATTTGACGGCTAGCGGGACGTCATTCTTTGGCATTTATTCCTTCCGACTTCTCTTATTTCCTTGAATTTCCTGTGGCATTTCTTTCTCTCGGCTTTATCATACGAAGTATTCCTTCGGACAAAAAGTCCGAAGGAATTTCTTCGGACCTTTTCCCGGGCTCCTTTTCATAGTCGAGCTTTCTTTCTCTCGGCTTTATTGGCTTCGTATTTCTTCAAGTTTTTTTCCGTGGCCCTTTCTCCGAATTTCTTCGGACTTTTTGTTCAAAGGAATTCCTTCAGACAAGAGTCCAAAGGTCTCTTTTTGCTTTGCCTTCACTTGTTTTTTTGCGGACTTTCTAGTCTTTTCGAATTTCTTCGAACTTTTTGTCTGAAGGAATTCCTTCGGACAAAAGTCCGAAGGAATTAATCCTTCTTTTGATTTTGTCTTGCGTCTTCCGATTTCCTTCGGACTTTCTTGCTCGTAGCCTTTCCGAATTTCTTCAGACTTTCTTGCTCGTAGCCTTTCCGAATTTCTTCGGACTTTTTGTCCGAAGGAAAACCCGAAGGGCAATTTCCCGCAGGCAATGAGAAAAAGGAAAGGCAAATTTTGTCCGAAGGAATTCCTTCAGACAAAAGTCCGAAGAAATTATGTCCTTTGCCTTTCCTTTTTCTCATTGCCTGCGGGAAATTGCCCTTCGGGTTTAGTCATAGTGGTCCTTCTTGCCCTTCGGCATTTTTATGAAATGGACTTCTTTGCGGCCATTCCTTAGAATTTCTTCGGACTTTTTGTCCGAAGGAATTCCTTCGGACAAAAAGCCTGAAGGAATACTTTGTTCTTTGCTATTTGCCGAATTCAACTTCTCCGAAGCCCCTTGGATTTTTTACCATCGACTTTCTTTCTTTGCAGTCTTCCGTATTCCTTCAGAGTTTTCTTTCCGTCTTTTCCTCCGAAATGTGCCCTTCGGCTTTTCAAATGTGCCCTTCGGGAAATACACAGAGGTACTGTCGCCGACCAAGTGCCCTCCGCTAGGGCATTTAGCTCTCCCTCTATGCCCTTCGAAAAAATTGTAGGGCACCTGGGCTTTTTGCTAAGGCTTTGAATTTGTTCTTGTACCTTCCCGAAGGGTAGGTGCACTTCGGGAGTGTTGAAAATGACCCTTCCAAAGGGTACTGGCTTTTCCTTTGTTGACTTGGGTGGACTTTTGGGTTCTTGTTTGGCTGCGGGTGATCCCTTATAAACTCTTCGAAGTATTCCTTTGTTTTTTGCCTTGCGTACTTTCCTTCTTAGTGCTTTTCCGAAGGCTCTTTTCCGAAGTACAACCCTTTTGATGAACCATTTCTTTGGAATGATCTTTGCCCCCTTGTAAAACCACAAAACATCTGTTCTCTCTAGAATTTGCCCCTTCAATTGCTTGAATAAATCCGTTCTTTTCTTTGGGAAAAATTGTCAACAATTACCACCTCAATCCCAACAATGTTCCAAAAAGCTCGAAAACAAGCTCTTGGAAATCCATCAAGGCTAGGGGCTTTGCCTTTGTCCATAGAAAAAACCACACCCCTTATTTCTTCTTCTGAGAAGGGAGCCATTAATACCTTGTTTTGTTCCAACTTCCGTCACAAGCTTGGGGATAAACCTTAAATTGCGGTTCTGTGAAGTGAGATTAGAAGCAATTGGGCAAGATAGTAGAGACTCAAAGAAACTCATGGCCTTAGCTCAATCTCTTTGCCATTCCTTGCTTTGATAGCCAAAATGCGGTTATTGCTTCTTTTAGCCCGAGTTGAATTGTGGAAGAATTTGGTGTTCTTATCCCCTTCTTTTAGCTAGTTCTCCCTGGACTTTTGTTGCCAATGGTGTTCTTCCTTAAGCCTGAGTTATTCCAAGTCAGCCATTAGATATATTTCTTTCATGTAAGCTTCAATGTCCTTACCAACAAATAGGACTATTGCACTTAGCACTGCTAGCTCAGTTTCCACACTCAAGATCTCTTGAAATATGTTCTTGAAATGTTCTCTATTCCAAGTCTTTAGGCAATTCTTGATATATTTTAACTTTTTTACAATTATGAACATTTTGTATCCTACTGTATTAGGATCATTGTTCCACCATTATATAATTAACCCATGTAAAGAAGGGTCTCTCAACCACATGATTTCGAATTTGAAGGGGTATTTGGTAGGGGATCCATTTACCAAAATTGTAAGATCCACAAGGGCATGATTTGATCCAGAGATTGGGAGGATATTACTTTCAACAATCCAATATTTGTCCATCCAAGTTGGTGAGACCATGAAACAATCCAGCGTTTCCGCTATTATCGAAACCTGATCATTTGTTTGTCCATGAAGAAAATCCATTCCTTGGAACTATATCAAGCAACCCATTAGAGGAAACAAACTTGGAGAAGTCGATTTGAGATTGTGCTAGTATTTAAATGTCACATCTCTTGTCAGAATTGTATAATATGGCATTAAAATCACCTCCTAGCACATACTTGTCTCTCAATGAAAGATTCATTTGCCCTGATATGTCCTCTTGACATTGTTTCTTCAAGATTTTTTGAATTTGGGCCATAGACATTGAAGAGGGAGGAGCAAACATCAAAAGACTAGTGGGATACTATGCATAATTTCCAATTGGAAACAGATATACTTTCTTCCTCCAGTATGGAGGGGGGGGGGGGGGGGGCAAATCACTACCAAACCACCCAAGACCCTTTTAGCATCCAAGAATATCCCCTTCCATCTATTATAGCTTTTGCTGGTGAAGTTTTCAGCTTCCTCATTTTTGTCTCTTGTAGAATGAGAATATCAGGGCTAAGAGATAGAAAAAGATGCTTCACTAAGCTTCTTTTGTTAGGGGCATTTAGGCCCCTAACATTCTAGGAGATCGGTTTCATTGAGTTGGAGAGGAGAATTCCACCCCACACCTTGTAGAACTATAGAAGTCTTTTAGTGTGTTTTGCTTACCAGTTGAGATTTTGGCCACTATTACTTCTTTAGCAGGTTTGCCACAATTGGGTTGAGAAATCCTACAATTAGTTTGTGAAATAGCGAGGATTTCCTTTGAATTCAGATCTTCCTTTGAATCACTTCCATCTTCCATTTCCAATCGGGACCCCCCTCTCATCTGATTTGGAGTGAGTAAATTCTCTTTGTTTCCGAAAAGGTCTTCATCAACTTGAGTTTTGGATTTGAGAATTTTTGCAATCTTTTGTGATTATTAGGTAATCAACTTATAGCGTTCCAACATTGAATTTGGGGAGTGAAGCTTCCCATTATTCAATTTCTCTTTAAGGACTACCAATGCATCGATATTTAGGTCTTGAATGTTAGGCGTTTTTCCACCATTTGAAGGAAATCTACCATTCCCTCCATTTCTTTTATAGAGAGTTGCAGAAGGAGGACGCCAAACAGTCTTTTCGGATGTGTCCCAACTTTCAACATTTGAAACACTTGAAGGAAGCTTTTCCACATCCATTTGTTGCTCAAAATGCCCTGCCTTGGGACTTTATTAGAATAGATTCAGGAATTCCTTTATCAAGGTCCATAGAAACACAAATCCTTGCATAGGAAGCTAGAAAACCATCTTTAGTCATAGGATCAAGCTGAATGAATTCACCCAACATCCTCCCAATTGTCGTCAGGGAATTAGGCCCCCAATATATCACAGGTAATCCAACCAATCTGATCCAGACTGGGTAACGACCCTGCTTAGCTTTTGATGGGTCAAAGTTAGGGTTCCAATTTTGCAGCCAAAGCCTTGCTCCATCCATTAACCAACGTCTCCCATCTAAAATTTCTTTCTTATTTTCCTGATTAGGGCAGATCTCAACAAGGAGTCCTTTTGGTAGGAACTAGACTTCAATATCATTACCTGAATTTTCCGTAACTCAAAAGCTCCACAATGCTAATCTCTGGCCATTTCCTGGCAAATCGCCCTATGAGACCTTTTTCCTCCAAGGCCTTGAGGTTCGACACAAACTTTTCACCTTCAAACACTAGTTCTTTAAAATTCCTAACCCTAATTTTAGCCTTATGTACCTTGCTCATTCTCCTAGATTCATCAGTCGAGTGACCCCCTAGAGGAATTGTGTTTGCTCTCGTCGTGATGTCACTCGAGAGCCTCTTCCAAATGCCAGGTGAATGTCACATGCCGTTGATCTGCCTTAAGTGTGATTGAAAATTACCGCTCTCATTCTTCGAATAGTCACTCGTAAAGTTATATTCTCCTCCTTTGATAGCCATTTCCTCATGCTCGCTTTCAAAGCCTTCCTTCTAGCGCTCTCATGCTTTATTGTTGCCTTTCTCGTGCCTGCCCTATGTCAAATCTGATGATCCATAGGGTTAGCCTCCTCCTTGGACTTCGAAGAAATCATCTTGGTTGCTTCCAAGTCCTCTTGAGCAAACTGAAGCTCTGTTCGCTGCTCTGTTGCCACTCCTTTGTTCTTCTTTCTTGATCCATACTTCGCTCATCTTGTCTCCTCTATTACCGTCATCCCGAATCCTATATATTATTATAATACTTCCAATATTTTCAACTTAAAATTACAGTAAGTGTTTCTTATAATATTTCAACATATTTGTGTGAGTAATTTATAATTATATGTCATGGGGCTTATATTTTTTTCTTGGTTATAAGAAATAACTCTTAGTTTGATTGAAACTAATGTTGCTCAACTCATAATGTACTTGTGTAATGGTCTTATTTCATAAATTTAATAAGTTGTATTTCGCAATTAAAATGAAAGTATTTCAAGAATTTTTGTAAGTTACAACATCATAAACCCCAATTTTAGAGAGAGATTAACATTTTAAAATGTGTAGAAGTCTTATAGAGGAATCGAGTGCTTGATAGTGGTAAAAAAATGATAAGCAAGGATTGGTCTACATATAATTTCAAAGACATGAATTTAGCATCATCTACGTGAACATAATTTACATTGTGGGAATAAGCAAAGCTACCTCCCATACATGAAGAACGTACTAGATTTTGTTATGCTCAAAATAGAGCATTTACATTATATGAACTCATTTGGTATCATATAAGTGCCTTAAGTTGGATAGTTAATTCTCATCTAACATGTAAAAAGAAACTATATAGTTAGAAACCCAAAGTACATAGTGGTAGATTAGCTTATAATATGAACCAAAAGATCTTTATTAGGACTTTTTTATCCCTGGTATTAAAGAAACGATATTGATGTCTTTAATACACTAAAATATCCTTAAACGCCCCTAATTAAGCCTCAAGTTATGAGCACCCTTAATTTAAGGCTAGTTATCCCTAATAAAAAATGGAGCAACTTTAGTAGGAGAATGCCCAAATTGCAAGAAAGCCCCATCTCTTCGTGCACTTATAACAAGCTCCAACAACTCAATTTAGGGTCCATATGTTACCGTAAAATATTGTTGATATGCAAGGAATTACTGCACTCATACGTTGAAAATCACTTATGCATGTATCTATTATAGTGGCAGCAAAGAAAATATACAAGACAAGTTAATGATCAGAGATATATATAGGAGGTAGCAACAAATTGGAATCAGTGCGGGAAAGGCTATTGGTCAATAGTAATCTCGTTGATGATTTGTATGAGTCATATGTCAATGGCTAATAATCTATATTAGTTTAGTATTTTCTCTAACCTTTGCAACTAAATTATAACCACTTCTAGTATTGTCTTATAATCGAGCGATGATGTTGGATAGAGCCAAGGTCATGTGTGATTTATTTCATATCTTTCATCATGCCAAACTACAAATTATTGCAGACTTTTTGGTGCATGTTTCTTGGGGTATGTGTTTGTGTGATTCTCTATTTTTATATACATATTGACCATTCTAATGTTGTATGGAATTGTGAACTGGAAGTATTCTCGAGTTCGATTGGCTTATTTTAGTCATTCATAGACATTAATATAATTTCTTTCTTTCTTTCCACATCAATTTAAAATTCAACAAGATAGCTGCATGGTAACTTTCTTGACTTAATGTTAATTCGGTTGCTAGTTGTGCAGCCATTTTAATGTTGTATGGAATTGTGAATTGGAAGTATTCTCGAGTCCGATTGGCCTATTTTTGTCATTCATAGACATTAATATAATTTCTTTCTTCTTTCTACATCAATTTAAAATTCAACAAGATTGTTGCATGGTAACTTTCTTCACTTAATGTTAATTTGGTTGCTAGTTGTGCACCCATAAGGATCTCTTGGAGTTAATTAAATTTTGTAAAACAAGTGTTGTGACATCGAAAACAATAAGACCCTTGATAAGTTTATTACAAAAGTTTGTCTCAGTTGTTGAAAACAAATATGTAGGTTGATAGAAAACAATTTCAAGTATTGGGAGCTCATGTAGATCTTTGTGAAGCAAGGAGGCTTTAGAGTATGGTTGATAACGGTTAAATCTATAATTAAGCTGTAATCAATTTGCTGACCTCCAACCGTAATGAGGTAAAACAGGTTTTTATTTGTGAAAATATTTGAGAAGCACAAAGTGTTCCCTGGTCCACATTGAAGATCGTATACAATTTGGACATAGGGAAGAGCTCTATTCTAGTTATTGAATTGAGAGAAAAGATAAGAATCCTTTAACAAATTGAGAAGCAATGAAGAACAACTCTTTGACTACATTTTTGTATCCATCTATAGAGATGAAAGTATTTTAGTAAGATTATTTTAGGAATTTAGTTAGATTTGCAATCAATTTGATTTATATCTAGTTTGAATGGAGGACTAAGAAGATGCATTTGTTTGACTTTGTAAATTATGATAAAGCATTTATAAAGCCTTAAGATTTCTTTAAGCAGCAAGAACCAGTATCTAATTTGTCTTCTTAACATGATTATGAATGTCTTTTGGATCCTCAAATACAATATGTCTAGTCACACAAAGATGGATGCTGTCGAAAGTCAATTTGTTTCATTTTGTTTTTAGAGGATTCCATACATGTGAACTATTGTCTTCATATTGTATATAAGATTGTTGCAAAGAAAACAAAGAACTTTGAAATTTAACATGTATGGTGCCTCAAACTACCAAACATGATTTGAAAGGAAGCAAGTAGAAGACTAGACTAATAAAGCTTCAATGGTTGGAGGGCTTAAAAACTAAGACATAGGAACCCAATTGGTGAAGGGGATGCTTAAATTAGAATGAATATCAGGCAATAGACACAACCACCTGAAATTTGTAATGAAAAAAAACTAAGATCACTTGTTTTATATATATAAAAAACTAAGATTACTTGTTATATATATGTATAACAAAGCACGTTATATATATATATATATATATATATAACTTCTAAAGGGAAAATGAATTGCTTTTAAATTCCTCAAATTTTTATTCTTATTCCTCAAATATAACTTCTAAAGATAACGTGCTTTGTTATATATATATATATATATATATATATATATATATATATATATATATATATATATATATATATATATATATATATATATGTATGTATGGGAAAATGAATTGCTTTTAAATTCCTCAAATTTTTATTCTTATTACAAAAAATAATGTCAAGCACCCTCCTAGACTCTCTTGTTTGCATTTCACCTCCTTTCTCTTTCAAACGATTACCAGCACACTTATATATATATATATATAACACTTGCTCTATCAACATTTGCATTGCACCTCTTTTGTGCAATTGCTAGCCTTTGTTTTTGTTATCAAAACATTTTTTATGATGTATTATATATATTGTCTTAGTTTCATCCTAAATTAAGCATCCCCTTCACCAAGCAAGTTCCTTTGTCTTGGTTTTTGTGAGCCCTACAACTTCTAAAGATAACTTGCTTTGTTATATATATATATATATATATATATATATATAACAAAGCAAGTTATCTTTAGAAGTTGTAGGGCTCACAAAAACCAAGAACAAAGGAAAACCTGAGCCCTACAACTTCTAAAGATAACTTGCTTTGTTATATATATATATATATATATATATATATATATATATATATATATATATATATTCTTAGTTTCATCCTAAATTAAGCATCCCCTTCACCAAGCAAGTTCCTTTGTCTTAGTTTTTGTGAGCCCTACAACTTCTAAAGATAACTTGCTTTGTTACATATATATATTTATATATGTAACAAAGCAAGTTATCTTTAGAAGTTGTAGGGCTCACACTAAGCAAGTTATCTTTAGAAGTTGTAGGGCTCACAAAAACTAAGACAAAGGAACTTGCTTGGTGAAGGGGATGCTTAATTTAGGATGAAACTAAGATAACTTGTCTTAGTTTTTGTGAGCCCTACAACTTCTAAAGATAACTTGCTTTGTTATATATATAAATATATATATGTAACAAAGCTTATCTTTAGAAGTTGTAGGGCTCACAAAAACTAAGACAAAGGAACTTGCTTGGTGAAGGGGATGCTTAATTTAGGATGAAACTAACTTTGTTGGTTATCATATTCCTTTGCAAATTTGTCAAAACATGTCACACATATTTTTCCTTTGTTGCTATCAACAAAATCAAACCCAAACAATATTTCATGTTTTTCTTATTGTCATATTCTTGATATGCAATCTTTGATAATGTTTTCCACTTTATTGACCATTTTTTTTTACCTTGTAGTTGATTAATTGGTAGGGAAAATAGCTTTGGAATATCATCACACATGGCAAGCATCCCAGTGAGGTTTGGTGTACTAATTTTGGTCTGTGAAGAAACGACACTTGTTAAAGAAGTTTGCACTTGTTTCTTATGTATCTGATATACACGTTAGGCCGTTGATCTTACTATGTTTGGATGCAAAATTTTGTAACTCTAGTATCACAACAAACCTATTTGAAAATAAAGTACGTAATTATTTGGGAAAAAGACAAAAATGGATAAACATTACTTGCATACAAAAGGGAGAAAATAATGAACAATTTATATTTCATCTTCAACTATTTAACCTTGGAATTTGATAAGTTGCACAATAGATCCATTTTGAATATCAATGGATGCAACAACATTGTATTTTGTTGCCAAAATACTAGTTAAACAATGCAAACCATCATAAAGTGAAGCGTGATGGCATGTATCTACACTTAAAAGTAATTGGATTGGACATAACTCTAATATTTAAAAAAATATGTCTAGATTCAATGTCTCCTTGAAGCAAAAAAGAAATGACATTTTCAATTAAGGATGTAACCATCATGCCAATATCAGTGCATATCTTGTCGATATCAATGCTCTTAAAAAAAATGAAATTAAATAAAGGAAATTTTTAACTACAACTTCAAAAATCATATTTTTGTCTTTTATGAGATTGACAAATATTCAGAGTACTTTACTTTAAGAACAAAACAAATATCTATGCTTAAAAAATAAATAATACCCAACAAGAAAACAAATATCAAGAATACCATTATAACAAAGAAAACAAAAAATGATACAACTAAAAAGTATTATTACTTTGAGCAACTATATATTTACTTTGATACATAATTACTATTATGCATATGGCATTAAATATATGCAGTTTATGATGTTGAATTTTCATTTTTTTTAATATAAAAGTCTATACATTAAAAGTGTGTTATATATATTTTAAAATATATACAATTATAATCTATTATTTATGTTTAACAAAATTTTATTTATTTTGCTCATGGCATTTTACGTGCATGATTAGGTGAAGGTGTTGTTGCAGACCAATATAACAAGGAAAGCAAGGGAAGGGGTGAGCTCAGGGAATGAAAGGGTGACAATGAGGATGTTGATGTCGATGCATCATCTATTGATGTGTTGCATTGTACTGTGATAATTTTACTAATTCTAAATGTTGCTTTCGTCCTGTATCTTTTCCATTATTTCTTTGAATGCTACTTTAAGGGTTTCACAGTTAATAAACAAGGAGTGAAAAGGAGCGTTGGGATTTTTTTAGAAGGAAAGAAGCCATTCAATTCAATTTGGAATGAGAGTTGTGGGGTATGCTAGGAGTGCATACTATTATTTTTGTTGTTGTTAAGGGCAGAGTTCAAGGTTTGAAAAATAAAAATAAAAGATAGATTATAATAAAGACAAAAACTTAGAGGGAACTTTTAAGGTTGTTCAAGATTCCCAAGGTTTCCTTTCTAATTGGTTCAAAGCATCAAAATTGAAAAGCTTGGAGAGACACAAAAACTTGTGGTGCTTTTAAAAAAGAAAAAGAGAATAATGGAGTGGTTGCAATTCCTATTATGAGTTTAACGATTACATTAATGGACAAATGCCCTAAAATGGCAACCTGGGTAGTGTGATGAGGGGTGGGGGTTAATGCCCATGAGTGCATTATAATTAATGGAAGGCATTAATTTTTTCATCCATTTGATTGCCATAAGTTAATTTTTCTTAAAATTTTGTCAAGAAGAGTGAGGTCACAATGACAAATACCTGAACGTGATGATGAGATACACACAAATTGGTTGTAAGCCTAACATGTTGGCCTTTTGACAAAATAATTTTGGCCTCTAGTTGATATTCACGAGAATCTCCAATTTTTTTCCCTATTATTATGCTTTGCAATATTGTGTGCAATTGGCATATTTAATAATTTCAACATCTTATAATGAGTTGAAGCCAAACTATATGTTGTATATAAATGTGTTGAATGATGAAATGAAACTTTTTTTTCATAAGACAAAAATGTATTTGTTCAAGACATTAGCAAATTCCAATATTCAACTTTCATTTCAACATTTCAAATATTCAACAGAACCATATAATGTCATGACACTTCCGAAAATAATAGATCTTGCACCAAATATGTGTCAGAAATTGTGGTCTTGCAGAATGATGAATAAGAAGTAAAATCTTTAGAAGGAATTGAAGGTAAATGCAAACAATGAACATTTTTTTTTTGAATGCGATGATGATTTTGATAAAACTGACACTTTGTTGCTTGTATAAGAGATAGTGACTCCAATGAAGATTGGAGCTACAAGTGAATTAATTTGACTCTTGGACATGCAATGTAGAATTTTTTTGCCAACATTTTTTAAAAAATGGTCTGTTGCACAAAATGAGTGAGAGTTTTTGCATCATATGACAAACTTCATGTGCACGAATGTCATGATCAACAATTTTATTAGTGAGAAGTTCCTGAAAGGCATTTAAATATGGCACATTTATTTTTATTTTTTGTAAATACTCAATAACATATGGTGGAACCTTTTTTATTGGTTCTCTATTTTTGATGCATACTTAGCAATATATCTCAAGATGGCTTGACCTAAGAGAATAGGTTGGAAATTGACATTTACTCCCCAAATGGAAAACATTTCTTGGTTTTGGAAGATTCCTAATGTAATTCCCAAGGGACTTTCTTCCTTTTTTCTTATGTTTCTTCAATGTAGAACCTTTTTGATTGGTTCTCTATTTTTGATGCATACTTAGCAATATATCTCAAGATGACTTCACCTAAGAGAATAGGTTGGAAATTGACATTTAATCCCCAAATGGAAAACATTTCTTGGTTTTGGAAGATTCCTAATGTAATTCCCAAGGGACTTTGTTCCTTTTTTCTTATGTTTCTTCAATGCACTTAGGTTTTTTCTTCTGGGAACAATGACATATTCTAGACATGAGCAACTCCCAACATCAAAGATTTCATGCTTGTTTTGATGTAAACAACTGACATTCACTATGGAAAAAAGAGCAATAAATGTGAGGCTTGTTGCACAATTGAATACTTGACTCTAAATGTTCTCCCATATCAATACCTTGGTTGCTTTTTATTGGTGGAAAAATGTATTATTTTTCAGTAGTCACTAATAATGTCAACAACATAATAGTAAAACCAACATGCATAAACTATATTTTTTAGGACACAATATGAGAGATATCAAACACCAATTTAAACTCTCAAATTTTACACACACACACACCCCATCAAATGACATACCTTTATCTTCCTTTCTAAATTTCAAACTTGCCAAACAACAACGATACACGATTATCAATATATCTTTATTTTATTCGTACTAGTTGTTGGTTGTAAATAAGATAAGTAATAACATAATAGGTACTATTTTTAAGCATTCATTAGTATGAAATATGTTCAAAAATTAAACTATTTATATGGAGAGAACATTGAAATAAGGAAGTGCTATTTTTTATGTTTACTTAAAAGGAAACTTGAAGCTTACGACATTACATTAAAAACTCTTAATTATTATATTTTGCAAGAAAAATGTCCCATATTTAATATGAATAAATGGTTCAATTTATTTTCTAAAGCATATGTAGTTTTATTGTTTTGATTATCTTTAAAGAGGGTGGCAAGTGCACAATGTAGTGTGGATTGTTATCCACATTTTTGAGTTTTGAAGCTGTCGGTGTTGGGTTTTGGACGTGCTCGATGAAGTTTGGTAGTTGTGCTTTCATCGTTCTTTTTTTTTGGGGTCCCTTTTATATTTTGGCTAAGTATTGCTTCCTTCTGCTACCGCCACTTGGCAGCTTGACACTCGTATATCACTAAAGGTTCTCAGCTTGCCAAGGAGAAATGCCAGCTCGCCACGTGGTGACCCAACACTCATTCGAGGCAGGTTCATTTTGGTCAGAACTTCTAACAGCGCCATTGGTTGATGGGATAATATACGGGGCCCACCATTCAGTTGCAAGGAGGGACGCAGAGTTTCCACATGGCACCTCCGTGCTCATTTTGAAAAAGGAACAATTGATATCTCTTGGAAGAGTGCCAGCTCGCCACTTGGTGCCTTAATGCTTCTTGAGAGGAAGGGTTTTTTCGTTAGGTCTTTGGATTGCACCATTAGCTGATAGAGTTGGGAAGGGGACCCACCAAGTAGTTACTATGAAGGAGACAAACACATGTCATCCCAATGCTCCTCGTGAGCAAAATTTTCCACTCAGACCTTTGAGCAGCACCATTGAATGAGAGGAGTGGGTCCCCCTTTTCTTAACAACATTCCAAGGGCAGTTCTAGAAGCAGAGTCGTGTCACCACTACACTTCTTGTAAGCATTGTGGGCATCATAAGGTGTTGCAGTTGTGATATATTTGGGATCTTTGAAGACCGAATGAATTTATGAGACGAAGCTCTCCAGTCAGTTGCAACAGCCTTATCATGAACGCGAGTGACTAGTTCTAGGTGTTACTTCCTCAAGAGGCCGTTGTGCCTATATAAGCAGGGTTCTTTTCTTTTGTAAGGGGCTAGTAGATGAATAATTGTTTTGGCTATTATCAAAGAGTAGCCATTTTATAATAGTCTAGATTTTTAGAGTAGAAGTAGCAATAGTTAGCATTTTTCACCTTTCGACCTTAGTAGGTGCCCCTCACAGGTAGGATTGGATATTGTATATTGTGCCCATAGAGGCCTTTTGTATTTTGTTCCCCACCTAACAATGAAGAGAATGTGGTGTTTTGTGTCAAACTGGGTGGAAAGTTATTTATGTTTGTTATCTTCATTTCTCTACTTCTATGGTATTGATTCTTGTTTATATTATGGAGTTTAATTCATGCATATGCTCCATTAATAGTCTATAATGTTCAAGTATTCTAACTAATTTATGCAATTGTAGGTTAATGCTTTTAAAAATCTTGGTCCATCACTTTAGTTAGTCTTTATTTTAAGTTTTACTTGCATCTCCTTCTCATCCCTTCTCATCCCCATATTGATCCAAAGAGCTAACTTTTAAAACCCTAGAGGTTGCTTTACAGATCACATTTGAGTCCCACACATGTAAAACTTCCCATAGAAGGTTGTTCACCTAGAGCGAGAGTTTTAGGCATCAACAATTTTTATTTTTTGGCACACCCGGTTGGATGAACTAATAGTCTAACTGATTAGAGGTAGTAGTTTATGAGCCATAGGCCCATTACGAGGTCACAAACAACAAAGAATCCAAGCTTGTTAACACCACCTCTAGTAGCTATAACTCACCAAAAGGCCACAAGATCTGGCACGACACAATAATCACAACAAATGGTGATCCCAAGACCTCCAATAAACTTTATAGCATCGAATAGTAGTAACCCACTCATCCTTCCATTACCCTCAACTACGTGGGATCCTATTCCTGTGAATGCCTTAAAGGCACTCCCAATATTCTTAGGGGAATATTTCAAAAGTGTAGTGGAACACCTCCAAGATGTTGCAAATGTATGCAATGTGCACTATGTTACACAACAGGATGTGGCCTTAAGGCTGCTAGCTACCTCTTTCAAAGGGCAAGTGCTTGATTGGTACCGATCATTGTCATCTAACTCCATCACCACTTGGGATGACTTGGGAAATAGATTTTTTGAGTGATTTAATGAAAAGGTAGACCGGTCATCTCTCTTGTAATAACTAATAACTATTAAAACAGCCCTACAAGAGGCTATTATTGATTTCAATACTAGGTTTGATCAGACCTGGCAAAAATTCCCAATAGTGCCATGACCACTCGCAAGTATGGCCATTGTCTTCTACCTCAAGGCTTTCAACTCAGACATTACCATCATGATCCAGTCTCTTGGAGGCCAGATGCTACTAAATGCATATGAACTAGCGGTCAGAGATGAGAACAACTTGATAGATGCTGAGAAGCTTTCTCGTCGGTCATTGATGTCGCTGTCCCTAGAGATATCGATGCCTCCGCAAGAAGAGGTCCTAAGCACCTCAGAAGCGCTGCCTTCCATGTATGTATATCCATATACTCAGGTAAGTATGCCTTTTTCATCCTTGCTAGCCATGGAGATGAATGACATGAAGAGCATCTTGTGAAACTTCTCCAATGAGATCATAAATCTCAGAAGATAACAGGCCATGCCTTCGAAGCCCGCTTTCCAAAACTGACAAAAAAGAAGAGCACCCTACTAGATTAATTAGTATTAGGAGAGGCAAAGGTTGAATCATCAAGGACCAAATCATCAGATATGCCTCATGAATCAAATTTTGTTGGTACTTGATCCTTTGCAAATGGTATCGCCAAATGCAAATAGAGAAATGGTCGTAGGCCAAAACAACTTGGCGGATGACTCAAATTTATGGTGTTTTCCATGTAACAATGCACATGCACCCCAAAATTACCCAAGAGGCAACCTACAACAAAAGGTTGTTTAGTAGCGGAGACAAGGTGACACATCCGATTCATCCTCTTATGGGTACCAGTCCATAGGAGTTGAAAATGTTGTCCTTATGGCACAAATGCAAGGAATGTCCTTAGAACAAGAGGAGGAGATAGCTTCAGAGCATGCACTTTTCTCTTGGTAGAAGGTGATGATGCAGTTTATGCGAGTGAGGTCCCCATGTACAAAGCTCTGCAAGTTCAATTACTATTACACTCATTCCAAAAAGAGTGTTTTAACAATTTTGAGAATATTAATGTATTATTCCTAATTTAGTTAAAGGGTCTGAGTAGTAAAATCAGTAAATAAATATGCCATAATTAAGCTACTGATTTGTGTAAATTAGATTATAATTTTGTCCTTTCTAAAAATAGTAATAAGAGATGGAAAAGAAGACTTAGCTGAAAATTGATTGATCCGACTAAGACATAGACTAAAATTCACTGTACAAGACTGGGACACTATCATTAACTGAGAACTAAACTTTGTTTGTTAATTGGACAAGAGTTTCAAAATTGGACAGGAGTGGCACCAACGTTGTAGTCCACCTCTATCTCTATTGTCATGAGGATCTAAGCTTTTTGGGTTTTGTTCACTAGGTTTGTGTGACCCTCTTCATAAAGTTTCAGCAACTAGAAGTTTGTAGAGCTCCCTGTAGAGCAGATTATCTCTTCAAACCCTATTTTCTATTATGTTTTGACCAATTTCAAGAAAGGGGGGTTAGTGTGTGTAAGATTCACTGGATGTGGATCCACACCCTTTGTGTGGGCACGCTGCCTACATACCAATACTTTGAAGAGGGATCAAGCCATATGTAGTTCTCCCACTTGATGTGCTTTGTGCAATTGTGTGTATGAAGATGCATAATGCTAAATTGAATGTGTTTGAGGTGACTAAGGACTGATGTAAGAATTTGAATAAGCTTGTAAATGTGTTGGTTGGTTGGTTGTATATTGAGAATAGGGAAGATTGCTTGAGTAGTCTTGCTTGTATTCTTGCTTGCTTAGTGATAATTTCAACCCTTTCCAAATGATCTTTGAATGAGCTTTTTTAGGGATCTATTGGTCATGGGTTGAATGTATTCACATTTGGCCAACAAGGAGAAGGATGGGGAACCAAAATAAATTGATTTTTGGGGTCAAACATGGATTTGGACAATAGTGTCGAAAGCAAACAAGAGTGGTACCAGTGCTCTAGTCCTAATGTGACGCTATTATCTTGAGCTGACATGACCTGGGGGATTGATCTGTCATGAAAAGAGGAGTCTAGCTCAACTAGGATCAGGTATGGAAGGCTACAGATGACTAGGAATTAGTGAAAATGATGCCTATGAGGTTCATGAGAGCAAGCAAGAGGGACCTAAGGGTTGGGTGTCATTACCCATGCTCAAGTTACCAATTTTTACATTTTATATCACTACATTTGCTCCCCTTTTATTTTAGTGATGTGGCAAAGTGAAATGATAGGATAAAGGAAAAATAAAAAGAATACATGAACTTATCTGTAAGTGTGAAGCTCATGAAGTTGTGTGATGTTGGGTGTGCATAGAGAGAGCACACTGTGAAGTGTGAATTTGCAAGAAAAATAGAGTAGATCAGTTCTTACTAGATATGTTATATCTAAAATAAGAACATACAAATCTAGATAAGAGAGGAAGAGAAATGAATGAATACACCTCATCAGGGATGCAGACCAATACAAAATCTATTGTGATGCTAAGTAATGTTAGATGTGTGTTGAACCAAAAATAATTTAATGAACGGAGCTGACTGCTCAATTTCTTGGAAGTGAATACAAAATGCAAAGGCTGGCCTTTTGGCTCCATTATTGCCTACTAAGTGAAGCTAGGTGATCATGCATGTGCTAATCGATGTTTGGACTGTGCATCCAATCCCTCTGAATAGGTGGCTCAAAAATACAAAGGCTAGCTAGTCCTTTGGCTCATCAATGCCTTGTGAAGTGAAGCTATGAACTGATATCGATATGAACTATGTGTCGTATGAGATGGCTCTTGAAGCCCATGAATGTAACATGATTTGACCATGTTGGCATGGATAGCCGAATGTATGTTAGAAACTAGGTCACTCTAAAAGATGAAAATTAGGCTTGTATGAAAGCCACTCAGAAACTGGTGCATTAGGCTTGTATGAAAGCCACTCGAGAATTTAAGAATGTGGAAGTTAGGCTTATATTAAATCCATTTCAAAATTATGCCAAACACCTGTAGATGGACTAAGGCACATAACTACTGAGAATGCCTGGGTAATACTGAACTTGAAAAGGAAAAGAAAAAAATGTGTCGTGCACATTGCCCCCAATTACTAGTGTCTAGAACATGGATTTTGATCTAGAAGTTATATCAACTGCCATGTCTGAAACTAGAAGTGAGCCATCATACCATGCATGATGCCCCCTATATATGGATTCTTTGAGTAAAAGTGCACTAAAAATTGTTGATTCTAAACTGGTCTGGTTGTGCAAAATTGTAGTTGAACCTACTTTTTTGCTTGCTTCTGAAAAGTCTAGTTTTTCTATTGTGGACAGGAGCGTCGAAAGTGGACACTAGTGACACTTGTGTTGTATTCCAAGTTGAGATTTGTTGGTTTGGGCCAAATTTGGTAACTATTCTAATATTCTCACTATATGTCTGGTCTGTTCTAACTATTTTGATGTTTGGTTGTTGTTCTAGGTGTGCTGAATGTTGCTTTTTTGACCGTTAGGAGCTCTGATCTTTGACAAAATACCTATTTGTTGTCCCCTCTTTTGAGGGTAGAAATGAAGACCTTGAAATGACTGTCCTCAGAAAAAAGAGCCTTGCAAGTGTGTTATGCTGCAAAGATACATGATATAACAATGATAATTGACAAGATATCTCAAGATATAACTTGATTTGTATTGAGAGATTTTTAGATCAACAAAGGTATCCCTAGATAGATATAAAAATGTAATAACATGCATAATGTATTGAACAAGAATGAAAGTCTGGTTAGTTGTTAGTTGGAGGGATGGAATATGATGTCCATCATGACATCCAAGAAATCAAGATAAATGCATGATGTGGATCATGGTATTGCAAACAATGAGAAGTAAACAAGAAACAAACACACAAGGCAAGAATCAAGAAGCATAAAAGGGTGGTTAAGGGGACACACAAACAAGTGACATGGGCACATGTCACTCATACTAGAAGATAAACATACAAGACATGTTCAAATGCCACATATACATACAATTGAAACAAGCAAAACTGACATGGAAGTCACAATCACATCGAAGAGTACAAGTAAAGGACATTGGCAAATGTCTTAAAGCACACACATGAATAGAAGCAAATAACATTGGCAAATGTCCTAAGGCACATATAGGAAACAAATAGGAACTAAAAAATGCAACAATCTAGCTATGTAAAGCAAGAAAGGAAAGCATGTAATCACTAGAAATACAATCATATCTAACTA
The DNA here is from genome assembly GCA_037957365.1 of Torreya grandis. NCBI lineage: Eukaryota > Viridiplantae > Streptophyta > Pinopsida > Cupressales > Taxaceae > Torreya > Torreya grandis. The sequence goes on along the minus strand of JARHVA010001862.1, from coordinate 465,510 downwards.
ATCAAAGCAAGAAGTGAAAGTGTGTAAGACATGTTAGTATAAGACTAAGTATATGCTAAGAAATACACAAGTGTTATATACTAGCGAGATGCCAATATAGTAATTTGTGTAAGCTAGTAAATAATGTACATCAACATGATAACTAGAGTGTATGGTATATGAATGACATAACTTGGATGGTGTAGTCATGTAGAAGATGCCCCCAATGGGTATGCATATTGATGTGTGTCTTGATGTAGAAGTAAGATTTTCCTTTAATGGGTAGGGTGAAGCAATCAAAGATCTGGATGTCACTATACACACTCAAAGAAGATCAAGTGAAACATGGTAATGTAGATAAATTGACAAACAATAGCATAGAATAACAAACATAAGTCTAGCATTATAGTAGAAATGTGAAGCATGGATAATTCATACAATTAAAATATTTTTGGTGTTTTTGATTTATTTGCATGTTTTTGTATTTTGAACTATTTGAATGTTTTTGATATTTTTGATATAAGCTATGTACAATCAAGCATAAGAAACTATGTACATGTAAGTTGGGCAAGGATGATACTAACTGATGAGTCTCATGGGAGACTCCCTATCATAGTGTCCTGTATCAAAGAGAGGAATCATGCGTGATTGTGAAACATGATGGAAATGCTGAGAATGTGGCTCTAAAAGTTGTATATGTTGTAAATGCTCTGAAATGTCTAAAGTAAAAACCAAGTGTGGGGTCCCTCTGTAACTCTAAGAATTGGATGCAACGTAGGGTTCTTAAAGACCTATCTAGTAGTAGGAGTTCTCTGAACATGTGCTCTGTGAGTAGATGCATGAGATATCAATGATACTGCTTTGGGTGTGAACATTGTAGTTGGAAGTTGCCTAGAATCTTGAAGCTGTGGAGGTGTATGAACTCTTTGTGTTGACAATGGATGCCTCAACTCTATCTAAATTAGAACTAGAAAGACTATAACTGGTGATGAAATTGAAATTGGTAACTACATAGTAAAATATAGGTCTAAAGTGGGAAGTGGTAACTCACATAGAACTCCATCAACTATAAAAACCTAATTAGCGTGAATGAATTTCACACCTATGTGAACTATAAAAGGTACTGCTTGAAGTTTCTGGATCCATGGTCGACCAAGTAACATATCAAAAAGTCCTGCACTAGGAACTATAGTAAATGGTGTGACCATGTGTGTTGGACCAACCTGTAGTGGAAGTACAATCTCACTCAATGAACTTTGTATGTGCCTATTGAATTTACTGATAACTATGTCTGTCGGGGTGATATCTTTATCTAAATATTCCAAATGCTACAATAATGTCATAATGCACATGTTCACACTGGATCCATTGTCTATGAAAATACTATGAATAGAATGATTATAAATGTAAGCTCTGATAAAGAGTGCATGATAATCTGAATCATCCTCAATGATCTCTTTCTTTGAGAAAGAGATGGAAGGTTTAGTTGGAACTCGAGAATTGTATACACCAATCATGTTGCTCAAAGGATGTGTCTCAATTGAAGGTGATCGTTATGTATCTGGTGGTGGATGTACTTGATATGCATGGTGAACCCCTGATGTGTCCCTTATCTCTTATTTAGAATGTTGTGGAAAGAGTTCTAAGAATATTTTTAAAGATTTATCTTGTGTTTGCTTTGCCTGAGGAGGCTCAACTAAAGTGCCAAGATCAATATGATTTCCATCTATCAAATCTTGTATCTTGTGTCTCAAACTGATGCATCTATTTGTTGTATGGCCTAATGCCTTGTGAAACTCACAAAATGCATGCTGATCATATCCTCGTGGAAAAGGCTTTGTTGGGTCAACTTCTCGAATAAGAGAGAGATATGATGTTACATTCCAATAGCTATTGTAAAACTTTGGATGGAAAACTTGGTAGATTGATGAAGATTTGTCGAGGAGGTGGTGATAAAACCACTAATTAAGGGGGCTCAAAAGCTGCATTATCTATTGGTTGATTCTAACTCTTATTATCATTGACCTTGACTTTATATGGGACTTTGTTGTTACTCTTATTTGTTATTTTGGTGATACTTATGTACTTGAGTTTTCCCATTGAAATTATTTTGACTTCTCTTTCCTTTAGTGTGTGACACAATTCAGTGAAGGAAGAGAATATTTTGAACATAATTGATTCATGCAAAGCTGGTAGAAGACTCCATTTGAAGAGATCATGTAACTCTTGATCAACCATGAGACTAGTCATTTTGGCCAAAATAATCTTATATTGAAGAACATAATTTGTGAGATGCTCATTTGACCTTTGTTTTTGTTGTGCGATTTGGGCATATGAAACCTTATCACCAATGTTAATACTAGAATGAGTTAGGAACATGTTGGCTAAAGGATTGAATGTGTTGACCAATTGATTCAGTAGACTATAGAACCATTGTAAAGCATAATCCTTTAAGTTTTGGGGAAATAACTTGGTAAGTAACCAGTCATTTGGTATATAGTTCAAGCATGTTGCGTGAAAATCTCTCAAATGTGTCTCTAGATCATCCTTTCTATCATATAGAGTAAGTTTGGGTTGAACAAAACCTTATGGCAAAGGTGTAGAAGCAATGTGACGTGCCAACGGTGTATGCAATAGAGCAAAAGAATCCAAAGCCTATGTAGGTCTAGAGGCACCTTGTTCAAGATGTAGCACTTTAGATTGAAGAGATTGTATCTCTTACATAATGGATTCTACATCAAGAGACAAAGATGTACTAGCTGTAGTTGGTTGCATAAAGGTAGGTTGGGCTATTATAAAGGGTTGTTGAGACATAGTTGCCTCCGTAGTGTCATTTGTAACTGGTTGCTCTGAAGGAATGAAAGATTCAACTTGCTTAGCCTTTTTAATTTCCATGATAGATTGTAAAATAAGAGTTTGATCTTGGGGTTGGTCTCGGAGTCTTTCTCAAAAAAATTGTACGATTAAATCTTTGTTGAGGAAAAGTTTATTATCAACAATTGGTGGAAGTGGATCAATAGTCCAATGTGGTGGAGCATGAGCATCAATGTGTACATCATCATTGTTATTTTCATACTTCTCATTATTGGAGTTATCTTTATTGAAATTAGTGTAATTTGGATGTGTAAAATCTTTAACAGGAACTTGAGTTGGTTGTCTATCCATGATATATGGTTGAGTTTCCAAAATCTAGGTGAATTCAGAATGATTTGCACTTTGTCTTAAAGGAAGAGATGCAAGAAACTTAGGTGGCATAAGGAAAACAACTTGGATAATAGATGAAAATATTAAACATATATAATCTAAACAAGGAAGTGGAATATGCATGAAAAGGATACGAAGTTTGCACACATGTAAGGTGATACTTCAAGAAGCAAATAGGAACTAGTACATGCAACTAAGGTTTGAAAGATAATTATTTGAACAATTTACTATGAAAATTTTAATTTGAAAGTGAATTTTTGATTTAAATATGCAACTAAAAACTCAAAAAATTATTGAAAAATGGTTGATTGAATAGGACCTAGTATGTACAACTAGGGTTTTGAAATATAAATGTTTTTAAAAATTACTATTGAATTTTGAACTTTGAATTGATTTTTTATTTAAATATGCTAGTAAAAAATTAGAAAATTATTGAAAAATCATTGGAAAAATACTGGGACCTAGTATAGGTAACTAGGGTTTGAAAGAAAATTATTTTAAGATTACTACAAAATTTTAAAATTTAATGCTATTTTTTAATTTTATTATGTACGTAAAAAATAAAAAAATAAGAAAAATCTGTAGGAAAATTACCTTAGGGTTTCTAAGGTTTTTATGCACAAATGAAGTAAGTCAGATTCACTGAATATTTTAACAATTTTAGAAATATTGGTGTATTATTTTTAATTTAGTTCAAGGGTCTAAGTAGTAAAATCAATAAATAAATATGCAATAATTAAGCTACGGATTTGTGTAAATTAGATTTCAATTTTGACCTTTCTAAAAATAGTAATAAGAGATGGCAAAGAAGACTTAGCTAAAAACTAATTGATTCGACTTAGACAACGGCTAAAATTCACTATACAGGACTGGGACATTATTGCAAACTGAGATCTAAACTTCATTTGGTGATTGGAGAGGAGCATCATAACTGGACAAGAGTGGAACCGACATTGTATTCCACCTCTACTGCTATTGTCTTGAGAATCTGAGCTTTCTAGGTTTTGTTTGCTTGGTTTATGTGACCCTATTCGAGAAGTTTTGACAGCTAGAAGTCTATAGAACTCCATGTAGAGTAGATTTTATCTTCAAACCCTATGTTCTATTGTACTTTGACCAATTTAAAGAAATAAGGGGGGTTAGTGTGTGTAATATTCACTGATCGTGGATCCACACCCCTTATGTAGGCACGTTGCCTATATACCAATACTTTAAAGAAGGATTAAGCCATATGTAGTTCTCCCACTTGATGTGCTTTGTGCAATTGTGTGTATGAAGATGCAAAATGCTAAACTAGATGTGTTTGAGGTGGCTAGGGACTAGTGTAAATATTTGAATAAGCTTGTAAGTGTGTTTTCTAGTTGTATGTAGAGAATAAGGAAGATTGATTGAGTAGTCTTGTTTGCTTAGTGATAATTGCCAACCCTTTCCAAATGATCTTTGAATGGAATTTTATAGGGATCTATTGGTCATGGGTTGAATTTACTTATGTTAGGATGACAAGGATGAGGACGGGGAACCAAAAAAAATTGATCATTGGGACCAAAAATGGACTTGGAAAACATCACCAAAAGCAGATAAGAGTGGCATCGACACTATAGTCATAATGTGGCACTATTGTCCTAAGCAGATGGTACCTAGGGGGATTGATCTATCATGGAAAGAGGAGTCTAGCTTAGTTTAGATTAGGTCTCAAAGGCTATGGATGACTAGGAATTAGTGAAAATGATGCCTATGAAGGTCATGAGAGAAAGCAAGAGGGACCTAAGGGTTGGGTGTCATTAGCCACGCTCAAGTTACCAATTTTTGCATTTTATATGACTACAAAGAGTTTAGTCAAGAGCCAAGATGCCATCACAAGAACTTGAATGAATTTGAAAAGAGTTCAACACTCCAACCATCACCTCTGACATATCAAAAGCAGAGAGAAACAACATAGAATAAGGTAAAGTACCCCGAGGTCCCACCCCCATGGCCATATAATGTGGTGGAACAACTAAAAAAAGTTCTAGCCAACATTTCTCTCTGGGATGTTTTATCTATCCCCAAACATAACTCTCTATTGAAAAAATACTTGGAGGATTGAGAGAAGCCCACACAAGGAAAACTGGCTACGAAGCCTGCACAGATAAAGGTTAAGGAAGCCAATACGAGTGCACCACCCCATGCACCATTTGCATTCATCAAATCCAAAGAATTACTAAGTAGACAAAACCTACCCCATTATATTTAGTACCTATCATGGGGAAGAAGTTGTTATACAATTCCATGATCAATTCCAGTGATAGCATCATGGTGATGCCTAAGCAAATCATGGGCGCACTGTAACTGCACTATGAACCTTTTAATAAAAGAGTATTGCAGTTGGATGGGAAGAAAGTTCAAACTACAGGTATCATCAAGGCTCTTCCCCTCACCTTATAATATTATCCCAACATTACTGTGTCACAAGAAGTTATAGTGATAGACATCTTGCCAATCTTTGGGCTGTCTGTCAGGAGATTTCATTGCCAAGATAGGTGGATACCTATCATTGGATTGGTCCCATTTGATCTTGAGGACTAAATATGGCTCAAAATTAAAGGTGTTTTCCAAGCCACTGCACCTTGAACACATAACAATTGACACTATGATAAAATTTGAAGCAACAAACACGTCTTTCTCCAAGAAAGAGATGTATCACATAGAAATGCTCAAAGAAAAAAGGGTAGTAGATAACAGAATCCTAGAGGAAGAGATCCTTGTTAATGAATTCATCGAGAGTGATCCATTCATGAACTTCAATGCCACCAGTCTTGGGACCTTTGTGATCCATGATGAAGACCAACGTATTCCTAAGGTCATAAAAGGAAAGAGGATCAGAACAAAGAGCTTGAAAGTGAGTCTAAATTTTGGAATTTGCATTTTGATGGTGTGAAATACAAAATCAACTATAAAACAGGCATCTGGTTAGTATCTCCATCTAGAAAAGAGACCCTTTGAGCCTTATAATTCTAATTTGATTGCATGAGTACGAAGCACTAGTCCATGGCCTCAGCATCACCAAGCGCATAGGTGCAAAGCAGCTAAAAGTGTTTGGTGAATTTGAATTAGTGGTAAGACAGGTGAGAGGGGTCACAACTATGAAGAACGTGCACATGATATCCTATCAACATTAGATATGGGACTTGATTAAATCATTTAGAGTGTTCAATATCCAGATTGTTCTTAGATCTATGAATGTAGAAGTTGATAGAATGGCGGTGATTGGGTCCCAATTTGATTTGATGGCTGATTTATTCACCAATGAACAAGTAGTGTGGGTGATTATCAAACTTGGCATCCTAGACAATGTTTAAAATTGGCAAGTGTTTGAAAGTGATGCCCAAATCACCATGTTCCTTTAGCAATCGTGTGAATTCATATAGCAATTGCAACCAAAGATTGAGGAAGCCTATGGTGACCAGATCATGCAACTGAAATCTAGCAAACTTCTGAAAGGGTTGATCACCCTAGAGAATATTTTTGATTATGATGATGTGAGGAACGTCATATGGAAGTTTATTGTAGATAAATGTGACTAATTCAAGCTTGATGTGGAAGATGGAAGAAAACTGAATATTGGGAGGGAAGTCCTCCATAGAGAGAAGGAGTGATTGATTTCTTTCTAAAATAAGTATGAAGGGGTCATGGCATGGACCTATGATTATTTGAAAGGGTATGACCATGAGGTCATCCAACACACCATAGACTAGATCAAAGGAGCTACACATGTCTGATAAAAGCAAAGGTCGATAAACTCAAAGATTGAGTCTCTCGTGGTTCAAGAGCTGAGAAAATTGATCTACTCAAGAATAATATACCCAATCAGGAATTCAACATGGGTGTTTAACCTGGTACTATGAGGAATAAAAATGGAGAAATCTGACTATGCGTGGACTTCTGGGACTTGAACAAAGAATTTTTAAAGGATCATTACCCCCTCCCATAAATGGAACAAATCCTCTAAACAATAGTAGCTGCAGAGATGTTCTCTCTATTGGATGGATTCTTGGGATATAACTAGGTGTGGGCCAATGAAGAGGACCAACATAAGATCACTTTTAATACACAGTGGGGAACCTTCACGTATGCAAGGATGCCTTTTGGCCTTTCTAATGCTAGAGCTACTTTTCAGTGAGCCATGGATATGGCCTTTAGAGGTCTGATCAACAAGATCATCCTATTTTACATGGATGACTTCATTGTGTTCTCCAAGAAGAAGGAAGACCATTTCAACCACCTAGAGAAGATCTTTCAAAAGTGCTAAGAATTCAGGGTATCTCTTAAGCCCAAAAAGTGTGTTTTTGGTGTATTACAAGGCAAGCTAATTGAATACGTGGTATCCAAAGAGGACATTGCTATCGATCTAGATATAATAAAGGCCATCACATATTTAGCATTATTAATCAACAAGAAGGGTGTCCAATCTTTCCTATGAAAGATAAATTTTGTCAACAGATTCATATCCAACTTCACTACACTGGTGAGGTAAATCACATTGATATTGAAGAAGGACCAAGCCTTTAAATGGACTGTAGAAGGAAGAGTAGCATTCGACAAGGTTAAGGAAGTAATATCCACTACCCCCATGTTGGTCAATCCTAACTTCTCTAAATATTTCATCATGTATGTCTAGGGGAGTGAATATAGGCTAGTGACTATGCTAACTCATAAGGCAGAAGAAGGGACGAGTGAGCACCCCATTACTTTCTATTCGATAAATTTGCATAGGTATGAGGTTAAGTATAATTTCATTGATAAATAAGCTTCTGCCATTGTCAAGGGCCTCAAAGTTTAGGCACCTTATGGTGGGAAGAAAGATAATGGTGTATGTGGTGCATTCTAGCATTAGAGAATATATAATAGAAGGAAAGATCACCAAAAAAAGGGCCAATTGGAACACCAAGATCCTAAAATATGGCATTGAAGTCAGGCTAACCAAGGTGATTTGAGGGAGAGGATTCTGTGAATACTTGGCCCAATGCGTAGATGCCCTGATAAAAGGACAAGACATGTCAGAAATAGTCCTAATGAATCAATATGAAACCAACAAGTCTTGGGTTGATGATAAAACCCAATTCAAGCAAATGGATCAATATCTTGATGGTCTCCCAGCACACAAAAGGTGATTTTATAGATTGTAAGGGGCTAGCTACATACTAGTCTAGGGAGTCCTATTCAAGAGAAACTTTGATGAAGATTTGCTATGATTCATCAAAAAGAACCAAGCTGAGAAGATCTTCTAGGGTATGCACTTCACTCCTCTGAGTGACCATTTCTCAGCAAAGACCACTGTGAGCAAAATCATACACATAGGATATTACTAGGTGACCATGTTTACAGATTACCATCAGGAAATCAAGAAATGCTAGTGATGTCAATTCTTTACAGGCAAGAGGAAGAATTCATCCATGCTAATAAATCTGATTGTAATCGATGAAACTTTCACTCAGTGGGGCATGGACTTCATTAGGATGGTTAACCCCATATCCAGCGTAGGCCACAAATGGATACTTACAACCACTGATTACTTCACTAGGTGGATCGAAGTAACCCTAATGAAGGAGGCAAATGAAAATATGGTTCTCAACTTCTTGGAGGAGCTATTAGCAAGGTTTATCCCATAAAAAAACAATCATTTTGGATAATTCAAAATCCTTCCTCAGTTCTAAGATTTTTGAATTCATGCTCTGAAATGGTATTTTTTTTGAAAAATTCATCCAACTACTACCCATAGGGAATGGGTTGGCCAAATCAACAAACACAAATCTCATTAGGCTGATAAAAAAGATGGGAACCAATAAAAAAATGGAGTGGAATATGCATGTGAAAATGACCCTATGAGTTGACATAATTACTCCCAAGCAGATCCTTAAGACATCTACATATAAACTGGTATACATGAAAGAAGTGGTCATGCCCATATCAATGGAGATACTCACCTTAAGCTTTTGAAAGCTATTTAGATTATGGAGAATGGAGTGATGGAGGTTAGGTTGGCAAAATTGCTCAAAATCCAAGAAGCAAGGGAGCAAGTGAGTGATGCAAAGGTCACTTGATAACACATAGTTAAGCGATGGTTCAATAAGAAATCATTAGACCTAGGCTTTAAGCCAAGGGACTTGGTCCTCAAATATGATAAAAGGGCCACACATCCAGGGCAACATGAAAAATTTATTCCCTATGGAGAGGGTCATTTTGCATCATTGGTGATAGGCAAGTTAATTCATTCAAGTTGGAAGATGGATAAATAAATGCATTGGGGATTCTGATTAATAGAATCAACTTGAAACACTTCAACTAACTTACCAACATTCCTATTGTATATAGTTAGTTAGTTTCGCTTCCTTGTTTTTATTTCTCTTTATTCATTCATTTTCCTTTCTTTGTTGTTGTTTCCTTTCGAATAAGTGTCATTGGCACAAGTGGCTCATCTTATTTCCAGGTGTCCACACCCTAGCTCTCTTTGTTTTTGAAACATTCTCTAAAAGACCATTATCTACTCACTCCCCTAGCTATTAATTCTGAATTCTCCATATTGCATGAGTCCCCATGAAGATTGCCACAAAATCTCTTCTAAGTTGTTCCTCGAGTGTGTGTGCTACCCTTTACATTTATGGGGTGCCCAAATTCAAAATTTGCATGATGATCATGACTAGAAGCATAGTCTTATAAATACCCCTCTCCTCATCAAGCCAAACATTTGAATACCTAAGATTCCTAAGAGAATTGAATAAATAAGGTTGAGAAATTAAGCAAAGCATATTGAGTAGAGAGATTTGAGCCAAGAATTATAGGAACTATGAGTAGAGACTGATATCCTATATTCTTCCTTGATTGAAGAAAGAAATTTTAGAAGAATTTGTGGAGATGGAGATTTATACATCCTTGTTTGGTAGTGGAAAGCATCCAAGGGAGTAGAGAACCCACAGGTTGGGTGGTCATGGAGACCTTCCCCCACAGTTTGCATTGAGCAAATCATATGCTTTTGCCTTCGTAGTACCAAAGCCCAAAGTACCAAATGTCAAAATTATAACCAAGGGATGTTGTAGAGACCACACACTTGTCATGGATTATGGAGTTGAAATTTATGACTCCAAATTGGCCAAAAACCTGAAGAACCTAAGAGAGGGTGCCCATGCCCAAGTGATAAAAAAGGTGTGGAGAAATGACTACAAGTCATTTGGGTACATAATTTAGAACTCCACATTGGTCCAATATATGGTTTCCCTTGTGCACTCATGCTCAAAGATCATCACCTTGTGTGTAGATAGTTATGATGCCAACATCAATGTTATTGTAGGCAAAAACCACCTAAAAGTATATGTCAGTGTTGATGCCATAAGGGAGATGCTTTGACTCCCAAGCAACCCCTTCATCAAAATTTATAGCATGAAGAGCCTATAGAATGTCTGGGATACCCAAGTTTGGAAGACAGAGTTCCTCAATGTACTCTTCAAGAGAAACAACATTGAAGCACCTCCTCTACCCATTTCCCTTGCAACCTTTGTGATGCAAGATGTGAAAGATGCCCTATCTATGTTAGCACTTATATTTGGCATGGACTCAGATTATCACATCACCAATTTCCAATTGGGGGTAGTCTTCCTTTTGAATACTTTGAGCAAGGAGAAGGTGTACAGGATGGACTTCACAGATGCCATCACCACTACCATGTAGAATGAATTAGTGAACTTATAGACATTGAATACCTTCCAGTATTCCTCCTTCTTCCTTCACCTAATCCTATTCCAACACTCCTACTTCTTCTCTTCATACTTCAATTTCAACTCCATTGAGAAGAGCACCCATCCCAACATGGTGATCCCCATCACAACGTGGACCCACATCCTAGTGGTCACGCATGATTACTATGAGTTCTCAGAGTTCTTCTTGTCCCAATCCTCATTGACCTTAGCTGAGAGGCCATCACCTTCAAGATGAAAAATAGATAGAGGTAATGGCTCAATGATGCTAAAAAAAAAGTCGATTGGTTCTTCAAAAGCCATTTCACCTTCATTCGGGCACAAAGATTCAAAGGTGGCCATTCTAGATCTTGCACCTACTCAGAGATAGGACCCTAACCTTGGAACTAGCTCATCAGATCAATGTGATCAAATTAGGGACAATATAAAAAATCCCTAAATGATGTCCCCTTCTCTATAGGAGGCATCATAGCGGTGAAGAGGTTGCAGGAGCTCCTGCTTGTGCTCAAGCTTACTGAGCTTGGCCTCGACCTGATCGATAACCAGTGGAACTATGACCCAGTTGGTCATATATCTACTTTAAAGACTACCCCCCACTCAATCATGAACCTTAACCATACCTCAAACAATAGAGGTTTCCTATGGAGGATGCCATCAAATATTACGTGGATCTATCTAATATCTTCTTAGATGCCCACAAGTAGTGGGAGTCCTTTTATGACATAATCTGATAGTTCAACCCCATGAAGAAATTGACAAAGGGGTAATGGTATAGCTTGTCTAGAGAGACTGAAGCTAGGAGAAAATAGATGCCTATTAGAAATATAAGAAGGAAATCGACAAGCCACTTTTAAATTTTGAGGACATGGACATAGATGAAACATTTGAAAACCTTTGGGATGAGCACCATGAGGTGGAAGCTCTGGAAAAAGGAGAATTCTCTATCGAAGAAGAAGAAGAAGAAGAAGAAGAGGAGGAGGAGGAGGATACTCCTTCTGAGGAAGAGGATGATGCCCCTCTAGAGAAAGAAGAAGTTTTGATGATCCATAGGCTCATGAATTGGACTCCTCTATACCCATATCCAATCACCCCATAGCAATAGGTCTCTTCAAGGCATCTTGCAGTATGGTCATTTCATCCTAGATAGCCAGATGTGCAAGCCTCTAGTTCTCCTCCTAAGCCCCCATAAAAGAAGGTATTCTTTTACCAGCCCCTTCTTTCTACCTCTTCATTCTTTACTCCCTCTTTACCCTTCACTATTTTTACTAAGCTTATGACACTCTCCATTTCCCAATCGATCACTTCCCTTATGCCATTTTCATCTTCTTAGGCTTCCATTGAGCTCATGCCTTTTTATTCATGATGCTGATAAATTCCATTACATTTTTTGTCACTCCTCGACCCTCATCATCCACATCATCATCCATTATGGTCTAACTTCCTTCCACCCCACTCGGTGGCCTCCCACATTTCTCTCCTTCCACCCTAACCCTTCACACTGCTCACCTTCAAGGGAACATCATTTACTGCTTCATAGTAGCAAGTGACCATTACCTTCATCTACCATAAGGATCCTCCTTCATGGGGGAAAACATTTAGTTACAAGAGAAATTTCATCAATAGATGAAGACTACTCAAAATTCCTACGAGGCCCAAATAGAAAAGAGGAAAGGAAAGATGGCCAAGGTCCCAACGATGCGTCACATGTGATCATTATTTAACCTAATGTAGTAATCTCTAATGATTGAACACATGATGCCCCAAGTAGTCAAGCCTTAAGAATATATGTAATTGAAGGACTACTTAATAGACACCATCGACCTCAACCTCAACTAGGCTAGTCCTAGTGATAGGGTTGAATTGATGGAGGAAATGCAAAAGTCTGTCACTATGAGCTATATCAAGGCTAGTTGACAGTTGGAGAAGAAACAACTAGAACTCGCCAGAGTGAAAGCTACTATTAACTACCTCAATACTGAGGTAAATGAAAAAGACATGGATCTCAAGAAAATGAGGTCTGACCTATAAATCTACATCTCCAATGAGAGCTTCTAGGTGGAAGCCAACCAAATATCCTAGCTATGAATCTAGGTAACAAAACTAAAGATTGAGATAGAAGGTCTAAAGAAGGAGAAGCAGGCTATGGAGAATAAGTTGCAAGAAAAGGAGTTAGAGCTTGCATAGACCTATTAGAATCTCTCAAACTCTAATAGGGTGCATCAAAAACTATAACATCATATGGAATAGGAGTCCTCAACCAAGGACGAAGAGATCCTATAATTGAAAAATGACCTTGCCACCTGCTCTCAGACTGGAGGTCCCTCCCCATGGTCTAGTAGTTATATATATCTCATTGGGAGAGGATCAAGAATATGGCAGCTAACTTGAAGCTAGTGCTTGGGTTCATTATAGGCTCATAGTGGCTGAGCTCTTAGGTAAGTGCATCCATAGACTAGGTCCTTGCCTTCATGTTCTTTAAGGTTCAAGACTTGTAGCTCCTTATCTAGAAGCTTTACAATGTAATAGATGGGACACTACAAGTAGCAATTGTGGGTAATTGAAGGTAGAAAGTGGTGAAAGTTAATGAGTTTTTGAGCTAAAATAAGGTAGAGACAAAGTATAAGGCATTCCTCAATGCTTTAGAAAACGTAGTCCAAGATAGGAATGGGTACATTGAACAACTAGTCCAGTTGGGGCTCCCTCTCTATTCTTTGAAGACAACAATGTCCTCCTAGATGACAAAATAAAAGAGCTACTAAAGTAGAAGTAGAATGACCAGACTATGTTCATATTTAGCTCTCGATCAATCTTCAAGTGTCTCTAAGGTGGAAATCATATTGCAACCACTCACCCAGTTAGAGTTTCAAATGCTGGTGATAGTTTAGGGTTTGAGCAACATCTCCTTCAAGGAGATCATAGATCTAGATAGAGCCTTTGAGGCTCTAAAAAAAAAGGCTCAACACAAGGAGGAAGAGTGGATGCTTTTGAACGTTATTCTTTATAACTTGTAAAGTTTTGTAGGCTATGCCCCTTTTTGCAATTTTGCCTCAACTGGTCCATGAAACCAAAAAATTTGGATTATTCCATTCATAGGTAGATTCCCCTCTAAGTCACCAATAAATGTGGATTGTTATCCACATTTTTGAGTTTTGAAATAGTCAACATTGGGTTTTAGATGTGCTCGATGAAGTTTAGTAGTTGTGCTTTTAGCCTTCTTTTTTCCCAGGGTCCCTTTTGTATTTTGGCTAAGCATCGGATTCCTTCTACTACCATCATGTGATAGCCTGATGCTCATTTATCACTAAAGGTTATCAGCTTGCCCAGGAGAAGTGCCAACTTTCCACATGGTGACCCAATGCTCATATGAGGAAGGTTCATTCTAGTCAAAACTTCCAACAGTGCCATTAGTTGATGGGATAATAGATGGGGCCCACCATTCAGTTACAAGAAGGGGCATGAACTTTCCATGTGGTACCCCCATGCTCATTTTGGAAAAGAAACAATTGGTTTCTCTTGGAGGAGTGCTAGCTTGACATGTGGTGCCTTGATTCTTCTTGAGAGCAGGGGTTTTTTTGTCAAGACTCAGGTGCCATTAGCTAATAGAGTTGGGAAGGGGACGCACCAAATAGTTACTAAGAAGGAAGCAGACACATGTCATCCCAGTGCTCCTCATGAGAAAAATTTTCCTTTTAGACCTTCAAGTAGTGACATTTAATGAAAGGAGTGGGTCCCCCTTTTTCTAATAGCATTCCAAAGGCAATTTTGGAAGCAAACATATGTCACTACTATGCTTCTAAGCATCATGGGCATATCAAGGCATTGCAGTTGTGCCATATCTGATATCTCTAAAGATCAATTGCATTCATGAGCCAAAGCTCCCCATCAATTGAAATAGCCTCATCATGAGCATGAGTTCCTAGTTCCACGTGTCGCTTCCTCAAGAGGCCACTATGTCTATATAAGCAAGGTTCTTTTCTTTTGTAAGGGGCTGGTAGATGAATAATTGTTTTGGATATTATCAAAGAGTAGCCATTTTGTAATAGTCTATTTTTTTAGAGTAGAAGTAGTAACAATTAGCATTTTTTCACTTTTCAACCTTCACAGGTACCCCTCTTTGGTAGGATTGAATATTGTATATTGTGCCCATAGAGGCCTTTTGTATTTTTTTCCCCACCTAACAATGAAGAGGATGTGGTGTTTTGTGTCAAACTGAGAGGAAAGTTATTTCTATTTGTTGTCTTCCTTTCTCTACTTTTGTGGTATTGATTCTTGTTTATATTATGGACTTTAATTCATGCATATGCTCCTCTAATAGTCTATAATATTCAAGTATCTAATTAATTTATGCAATTGTAGGTTAATTCTTTTAAAAATCTCAACACATCGCCTTAGTTAGTCTTTATTTCAAGTTTTACTTGCATCTAATTTTCATCCCTTTTCATCCCCATATTGATCTGAAGAGTTGGCTTCTAAAACCCTAGAGGTTGTTTTACATACCACATTTGAGTCCCACACCTGTAAAGATTCCCACAGAAGACTGTTCACCTAGAGCGAGAGTTTTAAGCATCAACATGTAGCACCACAGACCCAAGTGGAAATTGGAAACAATATAGTAGTAAATAAACATGTATAAGTGGCACAATAAATTAATTTATTTACCATAGGAATATGGTGGTCTCCACACCGAGAAAATAGTAAGTCCAACTAAATGGAAATAAAACTTACAATCACGTTCAAAATTTAATATTATAATCCATAGAAAACCAATACATAAAATCATTTATTTTTTGAATGTATCACTCACTTAGATTTAAAAAAAATATTATATTCAATATAGAATACATGTAAGCGTCATTCATTTATATTGATAATGCATCAATCAAACCTATGCATCCTTATGTGCACATTAAAATCCAACCAAGAAAATGTAATAGAATTTAAGATGGGAAGATAAATATTTCCCAAAAAATAAATATGTACAACATATCCAATGGAAATAAAATCGTTGACAACCATACCCAAGACTACAATGCATTTTCACCAATTCACAAGATGTATCACAAGTAGGAAAAGTTGATTGTATTTATCCTCAAAAATCAAATATGGATCGTCGATCAAATATGGAAGGAAAGGTTCAATGTAATAAGTGCATCCCTATTAGTGTATTTATATAGGATGAGTAATGTTGTATTAGACATAAATACAAATTAATGATTGAATTATACACATGTTGGCCTTGTGATGTTATAAATTCAAAAAAATAAAATAAAAATAAAATAAAAATCTCCAAACAATCCATTAAAATGTCTTGGCTCATAAAAAATTATCCAAAATAGAATGTCACATGTTCTAATGAGGATTATAAAAAAAATTCAAAGTGAGCTAATTATCCAAAATAGAATGTCATGTGTTGTAATGATGATTATAAAACAAATTTAAAATACAAAGATCCACCATCTTCTAGGTACCAAAATATAACAATGCTAAACTATAAAGTAGTTGGGATCACATGATTAATGAGGATTATAATTCAGTTGCAATGTTGCAAATGATGACTCCTTTCAGTGCATTTAGAGACTTCAAAAGGATGTATGATTAATCTACCCAAAAACAACGGGTTTGAATCACAATTGATGTCCAAGCAAGGAGGAATAAAACAAGTCTTTGAAAAAAATGAAATCACAACCTTGCACTTGTACAATTTTTTTGAGAAGAAGAAATGTGTTGGGTAGAGTGAACCAGAACAACCCATACTTCTTATTACTTTGTTAAACTTACACATTGGATAATTGTAAATAAGGTGATCCTAATATGTTCTATCCAAATCTAAAACCATATAATTTCAAGCAACATAAGAAGAAATTAAAAAAGCTCTCTTTACAAAAAACTAATGTTTCCATGCCTTCAAACAACATAATATTATAAAAAATAATGAAAATAGAGCCAATTATTTATGTTATTTAGATGACACATTCTACCTTGATCTGATACTAACCCCAACCATACCTTGTTCATGTAGTTGTTCATGAAACTCTTTTTAATGATAAAATAGGGCTTTAAAAAGACCAAAATCATGACCTTATAGTGCTATACATAAGTTTTTGAGAAGAAGAAACATATTAAGTAGGCATAGAGAATGATCAACCCATGTATTCATTTAGGAAAAAATGCTTCAAGTTTAACTCCCTTGATAATAGTTGCATTCCCAATATCTAGTCCATGCATGTCGAGCTATAAAAAAATAGGCCTTTGTTGTCCCACTCAATAATAAAAAAGAATGTTTTGCTATGTGAAAACAACAAATAATTAATAGCATTTGCACATCAAACTTACCACTGAACAAAAGAACATTTATAGAGCTTTATTTACAAGAAGCCAATGATTCTATGTAGTCAAAGAACATAACACTATAAAAACCAATGCAAACATAATCATGCTTTTTAAAACCATAAAACCAAAAAGAATAAATAGTGTTTGCACAATAGACTTACTACCAAAAAAAAGAGCATTAATGGAGCTTTGTTTATAAAAAGCCAATGATTCGACAATGTCAAATAACATAGTACTATAAAAACAATGAAAACATGACTAACTATTTATATTATTTAGAGGAGAGGTTCTACTTTCAACTAATGCTATCCTTGACTAGAATGTGTCCCTAAAGTTTCCCATGAAATGCCTTCTCTAAAATCATTAAACAAAGCTAGAAATTTCCTCAATTCAAATTCCTCAATCAAACTTGTTCTCAATGCAATATCAAACTTGCTCTCATAAATGATTGTATCATATTTAGATTAGTTTTTTTTAATATGTCTATAATTCCACCATTAATTTGATTTTATAACACATCAAACAAACTTTTGCATCCTTACATACACATTAAAATCAAGCACAAAAAACATTAATGGTGTCTAATGTAGTAGAATAAATATTCTCAAAATGAAATTTCTAGTGTGGCAAAAAGTTTTATGCCATTGGTTCATTCTGTTGACCACAACTTTTGTATATACTATTTGGTCTCCTAGGATCCAACACATCCCCATCAATAACCCTCAAGTCCCATGATGTGACCATGCCAACATACATCAAGCATCATAAGTAGGTAGATGTGATTGTATTCATCCTCCAACATCTAATGTGGATCATCGATCAAGTATGGAGTACAAGGCTCAATCCATTAGGTGAACACATATCAATATAAATAGCTTTATAAATTTTAGAGCTCACTAAAACTAAGATAAATAATTCTAGTTAGTGCAGGGGATGCTTAAATTATGATGAAACGAAGACAATAGACATAACAAATTGAGATATTTTATGAGAAAAGACTAAGATATCAAATTAAGTTATCTTTAGAAGTTGTAGGACCCAAAAAAACTAAGATAAAGGAACTTGGTTTGTGAAGGTGTTGCTTAAATTAAGATGAAGCTAAGGCAATACCCTAATAAATTTTACGATAAAAATAAACTAGGATTAGCTTTATTTGTTATGGGGCTCACAAAAACTATGATAAATCTAATTGGTGAAGAGGATGCTTAAATTAGGATGAAACTAGGATAATAAATATAACAACTTGAGATCTCTTATAAAAAAATACTAGGATAACCCTTTATTAGCAATATATATGGGGAAAAATGATTCTTTAACATATATAATGTATGCAACATGACCATTCACAAAAAAAGAATATTGTTTAGTTGAAAAATTTAAGTGTGAGAATCTTAAAATGGTAAAATACTATAAATGTTGAATTTATTGAATGAATCAATATTAAATTTAGATAATTATATAATTAAGATGACCCTTGATAAGGGAAAAGATAAGACTTCGAGTGAGGTAGAAATGATCCCCATGAAGATAATCCAAGCACCTTGAGCCTAAGTAATAGAGACATCAATTAAGGATGTAATTGGAGTGGGGAGAAGTATAGAGAATCAATCACCATGACATTTAAAATGGTGATGGTTTTTTTTAGGTCATAGCTGAGCCAAAATACCAATTTAGTGTATAAGACTACCTTTATAAAAGGTGCTAAGGAAAAATATTTTTATTAACTTTATATATTGTTTAGATTTTGTACCCTTATAAGTTATTGATGATAAATTTGTCTACGAGCTCTTCATGGGAAACCTGTTTAAAAATTACATGGTTAATATGTCAAATTAAAGTTAGAATTTATGAAGTGACACATATAACTCATCTTGTGAATGACAAAACCCTAGAGAGGAACACATATATAATGAGACAAGATGTTGAAAACATATAAAACAAAAATAATTTATGAAGTGACAATTTCATAATAACAACTCTATGAGTCTTAATGCATGGCATGTGAAGCACTTGGAATCATTTTTGTGTTATGAGTGACCTAATGCCGAAAGAGACAACCCTTTCATAATGTGTATCCAATTGTGGTTTTATGTAGTTTTTCATTATTTTATTTAGTTATAAGTGATTATAAAACTTACACTGGAGGTTTTAATTGACATATCTTTGTATACCACATATTAATTTCTATATGCTAGAGCATATCTTGCAAAGGCCATAACTTTCGATCAAGGAACCCATTTGAGCCCTTTTCTTAAAACTAATATCTCAAAGAGATCCATGCAGTGGTAAGTAGTGCTAGCTACTTAGTGACTTTAAAAAAAAAAATTGGGGTCAAAATCTACCATCTAACTGCCAAAATTTATATTTTAATTTTATTTTTTGATATTTTAAGAATTTTCTAAAGTTTATATTTTGTAACCAGGCATGAACTTGCAATTGCGAGTCACCCTAGGGTTTTTTTAGAAATATAGAAAATAATGGACAATTAGTTAGCCCATTTGAGTTTACATATAAAAGTTACTTAAAATAGCAATTTTGAAAAACTAAAAAAAAAAAAGTTAACTCTATGATTATTTTTTTCTTTTAATAGCATTTTAATTGTGCATGAAACCTCTACCTTTGAGTTGTGATTTATTTAATGATTTGTGTTTTGTTTAGAAGCATTAACAAAGAATATCATTTTCTTTTTGGATCAAAAAAATTATTTATAATTTTATTGTGTTTTTAAATTGATGCAAGTTTGGATTTATAATATGGTATCTAAATGGATTCAGATTTAGGAAGAAATAATTGAAGGTAATATTTCTTGTGAATTTATTCTTGTGTTTCAAATTTTATCTTGGAAAAAAATTATGTTTTGAACAATAAAGGTTTATTTAAAATGGGAATAAGATGAGGATATGTTCAAATGAATATGAACATGTAAGAGATGCACAAGAGAGTATACAAGCTTACTAGAATAATTTTATATCAAATAAAAATGCAAAATGGAGATTATACATATGAAGAGAGAGAGTGCATGAAGTAGAGATTCAACAAGAGGAGTCAATCAGTTAAATAAATGTTGGTTAGGGCATATAAGGAAATAAAAAAGGAACAAATGTTGAATTTTCAAATTATAGGGGTATTATAAAACCAAATGACATGATATATTGGTTGAATAGTATGGAGAAGCCTTGTTATCACTCAGGAGTGCATGTTTGTGAGCATGTGTGCTTGTTATCACTTTTGTTGACACAATGGAAACTCTACAAGGTGTGGGTGGCCTTATATTAGAGAGAATATCTAAATTAAGGGATGGTTACTTTGGTACACTTTCCTAATTCACTCTAAACTCTCTAATTTAGTAATTTATTGACTAGGAAAATGGTAAATGGAGCAATACTCAAATTAAAATTGAACATAAAAATTGAAAATTAGAGGTGATGCACCAATGTCATATCTAATTATGCCTATAATTGACACACTTGGGAAGATAAAGAGCTTGCAAACATTCACTTCATCTTCATGTAATGACTCTTACATCAGTATTTCATACAAAAGTCTTGATAAATATTCACACTAGCATAAAAGGAATAAATATTGGTTGAATTCACTTCTAAATTAGGTAGAAATCAATATTAGATAATTGATATGACCTATAATAATTATTATATGATCCATAAATGTAAAAAATCTAGACATAAACATGGGAAAATCAATCATTCACTACATTACATCAATGAACATGAGACACACACTTCATGAACAACTTGAAAATGAAGGAAAATCAGCTTCTTATTGCTTCCAAGGTGTAGTAAATTTTTTTGGTAGAGTTTCTGCATAGTAAAAATCATAATCATACCTTATTTCAAAAAAGTAACATACATATAAAAAATGGAGTTAGGAGAGAAGAGACAAAGCAATCCTAAACTAGGGATGAGTCGTCATGCCTAGTCATCTTTTTCCTTTTCCTTTCTCAACCACTTTTATATTATCTAAATTACATGTTTATGCTCTAAACTCCTATGTAGTACATTCTATATTTTAACTTCTTTCTCTTGTAAAATGGTGTAGGAGGGATAGGTAGGCTTGTTTGAATGCATTGAAGAAGTTTTAGGTCCTCATTCATGACCTATCTTGAAGGGAATTGGTCTCCTTGCATGCTTTGATGAGGTCTTGATCATATTCATTTACTCCTTTTGAACAGTGCATTCAACTTCCTTGAGACTCTCCTTCTTTGTAGTGAGTGGATTTAACTATCCTCCTTGTCTCTTGGAGTTTGACCCACCTATGCATATATATTCTTGCTTTCATGTTTATAGCTCTCAACTTCATCAAATAGCTCCAAGGTGGCATATACGTGAGTTGTTTGCATATATTTCTTGAGGAAAAAGTCTCCTCCATGGATATAGTCCTTCAAGGCTTGGTCAAGTCTTCAACTAACCACTCCATTCTTGCATGATGTCTCTCCACCTTTATAGGGCTATTTGAAGGATTCTTTATGTTGATTTGACTTTTTACTCATGATCTTGGCATAGTAGAGAGAGAAAAGGTCCTATTGAGGTTGTTAAAGAGTCCTTCCACACTTGAATAATTTTTAAAAACAAACTCTTGACCTCTTATTTTTCTCCAAATGGCAAAGAACACAAGTGAATGACTTGGCAAGTTTTGTTGAAGATCTTTATGCATTAATGGAGCTTGTTAATAGGTTTAGACTTTTCTTCCTCCAACTTTTCATAGGGAATGAATGCATGTATTTTTTTCTAGGTATTCATGTAATATATTTAATGAGAGTGCATTTTATTATTAAAAATCATAGCTCTCTATATGGATATTTCTTGGATATGTCCATCTTCTCCATCTTGACAAGTTTGCCAAATGCACAATGAGAACATGCAACTTGATGAAATTATATTATTTAAAAATAGGAGGGGTATAAGAGTATTTTAACATCATAAACATGGATTCATAGACATTCAAACATGTTTTTAGCTCCAATCTCCACATACAACTTCTAAAAATGCCCTTTTGTGCTTTCTAAGCCTCAAGCAACCATGATTTGGATTTGGGGGTCTAAAATGAGTTCTAGGTCTCAATAGACACTCCCCTTAGGATACTTGTATAGGTATAAATGGTAAAAACCTAGATAAGTTTAAAAATATCAAAAATACTTTAGTAAACTCTCCAAAAAATTCATAAAAAAGTGTTTTCTTATTGCTCGCAGGGTTGCTTGGAGACTTTTTTCAATGATCTAAGCCTATTTTGCATTAGTCTTTATTTTATAAACATGGATTCATACATAAAAAATAATTATTCACCCTATTATATAATTATATTCCCTTAAAAGGTTTGAAACACTCATTTCACACTCCATCCATGAGCAAATTAGTCAAGAACCTTGATTTTCTTAATGGTGCAGACCTTTATTTTTCTATTTTATCTCTCATCAGGGGGTTTATAGATTTTAAACCACATGAAAACATTAAAATATATCAAAACAAAATTCCTTGTCATATTTCATGATATTTCATGTAGTAAAACTCAAAATATGTATTTTTAGTGTTTTCTAACTTGCATTTTCTCATTTCTGCATGACCATAGGTCTGAGTTTTAGAATTTTATTGAGTTTTATGAGGCATAAAGAGCTCATTAATTTTTAATTAGAATTTTATGATCCAATATAATCATTATAACCATTTTATACTCTCAATCAATCACTTAAACCTTTAAAAAAAACCCTTTTCTAACTATTTCCCTTACATTCTTGAAACATTGCGACATGTACTTGTACCTTTCACCATTATTTGCATTGAAAATTTGATTGAATAAGATTTAATAGGGTTATTTATGACCCAAAATAACTAAAAATTTTTACATTTGCATCAAATATCTCGTAAATGAAATCATATTACTTGAAATTGAGGTATTAGAGTTTTAAAAGGGTTTTAGAGCACTTTTCTTGCTAACAATGGTTCATAAAATTAAGCCCCTATAACTTGAAAATAATGAATTAAATATTGAGGGAATAGGTGCACTTATATTTTCATAATATCATTTTATACAATTCTTTTTCTCCTTCGTGAACCAAACATTTAAAAAATAACCCCTACTAGCTTACAAAGAGTTTGATGGAAAAATGGAGGAAACTTTTGCCATTTTTGGACCTGTGAGTTGTTCTTGAGCATGGGTTTGGATTGATTAAGGTTATAGTATGCTGTGTAAATATTATTGAATCCTCACTCCATGAATAATACTTGCACATAAATAACTAAACGTGCCAAGATGCCTTTTTGCACTTTGAACCTCATTTACACATGTTTCATGCTTTGAAGATGTTTGAAAGAAATTAAAAAAAATGGGAATATTAAAATGAGATTGAATGTATTGATGAGAAACTTTAATTTATCCCATATCATTTTAAATGACTTAAAAGTGACCTTTAATACAATGAACTTGACTCAATTGACAAGACATTTACCAAGGGTTTTTATAAATTTTACAAGAAACAAGTTAAAATCACTTTATCTTAAGTTTTACAAGGTTATATTAATTTATCTAAAATATGTTATAGACCACTAACCAAAACTAAATTACTTCAAATTAGTTTTTCACATAACCTTGACCAATGGTGGCAAAATTTACCAACATTCTTGGTGACCTCCCAGGGATGTTTGCCTACTAAGCATTAACTCAAAAGTAGGGATCTCAAATGAGATTGACAATCTAGCTTCTTTCCCATACACTAGCTTGTAGGGTGAATTGACAATGGACCTAGTGAAGGTGATCTTATCATCCCATAAAGATGACTTTAACTTCAAATTCAAATTCTTTTGATTATCTTCAATGGTTGTCGTAATTATCTTCAAAAAGTTTTTGTTAGTAGATTAATCAAGGCCATTGCCTTGTGGATAATAATTATATGAAATGATGAGATACATACAATTTTGAATAGTCCGTTGATTGATTTTAGCCCCTAAAAATACTATATAATTATCTAAAATTATAGTGGAATAAACATAAAACTTTGTGAGCAAACCTTTATATAAGTCCAAGACACTAAATTCATTTGCTTCCTTCAAAGCCACTGCTTCTGTCCATCTAGTAAATTAATTTGTGGCCGTGAGAAACCACTTGTGGCCCAAGATATAAGGTGAAATGATGAGACAAATGGAGTCCAAAATCCATTAGACAAAGGGATGATCTACTAAAATAGGTTGAAGAGGTAAGGCACCAAGCTTTTCCTTTCTTACAAACAATGCACACTTTTTGCACGTCCTTACCCAAGCATGAAAATATTTAAAAATGTTTGGATAATAATATCCACCCATTATGATTTTGAGAGATATTTTCCTTGATGAAAAGTGGCCTCCACCTTGTCCAACATGAAATTATTCCAATAATATTTTAATTTGACTTAGATCTATGCATCTTAGCAACATGACATTAATATCCTTTTTGAATAACACACCATCAACCATCAAAAAAATAATAGATTGCAGCCTAAATACTTTCTATTTGACCAATTAAGTTTGGAGGATACATACCACATTTAAGTTACTTTATAATATCTTGAAACCAGCTTGCTCAAGGTGTATGATTAGCCACAATATCTTCATCATTCAAGACCAAAACTACCTCTTTACTTGCCTGCAATTCTTGATCCATATGCTCACACAAGCCTTTACCTCTAATCAACTTGGTTACCTTTATTTCCATGTCATATTCTATGACCCTTTTATCCACCCTACTCTCTTTTCACTTATATCTTTGTTCAAAAATAACTCTTTGATGCTAGGATGGGTAGCCATCACGTGGATCTTGTTGTTAGATAATAGGTGCCTAAATTTTTTGAGACATCTAATTACAAAAAGCACATGTTTCTCTACAAATGTGTACCTTGTTTCATACTCTTATAAGTATTGACTAAAAAATACTATGGACTGATCCAAATTTTGTTGATTTTGTTGTGTAAATATTATCAAAATTTTATCAACATTAGCATATGCATACAACACAAATTCCTCTAAAAAACTAGGATTGATAAGAGTGGAAACACTAGCTATGGCTTGCTTTATTTCTTCAAAACTTTTTATGCCTTCTTTTGTCCAAGAATTTTTTTTATTTTTCTTGAGCATAGCTATAAGAGGCCTTGAAAAACTTGAAAAATTAGATATATACATTCTTATAAAATTAATTTTTCCAAAGAAAATTTGCAATTCTTTCTTATGCTTAGGCAAAGACAATGCAATAATAAAGTCTATTATTTCTAGGTCAATACTCAAACCATGATTAGAAACAACATGACTAAGGAGTTTACCTTTATGCACTAAAACACATATTTTTTGTGGTTAAGTGACACATCATATTGCCTACATCTCTCAAATAATTATTTAAAATGAAGCATGTGATCACTTACCTTATTTGAAAAAATTGTAACATCATCCAAATATACAGGAACAAATCTATTAATCAAATCTTGAAAGGCCATATCCATGGATCTTTGAAATGTTGCTCCTACATTGGAAAACTCAAATGGAATTTTTTGGTATGAAAAGGTGCCCTAATTCATGGTGAATGTTGTTTTGAACTGATCGTCTTCCTTCAAAAATATTTGGTTATACCCACTATAACCATCTATCAATGAAAACCTTTCTGAACCATCTATTAACTGCAATATTTGTTCTATTGATGGAAATGGATAATGGTCCTTGAGTGAGGCCTTGTTCAAGTCATGGAAGTCCACACACAATCTGATTTATTGATTTTTCTTCCCCATGGGAAAATATTAGCCACCTAAGTGGAATGCTTGATTGTAAAGATGATAGTTGATTCAATCAATTTGTGGAGATTTATTCTCGTCAAAGGTTTTAGCTTTGGGTTGATTGGTCTTTGTATTTGCCTCACTAATTTTGTATTTGATTCTAGTTTGATGGCGTGATGAGCCAATATAGGATTAAAACATTTTAAATCATTGTACTCCTATGTAAACACATCAGCAAACTCTTTACATAAATCAACAAAGGACTATTTTTGAGATTAAGAACATACTTTACCAAGCTTGAGATCTTTTCTATTGACTATGTCAATGCTTGCATAATGTTATTCTTCGGTAGACATAGAATCTTTCTCCCTTCTTATCTCATCATCCCTACTGAAAATATTCTCAAGTGTGACAATAACCTTGGGTAACTTGTTAGACTTGAGATGAACTATTTGATCAATATACTATTACAAAAGTTCTAATTAATTTATAGAAGAGAATTTAGCCTCTTCTTGTAGGAAATGAAAAATTTGATCATCATCCTCAAAGACTTGACAAATCACATTATTATCAAGAATGGAGGGTCTTAATACAATATTAATATGTGGTTGAGTTTCATCATTCCTTACATAAGATAGAATGTTAAATTGGGCTCCTATTGCAACCAACCTATCTGCATATTTTTTGCTCTCTCTAAGCACTACTTGTATGTCAAACGCATCAAAGTATTATAGAAGATCCTATACCTTGTATTTGTATGATTTTAATAATATAATTTTACACAAATTCAACCCTATTATTTGATGTACCACAAGATCACTATCTCTAAATGCATACAAGAGGTTAGCTCCCATTTTTCTAGCCCATTGCAAACCATGAACTAAGGCCTCATATTCTACTACATTTTTAGATCATCCAAACTAAAATTTTATAAAATAATAGTAACTTTGTTTAGAGGGTGAAATAAAAATCATACCAGCCCCTGTACTATGGTTATTTCATGATCCATCAAATCCATAAACCATTATTTAGATCCCCTTTTTTGTCTAGAGCTAAAATTTGTGCACCATCTTCATGTAATCAATAAAATCCAAGTCCTTCCTCTATCATCTTGTAGGGATCATGATAATTAATATTAGTATCCCATTCATCAAAAAAAAAATTATGAATTTCATCAAGAGATGAGTTTGCTTCAACCTCACTAGTTTGATCTACTTCATCCAAGATGACACAATTAATATTAACAACACTAGGCATGTATGGTTCTAGATAAAAATGAGCGATAAGATCTAAATGAATTGTAAATTTAGTTCTATAATTTATTTTAAACATGAGGTATGTCCAAACAGTGAAACGATACCCACCTATCTTCTAAGTGAAGTCACATGATAAAAACATAGCAAATTATGGAAGAAGATCCACCGCCACCACACCTTGTTGGATGGTCACATCTGGGTACAAATGAAGTGTTAGTTTTAGATTCCTAATTATACCCACTGTATTAATTAGATAGACATCAAGTTTAAAGACACCCTTAGTGTTTGTCTCATACATCAAACCCAACTTATCTGCAATCTATTTTGGCATCACTGTGTTACTCGCCTTACTTTGAACCATGAAATTATGAGCTAGTGTGTTGCCAACAATAAAATAAAGATAGAAATGAGGTGTCTTAATAAGTTTTGCATCACATTTAATAACCTTTATCCATTTATATACATATTTTACTTATTTCTTCACTTATTGGTTTGGATTTTCTAGAACCACACTTTCCTTCTTTATTAGTTTTGTAGATAAGCTAAGGCTTGAAAGCTCATGGATAAGGATATTATTTTGTCCTAGGATTGATATTGAATTATACATGGTCATGCTGATGTTTTATTTATTCATATTGTCTACTATGCTGAAAGAAGATCCTCTAATCTTTGGTTGCACCTTTGGAATAATAGGATGCTCTTATACTTGAGACACTTGGTGAACCTTGCTTACTTCCACATTATAATTTTTTTTGAGTTAAAAGGAAAATAAATTGATCATTAGTACCATTAAAAACCAAGTTAGGAATATTTGGAGCATGACTTACCTCTTGAGTCTCATCTATATCCCTTATCTTAGATATTGTGATGACTACAACCAAGTGGTTTGATTTTCTAAGCTCACCAATATGAGTTATTGCGACATGATCATCAAATTTCTAGTTTACCAAGGTTGCATCAAGTTTTACTTGTCCATGATTCACTTCCCCTTATTGTATCATATTTTCATTATGTTGGCCTCCTTAAATAAAGGTTTCCTCTTATGTCATTTGAGAAATTTCCATATTTTATGCCATTAAAACTTGATTTTACACATCATTGGTTTTATAAGGCTACCAACTTGAGTCTTGAATCAAGCTATTTCTTACATGTACAATGGCCTTGGATGTTGAAAGAGCATTCGGGTTAATTGTAACATATGGTTTGGCTTGTGTAATGACTCTTTGAGGTTGATATGGAGGCCTATTATCTCTAAAGCCTTGGTAGGGAGGTATTTGTTCTCTATATGGATGATATATGGGCTGATAAAGTGTTTGAGATGACCTATTGGCTTGATATTATTACCTCTTTATCTGAACTATATCATTGCCAAAAGATTGCAACATACATTTTAGTTGACCAAGCTCATTAGATTGACTAAGAGGAACTTGAATTTGATTTTGAGGGGATAGATTTAGGGCTATTGATGGAGATTGAAGAGGTGGATTTGGTTGTGTTTCTATAAAAAATGGCATTGAAGGCCTAGGTGTAAGTTTACCAACCTAAATTAGACTATTTTATACTCTAATGACAACCTCATAGGCATTTGAGAGTGTCCTACCATTCATGTATTAAATCATTACTAAAATATCATAATTCAAAGCTCCTAAAAAGTATATAAAATTATAATCAAGATATTAACTTATCATGGGAGGTATTCTATCCTATGTTTTTTGAAATGTAAGGCTGAAATCAATCATAAATTCATGTGGAGCTCTTTTGATGATAGTGAGCATCTCAATGAGGATTAAATTGTCTAATTTATTTTAAAATTATCTATAAAATACTACACATAAATCATCCCAAGTGGAAATAGAGTTTAAGGGAAGGTTATTATACCATTTCAATACCTTTCCCATGAAGGATGAAACAAGCAAACAAATGACAACATTCTCTTAAGTAACATGATGGAGTGAACACAAGTTGGCCACATATTTAATATGTTTTATGAGTGTAGTTTTATCCTCACCTATAAAATTTGTAATATTTTGATATTTGAGGTTGGGATGTCATCATATTGAGCCAAATTGAGAGGGATTTCATCATTAAAAAAGACAAATACTTGGTTCCTAAGGGCAACCATGTTAATATTAGGATTTGACGTTGTAATGGTTTGAACAATAGGTTTATTTGGTGACTAAAATAACATCTTAATATATATAATTATTCTTAAAAACATTATTATTTTTTTTGAATCCCAAGGTAATTTATCAAAATCAAAAGGAATACCTCTACTTGAAGACCTTATAATGATCTTTGGCATGAAACTGGTACTTATTTGCTACCAAGAAGTCTACAACTCAAATAATCACTTGGTAAAAAAATGATAAATTTTCTCTGTTATTGCAGATGTATTTTTATAGCATCATTATTCAAATATACTATGTAATTATCCAACCAAATATTCCATTAACTGTTATCATCAATAGTGCATCTTTGTGAAAATGTGTGTTTATTCTCACTCCTATTGACACAATGAAAACTCTCCAAGGTGTGGGTGACCTTATATTGGAGAGAATATCTATATTAATGGTTTATTACCTTTGTAAATTCCCCTAATTCACTCTAAACTCTTTAATTTAGTGATTTCTTGACTAGGAAAAGGGTAAAGGGAACAATACTCAAACTGAAATGAATATAAAGATTGAAAATTGGTAGTGATGCACCAATGTTGTAGCTAATTATGCCTATAATTGACACACTTTTAAATTTAAATAACTTTCACATATTCACTTCATCTTCATTTAATTACTCTTACATCAATATTTCATACAAAAGTCTTGATAAATATTTACACTAACATGGAAGGAATGAACACTATTTGAATTCACTTCTAAATTAGGTAGAAATCAGATTTAGAGACTTGATATGACCTTAAATAATTATTATATGTTTCAAAATGGTGAAAAATATAGACATACACATATAAAACTTAATCATTCACTAAGTTGCATCAATGAACACGAGACACACACTTCATGAACAACGTGAAAATGAAGAAAAATCAACTTTTTATTACTTTAAAGGCGATGTAGTAAAAAAAATTGGTAGAGTTTATGCATAGCCAAAAAAATAATCATTTATTATTTCAAAAAATGAGCATACATAAAAGGGAATAGGAGAGAGGAGACAAAGTAACCTCAAACTAAAGATGAGTCATCATGCCTAGTCATCTTTTTCTTTTTCCTTTTTAAACCACTTTTATATTATCTAAATTACATGTTTATGCTTTAAAATCCTACATATTACATGATAGATTTTAAATTATTTATCTATTAAAATGTAATATGAGGGAGAGGTAGACTTTTTTGAATGCACTGAATAAGTCTCAGGTCCTCATTCATGACTTATCTTAAAGGGAATTGGTCTCCTTGCATGCATTGATAGTCTTCAATTTTTGAAGATGTCTTGATCATATTCATTTAATCATTTTGAATAGATTATTAAACTTATATTATACTCTCCATATTTTTAGTTAGTGACTTTAACTATCTTCCTTGTCTCTTGGAGTTTGACCCACCTATGCATCTATATTCTCGCTTGCATGTTTCTCTCTCTCAACTTCCTAAAAAATCTCCAAAGTGGTGTAGAAGTGATTTTTTTCATGTTTTTCTTGATGAAGAAGTATTATATATGGATATTTGTATTTAATTCTTGGTTAAGTCTTCAACTAACCCCTCCATTCTTGCATGATGTTTCTCCACCTTGATAGGGATTTTTAAAGGCTTCTTTATGTTGATTTGACTTTTTCCTCATGACCTTGGCATATGAGAGAGAGAAAAGGTCATATTGAGGTTATCAAAGATTCATTCCACCATTAAATTCTTTTTTAAAACAAAATATTTACCTATTATTTTTCCCCAAATGGCAAATAATACAAATGATTGACTTGGCAAGGTTTTTTGAAGAGCTTTATGCATTGATGGAGCTTGTTGATAGGTTTGGACTCTTCTACCTCAAAATTGGCATAGGGAATGGATGAATGTCTTATTTTTTGATGTATTTATTAAATATCCTGTATAATAATTCATTTTATGATGAATAATCATATCTCTCTATAATTATCTTTCTTGGATATGTCCATCTTCTCCATCTTCACAAGCTTGCCAAATGTGTAATGAGAACCTGGGACTTGATGAAATTTAATTATTTGAATATAGTATGGGAAAAATTAGTATCTTAAAATCATAAAAATAGTGTCATATACCTTCAAACAAAATTTTAACTCTAAACTCTACATACAACTTCTAAAAATGCCCTTTTGTGTTTTTTAGGCTTCAAGAAACCTTGATTTGGATTTAGGGGTCTAAAATGAGATCTAGGTCTCAATAGACACTCCCATTAAGATAATTGCATAGGTATTAATTTTTTATACCTATATAAGTTTTAAAATATTTAAAATACTTCACCAAACTCTCAAACAAAAATTCTCAAAATAGTGTTTGCTTGCTGCCCACAGGGTTGCTTGAAGATGTTTTTTAGTGATCTAAACATATTTTGATTTATTTTTAATTATATAATCATGGATTTATATTTTAAAAATAATTATAAAACCTATCATACCATTATATTACATTAAAAGGTTTGAAACACTCATTTCACCCTCTATGTATGAGCAAATTAGTCAAGAACCCTAATTTTCTTCATGGTGCAAACATATGTTTTATCATTTTATCTCTCATAAAAAGGTTTAAATATATAAAACCAATTTTAAAAATTAAATTACATAAAAAAATCCCTCCATGTTAATTTTTATGATATTTTATGTAATAAAACTTAAGATATGCACTTTTTAGTACTTTCTAACTTCTATTTTCTCATTTCTATATGATTGTAGATATGAGTGTTAACATTTTATTGAGTTTTATGAGGCATAAATACCTAATTATTTTTATATTTTAACCTATATGATTCCATATAACCCTTATAATATTTGGATACCCTCAATAAACTACTTAAACCTCTTAAAAAACCCATTTTCTTACTGTCTCCATTACATTTTTTAAATCCAACAACATGTATCTAAAATTTTCACCATTATTTGAATTAAATATTTTTTAAAAAAATGTGTATTATGGTTATTTATTCCCCCTAATATCTCAAAAAAATTTCCATTTCCATCAAAGAGATAAAAAATGCAATCATATTTCCTGAAATTGAGCTATTATGGATTTAAAGCACTTTCCCTATAAGCGATGGTTCATAAATTTAAGCCCATGTAACCTAAAAGTAATGACTATAATATTGAGGTAATAAGGAAACCTATATTATCATAATATAATTTTATCTAACTCTTTTTCTCCTTCATGAACCAAACATTTGAAAATAGCCCTTACTAGCTTACGAAAAGCTATATGGAGAAATGAAGGAAACCTCTGCCATTTTTGGGCCTATGAGTTGTTATTGAGCATGGTTTTGGATTGATTAAGGTTTTATAATGTTTTGGATATATTATTTAATCCTCACTACATGAATATATTCTTCAAAAAAAAATGCACATATGGAACTAAATGTGCCAAGATGATTTTTTGCACTTTGAACCTCATTTACACTTATTTCATACTTTAAAGATGTTTGAGAATAATCACAAATAAAAAATAATGTGGGAATATTAAAATTAGATTTAATTTATTGATGAAAACATGTACTTGATTCTATATCATGTTAAATGACTTAAAAATGACCTTTAAGACAATGAACTTGACCCACTTGATAAGACATTTACCAAAGGTTTTGATAAACTTTGCAAGAAACAAGTTAGGCTCACTTTAATTTAAATTTTGAAAAGTTATCTTAATTTATCCAAAACATGTTGTATACTACTAATAAAATATAAATGACTTAAAATTGGTTTGTCACATACACTTGTCTAACGGTGGAAAAATATGCCAACAATCCTTTTGAGTGGAATAATATGGTGGAGGAAAAGAAGTTGAAAATAACATGCACCAAATTGAAGGGTCATGCTATGATATAATTGGATCATTTATATAAGCAAAGGAAAGGTAAGGGTAAATAGAATATCAATTCCCAGAGTAAGATGGAGAATAAGTTGAGAGATTTATTTTTCTTATGTATTATACATAGAACCTCTATAGAGGATTTTAGAATATAAGTAAAAAAGAGCACAATGTATAAGACTAGACAAATACATTTTACATGTTATCCATTCGAGTGGAGAATAAATAAATAGAGGAAAAAATGATTTCATGGTGTGTAAATGGTTTAAATGTTTCTTATCAATATGAATTAATCATGCATAAAATTAATAGCATGGAAAATGTCTATAAACTAGCTTTGAGGCAGAAGAGAAGCAAAATAGATAGGCTTTTTGGAGATAACATGGGTTAAAGAAAGTACTATCATCTCCATTAAGGGGATGAGGTTGATTTCATCCAATAATGGGAGAATCATCCTTTAGGGTGGAGAAATAAGAAGATATTATACAAGGGTTTCAAAATCAATAAAGAGGAAGATGATTTATAAGAGGCATAGGCTATGATGGTGGTAGAGATTGGAAGGATCCATGAATACCTTACATTTTATATAGATATGAAAAAAGGAACAAAGAATTTTAGTGTCTACATTATCATGTACAAGAGAGGAAGCAAGAGGATCAACCAAGAGTAAATTTTTTCAAGCCTGAGGTAAAGGAATAGAATCCAAAAGTTTCAATAGATATATGAGCTAACCTTACGATGAGAATAATGGTGATTGTTCAAAGGAAAAAACTATTTGTAGGAAAGGATAGTGGTGACTCATGGCTTCATATAGATATTTAAAAAAAAAATTCACTTCAATAATAGAGGTATGTAAGTTACCATTGATGGTTAAAGTTTTTAAATTATGGTTTCTAAGTAAAAGTTAGAGAATCTAGATTTGAAATTTAAAAAACATCTTTATCCTTACTATATTTCATGGTTTAAAAATTGAAATGAAGACATTGATGATAAGAGGTGTTTAATAAAGTTTTCCATAAGAAAGACTTATAGGAATGAAAATGTGGTGTGATGTTATTACAATGGATGCATGTCATGTATTATTGGAAGACCATGGCAATTTGATAGGAGAGCAGTCCATATTAGAGAGAATAACACATATTTTTTGGAAGGATGGTTTGAGCATAGTTTTACTACCTATTAAGGAATAAATTCATGTAGAAAGCATGTTTTCCAAAAATAAATTTAGCATGGAGATAAAGATGACATAATTTTTTAATGCATTAATGGTAAAGAAAGAAGAAGCAAAGGTTATGCAAATACAAACAAAGGCCATAAATTTTTTGGAAAAGTGTGATAATGTTACAATCGATGAGTTTAAAAATATTTTATAGCCAAAGAGAGATATTTGACATCATATTTATTTAATTCTAGGATAAACTCTACCTATTGAAGTAGCTTACAAGATGAACATGTTTAATCCTAAATTGATTATACACATGTAAATAGGGTTAAGAATTTAGAAATGATTAAACATAAGAGTGATAAATAGATATATAATATGCCAATTAATTTGAAAATTCAAATAAATAATATTTTAAATTTAAACACCGATACGTGCCAAAACTGAAAAATATAGTTATTGATTGATATTATGATAAATTAGAAACAAAATTACTTAGCTAGTTTATTGTGTGTATGCAGGTCTAAGATGAAGCATGCTAAAAGTGGACTAAATCAGGATCCTAGAATAGTCTTCAGATATTGGATTTTTCATTTTATGGCCTCATATGTTTGTGTCAAAATTTGGATAAATACATTGACGTAAATGTCTAATTTGGACATACGTGTCCTATATGAAATATTAACTAGATTTGGATGTGAATAACTAGAACCCTTTGGTTTTTTTATCACTTTTATTTTGATGTATACAGGTTGTGTGTACAAATGCCACTCTTTTTCAAATGATGAAACCCAAGCTTCCTTACCCTTGGAATATGTATGGGAAAAATGGGTTAGTGGAATCATGGTGTCAGGATGGCTCAAAGACCCCTTTATCAATGGACACTACCTACATAGCCAATAATATGAAGAGGGTCTCATAATTATTTGTTTCTCTCCCATGTGTTGGATTATGTGTGCATAAGGATGCAATATGTGATAAGAAAGTACATATAATGACCTAGGTTGTAACTTGTCAAAAATGGCTCATGGGTTACTCCTTTAGTACTTCAGACCTATAAATAGAGTGATATTATGAATAATATGGAAATATGAATGAATAGGGTAATTTTTGTCACTTGAATGCTCAATTGATAGTTATTTTATTTATTTACATGTGAGAGGTATAAATTTTCTAGGTGGGTTAAGAATGAGGATTGATCTTGTATATATACCAATATTTTGTGAAAATATATTGCATTAAATCACTTTGGTCAACGATAAGGAAAATAAAAATGGACACTTACGTCGATGTAGGATTTAGTTAGGATACAAGTGTCCAGGACGCTAAAAAATAGGTACAGGTAGAAAACTAGTAGAGAAGGATAATGATAATGTTTAAATAATTTTTCAGAGCATATAAGGCCTGGTCATCAGAATAACATATGATTGAACTAAGAGATAAGTAATTTGGTACATAAAGAAAAAAATGAAACTTTCAGCAACAAGAAGGTCATAAAGGTGAAGGATACAACCATGATAGGTATTTATCAAGTGTACAAAACTAAGGTACTATATAATTCAAATTTAGTATCTACTTACCCCCCTTTAATATAGTAATGAAATTATTAATATAAAAGGGGAAAACACATACTTGGGTGTGTATAACATACCTTAATTTTGTGTGAGCCCAACTTGAGTGATTTTCTAGTGACTGACCTAAAACCAAGAGTATGTTACAATGTATAATTAGTGAATATAATATGAAATTGAAAACATTTAAAATGTTGAAAGTAAAGAGAGAAAGGTTAGGAATACACCTATGTGCTAGTGCAACCATCTTGACTTTTGATAATTTGATTTTAAGAGATGATTCATTATAAAGCATTAGAGATGAAATTAGGAAAACTTTCAAACCTACAAGATATATATATATATATATATATATATATATATATATATATATAGAGAGAGAGAGAGAGAGAGAGAGAGAGAGGATAACATGCCCCCAACCTTGGTAAAAGGTGAGTTGTCACATGGCCATTGAGCTTATCTCAATGGTGCAACCCAATCATGCTTATAACCTAGTGACTGTGAGGGATCCAATCAAATAATACTATATATTTAGTGAGGGTGGATGATTTAATCACTCCATATTATAAATATGGTGAAGTTAAATGATATTATCAAATATAAATTATAAAATTGGTAAGATTGAGTGATTTAATCATCTCAACCTTCCAAAAGGTGAACCAACTATTATAGTAGATTGAGTCAATAATAGTCCATAAAAATCCATCCTGAGTATGATAATATTCCATAGTAGTATTTTAAATTTATAAATTTATTTGATTTTATAATCTAAAGTATCCTTTGCATGGCATATGCACCTCATATTTGTATTAAGCTAAAATTCAGGTATAATAATGGTACTAATATATACAATTCTACCATAAATGTGTATCTGAGTCATATAAATGTGAAATTTACCCAATTTAATTTTTTTCAAGTATGGAGGACATGTTTTTGTAACAAACCCCTTCTAAATCTAAAAAATCTAATAATTGATGTAAGTGTGGAGAACATGTTTCCATAACATGCCCTCATTATAATATAAAACTATGAAAAATATAGAGGTCATGCCTTTATGACATGCCCCCAGTAATGTGCCCCCATTTTGAGGTGACTGAAGTAGAAATTGGTAGTTACCTTACCTCAAAAGGATAAGAGAACTACATAATATGTTAATGGATCATGTATCATATAGGAATAACATATCTAGGTAGATATATCCATGAAGCATGCATAATGTGATCACATCAAGTCTTAAGATGCATGAAATAGATCATGGCAACATATAGAGATTAGTAGTACAATCTCAACAATAAATTAAGCACATACCCAAGAACACTCAACAGTAAATAGAAGGCAATGGTACAAGGAGACCTCATATAAGGGGTATGTTTAAATGTCACACAATCGAAGGGGCATAACTTAGTCAAAAGTATACAAAGCATAGAATGACATATTAAAATGTCCTCATACAACAAACTATGACATGTTCAAATGTCACAATAATAAAAAAAGGTATGGGGGCTGTAAGAAATGGAGCATATTTAAATTCTCAAACAAACAAGATAAAATAAAGAAGGGAAAGACACTCAAAGAAGTGAACAATATAAAGCATAAAATCATAATAAACCTAAATAAGCATATCATACTAGTCCCTAGATATGTGTTAACAAAAAATGTTAAGTACATAACATATCAAGTTCACTAAAAAAAGCATAAACATGGATAAAGGCATGTGTAATTACATAATCTTAAACATGAGAATGGAAAGTGATCATAGAATAATATAACTTGAGGTGTATCATGATCAAATAAAATAGATGCCCTAACATAGTGATGATGTGAGTAAAGGGAAAGCCCAACATCCATATGTGTATATATCATGTGCTTGGTTATGTTTGTATCACACTTAAATATGCATGAAAATTATTTATTTATATAGAAATAAATTATATTTTATCTACCAACATAGAACCAACAACATATGTAACAAGGAGCTGATCAAACATGAAAATGCTAAATATTTTTTTGATTTTTGATTTTGTATTTTTTTTGCAAGGACTAATCTATTAAGAAGTCCTCATCATCAAAAGGTGTAGTATCACTTGAAAATAAATTCAACCTTTGTTTATAGTGATGCATTTTCACCTCCTTAATGTTTCTATGTAGTTATTTACCAGAAGCCATCAATAGGGGAGGATCACTATATCCATCATGTTGTATAAAATATCCATATCCTTAACAATAAAGGTGATACATATATTTTAAGTATTCAATGTTTCATTCCAATTAGTTAACCAATGTTACCCAAATTTTTATGTTAATCATGGCTATCGATCTAATATCCATATGACTATGGGGACCACTTGTGGTCCTCATACAATGGGTAGTTTGATGTACCCATGAGATTCTAGCATCAACAAAGAGTATGTTAATTCATATTTATTATGTCCCAACTATTGGAGAAATGTGGTTCTAAAAATTGTCTCCCAATTTTCAATATCAAACTTGAGATGTTGACAATACACCCCATTAATATAAATAATATTTAAATCTTCATGCCTTGGTCTCTTTGAAGGATGGTTTTCTTTTGAAATTTTAGAAATATTATTATTTTTCATTTCTTAGGCATAATTAGTATGTGTCCTTCACTCTTATATTTTTGAATTTAGTTTTATAATGCTTCACATCAATTTGTATTATGGCCAATGATCCAATGATAGTTAAAATATGGTAATACCTATTTAGGAAGGAGTCTATTGCATGATTTATGTCTATTAGGAGGTAAAGATATCATCTTATGTTTAAGTAAAATATATTATATTGTATATGGAGTATCTTAGTTTGTTGTGATCTGTAACATCTGTTGTGGAGTTTTATGTGAGATCCACATTATTTACATGATGTATATGCATTTGACCCTTATAAGGTTGAATCGATGTTTGTATCCAAGAGGGATGTATGGAATAACAAGTAATTAAATGATCATATTCTATCTTTTATTTACGTTTATCTTGATTTGGTTTTGCATCCTCTAAATATGGACTTAGCTTATATGTATTGGGACCTATAGATGTGAATAGGTTATGAAAAAGATGATCAAGTAGATAAAAATTTAATTTTTGTAATTTCTCATTTTTTATATCATGGGCTCAATCATCATCATTGTCATAGTAATATAAAACATGGTCATCTTGTTTCTTAGTATTGACCAATAAGAGAATCTCAAATTTTGATTTTATTTTGGTTTTGGTATCACTGGTTACTTTGGTAATGGTTATTTATCTTTATGTGCATCCATGTACACCTCAATGGTTAGTGCCTTGTTTGTATCTAGAGGTAAATTAGTCATTGTGTTTGACTCACCCATTTCATAGGTCTGTATATTCTCAAGGGAAATAATTTTTTATCACCAATTTAGAGATGTAATCTATATCAGAATGTATCATTTTATAAAATTTTAAGGGTTCATCATATATAGGGATTGTAAACAAGGTCCCATCATTTATGAATTTTACACATTGATGTAGTGTAGATGGTACGACTTCCATAATGTGTATCCTTGGTCTACCCAAAAGTAAGTTATAATGTAATGATTGAGACATTACTTGGAATGTAGTTGGAACCTTTTTTGGTCCCAATGTCACATCTAATGTGATTTAGCCAACTAACGAGCTATGCAAGATATCATACCCTTTGATATGCATAAATTATTTTTGCTTAAAATTAGTAATAATGCTCATGGTGGTTAATAAATATGTGCTACAAATATTTAGGCCTGATCCATTATCAATGAACACCCTTTTGATTATTTTGTTATGCATATTCACTCATATGAATAAATACAAATATTGGTTAATAATATCCTTGGATGGTGAATACGTGAGTTTAAAGGTGATGAGTTTTACACTGTTTTGATATCTTGCATAATATCCACAAAGCAAGTTGGTTCAATATCAATTAGAACTTGGGTATCACATAATGCTTCATATAAGATATACTTATAAGTAATAGATTTATTTAGAGTTTTTAAGATTGATATATTAGCCTATGTGTTTCCCAATTGGAAAATAAGGCCATATCCTTTAGATTTGATCACAATTTTAGGTTTAGTAGGCACCTGCTTTATATTAATAGGTGGCAGACTAGGTTGTGCACCCTTATCTTTGTGTTAGTGAAAAAATGGACTATGAAATATATTATAATCCATGGGTGAATAATGGATGTGGGATGGTAGATGTCACTCAAATATGAGCTAGATGGAACAAATGGTTGAGAGCATGCACATTGGTGTCTAGATACTGGCTCTATTGTGTTAAAAAAAGAGTTAGAAATAGATACTAAATGTTTTTTTTAAAAACACTCTCATTATATTAATGAATTCATTTATTATGTTGAATGAAATGTTTGATTAAGAAATCATAATAACCATAAATATAATTAAAAATTAGAGCCCAAAATGGTCTATAGATGCATCCATATTGAGCATAATTATATAAAGGGAATTTTGGCTTTTAAATTTTGAATATTTTGAAATCAAAACTTATAAACTAGGAATAACAAATTAGGAAACCCTAGGTCAATTATAGGGGTTTGAGATCAAAGGTTAGGTTCACCAAATGTTTAACCCTAAATTGATGATACAAAGGTAAATAGGGTTAATAATATAGTAATGATTAATCACAAGAGTGATAAAAAAATCTATAGTAGACAAATTAATTTGTAAACTTAGATAAAAAATATTTTAAATTTAAATATTAAGATATGCCAAAAATAGTAATTACAACTATTGATTAATATTATGATAAATTAAAAACAAAAGTAATTAGTTTATTTATTGTGTGCATGCATATAAGGGTTGAAACATGTTATTAATGGATTAGATCACGATCCTAAAACATTCATCAGATCTTGGAATTTTGTAATCATTTCCTTGTATGTTTGCATCAGATTTTGGATAATCACATCGACACAAGTGTTTAATCTAGACATAAGTGTCCTATAAAAAATACTAACTACATATGGATGTGACCAACTATAGCCTTCTAAGTTTTCTCTTTCTTTTCTTATGATGTATACAAATCACATGCATAGTCTGTCACTCTTCATCAAATGATCAAACCCTAGATTTTTCACCCTTGAAATAACTATGGAAAAAATGGGTTAGTGGGGTCACGATGTTAAACTACCCCAATGACCCCTCTATCAATGGGTGATGTCTATATAACCAATACTCCAAAGAGGGACTCAAAATTATGTAGTACTCTCCTATGTGTTGGATTATCTGTGTACAATGGTGTAATATGTGATAATAAAGTACATAAAATGACATTTATTATAAATTTATAAATATGGATCATAGGATGATCCTTTATTACTTCATACCTATATGTAGTCTTCCCCTATGACTAATATGAAAATAATGATGAATAGGGTAGCGTTGTTCACTTGAATTCTTAATGATAGTTATTATGTCACTATGTATGTGAAAGGTATGGATTTGATAGGTGCATTATGAATTAGAATTGATATTGTACATACACCAATCATTTGGGAAAAAAATATCACACTAAAGCACTTAGGTCAATCATAAGGACACATTACATTTTCAAATTGGATGAAATTTGGGAACTAGACACTTAGTTGGAAAATGGACGTCTACATTGACATAGGCATCTGGCTAGGATGCAATTGTCTAGGATGTTATAAAATAAGTACATGTCAAAAAATGGTAGAGAAGAATAATGAGTGCATTTCGATTATTTTTCACAACATAGAAGGCCTGGTCATCAGAATAACATATGGTCAAACTAAGAGATAAGTAATTTGGCACACAAAAATAAGAGATGCAATCCTTTCAGTAGAAAGAAGGTTTTAAAGATGAAGGGTAAAACCATGATAGGTATTTTCTAAGTGTATAATAGTGAGGTGCTATATAATTTAGATTTAGTATCTATAGAACCCATTAGAACATGTAGAGTTGATTAAACTGTTGAGAAAGGTGTAGTGAGGGAGAACATGATTTGGAACATGGATGATGTGTGTATATATTAAGGTAATTAACAAGAATACCATCAAATACAATTTAATATACCATGTCTAGATGACATGATGGATGTACTTGTAGGAGCTACATACTTTAGTAAGATTGATCTACAAAGTTT
Organism: Torreya grandis; assembly: GCA_037957365.1. Classification (NCBI taxonomy): domain Eukaryota; kingdom Viridiplantae; phylum Streptophyta; class Pinopsida; order Cupressales; family Taxaceae; genus Torreya; species Torreya grandis. Next base: position 423,396 of record JARHVA010001862.1, on the reverse strand, counting down.
TTCTATCAAATTTGGATTTGAGAAGGAGATGAATGGAATAAAATGTTCAATAATAAGGATGGTTTTTGTGAGTGGTTGGTAATGTCATTTGGATTGTCTAATGCACTCATCATATTTATGAGTCTGATGAACACAAGGTTATGATATTATATTGGAAAGTCTGTAGTAGTGTATTTTGATAATTAGAAATATTAAATAAGAAAAATAAAGGCATTTGAGAATGATATTATACATATTGATAAAGTAAAATATTTGTGCAAATTTAAAAAATTATAATTTTATGCATAAGAGTTTGCTATTTCTGGGATTTGCCATATGAGAAGATGGTGTAAGAATTGATGAAGAAAACATTTAGAAAATTTTAGAGTGTCCTACTTTAATAAGTATATCAGAGAAGTTTATTTTGTTATTTATAAACCGTTCTTATAAATTTAATTAATAATTTTTGTAGTATTGTTTCACTATAATAGATTGCACAAGGGAAAATAACTTGTGTAGACAAGGAATTCAATATAAAGTTTCCAATTGCTGAAGAATGTGACAAAGGCCCCTATTTTAACATTATCATCTTTTAGCAAGGTGTTTGAGGCAGATTTTAATTCTTCACATGTGAGTGTTGGTGTAGTATTAAACTAGTAAGGAAAGCCAAAATAATATTACATTGAGAAGTTCAATGAGACAAGGGAAAAGAAATCATACACAATGTTTTATTTTATGACATTATATAAGAACTGAGACATTGGAAAAATTATTTGGTAATGAAGGAGTTTTTTTATTTACATACCATGTTGTTGATGGTGAAAAATGTCACGTCAAAAAATCAACCCTTTCACTTATTATGAAGATCAAGTTAGAATCATACTAGTTTAATTGTAATGGACCTATGGGCCATGAATTGGTATTAGTCATGCAAAAAGTTTTTAAATATTATGAAAATAAACCATTTTAATAAAATAATAAATTAAACCTCATTATTTAGATAATCAATTTAATCACTTCAATGTGTATATCAATTCTAAATTGGATTTAAAGATATGATCGAATCTATCCAACATATCAGATCTTATGAAAGAGACAACCTCTTAAAAAAATTTGGTTCATTATAATATGTTCAAATCAATAAAAATATCCTCTATATTATTTTATCCAATGCCGCTACAGAACTAGACCAAACCAAAATAAAAATAATGTAAGAAATTGAGTTAGAGATAAAAAAATGAATGCAAAAGCTAAATTAAGAAACACTAATTAGAATCAACATTAATCTAATCAGGGTACAAGAGTTGAAGACTATGTAAACATCCACCTAAGAGAGTAGATATAAGTAAAATTTAATCTAAATTTAACTAATAAATTTTAAATTAAGATTTAAATACTATTATTAATAATTTGAAAGCTACTAACTAAAGATATAAAAAAGATGGTAATCAGACTAACTATTAAGAGACTAAGCTAAGAAACTAAGTCTAAGACAAAAACTAATAAAATAATGAGAAGATATTAATCTAATACTAATAAAATAAATTAAACTAATTAAGAAAACAATAAAAAAATGAACTAAAGATAACAAAAGAATGATACTAAAGAAGGAATTGACTCAATTTTTAAAAAAAAAACCAGAGCAAATTATTGAGAAAATTGTATCATTGAAACTTATTACAATCAAATCTTCAAAATAAAAATCACTATACAATCGATAGTCTATCCATCTATCATAAAATATGATGTATTTACCATTATTTGGGAAAAGTATAAATATTTATGCACATATGACTGTGTATCTGGAATCATCAAATGAATTAATACTTGAAAATTTTAAATGGTCAGTTTTAAATCAACAATAAAACTTGGATATATTTATGTTATTCAATCAATTTATTTTATCATCATATAATTTTTTGTTTGGTCTATCTACAAGTGATGATTAATATCAGAGATGTTTCAAAAAAATAATTATGATATGAAATCTTTGAAATCAAATAGGTCTTGTACCTATTTGTGTTTTCTCCCCTCGTTATGTCCTTCAAGTCTCCTTATAAAGTTTATTCATTAAAATTAGTTGTGTTTTAGAGTTAAAACTAACTCTTAGTTATAGATATGAATACAATTAACTTTAAAATAAAGTTAATCACCTTATAATTAATTACTTTATAAGTTAAAAAATTATAACTTGAACTCTATAATTTGAAATTTATTAATAAAGTTCATAAGACTCAAGAATTAAAATAAAATATAGACCAACATAAACATTTCTAATGGGTGGGAGCTCCTTATAACTTATTTAATAAACAACTAACAAGTCAATTAACATGCTAACATATAACTAAATGATTAATAACACCATGATTAATGATTTTAACAATTTCACAACTAATCAAATCCTTAAATTATAACCATAACATTATTTGAATATTAAAAATAATCACACGATAAAAAATTATTAAAATGTTGAACTGAAAATATCAACACAAAATTTCATTTAAAGCAAGAAAACTAAAAATGTCTAGTGCCAAAACTATTTAAAAATTGAAAGTATTGAAATATAGAATATGATAAGTATCTCAAAAAATCTTTAAATCCAACAATATGAAAAAAACTAAATTAAAAAAGAATAAACACAATTATAATGGTTCCTTCTTGGAATCACCCTTCTCTAAAACCAAATAAATTAGTGGAGATTTTTTTATACTCAGTATATTTGAGAGGTGAAGAAGGCTGGTCAAAATAATTTGTGCAAGCATAATCATCCCTCACTTTAATTTTAACACTTTTCATCACATGATTGACTACAAGTTAATATACAAGATTAATAATGTGTTTCCTACTAGATGAGGCAAAATTTTCATGAGTAGATGAAATAAGGTTAAAGATAATAGAAAGAGTTGGATTATAAAGATTAGGATTAAGCATTGAGAATAATTCAAAATGATGAAACACATGGCTAACATTAGGCAAAGTATCATGCTATATATGCATGTCTTGATAATATTCACTTGGTGTACTTCATCTGAATGAATGAGATAACCAACTAGCTTGTCTATGAAATCTTAAACAATATTTCTTTGCATAGTCAATGAAGAAAGAGGAATATTATTTAAAATAGTCCATAAATTTGGTTCATTTGCATTAGAATGTAAATAAATTCAGGTTCCATGATGAAAAGGATGCAAAAATGTATTTGAAACCCTACAACCCCAAAAAGGTCTATCTTGGTGACTACTTTGAGAAGGAAGTATTCTATTCTATTGCATGTTTCCCCTATCCCATATATTTATATCTAAACCTTGTGAGCCTTGAATCCAACTTGACATTTTTCTATATTTATTTTTTTCAAATAAAAACTCATAATACTTAAAAATATTCAACTTCTCCTAAAATTTTGAGAATAATAACTATAAAATGATTACAAAATTGAAATTATGTATGTAAATTTAGTATCATAATCATTGCTCATTTATTATTACTAATAATTCTAACCATTTTCATATGATACTTTAAAAAACATAAGCTCACATGACCTCTATTTTGCTTACTATTTGGATGCCATCTTCCCAAGTTATAATCATGACATGAATAAATCATACAATTTAGAGCTTGAATTTTAACATGCAATTGAAAATAAGAATGCATATTGAGAAAATTATGAACCTTAAGTTTTAAAATTTACTTATGCATTCAACTTCTTCCACTCATGTATAGTTTTAAAATAAATAAATAAACATGGTATCTCATTTTATGATTTTACTAATTATTGGTTCAAAATGAAACAAAAATTCAAGATACAAGCTCTATAATCCTCAAGAAGCAAGAATTTTATTGAGAATATCATCTTTCAATTGAAGTAAATCAATTCAAACTTGGTACTTCAACACTTATTCATATTTATCCTAGACTTTCCACAACTTTATTTAAAGTAAAAATTTAAGTACAATTTTAGTAAACCAAGATGTCATTTACCTGCTAATCATTGGTTTTCAATGACCTGAGCCATGCAAGATACATTTAACCATACAAATTTGAAAAAAAACCCCATATTTTTTATTTAAAAAATTTTATTCTAATTTTAACTTTGAAAACCAAGTTTTCAAATGCAAATTGTGTATCAAATACAAATTGTGTATCAAATGCAAACTATGTAATAGTCTAGGAATATGAGTAAAACCTTCATGATATTCATTTAATTACCACAAAATACCATTTTAGATAAATCAACAAAGTCTTTCCACAAAAATTATCCACCAAAAAAAGGTAACAAGAAAAAATACAAATTTTCAACATAAAATACCATGTCTTGCCATTTTTCAAAAGTCTTCAAGTTTATCCATACAAATAAAAATAAATATTGCAATTTAAATTTTCATGCTACCAAATGAGCTAATTTTTTTTATTACTCTTGCATGCAATCTCATAAACTTAGAGTTTAATCCTAGAAATGTTTCAACTTGTTGACAAAATGAAGTCTTCAATTCATAACAATTCCTAGTTTGCATGTCCATGCATGGTAGCCAAAATACATATATTCTAAAAAAACCATTTCTAAGAAATATTTAAAACCATATCAAATAATACTATTATCATTAGGAAATAAAACTTATAAATAATTAAAATAATCAAGAAAATATATCTTGTAGGTTAATACTGGTAACAATATTTTCAATGCAATTTTTTTCCTAAAATAAGTTTCAAATATATACACAAGAAAACCAGAGAAAACAAAACCAACATTTTCATGCAGTTCAAATAATAATTTCACTACATATATCACAAAGATTCATGACATGCAAGAGAACTAGTACTATTTTTATCAACAAATCTATGTCTTAATTCCACAAAATCAATAACGAATTGAATATCCATACTTGCCAACAAAGTTTTGAAGTGAAATACTGAATCCAACAAGTTTGAGCCAAGAAATCTCTTTTCATTTTGTAAGAATAAAATTTCATCATTCAACTTTTGTAAAGAGCTTCATTCTAAATGGTGACTAAGTGTAACCACCCATTTTATGTTTAGCTTATTTGTCAATGCACACATTAAAATAAATTTTCATGACATTTCCCAAAGTTGGAAAGATGAGTAAGTCCCCTAAACCAATTTTATAAGTAATATGTTTAGATACAATTCTATGCACCAATAATAAACCACCAAATGTTTTCCAACTATCTTCACTATATCCTCAGCTAATTTTTCTAACACCAAAAACTAGTATGATGATACATCTTTAAATGCCAAAAATTTAGCATTTTGTTTATGATATCCACCATACATTTTTTTAATTTGAAATATTTTCTAATTAATTTGCTTTGAAAAATGAACAACCAACCTTGAACACCAACTAATCCACCAAACTTTATTACTATGTTGATAATAATTCTTATTTGAACATGGAAAATATAGTTGTATGGTACCCTATTCAACATAATACAAAGTTTAAACTATAGAACTTAGTACCAATGAAAACCTTAAAACCACAATGTAGAACTAAATTAATGAATATAAATAAATCATTTGAATCATGTTATCACAACACTATGACTTTAGATAAATTAATAATTAAAAACCTTGAGTTGAGAACTAAAGCCAAAGAGGATGCAATAATAGAAACATTAGGCTAGTAGTTATGACATTCAAATGGAGTATTAAAATCAACATGAGAAAGATTCAATCTATTTATAATATATTCATTGGCAAATTATAGTTTTATATTCAAAATCATGTTTATTCTTAGATTTAAATTACATGATTATAAATATAGAATTAATAATAATCATAAATAAATCAAGATGAAACATAAAATAAATTTTGTTAGATTCTAAAAAAAAACCAATCCAGAATTTGATTATCAACCAATGCCACTAACATTGCCACTATATGTACCTCACTATTTCATAGATACTTACATTTAATGTGACTATTTAAGATAATCGATTTTAACTTTGCTACTGAAGAAAGAGATAAAAGATAGATTGGTTAAAAAAATTGATCAAGAAATATGATGGATCATTAAATTCACTTAAATGATAATTGTGAGTAACAAAATCAATTAACATAGTCATACACCACATTTAATCACATGTACACAAGAAATGACTATTAAATATTTTAAAACAAGTTGGCCCTTGCCATTACATTTTTACATTTTATGGTGCAAGCCATCATATGAGAAAAATTAGATAATTACAAGTTTTTAAATAGTGATACTAAAATTTTCCATAACATTGGTGACCTTGATAGCTACCTTCACATGTAAAATTGAGCTGTAATCTAATTTTTTGAGTTTAAAAAGTCAGAACTGTAATCTAGGTCAATTTTTTCCTAAGTAGTTAAAAGTGAAATCTTAAAAAAATATTTAAGAAATGGTTTTTTTAGCTAACATGGCATGAAGATTAAAAAATATTAAAAGGGAAGTTTTGGTTGAATGAAAATCATTGAAGTAGCCTAAATCATCAATTTTGAAAGTAATTAATACTTATAATAATAGTATTTCTGTACTTGTTCATTTACATAAGATTAATCTATAAATGATGGGATATTTAAACCTTTGATAAGAAACACTTACAATTATATGCCATAAATTCTTGCATTCTCCTTCATATTGATGAATACTTCACAAGTTTAATCAAGAAAGTTGGACACAAAAAAATGCACAAATAAAATAAATAAAACAAACTAAAAACTATAAAGAAACAAATAGAACAAAATAATAAGAAATAAATAATCTAAAAGGAGAGAAATAAAAAATAATTAAAAAAACTTTTAGATGATGAACATTGATTGGATGACACAACTAATTAACATCAAGACTTGTAAGTGGAAAAAATTACAACCAAAAATAAAAAGTATTTTGTATGGTCCAACCCATAATGAATAAAACTTCTGATGTTTTCTTAGTTCTTCATGGACTTTATCCCAATATAATACTAAATATCCAACCTTAAAAATATTTTAAAAAGCTTTATTATCAAAAAATTTCTTAAGTTTTTACTTAGCTTTCTCTAATTTTTATGGAGTTGTTGCTTTAGTTTCATCTAGATCCAAGAGGTCATTTAGTCTTTGTTTTATGACATCATGAGTGAGATGTTAAAGATAAGTCCTAGTTGAAATGATTTTTAATTCGATTGGCAAGGTGGATTCGAAGCTATAAACTAATATAAATAGAGAATAACTTTTTGTAGATTTCACCACTGTATGATCAACCAATAATGCTTCAAAAATATTAACATCACTTTATTTTATTTTCACAAACTATCCTTTTCATAATGGAAATTAAATTTTTATTATTATTTTCTTCTTATCCATTTCCATGTGGGTACTACCTTGAATAATGACTATAAATGATCCATGTGCAACCATTACATAGTTGAATACACTCATCATTTATTCATCTATGTAGATATTGCACCTATCCTGTAATCATGTGAACTCATTTGCCTAAAGTTTACTCACAACCTTATGCACAAGTATCATGCCTTCTCATATACTTTCATGTAATGATCACCTCAGATCATAGCCTACACATCTCATTATGCAATCCACAAGTCATAGTCATGTATATTTAACGGACATATACTCATAGAATTTCTTTCTCCTTTAGGCCCCACCTTATCACAACCATGTGTTGGTCTAGCTCGATTACATGATTTGAAATGTGTCCAACTAGCTGTTAGACTCCAATCAAGGATCACAGGATTGAGAATCATTAAAGATAGCCTAGACATAAACTAATTAGACAATTTTCAACTACCACATATGAAAGGAGATCAACATACCTATAAACATCTTCATTGGTAGCTATACATCAGTTAATACTACTCTTGTAATCATGTATGTTAAATATGTTACATATGCATTTGAACAACAACACAGTTATATCAATGATTTTTACATAGTCATAACATAGATAGCTTTCTCTACACATATACTCTGTATACACACACTATAGATATTGTAATATGTATTATCTTATTATTTCATTTATGAATATAATTTACATTTCCTACAATTAATAATTTCTATCCATTGAATGTGTGTTGGATTTTTATTTTTGAATACTCTCCATGCATTCAATCTACACAACCAAACTTGATTATCCCTAACACACTTAGTCCTTGAGCCTATGGTGTAGATTAATTATTATCGGAGCTTCACTTTATTACTTTCTATGCCTATAACCATGAAAACACAATGAGAGAGTAGGTTTAATAGTTGGTTATATTTCATAGATATCGAAAGAGTTTCATAACAAAATCAAGATGATTAATACCTATAACCAATTTGAGTTAGCCATAAAATTTTGAAGACTCATCACTGATGTACTAGAGGCATAATGCATAATTTTTTGGTTAGTTCTATGAATTAATGATGTAGCTCAACATGACACCTTTCTAACCATCTCAAAAGTACATTACGTAATATTTTCAACAAAAAACCTCCTTCAATATACAAGTAAATCTTGACATCCTTCTATTCAAAGGTAAGATCGACACCAAAACATTAGAAGCCTAAATTTGACAACTCAAAGCATACTTCTCAGTCAATTACTTCACTGATGCTAAAAATATCACCTTAATAGTACTGAAGATGTCCATTCTAGTTGTTCATTGGTGGGAGACCTTTAGTGTACACCATCCACAAGAGTGCATTCCAATCAAACCATGGAATAATTTTATTGATGTGTTGAATGAGGATTACTACCCTCTCTAACAATTTGAAGATGAATACATCAAGTTCCAACAACTAAAATAGTGTAAGGATCAGTTAATGGAAGACTAAACCAACACATTCCATGACTACTCTACATGCCTGCAAGAGAACTTAAGTGAACAACATAGGGTATTGAAGTACACAAATATAATCTCACATTATATCCATGAATATATAGAGTTCTTAACTTTAGAAACTCTAGGGATAACATATCACAATGCCACCAAGATTGAATCCAAGGTAAAGATGAAGTAGTGTACCACCTCTTCATCTAATGTAGTGTGAAAGGCCTAACCCTGACACAACTCCACATCACAACCCATTTCAAATAATTAGCATGTTTATTGGAAATTTGAGTAGCCTCAAAATATTGCATAACACACGAAGGCTCATACACCTTCTACTTTAGGAAAAGGAAAGAATAAGCCAAATGATAAGTGGTACCATTGCCATTACTCATCCACCCATGATGAATCTAAATTATACGTGTAATATTCCTTACCCACATAGTTTGTATCAAGATTGAAAATGATGGATAACACTAATCTAGATTCCTCTTGTCTAGTCACTAGCACCACTATGATTGACATATCTAAAAATCATGAATGTCTTTCCACACCAAGTTATAGCTAAAGGGTCAACCTCTCCATGTCATAATTTATATTTTTAGTCATAATAACATCATTACATAATACAAAACTCAGCACCTTAGTCTTTCCACTACTGTGCATCCCAAGCCATATTCTCTAGGGTGGCTACAATAGGGGAAAGATAGAAAGGTCCAATAACAATGTATTTTATAGTATAAAGTCAATCCAATGGAGGATAACACCATTTTCGACATCACACCTTTGGAATTCTATGACATATTACTTGAAAAATTATATCTATATAATTAAGAAGCTACATAACAAGCCCAACCACAATTTTGGACTATCTATGTACAAGATCATTTCTACCACCTTTTTAAATCAACACCCATGACAAAAAGTCACCTTGGTCTCCACCAATAAAATTTTCAAGCTTGTATCACATGCATAAAATTTCATGTTGCTCATGGTCTACCATGACACACCTATATAGAAGATGACAAAGCACACTCTAGTAGTGATCAACACTCACACAATGTCACAACTTGACAAGTTTTTAGAGCAATATAATAAATCCTTTGTATAACTTGAAGGCCTTCTAACACACTAAACATTAAAGAACCACATAAATTTGGATCTTAGATATCCTCTTATAAATAACCCTTATATCATAGATCAATTTTGGAGAATGATGAAGTCCAATGCTAGATATAATAGATCCTTGATCAGGGAAAGATCAGGCCTAGCTCCTCACCTTGTGAGAGTATGTTAGTCCTTGTACCCAATAAGGATGGGTCATACTGACTCTACACATAATATTTCATAGTCAACAAGATAATGGTGAATAATTATTATCCACTACCATACATTAATAATCTTGTAAACCAGCTCCAAGGTGCTCAAAACTTCACTAAGATTGACTTGAAGTCAAGTTACCATCAGGTCCTAGTCCATCCTAAAGACATCTGGAAGATAAATTTCAAGACTTGGGAAGGATTGTACAAATTGTTATTAATGCCTTTCAACCTAAAAAATGTGCTAGATACATTCATGAACTTGATGGATGGTCTATTTATGCCCTTCCTTAAATATTTCCTCATCATCTATTTAGATGACATCTTCATCTTCATAAAAAATTGGGAGGATCATATGGAGCACATCTATCATGTCTTTAACACCTTGCATCAACACAAGTTATAAGATAACTTAGTAAAGTGAAAAGTTAGTGTTACATAGATTTAGTACATGGGATACATCATCAATTACATAACAATCCATGTAGATCCAAAGAATATCAAAGTGATCTAATATTGACCTAATTTATGCAATCTCATAGAATTAAGGAGTTTTCTTAGACTTGTTAAAATTTATCATAGATTCATCCTTGGTTTATTACACATTTCTTGGGATCTCATATAGATAACATGTGTAAAATACAAGTTTGATTAGACTCATATGCACTTTTGAGGCAATCAAGTAACACTTATACTTAGAGATTTTTATTGCAATGCCTAACATTACACATTCCTTCAAAATTCATATTGATGTGTCTAACTACATACTCAATTCAGTGCTAATGAAACATGGAAATATAGTCACATACCACTCAAAAACATTTAGTGACATAGTGCAAAGGTACTCCACCTATGAGAAATAACTATATGTTATTATTCAATAAATTAAGTAATGGTCACACTACATTTTTGGGAAGGAGATAGTTGTTCATTCAAATCACAAGCCACTTTAGTTCCTATAGATGTAAAATAAGCTATAGAATTCATGACACATGAAATGGATGACTTAATTTTAACAGTTCCATCTTGTGATCAATCAAAAGAAAGGGAAATAAAATAAGGCAATAGATTACCTTAGCTGAACATCAGTTCACATGATCATCACAGTGATGGACACATGCAACCAAAACTTTTTAGACTAGATATCCATCTACTTAGCTGACCAAGACTTCATAATGTCTTACACTATCCTAACATAAGGTAAATAAATTCAGGAGCTCTACTTGTCTGACTAGCTTCTCTACAAGCTCAGACATCTTTGTGTTCCTAATAGTTCACCTTACCAACACTCATATGGGAGGTTCACTATGCCAAGATTTTAGGACACATTGATCTGACAAAAAATATATCCAAATTACAATCACACTTCTATAGTCACATATGTACACACACATGGAATGCCACATTAAGTGTTTCATCCTTATTACATCTCCAAGCCCATGGATATGAATCTATAAATTTACACACCTCTACTACCTCCATCTAGACCATAGGCATTTATCAACATGGATTTCATGATTGGGTTACCTATGATGAGAAACCAACATGAAATTATGTTTGTTTTAGTGGATAATTTTTTCAATTAGGATTTCATGGTCACTTGGAAGAAGGACATTAATGTAGTTGGCACTACACAAGCTTTATTCAACCATGTTTGGGTTAATTTTGGGCTTAAAAAATCCATTGTTTCTTATTTATATCCATGATTTTTAAGTCATTTTTGGAAATCATTACGAGAATTGAGGGGTATGTAGCTAGATCGATCGATAACTTTACATCTACAAATAGATGGGCAAACTAAAGTGGTCAATCACACACTTATTCTTCTTTTATGAATATATAACCACACACATGGTCACACTTGGGATGAAAATACTTGTACATTCAACATGCCTAAAACAAATCCCTTCATATCTTGATAGGTCAAAAATTCTTCTAGACATGTCTTGGGTTTCAAACTTTGGCACTTCTAGACATCTCCTTCTATGAACCAAATGACACCGAGTTACATGCATAAGAATGGTAAGTGGATAAAGCCAATAAGTTTCTATGACACATCCAATATGTTTATCAACAAGGTTAGTATATCCTCACTTTCACACAATAAAATTACAAGGATAACCATGACACACATCACACACCTCATGCATTCTGAGTTGGTGATAAAGTTTATTTTTACCTTTAAATAGAATGCTTTGCATGCCCGTAATGGAAGATAAATCCTATACATTATGTATTTTAAATCATTCTATGTGTAACTGATGAGAATGACTTCATTATTGATCTTCCTCCATACTTGGGTTTACATGTAGTCTTCAATGTGTAACTTCTCAATCCTTACACTTTGCCATTTTTTGAGCCAACAGTGACACAAAATCCTTCTGATTCAAATCCTGAACACTTAAAACCTATAGATAAGGACTAGATCATAGAAGTAACATACATATGCACCCACCATATCATGCATAAAATTTTATGATTGTTCAAAGTTGGAAAACATATTTATCAATATAAGTGGTACACTTATAAACAACTTTGAGTGTAGTTTCCTCAGCTACACACTAAGCCAATGGAGACTATTGCTCTTCAAGAAAGGGTTAATGATCCATGTTAAACCATTATGAATTTGAATATAGTCCTCATTTATTCTTCTATTCATAACTTGTACCATCATGTAATCATACACACTCCTTTAACCAAAACTTGCTCACAACCTTACAAGTCTTGCACTTGATTGTAGGATTTCATGCAACAATCACTTGTGATTGTATCCTACACACCTTATTGTGCAATCCATATCTCATAGTCATGTGGACTTCATGAGAATATACTCACAAACTCACTTATTCCTTTAGTCCCCACCTCATCATAACCATGTGTTGCCTTAACCAGATCACATTATTTAAAATGTGGCCCAACTAGTCATTAGCTACCAACTGAGGATCATAGGATTATCAATCATTAAAAATAACTTGGGTTTTAACTTTTTAAGCTGTTTCCAACTACCACATCTACTGGGAGATTGGTGTGCCTATCAACATCCTCCTTTGTAGTTGTATAATAGTTAATACTACTCTTGTAATCATGCATATTAAAAATTAACATATGAATTTGAAAAACAACACAACCATATCAATGATTTTTACATAGTTATAGCACATATAGCTTACTCCATGCATCTAATTTATATACATGTAATGTATAAATTGTACTCTATATTCCCCTATTATTTAATTTATGAATAAAATTTACATTTATTGTAAGACTTTGACTCCATTGAATGTATGTTGGATTATTCTATTTGAATACCCTTTACACATTTAACCTATACAACCAAACTCAGTTATGCCCCACACACTCAATCCCAAGAATCACGGTACAAATTAATAAATAATTGAATAATTTCCTAAAAATTATATATATTCATTAGGAGTTAATTGAGGACCATTATAAGATATTATTTCATAAAGGACTCCCATTATTGAAAAAAATAATTATCCAAAAATGATATCACTTTAGTAATGACCTTTTTTTCCCAATGTTATAGCTTTAGGGAATTTAATTAAGTAATCAATAGTAGTTATAATGTGTATATGTCTAGTTGAGGATGGACGATGGATATTTGAGATAAAGTCAATACCCCATTTAGTGAAAGGTTTCTCAGGTATAATAGGATTTAAAGGTATCGATAATAATCTGTCACTACTAGTGAAAAGTTGACAAGGCACACATGACATCACCAATTTATAATCATTTTGAAATAAGGTAGGAAAATAATATCTTACATGTATAATTTTATATCTAATAGTTTTTTCTACATAGTTTTCACCAAACTTACCTTCATGATAAATCTTAAGGACTTTTTGAGTTTACTTATGGGTTAAATAATGTAAAATCATTCCATATCTATTCATGTAAAAAAAACTATCTAGTAAAAAAAATTAAATCTTGTAATTTAAGGGCTCTTCTTTGACATTTATTCAAAAAATCAGTACAATCTTGGTTTTGGAAGTAGTAAACAAGGTGATGATACTAATAATTTTGTGAAAACAAGCAATCCCAATCATGTATATCGAGTCCTATTTTGTATTGTTTTACAATATCAACAACCTTCATAGTTTTGAAATGAGACTTAACATTGAAATAATCATCAACTAAAATAACTAAAACATTCATTATAGAGGTTTCATTCTCAACTAAGTGTTTGGCTAACTTGTTTCCCTAATAGTCTTCAAAGTCTCAAATTCCAAATCAAATTATTGAATTTTTAAAATCAAATTTTCTAACCTACTTTGAATTTTCGGTTGCTTCAACAAATAAGATAAGATTTTTACATTTGAATGAGAAATTAATCTATTTCCCATCAAAATATACCTAAATTAATTAAAAGATGACATTAATGAGAGAAAATATCTATTAATCAAAAGATACCTAACTTCAATGTCTTTAAATACTTGAATCATGTACCCAATAGGTATTTCATCATGCCTATGATCATATTGAATAACAAAAAAACCTATAGATTTTTTAGTTGTGTTGACATATAAGATGAATGGTTTATTTAGATCACATTTAACAAGTACAAGAGAATTTTCTATTAAAAACTTTTATTTCATTATACTATGAATCCAAACTTAGATCTCATAAATAAATTTGACTCTTATTAATAACAATAAGTAAGGGATTAAAATTTTTAGCGAGATCAAAAGTGAACTTATGCACAAAGTTGGTTTTACCAAAAAATAATTAAAGACCATATTTATATTTAGGAGGTGGTAAATCATTAATAACTTTGATGTATTTTGGATCAATCAAAATTCCATATTTTGAAATAATATGACCCAACAATTTAACTTCTGTAACCCTAAACATTAATTTTTTGGGATTCAAAGATATACCATACTTTCTACATCTAGTGAGGATTTCATGTAAATGGTCGAGATATTTATTTATTATCTTTAAATGAATCATAAGGTCATCCAAGTAGACTTGAATGGTTATTCCAATCATTTCATCAAAAGATACATTCATGTCTCATTGAAAGTGGCACTTGCATTCATTAAGTCAAAAGGCATTCAGCTAAAATAAAAATTTCCTCTGCATGTGCTAAATTTAGTTTTATGTTTTTCATCTATATTTATAAAAATATGATTATAACCTGAAAATCCATCAAGAAGAGACATCATTTTAGAACTTGTAACTTGTTTTAATATCTGATCTATACTAGGTAAATTAAATTTATCTTTAAAAATAACATGGTTTAAATCTATAAAGTCTACATAAATATATACATCATGATTTTTATTCATAACAAGGATAATATTAGTTACCTAGTTTGAATATCATACAATAAAAATGACCACCATCTAACATCTTATCTAAATCCTTATTGATGGCATCTTTCAATAAGGGGATAATTCTTTGATATTTTTACCTAACAAGTTTTATACCAGGTTTAATGGGTAATTATGTTTTATAATTTTAGTATCATAACCTTTTAGGTCTTTGTAAGGCCAAGTGATAATTCGACGAAGTCATTAAACAATTTAATAAACTATGCCTTTTCCTTAGTAGTATAATAAATTTTAAAATAAATAAATTTTGGATTCTCTTTATCACCATTATTAATGAGAATAGTCTCACCTATAATTCTCCTAGAAGGTTCCTTAGTTCATGATATTTTGGGTTGATCATGAGGTGTAAACATTGATTTTAATTTGACTTAACTAGTAGGAAGCTTATTAGTGTTTAACTATAAATAATCACCATCATTGAGAACATAGTCATTATGATAAAAATAATTAAATTATAAGAAAATATCAATATGCTCATCACATTAAAAACATGCCTGTTATCATTAAAATCAAGAAATATAGGTCTAAAAATATATGAAAATAAATAATCAACAAAATGTTCAGTGTCACTTAAAGTGGGGTTAGAATAAAAAATAACAAACTAATCTACATGAGAATTGAATTCACTAAGAATATGCATGATGTTGAATGTTTCAAAGTTTTCTATTAGTAACCATTTAATTTGTGTGTATCAATGAAGACATCTTTTATTGATCTTGTAAATTTTTCTAACTTGTCTTACAATTAATTCAAAATCTTAAAATACTTATAAGTGTTTGAATTTAAATTTAATTTTCTTTTTAAGAATTATTAACCTCAAATTTATATGTGTTATTGATATTTTCAAAATATAATTTATAATTTATCTAAAAACCTTACCTATAGGAGAAATTATGAAAATTATGGCACCGATTGCATGTTGTGAACATGATCCATCAAACTACAAAGACCAATGGTTTCTTAAGATATGGTTATTATTTTTTGTTGATCAAGTTCATCAAAAGATGGAAACTTATAAGTACCAATTTTAGTTTCAAAGCATGAAACATTACTTGGTAAATATTTAATAGGAATACTATTTCATTCCTCTATGCATAAAATAAATTTCATTACTAATAGGAACCCAAGTAGTGTCTTTACCCAAAAAAGTGCCAATTGAGTTAAACTAATCTCTACTTAATAACACAACATAATATCATTGATATTTAAAACTTGTACATTATAAACTCACTTGATGAGTTATCTTAATAAAAATATCATGAAAATTACCACAACTTTCGGTTTGACGAGAATCAAAACTAGTGAGTTTTATGTTATCTATTTCATAAGATATGCCTATTTGATGAGTGACAAACTTAGGCATAATATTCTTAGAAGATTATATATTAAACATACAATCATGGATTATTTTATCAATAATTTTTTTGGGATAGATTTCAGGGTTGGTGGGACCCATACCCTTAAGAATTAATTTTGATTAGAGCCACAACTGATTCTAGAACATAACTGGGAGTCCAATTCATGAGAACTAAGAGATTAAAAAACTTACAAGAATAAGGAAAAAATAACAAATAAAATGAAACAATGACAGAGAACAAAAATAGACAAGCTTAGAGATTCCCACAAGATGCTACTAGACTAGAATAGCCTCACTCAAAATATCTAAAAACATAACCCATACTCATAAAAATCAACCAACCATTTGGAGATCAACCTTGAACTACAATAGTATGCTTAACTCTACTGTAAAGCAAAGCTTCCATAGTCCAATATGTGCCACTATCAATGGAGTTCATAGCATCCAGTTACAACCTTTCCACTTCAAATTTTCTAACCATTTTACCCTTATGAGTAAAGATGGGTTTTGTCAACTAGCAATGATGTTGAATACTGGATAAGATTACTCTGGAAGCAAGCTATTTTTCTTCATCCTCCTCTAAACTAGATGTTGACTCATTTGACTTCTAGTCAAATCTATTCAACCCATACTTTATGAAATTTTGAATAAGGTTCCCATGTGTCCTATAGGGTGTCATGTTGGTCTATTGTCTTACTTATCCTCTCCCTAGTCCTTGTTGAAGTCTACCTCTTTGTACTAGGCTAGTCAACTAAAGTCAAAGGTTGGTCAAACCTAATCAAAGTTATAAAAAGGATAAAATTATGTTTATAATTTCTTAAGGTGGTTCTTAAAATGTTCTAATATGTTTACAAGTAATAAATTTGTCATATGCTATGTCTCATATGCAAAAAGTGGCCTTTTGGTCACATTTTAGCCCATTTAATGACTTTTATAGACTTTCATGCAATAAAATTTGTTAAAAATGTGAGTTTAAACATGGAATAGGTCAATATCATGTCAAGAAAAGTTATATGTCAGCCAAGAAGTAGTTATGTTCAGTAAATGGCAGTTTCTCCTTGATTTTAAGGGCTTTTGAGCACTTGTATGGACTTCTTAAGTCAATCATCAGCTAAAAACATGGGTGGAGTGTCTATTCACCCCCCATAACCAATTAATTTTTTTCAATGAATAAATTTCATAAAAAATTCCATCTATAACTCATTTTACTTCCTTCTTATCTTGGCAAGCAAAAAAGGGTCAACTTGTGATGTTTGGTGTGGATTGTATAGGTGGAGTTGTGAAAAATGGTCTTGGGGGTGGATAGTAATATTATTCAAATTAATTTTAGTAGAAATAAGTCTCATATTGGTTACTCCTCCTTTATGAACCATTGTTAACACTCTAAGAAACTTTTTATGCATGTACAATCATGTGGGGTCTCCTTTTGAGCTAGTTTCAAAAAATGTTGCTTTAATTTGATGGATTTGATGTTTTATTATCTTCCTCAAGACTTATCTATATTTTTATCATTATTAATTTGATTTTTGAAGTCCCAATATCTTTATAGACCTATTCTAGGCTTATGTGGGTTTGCCATGATCCACTCTTTTCATCTACAGGTGCCTTGAAGGGTGATATTCACATTGAAGAGATTATTTTGAGTTATTTTCAAAATATTATTGATGAGGTTATCCAAATTGAAGTTTTAAAATTTCATTTGAAGTTTTTGGAGAATCTTACCCTTGCAAATTCATGCTCTTTCAATTCCATCTGCATATATAACTTAAAGCACTCACTCATAGTCCTGATGACATCATGGTGATGCTTAGAGGAATATAATTATACCTTGGAGGGTATGAGGGCATGGTACATGTTAAAAATGCCTTTGGTAACCACTTGGTGATAAAGAACCATTCAAAAGAGAGATGATTGTGTTTAGGCCTGCAATCCTTGGAAGTTACAAATAGAGCCCTAGGAGGTTTTTTGAGGTATCATAGAACATGTTTATATGAGCTTCTAAGGTGTCTATATTGAATGATCTTATATCCCTATCATAAGATAATGAATGTGATTTTTTTTAAGGATAATGAATAATGGAGGGTGGTCTTTTAAATACCCAAATGTGCCCTCAAAACCACTAAATTTTGACAGTGAAACCTATAGGAGATTTGTAAAAAGGTGAACTTGCAATTCATAAACTCAATCTTAGACTAAGACATAAAGATGGAACATTAAAATTGGTTCAAATGATGCCAATAAGATAAAATGTCATGGGATAAAATTAATTTGATGTTTTGACCCCTAAATCATTCTCCTTTATTCGTACATAGGCCTATGAGAGGACACCTATAGGTAGAAAGGATTAAAGCCTATGAAACAAGTGTGATCATGAACAAGATGAAGAGAGTCTATGGTTTGTGAGAAAAAAAATACCTCTATGCCATCATAGACACCATGACCAAGTTCATTTTTAGTTAAGTCAACCTACAGGCAGGCCTAAAATGAATGAAACATAGTCACCTGTAGCTGAGACTGGTAGTGGATTGAGATTATGGACTTTGAAGAAGTTTTAAAGAAATTTTAGGTTGAGGAGGTGGAAATGTCAAGGAATAATTGCTTGGAGGGCATAAATAAGTTTATAAATCATAAATCAAGACCAATATCATGCCTATGACCACCTAAAATCACCTACATATAGGGTCTTAAGGGTGTCTCAGTCTATAGAGGGCAGTGAGTAATTGGAAGCCTTAAAATTATAAGATGCTAGATCAGAAGAATGAGATAAAATTGGAATAATAATAGGGTAAAATAAGATATATAAGGTCTTGAAACATTGATAGGATCTCCAAATAAAGGTATCCTCAAAGAAAACACTCTTGTTCATTGTTATAGTTAGGTAGGGTCCTAGCTTGGAAAGAACACGGTGAAAGCTTGGATACCTAGGAAGGAAGGGGGAATTTAAAGTAGTATAATATAATTACCAATGATAAAATTAATTTAATGATATGCCAAATAAACTCTCAAGATACTTAAGGGCCCTTTTCTCTTAGAAAAATGGACTCAGTGTGTATAGGTAGGTTAGGGAAACCCTTGGTTCAAGGGGTGAGTATGGAGATTCCAATTACAAGAAAGGTTTTAGGTGAATTCCTAGGTTACATAATCATGAAATGAGGGTGGATAAATTATATAATTAACTTGGATGCATGAAATTAGTTTGAAAGGAGCATCTATAAGGAGGTTTGAGCAAGAATATGAAAAAAATAGGGGGTTTTACCCCCTTTTTAAGAAGATTGAGATGGTTAGACCCCATAACCATGGAACTAGATAAAATAATTTGGTAAATTTGGTCATTAGGACCTTTTTAATCCTAAAAATTATTCACTTTTCACAAATAAATAGGTCTAATACTCTCTATTTTGTCTCAGAGGTAAGGTGCTTCCTTCATGCACAATAATGGTAGTTTTGGGGAAAAGTGAGGAATGGTGAACCAGAGATCAATTGGATTAGTAAATAAGGTTTGAATAGATGGTTAAAACACATATAAACATGATAAATAGGTATATAATGTTGGAATTAAAGCAAGGTGGTCTAGACTAGAAGGTCTGCAAACATACCTAATGATGAAACATGCAAATTTAGTGCCAAATGCAAGATCATTTAAAGTTATATCCTTTGAAAAGAATTGTAGTGTTTTGGATAAAATACATGGGGGTTAAAATTATGTGTTAAATCTATATTATTTCATGTTAAGTGTTAATAATTGTCATTTATTTCAAAGGTGCAGACATACCTAGTTGGCAAGGCTTAGACATGTTCCCAAAATAGGGGTCAGATTCATTCTAAACCCTTTATGAGTTGTTATAGGGATTTTATAATGTTTATAGGGTATTTTAAAAGGTTATTCAACTTTTTGTTTGCAAGATATCCACTAGGAAGCCATATTTTGGCCTAGAATGTGCTCAGAACCTATAGAATGCTTGAAAATGACTTGAATGACCATCTTGGAATGATCATATATTTCACGAGAATTTTTATGGGACCTTGAAAAATTAAAGGAAGTTTAAGGGGGTCATTGATAATACATAAGTGGTATTTTATCATATTTATATTGTTCCATGGCTATGAATGAATGTTAAGAATGCAAACCATCTTAAAACCGTTACAAACCCTTCTCAAGGATTTGATTGGGAAGAGATTGAAAATTAATCATGAATATGAAGTGGATATGCCATGAAAATTTTATAAAATTAAAATTAATCTCTTATAAATCCTCCAATATAATTTTTCTATATGAACCTATACAAAATAGGCTAGAACATGGCTTTTTTGACCTTTTTGTGTGTTTTGTAGGGATGGATAACTTTAAAGAGGACAAATAAATTTTGGGAGAGATTTTAATACTTTTTATAAGTCTTCATTTTAATTTTATTAGGTTTATAATATCCTAAGACTATCTCCCATCTCTTTCATTTCAACCAATCTAGTGGGTAGATAGTGAACACTTAGGAGAAAGTGGTGAATTTCAATTTGGAAAGAATATTAAGGATAATTTATTGAAAATAATGATATGGAAACCTTTGAAAAGTTTTATTCACCATTTTTCATGGATAAAAATAAATAATTGGGAAATTTTTAGGTGCCAAGTGTGAAAGGTGCATGGAGAGAGCTCATTTTGGGACTGTCTTGAATGATGGTGCATGAACAGAATCATAGGGATGATAAAGAACCTATCCAATGAATGTAAAGGATTATTGGTAACCCCTCTCACTAAAATCCATCATTATACTTGGTTAGTTTTAATGATAAGGTAGTTTTGGAAGGCTAATCATGAGGGGTAATTTTCTATGCAAAAGGAGTTTCTTGACTACTTTATAGGTTTTGGACGATTGGAAATGACACTTTTATCTCCTAAAATTACATTCATCACCCCATATATTCATACACATTAATTTTAAATAATTTTATCTTTTGGACACTTATCCTTGTGCCTTTTAAACTTCTCTTCTCTCTCTCTTCTCCCAAGTTCTATAAATTGAGCCATTTTGGCCATTGTAAAAGAGACCATAGTTTGTATGGACATGCTCTAATAATATGAAATTACACTTTTTATTTAAACATTTAATATAAGTCTAATTCTAAGTTGTGAATGTTTTGTCTAAGTGTGTGATTGATGTATAATGGAGCTAAGTGATAGTATCATCCTTACTCCCTTTATCCTTCATGTTTAAGCAAGAGTTCTAATTTTAAAATGTCATGTCACATTTATTAAATGTACTAGGATATTATTCAAGTATAAAAGTCTCTATGGTGTGTAATCTATCCCTAGATCAGTTATCTTTTTGATTATCCCAAGTATGGTACCTTCACTTCGAAACACTATGTTAGGATCCTTGAATACATAGAATTGGTCTTGGAAAGCATTGTTGCTTAGTAAAAGTCTAATATTATATGGGATATGTCTTTGTGTATCACCTCTTTAGTGTATTTTCTAACTCTTTTCATAAAAAAACATTAGATTAGGTGATAGACATTTAAATAAGAATCTAGGGAGCTAGCCCTTATAATCTAGAGATTCATCACTTCTTCAAGTCCCCACAACTTGAGAGATGATTAAATGTTGCATAAAATTGTAGGAGATTGAATAGAGTGTCCTAGGGTGAAAAATTTGATGACAATACTAGCCATTACCTATTCTAATTATGTATCTTGTACATAACCTTCTACCTCTAAAAGAACTTGAGATTAAAGGTTTATAGTTTCTCCATTGTAATCAGTGCTCTACTTGATGGCTTCAAAAAAACCCTCTAAATTCTGACATGCTAGAACCTTTCTATGCCATGCAATCTTCTTAAGGTTGACATTAGGAGTGTCCCTATCAGCAACCAAAATAAAATGGCTTAGATGCCCTTCCTTCACCACCAAAGGATAAACTAATGGGGCTATAAATTATTTAGCGATAGGGACTGATGGAAACTAAAGGCTATTCAAAAAATCTCTATGAGGGAATACAATATTCATAACCCATTTTTTCAAAAGAATGGACCCATAGCCTTCTAAGGATTTCCTTGATCAAACTACCATTTTGTGACCAAATTGGTTTCACTTAAAACATTTAAAAGTCAACCCTTCATAATTGATATATCTAGTCCAAACCCCTTAGGAAGACTTGATCTTCAAAGAATGAAAAGAAGGTTTAGATAAATCAACCATAACACAAACCCTCACAAAAATTTGATTAACAACCAAAGCTAGATCAGTTTTGACATACACACCAATTTTTTTAACCAACTACTGGAAGAGCCTTGGGTCATGCATAGATAAAGGAAGATTATACAATATTACCTAGATTGGTGCATTAAATATAATAGAGTCAGATGTATCAAAAAAGGGGATGCACTGGCACAAGAATACTCCTTACCAAAAAACCAAGGTCCATTATTCCAATAAAAATCCCTCTCTTCTACAGATTGAAAGAGGAACAATAAAGAACCATTAGGAAGAAGAGAAAGAGAAACCTCAAGAATGAAAATCTAGGTTGATTTTGACTAGAGTGAAAGAGCTTCTTAGGAAGGACATTTCCCCACACATCTACCAATTAGAGATCTAGACCCAGACTCCTTTTCAACTGAAGCAATAGCCTCATCAGAAATCTATAGAATAGGGTAATATTGATAAAATAATATCGGAAACCCCCCTAATAAAATTGGTTCAAAATCAGCCCCTTTGTGCCCTTTAACTATAGATCCTCCCCATTGTAGGCAACAACCACTACCTCATACCTTTTGATCTTGGGAGATTAAAAAAACTTTCTTCTCTCAACCAGATGATATTTGAGTTTGTGACAAACACGTAGAATCAATACTTTTAAAAAATTGGAACAAGAATGAAAGGGGTGAGAATTATTCAAACACTCAGCATAACCCTAACTACTGCTACCTCCTCTACCCTATAGACTTAATCATCCTAGCCACACCCCTTTTTTATTAGATTTTTCCCATTACCCAAGCCTACCAACTCTACATCATTCCATTGCTGAGGCTTGAGGAAGCCCTCCTTCCCAGCACCCTTCCTACTACCATTTCCAAGAGAGATGAAATGCTGACCATTGCCATCCCCATTTTCACCTCCATCATTGTTGTCACTATTGCTTGTGTACCCTACCTTCACTATCACCATTCAAGTAGCATATTTATTCATCTATATTAATTGTATGTTATTATTATATATTTATTCATTATTTAATTTATAAATTTATTTCTAGAATGCTTATGTTATGTGTTACCTATATAAGTGACACTCACTCCAAGTTCAACACCAAAGCCAAGTGAAATACCTAGATTAATAGAAACCTAAATTATTATTCAGTTTATTAATAATATATATAGACACATATAAATTAGAAATGTAATTAGATGGAAGATAATTATTTTGAACATAAATAGAGTGAGATTCATTATTATTGGTTTCTTCTTGCAAGACTACTACATTCCTTCTAGTTGGATTTTTAATAACATTGTTAATGTTTTCAAGTTCGCTAGGTAAACCAACAATTTGAGGCAAAGAAAAATCTAATTGTATAGTTTCCATATCATCAATAACAATATAAGTTCAATCATTGGGATGAAAAATATGAGTATAGTTCTTGGAATTATATGGAGTTTGATATTGAGCATTGTTGAAACTAGGAGGTAAGGGATTAGCTTACTAAGGATTCAAAATAGAAATATCTACAACAATATTATTATGTGAAATATCTTTACCTTTATCTTAAAAATAAGGTTTTGAAGTAGAGGATTTATTATTATGAGGTCTTGATGTGTTTGAATTATATTTTAGGATAAAATTATAGTCTTTTTATCTTGTTTGAACATCATAAACATTAGTCATTTTGATTTCACTTGAAGACTCATCAAGACTACACATATTTATATTATCATCCAAGTCAATAGAAATACTATATTTTTATTGAATATATTTTTTAAACTTTTAAAAAAATACACATATTAGGATCATGATCTATTTCAAAAACATGAAAATAATGAAAATTTTCTTCAATATTACCTTTTTGAGGGTTAGGAACTTTCCTTGATGATGAAAACTTGTCATTTAACTATCATTTGATGGCGATCAGTTGCTTTGAAGTGTTTGAATGGATTTTAAAATTTATGTATTATAATATGTTAAAATGATGGAAACTCATTATTTAAAATTAATATATTTGATCTTTTTTCATATTCAATATAAAAAGTGATAGTACCATCATATTATACAATATCCTTATCCTCTAAATCCATTTTATATTTTAATGGTAATGCATGATAAAAATATAATATTGATAAAATTTTATATGGTCTTAGATTGCATGGTATTTTTGATGTAAATTATTAAATCTAATAATAAAATGATAAATAGTCTCACTTGGACCAATGTATATACTTTCAAGCTCATTGACTAACTCTATATCTTCTTTAGGTTTCCCAAAGTAGAGTTTAATCTAATCTTTGATAGCTTTCCATGTATTGATAAATTTAAAATTAGAATAATTAAAACTTGGTATGATTTACCTTCTAAAGAATATGAAAATACCCAAGGATAAATACTTTCATTAGTTACTCTAAGGGTTGCACAAATAAACTTACAAACATCTAAGTAATCTTTCCAAGATTCCTCAAGGTTTCCTGAAAAATTAGGAACATTAAGTTTCTTAAGGGAGGGTAGATTACTAGGTAAATTACCAATATTAATTGGATTACCATGAATCTAAGGGTTTGTTACTTTTTTTTTTAATTTTCAACATTAGAGTTAGCTTTGTTATCAGCTATTGCTTCTTAGTCTCTATCATTTTATAGACCATGGATGATTTCCTTGATTCTATTTATGGATTGATCTTCTATTGGAAGGTTTGATAGGTTCAAAAAGATATTCAAAGGTGAAATTATCAGAGATCAATCTAATTTTAGGTTTAGGATTAACAATAAAAACTATTTTCTTTGTTGTTTAATGCAATAGTTTCATTTTTAAATATGAAACTAATTTTGAAATCTAAATAGGATGTATCTATTTATCTCAAATGCTACTTCTTATTAAAAATTTATAACCATAAGAACATGATGAATATCCTAAGGTTTGTTATAAAAAACAAAATAAATAAGATTAGAAGCTTTGTCAACTTGGTATCAATCCCAGGTTGGATAACAGGAGGATGACCTGTAATGGTCATGGGCAAAAACAATTGATTTAATTTAGAAAGAAAATAAATTTATTTATAAACACCCTAGCTTAGTCATAAAATTTTTTTATGGTGAAAAATGTCACATCAATGAATCAACCCTTTTGCCTATTATAAAGATCAAGTTTTAATCATAATAGTTTAATCATAAGGGACCTATGGGTCAAGAATCAATCATGAGGTGTGTAAATATTTTTATAATATTTTAGAATGAATAAATTTAATAAAATATTAAATCAAACCTCATTATTTAGATAATAAATTTAATCACTTCAACATGTATATCAATTTTGAATCATATTTTAAGATATTATCTAACCTATCCCACAGAGTAAAATCTATGAAAGAGGATATATTTTGAAAGAAAGAACTCTAATTTGTTATAATACGTTCAAATCAGTAAAAATATCCTTTATATCAATTTTTCCAACATCAATATAGAATTAGTACAAACCAAGATAAAATTAACTTAAGAAATTAAACTAAAATTCATGAAATGAACATGGAAGTCAAATAAAGAAACACTAATTACAATCAACATTAATCTAAGAATGGTACAACCATTTAAGATTAAGCAACCAAACACCTAAGAGAGTAGATAGAAGCAAAATTTAATCTAAACATAACTATTAAATATTAAACTAAGAGTTAAATACCATTATTAATAAAATAAATCTACTGATTAAAGTTATAAAAAATATGTTAATCATATTAAATATTAAGAGACTAAGTTAAGTAACTAATTTGAAGACAATAACTAATAGACAAACAAGAATAAATTAATATAAGACTAATAAAATAAACTAAAATAATTATGAAAAAAAGAAACTAAAATAAACTAACTAAAGCTAATAAAAGGATGAAACTAAAGGAGGAGTCGACTCATAAAATATGTAAATAGGAATATTTTATTGAGAAAATTATATCTTTAAAATTTATTACAATTAAATATTCAAAATAAAAATCATTATATAAAATCAATAGTCCAATAATTATCATAAAATAATATGTATTCATCATTATTCAAGGAAAGTACAATGATTCCTACACATATGACTACATATCTATAATAATCAAATATATTAATACATGAAAATTTTAAATAATTAGTTATAAATCAATAATAAAACTTGGATATACCTATGTTATTTAAGTAGTTTATTTGACCATCAAAGAAGTTGGTGTTTGGTCTAATCTACAAGTGATAATCAATCTCAGATATGCTTCATAGAAATAAGCATGATATAAAATATTTGAAATCAAATATCTCTTGTATATGTGTGTGTTTTCTCCCCTTTTTATATCTTTACATTTTCTTTATAAAACTTCTTCATTAGAGGTAGTTGTGTTTTGAAGTTACAACTAACTCTTAGTTATAATTATAAAGTTAAGTAAATTTAAAATAAAGTTAATCACCTTATAATTAACTAATTTATAACTTATAAAGCTATAAATTTAACTTTATAATTTTAACTTTATTAATAAAGTTCATAAGAGTTGAGAATTAAATTAAAATATAAACTAACATAAACATCTCTAATAGGTGGGGGCCCCTTATAACTTATTTAAAAAATAACTAACAAGTCACTTAACATGTTAAAATATAACTAAATGATAAAAAAACTATGCTTAATGATGTTAAATTTTTTAAAACTAATCAAATCCATAAAGTATAACCATAACATTATTTGAATATTCAAAATATCCATATGATAAAAAATGCTTAAACCATTGAAAATTATCAACACAAAATTACAACCAAAATAAGTATGTTGAAAATATCCACTATCAAATGTATGTATAAATTTAAATTAATAAAATGATTTTTATAAGTATCTTAAAATATATAAATATGACAACACAAAAACAATTAAATCAAAATTAAGCATAATTATAATTGTTCATTCACAAAATCACCCTCCTCTGAAACCAAATCAATTAGTAGAGATCCTTTATCTATTTGATACTCAATATATTTGAGGGGTGAATTATACATATCAACAACATTAGTACCACCCAATCATTATCCACTTCAAGCTTAACTTTTTTCATCACATGAGTGACTACAAACTAGGACAAAGGACTAATTTTCAACTAGATGAGGCAGTTTTTTTAGGAGTGGATGAAACAAGGTTAGAGATAAAAATAAGATTTGGATTAACAAGATTAGTATTAAGCTCTGACAATAATTTAGAATGATGAAACATAGAGTTAGCATTGGGAAAAATGTCATGAGCTGTATGCATGTCTTGGGAAGATTCACTTGGTGTACCTCATCCAAATAGACAAGATTGCCAACTAGCTTGTCTCTAGATTCTATGAAAAATATTTCCTCCCATAGTCAATGAATTAGTAGGAATGTTATCTAAAATAGTCCATAAATTTAGGTTGTTTGCATAAAAATGTAAATAAAGTCGGGTTCCATGATGAAAAGGATGAGAAAATACATTAGCGACTCTATGACCCCTAAAATGTCTATCTTGGTGACTTCCTTGTAAAAGAGTTATAATATTCTACTGCATATTTCCCCTACCCCATATACTTCTATTTAAACATTTCAATCCTTAAATCCAACTTGACATTGTTCTATATTGAAAACTTTCAAGGAAAAACTTAAAATACTTCATATTCTTCAATTTATCATAAAATGTTGAGAAAAATAACTTTAAAATGATTATAAAAATGAAATTATGTATGTAAATTAAGTCTAATATATATCATCATTCATCCATGGTTACCAATCATTATAATCATTTTCATATGACACTTTTAAAAAAATAAGCTTAGATGACATCTACTTTATTTGCTGCTTGTATGCCCTCTTCCCAGGTTACACTCATGATATGATCAAATCACACAATTATGAGATTGAATTTGAACATACAAATGAAAATAAGAATGTATATAGAGTAAACTAAGAAACTTATTTTTTAAAATTTACTTAGGCATTCAACTTCTGCCACTCATATATTTAAATTAAAAAATTACATTATCTTAATTAACCATTTTACTAATTTTTGGTTTGAAATGGAATTAAAATTAAATATACAAACCTTGTAGTCCTCAAGAAACAAGAATTATTCTAAACTTTCCATAACTTGGTACTTAAACACTTATCAATATTTATTCTAAACTTTCCACAACTTTGTTTAAAGGATAAAATCATGTTCAAATTTCGTAAAGTAAGATATCATTTACCTTCTAATAATTATTTTTCAATGAATTGAGCCATGAAACATACATTTAATCATATACATACATGAGAAACAAACCTTGTATCACTTATTCACAAAACTATTGTAGGTAAATTACTTAGATGATTTACAATAATATAATTATATATCATAGAATTAAGAGAAGAATAAACAGATCCACAATAATAATTGGTGAACGAGTAGAATACATGAATATTGCGATTGAGCCACTTCAAGGTGAAAACCTCCCAAACAATTCAATAAAAACAAAATTCACAATATGATGATAAAATACTAACCATTACCTCCTATATATACTTTACTTAGCCATGGTCATTCCATAGGCTGACCATATAAAGAACATTGAGAAATGCAAAAAAATAATATGGTGTGTAAGCCACAAGTTGGACACACATATCCCTAGACACATTATAGGTTAAAGGTGTAGCATGCCCCTCCCCTTAAAAAAAACATTTCACTCAATGTTGAATCAAACTAGAATGTTACTATAGAAATGCTTCATCCTCCCATGTTGTATCTTTAGAATGCAGGTTCTTTCATTTGATCAAATATTGCTTAATGGCTCTGGTCTATAGTTTCTTAGTGTGCATGTTAAGGATATATTTAGGTTCCATAATGAATTATACTTCTTCATCCAATTTAGGTAACTTAGTCTGAGTGAAAACTCTATGTCCAATTAATTTCTTTAAGCAAGATACATGGAATACTAGATGTATGCGAGTGGACGGGGGTAATTCCATCTTGTAATCCACACTAAAATTTTTATACAAGATATGGTAAGGACCATAATAATTAGCTGATAGATTTTTACCCTTTTTTTGATTAGAGACATCTGCTTATATGGTTTCAAATGTAAAAATACCCAATCACCTATGTCAAAATGTTGCTCACTATGATGTTGATCTACTTGTTGCTTCATTTGATTTCATGCCATTGCTAAATTCTCCTATAAACTGACTAACACATCTTGTTTATGGTGAATGTGTTCCTAAATAGATTGGAACTTAGGATACACTATAAAATTTAGAGTGAGGGATGGGGGGTGATGCATATAAAGTTCCATAAAGAGGGACATGTTGGAAGCAGTGTGAAAAATGTGTTGTACCACCATTCAACAAATTGTAACCAATGAACCCATTTATCATGTTTGTAAAAAAAAAAAAGATACCTTATAGACATTTGTTTACTACCTCTATTTGTCCATAATATTGAGGATGATAAATGAGCTATGAGTCAGCTGGGTGCTCCAAACATCCAAATAATTTAGTTAAAAAATTACTGGTAAATCTAAATCTCGGTCACTTATAATGATCTTTAGAGTATTATTCAATTTTTGAACTATATTGAGAAAATTAGAAGCTATTGTGATGGAAATAAATGACTGTGATAAGGAAAAAAAATGAGAATACTTGGTGAGTTGATCTACAACTACCATGATAACATTTTAACCCTCAAACCATGGTAACACCCCAATAATGAAATCCATGGAAACCTCCTCCCAACACTGGCTAGGGGTGGATAAAGGCTTTAAAAGGTTTGGGGTATTAATGGTTTCACCTTTGTTTTGTTGACATATCATACATTCAACCATATACCTCTATACATACACCTTGAGTCCTTTTCAAAAATAATCCAGCCTGATTCTATGATATGTTTTCAAAAATTTGGAATGGCTCCAAGTGGAGAGGCATGAAGTTTCTGAAGAATTCTATGTTTGAGGAGAGAATGCTTATAGAGGTATAATCTATCTTTATCCATAATGTGTTTCCATTCCATGTAATTTTTTTAGATTTGTCTGAACCTTATTGAAAATTTTAAATCAAATCCTTGGTAGCAATATCACTCTCTCATTTAGATCTTGCTTCCTCTAGCCAATCTCCTTGCCACATGGTCATGACATATAACAATGCCTCAATTTATTTATCCCATTGTGAGAGGGGATTTTACACCACATTATATTCCTTTTTTGTACACTATTTCAAAATCATAGCCTAAAATTTTAGTCACTCATTTTTATTGTTCTTTAGTTGAAAATCATTGTTATAAAAAATATTTGAGGTTATCATGATCAATCTTTACCTAAAAGTGATGACCCATCAGATAAGGTCTTCATTGCTTCACTGCATATAAAATATCCATCATATCTTTCTCATATATTGATTTGAGCCTATTTTCTCCCGTAGTGGGAGAATTTCAAATACCAGTGGTCTGCCTTCTTCCATGAGTACATCCCCCATGCCATATCCCAATGCATCACATTCCACAATAAAAGTTTTAAAAAAATCAAGAGTATCCAAAATTGGAGTTGTGCACATAACCATTTTCAAGTGTTCAAACACCTTGGTAGTTGAATTAGTCCACTATAATTAGTCTTTATTCATCAAAGAGGTGAGTGGAACTATAATGCTACCATAATTTTTGACAAATCTATGATAGTAACTAGTTGAACCTAAAAATCCTTGAAGGTTCTTGAGGGTCTTTAGAACCTACCACTCCATCATCACTTGTATTTTCTTAAGATAAAATTTCACTCCATGTGAACCAATATGACCCAAGTACTCCACCTATTATACACCAAAAGCACATTTGGAAGGTTTGGCATAAATCTTATGTTCTAGAAATGAAAGCACCTATTTCACATGCTTCAAATGGCCTTCCCAATTTTTGTTGTAGATGGGGATATCATCAAAAAACACTAATACAAATTTTCTTAAAAATGGCCTAAAAATATTATTCATCAAACTCTAAAATGTAGATGATGCATTTTTTAGGCCAGAAGGCATGACCATAAATTCATAATGACCTTCATGAGTTTTTAAAGCTATTTTAAGTATGTCCTCATTGTATATACAAATATGATGATATCCAAAGTGAAGGTATAACTTGGTAAAATAAATAGCACCATGAAATTAATCTAGAAAATAATCAATTATTAGAATAAGAAACTTATCTTGGATGGTGTACTTGTTGGGTTATTTGTAGTTTGGGTAGATCCTCCAACAATCATATTTATTTCAAAACATGACCACTAGGGAGGAATATTCACTTTGAATGTGTCAGATGATTCTTTCCTCTAACATCTCTTATGTCATCTTTTCAATTTCACTCTTATAGGTACAAGGATACTTGTAGGGTCTAATGTTGGGTGGTGTACTTCCTAGAATGAGTCTAATGGCATGATCATGTACATAACTTGGAGGAAGTCCTTTTGACATGTTACCAAAATAATAAAATGTTCATCCAACACCTTTTGTAAATCAAGATGTGTAGACTCCTTGGTTGGTTGAACCTCTGTGGAAAATGAGCGTGCACAAAACCTTCTACACCTTTTCTAAAAATATTCATCATCTAGTGGGAAATAACTAGTTGTGGAGATTTATCCCATAAAACACATAGTTCAAAGGTCCTACATTCTTAATGGAACCACATGAGTAGGAATTGGAAATTCATCTCAATAGTGACCAAAGTGGTGAGCCACTACACTCCCAAAACAATGTCATCTCCTCCCATGGGAATAAAAAACATAGGGAAATTTAACAAATAGTCTCCCATAGTAAGCTTAATACTCTAGAATTTTCCAAAATAGTTGATCATACTACCATCTACTATCTTGACTAGAAAATCTAGAGTTGGGTAAATGAAACAATTCAAATAAGTATCCAACTTATTATTGATGAAGTTATGTGTACTCACAAAGTCAAGTAACATAATCACCTTATGTTTCTTTAGGAACCCCACAACCTTAAGAGTTTGAGGAGTAATAATTCTTTAAAGTGCATGACATGAAATAATAGGTTGAGAATCTTCAGATTCATCCTTTGGTTCTTCCAAACCTTCCTTTGAATCCTCCTCATCTTCTTCCTCATTGGTTCCATCAATTTAAAACTTCTTTTGAGCACATCGATGTCTTTTGCTATATTTTATATCACAACCAAAACATAAACCTTTTGTGTGATTTTCTTCCACTTGTTGAGGTGTCAATCGGGTAGGCTACAAAAATGATGGTATAAGAAAGGTGCATTCACAAACATTGGTGAAAGGTCTTTTTTGATCAAATATTTTTCCTTAGCCATGCATTCTCTTGGTATGGCCTCAGATACAATACTGAGATGAAACATGTGAACCTCTAATTGGATGTTATCTTTGATTCCACCCAAAAATAGGTCAGTCATATTTTCCTCATTGCTATTTTTTGCATGAAGGAGAGATTATAAAATTGATAAAAGTGTTGTAGAAAAGTTCACTAGGTTGGATTTTCACTTGGTCAGGTGCTTAGCTATCAAACCAAGTTAGGTCTATACTTGATGGAGCTAGGCATAATTGTAAAAAGGTATGGTGTACAACATTTAGTCATGTTGGGGTACTAACATCAATTTCACATAAGGTGCAATCCTTGTGCACTCACTCAAAGTGAAACAATGAAGAGATCAAACCCATATTAGGTTAGTTGAAACATGGTCCAACTTGGGGTTCAAAGGGACTTAGTCATTGGTGAGAGGGGTTTAGGTGGCCTTCTAACACTAAGTCCTTCAAAGGAAGTTCAATAGGCATAAGCCTTCTTAGTGGCCAAAGTCTTAAGGTACAATTCCATAACTGGCTAGGTGGGGCTCTTAATAGTGCAAGCTGGGAGAAGGGATAGTATAATGTGGTTCAAGTACTTAGGAAAATCATAGGAAGGGCTTGGATTAAACCACTCATACTCAAGGTAGCACCTTAGGCATAGGTCTTGGAGCCTTGGTGCATTCCAGTTATACTCTTATTGGCTTTATAGGTGAGCTAAGGTTTCTATATGGCATAAGGATGCCATTAGTGACCAAGGGAGAACCTCCATCTCACAATACATTCAAATAAATAGCTACAAAATTACTCAAATGAAACTAACCCACAAGCATAACATTATGCAGATTATAACACAAGGATCAATACTTTATTTTTTCATTGACTTATAGTTCAGTAAAATAGTTTAATATAAAGATCCAAAGCATACACTCATCCTAACTCTATTCATGCCTAGCAAATCACATACAAGCATGGTCCATACATTCAACTCTATAAAATACCATATGCATACTAAGAAATACTAATGGTTTGATCTATATTTTTAAAGAGCTTTACTACACTTAATCACCTCTCTTGATCTTAAAATGTGGGTCTCCTTTTATAGGAAGAAGGGAGTCTCTTTTCCAAGTTGAATGGGCACATGCCAAGTGATGAGTTATCATCAGACCATTGACCCCACTACAATGTCTAGGGTGGATGAGTGCACACTATATGCTGATCTATCACTAAGGGGTTGCTATCTCACTTGATCCAATCTCTGATATCCATGCTTTTTGATTTGCCATGTACAAGCCTTGGTAGAGATGTCTTTATGTAAGTTGGTGTTATGTAACCACCTATTAGCTAGTGTGGGATCCATAGGTACTTCTTTAGCTAGTACGAAAATGTATAAAAAGGGAGAAATTAATCCAAGAGTTGCCTCACATTGATATTGGTTTAGTTGGCATGATCCACATACTTGACCAAAAGGGGTCCCAAATTTACCTCATACAAAATTGCTAGTCCACCTCAAACTAGTATTTAAGTGCCCTAGGTGTGCAAAACTTAGGCACACCCTATCTTAAGTATTCCTTAAATTTTTAAAAACCCTATATGGTACCCTAATATCTTTAATGGCACCATATACTTCTATGGATGTAACCTCAAGAACAAGCACATTTATGCTTTCTAATTCCTTCCTTAAGGCCTCAAGCCTTCCCTTCGCTTGCTTCACTTCACCATAAAAAATTACCTCTACTCACTAGCCTTATTTTGGAAGGCATGGAAGACTACCTCCAAGTCTTTATCTTGAGTCTTAAATTGAGTGCTAAGGGAGTTGACCTTGGCCATCACTTGCATGTGCTTGGTCCTCATTATCAAAGAGTGTTGGAATAGAGCATCCTTTTCCTCCTTTGCCTTTTTAAGGCACGTGTTAATGACTACTACTAGTTGGTAAAGTTATCAAATATTATGTCAACTTCCTTGATTCCCTCTTCAAGTTTAGTGAAGAGTTCTTTGACCACATCCATATTTTTACTCAATTCCTTCCTTAGGGCCTCATAAAGGTCCTCTTGATTCTCAAACACTAGCCTCATCCTTGGTATCATCTACTCTATGAGTGCATAAACATAATAATATTAATTTATTATATAGGTATCCACACCATCTAGGAGGGATGGCTCTACTTATTCCATGCACTCTATTAACTATTTGAGCTTGAGCTTTGTTTCCTCAAGCTCTTTCTCTATGTCTTTTGCTATTTTCCTCCAGCTACTAGCATAAACATCATTGATGATGTTTTTACATGCCAATAAAGATGCCATATTTATTAATGTGTTTGGAGAATGCACATGGTTCATAATATGATTATCAAGTAAGTGGTAATCCTATCTTTCCTTAGGCTTATTGGCACATCAAATTACCTTGGTCAAAACCTAAAATTTGGGCTCATCCATGTAGTAGTCCAATTCCCAAAAAACTTGGTGGTGCATCAGGGTCATAATAGTCTTTGGAGGCATGCACTCCATAATGTAGAATTCATCATCCTCCTTAAAATCCTACTACACCTTTTCCCTATTTTCAAGCTCATATTCTTCATCTTTACCTTACTCTTCTTCTTCACTAGGGCTAGTACCCGAACCAGTGTCTCTATCATTTTCCCCTTCTTCTCATTCTTCTACTTCTCCTTCTCTCTTATCATCTTCTCCTTCTTATTTCTCATATTACCTTTCTCTTTCTCCTTCTCTCTCTTTATTACTAGACCCATTGTCATGTTGCTCCTCTAGGGATTATTCTATGGACTTCTCCCCTTCATCCATTTCTTGCTCTCATGGCCCCATTTCTTCTATTTTCTTCTTTGAGGTGCCAACATCAACTTATTTATATTCAAGTACCCATTTATAATCAAGGTGCACCTATTATTTAGCTTCCTCTATTGTCTTGGTGGAGGTGTTAGGTGTCATCTCTAGTAATTCCTCTTCTTTGGGTTTTGCACTAGTGGGACCCTTCTTTTTCTCCCTTTCCTTTAACATGTGCACCCTTTCCTCCTGGACCACTTTATCTTCTCTTTCCTTTTTCTTGGCCTTCTCTTCCTTGGAATTTATCTTTGCCTCTTCCTTATGGGCCCTTTCCTTCTCAACTTTCCTTTTTGTGGCTTTCCCTACACAATTATTTTCTTGCTCCCTTATTTCCTTGGCCTCTAGCTGATTAATTTCAGCCTAAGACATGCCCTTAGATTTCATCTCTTTACACATCTATTGTAATTTTAGTGCCACATCAATATGGCCTTGGTTAAGGCCCATGTCGTTCCATTGGTACTGCAACTCTTCTTCTATTGGCATGCCTAACTGAGTTGCCTCTTCAAGCTCTTTTCCCATTTGTCCTTCCTAAATGACTTCCTCCATCAGTGCCTTATGCTCCTCCTCTTTTCTCTACTCTTCAACCTCTAGCATCTGAATGAATTCCTTTGGCACCCATACCTTATCCATTTCTTCCTTCCATTCTCATAGCTCATGTGACCTTTGTACTTTGGCTTCACTAGAGCTAAGCTTTCTCAACATCTACATTCAATTTTTTGGCTCAATTTGAGGTGGTGGGGAGGGGGTTTGTTCACTTGATGAGGATTCCTCATTCTCAGGTACAATATAGGTTCCCATCACACCTTTATCTAACTCCTATTATACCTCTTCCTTAGATACAATAAATTTGGGCACTGAAGAGGGAGCCTTCCCCTTCTTTTTCTTATTTTCACTAGGGGAGGATTTTGGCATAAAGTGCATGTGCTTCTTAGATGACTCTGAAGTAGATGCTTCCCATTTGAAAATGATCTTCAGCTTCAGCCACTCCTCAATTTCTTTTAAGGTCTCCTCTTTATTTTTTTTAGAGAATTTTTCTTCCTAGGGAGTGCTGGGGTTCCTTCATCCTTGATCTAGACTAGGGGGGTCTCTTTTTCACTTGATGCTAAAATCCTTCTTCCTTTGATTTATTGCATAGTAGAGCTTATCGATGAATCTAAGGATGGTGACCTCTTAGAATGGATTGATGTTTGGGAGATCCAAGGTGTCTTCTTCATCTTCTATTGTGATTCCATTTGCATGGGGAAACCTATGACATATTCTTTGGATTTCTACATCTAGTTACTTCACTAGAATATCCATCCTCTATGTGTTTAAGATTTGGTACAATGCATCTCAAAAGTATTCTACTAAGAAGGCAAATGGGAGATTCAACCATCCTAACTTGTTCTCATCCTTTAGTTCCAAATGTATGACACAATAGTGTTGCATCATGATAAAATTTTCCATCCTAAACATGCTCTTTTGAAGCCCCTAGGAGATGCACCACTCCAGTCCACAGGCTTTAATGTACTGCTCACACCAGTGCATTAAATGATTATTATATTTTAGGCTAAAAGTGGTGGGATAGGTGTAGTCCTTATACTTTTTCATTGGGGATTAATGGTGTTATAGAAACACCATAGGTTGTCCTTAATTCTATTAGGTATCTTAATCTCCTCCATCATGATAAATATGAGGATTAAACACCATCATAAGTGTTTCCCTTTGGTACTATGACAATCTAGCATGTTATTAGTTAATTCTTCAACAAGTAATTGTACAATATTAAAGTAGATGCCCCATTCCATATGATAGGCCATGTAGAGATATGCCTTAGACACCTTTATCCATCAACTATCAAGACATAATTTTGAGTTCATGAGGCATACCACTACCCTCATGCTCAGGTCCTCACATTTGTTAATTGGGAGTGTATATCCCCCCTTAAATTAATTTAGGAGCTTTGTAGTTTATTCCACTTCTTCATCATCATCCATCAACTGATGGATGTCTCTAATAGTGTTTGGGAGCTCAGTTATCCATTTTGTCATCTACATAGAGATATTTATGCATTGACCTATGAAGTATACATGGTCCTCATGTATGTGAGAAGAGTAATTGGATGAGATATTTTAGTTTTCCAAAGAAAGGCAACTCATAAAGTTGAGTTGTAATGGAGGATTTTATCTTGTCTTGAATTGAGATATTGAATAGGGTTTTGCCATTTAGGGTCTTGCACCTCGTATCCACCATCTAGTCCTATACCAAGTCCTGGAAATGTCTTGACATTTGATGGTATTACTCTTTTAACTGGCATAATTCATGAAGGGGAACCATGGTTATCCTACTAATACCTCTAATAGAAATTGCATGTATTGGTAGGACATTTTTGTTAGCACCTTGATATCCACCACTGTGATGCTAACTGCCTCAACTATTTGTGCTTTTGTCCTGGTGGTAGATGATTCCTCAATAATTTTTACCTACTTGGGTCTAGTTGTGCTAGTGCAAAACTTGTTGCCTTCCTCT
Organism: Torreya grandis; assembly: GCA_037957365.1. Lineage (NCBI taxonomy): Eukaryota > Viridiplantae > Streptophyta > Pinopsida > Cupressales > Taxaceae > Torreya > Torreya grandis. Next base: position 384,768 of record JARHVA010001862.1, on the reverse strand, counting down.
TCTTCACCATTTTGAATCTACTTATATTAAACCTTAGAAGGTATGGCTTGCTAAAGCCTCAAATAATGATTGGTACTTCAAAAATCATGGGGTTTATGACTATTTTCTTAGCTCTAAGATTTTTTGGTTGTTAATGGTAGCCTAGGTGATAGATTCCTGATTCAACCTTGTTCTCTGCATGAACCTCTTTCTTTAATTCTTCACACCATTCTTCACTATGAACACACTCTCTCTTTTTGTGCTTTCATTCACTATAAGGTGCTTTGATTACTCAATTGCTCACTGTGTTAGGGTTCTTCTTGCTTTGGCTCTCTATTTTCTCATTAGGTTTACACTAAGTCATTTAGTTAGCTTAAACTTGGTAACCTAATCTAGTTTACCATTAATCAATTTATACCCTTCTCTCGTCAACCACCATCATTAATGTAGGATTAATGGCATAGGTGCCTTGATATTCTTGGAGAACATGAAAATTTATGAAATATTTAAAAATATCATATCCTATACACATAAAATGTGTATCTTTGTGCCATCACTATTGCCTCATTGAATGCTCCTAACAATTTTTTAGGTGAAGTGACATGTTGTTCAAATGGTCACTTACCATTCCTTCTTAGGTAGACACTAGCTATCTTAGATGACTTCCTTCTACGTGTGTATCCTTGGCATAACCTTCACCTTCCTTATGGTAACCTGGGTGCAACACCTCATGTGCACATGATTCAAATTCCTCGATTCCACTTCTTCTAGATATGATCCTGTTTAGCATACTTCTCTACCTTGGTCAAATTTTTACACTTCATATTACCTTGGCCTATCCTACCCCATACAAATCCCTTGTGCTAGTCCTCTAGTTCTTTCTTTCTTTGCTAATTTTATTTTACACTTTTAGAGTGCATATTCACTATCTACCTTTCACTCAACCATGTTGGGCATATTCATTTCTTGCCTCCTGGTGTATCTAACACCATATCAATTTATGCACCTTCTTGTAATTTTATTTCAAAGGTATCACTAGATTGGGTTGTTCTTGGGCCTTTAAATGGCCTACACTTTCCATCTTGTGCACTTCTTTCTAGTTGTTTCTGCTTGTAGCTAGGAAGCTTCATGTGCCCAATACTTATATGTCTAGACTCATGCACTTATGGGCACAGGTGTTTGAATCACTCAAATGGAATTATGCATGAAGTGTTGACACAAAGTTTTTGTATCTACCACACATTACTCATTTCCTCTATACATTATACAAGGGACAAAATAAATAAAATAATGATTTGGCTTATGCTAAAATTTATTTTGGTCAACTCTATTTCAAACTGACTAGTGACCAAGAAGTTGGTGTTTTCATGGTGTAAATGTCAACCTAATACTTGTATGGTTTTAATCAATCACTATTGAAGTACCTAGGGATCATTTTACAAAACAACATGCACAACTTACTTGCACTAATTTCCAAGATGCGGTGGATGATGTAGGGATCCATCCACCATATTTGTAACTTTCTTAGGTTCTTAAAGTATTTGGAATAATAGAGAAACACCAATGCACCTTAATTAAACTCCTTATGCTTGATATTCTTATCATGCTAATGCTTTTATCATGCCTTCTTAATCCACTAACCCCATTTGGCTTGGGTGCACTTCTCATTTAAGTACTCTGAGTCTTCCAACCTTGTGCTTAAATATTCTTGGTCATCTAACTAGCTAATTCATGTGATGCATAATGAAGGTACCATGAATTCCATGGGTAGAACTGCTTCATTGCTAAATACTAGTTGAAATGGTGTAGGCTTGTTTAGGTGCTTATAAGTCATACATTTTTCCCAAGGTAATGTTGAAACATGATCATCCCAATCCTTGTAACTAATGTTGAATATCTTTATTAGGCACATTCTTAGAATTTTGTTAAAGGATTTAGCCATGCTATTGGCCTGGGGATGATAAGGGGTGGTATTGTGGTATGCCACCATGTATTTAGTCAAAAGGATGCATACCATCTCATTAATGAAATGAGTACCCCTATCACTAGTCAAAATTAATGGCCACCCATAGTGGTTGATGATGTTCTCCCATATGAAGTGTGTGGCAATCATGGTTGTGTAGTCTTTTGTCAATGTGGCTTCGGCACACTTAGTGAAATAGTTAGTGGTTACTAAGATATATCTGGCACTTATGCATTGTGTTGTGGGAGTAATTGGCCTAAAAAAGTCAATGACCCATTTTTTGAATGGTGCCTAGTGGTTGGGATTTTTGGTACACTAACATACATCACATACATTAACATATAGTTTTGTATCTTAGAGTAGGATTGGCCACCATAAGCCTGACTATAATATCTTGCATGTTATTTCATCTCAAATATAATGGCCTCATATGATCCCTTCATGTGATTCCTATAGGATAGTTCTATTTATGTTCTGAAACACATTGGCATAGGAATTCATCCCTATTTAGTTTGTACAACTCCCCATCAATGAGATGGAAGGGGGTGGCATGGACCGTATGTTGTTTCTTTTCCTTGGTGGATAAGGTTTAGGGCACAAACCTAGATGTTAAGAAAGAAACAATCTCTGCTAGATCTTTTGGGATGTATTAGAATCTATATAAATATGCATTTGACATGTCATCTTTAATCAATGTTGTCATATTACCATAATTTTTGTGGGACAAATGGTTTAGCCCCAAGTTCTGCTTCCTAGGTTTAACTACAATGGAGAACTGAAACTCCTAGAAAAGAAAAATCCATCTGCATATGCATCCATGTAAAATAGGCTTGTTTATGAGGTACTTGAGTGCCTCATGATATATGAAAAATATGAATTGGGTTGTCAAAAGGTATTACCTAAATTTTTGTAAGGTATAGATCATTTCTAGTGCCTTGTGCTCAGTGGTGGTGTAATTATTCTCTACCTGCATCAATTTTATACTTGTGAAGGAGATGGGTTGGTCCATCTTGCCCTCATTTGGTTGCACTAGGATGGAACCAATGGTAGATCTTGAAGCATTGACATAGACATGGAATGGATTAGTCTAGTTTGGAAATTGTAGGATTGACATGCTAGCCAACTACAACTTAAATGTTTTAAAGGCCTCCTCTTGCACCTCACCCTAGTAAAATGGACCATCCTTATGTAAGAGATCCTCTAAAGGCACTATGATCTTTGCATAACTTTTAATGAACTTCCTCTAGTATCCATAATGGCCTATAAAAGTGCAAATGTCTTTTTGCATTGAAGGAGTCTAGAATTGGATTATTATGGCTATCTTTGTTGGATCGATAAACAAACTATCCTTGTAGATGATATGCATGAGTAATGTCCCAAATGGAGTTGTGAAGATGCACTTTTTTAGATTCAAAGAGATCTAGAACTACTTGTATCTCTCAAACATGAAGTGTAGATTATATAGTGGTCTTTTACAAGACTATACACATTTTAGTCATCAAGATATACTTAGAGGAACTTATGGATAAAGTCATTAAAGGTAGTGATCACTACCCTAGAGAATATGGTTGGCACATTATTGAGTACAAAGGGCATCACATTGTAATTAAAAAAAAAACCCATTCAATTACAAATGTAATTTTGGGTTTATCCTCCTCCTCAATCTACACCTAATGGTAGCCCAAAAACCCATCAATGAAACTGTATTTTTTACAACCTGTGACCCCATCCAGGCCCTTGTCAATGAATGGGGTTGGGAATGAGTCATTGATGTAAGCTACATTTAACATCCTATAGTCAATGTAGATATGGATACACCCATACTTCTTGATGTTGATGACCATTGAGATCACCCATTTAGATTCTTGCACTAGGAAAATGTTGCCAACCACCAACATTCCATGAATCTCCATATTTACCTTAGTATGGAGATTGGGATTCATTTGATATGGATGTTTCTTGACTAACCTCACACTATCCACTAGCTTAATGCTCATTTTTCCAAGTGAAGGGTGGATTCCCTTCATGTATTTGTAGCTATGTGGGAAAAAATCTTGAAATTACTCTAAGAGGCCTAAAATTCACACCAGTTTTGACTCAAACTAGTAAGCACCTATAGTGTCAATCTTTGACTCACCTTTTACACTGATGTATACTATAGTGATCTTGAGGGGTGCACAATAGGGTTCATTTTTATCTTGATGAGAGTATTTAACTTAACTTATCCCCTCTATTGTGTCAATTTGAAGATGCATTATATCTTCACTATCTAGGGTGTCATCATCCATAAGGTGCAAAAGATTTGATCTACCTTTTAGAGCCTTCCAATTTTACTATTTATAGGTCTCATCATCTTCTTCACTGGAGTCAATATTGAGAACTATCTCTTTAAATAATTTTAGGAGTGCTAGCCCTTTCTCCCCAAACATTTACTCTAGGCACTCTTCTAAGATTTTAGTGTCCTCAAACACTACCCTAAAAATGACTTGTAGTGGCTCCAATAGCTCTATGTTTTGTGAAGAAAAGGAGAAGGTGTGCATGAACCTCTCCTTGAGTAATTATCAATTTCATATCTCATGTTGAATCTCATTTACAATGTAAAATGATCATACTGAAGTCTTTTAGGTCTTGTAAAAATCATGTACCCATAGGCCTTTTGGCACATTCTTATTACAGATAGTCTAGGTTTATTCACATAGATGCACATGCATGATTGGGTCAAAATCACTGATGTAAGTTGGTATGTCTAGGTCCTCATTACTCTTTCTAAATCTAGTGTATATGGTTGCCTTTGCATCTTGCCAAGTGGGTCACTCAGTCTCTACACAACCCACCAATGAGTAATAGTGCTATTTAAGGTATACACCAGTGCACCCTTTCAATAATCTCCTTTGTGATATAGGCTTCAATGTCATGGACATACTTTTCTATGGGTTGGTTCCCTTCATCACTACAAGCTTCCCATTACTTAGTCAAAGCACCCTTTTCTCTACCTTTTAAGTGTGAGGTATCCATTTTTTCTTGGGGTACTCAATCCTAATCAGCCCTATCTTGGTTGGCCTTGGTTCAGTTGCACACACTAAGTGACACCTTCAGCCAGTGACCTCATATGCCTCTTTAATCCATCACTCACAAGGTACATTGAATATATATGAGGCTAATTGTCCATCCTCCCATTTGAAAATGCCTTGGTCATTAGGGTTGATCTTCTTGGGACCCTATGTTGTGATGTTATATATGTGGTTGATGTTGTCCCTAAGATCAACACTTTATACATATGGTAGTCCTTGATCACTTGAAAGAGGGATCACCACCCTTTCCTTTCCATTCTCAAAAGTCATATAGCACTTATTAAAGTGCATGTCAACATTATTTTCATAGCACCATGGCCTTCCCAAGAGTGCTATCTTATTCTGCCAACTCAATGACCTCAAAGTTAGTGTGGAACTCAGTGCCCATGATATCTATAATGGTGCCTTTTAGGATCTTGATAGGCTGTGCTTGAGTTTTGTTAGCCATGACTAACATGTGAGGTGAAGGCCTCAAGGGTGGCTACCCCATCTTTTCCTAAGAATTTTTGGTCAGAATATTGACCTCAATGCCCATATCTACCAATACTTCATAGACTGACCATTCATTGATGGTGGCATCTATCAATAATTATTGGTCATATTTAGTGTTTTGAGTATGCTTGAATTCATATGCTTGATTCATGTGAGACACTGTAACCTCTATCACTTGATATGAAACCTCTTACACTAGTTCTTTCCCTATGTGCTTCAGAAGCAAATATTTTAGCAAGGGAAAAACACCTTTAATTTGTAAGAGGTGTAAGATCTTAGTCAACTCCTATACTTCAACCTCCTAGTGATCTTGCTTCCTACATGAAGCGGTGGCCTATGCCTCTAAATCTCTGGCCAACTAAAGTTTACCTTGTAAGTTCTATATCATGCTCATGTCTTATTGTAGGATGTCTTTATACTATGCAGGGTCAAGATATGGCATAGATTTTGGATCTGGCCACATTATGCACTTAATACAACTTGATTCACCATACTCTAGGAATAGATCTTGGTTTAATGCAGTAGGTGGTTGAGTGGTAAACCCACTCCTTATTGTGGCCTATACCTTAGGTGGATCCTTATGAGTATGTTTTGGCTTAATATCCCACTTTTCCTCTTTAGACTCATGCCTAACCATTGTGACACCTCTATCTACACCAATTTGACCTTGAGATATCTTTTTATATAGGTCTAGGCATTCTTTGACCGAATGTGGTCCTCAAAAGTACCCACATAATGGGTGCATGAGGAAGTCACATAGATAATGTTTAGTAGACCCACATTTGTAGCATAATCATGGTGTGAATCTTCCTCTACATCCTCCTCCTTACTTTTGCATGCCTTATTAGTTCTCATAACCCATATTGTTCTAGCCATAACCTTCATTGCCTTGGCCCATCTGACTATCACCTGATGTTATTACTTACCTCATGCCTCTTTCCATGTTTAGATGCATCTCATTAATGACTCTGTATTCCACTATCAAATACATATAAGCATCACATATTTTATAGTAAATAATGGTGTTCACTTGGCTTGTGCACTACAATAGGGGATAGTTTCAAGAGTCATAAAACCTATGATAAAATTCATAGTTGAGAAAGAGGGTGTGAACATTTCCTCATGGGTAGTTATTCTTGTTATGCCCCTCCATCTCATAGTCAATGCACCATAACCCACTGTGAGTGTCATGCATTGAGTCAATGGTCAACTTCTATATCTAGGAGGCCATTAATGTAATCTATGCCTTTATGAATGGGATGATCCTTGTATTAACACTACCTACCACCTCATCTTGAAGAATGGCTTAAAGTAATTCATGGGGGTCTATGAAGGTTTTCATGGACAACACTCTTCTGAATGGTACTAATAGGCCTTCAACAAACCATTATTCATGCTAAAAAGGGTGAATGCCATATGGAAGCTTAAAGAGAAGAGTTTTAAACCATACATCATATAGGTACATGCTCTTGGATAATCCTTCACTAATTTCCTTGAGCATCATAATTCTCTACTACTCAAATTTAGGGATATCAAACTCTTTCAAGAAGGCTTCTTTCAACATGTTATAGTCAACCATAACTTGGTTTGGATCAAACTTTTGATACCAGGTATGGGAATGATATCATAGGGTAGTTAATAACTAGGTTACCTTGTTCTCAAGTTGAATGATACCCCAAGTGCATTATTATGATTCAAACTTTAACACATGCTTTGTAACATTCTATACATTTTGATACTTGGGCAAGTGCATCACCATCTCATAATAGACTTACTAAGGGGGTGGTACTAGGTTTTAAGGTGCCTATCCACCTTATATTTATGTTGGAGGTGGCCCTTTAGTGAATCCAATTATAGGTAGGGGCATTGATCCTAATGTTGTCAACTATGCTATCAAACTTGTTGGTATAGTACCACTCACTTGTGGCACCATACCACTTCTTGTGGGCTATTTCCCAATTAGCATAGCTAACATTCTCTACATGGGAATGTTTTCACATGGGTTCATAGGTCCTAGATTGGTGCTTGATAGATTCACCATATCCTCACTCAAACTTTTGTATGGAATTACTTACTCAATCATAAACTCTTGATCCAAATCTTAAATCTTATCAAACTCAACATTGATAACAAGTTCAGTTACCATTCTTCTATTTTCTAATGGGGAATCTAATGCATGAGCTTGTGCTTTAGGTTAAAAGGGAGTAGGTGCTTCTAGTATGTTTTCAAGTACCACATCTTATAATAACCTACTACATCTTACACCCAACTACTAAGTTTAGTCTCTTGCTTTTTTATCTATCTCCTTGCACTACTATAACTTAATGGATCATTCCCCATGCCCTTCCTTCTTGCTATAAGTCCTCTCATCACTTCTAGGTTCTAGATCCTCGATCAATCTATGCCTTTGATTAATATACTTTATCCTTTGGAGCTCTTAGGTGTTAGGTTTTTGTTCCTCTTCCATTACACCTTACATACACTTCCCTTTCTCACCTTCTATACTTGTTCATATGTGTAAGGACTTTAGCTTTATATTATTACAGTTTATATATGATAATCCACTAGAAGATTCTTTAGTTTGATGTTGAGCCCTCTTATGAATGTGCCACTTGGTTCATGAATAAAATCATACTCTACTTTTTTTGAGCATGAGAAGGTCAACACTATGAACTCCAACATGTAGCTGTTTAATGTGCGACTCCACCACTTATCCAAAATGCACATCCAAAATTCATCTAAGATATCTAGCCTCTTTATGCACTTTATGCTCCACTTAAATCACTATTCATAGCTTTAGTTTCTATTAGTAGTGTAGGAAACCAACCATCAGTACACATGTTTAGGTAGTTCACAAAAAAACACCTCATATAGATCATCATATAGGTTGGCTTGCACCTATTTTCGTGTCTCCTACCCCTTGCATGTAGGATGCCTCTATATGAAACTATCTTCCACTTGCTCTCACTAGTGCTCTATATTATTAAGTGATCATTAAAGCATTACTATATTGCACCATTACAATAATGAAATTCAACACGTGTCTCAATAATGGAACCAAAATGTTATAAAAATTCATGAGGTTAGATTTTCACTTGGTTAGGTGCTTAGCTATCAAACCAAGTTGAGTCTAGACTTGATAGAGCTAGGTGAAACAATAAAAAGGTTTGGTGCATAAAATTTAATCATGATAGGGCACCTACATTAGTTTCACACAAGGCACAAGCCTTGTGCATTCACTTGAAGCATAATAGTGAAGGGATCAAACCCACATTGGGCTAGTTGCAACATGACACAACTTAGGGTTTAAAGGGACTTATTCATTGGCCAAAAGGGTTTAGGTGGCCTTCTAGTGCTAAGTCATTCAAAGGAAGTTTAATAGGTGCAAGCTTTCTTAGTGGTCCAAGTCTTAAGGTGCAAGTCCAGAACTAGCTAGGTGGGGCTCTTAGCAGTGCAAGCTGGGAGAAGGGATAACATAAGGTTATTTAAGTACTTATGAAAATCATAGAGAAGGCTTGGATTCAAATATTATTCCTTAAGGTAGTACCCTAGGTGTAGGTCTTAGAGCTTTGGTGTATTCTAGTTCCACACTTATTGGCTTTATAGGTGATTTGAGGTCACTATATGGCACAAGGATACCATTAACAACCAAGGGAGAACCTCCATCTCACAATACATTCAAATAAACAACTACAACATTAATCAAATGAAGCTAACCCACAAGCATAACATTATGAAAACTATGACACAAGGATCAATAATTCATTTTTTCATTAAATTATGGTTTAATAATAGAGTTTAATATAAATAACCAGAGGATATGCTCACCCTAACTCTATTCATGCCTAGTGGTTCACATGAAAGCTTGGGCCATACATTCAAATATCTAAACTACCATATGCATACTAAGAAATAATAATGGTTTGATATCTATTTCACCATAGTTTCACTACATTTAATCACCTCTCTCAGTCTTCAAATGTGGGTCTCCTTTTATATGTGAATTGGAGTCTCCTTACCAAGTCAAATGGCCACATGCTGAGTGATGAGATGTCACAAGCCCACTAGACCCACTACATTATCCAGGGTGGATGATCACATGCTATACAAAATATATCATTGAGGGGTTTCTATCTCACCTATTCCACTCTTTAACAACCAATTTTCTTGAGCCACCATGTACAGTCCTTGGTAGGGATGTCTTTATGTAAGTTGGTGTTGTGTAACCACCTGCTAGCTAGTGTGGGATTGATGGAGACTTATACAGCTGGTGCTAAAATGTAAAAAAGAGGAAAAATTACTCCAAGAGTTACCTCAAGCTACAATTGGTCTAGTTGGTGTGGTCCATGTACTTGCTCAAAAGGGGGCCCAAAAGAAAGTATTATTTTATAGTCCTAGTCTAGCATAACTTGTCTAGCTAACTGAAGTATTTTTTAGATACATTATTATGATAGTGGAGCTATAACTCCTAAAAAAATATTGACCATGAAATTGGGACACATTTATTTTTCTTTTGAGCTCATAACTAATGATACTAAATAAATAGACCAGGTTCTAGATATAGAGAGGCCATAACTAATTTATGTGAACATGGAGTCTAATGTAAATCAAATAAATTTTCAATTTGAGTGAGCTATGTGAGTGGATCATTACCATAAAACTTGTATATGTCTAATTTTGGTAACATCAACTTAGGGACATAATTGGTGTTGGTGTTATTTGGAAGAAGAAAACCAAATTGAAGTTATGGAGGGTTATTTTATAGTGGATAAGTTGACAAGTTGGTGAATTGCCTAGATATTTGTTGAAATTGATCCATCACTCTATCCAGGTCTACTCTCAAACCTATAATGTCCCTTGAACCATATCAAAATCATCTTTTTTCACCATGATTTGTAACTCTAACTTAAGTTTCTAAATTACCTATGAAATACACAGATCAAAAGTTCCATACTCCATGGCATCCTTATGATGAGTTTTTGTAGTTTCTTACCCTTTACCACATCTGTAAGTGTTTAGACCATCCATGCACAAAACTTAAGAGGATTTTATCCCCCAAAAAAGTGTACCTATAGAATACACCATTACAATCATCTTATTGAGATGAATTTAGTTACTACTATTGTGCACAACTTGAAAATTTTAGCCCAAAAAAATGTACTGATAGAATATATCATTGCAATCATCTCGTAGAGATGAATCCAATGACTAATAATTTTCACAAGATAAAATAAATTTCCAAATTTTTTTTACCTTGATATTTTTTCCTTTTTTGTAAAAAAACCTCATGAACAAAAGTGTGGTGACAAAAAAAATCAATTCTCCTTGGATCAAAAGTTATATTTTTAAAACCTACATAGGATAAAATTACCCAAATAGAAGATCTAATACCATTTTTAAGAAAATTACTTAGATGATTTTAATAATATAATTATATATCATATAATTAAGATCAGAATAAGTAGATCCATATTAAAAATTAGTGAAAGAGCATAATACTTGAATATTATGATTGAGCCACTTAAAGGGGGAAACCTCCAAAACAATGTAATAAGAACATAATTCACAATATGATGATAAAATACTAACCATTACCTCTTATATATTCTCTACTTAGCCATGGTTATTCTATAGGTCAACCATACTAAGAACATCAAAAAATGTAATAAATAATATGGTGTGTAAGCCATAAGTTGGCCACACATATCCCTAAATAGACTATAGTTTAAGGGAATAACAACTATACTTTGATTTTAACTATGAAAACCAAATATTCAAATTTAAACCATGTATCAAATGCAAACTATGTATCAAATGAAAACTTTGTAAAATCTAGGAATATGAGTAAAACCTTCATTGTATTCATTTATCTCCAACAAAATAATATCTCATGGAAATTAATAAAGTATTTATAAACAAAACTTATCAACCCAAAAAAATGAAACATGAAAATCTAAAATTTCAACAAAAATACCATGTCTTTCCATTTTCTAAAAATATTTGAATTTATCCATATAAATGAAAATGAATATTGTCATTTAAATTTTCATGCCACCAGATGAGCTCAACCATTTTCTTACTATTGCACGAAATTTGATAAACTTAGATATTAAACCCAAAAAAATTTCAACATGATGAATAAATAAAGTCTTCAATTCACAATAATTCCCAGTCTACATGTCCATGTATGGTAACCAACATTTGTATATGTTAACAAATAATCAATACTAAAATAAAATTTCAGACCATATCAAACAGTACCACTATAAATAGGAAACAAAACCCATAAATAATCAAAATAACCTATTTTCAAGATAATAATGGCAACAATATTTTCAATACAAATCATTTTCATAAATAGGTTCCAATTTTATACACAAGTAAACTAGAGAAATAACAAAACCAATGTTTATATTTAGTTCACAAAATAGTTTTAATGCATATATCCCAAAGATTCATGCCATGTAATAAAATGAATTGAAAGATAAATAATACCATATTTATGAGCAAACATGCATCTCAATTTAACAAAATCAATAATAAATTGAATATCCATGCCTGCTAATAAATCTTAGTAGTGAAACATTGAATCCAACAAATTTGAGCCAAGCAATGCCATTTTATATTCCTAGAATAAATTTTACAGAGTTTATGTTTTGCTAAGAGATTGGTTTCTAAATGGTGACTAAGTGTAACCACCCTTTTATGTTTATCTTGTTTCCCAATGCCCATATTAAAATCAACTATCATGATGTGTCCTAAATATTTCAATCCAAGCAAGTCACCTAGACCAATTTTCTAAGTAATGTTTTTAGTGATAACTTTATTCACTATTAATAAACCAACAACTCTTTTTCAATTATTTATAATATATCCTTTGTTAATTTTGTCGACACTCAAAACCAATGTGAAAATGCATGTCTTTAAATTCCCTAAGTTTAACATATCATCTATGATACACTATGAATTTGTTTTTATTTCTAAGTATTTTAAAATTAATTTTCTTTGAAAAATGAAAAACCAACCCTGAACACAAAAAAATACACCAAACTTTAATATTATGTCGACAATAATTAATATTTGAACATGTAAAATATTATTGTAATGTACCTAATGAAACACAATCCAAAGTGTAAACCATGGAGCTTAGGTACCAATATAATCCCCATCCCCATAATTTATAACTTAATCAATGAATACAAACAAATCATTTGAATCATGTTATCACAACACTATGAATATATGCAACTTTAACACTATAAACCATGAGTTGTAAACATAAAGCAAAAGAGGATTCAAAAATAAAAGCATTACACTAGTAGTTACAACATTCACTGTAGAAATAAACATGCAAAAGATATAATCTATTTGTAACATATTCATTGGAAAATGATAGTTTTATATTTAGAATCATGTTTAGTCTTAGGTTATTTTATGATATTATAAAAAAATCATTAATAATAATCATAACTAAATCAATTTAAAACATAAATAAAATGTTGGTAAATGCCCAAAAACAATTTCCAATCCATAATTTGATTATCAACCAATGTCTCTAACTTTGAAAATATATGTACTTCACTATAATTTTTATGACTGTTACAATCAATCACAAATTTACTACTAAAGAGAGAGATAAAAGATCAATTATTTATAACAATTTGATCATGAACTTCTATGGATCATTAAATTCACTTAAATGAAAATTGTGAATATATGAAATCAATTAACATTGTCATACATAACATTTAATCACATGTACATAAGAAATGACTATTAAAATATTTTAAAACAAATTAAACCCTACCAATGCAGTTTTAGATTTTATGATGCAAGCCATCATATGAGATAAATTGGATAATTATAAATTTTTAAAGAGGGGTACTAACATTTTCAATAACACATGAGACCTTGAGGTATGTGAACACTAAAAAAAAATAGATAGTAGACATGAAAAGTGGGTATATTTCTTATAGGGGCATACATATGTTTTGAATCATAAGTCAAAATAGCATAATCAAGTAGCTGATGCATTGAGCATGCATGTGGTATTATTATATATTATGGTGAGTGAAATAATTATTTTTTATACTATCAAATACTTGAATGATTCTAACTTAGATTCTATAAGTTTTTAAGAATAATTTAGTAATCCATTAGTAGGTGAGATTATTTTTGTTCATGATAGTTATCTCATGCAAGATCACTATCTCTTTAAGGGAAAGGAACTATGTATTGGTCAATGAGACACAATATTATAAAAAAAATTTATAGTGGTGGTTTGGGTGGACACTTTAGTAAGAATAGAATAATAGCTTTGGTGGAAGAGAATTATTTTTGGCCAAATTTGAAACAAGATGTCACAAGGTATGTGTCAATATGAAAGATATGTCAAGTGGATAAATTCAAAAGCATAAAACATAGGGTTGTACATAATATTTTCAGATTCAAAAATGATACATGGATATATGTGAGTTTGGATTTGTATTAGGGAAGCCAAACATGATGCAATGATTCATTTTCTATTATTTTAGATGGTTCCATAAAATGTTTCATTTTATTGCATGAAAAAAAAGAGATGGAGTAGGCCATTGGACCCATATATATATGGACATGCATGACATATAGAGTGTGGATTAGAGTAAATAAAGTTATAGAGTGTAGGGATCAAACCAAGGTCAATGATTATTCCACTAGAGTATAATATATTTTATTCAAAGATTTTACATGGTGTTCAAAAGACCATTAATTTAAACTGAAATACAAATTTTCTAAGTCATTTTTAGAGGACATTGTGGAATAATTCAGGAACTAAACTATAATTTAGTAGTGCATACCATCATCAGATATATGTATAGACAAAATTAGTAAATAAGAGTTTAGGAAACATGTTAAGATGAATTTTTAGATATAAACCCAAACAATGGGACTTATAATCAGCACAATATAATTTCACATATAATAGTTTAGTGATAAAATCAATGGGAAATTCAACATTACAAATTGTTAATTTTAGAATTCTTAAGGGTGTTCTAGAATTGGTGAAGTTACCAAGTGTATAACAGGTTAGTGATGATGGATAAGAATTTATAGACAACATAAATCAATTGCAAGATGAAGGAAGGAGAAATATGTAAAAAAGTAATGAAAAGTATAAAGAAGTAACAAATGCAACAAGAGGGTCAAAACTATTTGAATAAGGAGAGTTAATGATGGTATGTCTGAGAAAATAAATATTTCCCTAAGGAACGTATAATAAGATAGAGTATAATAAGATTGGGTTGTGAAAAATTATGAAGAATATAAATGATAAAGTTTATGAGGTAGTTTTGACATATAATATTCATATTTATCCCATGTTTAATGTCTCAAATTTATATCCATTCCGTGGAGAGGAAAATGAAGGGGGAAAATAAGAAGAAGGGGATTAGAGGCAACATACACCGATGAAGAATAAATAAAATACTGCACAAGTTTTGGACAAGAAGACAATAAATGCCAGGAAAGGAAGATACAATAAGTGTATAGTACAATGGGAAGGATTATAATAGGAGTATATCACCTATATTTCATAATGATAATTGAATAAGTTGGGCAAGGACAAATTGAATTTTTTTAATTAGATCAACTCATAGGAACTATGTTCTTTTCAACCAAAAGATAATGATGTGGGAGCATATCATGTGGAGGCCATAAATATTGAATAGATACCCCATTTGAGTTAGTTTTCATAAAATTGAGATCTCTAAAATCTCTATTTATCCACAATCAACACTATCCACTTGTCATTTTTTTGATAAAAATTTGGGGCCAAAATCAACCATCTAAAAGTAGAAAATCACATTTTAATTTTATTTTCAGTATTTTTAAAATTCAATATATTTTTTTTATTTTTTAAATGGGCATGAAATTATAGTTGTGATTCATGTTAGGTATTTATTTAGACATATAGATAATAAGGGATATTTAGTTGGCCCATCAAATCTTGAATGTAAAAGTTACTAAAAATAACAGGGTTTGAAAAATGCTAAAACAAGAAAGTTTAGTTAAATATATGATAGATTTTTATTTTAATAGTGTGTTAAATTCCCATGAAAGCTCTATATTCAAGTTGTGATTAATTTAATGATCCATGTATTATTTATAATAAACATTGAAGAATAAAATTCTCTCTTTTTTGCTCAATAACTTTATGAACAAATTTGTTGTGTTCGGATTCATTAATTTTTTATAGTATTAGTTGTATATGTTGTTTAAATTTGAATAGTAATAAGGAAGAGTACTCATTTCATTGGAATTAATGTCCTTAAATATAATGGAAGACATCAAAATTTTATTAAGGTAGGTTCTAAATATCGGTTGTGCATGCTATCCAAATTATAAAGTTAAGGCTTTTATGATGAATAATGTTATTGTAGAGATAGCGTCTACATTGTAATATAATTTATGATTATGCATTCCATTTACTTTCACTTACAATGCATAGTATTTTATATTTATCCTTTTCTTTTAGTAGTGTCTTTTTGTTAATTAAGTAGCATAATTTATAGTTATCTTACAATGTATTTTTCATTAAATGAAAAAAATGCTTTGTACTAAAACTTTAGTTATTTAAAAATAAAATAAAAATTGTATTAGTTAGACAATAATTTGGTAAAACACATGTGATTCAAGACATTTTAATGGGATGGTGTTATTCAAGTATCAATAAGACTTTGTTATTCACAACATGTTAATAGGATGATGATGAAGGTATCATCATCATTCATAGCTTCATCCCCATATTCTATGATTAATGTTACATTATAAGCACACAAATAATACATATTTGATAGTACTATGTTATTTAATAAATTTATATCATGAATATGATTGTTTTATTCAATAAATTAACAATGTGTTAATACATTCACAAAATGTTAATAACTTTGAGTGAATTTCTAATTCACTCAAAGTTGAATATAAAAAAATAGAGAATATGAATAAATGATCAATTAGAAAACACATGAAAATATGGTAGTTTATAAAATCAGAGCATGCTAATATGACTATGTGATTCACACATGTTAATAGGATTATGTGGTTCACAACATGTTAATAGGAATGTGAAATTCACAACATGTTAATAGGGTTGTATTATTCACAACGTATTAATATTAATATTAAGTGAACTACATCAAACATGTTAATAAAGAGTGTGTGTCAAATACATATTTGACAAGACCATGTTATTCAATAAATTCATAATGTATTTATACATATTTGATAGGACTATGTTATTTTATATATTCATAATGTGTAAATAGGACTATGTCATTGACAACATGTTAATAGAACTATGTTACTCATCATTTATCATTTTCTTATAGTAAGAAATTCTTATCAAATAATTAATTTGCATTTATTATTAGTTTACAATATATTTTACATTAAAGGATAAAGTATTTTTTTCATTAAATATTTATGAGGAAGGTATATTATTTTATAAATTCATAGCATGTTAATGGGAATATGTTATTCATAGAGTGTCAATATAACTATGTTATAACTTGTATACATTGAATTCACTTGATATTTAAAAATTAGATTGATGTTAAAATATCAGGTTTAAATTATAAAATTACATGTCTTTAGTGTGTGGTTTAAGCTAATCCTTACTAAATTTCATTAAATTATTGAAGGCAATAACATGTTTCATCTCCTAGGATACAACATGCACAATGCCAAGGATGAAGTAGCAATATTCAATGGAATCAATAATTTTTACCTAATCTATAAAACTACAAAGGTAAAATTTTGTACTTAATTTAATAAAAATTGGGTTGATGGTGAGGGAATAATTAATGATAAATTCAATTATCCACATCACTTCATCTTATAAATAGTTCGTGTATGTCACTAATTATTATTATTTATTTCATTTTATAGAAATGTGGGCATCTACATATCTGGAATTTACCCATGCAACCCAATAAATTTTTTTTGAATCTTATAATTTTTTTAATTAAAATAAACATTTTTATTGATATTCAAAGGAAAATGTGGCAATATAATGAATTATACTATTTGTTCGATTTTAGAGAGCAAAGTTGTGCTTTAAAAATAAAGTTTCATAAAAGGAACAAGGGTATTGGCTGAACTAAAAATTGGAAGGGAATATTGGGAAAGAAGAGATAATTAATGGTGATGTCTAATATGTTGATGTAACACCTTCTATTTATAACATCAAAATTCAAACAAAAATGTCTAGTAGTTACATTGTGACAAAGTATGACAATGGTGCTCAACTAACCTTTACTTTTTTTGACATCTATACTCTTGTATATTTAGTCCATGGAATGCTTTATTTTAAATTTAGATCATCATTTGTTTTCAAGATTATTCACTTTCTAGTGATGATGAGAAAATGGGGAAATAAATGGAATGTATTTTGACATTAATATGGATATTTATACTTAAGAAGATGTGGTTGAATGTGATAAAAATAATTATCTTACCTTTGACATCAATGATTATATGACCAAAAATAATGCACATATTTTTTGACCTCATTATGTTTTACCAATGTAATACACATAATTTTGACCTCAATTATGAGTTTTCACAAACATAATATGAATATGCACATGAATATAAAGAGAATGAATAGTCAAAGTCATATGCAAATGGAGATAAATGTATGGACTGGGAAGATGAATCACATGATAATGACTACACATTTATAGGTGGGCCTTGTATATTTGTTTCATTTCATGTATTTTTCATATTTATAGGAACCATTAAATTTAATAAATAATCACTAATATATGTGTTACTCTTTATTCTTGTAATGTTATAGATGATGGGGATGAACCTATGAATGATGATGATACCTCACATGATAATGATGAAGGACACATTTATATTGATGATGAGGATGGATAGGAATTTGATCTTAATAGTCAACCTAATTTTAATTTGAGAGAGTTAAATATATGATTTAATAGTTTAAATTGGTGGTTTAAAAACCCCTTCCATTGATGCAACATAAAATTAATTAATTTATTTGCATTGTCTATAAGATGAAGAGGAGATGGCTGTAAAGACATTTATAGACTATACCATTGTTAAAAATCCTAAATTCTCAAAAGGGTGAGCAATGTTTCACTTGAGGAGATATTTATTTGCATTTTTAATATGTTTGTAATGAAATATTTGTTGAATATTTTCTCTTTATAATTTATATATCTATAAAAATAATTCATAATTAGATCGATAGGATTTTTACAACAAAACATGAGGCTCTAAAGCATTTTTTTTATTGACATGAATTATAATGTATAAAATTAAAACACTCTAATTTTTGTTCCAAGCTAAACTCATCAAGAATGATGACCAAAGGTTCACCAATAATATTTTTGCACATAGTGTAGCCCTTGAGAAGGTGTGTTTCACTCATATTCCAAGTTGTGAAAATAAAGTGTTTTTTTAACTAAAGATTTATTAAGAATGTATGTTATTTAATAAATTCATGGCATGTTAATGACTATGTTATTAACAATATGTTTATAATATTGTGTTAGTTAAATTATATTCTTGGATTACAATAGGAGATTATTGTCATATACTTAATTTAGATTTATCCTTAGTTCATAGTGTGTTTTTTGTTAAATGAAATAGTGTGTTTTTCATTATTTATTATGGTTTGCATTAGAATTAAGAAACTATCTCATTTATTATTTACATTTGAATCACAAAGATCAATTGTTGATGCATTATTTGCATCAATAAACTTAGTTGATGATCTGTGTTGACATTTATCATTTGAATCTCATAATGATATGGATTTTGATAATCGTAATGTGTTATTCCATAAGACAATAATTTTTTATCTAGTTTAACAAATGATGTTAATTTGAAAAAGTGTAGTGAAATTAATTTAATGAGCTTATCTATTTTTATGGTTATTTCATTTTATATGGTTCAATTTTGTATGAGTAAAATTTGACTTACCATGCACTCAATTGCGCTATCATATTTCTATGGATTTCATATTCAATTTTTAAAAAATAGATAGAAATAGATTTTGATATTATGGTTGCGAGATAAGATAATGATGAAATGTGTGATTCTATTGTGTTAGTTATAAAATTAAATTAAAGACTCTATTACTAATCTACATTGATGTTTATTATATGAATTTCACTATCCTTATGACTTTTGATACTCTCATTAGTTTTGAAGGTTCTTTGATGGTAGTTGGTTCAATATTGTATTAGTAAAATTTGAATTACCATTCTTTTTGAATTTATAACTTAAGTTTTCTCATGTAACTATACCATTGATATTAATAAAATAATACCTACATATAGGTAATTAATCATGTTGTCAGTTTATTATGAAGCCCCTTTTCAAGCAGACCACATATTGGTAATTGTATTTTTTAGGTCGAACATGCCCTATACTCAAAAATTTCACATGGGGACCCTCCTTATTTAACATGCTTATTTTTTGTTTTTGTTTTTCCTACTTATAAGACCTCATTTATGAATGCTATCCAAATTTCTAAGAAAGGATTTCATTTTTTAGGTTTTAACTCATGTGTCTAATGTGTTTGATGATTTTAACATAGCTTTTCTTGACTATTTTCTCATAATGATTAATGATCCTTTGTCTAGGGTTCAAACATAGATATGGTTTATTAAGGTATTTATTAAAGAGAGTAAATAATTTCATTCAATTTAGATATTTGAATCATATTTGTTTCAGGATCAATCTGAAGTGGTGCTTCACATGTTTATTTTATTATTATTTTACTTTAGCAAATAATTTTGGCTTCAATCTTAAATTATTGGTCTAATTTGTTCATTGCACATTGAATGATTATTTTAGACATTTAATATTTAAACATAAACATAACATTTACTCAAAAGGTTAAATTGAAAGGGACCAATTTAATTTTTTATCCTATTGAATCCTGGACTTCATATTGAAATATTCAAAGATTTGTGATCTTTATTTTATTCATGTGTAGTTATAATTACTTTTCAAGTGGTCATATTATCAATTTGAAATGTTCATTTATCTTTTAAAATTGATTTATTTCATTTAAATAAGGATTAATTTATTCCTTTTATGTCTTTAATTATATGAAATTTTGTGTTTTCTAATGCTTTATTTAGAATGGTTTCATCAACTAACTCACTAATGGTTTGCTCAAACTCATTTTTTGCCATTTCTTTATTTGCAGAGATATTATAAATACTCTAAGCCATTTTTCCTTACTATTAATCAAAATATTATGTGTTTGAAGTCTATATGGGCATTAGAAAATTGTTACATCTATCCCATAGTATGAATCCCTAGATTTATGATGCGTTTCATAAATCTAGAAGCCCAGGTGATCCACAACTTTTAGAAGGTAGTGAGCAGTCCATAGAAGTCTTATGAGTCTAAAATTTCTATGATTATGACACATGGCCACATCTTGGGCACTTGGATATTAGAGGAAGGTAGTTAAAATTTGAATTTCCTAATCTCTTGATCTTCTGTGAGTTGTCTATGTGTTGATAAATCATGAGATCTGAGTGAATCCAAAGTTTATATTCATCTCGAGTGATGTAGGAGCATTAGGTTGTAGTTTTTTATTTTTGAAAATTTTATTATTTAATAGGTTTAGGAGGTCATATTTTTTATATAATAAGTTTTCCATGCTTCCCTTTGCTTTGTATTGATCATTTTGGCTTGTTTTCATGTTTCCCACCAAAACTAGAAATTTAAAATTTTAAACTTGTTTATAACGTTTTAGGAGATCTTATCACCTCCTACTGCATTGTTTAGTCATGATCCTTCATGGAGGGGTCAAGGAATATCTTAGGACATATTTTGGAATAGTCTAAATGTATTAACTCATAACTAACTATTTTAAACTCAATTAAAGTTAAGATTTAAGTTGAGTTTATGAAGTTAGTTAGATATTTAGGGAGCTTGGATAGAAATAAGAAGAGATAGGACCATGTGGGAAGGATAATAAAGAATAAGTAAGGAAGGTAAATAACTCCAAGATTTGATTAAAAGAGGAAGAATTTCTAAAAATATGGTTTTAGATAGGGTTATATAATACCTTTTACACCCAAAACAATGAAAGAATGTCTTATTGAATTTTATTATTCAATTTAAAACTTATATCATGTGTAAATAGATGTTATTTTTTATTTTAAATCATTATTTTTGCTCTGAAATAGTGTTCATTTATGTTATAGGTCTGTTGATCAAGTAAAATTTTTCTATAGTTAAGAAAAGTTATTTTTCATCGCATTTTAAGATTGGTTATGGTGAAAAAGTGGGTGAAAGAGTAGGATATATGTGTGGATATTATTCTCCAATTAAAAATATTCCAAAATAGTTCTCAAAAATTGAATTTCTATTGAATTAATGCTTGCTTCCTGTGCACAGTTAGAAAACTTCAAACTAGGGTTTTGAAACACTAAAATCATTATAATTCAAAAAATATATCTAAATATTCATGATTTTTTTTGGAAAGGTGTGTTATAATGCTTTAAGTGTTTATAGTGGTTGAAACTTTTTTAATGACCTAAAGAGGAAGTTATTTAAGTTTCTCAATTTGCAGGCCTAAATACAAGACATAGAAAGCCTGTTTTGTTATTTTCTTACATCTTCAAGTCTAAGAAAAGGTATAACCCAACATAGTGGGTTGATAAAATTTATAGTAAAAAGGAGAGGATATTGTAGCATATATATTTCTTATTTAGTTAAAATGTTATCTCAATAAGGTTGTAGGCCCGATCTTCCTTAACTCTTACATCATTTTTTGGTATAAGAGCAAGGTTTTTTTGTACAAATAAAGATAATTTATTAATAAGAGTGAAGATAATGTTGTGAAATACAAACTTTAAAGAATTTAAAAAATTAAACTGAGAGAAGGTAGAGGTAGTGCTAGAGGAGGTCCAAGAAGATGACCAAGAGAAGTATTGTTGGAAGAGATGAAAATTTTTCTGGAGGTAATAGATTTTTTTAAAGAAGAGGTGTTATGATAGGTTATGTGAATGATATAGAGGAAGAACAACAATAATATATTTAAAAATAAAAATAATAATAAAGAAAAAAAGAAAGACTCTTAAAAGAAATCATAGGAGTAGGTTCCAAGCCCAAATTAGAGGTTCTAGTATATGGATGTTGTTTAAATATTAAAAAACTTATGGATTGGATAACAAATGGAAAAATACTTTAATTATGAAAGAATAACTGAAGATAATAAGGTCAAGTTTGTTTGTACTAGGTTGAAGGTACATGCATCTCTTTAGTGGGATAATGTCCAAGATGAAAGAAAGAAAAGAGGTAAAGAGAAAATCAAGTCATGGGACATAATGATAGAAAAAATCAAGTTAAAATTCATGCATGTATACTACCTATTGTTAGGATCTTAGAGTACAATTGATTACTTCTGTATAAGCAAATAAACACAGAATTGAAACCAAAAGTAATAAGTAACTAGAAATCAAAAACAACAAATAATAGGAGATACAAGAGACAAGCAATCTATATTAAACTCTTCCAGAAGGAAATACAATGAAGAAATCTCTCTCTCCTCACACCTTGTAGATGTACAATAATTCTCCCTCAAGAGTTCTCTCTCTCTCTCTCAATCAATTACAATCAACTCAATTACTGAATTATACATGTTATGAGGATCTAACCCTACTATATAGTATACTACAACACTAGGGTTCATGAGCCATGCATTTGCCACCCTTAGATCCACCTCTTAAATCAAAGGCTCAAATCTGTTCTCCTAAAAATCAGAATAATTCTAATTTTGAAAATGCCTAAAAATAACAATCTTGGAAACACACATAAGTCGATGTCGATCTAAAGATGACCGATGCCAGCTGACCCCTAACCGATGTCGATCGACCCCTAACTAATGTTGATTGGTTTTGACTGATGTCAGTTACTGTGTAAGCCCAACAACCTCCACATTAGCTCATTAGTGAATCTTTTAGCTCCACAACTCAACAATCTCCCACTTGGAGATACACAAATGCACCTACACCTGTATAATAACATCCTCTAAACATCTATGGCTTGTTTCTCCCTCTTCAAGTTCAATCTTGAAGACCAACAAAAATTGAATGAAGATTCAACTTCTCCTTTGTTACCAGCTTTGTTAACATATCAGCAAGGTTCTTATCCATATGGATCTTTTCCAGCTTCAACTGTCCATCCTCCAATACTTGTCTAATGAAGTGGTACCTAAGCTGTATATGTTTGGTTCTTGAATGAAAGGCTGAATTCTTTGCCAAATGAATTGCACTTTGACTATCACCGTACTAATATGTAACTCTCCTGCTCCTTTTCCAACTCTTCCATGAACTGAGTCATCCAAATCATTTCCTTGCTAGCCACTGTGACTGCAATGTATTCTACCTCTGTAGTAGACAAGGCAAAAACCTTCTACAACTTTGAAATCTAGCTAACCGCCATTCCACCAATAGTGAACACATATCCTGTGGTGCTTCTCCTACCATCCAAGTCACCTGCCATATCTAAATCTACATACCCATGTAGAGAAGTGTTTGACCCTCCATATCATAAATGCCTACTACTGGTCCCTCTCAGATATCTGAGAATCCATTGAACTGCTTTCCAGTGTTCCTTTCTTGGATTGGCCATAAACTTGCTAACAACTCCCACTGCTTGGGCAATATCTGATCTAGTACATACCATTGCATACATCAAGCTCCCAACTACTGAAGCATATGGAACTCTACTCATGTACTCAACCTCATCATGTGATTTAGGACACTGTTCTTTGCTCAACATGAAGTGTCTAGCCATAGGTGTGCTTACCGATTTTGCATCCTGCATATTGAACCTCTCCAACACCTTATTCACATAATCCTCTTGAGACAAAATAAAAATGTGATTTTTCTTGTCTCTCTTAATAATCATGCTAAGGATTTTCTTTGCTACTCCTAAATCCTTCATGTCAAATGTGTGAGCTAATTTTACCTTAAGCTCAGTAATTTCCTGCATGTGTGAACCTGTAACAAGCATATCATCTACATACAATAACAAGATAATATAACTACCATTATCCAATCTGTTAAAATAAACACAATGGTCAGATTGACATTTACTAAGCCATGCTCTGTCACAAACCTGTCAAACCTCAAATACCATTGTCTTAGAGCTTGCTTAAGACCATATAAGCTTTTCTTCAACTTGCACACAAATTTCTCCTTACCTTCGACCTCAAAACCTTCCAGCTAATCCATATATATCTCTTCATCCAAATCTCCATGAAGAAATGATATCTTAACATCAAGTTGCTCAAGATACAAATCCTCAATAGAAACTAAAGACAATATAGTCTGAATAAAAGTCATCTTTACTACAGGAGAAAAAAATTCATCAAAATCAATACCTGGTTTCTATGCAAATCCCTTTACTACCAACCTAGCCTTATGTCTCATTTGTCCATTCTCTCCTTCCTTTAACTTGTATACCCATTTGTTTTTCAGTGCTTTCTTTCTGGCCGGCAACTCAACCAAATCCCACGTATGGTTCTCTTCCAAGGAATAAATTTCCTCATTCATGCCATGCTCCCATTGTTTCCTAGATTCTACCTGCATTGCCTCATCAAAACTTTTTGGTTCTCCACCATCAGTGAGCAACAAGTAGTATAAAGAAGGGGAATAATGAATTGGAGGTTTACTTACCCTTTCAGACCTCCTTATGGGCATTTGAGACTCATTTATAGCTTGCTATCCACCCAAATTTTCTTTTGACAATGACTGATCTCAGTCATCTATGATCGATGCTGGTCTACACGTGACCGATGTCGATTCCTCCTGATCGACACTAATTTCCACCTGAGTGACGTTGATTTCCACCTGATCGACGTCAATTTCCACCTGACTGACATCGATCTCTATGCTTTTTTGTGAGTGATGATTTTTACCCGTAAGCTCATTTTGGATCATAACCTCTTCCAAATCAAGATTACCCTACTCAAAATTATTTAGCCTCTTGAGCTTATCACTGTACATCACCTTCTCATTGAAAACTACATCACGACTTTGAATAATTTTGTTAGTTTCTAAATTCCACAATCGGAATATGAAATCTCCAAAACCATAACAAATGAAAGTGCACTACATAGATTTAGCATCCAAATTCTTTCTATTTTCTTTATCAATGTGCCCAAAAGCTTCAGAACCAAAAACTCTAAGAAATGAAAGATCTACCTTTTTACCTGTCCAAGCCTCTTCTAGAATTCCACCATCCAGTGCAGTAGAAGGTCCTCTGTTAATTAGGTAAACCATAGTATCTACAGCTTCTACCCAAAACTATAAGGGCAAACCAGCATGCAACCTCATACTCTGTGAACACTCCATTATTGTTCTATTCATCTTTTCAGCAACTCCATTTTGCTGAGGTGTCTTTAGAACTATCCTTTCCCTGCGTATTCCACTCATAGAATAGTAACTATTGAATTTATTGCTGCAATACTCACCACCATTGTCAGATCTAAGGCACTTCAATCTCAAACCTATTTCATTCTCAACCAAAGCTTTCCATTTCTTAAATGTGTCAAAAACATCAGAGTTCCTCTTTATGTAATAAACTCATACCTTTCTTGTAGCATCATCAATGAAAGAAATATAATACTGTGATCCTTTAATAGAAGCTCCCTGAGCTGGTCCCCACACATCTGTGTGAACAAGCTCCAACTTGTGCTTCTTCTTTATTGACCCAGTTTTGAGAAACCTCACTTTCTTCTGTTTCCCAAAAATACAATGCTCACAAAAATCTAGATCTATGCTTTTCAAATCTGAAAGCTTACCTTTTGAATTAAGAACATTCATTCCCTTCTCACTCATGTGACCAAGCCTACATTGCCACAACTTTGCATCTACATCTAAAGTAGATAAAATAGAAGAAGAATAATTAGTAATACAAGTAGATAGATAAAGTGTACCTCCTCTCTTACCTTTTGCTAATACAAGTGCACCCTTGGAAACTTTCCAAGATTCATCTGTGAGAGTTACTGTGTAACCCTCATCACCTAACTTTCCTAAAAAAATTAGATTCCTCTTCAGGATGGGTACATGCATGACATCCTTCAACACCCATGTGTTTCCATTCTGCAATTTTAGCTACACTTTTCCTTTGCCAACAATTTTACAAGGCTCATCATCCCCTAAATAAAATTTTCCAAAATCTCTATGGACATAATCGTTAAAAAATTCTCTATTTGGGGTTACATGGAAAGAGGCACCAGAATCTAAAACCCATGATTCTACTTTATTATCCAAAATAAAATATAAGAGCATCCTGTACAACAATACCTACAACTTTTGCTTCTTTATTACCTTCATGCTAATTTTCTTTGTTATCCTTCAGCCAACAATCTTTCTTTGCATGCCCTTTCTTTCCACAATTCTAGCAGGTTATTCTTCCATTTCTAGATTTGGATCTACTTCCCATCTTTGACCTTGATTTCTTTTGCTTGCCCTTCTCTCTTTGCCTTCCCCTGCTTTCAACACTTAAAGCATTACCTAATGTTTCCCCTGTGCTTTTCCTGTGAATTTCTTCATTCAAGATTACACTAACAACATCATCAACTTTCAAGATATTTGTAGTAGATGCAGTATTACTAACTGCCATTACCAAACTATGCCAACTTTTAGGTAAAGAGCATAAGATTAAGAGAGCCTTAATTTCATCATCAAAAACTATTTTGACTGAATTTAACTGATTTACTATTGCATAGAAATCATTAAGACGACTAGATACAGATCCACCTTCCTGCATTTCTAAATTAAATAATTACTTCGTAAGATATACCTTATTCGATGCTGAGGGTTTTTCATATAAATTTGCTAAAGAATCCATTAACTCTATCGTTGTCTTTGCCTGTGATAAGTTGGAAAACACAGAAGCTGCCAGGCTCAACCTTATATATCCAAGAGCCTTTCTATCAAGAACATTCCATTCTTCATCTTTCATATCTGTGGGATTCCTTGAAACCCCACCCAATGATAAATACAGATCTTTCTGATACAGATAATCTTCAATATGCATCCTCCATAATTGATAATTCTTGCCATTAAAGTTCTCCATTCTTAGTTTACTTTCTTCTGCCATTGCTTTGCTCCCACTCAATCAGAAACCCCTGTGAGTGAATTCTGTAATCAACAAACACTAACACACTCTAATACCAATTGTTAGGATCTTAGAGTACAATTGATTACTTTTTTATAAGCAACTAAACACGAGAATTGAAACTAGAAGTAATAAGTAACTAGAAATCAAAAACAACAAATAATAGGAGATACAAGAGACAACCAATCTGTATTAAACTCTTCCAAAAGGAAATACAATGAAGAAATCTCTCTCCTCACACCTCATAGATGTACAATAATTCTCTCTCAAGATTTCTCTCTCTCTCTCTCTCTCTCAATCAATTACAATCAACTCAATTACTGAATTGTACATGCTATGAGGATCTAACCCTACTATATAGTATACTAAAACACTAGGGTTCATGAGCCATGCATTTGCCACCCTTAGATCCACCTCTTAAATCAAAGGCTCAAATCTATTCTCCTAAAAATAGAACAATTCTAATTCTAGAAATACCTAAAAATAACAATCTTGGAAATGCACAGAAGTCAGTGTCGAGTCTAAAGATGACCGATGCCGACCAACCCCTAACCGATGTCGATCGACCCCTAACTGATGTCGGTTGGTTCTGACCGATGCCAGTTACTGTGTAAGCCCACCAACCTCCACATTAGCTCATTAGTGAAGCTTTTAGCTCCACAACTCAACACCTATCAAATTATTCAAGAAACTCCAAAACTTGAAGAATAAATATATGAGTGTAAAGGACTACACTGAATAATTTTATAAGCTTACAATCAAAGCTAGACATGTAGAAGAATATGTAGAGAAAATAATAAGGTATATGAATGGCTTGAGGTTTAACATTTAGGATGAAATTAGTCTATTGTCACCAAGATAAGTGAAATAAGCTTATTAATTTTATCTCAAGGTAAAAAATAAGTTGGTTAGAAAATAAACTCATCAATCTAGAGGAAGAGGTAGAAATTTTAGAGCTAGAGGATAACAAGGTGGTAGAAATTAGTTACAAGTTCATAATGAAGAAACAAGTAGTTATCAAGGTCAAGCTAACACTATAAGAGGAAAATATTCATATAGAGGAATAATTTCATATACAAGAGGAATATGAAGAATCATTTGGAAAAAAGTTTCAAATGTAATAAATATGATGGCCATAGGTCATATAAATGTCATGAGAATCCACACACAAACCATATAAGAATTGAAGGCAATAATCAAGTTGTTCAAGTTGAGGAATAAAGTGTAGGATCACCATCACATGTGAAATAAATTGAAGTGGAGAGTTATTATTTATAAATAAATAAGTGAAGGAACTAACCCAAAGGAAGACCTTGTTCGGGACTTCATGTAAATCCAAAGGTAAGTGTCATAAGATTATCATTGATAGTGGTAGTATAGATAACCTGGTTTCTTAAAAAATAGTTGAAAAATTAGGATTGAAAATATTGATACATCCTACACCATATAAAGTATCTTGGATTCAAAAGGGGCATCAAGTGCTAGTTAATGAGCAATGTTAACTTGATTTTAAAATTGGTAGCTATAAAGATGAAGTTTTTTATGATATTATGTCTATAGATTTTTACCATTTATTATTAGATAAACCTTGGTAGTTTGATAGAAGGGTTATACATGGTGGAAGAAGTAAGATATAGACATTGGAGAAGGATGTCAAGAAGCATACCTTGATACCATTTAAATATGGTAATGGAGAAGTTGAAAATAATACTAAAGTACTGATAGTGGATGGAAAACAATTATTAAAGATGATAAAATAAGAAGATGTTGGTTGTGAATTGATTACCAAGGTGAAAAAAATCATTAAAACCACTAAGCTAACTAACTTACCCTTAAAAATTTATAATTTTCTATATGAATATGTTGATATAGTAGTTGATGA
This sequence comes from Torreya grandis, assembly GCA_037957365.1. Lineage (NCBI taxonomy): Eukaryota > Viridiplantae > Streptophyta > Pinopsida > Cupressales > Taxaceae > Torreya > Torreya grandis. The sequence continues at coordinate 355,211 of JARHVA010001862.1, read as the reverse complement.
TTTACCTAATAAATTGACACCAATGAGGAGCATAAACCATCTTTTGTATTTTATTTAAGGAGATAATTTTCCAAGCAAGGTATCATATAGAATGACACCTATGGATAATTGAAAAATAAAAAGGCAAGTACAAGAGCTATTAGATAAAGGTTTGATTAAATAAATTCTAAGTCCATATGCTATACTAGAAGTCTTAACTCCTAATAAATGTGGAAATTGGAGAATGTGTATAAATTTTAGAGCCATTAATAAGATAACTATGAAGTACAAGTTTCCATTATCAAGGATAGATGATCTAATGGATTGTTTGAGTGGAGAACAATATTTATCAAAGACATATTTGAAGAGTGGTTATCATCAAATCAGAATTAGAGAGGGTGATGAGTGAAAACTAACCTTCAAGATTAATGATGGATTGTATGAGTTGTTTGTTATTCCATTTGGTTTGACCAACATTCATAGTACCTTCATGAGACTAATTAATGAGGTATTAAGGATAATTTCAAGTAAATTTATTATTATTTATTTGGATGACATTTTGATTTTTAGCCAATTAAAGGAGGAACACATCAAGCATCTTTGAATAATATTGAATAAGCTACAAGAAGAGATATTAATGATTAACCTCAAAAAATATACCTTCATGCAAGCTAAGTTGATTTATATGGGACTTGTCATTTCCAAGGATGGTTGGAAAATGGACTAAGAAAAAGTATGATCAATATTGGAGTGGCCTAAACCAAAAAGTGTTTTTTGGTAAGAAGTTTTCATGGATTAACTAGTTTATATAGAAATTTAATTATACAATTTAGTGGTATTTATGCACCTATTATTAAAAATATAAAAGGTGATAAGAATAAATTCCATTGGAATAAATAAGATGAGAATAAATATTAGATTTTAAAGAAAAAGATAATTGACCAATCTATCTTGGCCTTACCTAATTTTAACAAATTCTTTCAAATTGAATATGATGCTAGTGGGTTAGATATTTGATATGTTTTGAGTCAATAAGGAAGGCCTATTTCTTAATTTAGTGAAAAGATAAATGAATCCAATAAAAATTATTCATCCTATGATCAATAATTATATGCCATAATCCAAACATTGAATAAGTGGAGGCACTACTTACTTCCTAAAGAGTTTGTCATTTATACATATAACCATGCTTTGCAATTCATCAATAATCAAACTACATTGAGTCAAATACGTGAAATGGATAGAGTTAATTTTTTTTGTTCTCAAACATAAGATTGGTAAGTATAATAAGGTAGCTATTGCATTGAGTAAGATAAGTATGATCATACATGAATCTCAAGTGGCTAGTTTGAGATTTGAGTCATTAAAAGAGTTATATAAGGAAGATACAAATTTAAAAGAAACATATGAGGATTTTAAGAATAAAAAAATAATTTATATGAGTCCATGGATGGAATGCATGATTAATTAAGGATTTTTATTCAAAGTCAAACAACTATGCATACCTAGGGGGTTTGTTAAAGACAATTTGATAAAAGAAAAACATAGTGGTAGTTTAGTAGGACATTTTGGACAAACAAAGACCTTTTCCCAATTGAATGCATACTATTATTGGCCAATAATGAAATATTATTTAAATAAATTTATGGAAATATGTAGGATTTGATAACATACCAAAGGAAAGAGTCAAAATGTAAGTCTATATCAATCACTACCTATTCCAAGTAGGACATGAGATGTAATAAGTATGGATTTTGTATTGGGTTTTCCAAGAACACAATGACGTAATGATTTAATTTTTTTTGATATATATTTTTTAAAATGACACATTTAATAGTGTTTAATAAGATATGTGATGTTAAAAACATTTCTAATTTGTTCTTTAAAAAAGTGGTAAGGTTACATAGAATTCCTAGAAGTATTCTTTCTGATAGTGACGCAAAGTTTGTTGGACATTTTTGGAAAACACTTTGGAATAATTTAGAAACTACATTGAGTTTTATTTCAACCACCATCCTCAAATTTAAGGTTATATTTAATTTTTAATATAATTTTATGGAATCTACTAAGATGTTTGATAAGTGACAATCTAAAGTAATGGGATTAGGTGTTAGCCCAAGATGAATTTGCATGAAATGATTCACTTAATAAGAGTACAAGTTTTAATAGATTTTAGATTATTTATGGGATAAATATAATAGTTGTTTATGAGATTATATATTTAGGTAATCAAGAGTTACATGAACAAGTTAAGAAGTAGTTAGAGTTGAATGCTAGTAAGTACAAAAGAGATGTTAATAAAAAATAGAAGGAGCTGAATTTTAAGGTAGGATATATTTTTTTTATAACACCTTAGGGTGGAGAGGTTTCCTAAAGGTGAATACAATAAAATTAAATTGAAGAATATATGACCTCGTAAGGTATTGAATTTTTTTTTGCTAATGCTTATGAACTAGAACTCCCATTTGATATTAGGATCTCACCTATTTTCAATATAGTAGACCTATATCCTTATAGAGTGTAATAATACAAAAAAAAAACATTTGAAGATGATGATGAACATGTCATTCATTGGAAACAATAATTACTCAAGGCATACAAAGATGAACTAAAAGCTATTCTGGACAAATAGGTTATCATAAGAGTTATAGGTAAGGAATAATTAAAATATTTAGTCAACTAAAATAATCATCCTCTTTAATATTCTTCTTAGTTTTGTCCATAAAAAATAGTTTAGTATGTAACTACCATCAAAGACATCATGAGTAGGAGCTCATGAATGCTTTTGTACTCAAGGTATTTGATGCAAGAACATTAGATTTTAGTTATTTATTTATGTAAATTTTGGTCTTGAATAGGTTTAGGAGGTCATATTTTGTCTATAAGAAGATTTATAATGCTTCACTCTACTTTTTATTGATCATTTTGGATTGTTTTCAAGTTTCTCACAAAAACCAAAAAATTGAAAATTTAAACTTATTTAAGGTGTTGTAGGAGCTTTTATCACCTAGTAGTGTATTTTTTGTTCATGATCCTATATGTATGGGTTAAAAGAGATCATAGGAAATGTTTTTGAGTATATCAAATGTATTAACTTATAGCTAACTATTTTGAACTCAATTAAGGTTAAGATTTAAGTTGAGTTTATGAAGTTAGTTAGACAATTAGGGAGCTTGGATTAAAGGAAGGAGAACTAGAAGAGATAGGAGTGAATGGGAAGGAGAATTAAAAAATAATGGATGAAGATAAATAAATATAATATTTAAAAAAATAGAGGAATAAGTTATGAAAATAGTGTTTTAGATAGGGATATGTAGCACATTTTACACCCAAAATAATGAAAGAATGCATTTTGAATTTAATTCTTCAATTTAAAAATTATCATGTGTAATTAGATGTTATTTTTGTTTTTTAATTATTATTTTTAGTCTATAATAGTGTTCATTTATGTTATAGGTCTGAAGATACAAGTACAGGTTTTCTAAAGTCAAGAAAAGTGTTTTTTATAGTAAAAAAAATGTTTTTCATGATGTTTTAAGATTGTTTAAGGTGCCAAAGTGGGTAATACAGTAGGATATATGTGTGGAGAGTATTTTAAAATTAGAAATATTTTAAAATAGTTATCAAAATTTTAATTTATATTAAATTTATGTTTGTTGCCTATGCATAGTTAGAAAATCCCAAATTAGGGTTTTGAAGCACTAAAATCCTTATAATTCAAAAAATGAACTACTAAAAATTAATGAAACTTTATGGAAAGGTGTGTTAAATTAATTTTAAGTGTTTAAAGTGGTTTCAAAGTTTTTACCACCTAGGGAGAAAGTTATTCAATTTTTTTAGTCTGTAGGCCTAAATACAAGACCTAAAAACCTTGTTTTCTTATGTTGTCAAGTCTAAGTAAAGGATAAGATATTGTAGGATTGATATTACTCAACCCATACATTACCAAGGCCTAAAGGTACATGATTGTGACACATGGTATGCTATTAGAGAGCAAGGAAATGAAAGTTTGATGACAAACCACATAAGTTCTAAGGCCTAGATCTCCATGATGATGCCACATGGAATAGTCATGTATATCTAAGGAATTATAGGGTTAGTTAATATAACACATGACTTTGATGGAATATTCAATGCAGAGACACCATGTGGAAATATTAATGGTTTAGAGCTCACTCAAAATTACAAATAAGAATATCAATTATTATAAAATTGACTAAGTGCCAAAGGTAGTGAACTTTTGAGATCATGGAACGTGACATGATCTCATTAAATTAGAATATATATATTATTTTAAAAATAGATAAGTGTCAAGGAATTTCAAGTCCCAAGATCATTCGACATGGCATGATCTTGGGGATTTAGATATTAGGGAAGGTGATCAATAGCCAGAATTTATTTTGACCCTAAAGTTTTGATATTGTAAAATGTGATCACATATCAAGGTGTCAAAGTTTATAAGGTCAAGTATAGGTTCGATATCTAAGAGATCTCCTGATGTTAAAAGATCATACCATGTGGTATAATATTAGAGACTCAATTGATAGAAGAAATAAGACCCACAATGAATCAAAAAATACCCCAAGATCCATGATGATGATATGTGGCATCATTGTAGGACATAATGTGGAATTTATAGAGCATAAAATAGTTGAGTGATGATCTTCTAGTGTCTTGATATCATGTCATGTGGCATAATGTCATGGACTTGGACCATAAAAGGTATATAAATCCATTTATGAAACCTAAAAGACCTCCCTAAATTATATATTTTGACAAGTGTTAAAATCATATGCATCCATAGAAAGAGAGTTAAATAAGTGAAAATCCAACCCATGACATCACCCTGTAGAAGGAAATGATGTCTACAGATAGTGATCCTAAATTTGATAGCCAAGTAAAGAGGAGAAAGGATGGGTAGGAGATGGTTTGACTACATTCCTAATTATAGTTTGTTAAGTATAAATAAATTTAAAGATGAATGGTTTGACCAAATATAGAGTTTGAAGGTAAATTGGCCAAGGCATATGATAAAATCATAACTCGTCAAGATATTTATTGAAAGCTTAAGGACTAAGCACAAAAGGAATGCAATCAGACATAATGCATGAACCCAAATAATTTTTAGATTGACCAAAGCATAAAATTAGTTTTATAAGAGCATGCATCAAGATATAGTTCCACAACACCATTATAAAAACTAAGCGAGAGTCATAGTAGTTAAAAATTTAATTTGGATTAAGATTAAAATGAGATGTTGAAATAGGTTTATAGTATGATCTCTAGTATTTATAGATTATAATAATACATTATTCTAATGATGTCATGTTGATGAAATTTAGTGGCAAAAGGGTGAATCTAGAAGGAATTATACTACATTGAAGAAAAAAACAAGAGATTAAGAATATAAAAACTAAAATATGAACTAGTTATCCCATCATTAAGATCTTCTACAAATGATGTGGCTTTTCCTATTTGAGTCATTGATTACCTAGTGAAAATAATTAAATATGTGTAGTTGTTTGATCAATTGAAGATTGAATTATATTTAATACTTCATTTTATTCATTTAATATTTTTAGAAGATATTATAATTGGGATTTATACCATAACCCAGTCCTTATCTCTTCTTTTCTTGATGTGTTATCTCAAAAACTTAAACTATGATTACTTAGTGTATTCAATATTAGTAGTAGGACCATTTAATTTTGGTTATGCATCAAGCTATTAAAATTTGGTTTTGGATTAAGGAATTGGGTTTTATTTCCTTGGACATATAATAAAAAAATATTTTTATTATAAGGGTTGACTATTTTTGCACTAAAACTCTGCTAGAATTGTGCTAGGATTGCCCCTACCATTATCTTTTATTTCATCATGATTGTCTACCAAAGGATTATAATTTGAGATAAATAATATCTGTCAAGAAGTTGTTTTAATGTTAGGTTTTCAAGTGAATATACAAACATATTATACAAAACTAGTTTTATTTCTTCTAAATTTTCATTCTATTTATTTTGAAGCTTGCATTAAGTCATTGTGTACAATAGTTACAGGCTTGTGTATTTGTTTTCTTTTGATATATATTATAATTTACATTTTAATTTTTTTAATTTGTGTATTTCTATTTGAGTTATTCAATTTGTGTAAATGATAAACTTGATGCTCAGTTATATAATTATAGCCAACCATGAATTCCATTTCTCGGCACTAAAACATCTAATCTCAGTTAAAGAATCATCCTTTTTATCATTACTCTTTCACTCTATTTTACATTTTTTATGATAAGATGTCCTAATCAGTAGATTATAACTAACATATATTATAAAATAAGATAGTAAACCTATGGTTTCAACAATCCCATAACATTAGATAGTTTTTATTTAGATAAAAAATATAAGTTAAACAACTAGTGGTAATGGTTGTTGCTCATCTAGCTAAAAATTATGAAAATTTCAAAGCCCTTTGATATCTAGTAGAATCCTAAAAATTATGGGACATTTGTTCCATGTGTTGTATACTCCCTTTGTCTTCTTAAATCAACTATTTCAATAACTACATTTTGAGTGGGTCATAAATTGAGCCTAAAAAACTTTGGCACTAGAAGTAGGGCTAAATGCAATATCTCAAGGCTTAAACATATGAATATTTAGATTATCATTGATTATATATTTTGGTCTTATAAATAATCATTATGTTTTTCATCTATTGTGTGCTTAAAACTGACACAAATAAAAATTGATGTTTATCACTCTAGAGTCTTCTTCAAGGATCACACAATCTAGAGTTAGGTTTGGTCATAGAAGATTAATTGTTTATCTTATTAAAACTCATATAAATTTTAGATATGATTGAGGAAGAGACAAATATTCTTTTTATAAAACATACCATCACCATAATTTTTCACTAATAGATCAATCCAAATGGCTATAGCTTGGCTAGTTGAATTAACTATAAATATTCGTGGTGACGTAAATGATTTGCATAGAAACCCTAAGTGTTATCTTCTAATGTTCACTCCAAAAACTAGAAGTAATGTATAAGATCACATTACATCTTATAAAACATCCTTCAAGTTTCTTAATGTTGAGCATGAAGATTTATCCTATAAATTATTCATTTTAACCTTGCTTTATCAATCTTATGATTGGTTTCTCAACTTACCTTATAATTTAATTACAAGATGGAATCAATTGAATAACACATTTTTAAATGAGTTTGGCCAGGTAGTAGATCCAAGAATATTATACCAATATTTTAATTACATGAGAAGGGAACTCAATAAACCTATACATAATTAAAATGTACATTTTCAAAATATGTATAGTAGGGTAACAAACTTATATAGACCAAATGGACAACTAGAATTATAAATTTTCAAAAATGCTTTAGACCCTTAAATTACCACTTTATTAAGGATAAATACAACTATCATTTATTTTCCACTTGCATATGTAGAATCAATAAAAGTGGACAAATAACTCAATCCATAAGGTAAAATGTTGGCTCCCATTCCCAATGTTCTCTAAAAAATGCCAACTTTAAAATTAATCCCACCTAAAAATCAAAATGTTTAATTAGCATAGCATCTTCTAATTATGAATAAAATTCCTCTACAACATGTTATGCCTAATCAGAATCTAATATTTCTAAATTTTATTGGTAATGAAGTTATGCCTTAGTATTACAATCAAGCTTTAGTTATAATTGCAACTAATAATACATCAAACTCGTCTCAAGACCCAACCAAAATTGAGTTAGATAAAATCAAAAGAATGGTATATAGACTAAGAAATGATTTCCTAAACTCAAAAAAATAATTAGGTAGATCAAGTAGTGGAAATTCTACCCCAAATTTCACTTATCAACACAGTTACAGGCCCTTCAATAAAGCTGGTACATAAGTTAAGACTTCATCAAAAAAATTACTTGAGATCAATATCATGGAGATTTACATACATAGATATGTTTCAAGCATAACATAACAAAACATATAAAAATTGATTATGTTTAATTTTGTCAAGCTTTTGACATTCTTCAAAAGAAAAAGGAAGAATATGAGGTTGTCCCAAATGACCAAAATACTTCAAATCATTATGATGCTTCCAACATAAAAGTACCCTAATATAGTAATGGTTTTAGAGACTTTAGAATCTCCTAATATATAATACAATGAACCCAAATATAATTACAATAACATCTAAGCTTTCCAAAAATACCAAAGAGAAAATTATGCTCTTAAAATTAGATCACATTAGCCTTTGACTACTTCAACTCTACCAGACAATGCTGCTAAACCTCCTAATCATAAAGCTAGAAATAATCCACCTCCACCAAATTCATGTGACAATAAACAATCCAATATAAAAATAAGTTAGGACATTATGGAGGATATAAAGAGAATAAAAGCTAACATAACTCTTCATGAATTGTCACAAATTAGTGAACAAAAGGACTTGATTCTTAATTATCTTACATATATCTTAAAAATAAGAGTATTCAAACCAAACATAAAGTTAATACTAATACCAATTTTATAATTCATAATAATAGAAATGAAGTTCCAATATTTTTGTTAATAGTTTGAATCTTTGGTAAAATTTTTCACAATTTCCTTATTTATTTTGGTGCCTCAGCCAATGTTATGCCTATAAGGATTTACAAAAAATTAGGATTGGTTCCTATAAAATTAGAAAAAGTGGTAGTTTAGTTAGATAAGTCATAGGTAAAATTTATAGGAGATTTATTGAACTTAAATATGTAATTACAAGATGAACCAAGAGTGCAATAATTTATAGACATACAAGTTGTTGAGATCCCATAAGCATATGGATTACTAATAAGTAGGGATTGGTTGATAAAATTTGATGATTATATGGAAACATATTTTTATTGGAGAGTTTTTAGTGATTTCATGGAGTTTTTTGGTGAGTGTATGAAGTTATTTGATAGCCTAGGTAACATTGATAAAGTGTGGAATGTGCTTGTCATAGTGTGCTTAAAGGAGGCTTGGTTGATATTTAGTTTTGGATTTATTAGAGATGTTTAGGGATTATTATGGTGATTTGATCATGTGAAAGGGGTAATATCAGTGGTAAAGGATGATTGGAGAGCTTGTGTGCACGAATGGATCTCATTTGGTAGTCTATAGTTTTCATCTAGATAGTTTGGGTTTAGTGGCAAAAAATCTAAGTAGGTAGTTTTTTGACATTACCATTTCCACATGTAGATGAGTCAGGGGGAAGTTGGTCATATGGTTATGATCACATTATTACACATTTTTTATGCACTAAATATTAGGTCATGCACCTAAGCACATTCAAAGATATGTGGGTATAAATTTGGGCTCCCAGGCATTTGACAGTGTTTTCCCATACTTTGCCAAATTTGTAATGTGGAAAGAAGAGCTGATTAAGAATTTTGATTATGTAATATATATTACATGTTAATGTTTCAAAATAAAATGATTATATGGGTTTGTTCAATTTTGAGCCTAGTTGATTTTCACTAAATTTTAGGTCATGCATTGAAGCACATCAGAAGTTATGCAAGTGAAAAGTTAGCCTCCTAGGTAGTTTTTGACATAGTTGGCTCTATGGTAGAAAATTTTAAGAAGGAATTTTAATGGAAATATATATCACTTATGTGAAGGTTTTAAGAGAAGTTTTATATATGGTTAGATTCTCTTTTGAAAGGTGATCATACGGTCCAAATTTTAGATCATGCATCTAAACACAAAAGAAGTTATTAAGGTTCAAAGTTGGTTACTTAGGTAGATTGAAATTGTCCCCAGAATTTTTAAAATTTTCACAAGGTAATTTTTGAGCAACAATAAAAGAGATCGATGATGTGAATTTACTCCAATATGTCAAGAAGCAGTGAGATGGTGCCTAATGTTCTATGTTTAATGCCAAGTAGAGATAAAGATCAAAATTATTCCAAGGATAAATGGTGAGAAGGTGATCATATAGATGGATATAAATGGTTCATATTAAATTCAAGAGGTCAAAGTGATAGATATTTATCCTTTTTTAAGACTGAGCTACGTATAAGAGATTGACAGAGTACATGAGGTCAAAGTTTATAGAGTGCATAAGATGAGGTCAACTATTAGATGTTTAATGTTTGAGAATTAGTGCATATGAGTTAAAGGTACAAGAATATATATGGTGTGATATTTATATAAAGATAAGAGGACATAATATGTGAGCATAGTGTTCAAAGTTTAACTGTGACCATTTGCATTTGAATTTATGAAGGAAAGACTAGTGTCTAGTTTTTGGGGCCATAACTTTTGATCCAAGAAGAATTTGATAGTGTAGTAAAATTAAAATATGTAGAATAATCCAAGGAAAATATATAAATATGGATTTTAAGATATGGAATTATGTGGATAAATAGATATTAAGATCCAAAGTTGACTGTGTGTTCATGCATGTTTTGCAAGTAACCTGAGAAGGGTATTTAAGTTCATTTTGATGTTGTTTAGATATCCAATGATGAATTAGCTATATGGGAGTGTTTTAAAATCCAAAAGGATGATATGTGTGCATTATAAAGGTTAAAAAAATTGTATTTAGTATGAACAAAGGTTTACAAGTTGACTATGTATCTATTCATGGTGACTGTGTGCACAAAATATTGTTTAAGCATTTTGTGCTTAAGTAAAAGGGTACTATGATGGATATGGATAATTAAGGACATATAGATCATGTGGCATGGGTTTATGAGTTTTAAAAGTGTTCCTTTTTTATTATTTTTTTGGGATAAATGTCAAAGAGCTGAATGGGTCTTTATAGGACTTAAAAGTGACTTAGGCCTATTTGAAAGTGGATTATGCTTAAGTGTGACCCATGTGAGATGCCTTAAGGGTGAAGGCATGTATTTTAGCTGATAATAAATATTATTAACTTGATATTAATGAATTATCTATATATAGTGAAACCAAATGTGATAGTTTCTAGATGTGTTCGAATGGAAGACTTGTGAATGAGACTTGTGCAAGGTGTTTATGAGAGTTATGGAATGAAGGAGAGGTTGAGTGCCTAGTTGATGAGTTAATGAGTAGATAATATTGAGGACTATGTTTATGACCTATATATCATATTTATGATGTCCAAAAAATTATCTTTTAGTTTTAGGATATGCAAAGAGGTCCGAGTGTGCATATGAGGATAGTTTGAGTGAAGAAGGAGAGAGATTAAGGCATGCCTATGTGAGAGGCCTGTATGAGGTAGAGAGATAATTTGTGTAGAGTTTAGAGATCCATAATTAGGTTTTTAAGACATTATTTCCAAGGTGGAGGTGTTCATTTTAAGGGGGCTCTAAAGGACTTGATTTTTTTTAGGGGTAGTTACTCCTTGTGAAATAGGTATTTGACTAAATACCTTTGGTCAGGAGGACATGATCAAGGTTTGCTAGTATAAAGGAGTTGATCAATATCTTGTTTTTAATTTATTATAGGATCGTATTCCATGCATTTTATACTTGAGAGTGGGTTTTATTCCCTATGAGGGTTTCTCATAAGAATTGTGTTATGTGTTTGATCTTGTATATCTATTAAATGAATGAGCTCTCTTGTTAATGCTGCTTAATCAAGTTGATATATGATGATTGATTAATAATTTAAAAGGATTTACATTGTAATTAAAATATATAAACTAACTAATTCACCCTCTCTTAGTGATTTTACATATAACAATTGGTAACAAAGTAGGTCCTTCTTGTAAGTTTAACCACTACAAGGTGATCAAATGTACAATTGTTGACAAATAGGTTGTGGCTTGTCTTCAAGACAAACTAGTATGTGATTTATAAAATGTTAATTCAATCATGAATGCTATGAAGATGAAAGTGAAAGATCTAGAAGAAGTAGTCAATAATCTATAGGTCATTATGGTTGGTGGTCTCAACCAAAAGGAGGAATAATTCGAAAATAAAGTCATGACTTACTTAGATGTGTTCTTATCCAAGGACAAAAGGGATTTTAGCTCCCAAAAAAGGGTCAAGAATGAAAATTCATGGATAGGTAATGATCAAGAGAAAGGTAGGTCTAATTTGAATAATGTCTTTAATGGGTACTTCTCCTACAATCAATTTGGTCATAGATATAGGGATTGTGCTTTCTCTCCAGAGATAAAAATGAATCTTATATGCTATAATTGTAACCAAAAAGGTCATATTGCTAAAAAATAAAAAAGATATTTTTGGAAAAAGGATATATAAGTCATTGACACCATCAAATGGTTTAAGAAGACTAAGTCTAAGACTGAAGAAAAAAGAAGTAGAATTCAAGTGGTCCACCAAAGGAAGAGTCAATGTTTGTTCAAGCAGCCTCACATACTCAATAAGATCGGAATAAGATATGGTTCATATACAATTTATTCTTAAATCATATGATAGGAGACAAGAGAAAGTTTATCTCCCTTAAGAAGACTAACCCTGGTTTAGTGAGATTTGGTGACAATAAATCTGCTAACATATTTGGTAAAGGTATTATTAGTTTGGATAATGGTCATTCTAGGACTAAGAATGTATTATATGTATAAGGTTTGAAACATAATATTTTAAGTGTGAACCAAATGTGTAAGAAAAGAAATTTTTTAACTTTTCATGATGATGTTTCTAAAGTAAAAAAGGATGGAAAATTGGTTGCAAATGTTTATGAAATAAATAACAACATGTATGTATTCCATGAATCCAAGGAGGAATGATTCATGCGTCAATTGAAATAAATATAGCTTTGGAATAGAAGGCTTGGACATATAAATTTTGATAACATGGTAAAGTTCAGTTTAAAATTATTGGTAAGGCATATGCCCAAGATTTCTAAGATTCCTCATTCTCTTTGCAAGGCATGTCTTCATGAGAAGAAAACCAAAAGAAGATACAAATCCAAGGAGTTTTCCACTAAAAATACATTATATTTGATCTAAATTGATCTATGTGGACTTACAAAGACCCAAATTATTCAAGATAATAGCTACTTCATGCTTCTCATTGATGATTTTACTAGGATGACTTAGATATTTTTTCTTAAAGAAAAATCAGAAGCTTTTGCAAAATTTATGACATTCAAAGCACTCATACAAAATTATAAAGGGTCAAAGATCAAGTGTATAATATTAGATAGAGGAGGCGAGTTTTGGTCTCATGAATTTGATGATTTTTGTGAAAAACAAAGGATAAAAAGATAATATTCTATTACTAGAACACCACAATAGATTGGTGTTGTTGAAAGGAAGAATAGGGCTGTTTAATACATGAGTAGAAACATGCTTCAAGATTCCAAAATATTAGATGGTTATTGGGAAGAGGTATCCAAAACTTCAATTTTCATCCTAAATAGGTTTGAAATCAGAGAAAATAGTGATAAGACTCCTTATGAGTTATGGAAGAATAGAGTAGCTAATGTCAAAAAATTTAGAGTGTTTTTGACTAGGTGATTCATCAAAAGAGATGAAGATAATATTGGAAAATGTACTACCTATAGGTTATTTAACAAGAGACTTCACAATATTATTTAAAGTTAAAATGTAAGGGTATATGAGACTAGTATAGTCAAGAAGTCAAAATTACAGTTAAGTGACTCAATTCAGAATGATTTTGTAAAAAATGATGAGTTATCTATTTAAATAGATGATGAAGATGAAGAGGAGGAATAAAGACAAGATTATAAAGTTCCATCTAAAATAATTTAGAAAGATCATCCAATCTCTCAAATTATTGGAAATATTGGTGCAAGATTGCAGACTAGAAGGAAAATGTTGATCAATAAGAATTAACAAGACTCAAATCTATTCCATTAGTGAATCTAAAGCATTCATGGAAGATAGCAAAGATGAAAGTTGAAAATGTGCAATAAATGAAGAAATTTATCAAATATAAAGGAATGAAACATGGGACTTAGTTCTTATACCAAAAGATAAAAATGTGATAGGTACCAAATGGGTTTTCAAAAATAAGATGAATGAGAAAGGAGAAGTCACAAATAACAAGGCTAGATTGGTGTGTAAAGGATATGCTCAGGTTGAAGGAATAGATTTTGATGAGAATTTTGTTGCTGCGGTAAGAATGAAAGTAATTAAACTCTTCTTGGAATATACAAGATTCAAGGATTTTAAGGTATATCAAATGGATGTGAAATATTCATTATTGAATGGAAACTTAGAAGATGAAGTCTACATTGAGTTACCTAAAGGATAATTCATGTCAAGTAATCAATATTGTGTGTAAATTGAAGAAGGCTCTGTATGGTCTTAAACAAGCTCCTAGAGTTGGTGTGATAGGTTGGATAAGTATCTTTTGAGTTAAGGTTTTAAAAATGAGGTAGTTAGTAATTTTTAAATTAAGACAAAAAGCAATTATCAATTGATTATTGTTGTATATGTTGATGACATAGTTTTTGGATCTAAAAATGATAAAATGAGTAGAGAATTTGTAGATACTATGAAGACTAAGTTTGAAATGTCTATGTTGGGATAATTATCTTTCTTTTTAGGACTACAGATTAATCAACTTGATGCAAGGATATTCATTTCACAAGATAAATACAACAAGGATATGTTGAAGAAGTTTGAAATGATGGATTATAAGCCAATGGGTACTCCAATGATTATAGGGTGCAAGTTAAGTAAATTGGATGACTCACAAAAAGTTAATCAAACTTTGTATAGATCCATGATTGGAAGTATTTTATACTCTACTTCTTTTAGGCTTGATATAATGTAAGTAGTGGGTCTTGTAGAAAGGTTTAAACATGATCCTAGAGAATCTCACTTAGAATAAATCAAAAGGATATTGAGATATATCAAAGGCACCATAGAGTATAGTTTATGGTATCCTAAGAGTAAATAATTCTCTTTGAAATCTTATACTGATGAATATTGGGAAAGTTGTGTAGATGATAGGAGAAGTAACAGTGGTGGGGTTTTATTCATGTGGGAATGCTTAGTGTTTTGGATAAGCAATAATCAAGCCTCCGTATCTCTATCAACTGTAGAAGCTAAATATATATCAACTACTTATTATTACACACAAGTCATGTGGATGAAACAAATTTTGGAAGATTATAAGGTAAGATAAAATGAACCTTATCCTATCTATTATGATAACACTAGTGCAATTATTATCTCAAAGAATCATATTATACACTCAAAAACTAAACATATTCCTATTAGATATCATTTATTTAGAGAACAAATGAGTAATGTAAAGTGTTAAGTTAGAGTATGTGCCTACAAAAGAGTAGCTTGTAGATATTATGACCAAACCATTATCAAAAGATACATTTGAGTATCTAAGACAAATCTTAAGTGTCATTTCTTAATCTATGAATCAATAGAAGATATTTAGTTAAGGAGGAGCAACAAGTTTATGAGCTTACTCCAGAGGTTTGTAAAGAAGCTATAGTGCAAATGTAGAGTTGGTGGTCATATAAGTGTCTTTATAGAGAAGGTTAGTAAGCTTGTATGGTGTTTTTTCATGATGTATGGAGATCTGAAGATGATCAAGTGGTGTAATTTCTCAAAAATCTTAGGGGGAGACCCTCTTAGATGTTTTCTAGTTCCATTACATGTATTTTTTGTGTGTGTTTTATCTTCATTTGTTGTAGTGCTTGATATAAGAGAGCATTGGCATAGAGCAAGAGGAAGGTGTTAAGGAAAGAAGAGGTAGGTTAAAGGTAAGGGGGAGTTTGTATCATATTTATAATATGGTCCTCTCTTATTGGTGGTATTTTTAGGTCCTCAGGATCAGATTATGCCCACTTTGTCATTGTTTCAAATGGGGAGAATGGTTCCTATTATGAGAGTGATTGAAGAGAGATAAGGTGAGTTGAATGATGTTTGTTGACATAAATGAAAAGGGGAAGATTATTA
Source organism: Torreya grandis (assembly GCA_037957365.1). Lineage (NCBI taxonomy): Eukaryota > Viridiplantae > Streptophyta > Pinopsida > Cupressales > Taxaceae > Torreya > Torreya grandis. Next base: position 339,354 of record JARHVA010001862.1, on the reverse strand, counting down.
GAGAGTTATTAGTGATATGATGATGTCGTAGACATGACCTGGTGAGTGGATGAAGTGCTTTGATAGCCTTAGTAATAAGGACAAAGTGTGTAATATGTTTATCCTAGTGTGATTAAAGGAGGCTTGGTTGATCTTTAGTTTTAGCTTGATTAGAGATGTTTAGGGATCAATATGTTTATTTGATCATGTGCAAAGGGTCCTATAAATGGTTAAGGATGATTAGAGAGCTTGTGTGCATGAATGGATCTCATCTGGTAGTCCATAGTTTTCATCTAAATAGTTTGGGTTTAGTGGAAAAAAATCTAAGTAGGCAATTTTTTGACATCACCATTACCACGTGTGGATGAGTCAAGGGGTGTTTGTCATATGGTCATGATCACATTAGTCCCTAGTTTCTATATGCTAAATCTCAAGGTCATGCACCTAAGTGTAGTCAAAGATATGTGGGTGCAAAGTTGGGCTCCCAATCATTTTGATAGTGTTTCTCCATAACTAAATTTGTAATGTGGCAAGAAGAACTGAGTAAGGATTTTGATGAATGCATATCTTTCATGTGTGGATGTTTAAAAATAAAATGATCATATGGGGTTATTTAGTTTTCAGTCTAGTTGATTTGTCCTAAATTTTAGGTCATGTGTTGAAGTATGTCAAAGTTTATGCAAGTGCAAATTTGGAATCTAAGGTAGTTTTTGACATAGTTGGATCTGTGGAAGAAAATTTTGAGAAGGCATTTTAATGGAGATATATCTCATTCATGTGAAGGTTTCAAGATTAGTTTGATATATGGTTGGATTATCTTTCAAAAGGTGATCATATGATCCAAATTTTAGATCATGCATCTAAACATAAAATAATTTGTTGAGGTTCAAATTTGGATACTTAGATAGATTGTAATGGTCCCCATACTTAGTCAATTTTGCACAAGGTAATGTTTGAGAAATTCTTGAAGAGATCAATGATGCACATTTGCTCTAAGATGTTACGAAGTAGTTAGATGGTGCCAAGTTTTCTATGTTTAATGATGAGCAAAGATAAAGATCAAGCTTATTCCAAGGATCAATAGTGAGTAGGTGATCATAAGAATAGAGATTAATGGTGTGTATTAAATTCAAGAGGTAAAAGTGATAGTTTTTTAGCTTTGTTAAAGACTGAGCTATGTATAGGAGATTGATGGAGTACATGAGTTTAATATTATCAGAGTGTATTAGATGAGGTCAACTATTAGACGTTTAATGTTTGAACATTGGTACCTATGTATTAAAGTTAAAAGAAGATCAATGATATAAGATTGATCTAAATTTAACAGGACATGATATGCGATCATAGTGTTTGAAGTTTAATTGTGACCATTTGTATTTGAATATTTGAATTTATGAAGGAAAAACTAGTGTCTGGTTCTTGGGCAATAACTTTCAATCCAAGTAGAATTTGATATTATAGTTTAAAGAAAATATGTATAGGACTTCAAGGTGCATATGGAAATATGTATTTGATGGTCTATAAGTGTGTGTAGATAAATATATTAAGCTCCAAATCTCACTATGTATTCATGCATGTTGTGCAAGTAACTAGAGAAGGGTATTTGAGTTTGTTCTAATGTTGTTTTGATATCTCATGATGAATTAGATATATGGGAGTGTTCTAGACTCCATAAGAATGATATGTGTGCATTATAAAGTTTTGAACAATCGTATGCAGTATGAACAAAGGTTTACAAGTTGAATACATATTTATTCATGGTGACTGTGTGCACAAAATACTGTTTAAGCATTTTATGCTTAAGCAGAAGGGTACTTTGATGGATATGGACAATTAAGGAGGACTTATAGATCATGTGGCATGGGTTCATGAGTTGGAAAAGTGTTCCAATGTTCTTAGTTTGCTTAGAGAAATGTTAAATATTTGAATGGGTCTCCATAGGACCTAAAAGTGACTTAGGCCTTTTTGAAAGTGGATTGTTCTTAAGTGTGACCCATGTGAGTTGCCTTAAGGGTGAAGGAATGTATTGTGTCTAATAGGAAAGATTGTGAACTTGATAATTCATGAATGTTCTATATACAGTGAAACCAAATGTGATGGTTTCTAGATGTGTTGAATTGGAAGACTCATGAGTGAGACTTGTGCAAGGTGTTTGTGAGAGTTATGGAGTGAAGGAGAGGTAGAGTGCCTAGTTGATGAGTTAATGAGTAGAGCAAATTAAGGATTATGTGTATGACCTATAAATCATATTTTTGATGTCTAAATAGTGCTCTTACTATTTGAGGATATGTGAAGAGGTTTGAGTGTGCATATGAGGATAATTTGAGTGAAGAAGGAGAGAGATTGAGGCATGCCTATGTGAGAGACCTATATGAGATAAAGAGAATTTGTGTAGAGGTTAGAGTGATCTAGAGGATTTCCCACTAAAGATTCTAATTAATATTTTCAATATTTAATTATTATTATGAATGTAAGTGGGCCATTATCTAGCCAATAATGCCACACCTCCATTCACAATATTTATAATTAATTTTGAAAAATTTATATAAAAAAATATTTTAATATATTTATCATTTATTAATAAATATATTTTTAAATATTTCTATTAAAATATCTAATTAAATATTTATATATTTTTATATGATTTTATTATAAATTAATCAATATATTTTAATTAAATATTTATTCCCTTCCAAAAAAAAAGAGAAAAAGAAATTAATTAAAAAGAAATCCGTACCATTTCACCTATTTAAACTCCATGCATATTAAATCTTTAATTAAAAATATTTCCTCATGTTACATGCATTTTAAGTCTTCATTAAAAAGATTTCTGAGTGGACAAAAGACATGAGTTTCCAAAGACACATGTTATAATGGCATTGTTTAGCACCAAGTTAAATGGGTGGTAATTTTTTTTAAAGAAAGGTGGCGTGGGATTTCAAAAGTGCATACATTAATCTTTGTTAAATTCTTTATGGCATTGATATTTATGTTAGTGTCAAAGCCAAGCATGGTAAATTTGTTAAAGAAAGCATTGCATGCCATCTTGGATGGCATTGACTTTGAAAAGGATAAGTGTGGCAATTAACACATTGCACGTTATTCAACTCAAGTCTTTATGGGTTGGAATATTGATTCTTATTTTATCCTATGGTAATTTTGAATTAATCAGAAATATAAATATTGTTTTCTTGATCTTGATGGTAAGATAATATGACATTGGATATTGATTGCAACACATTTATTTTGGGAATAATTATTATAATTATTACATTGGAAAATATGTGGCAATTTATGTTTTAAAGTGTCTTGAAGATTCTTGACAGGTGTTTCATGTGAAAACATTGACAAAAAAGGGTTTATAGCTGGCAAATATTATTCAATAGATTATGTGGGGAAGTTTAATTATTTGCTATTTATGATAGCGTGGATCAATTTTGGCACTAATTCTACATCATTATCCATGCTCACCTATACACCAACGATGTGGAATTCTATTTTTGGATTTTTGGTTTTGATCAATTGTAGATCAAAACTGAATACAGGTAGTAAGAAATCCTAGATAGCCAATGCCATGCTGTCAAAATAGGAAAAATCCCAATTCAGGAAAATTGTTAGTACCCTAGGTAAATTTGTTATTGCCTAGCCAACATCATTATTAAGAATATAGATATAATTACAAGGCTATTTTATGGAGGTAGTAATAGGATGTTGGCAAATAAGTAGTGGATTTGCATAGAGGAAATTGTAGATAAAGATATCTAAATATATAGGTAGTAGAACCTCTGAGAGGTTTATATTGTTACATAGATAGATATATGATATGGAAATAATTATTTACTTAGAGATTTTGTAATCAGTCTCAAAGTGTTTTAATAAGATCAGAACACTCATAGAGTGGACCTAGGGATGTATCCATTTGGTGAACCCCATAAAAAAAATTTATGTTATTTTTTTTAATTTCCTCTCTATGATCAGAAATTATTTCAATTTCCTTTATTAAAATTATGGAAATTTTATAATTTAATTTTTAGATTTATTTAAAAGGGGAAATTAAAAATTAAAATATTTTATTTAATTTTAAAATTGATCCAAGTAGACTATAAAGGTTTTTAAAACTTGGATTTATAGATCAGTTTGGTATCAGAGCTTATGATCAAGGCTATTTAACATATTGTCTAGAAATTGCAATAGTCTTATATGTTAACCAGGTCTCAATCAAGATATGGTGAAGGGGAAATTATAGAGTTTGATCTAGAAATTGGTGAAAGATGTACAAGCCAATAGTAAAAAATGGGAGTAAACATGTCTGAGGCAGAATTCCAACGTGCCTTCGTTAACATGAAAAAAATGGTTGAAGAAATGTATGAAGAACATAGAAAGGGGAAAGAAGCAAAGGAAGATCAACCTTAAATAAAATAAATTCCTCTTTCACATTCATCTTCTAAAAATTGATCCTCTTATATAGATGATAAAACTATCTCACATTTGAAATTAGATGTTAAATTTGATTTTCCAGTTTATAATGGTGAGCTTAGTACATATAAATTAGATAACTAGGTTAAGTAGATTGAGATATATTATAAGATTTAGAATATTATAAGTGAGGAATCCAAGATTTAATTAGCTACTCTTCATATGAGTGGCACAACACTCATCTGGTGGGAGATTAAGATTCAAAAAGATCTCAAGCAACATGGTAAGGTAATTTCTTCCTCGAATGATTTTATTTCTGAACTGAGAAAGCAATTTTATCTTTTGGGTTATATGCAACAAGCTACTATGGATTGGTAGACTTTGAGATAGAATAAAGGTTAGAGTGTGTAGGATTATACGTAGGATTTTAGAAAGAAGGAATTCATATTGGACATTCCTCTGTATAGTTTAGAAACATTGATAAAGTATATTAAAGGTTTGCATAGTTATTTGAGACATACTATTCTCATGTTTAATCCTTATAACATTGATGAAATATATATGCAAGCTACCCACATGGAATCTAGGGGTAAGATGACCAACGAAGCTATGGAAAGAAATATCACAAGCCAGTGAAAAACAAAGGAAAATGTAAAGGAAAGGGTAAGGGTAAGTCTACTTACACTATTAAGAAAGAAGAACGAAAACCTTTCTGCAATCACTATAAGAGGAATCATGATGAGGCTAAGTGTTATAAACTCCATCCAAAACTCAAGCCAAATAGCTTCTAGAATAAAAAGGGAAAGAAGGCTAATGATGTAATCCAACAAGACCTAGGATTAGATTCTGGTGATCAAACAAAAGTGACTACTATGTGTCTATAAGGTTTAACTTCTTCCTCTTCTAACCCTAAACCTTATATTATTTATTCATCTTTTAAAACTAAATCTAAACATGTTGAAGTAAAAATAAATGAGTTTTTTTACATAAGAGTCATAACTAAGAATACTAAAATAGATACTCTTTTTTGATAGTAGATCACAAGCTAATCTTATTTCTGAAGAGGTTGTTAAAAAGTTAGGACTCAAAACTAAACCACATCCAAAATTGTATCCTTTAGGATGGGTGTGTGATGATACAAAATTCCAGGTTACAAAAACATGCACCTTGATGTTTACTATTACTTCAAAATTCATTGATGAAGTAGAGCTAGATGTAGTTATTTTGGATATTTGTGAAATTATTTTGGGATGTCCTTACTTATATCATATAAAGGAAATCTCTTATAGAGAAGATAAAAACTATATGTTAGTAAAGGATGGGATTGAAAACATAGTAAGAGTCCATCGTGTCAAAACCAATTTGACTCTTGTCTCTACAAGACAAATGAAAATACTTGTAAACTCAAGTAAAAGTTTTGCTTTCATGATTATGAAAGCCAAGGATAATGAAAAATATAAGGCCTTAGAGGGATGTGATCCTAAACATCAATCTGAAATAGAAAAGATTATTTCTAACTACAATGGTGTTTTTTAGGAATTACAAGGTTTGCCCCTTAAGAGGGAAATCCAACATGAGATTCAATTTTAGTAGAATGCCTCTTTCCCTAATATTGGCATGTATAGGTTGTCATTAGTAGAGAATGAAAAAATAAAGAAGTGATGGAGTTACTTGAGAAAGGAGTCATTTGCCTAAGTACCTCTTCATGCAAGTCACATATTGTCTTGGTACCAAAGAAAGATGGTGCAAGGTAGATGTGCATGTATTTCTAATATTTGAATAAAATCATGGTTAAAAACCACTACCCTCTTCCTTGTATTGATGATTTGTTAGATCAATTAAAAAATTCAAAGTATTTTCCTAAGTTAGATTTGAGAAGTGGTTATCACTAAATAAGAATAAGTGATGGTGATAGTTGGAAAATTGCTTTCAAAACTAAACAAGGTCTTTTAGAGTGGATTGTTATGCCTTTTGGGCTTTCTAATGCACTTTCCACATTTATACAGGTTGTGAATGATGTGTTAAGACCATTTCTTGATGATTTTATAATTGTGTACTTAGATGACATTTTAATCTTTAGTAACACATGGGAAGATCATCTTAAACACATCAAGAAATTTGTAGATACTTTAAAAAAGGAGAAACTATTTTTAAAGATGTCAAAATGTGAATTTGTAAAAACATATTTGGTTTCATTAGACTATGTTGTAAGGAATGGCTCATTAAAAATAGACCCTGCACAAGTTTTAGCCGTAGTAAATTGGCCAAGACCTAATAATGCAATAAAAGTTAAGAGTTTTCTTGGAGCAGTTTAATTCTAGAGAAAATTTATTGCTAACTTCTCTTATATTGCATCTCCTTTACATACTTTAACAAGTGTTAAGTAGGTCTTTCAATAGGGAGGAAAACATGAAAAAACTTTCAATACCTTGAAAGAAAAGATAAGTACAACCCTAATTCTTTCACTTCTTGATTTATGGCAATATTTTGAAATAGACACTGATGCTAGTGGGTATGCAATGGGGGCAGTGTTAATGTAAAACTAAAAACTAGCATATTTTCATTTGAAAACCTTTACAAGTGCAGTTAAAAATTATCCTACTTATGATAAAGAGTTGTATTCTTTGGTGAAGAGTGTGAAAAAGTGGAAATACTATTTGATGGGCAAAGAGACAATCATCCATATGGATCACAACCCAAGATACAACAATCATGACACTTCTGATGGATGGGATTTTTGCAGCAGTATCATCTTATTATAAGGTATAAAAAGGGAACACATAATAAGGTTGTAGATATGCTTTCTATAACTCCCATAGTATCATTAACTATTTTGCAGCATAGTCCTTTTGTTAATGAAAGTTATAAGGAACAATATGCTCGAGATGTTGATTTTAAGGATGTTTATGAAGATTTGATGAATGGTAAATCCATAGAAGCATTTAAATATCATGTGCATAACATAATGTTATATCATCTTGGAAAAATCTACATTCCATAGGATGAAAGAGTTCACATGATTATAGAAGCACACACTTCTCTTGTTTCAAGTCATTTTGGCATTGGTAAAATAGTTGCACAATTACAAAGATATTTTTATTGGCCTCATATGATATAAAATGTGTCTAAATATGTTAAAGGTTACATTATTTATTCCACAAGTAAACCAAGTAACTAGAAGTTAGGATTGTATACACCTTTTCTTGTTCCTAACTATCTTTGGGAAAGTATTTCTATGGATTTTTTAGGAGGTTTACCTATGTCAAGAATAAAACATGATTATTTGTATATGGTTGTGGATAGATTAAAAAAAATGTGTATTTTTGTTCCTTGTACTAAATAGTTTACAGGTGAGAATACTGCACATTTATTCTTCAAGAATGTTTGGATCCATTTTGGGTTACCCACTTCTATTATATCTGATCATGATTCTTGATTTTTTGGTGAGTTTTAGTCAATGTTTTGAGATTTGATGGTTACTAAGATAAATAAAAGTACAATATTCAATCCATAAAATGATGGAATAATAGAAGTGGTCAACCAAATAGTGGTACATTTACTCAGGGGGTATTGTAATAAACATCCTAAATTATGGGAGGAACAATTATATTATGTGAAACATTCTTATAATCATGATTTGCATTATTCTACTTTAAAGTCTCCTTTTGAGACTTATTTTGGTTATTTGCCTAAGTCTCGTTAAGAATTCTCTTTTGAAAATGAATCTAACTTAGTGGTGGATGGAAATAGTGATGTTGAGAAGGCTAAAAAGTTCATTCAGAGGATTCAAATAACTCAAAAAGCTATTCAAAAATAGTTGAAGAAGAGCTAAGCCAAATATAAGGCTAGGCATGACAAACACAGAGTTGATAATCAATTCAAAGTGGGTGATCAAGTTTGGATTGACATCAGAAAAGAAAGACTGAAAGGTGAAGGCAAAAAATTAAAACCAATCAGGTATGGTCCTTTCAAGATGTTGGAAAAGATTGGTACAAATACTTTCTGATTTGATTTGCCTTTTTATATACATATTTATTTAGTGGTTAATGTGGAAAACTTGAAATTGTATGAACCTACTATGATCATGGATCAAGATGAGGGTATTCAGGTTCCTAATGTTGATGATTTTGCTCTTGAGCCTTTTAATGAGTTACAAGAAGATGTTATTATTGATAGGAAAACTAGAGCTACACGAAGGGGTGATATGGAATATCTTTGTTTGGGTTTGAAAGGGATACATTCAAATAAGGAAAAATGGATGGAAATAGAGAAAGTGAGGGAAAAATACCCTCACTTGGTTGATAATTAAATCTAACTTTTGGAGGTCCAAAAGTTCTCAATGGGGAAGAATGATCTAGAGGATTTACCACTAAATATTTCGATCAATATTGGCAATATTTAATTATTGTTGAGTGTAGGTGGGGCATTATCTAGCCAATAATGCCACACCTCCACTCACAATGTTTATAATTAATTTTGAAAAATTGCTACAATTTTTTTTATTTTAATATATTAATTATTTATTAATAAATATATTTATATTAAAATATTTAATTAAATATTTATATATTTTAATATGTTTATTTGAAATCAATAAATATATATTATAATATATTTTAATTAAATATTTATTCCCTTCCAAAAAAAAGAGAAAAAGAAATTAATTAAAAAGAAATCCACACCATTTCACCTATTTAAACTCCATGCATATTAAATCTTTATTTAAAAAAAATTCCTCATGTTACATGCATGTTAAGTCTTTATTAAAAAGATTTTTGAGTGGACAAAAGACATGAGTTTCCAAAGACACATGTTATAATGGAATTGTTTAGTACTAAGTTAAATGGGTGGTAATTTTGTTTAAAGAAATTTGGCATGGGATTTCAAAAGTGCATACATTAATCTTTGTTAAAGTCTTTATGGCGTTGATCTTTATGTTATCATTAAAGCCAAGCATGGTAACTTTGTTAAAGAAAGCATTGCATGCCATCTTGAATGGCATTTAATTTGAAAAGGATAAGCATGACAATTAACACATTGCATGTTATTAAACTCAAGTCTTTTGGAATCTTGATTATTATTTTATCCCATGGTAATTTTGAATTAATCAAGAAATACAAATCTTATTTTCTTGATCTTGATGACAAGATAATATGACATTGGATATTGATTGTAACACATTAATTTTGGGAATAATTATTATAAGTATTACATTGGAAAATATGTGGCAATTTATTTTTTAAAGTTTCTTGAAGATTCTTGACATGTGTTGTATACAGAAACATTGATGGTAAAGGGTTTATAGCTGGCAAAGATTATTCAACAAATTATGTTGGGAAGTTTAATTATTTTGTTTTTATGATAGCATGGATCAGTTTTGGCACTAATTTTATGCCACTATCCATGCTCACCTATACACCAACAACGTGGAGTTCCATTTTAGGATTTTTGGTTTTGATTGATTATAGAACAAAACTGAATACACGTAGCAAGAAATCCCAGAGAGGCAATGCCATGCCATCAAAATGAGAAAAATCCCAATTTGGGGAAATTGTTAGTACCTTGAGGAAATTTGTTATTTCCAAGCCAACATCATTTTTGAGAATATAGATATAACAACAAGGTTATTTTACAGAGGTAGTAACATGATTTTGGTAGAGAAGCAGTGGATTTGCATAGAGGAAATTGTAGATAGAGATATCTGAATACAAAGGTAGCAAAACCTCTGAGAGGTTTATTTTTTTTACATAGATAGATATATGGTACTAAAATAATTATTTACTCAGAGAGATTTTTTGTAATCAATCTCAAAGAGTTTTAATAATATTGAAACACTCATAGAGTGGATCCAAGGATGTAGCCATTTGGTGAACCCTATAAACAATTTTTTGTTTTATTTTTTTTTAATTTCCTCTATGTGATTATAAATTCTTTCAAATTCATTTATTAAAATTATGGAAGTTTTATAATTTAATTTTGAAATTGGAAATTAAAATATTTCATTTAATTTTAAATCTGATCCAAGTAGACTGTAAAGGTTTTTAAAACTTAGATTTTTGGATTATAGAGATCCATCATGAGGTGTTGAAGACATAGTTCCAAGGTTGAGGTGTTCACTTAAAGGGGGGTTTAAAGGACTTAATCTTCTTTATGGGTAGTTTGTCCTTGTGAAATAGGTGTTTTACTAAATACCTTTGGTCAGGAGGACATGATCAAGATTTACTAGTCTAAAGGAGTTGATCAGTCTCTTGTTTGTAATTTATTCTAGGATAATAGTCCATGTTTTGTAGACTTGAGAGTGGGTTTTATTCACCATGAGATTTTCCCATAGGAACTATGTGTTATGTGTTAGATCTTATGTATGCATTAAATGAATGAGCTCTCTTGATAATGTTGCTTGATCAAGTTGATATATGTTGATTGCTTAATAATTTAAAAGGACTTCAATTGTAATTGAAATATCTAAACTCACTGATTTACCCCCCTCTCAATGATTTTACCTATAATAATTTTTCCCATATGTGGCTTCCATGGAGAGAAGTGACAAATCAAATCATAATTGGTAGAGAAACACTAATTAAGTTGATGATAATAGATTACAACACTATCAATAAACAAGTCAACTTTACTTATATAGATTCAGGTATCTATACTTTGATTACCAAACCAACAAATAAGAAAAATCTTGAACAAGATCAAAATTTAGGTATGTTGTATTTGTATTTTGATGGATAATGCTCTAAAAAAGGATTTAAAGTAGGTATTTTACTTATTTACCCATATAATAAAAAATATGTAGCATCATATAAACTAAAATTCCTATGTACAAATAACATGGTAGAATATGAAAGATTAATTTTAGGATTATAATTTATAACCAAGTATGATGTTCATTAATTGAAAGTCTATGGTGACTTTGAATTAGTTGTCAATTAGGTAAAAAATAAATTTAAGTGTAATCTCTCTTATTCGAATGTATAAATACTGATCTTTAGATCTAATACAGTCATTCTATACTTTTAAATTTTTTGGTGTTCCTAAAACTGATAATGCCATCTTAGATTCACTAGTTATTTCCACTATTAACACCATGCCATTGACTAATATTGATATACAAAAAAAATCTATGTAGTTAGTTTCATTTCTAATTGTACCCGAGAATCTAAATAATTTCCAAGTGTTTGAAGATGATAAATAGATTTTAGATTTCCTTTCTAACTCCAATGCTTTTAACACATAGGTGATTGGTGAGAATGAACGGAGTGACTTGAATGAATAATATTGTGATGTTGATGTAATTTTTAACCTTAAATATAATCATATTCTAAATGGAATGATATCATTAAAAATATTATTTGACTTAGATGGGCCTATAACTAGACCTAAAAAGGCCATGTTCTAATCATAAGTTATGACTTATTAACATGGGAACACCTGATCAACCTTAGAACATTAGTGTAGGACCTAAATACAATGATAAAGAGATGGAATGGCTACAAAAATGTTGATCTACTACAATGATGTCATTACCTAGACATATGGAGACCTAAAGGTGTTTGATCCCAAAATCATGACACATCATATCCCTTTAAATAATTATCAAAGACCATTCAGATAGTGCCAAAGATGAATCAATCCTATTTTTGAGATGCTTATGTAAAAGTAAATTTAAAATTTATTATCAATTGGCATAATCTTTCTAGTGTATCATTTGAATTATGTGGCCAACCTAGTACCAGTCAAGAATAAAAATGGATAAATTTTCCTTTGTGTGGATTTTAGGAACCTAAATCAAGATTTAGACAAGGATAATTATCCTTTTCCATCTCTAGATGAATTCATTCAATAAGTTAGTGGGTTTTAGATTATTCTTGATTAAATGGATTATTAGGTTACAATAAAATTTTGGTTGACAAAAATGATAGATTTAAGATAACTTTCACCACAAAATGGGGAACACTTGCTTATAACAAGATACCATTTGGTTTGATCAATGCTAGTTCCACTTTATAGAGAGATATGGACATTGGATTCAAATGACTGATTGGTAAGTTACTTATTTTTACATGGATGATTTAATAGTGTTTTTTAAATGTAGATCAGACCACCTTAACCACTTGCACAATATTTGTGAATGCTACTATAGATTTAGTATTTTTATCAATCCAAAAAAGTGTTTTTTTGGTGTAACAGAAGGAACATTTCATGTAATCAAAAAATAAGGTATGTTAATTGACCCTAATTGAGCTAATGTTATTTCCAAAATTTAATTTCCAAATAGTAAGAAAGATCTGAAATCATTTTTTGGTAAGATAAATTTTGATCATAAGCTCATTTCTAATTTTGTATAAATACTTAAACCTTTGAATGCTATGTTAAAATAGGGATCCAAATTAGATTGGAACCCTAATTTGAAGAAATCATTTCAATAAATTAAGGATTCCATAATGCATCCCCTATTTTGGTCAATCCAAACTATGCTAAAGACTTCTTCCTGTATTCATTTACCTCTGATCATAAAATTGTATCAATCTTGACATAAAATTTTGAATACAAAGAACACCCTATAAACTTCATGATTACCAATTTAAAATAGACTAAATTCAAGTAACCTATGTTATACAATAAATATTATGCATTTATAAAATGCAATAAATAAATTTTGACATTACATTCTATAGAACAAGGTCTATGCTATGGTTCTTGATCTGACTGTCAAGTTGATATTAGGATACAATGAACTTGGATAAAGAAGTAAATGATGGGTCTTTAAGCTTCAATAATATGACATGGAATTTAATCCTATAAAGCTAATTTTAGGTCAAGGTTTTCCACAAATGATTTTTGAAATTGATCCTAACATTGATTTTGTTGATATAAATCAGTCTAAAATCAAGCACAACCCATGGTATGATTTAATTATTCATTACTTGTTATATGGTATTCCATTAGATAACCTTGATAGGACACATAAATAAAATTAAGACTAAAGGATACTAATTTCATGATTAATAAAGGAATATTATACTGTATAAATCATGAAGGCATTTATCTAAGATGTTTAATAGAAGAAGAAGCATAAGATGCCATGATTTATTTTCATGATAAAACTAGGTAGTGGCCATCCTTATAGTAGCATGACTACACACAACATCTTAAGAGGTAGTTACTATTGGCCAACTTTATTTAAAGACGCTCATGCACATGTGAGGTCTTGTTTATTAAATATTTTCAAAAAGATAATTTCATGTTACCATGCCTCTTTAAATAGTGATTGAGGAGTGCCTTTTTTCTCAATCGGGTCTAGACTTCATGGAGTCATAAATCTCAATTATTTAGTTGGTCATAAATTAATTCTCATAGCCACTGACTATTACACAAGGTGGGATGAAGAAAAATTAATAAAGAATAATACTACTAAAAAGTGATTAAATTTCTTGAGGAACAAATTGAAACTATATTTGGCACCTTAGTGGCACTCATGTGTGATAATGGGAATGTCTTCCAATTAGTTGAATTGATTGAGTGAGCATAACAAAATTGAATTACACTGAAGTTATCCTCAAATTATTACCCACAATTAAATGGTTTGGATGAATATAAAAATAATAATATGTTATATTCCATTAAGAAATTTATAGAAAAATAATCCACACAATTGTCATTTATTACTCAAATATACTTTTTGGGTTGATCAAACAAGACACAAGCAAAGTCTTAGGAGTTCATATTTTAGGCTAATTTATGGTGTGGATCCAATATTTATCAATCACTTAACAAACCACATATTAATTAATTCATGAATATATAGAAGCCAATGAGACAAGTCAGTCTAGAATGTTAGACCTAATTTATTTGGAAGACACAAGAGAGGAAGCCTTACAAAATATTAACACATCCTAGGCTATTGTGAAGAGATGTTTTAATAAAATAGCATTGGTCAAATGATTTCACATTTCATACTTGGTTTTATTAAGAGATAAATACCATGAGAAGAAGATTCAACATTCTAAATTCAGTCCTCTTTAGATTGGGCCTTATCAAGTTTCAAAGCTACTAGGATAAAATGCATTATATTAAAATATCTTCAAGGTAATGACCTTCCATTACCAGTCAACAAATAATTTTTGAATCATTATTTTTTAGTTATTCCATCAAATGTAATTTTAGAATAAGATGTTAATGGTATGTACATATTATATACAATTCTCTATTTTCATAGATTTAGTTGTGTTGCTTTGTTACTTTAGTTTTCTATTTTCTTAGATTAGTTTCTCAGTTTCTTAGTTTAGTTTACATTCTATTATTTTGTGTTTGTCTTGATTTTTGTTTATATTACTCATCCTATTATTTTCCACCAACTTTATTAAGTTGGTTTATATTTTTGTATATTTTTTAGGTGTTCATGTGCTTTTCAAGATTGATTAGAGCTAATTATCTATTTTATAATGAGAATTCAATCTTTCGTAAAGTACTCCCTTGGCATTGTTATTTTAGATCTTCTTTTATTGCACTTTATTTATGTTTTAGTCTTGGAGAAGTAATATTTGATCAAAATCAATAGTATATATCAATCAATTTTAAATATTAAAAAAATTATATACAATAATTTGTGAAGCAATACTGCATCCTTACATTCTCATGAGATAGGAACTTCAAATGTTGATGAATGTATGATAATCATTTAGAATTTAAGAGCTAGAAGGTAAGTAGTAATCCTTGAACATTTTCACAAATTAATACAAATTTATTTGTAAATTTTTATAATTTTAAAGGCATGTGATTTAAAATAGAATATGTGAATTTTATAAATGTTTCATCTTCTTATTGAATTCATAAACCTGCACTTAATTTCACATATGAATCAAAAGGGAAACACTTAATTTATTTAACTTTGTCTTGAAATTCATGATTTTTTTGAGTCTATCATTATACCTTAGCTTGATCTCCAACCCTCAATGGATTGAATAATGAAATATTTTCAAAAGGAAGAAATCAAAAGGAAATTGAACTATAAAATACAAAATCCAAATTCTTTTCTCGAAGGGTGATTCAATAAATCTCCATCATCAGATTTATAGCCTAGTTGGTAGTGGAACAAGACCTTAAGTGGGACCAAGATATCTTTTTCAGGGATATAAACACCTAGTTGGAAGTAGATCAATGCCCATTCCATTCCCCTCTAAGACAAACATCTAAATTTTTCATTCTCATAAGTTTTGATTATTTTAGACATGTTTAACTTTCTTTATGTAAATTCAAAAACTATAAAAGAATCAGCCACTTTGAGACACACTGATGGTATTGGGAATATCTAAAGCTTAGTACATCACATGTTTAGGTATACATTAGTGATTTCATCTTTTTGGTTTTGTCTAAGGATTTATTTATATTTTTATATTTGGTTTTTAGGTGTAAATATTTACCATCTAGGTTTTGAATGTTGAATGACATTCTCCCCATGGAAGTCACCATTTATTGGATCCAACATGATCCATACTCAAAGTTTTCACATGGGGACCCTATTTATTTAACATTATTGTTTCTTATTTATATTCTTTCCTATTTATATGACATCATTCATTAATACTTTTTAGGTTGCAAAGAAATGATTTCATTTTTTAGGTTGTAACTCATGTGTCTAATGTGTTTGATGATTTTGACATAGCTTCACTTGAAAATTTGATCATAATGATTAATAATACTTTGTCTAGGGTTCAAACATAGATATGGTCTATTGAGATATTTTTTAAATTGGGTTAAGCATTTCATTCAATTTAGACATTCAAACCACATTTATTTCAAGATCAAGTTAAAGTGATGCTTCATATGTTCATTTTATTATTATTTTGCTTTAATAAATAATTTTGGCTTCAATATTAAAGTATCATTCTAATTCATTCATAGTCTATTTGAATAATTATTTTATAAATTTAAGTTTTAAACATAAACATGACATTTCCTTAAAAGGTAAAATTGGAAGGGGGCAATTTCATTTTTTTATCCTATTGAATGTTGGACATCATGTTGAGCTATTCAAAGATTTATGATCTTTATTTTATTCATGTGTAGCTAAAACTACTATTCAAGTGGTCATATTATTAGTTTGAAATATTCATTTAGCTTTTAAAATAAATTTATTTCATTTAAATTAGGCTTTATTTATGCCTTTTTGGCCTTGACTTATACAAAATTTCATGTTTTCTAACCAACCGCCTGCCCAGTTTCTATAAATTTTCATGAAACTCCATCAATTTTTACCTATAAATCTCCAAAATCTTGATTGGGTCCCCAAACCTCCTCCAAACCTCTACTACCTTTAGCTCATGGATTTAAAAATGGGGATTTTCCATGCCATGTTGATATAATGTAAAATACATATTATAAGATAAAGAATTCCTAATAGAATATAGGAAGTGTAATTGTATAATTAATTTTCACTTAATTTACCCATAATATTTTCTCTAGTGTTTGGATTATAATTTATATATTTGTATGTTATGTTTAATTATAAATTTAGCTTTAATTACATAATGGAAACTAATATAGTATATGTCTTAAAATTGAATCAAACTTACCATCCCGTTGGACCCAAATTTTGTAATAATATTTTCTAAGTATTTTTGAGACATAAGCATGAATATGTAAGGGAACAAGATGAACACAAAATACCATGATTCAAGAGAGAAAAATGTGTAATAATCAAACACGAGGGAATAATTCCAAAGACCTTGGTGCAAATAGGTGTTATGAAAGACAAGGAAGCAAAGAATGAGCAGAATATGTAGGACTCAGAGAAGCATAAGAATATGACAAGAGTGTAGGGAGTGGGGGAGGTTAAAAATTAGTTCACATAAGAAGAAAATATTAATGAGAGCACAAATATATTACCAATCCATAAAATAAGATTAAAATGACTAAGGAGATATAGCATAAATAGGGTATATAGGGGTGATTAAGCTCAAGTTAATAGGAATTAATTGTAATGTCTCTCCACAACTCATTATTGTTAATAGTAATTAGTTATCCGTCAATTTTATATTATTGATGTGATTAAAGGCAAAGGGTTTACTTGTGTATAAATACCCTTTAGTTTTTTTTATAAAAAGTTGTTGCCATGGTTGGAGTTGATAGATTCAATTTTGGATTTTCTTTTGATGTTTTCAGATGTAATTGTGAAGTGGTTATCAATATATAACTAAAGAGATAGTTTAATTAAGGAAGAATATTATAACCTTATTTAATGATCGATATAATATTCTTACTGAGTGTAAATCATGATGTGTTTAACTCTATAGTGTTAACTTTTATTTTATGATAATAGATATATGTGTTGTTTGAATTCATGAAATGAATAAATATATAATAATGTTGGTAGTAACAATGACTAAACATAATAACTTAAGTTCCTATGTAAGATAGAGTTGTCTAACCACCATCACATAGTAGAACTAATAGGGACTAGTCTAGGTTATGCACCTCAGGTGAGCATGAGGTTACTCCCCATGTGATATGCCAACATACAAGCTTTTTGGAATATTATTTCTATTGGGCACATAACTACTACTTAGTTATGAAAAGTTAAGAAAAAATAGCCAACATTTTTGGTTCCATTTTTAGGACCCATTGCACTTTTTGGTTTGATGGTAAAAAAGTAATCAAGCAGATATCTTTGAAAAATGTTGAGTGTTTATTTGTTATCATAAAAGATAACTTTAAGCTCCAATATATTAAACCATGAGTTTTTTCATGCACATAGGTAGGAAACACCTATATGATTCTCTGTATGAAACATTCTTTGTATAATTATCTATTCACTTACATGCTTGGATTTTGGCATATGAGTAAGATCACTCAATAAATTATAGGTGAAAGGTTTCATGGTCATTAGAACATTACATGGCCTTAGATAAGTTAGAAACTACTTAGACATGAGCTGTAGGTGTTTGATGAAATGGAATGCTTAATAACTATATTTTGGAATACATGGTTTCTATGTATTATTATTTAAAAGAATAACCATTCAACTTCTTGAAGGAACCATGTAGAAGGTATCTCAAAGAATTTCATTTATAGATTAAAAATATTATGATTGATTATGGACTTGAAATTTTTTCCATGGATGTCTAAACTCTCTCATGCGTGAGCAACACAACTGGTAGGGAGATGGGGGATACACATTAGTATAGGATTGGTGGTTTAACATGGTATTAAGTCAATGAGAACTATGGAAATATAATTATAATAAGGCCAAGTGTAAGGCTATGATATAATGTAATCCCAAGCGTAAACAAGAGGACACTATAAGTGTCATGAGAATCCATTGGGAGATAGAGAGGCATAGTGAATATTCCCCAACCATGAGTTTGTGCCCTATATTAACATATATTTTCATATAATAAGTAGGAAAAACATTGACGATGGAAAAAACCAATCCAAATAGGTCCAATTTTCCACCCATAGTGCATGCTCATGCATTTGAGTTTGACAAAATTCTTGTAAGAAATTGGGATACAAATAGTGTGGAGTCTGAACCTGAGTATGCATAATAAGCTCTTAAATTATAAGATCAAGTTAATAATCTACTTTAAAATTCTAATTTTCAATTTCAAGTATGACCTATGGATCACCTTAGAATTTATGGTGGACCAAATATAACTAGTGGGTAGAATCTATTCAACCTCCTTCAATGCCTAATGTTTTAGGTGCTCTTATTGCTATATGAGGCACAAGAGGTAGTACTAGTGGTGCTTCTATTAGAGGAAAATTAGGTGATAGATCAAGAGGCACTGATCAACCTCCCTCATAGGAATTAATAAGAACTAGAGGAGTGACACAACATGGTCCTCTATAACCACTCAGTGCACTTATAGTCTACTATGAGATGACACTTCATCTATCTAAATATCAAGGTGTCAAAAGTGAAACATATCATGTTCATAAGTATGAACTCACTTGGTAGGTGTACAAAATCACTTATACTAAGTAGAAGGCAACCTAGTTTACCACTACATTACTAGATCACTTGCATAAATGGTATCAAAAATTTGACCATCAAAAAGTATTTGTGAATTATGAGTTTTCAAAGATTACTTTTCTCCAATAATTTGATATTATTGAATTTGAGTAATAGATTAGTACTTCCTTGAATAATATCAAGCAAGAGCTCACTGAGAGCATGCACACATATGATGCACATTTTAAAATTCTTATTTAAAATCTATCATTTGAGATTAACTTGATGCAACATGCTCATTGGTTTATGATAGGTTTATTACTTTTATTTTGATGAGCCTTATCTCATGAGACTTTCATTGACTTATGTGAGGCACTGGAAGATACCATCTACATCAAATCTATGAGAAGTATAGATACAAGAATAAACCCCTTTATGGAGGATTAGATTATTATTATGGATTATTAATTAGATAATACTATGTCCAATAATTCCCACAATACCCATAATGGTATATTTGTGTTGAATGTGAAGTAAAAGGCCCTAACAAGAATAACTACCCATGAAAGAATGTTCAAGTTGTATTGAAATAATCCTATGAGATTTACAATGAAGATCATGATGTAAAGAGTTATCCTTTACTTTAGTGTGCCACCCAAGATAAATTGTCATCATAGTATAAAATGTGTGATGCATATACATATGATACTGGTGAATGTTAAGTCAATAATCAAATTCATGAAGTGCACATGTAAGGTGCATGACAAAATTACATAACTAATAACCAAGAGACTAGTGGAGGTAAATATTTTAGAGGTTAAGGGCATGGAAATGGACATGAAGGTCATTTTACACATAATACATATTTTAAGTGTGGTTCTTCATACCACTACCAACTTGACTCTACAGTCTATCCAATCTATACCTTTTGTAAAAATGAACATTGCCTAAAATAATGTTCCAATTTATGTGTTACCACTACTAAAGAATGAAATAAGAAGGGTGTAAGGATGATATGTGTTTTAAAAAATACTAATAATCAATATCTCAATATCACTACATGGAATGGCATTCATTCCAAACTAGCTTCAAATCCACCTACTAAAAAGGTTCAATGTGAAGAACCTCGTGCACAACACTATCCCAATGCTTAATGACAAAAAGTGTTTCAAAAGACAATGACCTTAGTATAGGAAATTTAAGGTGAAATTAAGTTCTTAAAGGATAAATATCCTAAAATAAGGGTTGAGATGTAAAGAGATACAACACCCATGGACTTAGGGCATGATGAGTTTTGAGAGCTATGCAAACTCTTAATGAATGAAGACATCATTCCTCTCCTCAAGAATTGGTTATGATATCAAATGAAAAATCCTTAGAAAGAACATAATTTGAACCATGTGAGATGAAAATAGACCCATATTCAACCAAATACAAAATGTGACAAATAGGTCCTTATCAATGCATCCATTGATGGCTAGATGGTCCATGACATCTTGGTAGATATTGGCACAAAATTTAATGTTATAACCAAATACACCTAGAAAAATATAGGAATTATTAAGGATGCCAATATCAACATATTGGGAGTCATGTTCAAGGGTGGGTTTGAATTGATTGAGCTTACAAAATTTGATGATTTTCTAGCTCTTTTGGGTCGACCTTGGTGTTATGCAAACAATATCAACTTGAATTTTAAGAAAAATTATATCATATTTGAGAATGACATGCATCACATAGTCATTCCTATAAATAATGACCAAGGACCCCTTATATAGAATCCATTGATGTTGATAAGGATGTCAACACAATTTATAACATCACTAACCAAGGAAATGAAAATGTGGATCCTACTCCTGATGGCATCTTGTGATTAAAAGATTCACAATCTATTTCTAACACTATCAGTATTTCATGTGACTAATGTGATAAAGGTTCATATTGTATAACAAGGCATGTCTATGATGTCCCTAAATAGTCACCTAAGCTCCCACTAAAACTCACTTAGGGACACAAAAATTTTCACCTCATTGGTGGATGCCATATGGCTGGACCACCTTTATAGTTGGACTAGGCACCTAGGTTTCATGGTTACATGGAGGTTTAGGAATAATTATAGAAATTAGAGGATTACTATGTTAATGATGATGAAAGGTTACACATGATCATCTTTTTATTTCATGGGATAGATACTCAATGTTGGTCTACTCATTGGTACCAACTAGACACATGGGAATAAGTACATGTAGTAATGCATAATCAATTCCATGACAGCCATGTTCATGCCACCCTAAGTTATTATGGTATTACTTATTTGGAATAACATATAACACAATGTGAAAGCCTTTGGAGTACTGATGAAAAATTTTTACTATAATTTTTATGGGTACATGCATTCTATGGTACCTTACATGTCTAAGCTAGGGTGTGGTACATTCAATAATAAATTCATAAAGACACATATACCTAGAATTTCATCAAACATATTATAATTACCACGTTTTCATTTTCTTCACCATGGATGGATTAGAATTTGTCTCTATAAGTGATCCATCTGGTAGTTGTGGGAAATAAGGCACTAGTTGAAGACTAGATACAACACATGAGTGGCAAAATCAAGGATAATTTTAAAATATTACAAGAACTTGATACTAATACCATGAATTAGTTATAACCCAACTTATAATTTAGATATAACCATTGAGAATATATACAAAAATAAATAAAAAGGTTATATACTAATTTGATGAGGGTATCAATTCTGATCAATCAGAGCCATAATTTAACCACTTAAATATACATAAAAATTATGGGACATGTGATGTTAGAGATATGATTTAGTATGAGGATAATTAATATTATACACCAATCCAAATAGTCCAATAAAACATTAGAACATATGATGCACCTAAACTATCCACTATGGGAAATTACTAGTTTGATGTTGAGATAACTAAAGTATTTAAACTTTTGCATGAGTACAAAGACATTTTAACACATTAATAAATGTAAATGAATGGATTTAATCCATAATTGAGTAGAATACACATCAATCTGGTTGAAGGTGTTCGATCGGTGAGGAAATGACCATATCAAATGAACCTAAATCTGCTTGCTTGGGTCAAAGAGGGAATTAATAGCAAGTTGTGCACTAGATTTATTACCCCCATTGATGAATTTTATTGGGTTAGTCCCATGGTGATCAAGATCAATAAGGATGGTCACATGAAAATTTGTGTGGATTATAGGATACTCAATGTGGTATGTATAACATAGCTTTTTCTATTACCTTTCACCTAGGAAATTTTGGAAGGTGTTTCTAGGTGTGAGATCTATAATTCACTAATGGATTTTTTGGCTATCACCAAGTCCAAATTGATAAATAAAATACGGTAAAATAAACCTTTACAATTTAATGGGGTTCTCACACATTGTGGCGGAGCCTTTAAGGATTTCATCCATAAGTTCCTTCAGATGTACTTGGATGAATAGACCATGTATGGTTTAGTGTGAAACCATTATGATAATCTATACCTCATGCTTGAATGTTGATAGAATATTAAAATTTATTTAAATCTAAAGAAGTGCATATTCATCACCCCATTGAGGATTTTATTAGGACATATTATTTACTGAGATGGACTCTTGGTGGATCCAATTAAAATTATAGTCACTGTCTAACTCCTAGTGCCAACCTCTTAATTTGAGCTCCATGCATTCTTAGGTCATATGGGGTACTATAAGAAGTTAATTCAAGGTTATGTTAACATATATACCTTGATGGAATAACTAATCAAGCACAATGGCCTATTATTATGGAAAACTCAACATCAATAAACATTTGAGACCTAGAAAGAGAAATTGATGACTACACCCATTCTCCAATTCCCATACTGGAACCATCCATTTCATGTACATGTCAAAACTTTAGGAATAATATTAGGTGATATCATATCAAAACATATAAATTTAAATCTTGATCATATTATTTATTTTTCAAGCAATAAGCTCATACCAGTGGAGTAAAACTACTCCAAAACTGACTGTGAGGTTATCTATGGTTTATGTGCTTCAAAAGTTTCACCAATACTTATTGGCAACACCATTTATCCTCTATATGTATCATGAATCACTCAATTATTTTTTAAATAATCTAATATTACATGGACACACTATTGATGGATTATTTTTTATAGTAATTATAGTTCTATATGGTTATAAAACTAGGAAAAATTAATTTTGGACCCAACCATCTCTCACATGTTTAATCTAGTGAATCATCACATACCATAGAGAATAATTTACCTGATGTAAAAAAATTTCAAGATACATGCACACCCAAATAATTTGAGGAAATGGTGGATTTTCTTACAACGTGGCCTACACCAAAAAACCTTAGCACCCAAAATAAAAACAACTAGTTATGCGTGTTATCCCATTTAAACTTATTGGTAGAGACATGTAAAAACTTGGCTAAGATAAAGTAATACAAAGGTGTGTAATGTAGCATGAGTCCATGTAAATAGTTCAATAATTCAATGAGTGCATTACAAGTGGACATTATTTTAGTAACACCACAACATGAAAGGTTTTACTAGCTGGATTATGGTGGCCCACCTTATTCAAAGATGTCAAAGATTATCCATATAATTATGATATTTGTAATGTATAGGTAAACCAAATTAAATGGATGCTATACATCTTCATCTAATAATTATTCATTAACCATTTGAGAAATAAGTAAGTTATTCATTTTTTATTGCCCAGCCAAATAGTTACATGATAGACTGGCATGTGGTACATCATTATTACCATATACTATCTCACATGTTGGGATGAAGAAACACCCACACATGATTATACTAATATGACCATTACCATATTTATATGTGAAAATATCATCAAAAGGTATGGATTCCCTTTAATTTTAACAAGTGATCATGAAACTCAATTGCTAAATGAAACAATGTGTATCCTCTTAGATAAATTCATGATTATGCATCATAAAACTATGCCATACTAGACACAAACTAATGGCATAGCTAAATCATTCAACAAGATCTTGGGTAACACACTGACCAATATTTTCAACACTAGTCACACTAATTTGGATGATTGAGTTTATGTCATCTTATGGGCATATTAGACCACATTAAAAAGGTTAAATAAGAGTTCTCTTTTTAATCTCATCTCTGGCATTGAAGTGGTTTTACCAATTGATTTATTTGTGCCCTATTTTCACATTGCATATGTTGGTCAATTAGATGATGAAGAATCTCTAAAATTACACTTGGATGCTTTACTATAGTTAGATGAAATAGGATTTCTCACACATTGGAGTCAAAGACTTGAGAAGCAAAAATAGAAATCCTAGTGTGATTGACATATTAAAACCAAAGTTTTTCATCTTGGTATACATGTTCTAGTCTATGATTCAAAGTTTGTGTGTCACTTAGGTGAACTCTAGATCTAGTGGGATAGTCTATTTATTATTCATGCTATCCATCTAATATGCACTTGAAAACTAAAGATGTTAGATGGCCAATTCCTACTATGCCATTTTAGTGTTAGTCATCTCTAGCCCTACCACTCTATATAATTATTTAATTCATTAAATAAGGAGTATGTCACTATGTTAGTTTAGGAATTCATTTCATTTTTAAAATAAGCATGGAATTGATTACATGGATTTTGTAATTTGTTTGACACTTTTTGATACTTTGGTATTTAGTAGTCCATTTCTCTATCTTTATTTACATGAATTTCACTAAGTTATGATGTGGAGGACCAAACATAAATTTTAACGTGGGGTAAGTTTTAGATATGTATATTATGATTAAGATAAAAACACGTAAAGGAAGTGCATAAGAGGAAGCACACAAGAGTAATTAAGTAAATAAAATACATAAGAGGAGGCACATGAAGAAATCACATAAATAAAATCATTGAAAAAATATGCATTATCATAGATATGTTTCAAATATCTTAGAAGATAATGGGGTGCTCAAAGAGAAGGCAAGAAAAATAGGGTATGTGAGGGCTATGCACAAGAGGTAATGTGAGGTATGCAGGAGGTGGCATGTGACCCAAGTAAGTAGAATGAATATAATAAAGGAAATGCCATTACAAGATGGGTTAAAATAGAAGAGATATTTCCCTCCATGAAAATGAAAAATTTGAATTATTATAGCTGGCATGCACTACGAGGAAGGTGAAATAACTCTAGGAGGAAAGATGGGACATGTATTTATAAAAACCAAAGTGGTATAAAAGGAAATAATGGTGAATTTAAATCAATAAATGATGTTTAAAAATTAAAGGTTGAAGTGATGGATGGTAATGTAGAGAAAAATTAATGTAGCATGGAGGAGTTAATGAAAAAAATTGGGATATCGTATAAAAGTCCAAAAGGTTTATCATTTCCATTTTTTTATGATTAACAACTTGAATAATTATAAACATTTTATAGATGAAAACCAATGAAAAATAATTAAATTATTTAATGCTCCCATTTACAAAAATGATAGTGAGATTAAAGCAACATGCATTCAAGGACATAAAAGATACACATCCACATAAGGAAAAAAGAGAAGTTATAGGTTGTAAGTGAGAAGTTATAGTTAAACATCACCAAATAACTCTCCTAAATGAACACATCTTGAATTTTATTCCCTATACCCAAAATTATTTTACTCCCTACTTCAACCTCCTCTAATTGATAACTTATAACTTTTGGGGACCCTAGTTGGTGATGCAGCCAAAGTAAAAAGTTAAGAAAAGAGATTCACTTCTAGTTATTCCTAAAGTTGAAGAGTTTAAGGGACTAGAAGAAGGAGGTCATTTTTACATTAGGTAAAAATGTTCTAGTGAAATTAGTACACAAGGTTAAGACTTAGTAGGGTTGAGGTAAGGGACCATAGGTAAAACACCAAAAAAATCACTTATGATCTCTTTGTCTAAAACCTATTGGAAGATGTAAGGGTTATCGAACTCTTAAATATTATATATTTTTGGAGACCATAGGAGGTGGTTCAATTCTTAATCTTACACATTCATGAAGAATACCTCTACTTTGTTGGGTGCATAATGAGGATCACCCATGAATGGATCGGTAGATTAACTATAATTTGTTTTAGAGTTGATCTCAACATAGATATTGAATATTAGGTATTAATTGATATAATGAATGTGGTTTTAAATTATAATAAATAAGGCCACACTATATATAGTATAATCTTAGAGGATCTTGTAATTTAAATAACTATGTGTTTGGCCATGACCAAGCTAGGGGGTGTAGATTTATGGAAGGAGGTGAATATGGCACACCTATATGTAGCTAGTCAAATGGACATGTGGATAAAATAAAATTACTCCTTATACTTTGTAGAGAATATTGAGAATGATGTGGAGAAGGGACATAGTTTATCCAACCACAAGTTTCCTTGGGGCACAATTTTGTTGCTTTTAGTTTTTGATGATATTGTTGTCCCAGATTAATTGCACAAAGAATTAAAGTGGGTTTATTAACCAAAAAATAAGTACTCTACCAAATGGTTTAATTAATTCACTTGCCTTGGAACCATCACACCATCCTATAAAGACAAGATGAAGGGTTGGTTTGATGGAATAAATGAGGAATCTAAGAATGTGTGGCATGTACCCAAAGAGTTTCTCATGTAGATAGGATCCTATGCTAATTTTTATTAAAGAATAACTATTATCTCATGTGAATTTGGATGTAAACCATTAAAAACTTGTTAGGGTGTCTTAAATTTACATATGATTTCATCACTAGATACTTCATGGACTCAGTAGATCACATTGCATATGTGCTCCCTATGAATATTGATGTAAAAAATATTGATGTTAAGAACCAAACTCTTTACAATATTTATGTTTACCCATGGAGGCAAAAATATGTGGAGAAACATTATTATGATAGGACTAAACTTAATCCATATAGGATAGTCATGTAAGGACATATTTGGGTGATCTTATATATTCTCAAGCCATAGAGGAAAAAAATGGGAGATTGAGAGGTGGAAAAGGAACCACTTCCCACTAATAAAAAACACACATGGAGGTGAGGGCATGGGTGAAAGAGAAAATACCAAGACCTAAGGCCATAAGTTCTATCAAGATACAAGACCAACTTGGGTTCATCCCAAAATGCCAATGATAGACATCACTACCACCAAGGACCAAGGGGTTGATCATAGATCAAGAGGATATCATTGCATCCTAGTTGAATACTCAAGTAGATCCAAAACAAAAAAGATAAACCACCTCATCAAAAAAATCCTTGGAGCTTCCTAAAAACAAAAAATATGACACCAAACACCCTGATACCTGAGTAGAACCCAAGCAAGAAACACCCTAAGTGGTGATCTAGACATAGGTGAGGCATATCCAATAGTGCACCTTGTCAAAAAACCAACTCCTAAGCCAAGTGAGGAATAACCCCATGAGTTTAGTAAATATAAAAATAATGCACCAAATGAGGAACATCTTATGTCTAACTAGCAAGTGGACATTGAAATTACAACACTAGAATAAATAGGCAAGGGATAGGTCCTAGTAGAGATGACCTTATCACTTATACCAAAGAGTAATGGGAAAATAATCCTAAAATAATTGATTTAGAAAATAAACCCCAAAAAATAAAGGGAATAATGCAAGAGGTATAACAATAATAATAGGCAAATCAAAACCTCCCATTCATACCACATTCCAATAAGACACCCCAAATAATCAATTGTATTTGTGGAAACTTTTCTCTAAACATGAGTCCATGAAACAAAATCAACATGAGATGTCATTTGCAATAGAAGTGTATTATTATGAAGAATGATTTGAGATTATAAAGGACAATAATAACATAAAACTAGAAGTAACAAGTCTTCTAGACATGATCTAGATAAGTCCTTTGATTTCCTCTCTAATGTAATTAGGTGCAACACTTATCAAGTTTGCCCTAGAGGTTTCTAGGTTAAAAAATCTCAATAGTTATGATGTGGGCCAAATTCACAACAAACATAAAAAGGTTGTTTGACTCTACAAAGAAGAGCATGAAGCAGGATGTAAGCTTGAAGAAGAAGTTGAATAACATAAGTACCAGCTACATACACTCAAAGTGGTTTAACTTAGGACTTTGGGCCTTTATCAAATATTTTTGAGAAGTGAACCATCACTCATGAATGGAGTTCTTGTTACTAGTAAGACCATTAATAAATTGGAGATGCTCATGGATCTATTATTGAATAAATGAAAAAACATGGTGGATACTCAATGGAAGAAGCTATGGGCCATTGAGAATTTCATCAAGGCCATGGAGGTATGCCACACATTTTTTAATAAAATGAGTGCCACCATTCCCATCACCAATGATATTTTTGTCAACTTGGCATGGCCAAGTAAAATTTTGGAAGGGTGATTGTTGCCCAAGGAACAACAATGCCAATAATTGGTTGAGAATGCTCTAAGCATCAAGGATAGGGTTAATGCATAAAATTATTATAGGACATAAAATAAATAGAAGCACAAATAAGTTCCCACCAATAGTATCTAAATGCTAGTTTCTTAATGTTTTGTGGAAAAGTTTTGGGGAAGGTCAGGGTACTCAAGGATGCTCACAAAGTTACAACTACTCAACTTGAGACTTTGATAGCTAAAGTTGATATTTAATTAGAGTAGATCGAGGATATGAATAAATTTAAATGTGAAGTGGAAATTATTAATTTCAATATTGAGGTAACCCTTAACTAATGGGAGGAGCTCAAGTGAAAGATACGAGAGGCAAACCCCATATTTTTGGCAACTGAGGAAAATACAACATAGTCTAGGATAGACTATTAGTTTAGGTTGGGGTAAATGTTGGATCCAATTTTTTTAATAATATATTATAAGTATATTTGATCCATAATTGAAAATATTTAAGGGTACAAGATGAGTGTATAATACCATGAGGAATAATAAAATGGTACAAAAGAATAAAACATGAGGGAACAATATGAAAAACCTTGAAAAAAATGGGTATTATGAAATACAAGGAAGTAGAGAATGAGTAGAAGATACAAGACTCAAAGAAACACAAGACTAAGACAAGAGTATAGGGAGTGGAGGTAGTTATAAAGTATTTTTTAGAAGTAAGAAATATTAATGAGAGCATAAAATTAGTACCCATTAGGGAAAGAAAAGGAACATAAATACAAATATATAATATAGAGAGGGTATATATGAAAAATTAAGCCTAAATCAATAGGAATTAATTTTAATGGCTCTCCAGGACTAATTGTTATTAATGGTCATTGGTTAATAATCACTTTTATATTATTAATGTAATCAAAGGTAAGGGGTTTACTTGTGTATAAATACCCCTTAGTTTTTTTATAAAGTGTTATTACTATGGTTGGAGTTGATAGATTTATTGTTGGATTTGTTATTGATGTTTTAATATGTAATTATGAAATGGTTATCAATATAAAATTGAAGAGATAGTGTAATAATGGAAGCATATTATAATCTTATTTAATGAAAGAAATATAATCCTTGACTACAAATTATGATGTGTTGAGCTTTATAGTGTTAACTTTGATTTTATGATAATAGATACATACATTCTATGAATTCATCAAATTACTAAATCTAGACTAATATTTGTGGTAACAATGACTAAACATGGTAAATCAAGTACCTAAGTAATATAAAGTTGTCTAACCATCATCACACAACATAATTGAAGGGGACTGATCCAGACTATGTGCTTCAGTATGCTGATGCACAAGCTCATTGGAATCTTATTTATATTGGGCATATAAATAATACTTATTTATGTAAATTTAATGAAAAATACCCAACACATCCCATCATTTTTTTTGGGGGAATGCTATTTTTAGCCATTATCACATTCAATCGTTTATTTGGTTATGCATGAGTGATTATAGGAAAAATTATTTTATGTTGTTGATGACCAACATGTAAGAGATGGCTCATTCATATAAAATCATTTTATATAATCTTAGTCTTCTTTGTGAATATTAAAATACCTTAAGGATAAATTGGCAAGGTATACTCATTTTTTATAGAGAAACACTTTAGGTGATTTTTTTGTTTCAAGTAAATAATACATATTCCATTATTGCTTTTAGTTCATTAGACCTTAAAATTTTTATCATTATCATTATATATAAAACTTTGATCTTTTATTAGGCCTACTCTTCTAATTTATATTTAAGGAAATGCAAAACTATGAGTAATTATAATCTATCAATTATCTATATGCTTTGTTTTATTTATTTTAAGACACTCAAATTTTATCATTCTATACTTGACAATGTCTAAATATTGACATCCTTAGCTTGCATGGTCTATTCACCATTACATTAACTTGAAATATATATGAGATCCTTAACTATTCTACTCATTATATTGAAATTACTAAAAACATCATTTAAACATCTATAATATACTTAGAAACTCCTTTTGTCCAAATTATTGTAGTCTCATTCCTTTTGAGATAAGATCACACTAGGTGAGATAAGGCCACAATGACCTTGTCCACTAGTATGAAATTTTATCCCATACTCTAATGGATAGTTTTTAAATTTTAGATGATTCATGTCACCCCTCCCACATTTTTATAAAATTTAGTTAACATAAATATTTCAAATATGACACTATATTAACACATCAAGTCCACTCAATACTTCACTTAATCTATCTATCAATCCCTTGGAAATTCTACTACACATTGAGAAAAAGGGCACTGATATTTCCAATTTTAGTTCTTATTTATTATAATAGTCATAGGACAAGTTTGAAGCTATTTTATTTTAGTTCAATTTCATTCATTATCCATAATTCAAGTCATTTTTTTATTTGCATCCATATATAAAAAATATCAATATTCACACACTCACTCTAGGAGGGAGAACTACATAAACCTAAGGCCCTTTTTGGTTATGTAGGAAAACTTAGATTACATGAAATTTTATGAAGATAGATAAATTATTCCCCTTTCTTGATTCCCCCTTTATATTTGATCTCTAATTAGTTTATTTGTAGGAAAATAGGGTTTGATATTGTATGTATTTTAACATGTCAAATCATCATCTCCACATAGACAATAAACCCTTTATGATAAGAACAAGTATCCACACAAATAAATCAATCACACAATCAAAATAGATGCATTCGTAGTCAACAAATAATGTCATAGTTCACCCTTGTCCACCCCTATCACATTAGATCACATAATCATGTTTTCAAATGTGATGTAGTTCACAAATCCTCATAGTCACTATTATATCAGTGATCTTCCTACACAGTTAGCATAAGTCATATTCAAGCTAGGTTTGCACATTTGTCAAAATTTAATATTTAAACCTCATTTTAGTTTCTATATTTTATTATATTTTATGTTTAGGTTGTGTATATTAAACATTTTGATGAACCCATAATTTTTTTAAATAACACTACTTATTGTTTGCTTGATTTTTGTCTTATGATTTCATATAAATTTTTATAAATCCTAACACTAAAATAAAATAATATTCAACCTTGGATATAAATATGACACCATGAGTCAATCATATTTAACCTTGGATCTTAATCAACACTAAATAAATTATCTTATCACCTTGGATAAAATTTGACACTAAAGTATTTTATTTCAACTTGGGTTAAAATTTATTGATCTCTACAAACAAAAATGTTTCAAATTTTATTTTATATTTCTTATTATTATTATTTTTAAGTAATTTTGTTTTGATAGTTTTAAGACTACATAGAGCTATGTTATTTTGGCTAAATGGTGACCTATTTTACTAACACCATGAAGTAAGGGATATTATTCAAATACTCATGCACTAGATAACGCTATGCATAGATTTTATTTTCCCCATATCTCATGGTATATTGAAAAATATTAGGGGACATTTTTTACATCATATGAATCCTATTTATCTATTTGATTTGTGGTACCCCTGAGAGGAGTGTATCACCTAGGGAAACTCCTCTCACCATATCTTCAAAGATAGGATAGTGGGATATAGGTAGGGTTTAGTTACTATAGTTAGTGATATTAAATATTGGGTTGAAAATAATATATGAATGAGTAATTATAATTTATATCCCACACATTCATTCAAAACCTTTCCTAGATCACCCTTTATACCTTGATTTTTATTTTTATTGTATTCATAATGAAATTAATAAATGATTTTCTCTTCTGTATCTGACATGAGATTATGAAATTCATTGAAACATATGGTATTAATTTTTAACATGATATTAAATTAATAGAGAATACATACTAAATAAGTCCCAATCTCATGGCCTTCCTATCTCAAATGGTTACACTACTATATCTTGTAAGTATTCTTCTTCAATGCAAAAATCATAAAAAATAGTTTTGGCCAAATATGAAATGACTTGGGAACAAGAATAAACATACATTACACATTGTATAAAATATGTAAATTTAGATGATATTTGATTACTTATTCCACATCCCATTCAAGGGTACATTATGGCCCTGATTTCATAACCCAATACTCAAGAAAAGCCAAGTGAGATTGATGACGAAAAATTTATGGAATATCTTTGTGAACGTATAAAAAAGGTTCACTCACTCTTATATTTTTTTAGATATTAAAAAAATAAATGTGCCCAATGTAGCTCTTACAATATTTCCATTTACACTATTACATCCATTCCTTTCTACACCTCTTGCTACTTCCATAGAATCATCACTTCATTTTGGATCATCAATTGGTTTACATTGGGTATCTATGTCCATTATTAGTCAAGATACGTATAGTCCTCAAATCACCTCTAAAAATACTAATCTTGAACATACAATTACTACCTTACAAGCTAATATATTTCAAATTGAGAAAACTCTTTCTCATACTAGCCCCTCTATAGACTCATTTTACCTATTTCATAACCCTTTGGCACCTGAATTTACATCTTATCCATTAAAAATTGGCTTTGTGGCTCCTAATATTCACTTATATTAATGGAAAGGTGACCCTAAACAACATTTTCATGCATTCCATGTAGCTTTCTAGACTATGTAGACAATAAAAAATTATTGACAAAGCTCTTTCCAATAAGTCTCAAAGAATATGCTTTCCCATGCCTAGTCAAGCTAGTTATAGTCCTCTAATCACTTCTAAAAATACTACTCTTGAGAATAAAATTATTACCTTATCTAATATATCTCAAATTGATAAAACTCAATCTCATACTATCCCCTCTATGGACTCATTTTCTTTGTTACATAACACTTTATCACCTGAAATTACATATTATCCATTACAAATTAGCTTTATGGCTCCTAATCTTCCCTTATCTAAGGGAAAGGTGACCCTAAACAAAATTTATGTGTATTCCATGTATGTTTCTAGACTATACAGACAATGAAAAATTATTGACAAAGATCTTTTCAATAAGTCTCAAATAATATGCTCTTAGATGATTTTATGATGTCCCCATTCAATCAATAAAGGATTTAAACCCTTTGGAAATTAAAATTTGACAAATTTTTATATCAACATTGATGAAAATATATCATATTCTCAAATTATAAATCTCAAAGAAGGGTACAATGAAATAATTAGTGAATATTTTCTATTACAGAAGACTATGTTACAAAAAATAAAAAATAAAATGGATGATAATGAGATCTAATATATGTTCACTCAAAGTTTTCTATCTCCACTCTAAGAGTCAATAATTATTGATAAGTTAAAATATTTTGATGAGTTATTACACATATTTAAAGAGTGTGAAATTCAAATTAATCACTTTTAACAAGATAAAATACACTTCAAATGATCCTTCTACTTCAAATGTCAAGTTTAAAATAAAGCCAAATTATAAGAACAAACCCAATGAAATAAAAAATGAAGCTAAGATTATAGTTAATGATATCTCACAACCAACACCAAATATTCAACTACAAAATTCAAGGAGGAGTAAATTATCAAGGTGTAATCACCTCCTCATGTATTTTTGAACAATATTCTTGAATGTAATCTCATCTCTCTTCCTCCACTAATGGTAGTAGACTTGTCTAAACCACAATCTATAAATTTTGATAGCAATTCATATTGTGACTACCGTAGATGTATTATGCATTCTAAAAATATATATTTAAATCCTAAACATAAGATTAAAGATCTCATTGATGAGAATATTATTTATATTAGAACACCTAATGAAGAGGATAAGCCCTAAGAAAATGACAATTCAAAGCTCAAAATTTACAAATATCACTTTTCAAATCATGAAACAAAAAACAACCAGGATAATTATGAATAAAATTATAAACCTCCTTATTCATATGTTCATATAATTAATATCATAATTGGTACATATATAAGCAAACAAGCATCACACCATATTATCTCATTTGATGACATTGAATTTGTTGATGATGTTTTAGATAGACATGCACTCTTTATTTGAACATATGTTGACATGAAATATGTACATAGTGTTAATATAAACAATGGATAAAGTTAAAATTTGTGCACCATAACACTCCTCTATTCTCTTGGTTATACAAATCCAAATTTATAAGATACTTCTAGAGTTGTCAAAGTATTAGATGTCTTACACAAGATATCTAAGGCATATAGTACTACCTTTACAAGTGGGACATCTCATATTTACCACTTTAATATTATTTATACTAAGAACATGAGTATTAGATATGATATTATGATGCCCTTGGATAAAAAATATTAAATGGGTACCTTCTACAATGCATAAATGTCTCAAATATATTAAGATAATCAAGCAGTCAAAATTCTAGGAATCCAATATGAATATCTTTTGTAAATAATTTTATTTACTCCTAATAAAAAATAGTTAGTTAACAAATATATTGATAAACATGATAATGAATTCATCTAAAAAAATATTCAAAATCATATTACAAAATAATTTTCTCCATCTAGTTACACATGAGCATATTACAGAATCAATTTCTCCATCTATTTATGATCATGATAAATTTACACATGAACATACTTAGTTAATTCTAAAAATCATGGTACATTATCCTAAGTAGAATTTGGAATATAAAAATAGGCCTTCATCTCCAAAGGCACAAATTTAATTCAAAATACTTCATCACAGGCACATGTAGTTACATATTCTCCTATTACACATGAGGATACATGTTTACATGGGTATATGATAAATGATTCATATGGTTATAATATAACACATGATTCTTATTCATATTTATAGGAATATACATTTGACACTTCCTATTCACATAAATTCCCTCCATAAAATGCAATTGGGTATACACGTGTGCATCCTTTTGATGAGATCCTTGATTGGACACAACATCATACTTCCTCTCAAATCAATGATTGATCTAATTATTTTGATTAGTTATTTTAATTTATACATAACTTATTTGTTTTTAGATTTGTTTATACTTATTTTATCCCTTATTCAAGCATATTATATGTCCTTAGATTTATTTTTCACATTGAGTACTTTTCATCTTGATTTTCATGATTATAAAAATACAAAACAACTATTTTAGAAATATTTCAATGCTTATTATTCATGGAAATAAAATTGATCACTATGAAATATGTATCATGTTATGGCTTCCATTTCACTTACATTTTCACATCTTTCTACTTTTACACACTACATTCATACACAGTCTCTTGCCAATTTTGGGCATGTAATTTCTTATCTATATCAGTCATTTTTGTTCCATAGTTGTGACTCTTTTACACAAATTTATGGCATAATGCTCACATTACATATTGACACAATATTATTTATCACCTTGTTGTAAATTTTTTGAGTTCCTCCCATTTATTATATTTTTTTAATCCTTAATTCTTGGTACTTTCACATATTTTTAAATTCTAATTTTTTAAAAATTAAAAAAAGTCAAAAACTTAAATGTTTTCAAAAATTCAAAATCAAGACCTCCAAGAATTTTATTATGTTTCTAACTTTGTTTATTTCCATATGTTATTTATTTCACATGAAGTAGATATAATATTTCAATTTTCATAAACACACTATATTTCATAAGGTATGCAAGTGTGATATAAGACGTACTATTACATGGATTTTTGATGTTGGGCTTCCATTAGTACCCTACAATCTTAATAAGCTAGGGAAATCTCTTAATTATTTGTGAACACTTTAAAAAATTATATATATCCATAAACTCTCTACCATGTTGAGCTATATATCATATAAATGTTTTATTAATAACACATACTTTACATTGTGCTACAATAATATGGTATTTGTTAACAATGGCATTGATACATATGTTTGATGTAGACTAGTCTCATTTTCTCTATGATTATTTTATTATTAATTTAATACATGATAAGTTAAGACTTGATTTATTATTGTGAAAAAAACTTGGCCTTATATGTACAATATGTAAATGCTATTGCTTTTATGGCATCATCATGCCATTGTCATGTGGCCCTTTTCCTTTTTTGTTTGTGGCATTCATATTTCCCATGAATGTGGCCTTTGTGGCCTTATGTGTGATATATTGTGCAAATTTATGTGAGATTATTTGTATGCCCATTGATTTTTAATATGGTGTTGTTATTCATATCACACATTATTTATAATTTATACTTTTATTCTTGTGATAAGATACATACATGCACATGTTGTTTATGTGCTTCAACATTATATATATTTAACACATGATTCATATGAAATTCAATGTTATATTCAATATTATGATGTGATACATTTAAAATTATCACATAATATTACATGATTATAATTCTCACATATTAAATGGTTCTATTTTGAGCTTAGTGACTTGTAGGATATGTTTCTCATCTCAAAAAGGGGACATCACAATAGGCTTGCCTTGAGAATTCAAGTCCTCATGAGAAATAAATTTTAGATCCATGGCATAATATGCCATTTATATTTTCAATAAATTTTATAATTTTGAGATCATGGAGGCATATGAAATACATGTGCACTCATTTCTATAGTCACTTTAGTAAAAATTCACATATAATTGATGCATATGCATGGGCATATGTAAAATAGTTAAAAGTTATAGGTTTACAATAATTAAAAGTTCAATTATTATTATATATCAATATAATATATCATAATGGGAATGATATTCATTCATGTTCATGTTACTATTTTACAAATTGCAAATATCTCTTCTTTAAAGTTAAAAAGTTTCAAAGTTAAAAAGTTTCAAATAGAATATAGATCTATTTGTAACAATGCAATTCACCTCATTTTTCACACTAAATGTCTATGGTTGCATTTTAACAATCCAATTTTGTGGTTCCACCCTTTCTCATATCACCTTTGAATCTAGTGACATTAAATCTCTATGGTTTCAATGAATCAAGCCATATTAGGTGGCTCCACCCCTTCAATTATTTTATAGAGTACTCTACACATTTAGATAAGAGTTGAAGGATACAATTTTTCCAACTCAAGGGATTTCACTAGTTTTGACTTGAGATATGATCCCTCTCAATTTTACACAAGTTCAACATTTCTCCAAATGCCTTAACAAGGGGAAACACATACTTCTCCACTTTAAATTTATAGGAAAATTAGATTACATACTCTTTTAGGTGTATTATTTCTTTGAAAATTTAAATTTTAAAATTTTAAGTTTAATATTTTTAGTTTTCAAATATGGGAAACAAATAATTTTAGGGGCATTTTTTTGGGTTTGGCATTAAGGCACCTTGCACAATCAATTTTCACAGCAAAAGACAAAGTAACACATCTCCTTTACTCTAGTTATACCATACCATCATATCTCCTTTAATATATTACCATACAATTTCATAAAAATAATGAAATAGGGGATGGGGTGGGTGAGGAAATGTAGACACTCAAATCTAATCTTAAGTGCTTGACAATGTTTAAATCTAGACATCCTTACTTTGCTTGGTCTATTCACCATTTTATTAACTTGAAATCTTTATGAGATCCTTCAGTATTATACTCATTATATTTAAATTTAAAAAACCATCATTTAGATATACATAATATTATTATATACCCTTGTTAGCCAAATTATAGTAGTCTCAATCCTAATGGGATAATACTAGATTAAGTCAAGCAAGGTTGTATCCTAGCCTTGTCCACTAGTGTGGCATTTTTTCTTGTACTCTAATAGCTAATTTTAATTTTTTACAAGTTTTATGTTATCCTTCCCACACTTTTATTAAAATATTTTAATCAAAATATTTCAAATATGTCACTATATAGGCACATTAAGGCCACTACTTCACTTGATCTATTGCAATCACTTGGAAATTCTATTGCACATTGAGCAAAATGACACTAATCTTTCTGATTCAAATTCTAATTTATTTTAATAGTCATAAGAAAAGTTTGAATCTTATTATATGTCAAGGGAAATCTTTGTCAAACATTAAATTTAATTTGTTAGTTGCATCCATATAGTGAAAATATCAAGATTTACACACTCACTCTAGGAGGGATAACTACATTAAACTGAGACCATTTTGGGATATGTAGGTAGTAGTCACATTACACAGGGGTTTCTAAGGATATATTGACTATTCTCCTTACATGATTACACTATTTGTATTTGATATATATATTTGGTTTATGTTTAAGAATATAACGTTTGTTTTTATAGGTATTTCATCATGCCAAATCATAATCTAAAAATAAAAAATAGACCCTCTCTAATATATGTAAGTACCCACATAGAGAAATAAGTGGAACAATCAACACAAACATAGCCATAATTAATAGACAAGTTTGTAGGACACCCCTATCCACCCTAATGTGGTCCTATCTCAATATATCACAAAATCCTATTTTTAGATGCAACACAGTTCACAAATCCTTATAGTCCCTTCTATATTAATGATTTATCTACACACTTAATATAATTTAGATTCATGTTAGGTTTTCACATTTGTCTAAATTTACTATTGATAGCTCATTTATGTTTCTATATTTTAATATATTTTATATTTAGGTTATATATATTTTATAATCTAAATCACTCATTTAATAGTTTAGTGTCTATAACATTTCATTTTTAAATCAAAATAAACATTAAATAGTATTCAACTTTAAAAAATGTAGTACACCAAATATAATAACACACACATCTAACAAAGATGATGAGAACATAAATATAATAGCAATATCATTCCATTTACTAAATTTATTTATTATTTTATTTTTATTACCATCTTAAAATATTTATTAATTTTTATTCTTATTCCTATTCACAATAAACACTTTTTTTCAAGTGTCCTAATTCATGGTCAAGATGATCATCATCTATAAATCTTAATGTTCTAGTGCCAAAAGTGGTTAGAATTCCATCCTTATGCGTCATAAAGTGAATAGAATATAAATTAATGAGGTATACATAACCTAACACACTATCTTGATTTATTTCACCACTTCCCTAAGTTATAAATACTTTTAATAAACTAACAATTTTGCATAACATATTAAAAATAAATAAATATTTTTCTAAGTTACTAACAATAGATGGAGATAATATTATAGAGGTTGACAATTCTTATTGAAGTATATTATCTGTATCCTTAACTTATAGTATGGAGTTTTTTTGAATTCCCTAGCTTATATTTATCCTTATCTTAAAATTTGTTATTAATTAAATGACAAAATGTGTTTTTACGAAGTATTTATTTATTTAAAAATAAAACACACAAATACATTGTGTTATTTAGATAATAATTAATACAAAACACTTTTTCAAAACCAAGTTTTTTTCCTAAGATACTAATAATAAACTAAAACTTTGTAAAACCAAAAATTTTCCCTAAGATACTAATAATAGATAAATTTTCCTAAGACACTAATAACAGACATAGATAATGTTCTAGAAGTTGACATCTAATTTCTCCCTCCAAAGTGAAACTAAACACACGTCTTTGATATTTCTTAATCATCCAATAGTAACACATAAATCTATTAAAAAATACAAAATTTAAACTCATAACACACATATTAAAATAGTTTATAAACATCCAATGATAACACATACATATAATAAATAATGAAACCAAACAAGCAACATTAATATTTATACCAAAGTTCCCATAATTTCATGATGAGAGTATAAAAATATAATAACATGCACATCCAGTAACACACATTTAAAAATGTGGTGAAGCCACTTTAGTGAATGGTGAAAGGAAAACCATGCTTTAATCCTCTAAAAATAAATTATTTTTATGAAAGTGCAACTAAGAAGTAAATGTTTTATAATGTTGGTTTTAAGAAGATATTTAACAACAAGATAATAAAATAAAATTAAATAAGCAACATTGATATTTATATCAAAGTTTCATAATGATGTTATAATAAATTTAATAATACTTGCATACAATAATACAAATTAAAAAAAAATGTTTCCATAATTGCATGATGAGAATACAAAAAATTAATTATCACAATCCCATAGTCATAATCATAGTCAGTAAAATCTAGACACTATCACAATCCTTTGATTTTGTAGTTCATAGCAATGGATTTTTGTGTCTCATACCATTACTTATGTATAATTTTTTTTCCTTGTGAACTTTGAGGATGGGGAGATTGGGAGGGGGTAACACCTAGTATTGGAAGAGTATCCTCCACCTTTTTTAGTGATTTTATTTCATTCTTTGTTCACTTACTGTCCAACATGAACAATATATTATTATAGTATGTACTTGCAGTATTAGTGAATATAAGAAATGCAAAGGCTAGAAAATATATCATATCCATTCTAAAATTATAGGAAAATTAACAATCAAAAAATGAATATAGACATTACTAGTAGCTAATTGGGTTGAAAATAACATTATGTTTTTTAGAGGTACATTCTTAAATTACATGAAATCCAATCATCTCACCATTTCCATATCCACAAAAGGAGGCATTGTATCCAATAATATATATAATTAGTAACTTAAAATATTGGAGTTATCAATACAAAATCTTCATCTAAATAATTATAAGACATTACAACCTAAGGTAAATTTATCAAATGTAGTAAAGAAAGGCATTCTTTTCAATAAATTTAATACTAACATCAATAAATTGTTATCATTATTATATCTAAATCTTTATTTTAATCTAATGACAACATGGGAATGCATACAAATGCAATCCTAATTGATATTACAACTGTAACATCAATGCAAGCATATATGACAAGGCAATTATTTCATAGAATTTTATAGATTTCAAGCCATTACTATTGAATTTATTGAACCATTACCATAATTTTCTTTTTTTTAGTAAGGGTATACTCAATTTTTCAATAATTGTAAAGATAATGGTGTAATTTGTACTATATGTGGTCTCTTGATCTGGTCTCATTATAAAATTCTATCTTTTGTGTAACCAAGGAAAAGTTTTAATCCTATAATAGGTGCTTATACATTTTTCAAATTTTTTCTTGTAGTGACACTTTGAATTTGTTAATGTGTACCATATTCACACTTTATGTGAATTCCACCTTAGATAGTTTTGTTATCAAGGCAATATTTATTATGTGTACAACATTATTAAATGTAAATTTAATGTGGAAATTATCCACACATGTGAGAGGGTTAAGTGTAAGTATGGAATTCTTCCATATTTCACATCATTAATAAACATCTTCCACTCACCTCTTGATTTTCCTATATAAGGAACCTATGTGTCCTTATTATAAAAAGAACACTAGTCTTGGAGCATATTACACCTAGTGAGTCGATGGAGATGTATTCATTTAGGAGATCCAAGGATCACCCCTTAAACCCGTTGATGCCTAAATATGTATCATATGTGCCTAGAGTATTCAAGAACTCTTCTCATTTTAGAATTCTAAGAATTTATTACATGAGTTATAGGCTGTGATAATCCTATTATCTATTGATGAAATAGCGGCAAAGTAAGTGGACTATTTCAAAATATTTATAATGTTTGGTGGTTGGAAGCCACCATGGCCAAATTTAGTCTATGTAAAATATGAAGTATGCTACAATACGAATGGTGAATTATGATCAAGAACTAATCTAAATATTAATATATGATGGATATTTAAAATAAAATTTAAGCTAGATTGATCTTGTCAAAAAAAGAGTAAAAGGAAAGGTAAGACAAAAAAGAGTTGTTGTTGATCTTCATCCCGAGCATCATGACAAAGTTAAAATATCATTCAAGCATGCACTTAACTAATGTGTAACATGAATTATAATGATCTCAAATCTTATCACACATCAGGAAAACATCTAAGAAAAAAATGCAAATAAGAACTAAGTTCACTTTAAAGAATTACCCCTGTAAGAAAATAACATTAACCCAAATGCAAGAAGAGTAAAGGAAACAAGATGAACCTAAGAAATTTCAATCAACCTAGCATTGGCACAAGTTAAAAACTCTACAATTAAAATATGTACACAAAAAATTCATAAGAACCCTTCAAATCTAGAAATAGGAACAAGAAAGTGAGAGATAAACCATAATAACAAATGAAACAAATAAATATTGACAATCTTTATAGAATTCCTTACTTGCATTAATTGCTCACAAGTTTACACATGTTTTTGGCTCAAAAAA
The DNA here is from genome assembly GCA_037957365.1 of Torreya grandis. Classification (NCBI taxonomy): domain Eukaryota; kingdom Viridiplantae; phylum Streptophyta; class Pinopsida; order Cupressales; family Taxaceae; genus Torreya; species Torreya grandis. The sequence goes on along the minus strand of JARHVA010001862.1, from coordinate 296,387 downwards.
TACCTCCCCTTTATAATTGACAATATTCCTTATATAGAAGGTAAGGAAGTATCTTGGTCTATCATATCCAATTACAAATTACAAGTGTAAGGATACCTTTACTTTTTTACAAAGTTCTAGAATACACTAGAATTTTCCTAATGGACTGACCTATAGGCAATGTGCTTTACAAAATGCACATGTCTTTACAAAATAATATTCTATTTTCAAATATTACAATGCTTTTGTAGAAAATAATATCTTAAGTCAACTTGTTTGACTTTGGGGTCTTGGTGCTGATGAAGTCCCCTATTGGTGTTGTTCATCAATTAGATATAAATTAACAATAGGTTCCATGAATATCTTATTCTCCTAATCAACCATGTCTCCAAAGTCCCTATCATTTTTTCCCAAGGCCTCTTTAATTCTCCTATATTTAGAAATATTTTCTTCTATTGTTAGGATCATATCCATGACCTTGCTATTATCTATTCTAGATTTTCTTGAATTTTGCTCCTCACTTCCTACATGACCAAGTTGGTTCTATGCTTGAACTCTTCATCTATGATGAGGCCCATTGAACTGAGTGTAGTTGGTTTGAGGATCATGGTCCCAAGGAAATGGTCTATCCTATCTAACATCTCCTTATCATATTTAAGGAGTCTTTCCAAAATTTTAGACCATGTGTTCAAGCTCCTGATCTTGTCCATAAGTAGTCATATGATTGTGTTCAAATGCGATAGGTTAATGGTTTTAAAACTAGGGATTTGATCTTCCACCAAGATGTTGATAAATTAATTCATTTTATCCCTTGCATTATTCCATTGGATGATTAATATTTATGATACTACATCTTTTTGGATTAATACATTCTATCTAGACCTTATTAACTTTAGATAATTAAACATGTCATAGAAGGATGCTTCAAACATCTTAATCATAGCATCATGAACTAATAATATGGCTTTCCTCTCTAAATTTTCCTTTTATTTTATATATTATCCTTATGTTGTTGCATGCCTTTGAGGGTAACCTACAACTAGGCCGACTGTGCTTGGGCCAATTCAAGCACATTTTTCTCAAAAATATGGATTTCTCCTGGTTCTTGCCTTCTAATAGGAGTCAAACCTATGAATGGCTCTATATTCTGGAAGGTGAACTCCTCCCCATTGACCATGGATTTATTTTCAATCACCCTCTACAAATTGGCATTTTTTGGGTAAAATTTGACACCAATCAAATAATCTCTTACTCTAGGAGTGGGGGTCTCAACTTCTATTCCATATGAAGCTCCTAGGGCAGATATTCTTTTCTCTTCTTCTTGTTTCAAGGCAACTATCCATGGATTCAATTCTTCATGCAATAAAATTTTAATTTCCTACATCATTACCCAAGGATGGTGTATGGTAAGGATCTTATGTATATTTCCATATATAAACCATTTAGGAATGGTTGGGCCTTGGATTGGGTTTCCTTCACTGAAAAGGTTGACTTCACTCAAAGGATGAGTGAAGGTAAAATTGGGCTTCTTGGTATTTACTGGAACTAATTTCAGCTCAACATTTATCATTGAAACTAAGACCAATGCCAATTCTTTCCTATTTTCTTCCTTTACTTCCTTTGCTTGAGCTTCCTCTTCATCAAAATAGTAAGCACTAGACAACAATATAAGTACATCTTTAATTGTTTCCCCAAGGTCTAATGCTACCATGTCAATCTCTTCAATTGGTAACCTTTGTTCTACTACTTGGTCTAAAGATGATGCTATCTCATCAAGTCTATTCTCTTTTAGCCTTTGTTTAACTAGTACCTCCTACTTTTTTGGTTATGTTGGTGGAGTTTTCATGACACTTTGCTCATTCATATTCAAAAAATGACCATTTCCATTTGAAATCTTAGCTTGATTTCACATCACTGGATCATCTTTACATGGATCAATGTGGATGATTGAATGTCATTAGTCTCAAGCCTATTAAAATGTCTACATTGAATGACTATCTTAAAATTGATGTTTATGTGCTTATCATTTGACATCTACATGACTGCCAATTTTTAGGTACCTCCTTAAGAATATTTATTGATCTTAATTTTGATGTATGTGCATCCATCATTTGACATCCTTATGAACATCTTTTATGGATGCATGACGATAAATTTTAAAATATGTCCTCAAGATTCCTTGCTAAGTTTTACACTTGTCACTTCTAGGTTCACTTACTTCATGCATGCACCACTTCGTAGCTCTCTAGGGCCTATGTGCTCTATATTTTATTAGCTTTATTATTTTAACATGATTTAAACATGTGGAAATCTTACATCAACTCATAGCTTTGTTAAAAGGTCAATGTCCACTTTGTACTATCAGATCACTTTTGTTTGGGAAAATGTGCTCCATTGGATCATAATTTTAGGGATGTACCATCTTTGGCTACTTAATATTCCTTAATTGAGAAGGTGACACTTTTCATCCTCTCACTTGTTTCAAGGCTCTATTAAAGTCTTAAATCAACTTGTACCATCTAATGAACATCAAATCAGAAAATGTGTACCATTGATCTCAAGGATAAGCTCAGGATTTAACCATTTTGTCATGGCTTGAATTTTCAACTTGGATTATATGCCATTAGATCTTATCATTTGAAAAAACTCACACCATCTGATCATGATCCATGGGGTTGAATAAGATTGGTTCCTATACTTAGTCTTCCCATTTTGATCTCACTTCATTGGATTAACATTGCTCAAATAAATGGGGGTCATTGATCCTATAGACAAGCACAATATTTAAGTTATCTTGAGAATAATATAGGACTTAAGATAAGAACTTAAGCTAAGGTTTTCATTATTATTAATGAATATGAACAAATCCTTAGGCTAAAGTCTTAAGCTAGGTCCAAGACATAGTTTAGTGACCTTTTGAATTAAAAAGGACTTGGCATAAATATTTTGGACCAAAGTCATAAACATAATAAAAAGGACCCCATGAATAATAAAAGATAAGTCATAAGGTTTTAGCCTAGGGTTTAAAACTTTAGGATAAAGATTTATGAATTGTCTAGGATATATAAAAGGAACCTTGTAGTAGTTGGACCATGCTAAGATAAAAGATAAAAAAGGGGTTTGGGATGTAAAGGGACCCAATATAGAATTTTTAAACTAAGGCTTGGTTGTTAGAATGTGGTGACTTGTAAGGCAAGGATACTTAGTTAGTTAGAATCTAGAGACTCTGGTTTAGACTAATGACTAGTTTATTCATTCCATTTTATAAAGTACCATTATTGAGATTAATTCATGGTTGAAACAAGTCTTGTATATATAGAATTAGGATCAAACATCAAAACCTAGTCATGATGTGTGTGTGATTTGATTCTACTTATTGTTTTTCATGGGATTTGGGTACACAACTTCTAGATTCATGACCTTGACCGTCAATATTTACTTATAGCATATTTAGATGTTTATTAATAACCTTGCTTTAGCTCAGGGAATGTTGGGGCATTACTCTATTACCAACTAGGCATCCATAAACCTGATGGTTATGCCTTTGGCTTCACTCAAGGCCTTTCCTCACTACCAGCTAGGCATCATAGCCCTAGTGGAGATTAACATAATCACGTCTACTTAGAAATCTCTTTAAATTTTGCAATAAAGTTCTAATTTTTGTATTTTTTAAATCATTTTAAATTTCTAGCAAAGGTTGGGAACTAGGTTAGCCAGGTTTTGGGATTTGTTCAAGTGTTTGATCTTTAAACAATCATCTTTGGCTATAGCCTTTGTCCCAATCAAGGATATTTTTAAAGTGCAAACATGACTATACCTTAATAATTCAATATTTTACTCTACATGTGCAATCCTTCTTAAAAACAAGCTTAACTCAAAACAAGGTTCAAAATCTCCAAGGAATAATTATCCTACCATTAATATTTACTAGTCTCTCCAAATTATAACATTTAGCTCATATTTAAATTAACCCATGATCAAATAATGCTGAGACATCACACCTACATTATTGATTAGTGAACCCCTTACATAACTAGGTGAGATTTTGAGTTGAGGGATATCCAAAAGGACTTATGGGAAGCAAGGAATAGGGTAGAGAAAGCAAACACACCAAATTGAAATCAAACAAATAGAAAGAATATAAATAAATGAATAAATATATACAAACATACACATAAACAAGGGACAAAAAGGAAATAATAGAAAGAAAATAATCTATCCTACCTACACTAACTCTAATTAGTCTTACATTCATTCCATGAATACCCCAGATGGGATAATAGAGTAGTGCTTTTTGAGGTATTTCTCATTTGTGGGTAGGGTAAACTCTACTCCCTATAAGTCTTTTAGTTTGAAGGTGTTGTCTCCAAGTATCTCAACTATTTGATAGGGACCTAACCATAGAGGTGTGAAATTCCCATGTTTACCCTTAGGAGCATATTCCTAGTCCCAAATAATAACTAAGTATCCTTGCATAAACACCTTTATTTTTTATCATTTATCAAACCACCTATTGACTATGGTTTGGTATCTGCTAAAATTGGAAAAAACAACTTCTTTAGCATCTTTCATCTTAATAATGTCCAAAAATCTTAAACTTATAAATTATTTATCCTCTTCCATGTACTCTTACATGAACCTATATGTTGATAGATTTAGGGTGATGGGGAAGATGGGGTTTTGACCATAAAATAGAAAAAATAGTGATGCTTTGAGAGCTTATTTGATTCTAGTTATATGTATCCAAAGGGCATACTCAAGCAACTTATGCTATTTTTTAGGCTTGTATACTATATACTTCTTTATAATCTTCATCAAATTCTTATAATTTAATTTAGATACTTGATTACTTTGAGGATAATGGTTTTATGAGAAATTGAGGGTGATGTTGTTATCATATACCCATTATATCATCTCTATAGATACAAAAGTAGATATATTATCATAGACCAAAGATACATGTGTCCCAAACTTGGTGCATATGTTTTCTTCTAAAATTTTTATCACATCTTTAGTCTTGCACTATTTAGTTTCCACTACTTCAATCCATTTGGTAAAGTATTTGGTAGTAATTAGGATGTACTTGTGACCTATGACCCCCACAAAATCTAGCCCCTATTGGGAAAAGGGTTTATCAACCATTACTATTTTTAGTGGCATGCCTACCTTAGGATCTTTGGTATTGAATACTTGACATGAGTGTCACTCTCTCACATGTTTGTGAGCATCCTTGAAGATTATAGATTAGTAGTAACCAACCCTTAATATTGTGTGTGTTGTAGTCCTTATATATGGGTGTCCACTTCCCAGTCTCTCATGGAAGGTTCTCATGATCTTAGCTAATTCATTCTTGGAGACACATCTCAAGTAAATGTCTTCAAAGTTTTTCTTGTAAAACACTCCATCCTTGATTAAAAAGTGAGCTGCCTTGAGCCTTAGAGCTCTCCTTTATTTTTTACTCAACCCTGTAGGACAATAACAATTGATTGTTAAGTAGATAATGTGATCATACCAATTATTAGGTCTAAAACTTTGTTGTTCTACCTGCATTACATTTAGCTCAGGGTTAGTATTGGCAATAAATTGAATTAAATTTTGACACCTTAACAATTTGGCATTCTTCATCTCAATGTCATATTCTTGGAGCATAGAGATCCACTTACCTCTCCTTTCTTATAATTTATTTTGACTTAGTATGAGCTTGGTGGTAGGGTTTAGGAGAATGGAATTCACATTATTCCTAAGGATATAATGCCTAAACTTTTTGACTACCTTGACCAAAACACATGCTTACTTATTAATCAAAGAGTAGTTTAAATTAAATTTTTTAAGTTTAGTGCTCATAAAAGCTATTGGATGGTCATATCCATCCATCTTATAAGTTATAATTATAACTATTTTATGATCTAAAGCAAAGGAGAAAAGATAAAAATCTTTGGTAAATTTTGAACTTATCAGTATAGGGTCTTATCCAATGTCCTCTTTGATGTATTTGAAAGCCTTATTTGTCTCTTAATTCCAAGTGATTTTAGATTCTTTATTCAACATGTCATTCAAAGGTTTCACTATTTCTACAAAACTATAAATAAAATTTCTTAAAAAATTTATTTTACCAAAGTATGAATTTAATTCCTTCCTACTATTAGGGGGATCCATAGTAGATATTTCATTTATTATATTAGGATATATAGAGATTCCCTCCTTAGTGATAACATGTCCTAATAGTTTTCCCTTAGTAACACATAAAATACTTTTTTTGGGTTGAGAGTGATCCCATACCTTATGCATATTTCAAATACCTATTTTAGGTACATATTATGATCCTACCTATTTTTAGAAAATACAGTCAGTTCATACATGTATACAATAATGCATTTACCTAAAAGACCCTATAAATCATGGTCCATATCCCTTTGGAATATTTAACTTGCATTTATCTATCCAAATGGTATTCTCTTGTATGCAAAAGTTCCCCACTTAGTAGTAAATATAGTTTTAATTCTATCTTATCAATTTACTAGCACCTGGTTATACCCCTAAAAACCATATAGGAAGGACATCATAGTAGAACCAAAAATAATTTGTAATACTTGGTCAAGAGAAGGTAGTAATAATTATCTTTCTTAGATGCTCTATTTAGGTTTCAAAAATCAATGCACAGCCCAATTTCACCATTTTTATCCTAGACTGTGACTAAATTATCAACCCAAGTGGAATGCCTAATGGGAAACACAATCTTGGAATATAAGAGATTATTGACCTCTTTATATATTAGTGGTTCTAAGAATGGGTTGATAGGCCTCTATTTTTGTCTCAAAGGTTTATATTTTTCTTTTAAAGGTATGGTATGAGTTATGAATTTTAGATCAAATATATTTAGGTCATCATAAGACCATGATATGATATATTTATATTAGGTCAATATTTATTTGTATATTTCAAACTCAATGATTTTATAGGTTGTACCAATATTAACTATCTAAGGTTGACCTTGAAATCCAATATCTATTGCATTATAACCCTTCCCACTTACTTTGGGAGTCTTGGTAGCCTTAGCTAGTTTACTAAAATCAAAGAGTCTCTTTAAGACTATTATTAATTTGGGGATCTTATTATAATTTAATTGAATGACCTTGCATCAATTTTAGTTTCAAGGTTCTCACCCTCAAGGAAACTAGCTTCATCAATAATGTGACCCCCAAACACTCCTAAACTAGTCATGAAGTCTATGATTTGTTGATCATCACTAAATACCTACAAGTAGTTGAAATTATTTGGCATTGAGGGTCATGTGATTAATTTAATTATAATGTTTTGTAACTTAGAACTTTGATTGGGAATAAGGTTGGCTGTAGTTGAAGCAAGCTCATCAATAGCCTTGTTTTCTTCCCTAGGGATTGACACAATGTTAAAATAATCAAAACATTCAATTAAGTCCCATAATCTAAATTTATATTTATTGAGATAAGATAATTTTCATTGATATTTACTCTCAACCTGATTAACCACTAGTTTAGAATCACCAAAAACTAATGGTTCCTTGGCCTCATGCTTGATTGCAAATTATAATCCAAGAGTAAGTGCTTCATACTTAGCCAAATTATTGGTGCACAAGAACTAAAGTTTATAAGAGGCATTATATTATTTCCCAATGGGATTGATTAAAACCACTCCTAATCTAGAACTTGATTTTCATCTATCACCATCAAAATCAAGTTTCCATAATCTAGGCAAAGCATGAGAAGTTTTAGAATTACATAGCTTTATAGTGTCAAGAGTGTAAACACCAAGATCTAAATTAACCATGTTGACCCTTTCATTGATTATATTGTACTCATTAATCATATTCTTCATTTTAGGTTCCCTTTCTATTCTGATTTAGTTGGGGATTCCCTTCTAAGGCAACCACATATGTGAATAATCTATTGACAAATAATCAGTCAATCTCCTAGTCTAATCTATGCTCAATAGCATCACATAAGCATCAGATATGTCCACTACTTGGATATCAATGAATTATTGGATCCTTGGATTTGAGGCAATCTACATGTGAACATTCAATAGTTCATCAATCACTTTAACTCTTGACTTATCTAAGTTACAACTCTATCATATTTAATAGGAGTTAAACCTAATTGGTCACAAATACCCTTAGGCATTATAATTCTAGATGCACCAAAATATAATAAACAATTATGAAATTTTTTACCAAATATCCTGACTATAAGTACGAAAGGAAGAACATCTACCTTACTTTTGTGTATTGCAACATTAACATGTGTAGACTTTTGAGACTTACCAAGATTTTCAGACAAAGATTCCAATAATAGATCTCTCTATTCAATAATCTATATTAACTCATGCAAGGTAATGTTAGCTTTAATATTTTTCATGTCCTCTACTATTTTATACCTAATCTTATTAGAAGAATTAGATGCATCAACACTGGGTTTAGAAGTACTTCCCTTAGGAGGTTATGGATTGTTGTTTGAGGTAGTATCAAGAGGAGTTTCAAAGTTGTTTGGAGGAGTTGAAGTGGTCAATGGTTTCTTCTGCTCCCTATTTCTTAGAGGATAAGTCTTTTTAAAAAATTACTAAAAAGTATGAATCTCTTAAGGAATGTCCTCAACCTCATTATCCTCTTGGAAAAGGAACTCAAGTGTCTCCACCATGAGAGTTAAATTAGCAAATCTAGATGACCTTGAGGAACTAAAATATACCTACATCACAATCCTTATTAGGGAAAACTTCAAAAGTATCTAATTCTTCCAAGAAGGCTTCAAAATAATTACAAAATTCAACACAATCCACTTCCCTATGTTTATAAGTGCAATGAACTCTATAATAGTTAGGTAAAGCAACATCAATAAGATTTATATCAAGCAATTTTTTTATAGTAGATGGATGATTATTATTGTTGTTATAAAATATATTAGTGGGCCTATTGAACCTTTGAAAATAAAAATTCTTACTAGAGCTCTCTCAAGTATTGCTTAGTTAAGTTTGTAACTGTAGGAAGCAAGTGCTAAGATTTTGAACCATCTTGAGGATAAAATCACTTTCATTCTTTGGGGCCTCAGAATTATGAACTCAAGTATTAGTATTAGCTATAGGTATTAAATATTTTTTATTTTATGGATGAGATCTATTGGCATCATTATTCAGGAATCCTAGGTTTTTAGTAGGATGAGCATGTCTCAGAGGTAGTTGGCTTAAGATGAGAAGTTGGTTCAGGGCAAGCATATTTTAGTTAGAATTAGGAATAACATTCAGAATGGGTAAATATGGATTGACATTAGGAATGGAGTATGCTAATTGTCCTTGGATTTGCATCTGGTCATTAATGATCATAGCATCAAAACAAGCTAAAGCTAATGTATTCATGGACCTAATAGCTCTCTTTATAAACATATAAGTCATAGAATCTAAGACATACTTATAAATTTATAAGGCTAAAGCCTCATCAGGTCTATAAGGAGATATGGTCCTATTGAATTTTTTTTGGAACCTAGAATTAAAGGCTCTTATGGCTCATTTACATCCCTTTTCATTATGGTGAATTATTGATATAAGACATAAGGATTAAGGATTAATTAGATAGGCCCTTGTCAGATAGATAGGGACCTGTAAAATCAACCCAACTAGTAATGTAATTTTTAGGGAGGTTTAAAAACCATTCATACATAGCATCTTTAAAAGTAAAAGGAAATAGTCTAATGCTACATCTTCATGAGTCACATTCAACAATATTAATGTAGCCTTTAAACTCTTAATGTGTTTCTTAGTAGTTATAATACCACTAGGACTAAATTTTGGTAAATACTTTTCAAGATTATGAGGAAGGTCATGTACCACACCTAGTGCATTGATTGAAGAACCACCTAGCCAATCCATACCTTGATAGGGATTGAACATAGGAGCACTCTAAATTGGTGAAGTTGGCATCGATTTTGAAATCCTATTCTTACCTTTGTCCCACCTAATTCTCCTATGAAATTTTAATGAAAGCAAAATTTCTCTAGTCTCTAAACATGACCTTATATTGATTCTTGGTAATTCTAGATTGTGGGTTTTGAATCCTATTTTAAATATGATGTGTTAGTCTTGTCTTTATAGGGAACAATGTTCAAACTCAAACATTAAGTAAATTTTTTAAATATTTATATAAATAATGTCAAAGGACAATAATATTTAATTAAGTTAACTCAAATATGTATCCAAATACATAAGTATGACTGATATTTACATGTTTAAGCTCAAATAAACTCAAATTAGCAAAGGCTATATCGATATTTGATTAAAAAAAAACCTATTACTAACTCCAAGCCTATTGAATTGACAAAGCTTAAGTCATATTTACCATAATTAAACATATACCTTCAAAGAACATCAATATTTGTCTAAAGGAAGCATAGAGATGGGTTAAAGACCATAAAGATTAATGATATTTACACAATTGAGCAAAGATTGACATAATTTGTTCAAAGGTTACATGATTCTTTGAACATAATTCACAAAAATATGAAAAGATAATTTAAATCTATAATGATCTAATGGGGCCCTCCTTCTAGTACTAGTGAAGCCCCTCTTTTTGATGTTTGGATATGTATCGTAGATTTCTAGAGTGTTCAAGAACACTTCTCATTTTAGAATGATAAGAATTCAATGCATGAGTTATAGGTTGTGATAATATTTTTTATCTATTGATGAAATAAAGGCAAAGCAAGTGGACTATTTCACAATATTTATAATTTTTGGTGGTTAGAAGCCACCATGGCCAAAGTAAATTTATGTAAAATATGAAGTATGCTAAGACAAGAATGGTGAATTATGATCAATAACTAATCTAAAGACTAATCAATGATTGGTATTTAAAATGAAAGTTAATCTAGAGTGATCTAGTTAAAAAAAGAATAAAAGGAAAGGTAAGGCAGAAAAGAGTTGTTGCTGATCTTCATCCCAAACATCATGATAGAGTTCAAATATAATCCAAGCATGCACTTAACCAATGTGTAAAATGAAGTCAGAATGAGCTCAAATCTTATCACACATCAGACAAACCTCTAAGGAAAAATGCAAATAAGGACTAAGTTCACTTTAAAGATTTACCCTTGTAAGAAAACAACATTAGCCCAAATAAAAGAAGAGTAAAGGAAATTAAATGAACCTAAGAACTTTTAGTCAACCTAGCATTAGCATAAGTTAACAACTATGTAATTAAACTATGCACACCAAGAATTCATAAGAACCCTTCAAATCTAGAAATAGGAATAAACAAGTGAGAGAGAAACCATAATAATAAATGACATAAATGAATATGGATAATCTTTGTAAAATTCCTCATTTGAATTAATTTCTCAAAATTTTACACAAGTTTTTGGCTCAAAAACTCCCCCCATTTACAATTGACAATACTCTTTTTATAGAAGGTAAACAAGTATGCTGGTTAGTCATATCCAATTACAAAAGTATAAGTGTAAGGACAACTATCCTTTTTTATAAATTTCTAGAATACACTATAATTTTCCTAATGGATTGACCTATAGGAAATGTGATTTACAAGATGAACATGCCTTTACAAAATAATATTCTATTTTCAAATATTACAATGCTTTTGTAGAACATAATATCTTAAGTTAACTTGCTTGACTTTGGGGGCTTGGTGCTAATGAAGTCCCCTATTATTATTGTAGTATCTTCATTTCTCTCTAGTGTTGTTCATCAATCAAATTAAAATTAACAATAGGTTCTATAAAGAGCTCATCCTCTTGATCAACTAGTTCTTTAAAGTCCCTATCATTTCTTCCAAAGGCCTCTTTAATGCTCTTGGCTTCAACAATATTTTCCTCTATTGTTAGGATCATATTCATGACCTTGATATTGTATATTCTAGATTTTACTTGGCTTTTTCTCCTTACTTCTTGCATGACCAAGGTGTTTTTGTGCTTGAAATCTTCATCTGTGATGAGGCCCATGGAGTTGAGTGTAGTTAGTTTAAGGATCATGGTCCCAAAGAAATGTTCCATCCTATCTAGCAGCTCCTTGTCATCCTTAAGGAGTCTTTAAATTTTTTATACCATGTGTTTAAGCTCATGATATTGTCCACAAGTAGTCCTCTGATAGTGTTCAAATGAGCTAGACTGATGGTTTTGAAACTAGGGATTTGATCTTCCACCAAGATGTTGATCAATTTTTTTTTATCCCTTGAGTTTTTCCATTGGGTGATTAAGATTTTTGTTACTACATCCTATTAGATTAATAAATTATATTGAGACATTATTAAATTAAGATAATTAAACATGTCATAGAATAATGATTCAAACATCTTAATCAGAGCTTCAAGAATTAACAATATAGATTGCCTCTCTAAATATTCCTTTTGATTTTGTATATTCTCCTTATGTTGCTGCATGCCTTTGAGGGTAGCCTACAACTAAGTTGACTATGTTTGGGCCAATTTAAGCAAATTTTCCTTAAAAATATGTATTTCTCCTAGTTCTTGTCCTCTAATAAGAGTCAAACCTGTGAATGGCTCTATCCTTTGGAAGGTGAACTCCTCCCCACCAACCATGTCTTTCTTTTCAATCACCCTCTATAGATTGGCATATGTTAGGTCAATTTTTGACACCAACCAAAGACTCTATTACTTTAGGAGTAGGGGTCTCAGCTTGTGTTCCATCTAAATCTCATAGGTCAACTATTATTTTCTCTTATTCTTATTGCAAGGCAACTATCCATGGATTTAATTATTCATTCATTAGAATGTTGATTGCCTGCATCATTGCCAAATGATAGTGTATGGTAGGGATATTATTTAGCTTGACATATGTAAACCATTCAAGAATTGTTGGGCCTTAGATTGGGTTTTCTTAACTCAAAATGTTGATATCACTTAAAGGATGAGTGATAACTTGGGCTTTTTGGTTTTTACTAGAACTAATGCCAACTTAGCTTTTCTCTTTGGGGTATCCACTAGAACTAAGCCAAAGGCCAATTATTTCCCCTGTTATTTCTTTAATTTATTAGATTGAGCTTCCTCTTCATCAGATTGGTAAGCACTAGATAACATTATAAGTGCATCCTTAATTGTTTCCCTAGGGTCTAATGCTACCATGTCAATCTCTTTAATTGGTGACCCTTGTTCTACTACCTGGGATAAATATGATGCTATCTCATCAGGTCTCTTATCTTCTATCCTTTGTGTAATTAGTGCCACCTACTTTTTTGGTTTTATTGGTGGAGTTTTCATGATACTTTTCTCATTCATATTAAAAAAATGACCATTTCCCTTTGAAATCTTGAATTGATTTCACATTGCTAGATCATCTTTACATGGATCAATGTGGACCATTAATCTTGATCCAAAAAATTAAATGTAATTATTACCAAGCCTATTGAAATGCTTATGCTAAATGGATATCTTAAAATTAACATCTATGAACCCATCATTTAACATCCACATAAACATCTTTGATGTCTATATGACTATCAATTTTTAGGTACCTCCTTGGGAATGTTTATTGAGATTAATTTTGACATCTATGCACCCATCATTTGATGTCCATGTGAACATATTTGATAGTTGAATGACCTCAAATTTTAAATTACTTCTTTTAGACTCCTTGAGTTTACCACTTTCACTTTCCAGTTCACTCTGATTCATGCATGTGCCACTTGGTAGCTCTATGGGACTTTTGTGTTCCATATTCTATTAGCTCTACCAGGTTAAAACAATTTTCCCATGTGGTGATCTCACATCCACCCATAAATTTGTTAAAAGGTCAATGTCCACTTTACACTATTGAATCACTTCTATTTGGGCAAATGTGCTCTATTAGATCATGATCTAAGGGATACACCACCATTAGATGTTTAATATTCCTTTATTGAGAAGGTGACACTTGTCACCCTCTCACTTATCCTGGCGCTCCATTAAATTCTTGACTTGGATCACACCATCTGATCAAAATTGAGTAGGAAAATGTATACCATTGATCTTGGGTACAAACTCAAGGTTTATACCCTTTTATCTTGGCTTGATTTTTCAAACCAGATTATACATCATTGGATCTTCTTATCTAAGAAAACTTATACCATCTGATCATGATATATGGGGTTGAGTGAGATTGGTTCCTATACTTAGTCTTCCCATTTTGATCTTACTCTATTGGATTAACTTTACTTAAACAAATGCAGGTCATTGATCTTATATAAAAGCACAATATTTAAGTCAACTCAGGAATAATACAAGAATAATACAAGACTTAAGATAAGGTCTCAAGGTAAGATTTTCATTCATATTAATAAATATGAATAAATCCTTAGGCTAAAGTCTTAAGCTAAGTCCAAGACATATTAAAGCAACCTCTAAAATTAAAAGGGACTTGGCATAAATATTTTGGACCAAGGTCAAAATAATAATAAAAAGGACCCCACAAATAATAAAACATAAGTCATAAGGTTTTAGCCTAGGGTTTAAAACTTTAGGATAAAGCTTTCTGAATTGTCTAGGATATATAAAAGGGACCCTAAAGTAGTCAGAACATACTAAGATAAAAGAGAACAAAATGGGTTTGGGATGTAAAGGGTCCCAACATAAAATTTTTAGACTAAGGCTTGGTTGTGTTAAAAAACATGATTAAGCCTTAGGATAATAATTAAATTAAGTTTATAGCATAATTAACTGCTCTCGCATAAAATATTCCTACTAAATTTGAATTAAAAATGAAACAAGGTTAAAACCTTCAACAAGGGTTTTATTAATTCAAATATGAATTCCCTTAATCAATTATAGATGAAAGGCTAGCAAAACATTTAAACACAAAAACCTGAGTATTACCCATTTCAAATGAACTCCATTGAACCTATAACCTGAAACATAGAGATCAAATGTTAGCAACTTTAGGAAAGATTAAATCATAATCATGAATGAATGTGCCAACCAAACCAGGTGTGGATGATATTCAAATAGAGAATATGTGCAAACATGTTAATGACACTCTTGATTAGATTAATTTTCAAATTTAGGCAATAAATTTTCAAAATTTAACACAAGGGTCCCCATTTTTTAGAAATGGGGGTATGTTGACCTCAATAGAACCTTAGTATTATTATAGTGAAATATTATATTTATATACTTCTCCCTTTGAAAATCCATCTATTTTAGATTAATACATTTCTATGTTATTTGTGGAGTCTTTCATCTAAATGCTTGTTATTGGATGGTCTCTTTATGTAAGACCCAATTTATACTTTTCCTATTTAATTATGTTTATTATATGTTTATAATGATATCAAATTATTTAAAAAAATGGATACTTATAAATTTATATTTTCTTCACATGATATGTTGAAATAATATGATCACAGTGATTATTTTATGTATGCATTACATGTTTATACATGTTAATTTAGATTTTTTCAAGTTTAGTTGCTTTAGATATCCTAGGATGGAGAATTTTTTTGTCATAATGATGTGCAGGACTACATGATACCAAGTTAAGGAACTTGAACTACATTGAGCATCTATTAAGCATTATTTTCTAATGCGGTATTAAATAAGTTTTTAATATTTCCTACTCTTGTCAGATTTATTGATTTTTTTGAATTTGAAATGTTATAAGTATTAGTCTATGTATTATTATTTCCAACCCTTTTCCCTTGTTTACCCTTGACCCTTAATTTTATATAATAATTTGGGATATTTTTGAGTTTCATTATGAATATACACTTGAAAAAATAGGATTTAGAGAAGAAAGGACAATTATAGAGGGGCATTGGATTCCATAGGTGTTTAATTAGGCCTAATATTTTTATAGATGGGTTAGGGAAAATATTTATGGAATATTATTGACTTTTGAGTGTTATCTAAGCCTCTTGAATTCCTTGATTAAAGAGACAGTAAATAAAACGTAAGAGGGGAATGGTATCGATGTGACTTGTATGAGATATTTTATATTTTTTAAGTGAGAGTTATTGGCAAGGAATAATTGAGGGGAAAGTCTTGGGAGAGGAGATGGACACATGGAAAGTATCAATTGGGTAATTTTTTTGGGATATTCTATAATTTTGAGACATATTCAATTAAGAGGGGGATCATATTATTCTTATTATTTCATTACATCCTTATTGGTTTAGCCTTATCTCATCTTGAATTTCAAGATTTTAGCTTTGGTGAACTAATATTGGGGTTTGAGGAGAGAAGCTAAAAGTATGGATTTATATGTTTTTTCAACTAGTAGACATAAGGTAGGATCCTAGTCATGGGATCTTCCCATGTGTGGCTTGATTTAATTAATTTTATTTCCCATGTCTTATTCCTTGTTAAAAATATAGTTTTGGTTGTCATGATTCCATTACTAGGTCTCATGGACTTCTTAATAATTTTTAAAAAAAATTTAATCATGTGTTTTATTAAAAATTTAGGGAGTGTTGAGAGTGTGTTGAAACCATGTATGTGATTTTCTCTTGTTATATTTATTGAGTGTGGTAAGTTATTTATACCACTTAGACCCAACCTTGTATATATGTTAGAAAATCTCTTAAATTTGGTTCTTAAATGTATGGATTGGCTAAATTAATTTCCCTCCCTATTATGGCAAGGAGATTGTATGATTGTTTATTGTTAAGAAAATAAATTTGTCATTTTTATATTCCTTATGTTGATTAGCTTTTAAAGAGATCTTCCTTGTGTTATTTGTGGTTTTGGACATGGTTTTGAAATCTTTATACAAGAATGGTTGTTATCTAATGTATATTTAGTTAAGTGTTTCCCATATCCTTTCTTTTGATTATGTGAACATTTAGGGTATGAGTTCTTGGCTCAGGGGTGCCTAGGGAAACAATCTAATGAGGGACAATGGATGGGAGTCAAAACCCTCATTAATTTAGTTTTGTGGCTTGCCTTGAAGCATGGAGTTGGGATTTGTTTTATTTTTCCTATCATTCATATTTTTATAAATTATGTTGGTTATTGGAAGATATGAGAAATATAATTTATTTTAGTTTAGAAGTGTAGAAAGAGAAATAAAAATGTAATTTTTTTTGAGCTTGTAAGCATTGTGGCATTTTTATTGAGCCTTTGTTGCAAGGAGAAAAAATTATAAATTATGGACCTTATTATTTTTTTGTTTTAATTGAATTTAAAATAATATGTGAAAAAGTACTATCTTATTGGTTATAATACAATAGTATAAATAAAATATCTAAATTTAACTTTTGATGCTTGAAATGTCTTACAAATCCTTAGGCCCAAAGGACATTGTTTGTTTTTAGAATTTTTTGTAATAATTAGAACTCACCAATTTTTTTCTAAAATGATTTATTTATAAAGTACACTCTATCATGAATAAATAAAAAATCATAGATTTTTTTTGAGTCATTTAATGAAAGTTATGAATTTCTGAAGATAAAATACTAATCTACCCCAAATTACATAGGAAATATAGTCTAACTTCAATCAATTTTTAGACACATTTTTCAAGATAGAATTAGGATTGGAATAATTTAAAAATGAAATTCATGATCTTCTAAACCTATAAAGTTTGTTTTATATTTTTTTGAGCTATCTAAATCCTGTAGTAATTTTTTTTAATATTGAAATTATGCAGGGCACATAAATTTACACATGTCCTTTACATGTAGGCTAATGGAACCTTTTTAGGGTAGTGGCTAGAATTTGGTCACTCGTGTCACCAAATCAAAAAAAAAAACAAAAAAAAAAAAAACAAAGGCAAGTGGTTTATTAATTACTATTAGTATAACATATGATCACCTCTATTAAACCAATATCAGTCTTAGCATTTTGGTGGTTAAATTCAAGGAGGTAATGTGAATCAAAGGAGGTGGTGGTTGATGTTATAGGTGGGGGAATTTGGTGTTGCTTGGTAAGTGTTTAAATTCAAGTCTAAAGACCTATCACTTATCTTCTAATCCCACAAGGGTGAATGAGTTCTCATGACCATAAGGCCTACACTCAAGATCGTATGCTATTTAGGTGGAAGTGTTAGTAAATGCATGGTCTGAGTGGTGCCCCATAAGGGGCTTGAGTTATTCAATGTTACTAAAGGGTGTCTCATAAGAGATGAGATAAGGTTGATTTGGAGGTTGCATCAGGTGACTACCATCCCTAAAAACAAGGTGAGAAGTATTAGAATACATAGTTTAAACTTGATCCACCAGTGGGTGGTGATGTGAATAGAACTAGTGGCTACAGTTGGTGGATGTGGAATCTTAGTGGCCACTATCAGTGGTAAGGTGGAAGAACCAATTGTCACCATAGACCTATAATTTAATAGGTCAAACTAATATTATTGTCAATGAATTTTTAATTTATAAAGTTGTTTTTAAATAGTAAAAATTAACATGTGGTATTGTTAAAATTTTATATTTACATAATGTGGTATTTTATATGTTTAAATAATTAGTTTTAGTTGGTAAATTGTTGTTAGGTTGATGAATAATATATTATTGAATAAAATCATAGTTGAACTAATTTGTATTGATGGTTCATATTTTATAGCCACTTATGTTATAAGGTTGGCTAAGATATTTTAATTAAGCAAAAGTGATTTAGTATATCCAACCTAATATATTAGTTGTCTAAAATTTATTTACAGGCTAGGTTATATAGATAATAAACTATATTATTAAGTTAAATATTGGTTTTTATTTTTAAGCATAGTGCCCAAGGTGACTTGTTTTGAAAATTTGTGGCACTTAGGTGGATCAGGGGTGGAGTGACCTAAAAGGGCACCCCATAATATTTTTTTCTCTTCTACATGGAAGAGGTATAGATAATTGAAATTGTAAATTAAAATGATTACACATTATTTCTCGAAGAGCCCCTTATTTATCTTAATGTATGTTTGAGGGATCCTAGGAGCCCTAGATGTGGGAAAAACCTTAAAGGAACCCACTTAATTTTTAAACCCTCTTTATATTAAATAACAAACCTTTACACATAAAAAAACCTATAAATTGAATGATTTATTATTGTGTTTGAGTTCTGGGATCTAGATTTTCACTATTAGATGTTTTCGAGACATGATTTAACTTTTCACCCAAAATATCAAGAACCTATGGGGATTTCCCCAGAGGATCCATAATTTTCCAAAAATTCTATGATTGATATATCACCCCATCTTGAATTTCTAATCTAATGGCTTGGTTTCATCTAGTTATGGTCACTAGGGAAGTGTTTGCCTTGAACGTATATGTTATTCATGAGAGAGGTGTTGTAAAGTATTTTTGTGGAAACATTGAAATGTGTGTTTTTACATGTGTCCCTATCTAGGGGACAAAATGGTTTAAGATCCCATTTTAAACCCATTAAGATTTAGGTTTAATCATTTGATCCCATGGTTTATTAAACCCACCTTGTACCAGTTGAGCATTTAATTTTGGCCTTAGGGTTATGTGGCATGCTAAGTTTGGAGATTATAAACCATTTAGAGTAATTAGGAATGACATGGTTGTATAGTAACCATGTGGCCACTTTTTCATTGTAATATATGTCATTTATGCATGTGTGGTTCTTTTGATAGATTGTGTGTTTAGTGACACAAAGTGTATACAAGTAAAAGTGAAACTAATATACAAATCAATCCTAGATTGGAAAAGATAAATCAGATAACTATACCACTAACAATATTTAATAATTGGGGTCATTACCAATATGGATCCACTAAACCTACCTAAGGGATATATTATCATATGACATGGCTAGAGAGGGTTCCAAATCCTTTAGTCAAGAAACACCATATAATAACCCTAGGTGGGTCTTGATATTTCAATTTAATAACAAAGTAAATTAAATCTAATCTAGTGATCACCAAAGCTTGTGACACAAAAGGGGGGATAAATGTAAATAATAAACATGAAAATAAGAACTCTACTCAAGTCGATGTAGAGGTAATTCTAAGTAAAGATAGATAATACATTCATTAGCCATTATACATGTAAATCTATCTACTAACAAAAGAAGAGTAAGAGTTAGGAATACTTACCTTGAAGATGAACCCATCGAGTCTCAATCTTTCCCTTGGCCAATGGTGATTTAAAATAGGTTATTGTGGTTTGTAAGGATCATAAAGATAGGTCATTTCTAGGCTATAAAACTTATCTATGCATCCAAGGCAATTGCACAAGACAATATTCTTCTCCAGTGAGTATAAAACCCTAAGCAATGACTCTTCAAGTAGAATGGTGGATAAGCAAATAAATAAGCACAAATTAATGATTATATATATTGAAAATTAGGTGAAATATGTGTATATAGAGCTTGATATGACCCTAAACCCTTCCAAAATTTTAGTTGATGTAGTCATCCTAGTTGACCTAGTTAGTTAAGAAGTTTGGGTAGTTAGGTCATAGACTAAGTCAGTTGGGTTAACTTAGTCTCATAATGTGTTCAATTCAAAAAACTAAGATAACCTAATTTATTACATTTATAAATGTGGTAAAAGGGGTTTTGTCTTGGGTGGGGACTATTTGAGGTAGTGAATTTTTTGGATAAGAGTGTAAGGGAGGTGTCAAATCTTAGGGAAATGTATCTGAGGGGTTTGTATTAGTTTTATGTGGAGGTACAGGGAACAAAAATATTGTGAAGCACCAAAGGGTTTCCAACCCCTTTCTAAATGCATTGTATAAGGCATGCAATGAGAGATATTAAGACTCGATAGGTTCTTTTAAGAGAAAAAGCAATAGTAATTGATAAAATTTAAAAATATTGTGTATATATATGCCCCACTTGAAGCCCATTATGTGTCACACAATTGTAACATGGGATGGTTATTAAAAAAACATAGAAAAAAATAATGCTGAGATAAATAAATTGCAATATAGAGAAAATAATATAATTTAAAGGAAAGAATTAGAAAATATATACCTTTACTTAGTGTTTTAGATTAGAAATGATATGAGAAAGATGGAAAGGCATCATGTAAGGAACATTAGGCAGACCTGTAAAGTAAGATAAAATTTTATTTAAAAAAAAAAATCATATAATATGTAAAAAACTTCTCTACGAAATCAAGATTCTAGAATAGATTATGTTTTGGAAAAAGATATATTAGAAATAAATTTATGATAAATATTCAAAATTTGATGGTAAATAATTGATAGGGAAATAATTTTTAATGGTAAACATAAATAGGGTAAAAATTAATTCATTTGTAATTTTGATATTATAAGAAAACAAAGCTATGAGAGACTTAAAAGAGCCCAAAGAGTGATGTTGGTGAAGAGATAGCAGGTGCAAGCTAGAGGATGCCTAGCGGCAACAATAGGTGTAGTTTAGGTAAATGGTACATTAAATTCAAAATTTTGGTGATTTTTGTTGAAAATTAAGCTATTTGTGAAAAATTAGACACTAGGGGAAATTTGTGTAGAAAAATTATCCCTAGAAAATTTTTAGGTAGAATAGGAATTAAATGGGTTAATGGGTAAGAAGTGGTAGAAGCAATAAATGACTAAGACATTTATGGTAAATAGTACAAAAGTTTACACCTTTATTAAATGGAGTCAACCCAAATGACTCATTTGAAAGTGTAAATTGTGGTTAAATCAGCTTATTACATAGTAGAGGGTTGACTTAGTATTACTCTATATGGCTGACTACATAGTATAGGGTCGATCTAATTGTAAAAGTGAAGTGGTTGACTTAGTATATCTTAGCTAACTTAGTTTAAAAAGATGGGATAAATGCATAGGATAGGGTTGATGTATTTTATATAAATGGATAAGAGGGATGACTTAGTATTATATTGGTCAACTATGTAAAATGACTTGGTTGAATTAGTATAAAGTGGCTGACTGTGTAGGATGACAAGGCCAACTTACTATAAAGTGGTTGAATGTGTAGGAAAAGGAGAGAAAATAGAAATAATAGATTGATGAAGTAGTTAATTATTGAAATTTAGTAATTTTATAATGTATTTTAATGATTTTTATACTTATATTTTATACATTCTATGTTGTTTGGCATTTTGTAGAGGTAATAGAGATTTTGGTGCCTAGTGGATGCAATATGGTTATCATACTTGATGAGGAGACTATCAAATGATGATCATGCTTATTTGGATTTTATAATGTTCAAAGGCATTATGGAGATGTGTTAGATCCCTTTAAATTTTGACTTAGTAATCATGTTCCTTGGAGCATGGAAGCAACTAATCAACACTTTATGGTGGGATGTGGATGGGGATACTATAGAGGTGGGGATCACATTGGAGTATGTCCATGATTTATTGGGACAACCCATCATAACTAATCTTCTTATTTATGGTGACCTAAAGTTTAAGGCTGAGAGGCATGCCTTATATTTATGAGAAATGGGGTCAAATAAATATTTTACTGAGTTGTGTTGAGCTCAACATACCCCCATTTCTGAAAATGGGGACCCTTGTTTAAAATCATGCAAATTTATGTTAAAATTCAACTTGATCAAGAACCAGCATTAAATATCTTGTGTTGACGTATTTGACATGGGTTTATTATCACATAGTCTTCATATGACTTTGATCTTATTTTCTAACATTGGATCTTTGTGTTTCAAGAGGCAGGATTAATGGAGTTCATCTAGAATGGACAATGTCTGATCTTCATATGTAATGATAATTTGACTCTTTACTTTGAATAAGCCTTAGTATTTAATTAATTAATTAATTAATTCTATGTATAAATCATGTAAAACCCTAGTCTAAAAATGTTTTAACCTAGGTATTTTAAAATAGGATTCAAATTTATGCAGGTCATTTTATTTAAATTTATGTGGGAAGCACTTTATTATAGACTTCATTTAAACTTTAGCCTAGGTCCTAGTTTTATTTATTAATACAAATCTAAACTTAGTCTAAAACCTTTATACTAAGTCCTTTATATCTTATATATTGTGGGGGATCTTTTAGTATATTCTAAGCTTAGCTTAAAATTTATACTAAATTTTAAATTGTATTTGTTAATACAACAAAATTTTAGGGTAAGTCAATTTTATTAATCGTAGGGTCCCTTTTAATTATGTCTTAAAACTTAGCTTAAAGGCTTTAGCCTAAGACTTTATTCATATTTATTAATATGAATAAAAAACTTAGTCTAAGAATTTAGCTTAAATTTTATATATTTCTCAAGATCTAACTTAATTATCTTCATTATCTGCAAGAACCAATCATGCCCAACCTAGTGGATTGAAATCCAACAGTGCGCATTAACATAAAAAAGATACAATGGTGCATATAAAAGTTAATATGTCAAGTCTTAAAATTGATGATGCATGTGAACTTGGATGGATAAATCCAATGGCATGTGATCAAAGTTGAAAAGTCAAGCTATAGTCCCAGGTTAAAGTTTGAGCATGTTCCCATTGATCGATGGTATATGGCTAAGCATACACCTTCTGATCGATGGTACATGTTAAGTCAAGACATATATGAAGCCCTAAGATAAGCGAGAGGGTGAAAAGTGTCACCACTATGGGAAATCTATAAGAAGATATAATGGAGTGCATTAATCTATGTAGCTAGGATCTAATAGTGTGAAAGGAAAGTTGACTTTTCAAAGAACTCAGGACAAATGAAAATCCACCATGTGGTAAAAGAGCACTAGCCCAATAGAGACTAACTATGAAGAGTGAAAAAAACCTATGGAGCTACCAAGTATCATGATCTCAAATTCCAAGTATAAATATTGACCAATAACATTCTACTTGTTGGATCTAGATCAACGGTGTGAGGTAAAGTGGAATTTTTAAAGGGACTTGATCTAATGAAATAGTAAAATGAGTATAAAGTATAAATGGTCATATTTTAAACATTGAGTTATGTGACATGATGGATCCACATAAGTACCAATTTAGATTAGGAGATCTTGTGGACTTGGAAAATAAAAGTTATAAATATAAAGATCTAAATGAAATCTAGGGCACAAAGCTCACATTATTTAAACTAGATGCCACTATTAAAACACTATGAAAACCTTTAGGAAAGGCCTAACATATAATAAATCCCTAATTTTACCCTATGATCTTTGTAATTGAGACAAGGAAAGTTGAATTATAGCCTGTACAAGAAGTAAAGAGCAAGATCCAAGGAAAGATTGGGACTAATAACACAAAGATCATGGAGATGATCTTTATTGTAGAAGAAAAGATTGCAGAGGCTAGGAGCATAAAAGAATCATTATAAAGGGATGATAAAGATCTCAAAAAAATAGTAGATCAAGAAGATGAAATCTTCATGGAGTCTATTGTTAATCTCAAGTTAATTTATAAGCAAAATGTAAGGGCAATGTAGATTCTTTAGTAAAAATAGGGAACCATAGCATTAGGGTCTCAAAATCAAGTTAGTTAAATTGAGATTATTCTTTTTTGTAATTAAGCATGTATAATATTTAAAAAGAGAATATTATTTGTAAAGGCATGTGCAAATTATAATGTGCATGGTATATTAATCATAATTAAATAAGGCCATTAGTCTCAAATCATTTGTAAATGGATACTTGTCTATGATAATTATCTAGTTGCATGATGACACTTGTCCAGTTGCATGTTAAAACTTATCTAGTTGCATGTTGAGAAGGAATGACTAGCATATCTCATGGATTATCTATATAAAGGATGTATTGCTAATTGTAAAAAGGGGGGAGTTCTTAGAGCCAAAATTATTTTGTCAACTTGGAGAAAGTAGTACAAGTAAGGAATTCTATAAAGTTTGTCCAATATTTATCTATGTGTTTGCTATCTAGATTTTTCCTTAGTTATCTAATTTTATATTCAGATTTGAATTATTTTTATGGATCTTAGATGTGCACATGTTAATGAAGAGTTGTCAATTTGGGCTTATGATAGGTTGATTGAAAGTTCTTAGGTTTATTTCACTTTCTTTGCTCTTCTTGCATTTAGGCTAATGTTATTTGCTTTTAGGGGTAAAATTGTTAAAGTGAACCTAATTTCTTATTTGCATTACCTTTCCTTAGACATTTACCTGATATACATGAGGATATGTGTCTATGTAATTTCATGCTATATATTAGTTTAGTGCATGTCTTGATGAAATTTAAGCTTTGTCATAATGTCTAGATTGAAGATTATAAACACATTATTTTTAACCTACCCTTCTTTTTGCTCATTTTTTATCAGATCACTTTAGTTTAGCTTGTCATTGTAAATATTCATGCTAGATTAGGTTTATAATTTAGGTTTTGGACATCATTCATTGGACTTAGTTTAGATTACTTTCATATTTACAAATATTTAGGACCACAACTACTCCCAACAACCATTTACATGTTCATTTTGTGAAATAGTCATTTAGCTTGGCCACTACTCCTCCACAGATCTTGAGAATATCACAACCAACAACTCATGCAATGGATTCTTTTAATCCAAAAAGGAGAAGTGTTTCTTAAAAACTATATGAACCTGATAATACATTTAGGTGCATCAACAAGTGGAATAATTGGCACTAGAATGAGGGCCTAAGATAAAGCTTTGTAAATTTGAAATATCTTTGCTAATTTTAGTAAATTTTGTTTAAATATTTATGTATTCTTTTCATATTTGTGTTTCTTTTAGCATATTTATGTAAAGATCATTGATCTTGATAGTCTCAAACCAATATTTATGCTTATTTGGACAAAGATAGATGTTCTTTTAATATAGATGTGTAATTATGGTAAAGATAGCTTAAGATCTATGAATCCAAGGTGTTTGAGATTAGTAGTAGTGGTTTTGTTCAAATATTGATAGATCCTTTGCAAAATTGAATTTATTTGAGATTAAAAATGTAAAGATCATTCATATTCATGTATTTAGACATATCTTTGAGCCAATTTAGTTAAATATTGATGTTTTTCATTGATCATTATACATATTTGTGAAAAATATTCTTAATGTGTGAGTTTGATCATTGTTTTTTGTATAAATGAGGCTTACACATTGTATTAAACATGATTTAGATTTAGAATTACCACAAGTAAGATACTCATCAAGGTATGGCATAGTTAGGTGGATCTTCTATCAATATGCCTAGTTAGGTACATGACCTACAAAGAACCCTGAAAGGTATTTCCCTTATTTTAGTCCTAATGGTGTTGTCATAGCTAAAGAACATATTACATATTTCAAAACTACTTTAAGGATTTCAAATGTTATTCATGAAGATGTAGCATGTATATTGTTTCCATTTACTATCAAAGATGCTAAATATGAATGGTTTATTAACCTTCCAGAGAATCACATAGCTAGCTAGATTGATTTTAACATAATATTCATTGACCAATTTCACAAAATCATTAGTCTATACATTATGTATCAAAAATTAACCACTATTAAGAGAGATTATAATGAGACCATTATAACTTTTAACACTATATTCTAGAAGATGTTCAATAGAACCATATCCCCTTAAAGACCTGATGAGGCTTTAGCCTTAGAGATTTACAAGGAAGTTTTGGATCCCATGACTTCTATGTTTCTTAAAAGGTATGTTGGAGTTAGAAACACTTTAACATTAGATTATGTTAAAACTATAATAATCAATGATCAAATGCATCCTCAAGGCTAGCTTGCATATTCGATCCCAAATGTTAACCCCAATTTCCCAACACTAAATGCCATTCTTAATGCCAATCAAAATGTGCCTGCCTTAAATCAGACACATGTCTTGAACCAATTACCCTTAAACAATGCCTATCCTAGCCAAAATTTGGGGTTCTTGAATAATTCTAAAAATGGATTTCATCTATAGGGACATAGAGCTTTAGTGCACACTAGTAATAACAATCAAGTTCATAACTAAAAATCACCAAATAATGAGAATGAATCCATACTTAAGATGATTCAAAACCTGAGCACTGATTTCCTTTAGTTGTAAAAGCAAGTGAGAAATGATGGGGAAAAATCTAACAAAAACTTTGATTCTTAAGGGTTTAATAGGTCTACAAATAGGTTTCATGATAAAAATAGTAATAGGTCATCTAAGAATGTACATGAAATGAATCTATGTGATATAGGTTTAACTGATCATTATAATATCTTTGAAGCATATCAAATTGAAAAAGATACATCTAAACCTATGATTAATTAAGATGATGTTGTAGGGACATATATCTTTGCAAGGACATCTTAGGCTTTTGATTTTTCATTTAAAGAAGAAAATCAACCTAAAGATGCTCTAGAATAAGGAATAGTCGTTCAAGATGAACAACCCCATGAAAAATATCGAATACAAGTTGAACTCTCTTTAGAAGATAGCTATGAGGATAATTCATATGAGATCATTACTAAAATTGAGGATATCCATAAAGAAACTGATTAGTATAAACATTTATACCAAGATTTATTGAAATAAATTGAGGTATTCTGAGACAACAATATCATTCTAGAGATCCCAAAACAATATGATTTGGGACGCGATTGGGTAGAAGAGATGCCATTCTTCACAAAAGATGAATATGAAGGACCAGGTATTTCCATATAACCCCATTAAAAGGTTGGAAGTATGTGATCAACTTGATTTAAATGGTAAGGTTTAAAATGAATTTCATGCCCTTTTAGTTGATCATGATGAAGTATCCTTTTGGGATGACTTGAAAAGTTTTGGTGCAAAGATTGGTAGTCCATCTCCACCTCAAGATGAACTTGATGAAGACATCAATATGAGAATGCTAGTTGAGCTACCATCATTTAATGAGGATGATATAATTCACTATCAATCTATGAATAAAGGATAATTATCAATTTTGACACAAGATAGATGGATTTAGGAAGAATATGATTGGGTTATAGATCCATATATTCAAGCTAGGTGCTGGAAAATGGAGATGAGGAATCATGATACATCACATAAAAGACATAGACACACAAGTGTTTCTATCCACAATAAGAGGCCATTGAATGAAAGTAATCATGTTTTAAGGTTATTTAGTAGTTTAAATAACTTTCCATTTGATCTTGAAGGTAAGTTTTTTCTTTTGTGGAATTAGTTTAGATAGGTTTTAGTTTAGTTTCTTTCCTTTCTGTCCCTTATTTGTAAGTAGTGTTTATAAATATTTCTTTGCTTATTATTTGTTTTTTTGGTGTATTTGATTTTTCTCTTTGTTCCTTTCTTATAAATAAGTCCTTTTTGATATCCCTTAGCTCAAAGTTCATCTAATTTCTCAAGAACTTCATAATTCAAAAATGTAGGTATGACTTCTCAACATTGGTCGATCATATATTGTTGAAATGTGAGCTTGATGTTATAGTTTGGAGAAACTAGAAAATACTAATTGATAGGTTAATTATTCCTTGAGATTTTAATCCTTTTTTTGATTTAATCTTGATTGTAATAATAATTACAGATGTAGGAGTAAAGCTTAAATGGTTGGAACATAGTCATGTTTGCACTTAATAAACATTATTGCTTGAGACAAAGTTTGTAACCAAGGATGATTTTTTGAAGATCAAAACACTTGACCAAATATAAAAACCTATCTAAGCTAGTTCCCAACCTTTTATAGGAAGTCAAAATGACTTGAAAAATACAAAAATAAGAGCCTTATTGTAAAATTTAAAATCCTTCTAAGCAAAGGTGAATTTGGTAATCTCCACCAAGGTTATAGATGCCTAAATGATAGTGGAAATAGGCCTTGAGTGGAGCCAAAGGAATCTCTATCAATGAAATGGATGTATATATAGCAATAAAAATGCCCAAGCCTTCCCTATACAAATCATGGTTCTTAATGGACATCTAAAAATGTTATAATTTAGTGTTAATGGTCAAGGTCATGAATCTAGAAGTTGTTCCCTAAATCCCATAGAAAATAGTAATTGGAATCAAAGCACACACACAACATGACTAAGTTTGATGTTTGAGCCTAATTATACATTTGTAAGAGTTTTTTAATCATGAATTGATCTTAATATTGGTATCTGATCATGTGGAATAGGTAGCCTATTTATTAGTCTAATCAGAGTATCTAAATTATAACATATTTCTATGTTTCCCCAAAGAGTCACCATTTGTTGAGGTCAACATACCCCCAATTATGAAAATAGGGACCCTTGTTTAAAATCATGAAAGTTTATGTTAAAAATTGAACTTAATTAGGAACCAACATTAAATATATTATGTTGAGCTAGTTGACATGTGTCTATCAGCACATAGTCTTCATTTGAATTTGATA
The DNA here is from genome assembly GCA_037957365.1 of Torreya grandis. Lineage (NCBI taxonomy): Eukaryota > Viridiplantae > Streptophyta > Pinopsida > Cupressales > Taxaceae > Torreya > Torreya grandis. The sequence continues at coordinate 267,248 of JARHVA010001862.1, read as the reverse complement.
TTATTTACTAACATTAGATCTCTATGTTTTATGAGACATGATTAATGGAGTTCATCTAGAATGGATAATGTCTGATATTCATGATTTAATGCTAATTTGACTCTTTACTTTGAATAACCCTTAGTATTTAATTAATTAATTGAATCTATGTCTAAATAATGTAAAATCTTAGTCTAAAAATGTTTTAGCCTAGGTCTTTTAAAAAGGGATTCAAATTTATGTAGGTCATTTTATTTAAATTTGTCCAGGAAGTGCTTTATTATAGAATTCATTTAAACTTAAGCCTAGGTATTATTCATATTTATCAATACACCTCCAACCTTAGTCTATAACCTTTATACTAAGTCCTTTATGTCTTATAGATCATGTGGGATCTTTTATTATATTCTAATCTTAGCTTAAAATTTATACCAAGTTTTAAATTATATTTGTTAATAAAACAAAACTTTAGGCTAAGTCAATTTTATTAATTGTAGGGTCCCTTTTAATTATGTCTTAAAACTTAGATCAAATACTTTAGCCTAAAAATGTATTCATATTTATTAATATGAAAGAAAAACCTTAGTTTAAGACTTTAGATTAAGTTTTATATATTTTCCAAGATCTGAATTAATTATCTTCATTGTCTATAGGAACTAATCATGCCCAATGTAGTGAATCAAAATCCAATGATGCACGTTAACTCAAATAATATCCCATGGTGCATACAAAAGTCAATAATTCAATTATTCATATCAATAATGTGCATGAAATCAGATAGATAAATCCAACTACACATGGTTAGAGTTGAAAAGTCAAGCTGTAGTCTTATGTTAAAGTTTGAGCATGTTCATATTGATCAATGGTATGTGGCTAAGTGTACACCTTTAGATAGATGGTACATATTGAGTTAAGATATCAATGAAGCCCTAGGATAAGCAAGAGGGTGACAAGTGTCACCACCATAGGAAATCTATAAGAAGATCCAATGGAGCACATTGATCTATGCATCTAAGATCCAATGGTGTGAAAGGAATGTTGACCTTTCAAAGAATTTAGGCCAAATGAGAAGAAACCACATGGAAAAAGGGAACTATCCCAACAAAGATTGACTATGAAGAGTGAAAAAATCCCATGGTGTTACCAAGTGGCATGGTCTTAGATGCCAAGTATAAATATAAACCAATAACATTTGACTTGTTGTATCTATATCAATGGTGTGAGGTAAAGGTGGAATTTTCAAAGGGCCCTTATCTAATGAAATAGTGACTTGGGTACAAAGGAAAAATGGTCATATTTTAAAAATTAATGAGATATGTGACATGTGGAGCCACATAAGCACCAAGCTAGATTAGGAGATCTTGTGGGTTTATAAAAGGAAAAGTATAAATATGAACATCTACATAAAATATAGGGAACAAATTTCATGTTTTTTGAACTAGATATCACCATTAAAGAACTCTAAAAACCTTAAGGAAAGACCTAACATATATGGAATCCCTAATTTGACCATGTGATCTTTGTAATTGAGACAAGTAAAGTTGAATTATAGTCTGTGCAAGAAGTAAAGAGAAAGAACCAAGGAAATATAAGGACTGATAACACAAAGATCATGGACATGATTAGCCATGATATTTACTACAATAGAAAAGATTTCAAAGGCTAGGAGCATAAAAGAAGCATTAGAAAGGGATGATAAAGATCTCAAAAAAATGGTAGATCAATAAGATGAACTCATCAAGGATCATGTTGTTAATCTAAAGTTAATTGATAAGCAACATGGGAGGGTAATGAAGATTCTTCAACAAAAATAGGGAACTATAGCAATAGGATCTCAAAGTCAAGTTAATTGAATTAAGAATATTATTTTTTATAACTAAACATGTATAATATTTTAAAAGAAAATATTCTTTTCAAAGGAATTTGCAAATTATAAAGTGTGTGGCATATTAGTCACAATTGAATAAGGCCATTAGTCTTAAATCATTTGTAAATAGATACTTATCTATGATAATTATCTAGTTGCATGATGACACTTGTCCAATCACATGTTAACACTTGTCCAGTTGTATGTTGAGAAGGAATGACTAACATATCTAATGAATTATCTATATAAAGGAGATATTACCAATTGTAGAAGGGGGAGTTGTTAGAGCCAAAATTACTTTGTAAACTTGGAATAAGTAGTACAAGAAAGGAATTATGCAAAGTTTGTCCAATATTTGTCTATGTTTACTATCATGGTTACTTACTCAGTTATCTGGTTTGATACTTAGATTTGAATTGCTTTTATGGATCCTAGATGTGCACATGTCAATGAAAAGTTGTCAATTTGGGCTTACACTAGGTTGATTCAAAGTTGTTAGGTTTACTTCACTTTCTTTTATCTTCTTGCATCCAGACTAATGCTATTTTCTTATAGGGGTAAATTTTTTAAAGTGAACCTAATTTCTTATTTGCATTAACTTTCCTTAGACATTTTCCTGATATATAGTAGGATTTGTGCCTATGAAATTTCATGCTATATATTGGTTCAGTGAATGTCTTGATGAAATTTAAGCTTTGTCATAATGTCTGGATTGAAGATCATAAACACCTTATTTCTTCCCTACCCTTTTTTTACTCTTTTTTATTAGATCACTTTACTTTAGCTTGTCATTGTAAATATTCATGTTAGATTAGGTTTAGACTTTAGGTTTTAGACATCATTCACTAGACTTAATTTAGTTTGCTTTAATATTTACAAAGATTTAGGACCATAGTTGCTCCCAACAAAAATTTACATGTTCATTTTGTGCAATATTCATTTACCTTGGCCACTATTCTACCACAAATCTTGGGAATATTAAACAACAACTCATGTAATGGATTATTTGAATCTAAAAATGAGAAGTGTTTCTTAAACACTATATGAACCTACTGATACATTTAGGTGCATCAACAAGTTATGAGTGTGCTTATTTTATGTTTATATATCAACCATTCTAGACATTTTAATGGATTTGATAAGCCTTAGGACATCACATGTGTTTTATCACACATCAGATGGGAATGCCTAACTATACGTAGCGGCCTTGTGTTAGTTGCTTCTAGAGTAGGGAACTATAAATGACTTGGGATTGATTACTTGGGTGTAGCTAGTGCATGATATATATGGGATGCTATATATAGGGTAGAATACCAAGGGACCTATGATTTATTTGACCAACTAGATCTATGAGATATTCCCAATGTACTAGCTAGTTGGGTTGCCCTATGAAGTGGGCGATAGGATACCTCATGTGACTAGGTGGAGATAGGACCATGCAATATGTGTTATGTTACATACCCTGGCACACTATATATATTCACATGTGGTGAGATTATATGGAAAGTGTATATAGATTTTATGGCTAGTTGTCTATCTTGGTCTACTTTTATTGTTGGTTTGGGTCATGTCTGCATTACTGGGTACTATACTTGGTGGGTAGAGCCACACCCTATTGCTTGTGTTATTAGATATTTTGGGCTACCATATCAATTAAATATTATAGTAGTGTTATATTTATAGGCATGGAATGCTAAAGAGATAATTGTTAGAGGAGGTGCAGGAGCACCAGTGGAGATACATGTGATTCAACCATGGAGAGTGAGCCCATGGATAAGTCAGGCACAATAATAGAGATTAGTTTGATTAGAAGATAAGGGGTAGATATGATGGATGTTTATATGGTGTGTGTTAAGGGTGAGGGTGAGGATTTGGTAAATTTTAAGCTAGAATATACATTATAGGTTCTCCCATGAGTATAAAGGAGATGGAGATGTCATCAGGTGGTGTAGGGGATACATGAGGTAGTAGTTACATAGGGAGACCCTAATTTTGGAGTTATAGGTTGTACTCTAGCTAAGGAGAGGAGTTTTCAGGTCTTAACCTCAAACCTAGTCTAACATGGGAGTGGCCCTAGGATATGGATCACCTAATATTAGGCCAAACCTCTAGATTTTAAGTGGGTAGCTCCCCTGATTTGATAATTCCGGAAAGGATATTGCATGAATGAAACCTAATCTAAGGTGGTGATGCACCATGAATTCATTTATCCACTCTTTGAACTTGAACTCTTCATCACACTAATGGACTATGATTAGAATTAACACACTGGATATAATGGATTCCAAGAAATAATGCTTCAATTAGGGGTTAGTTTGATTGACTTAAATTGGAGGGAAATGAGGGTAAGGATTTATTTAAGGCACTTATAGTCAATAATTCACTTCATACCTAAGACATCAACATCAAGACACACTAGATGACCTATAAGGAAAGTTTGTTAGCACTTAGGTGGAACTTGGAACTACAAAGGGAAGATGAAAACCAATTTTTCATATTAAACAATTATAAAACACTAAGTATATATTGGTAAATATCTATAAATTTTTTATTCATCACTTTAAGAGGTGTATAAGTATAGGTGTTGGCAGAGTTTATTCATACCAGCCTGAGGGATACAAATCAAGGCTTAGAATATTGAATAAATAGAAGAATGCCATAAGAGTGAAGGGGATAATGGTATAGAAGGGTGTAAAAGGGATCATAATTGATAGAGTCCACTCAAAAATTAGTTATATTACTTACATCCTCCTCCTTTTATCTCCTCCATGCATTAGATCTCCTTAATTACTCGAATGAAATTTAGCATTGGAAAATAGGTAAAGGAGGTTGAGTCCACTTCATTTACACTTATAATAGGCTTGACCATGCCTATATTAGTCCATCACACTCCATATGGTAGTTAAAAGATGAATTAAGCCACCATAATCATGTATCAACCCTTCTCTCCTACATCAAATTGACAAAGTCAAGGAAACTACGTTAGCCCTCCATTACAGCTATTAAGTGTGCATTGAATTCCCTTTAAGGGATAGTTATCAATATAACCTCCTTACATTGACCCATTAAATTAGTGTTCTAATGCCCATTAATATTTCCTTGTTGACCATGAGGGCAATTAGGCCTAATTTCCTAAGTGTTAAAGCATTTGCCTCCATGTAACCTATAACAAATCTTGAAAACTTCTAAATGAGTATGATCCATACTTAAAACAAAACTTCCAACCATGATATATGCTTGGAAAGGTACTAGGAACTTGATCAGAGATTAGGCCATGGATGTAATTTGGGGGAAAGTACAAAGTTGATCAGAGATACTAGATGGTTCACTCATCTCAACATACTTGAAACTTTTCCCATCCTCTTAACTCAACCGTATTGACATAAAACATTTAGGCCAACTAGGTGGTTATAGATGAGTATTTAGCCTAACATGACTGTGTGAAGACCTATTTTTTTTGTTGGTTAGTGATCCACAATTATTTAGATATTATAAATATCTCCATACACTATCTCACCTTTTATGATGCATGTCTTATTATGATATCATCAATTTCTATGCCTTTGTATGACATACATAGTATCTTCTTGTAGGGTCCTACTTGGGCCTTCTTGAGGGTATTGAGATTTATCTATTGAATTATCTGAGCCTTTTTTATGATCATTATCTTTTGAACTTCCTATTAGCATACTCACAGTCTTATGAAAAGCAAATCTTACTCCATTTTCTTCACCTATCATGGGTAAACCAACTCAAGCATCGATACCTACATGGGATAGTGGTTAAGATGGATGTGTGAGAAGAAATGGTGGTAACTCCATCTTGAAAACCTCACCATCCACATTGAGAATAATTATTGTTATTTTTTTATCGAGATTCAAACTTAGACTATCATCTTCAAAAGCTTGATCACCAAGGGAGTTATTACACTATTGTATGGACTGAGAATCCCATGTGGGAGAACATGAGGTGAAGGTAATAAGAAGGTACAAGACATCATACTATTTGACCAACCTTTGCATTAAAATTCATTCACCCTTCCATGATTTTATCTCTTCACCCATCATGACATCTTTTGGAGCACTCCATAGTGACTACTGACTATGTTAGACCTCTGTATGGATAGAAGAAGGGCATGGAATATGGTCTTAAGGTGATATGATGACCTACAACCTCTTTGATTCATATGACAAATTCATCCACCTTGAATAGACACATAATCCACTATTATGAGGTAGGTTTGTTGAACAGAACAAACTACCTTAAAAATCTCCAAACTTACCTTAACTTTTGCTAATAAGGTAAGCTAGGGTGGCCATTAGGATTCTTAACTTGGATTTCATGCTATACTTTCTAGAGTTTATTAGAACCATTATCTTAGTGAATGTAATCACTTAGTATTCAATGTGATTCAACCATGTATACCCCATTATCCATTTTAAACATCTTATTTCTTCATTTAGTAGTGATAACTACTATAGGTGGTGATTTTTGGATCATGTTTCAACTCTCTTTCATTGCTATGTTAACAATAACCTCCTTAAACATTAAAACCCTAATTAAAGGATGAATATTGAGTGACTGATAATGTTTCACTTAAGGAATGTGCTCTTGGGCCTTGGTTTGGTCATCATATCATGGTACTTATTCCTTAATCTCCTACTACAATAGGCTTAAAGGTTGGCTATGTATGAGATCCCCTTCTCAAACATGCGTTTACTGCCACCTTATACCCTTAGAGCCCCATGGAGATTGTCTATTTGATTCACATGATATGTAAGTATCCCTAAAAGACATCCATACATATGATTACCTAAGTGACTTTCTAAATCTATCTCAAACTACCCTTTCCTACTAAATCCATGCCCATGTTTGAGGTCTCCTTGGGAATGACTTGACTAAGCTCTTGATTAAGTAAGGAGCCTTCTTGTCCTAAATTCACTTAGGTATCCCTCAATTTAAAAATTAATGAAAAATTTGAATATTTTACATACCAAGTTTCAATAAGTTATCTTCTTTTAAAGGCACTCAAGACCTTATATATAGTACATCCCCTATCCAAGATGCTTAGTACAGCGAGGCTACAAATTTGACATTATGATAGACTTGGTGGAGATGTCTATGCCAGTTGATGATTGTTATAATGGCTAAAATAAGAAAATGAGACATGGAATATACTAATTAACTAACAACACACTTAAGACATCATTGATATCTTCACCTAAATACACCAAAACTTAACAATTTATAGGAACTTAGCTCATACTTGCATAGGGAAGAGGGTTTGGAGTTTGCTTGTTTTAGATACTTTCACATGTGTGAGTTAGGGGTTTGGGTAATGGATATATCCCATGGGATCCTTTAAAACACAAAAAAAACATTTGATTGTAGGAACACTCTAAAAATAGACCAAAACCATTGTAATCTTTAGACCCTACACAAATAAATGAGCTCATAAGAGTGTCTAGATTGTTAGTATTTGCACATAAAGAAAAGAAGATGGAATGGAAAACAAAAGACATGAATGAGATATTAAAGATACATAATTTCACCCCCAAAATATCATTTCATGATTTTCTCTCTCCTCTTTGTACTAAGTGAAAACCTAAGATGCTATGCAAGCTTCCCAAAGAGAGCAATGGAGACATGTGATAGGTTTCTATAATATTAAGGATCTATGAGTCTTATAAATCTTATATTTGAACTTGGGGGGTATATATACACCCTTGGAATCATCTGGAAGGATTTTCCTACAAGTTCACATGTAAGGATTTACTGAAAACACATGGTTTTAGCCTAAAAAGCCACACCTACTCTAGAAGCTGATAGAAGGTGAATTATAGGTGCTCACACAACAATTTTACACATGTAAAAACTTGTTACATGAGGTTTCAAACTATTTATTTCCCTTCAATGTGTTAAATCATTCAAAAGCCACCTTTTGAAGCCATAAAAGGGCAATAAAACATAATACAAGTGGGATGTATGTTATTATTTGACTTTTCACCCTTTTGAAGAGTGGTATGGACCATGGTAAGTGTTATATGACTTAAACATTTAAATATATGGCTAAAATGGTCCCTTTTTACCACTTAGACTACTTGAACTCCCTTGATTATGGTCATAAGGCCTAACATAACACTAGGTTTCAAGAGTCCTTTTACCTCAAACTTTTCAAATGAACCTTAAATGATGCTAAAATGGGTAACATGGACTCATGAAGGGAAATTAAAGGCATAAAATGACTCATAAAACCATGTAAGGGCAAGTTTTGTATGTAGGGTTGACCATTTTGACATGATAGTCAAAATTGGTCAACACCTATGATACAAGCTATAGAGAGTTGAGATATAAAGAGCTAGATTCAGAGAGAGAATCATCATACATGAGTTATAGATCTAGGTTTTATAGCTACTTAGAGGCAAAGTATAGTGGAGGTGCTAGGTTTCTATATCGATGGGGAGACCATGGTTGGTGACACTGGTGTTGGTAAGTAATGGTTTATGTTTTGAGTGTTAGATAGATCACTACATGTTTAGTTGTATATTTTATTTATGTATATAGATGATTTGGATATTTGGATATATATGTGTGTGTGAGATATAACATACACTTGGTTTTTGTTTTTTTGATACTACTAAGGAGGAGTTTAGATGTGGTGTCATAGTTCAAGATGTAAACCATGATATTTTGGATGGGATGTTGCTACATCATAATACTACTACCATGAAGGATCCTACTTTAGAATCTACCCCAATGTATGATATTTAGTTTCACTTAGTTGGAGAGGTTTCTTAATAACTAAAGTCATGAGGGGATGGGTTACAATTACACCCTGGAGTTGGAGATAGAGAGGCACAAGCCTAAAAATCATTAAACCAAAAGCAAGCTACTCATATGGCTAATATTATATATCTTGGGCATGTGCAGGCCTAGGTATCCAATCTATAGGGACAATTTGATGGTCTCAGATCCTAGACTACCTCATTACAATAGACTATTTAGAGGGGTCAATCACATGCTTCTATGGGTAGTGTGGCTCGACCACCAGATAGGCATGCTAGAGCACAACCGTAGAGCTATTTTGATATTGTATTTTTTATTTGTATTATGTTGTATCCAACTCTTCATATATATGTATATGGACATTTCTTGCATTATGAGTTGTATTTTTATCATGGATGTATGTATGTATTCTCATTATAGCACATGTGTTTTAGTTTTGATGTATATGCTAGTATAAAATATATGGTGTTTGATTTCTTTTCTAACATTATGTAAGACACATGCATGGTTAAAAATAAAATGTAAGTTGTGTAAAAGTGGGTAAATAACCATAAAATGTAATACACACTAAATCATGATGGGAAATGTGTTAAACAAAAGATGAAAATATTGTAAGAAAGCAAATGTCTATAATAATGACAAAATTAAAGAAAATATAACAAATATAAAACAAGATAAATCATACTAAGTCTAGATGGGAAGTTTGAAAATTTTGTAATAAAAGAGAAAAAAGTGTAATATCAAGTGTTTGAAAAGTAATTTCACCAAGTTAAAACATGATAAATCATACTAAATCAAGATAGGAAATATGATTTTTTATTGTAAAACAATGGAAGAAGTGTTAAGCCAAATGTTTGAAAAGTAATCAAACAAAATTAAAACAAGATAAATCATACTAAATCAATATGGGAAGTATGAATTTTTTTTAATAAAATGCAAGGCATGTGATATCAAAAGTATACTTTAATAAATAAAATTTAATAATTATTTGTGGGGTATGTGTATGGAGTTAGGGATAATTCTATGGACATTTCCCATAATATGATCACATTAATTAAATTATGGATCAATAATTACTAAAACATAATGTGATTATGTTAATAAATAATATGATTATATTATTTAAAAATAATAATGTGACCATGTTAATAATGTGATCACATTAATAAAATAATTACATTCCCTATGTTTACTACAAAAAATAAAAAAGGGAACCTGAATGCAAAATTTCTTCATTTTAAGTTCAAGTTATTTATTGCACCTCAATCTCCTACATTCCATGATCATGTTTTGACTTAGGGAGTCCAAACCTAGTTTTAATTAATCCTAGTAAAATTGACACATCAACTAATTGATGATGATGCCATGTAGAAGAGGTAAGTGATAAAAATCTACACTTGTTAACCCTAAAATTTAATAATTTTTTGTTATTTTATTTATTAAATTGGTAATTTATTTATTTTGAATATCTAATCCTACTAACACTCCTATTCATTAGCCTAACCCTCTTAAACCTCCACGTAACCCTCTTGTTCCTTAGCCTAACCCTCCTCCTAGCCCTCCTCCTAACCCTCCTATAGTTTCATAACATATCTCAGGTAGCTAGGAGAGTCTAGTTGACCACAATGTGGAAAATAAAATTTAAATTGAATAATTAATTAGGAGAATGAGGGATCCCACTTCCACCAACACCCACTATACCTATCTATCCAATTCCTTAATGTCATTATTAGGTCCAATTGACTCTATAACAAGTTAAATTGATAGATGGGATTTATATCAGGATAGTTATAGGGCTTATTATGATGAAAAATTGTAAACATGTGAAGTCAAGAATAAAGACATATCAAAAGACTCCATTTTCACCTATTCATTAACCTAACCACTAATGCACCAATTCTAGTAACTACTAAATGTTTTCCAATCCATCACTACTAACAGAATTTAATCACAACCAATTTATAGGACCGATGGTGGATGGTGTTTGATTATCCACTATGTAACAACCAAAATGTACCATTTTATTTTTTAAGGAAACTCTATTGTGTGTTTGTCTTCAATGAGTTTCTAATCTATTTTGATTATAGTGGGTTTCATGGCTAAGGAAAAGGCTCTTCAAAAGATCAACCAGGTGAATGTTGTGTACCTAATTAGCATGAAAGGATCTATATCCAAAATCCACTTCAAATTGAGATACCCTCTATAGTTTAAGAGGTTATGGAAATCAAAACTTTGCATGCACTTAGTTTGGTCATTGATACACATGTTCAACATATGAGTAGGCTTGTAGAGAGCAATTATAGAGATATACCACCTAGTGTGCATAGTTAAACCCACCCTTATTGATCTTATGGATTTATATTCACTATAACTTCTGATGATGTTGTCACTAGTGTTTTATAGGGATTATATAATATACTTATGAGTGATGATTTTTTGTCATGTACATTTGATGTGCAGACATCAAACACTACATAGATGCAAATATATTTTATATAAATGTCATGTTAAATTTAAGTTATACTTACAAATTTAATTTAAATAATAATTAATTTACATATAAATTTAATAATATATATGTAATTTTTAATTTCCTAGGAGGTGATGGTGCCTTCATCATCATAGTAAAATTTTACAGCATTTGATTTAATGTAGCCATTGTTTACATTTTCAGATCTAGCTGCTAGCCCATTTACTATTGTATTTGTATCTATTAGGATGACACCTTTTACTTATATAGAGGAAAAATTTTGAATTAATCTTATGATCTATGTACATTTATTCTATTTATATTTTCCTTGTAAGTTTAAGTTAAATTTATCCATCGATAATCTCAAAATTCAAGTATAATGTTATTACATACACTCTTGGTTTAATAAATGAGGAAAACTTGCCACATATATCTTTGATACTTTATATAAAAGTAAGTGAGACCTTGATTACATTCAGTTGATGGATCAAGTAGACATTCCTCCATCACTATGATTTGAGATAGACATAGAAATTATTACTACAATGTCATCCACATAGGCACTGATAGAGGTGTATATTAATGTGTAATTTTGAATTTTAAAAATAGATTTATTTTAATTATTTTACTACATATTCAGGAAAAATATAACTTATGTGAATGTATTGTGTATGTAGGGTTTTCCTATGACATATAATAGTCACAATTAGATGATTATTAGGGCAAATTCTCATGTTTTTTTCCCCATTTTAGATGCCTATTTAAACAACTGAGATTGCCACTGACTTTTTTGAGTATCAAAAATGGATTTATCAAGACTGTGAGATTGTAGTAAGTGCATGTTTAAATTATTTTTCATTCTAGTTTAAAATCAATTTATTTATTAGTGGTTGAATGTATTTTATGTTAATTTTTTAATAATACTTGTATTTGGATAGGTTCAACTGAAAGAGAGCTATGAGCGTAGGACCTGTAGTCAAAACTTGGAGCACTCTAAGGCATTAGAGGGATCTTCATCTACCATTAGGGCATCCCAAGGAGAGTCTTCTTAGAGGAAGGCAAATAGAGGGAGGATATTTGATGATTAGGATGTCTTACATGAGATTTGATTTTTTGTATGCCTATATGGAAATGCACACATTTTTTGTCATTGTATATGCATATGTGACATTAACCTAACATTAAATACTATGTTGGTAGATGTTTTAATTTTTTGTATTCCTATCATGGAAATCTATGTATTATTAACATTGTACATGTTATTATATTATTTTTTTGGAGTTTTCATCTGAATTGTGTTAATCTATCTAATTTATATTCATTTTTATTTTAAAATGTTATTGTATAGTGTTGTTTTGATCTTCCAAACTATTATATTTCAAATCTCATACTTAATAATGTACATAAAAGAGGATTAAAAAATTATTATTTTCAATGCTATAAATCTTTGATCTCCCATATTTTTTTAATTAAACTTTTTATTTGATTGTGTGTAGTGTAAATAATTGATGACACTCTTATCTATTTTGCATTTTTCATCACCCATTTAAAACTTTTCAATTGATCTTAGCATAATTTGATTTCACTTAAGGCCCATACCCAATAATGTTCATACTTATATAATATAGATACATAAAATCATTTATAAATCCCTTCAAATTTATCACTCTGATACCTATACATACAAACATGATCTTTCACCTTCACCTAGTTCTAATGCCTTTTAGCTAGCTTTTCTTGAAACTAGGCCTACTACTTGTATGGCTTATATGATTCTTGTTTCTTTATATTTTCCATCATCTCTCAAGTAATCTTTATCAATACCTATTCTTCACTCAAATCCTTTACTATCCATCAACCTACCCCTTTTGTAATTTACTCTTCACACTATCTTACTATACATTCCCTAGGCTTGGCTATGCCTAGATGTCTTCTTCTATCTCTTATATCTACCTATCCAACCTTTATTCAACCCACTCAATATACTTTCAAAGTCCTCCACACTCCTTTACACTTTATTTCACTTTTTCCATTCAAGGGCTATTTGGCCTAATAGGCATAGTGCACATTCTTAAGACTAGTTTCTAACCCTTCAACACCTCACTCCTTCAACACCTTGAACACTTCACTTATAACATAATTCAACTTCCCATTGAGGTATCTAAACCCAAGTCAACACCCATTAATAGTTATATTTATTTCTAGGCCTATCACTTAAGGGTGTTAGGGATCCTATAATTGATTTTGGAAATTTATCTTTGATAATATCACAAACCTATTCTAGCCTCCAAATCACCTTGAACACTTAAAATACACTTTCATGCAAAAGTGAGTGAGTAAAAGGAGAGAGAGAGTTCCATGGCAGTGTGTGGTTTATGAGATTAGGGGGAAGTAGTATGAGTTATTAGGGTAGGTAGGAGGTTTAAGAAAGAGGGATAGATGGAACAAGAAAATGGAAAATGTGTTATCCATGAGGACAAGGATATGATAGTGGATCATATTATAAATATATATGAAGATCAATAAAAGATGTGTTAACTAGTGGAAAAAAATCCTTATCATTGTGTTTTGAATGTAATTGACTAAAATTTGATGTTTTATAGTGTTAGCTAATCTTATAGATAACATCTCATGCTAAGTTATAGGTGTGTGGAGGATTGAGTGGATATAATCAGGCATAGGGGTAACTTCACCCTCAAGTAAAGGTGGTTTGAGGAATAAAAATCATGGAGATACAATTTGCTATAGTCTTATGAAAAGAGTTTTATTGAGTTTTTAGAATTCAAAACTTTTACAGATACTTGCAACTATCAAATTGAGTATTTTACCCAAAATTTCCTTACATCATTCAAAAATAAACAAAAAAAATCCATTCAACCATACAAGGATTAACAATAAGTGCAAATAGAAAATATTAGTTCCAAGTAAAGTGTTAATATGAAAATAGCTCATATTAACCAAAAAATGGGAATAAAAATACATCTTGGGGGTAGATAACATCCAAGACTAGGTTATTGGCCTCCCATCATGATTGATCGACAAATCCATCACCCATTCTAGCCTCAAAAACACCCTTCCTAATATAAGAAAAATGTAAATTTTTAGCCTAAGTTAAAACACATGTAAAATGAAACTTGTAGGTCATTTACATGAACCATTAAATACCTACCATACCTATTTAATCCCTTTAATCACAATCCATATAAATCAAGGGGAACCTTTGAGAGTAATCCATGGTATAAATTGAAGTGATAGGTCCTAAAATGCAACTTTTTGGCATTAAATAGGCAACTTCTTGAGCTCCAACTACCATTTCTACCTTTAGGACCTCTAATTTAGAATATATCACTTTGATCACATCTAGATAGGAAAATTACATGTGTTCACACTATCACAACATTCAAATCCACCCAAAAGTACATTTTTACTATCATTTAGGAGTGTGGAAACACTAACAACAAATGCTATCAAAGTTTAATTTTTGGTTGTAGAACTCTAATTATGATGTTTTATGACAAAAAATGGAATATAAAACAAAAATAAGTGAGTGTAAAAAATAAAATAATAGGTTTTTAACCTCATATCATGCCTAAAAGATAAACCCACTACCCATTCTAGCCTCAAGAACACCCTTCCCAATACAAGAAAAATGTAGTTTTTAAACCTAAGTTTAAATATGCATAAAATGAAACCTATAAGTCATTTATGAAAACCATCACATACATACCCTACCTATTTAATACCTATAATCACACCTTATATCACTTAGGTGGAACCTTTGAGAACAATTTATATCATAAGTTACAGTGATGAGTCCTAAAATGCAACTTTTTGGCATTGAATAGGCAACTTCTTGAGCTTCAACTACCATTTATACCTCTAGGACCTCCACTTGAGAATATATCACTTATATCACATATATATAGGTAAATTACATGTTCTCACATTTCCATGAAACTAAAATTCACCCAAAAATACATTTTCACTACCATATAAGAGCACAAAAACACTGAACACAAATGTTGTCAAAGTTTAGTTATGATTACAAAAATATGGTTCTAATACTTCTTGACCAAAAACTATCACTACCAACATGTAAGGATAACATATGATACCATATTATTAGCCTACCATCATGCCTAATTTACAAACTCACCACCCATTCTACCCTCAATAATGACCTTCATACCTGGTCGACAAACCCACTGCCCACTCCAGCCTCAAGAATGCCCTTCCCAATATAAGAAAAATACAAATTTTTAGCCTAAATTTAAACACGAATAAAATTAAAATTTTAAGTTATTTTAATGAACCATTATATCTCTCCCCTTCCTCTTTCATCCTATTAATCACACCCCATATCACTCAGGTGGAACCTTTGAGATCAATTCATGGCACAAGTTACAGTGATGGGTCCTAAAATGTAACTTTTGGCATTGAATATACAACTTCTTAAGCTTCAACTACCATTTATTCCTCTTAGACCTCTAGTTGAGAATATATCACTTTAATAATGTATAAATAGGAAAATTACACATGATCACACTAACATGACATTCAAATCTACCCAAAAGCGCATTTTCACTACCGTTTAGGACCTTAGAAACACTGATAACAAATGTTGTCAAAGTTTAAGTTGTGGTTGTATAAATTTGATTCCTATGATTTGTAACCCAAAAATGGAACTAAAAACACATAAAAATTGGTATATAACATCTATTACCAGGTTATTGGCTCCCATAATGTCTGATAGAAAAATTCAACACCCATTTTGGCCTCAAGAATGCCCTTCCCAATACAAGAAAAATGTAGTTTTTAGCCTAAGTTCAAACACACATAAAAAAATTGTATCTCATTTATGTGAACTATAAGATTCATCAAAAACATATTTAATCCATTTAATCATACCCCATATCACTTAGGTTAAACCTTCAAGTTCAATTTTTGGCACAAGTTATAGTGATGGGTCCTAAAATGCAACTTTTTGGCATTTAATAGACAACTTCTTGTGTTATAACTACTATTTCTACCTCTAGGACCTCCAATTGATAATATATAACTTATAACACACACACACACACACACACACACACACACACACACACACACACACACACACACACACACACACACACATCTATGTGTGTGTGTGTGTGTGTGTGTGTGTGTGTGTGTGTGTGTGTGTGTGTGTGTGTAAATTACATGTGTTAAAAATTCTATGAAATTCAAATCCACCTATAAATGCATTTTTACTATAGTTTAGGAGTATAGAAACATTGACAACAAATGTTGTCAAAGTTTAAATTATGGTTTTAAAACTCTGATTTTGATGCTTCTTAACCAAAAAATAGTATTTAAAACATGTATGGGGGTGGATAATATCCAATAATAATTTATTTTCCTCCCATCATACCTGATTGACAAACTCACCACCCATTCTAACCTCAATAATGCCCTTCTTAATACAAGAAAAATGTAAATTTTTAGCCTAAGTTCAAACATGCATAAAATGAAACCTATAAATCATTTACATGAACCATAAAATCCCTACCCTACCTATTTAATCTATTTAATAATACCCTATATAACTTAGGTGGAACCTTCAAGAGTAATCCATGGCACAAGTTGTAGTGATGGGTCTTAAAATGCAAATTTTTGGCATTGAATAGGCAACTTTTTAAGCTTCAACTATCATTTTTACCTCCAAGACCTCCAATTTATAATATATCACTTTGATCATGTATATATAAGTAAAAAATATATTCTCACAATGACACAACATTAAAATCCACTTGAAAATGCATTTTCACTACCGTTCAAAAGTGTGAAAACATTGATAACAAATGCTATCAAAGTTTAAGTTGTGATTGTATAAATTTGATGTTGTTGATTCCTGATAAAAAATAGCACTGCCAACATGTTTTGGGGGTGTATAATGTTTAGGACCAATTTATTGGCCTCTCATTAGCCTGATTGACAAAACCACCGCCCATTATGGCCTCAAGAATGTCCTTCCCAATATAAGGAATATGCAATTTTTAAGCCTAAGTTTAAACATGCATAAAAAAAACTTGTAACTCATTTTTGTGAAATTTCAAATCTCTCCCCTACCTATTTAAGACCTATCATTTCAACCCATAGCACTCAAGTCTAAACTTTGATATCAATCTATGGCATAAGTTGTAGTGAAGGGTCCTAAAATATAATTTTTTAGCATTGAATAGGCAACTTCTTAAGCTCTAACTATCATTTCTACCTCCAGGACCTCCACTTGAGAATATATCACTTTGATCATGTCTAAATAGGCAAATTTCATGTGTTCCCACTGCCATGACATTCAAATCCACCTGGAAGTGCATTTTCATTACCGTTCAAGAATGCAAAAATATTAAGTACTTAAAAAATTAGCTTCTCTTAGCTTGAAGAATATGGAATTCCTTACTGACAGTGCCAACCATATAAAGGTGGAATTTTATTTGAAACCACTAACCTATAAAAAATAGAAGTAATTAGAAAATAAATTCATATGTGCTACCTAGATAATAAAAAAAAAACATTTCTTAAAATTGATTACATCTACATTTGAAAAGTCAACATACCTATGTATTTCAATCCAATGAATCACTAGGATATGATCTAACCTTGATAATATCAAGAATAGCTTCATGGTCTAACTCCTAAACTTTCTAAAGTTTTTTGTTTAATAGCCTCCCATGATATTTTTATAATTAAATATTCATTGAAAGAATTAGATTTGAATAGTGTAGTATCTTCTTGTGCATTTCAAACTCTTTAAAAAACCATTGATATAATTTTTTATAGGATATCATTGAAACTAAGTTCTAGTGACTATCATTGACCCGATTGGATAGTCAATGTTTTCTCCATATATAACTGGGAAAGTCAATTTTTTCTTTCTCTCTACACACTGACACAAGTAGTAATTTGTGTCCTCTTCATTATCCTCATATTCAATAACTACAAAAACATACCTTATATCACAAAAAAAAAAATTTAGTGAAACAATGAAGATATATAATAAGAATAAATTATACATAATGAAAAATATTCTACCTGGATGCACTAGATCATATACATGGTCAAATTCATTTGATAATGTTATATCTATAAGTTAATATGTTGTCAGAACCTAATATGTGTTTATTGGAATTAGAGGTTTGGAAATCCATTCAACCACCCACTCTTATGACTCATATTTATTCCAAATAAATTCCATGCATTCAAAACAAAAACATGCCAAGTGTCTTGTATAAACAATCCAATAACTTGTATTTGAGATACAAAATGAGTGGAGTTCACTTGAACCCATTAAAGTCATACAATTCTCATAATTTTCCAAGTTTTCTTACTACATTAACCATAAATGTCTAAAAATAGTAGAATTTGGTTGAAAACCATGACACATGTTCTCATTACACCATTAAAGCATGGTTTTTGCATCTGTCAAATTATCACCCTCTTCAAATTTTAACTCTTCCCTTTAAATAGTTCTTCTTACACATTCTTCAACACTGTCATGCTCCCCTTTTCCATGGCCATCCTTGGTAAAAATCCAAATATGTTCTACACTAGTGATAATGTGCATCTTACTCAACTAATAAAACATCCATGCATTTTTAAATTGTGATGTGTAATTATCTGACCAAACTTAATGTTTATTGAAAGTAATTTTCCTCTGATTCAACTATTCATAGAACTTCTAAAAATAACCTTGCACATAATCTGAACAATGTGATCGATCATCACTGATATAGAAAAGATACCCCCTTAATATTTTTTATTTATGATTTATACTATAAGGTGCATGCATGAATGATATCCTTACTTATATTTAAATTTTCATCCAACCATATAGCCCTATGTGTGTGTTTTGCATACTCATAAACAATTTTCTCCCTAAATTTGACCAAAAATTCAAAAATAAATATCTTTTTTGTAACAAGCTCACACATTTTAGATTATTTTCCATCTTTTACTTGATAAGTTACTAATTTATATTTTTTTAAACTACGTAATTCTTGTCTTCACTTAAAATCTCATCATGGGTACAATTTTTTAATTTTGGGTCATCCACCACAAATACTATAATTTCCATCTAAACATTATTTGTTATAAAATAATTGTCCATCCAGTATTTTGTAAAAAATAGTTGGAATAAATTCCTTGGCTGATTTTGATTGTAATTAAATGCCACACTCTTAAAAAATGTTGTTAGTATGTAAATTAAAAAAAATATGAAAAAAAACATCATAGTGCAATGAAAATTCAACATGTTGCCTACAACAACAAGTGGTGCATGTAATTTATTTTTACATAAAAAGGTTTGGACATATCAAAATATCTTTGACAAATAGAAATTTGTGAATGTTTTTCCAAAAACATAGAGTAAAATTGTGTTTTAGTCATTTATAAAAAATGTTTTGGATGTGGTTTGGGGTTATGAGAACCAACTCTTCTTTTCACTACATCTCTTACATTATGCAAAACTCTTATATTGTCTTTCCAAAAATGAGCAAGTAACTCTTTGAGAGCATTGACTATAGCCTTATCCTTTCATGAAAGCCTACTGGAGAATGCCTAGAGCTCATTGGTATTAGGTTAATTAAGTATTTCACATCTTTGAATTAATTTTATTAATGTTTTTTATGTTTATATTAATTGCTCATCTTGTTTTTGAAAGTATTCATTTTTCCTTGTTTGGCCACTTAATGCACAAGTTGTAAGTATACGCTAGGTAGCATTACAATCTTAGGTGCATGATTTTGGGCCTCAAGTATGACATGAATCATTTTTATTTTCAACAATTTCATTTTTTTCATCATTTATGTTATACGTTCTTAGTACCAATATGTACATTATAGGTCTCATCATAATCAATTTTATCAAAGAAACAAATAATTGACATATTTGACTATCATAATCCAAATTATGAAAGAAAATATCCCAAATTTGTTAAGCTAGTATTTTTAAATGGTGATCAAACATTTGTTATGAATTAGTTTTAAATATTTTCTTCTACTTTAATTAAGTACTTATCTTTTCTATGCATAATTCTTGGAAGTGTTGTTAATGGTGGAAATTATTAAGAGGGTTTTTCAAAATCATTATTACTTTCATTGTTTAGAGGTGGGATGAGATTCTCTTCATTGTTTATTTCTTCATTATGTGTTTCCATGAATTTTTATTGATTTTTAATTTCATCATTATTTATTTCCATCAAATTTTATTCATTCATGGGGGGTAAATAATCATACATAGGATCATCATAAAAAAAATAAAAAAATTAGAACTTTGAATGTAAACTTCCAACATCATCTAATTTATTATTGTTAGTTTCATTATTAGTCATTTCATTGTGGTAAATTTCATCATTGTTCAATTCATCATGGTCAATTTCATCACTGTTAAGTGGCTCATTATCTATGGTATTTAGTTTATCATAATTAGGGTTAGTACTTTATCTTAAATGAAGTTATTGCATTCTTATCTTGTGTTTCTATCTCAACTCTTCTAATTTTTCTAGTGTTTTATTCTTCAACATCTTCCTCTTAATCGAATGTGATATATCGCCCATCAAGGAAAATTGATGGATTTTCAAAGGTGGGGTCAAATAAGTACACAGGTCTCGTAGGTCTCATAGAAGTACACAAAGAATGTTTATGGGGACAACATTCTTGATTTGGGTTAAATAGACATTAAAAAGTGAGTTTTGTCTATATTAAGAATAGTGTGATCATATTATGAAATAAAAAAATTATGTTATATAATTTAATCTTATTATTTAATAATATGATCATGTTACTCTTGTTAGAGTATATTATTACCCATGCTTTCTAGGTTCTAGCTAGGTCATTGATCTTTACCTAGTTTTGTCATATGTGGGGATTTGTCCCACATTTCCTAGTTTAGCTTGCATCTTATTTTGCCTTTCCTATATAAGCAAGCCATTTTCATTGTAATATACATGATTCATAATCTTTTTCATATATTTTGTGAATAATAATTGTCTTGTTTATAATTGGTTTTGTTTCTTAGTGTTTATGATGAAGCATTAATGGTTGTAGTAATGAGCCATTAGAGAGATCTTGGCTAAAGATTTTTGATAACTATTTCATGGTATCAAATCCACCCTCCAACATACATTACTCAAATTTTATGTTCTTTTTAATTTTAGATATATATTTTTTATGCAATTTGTAGCTTCTTATTCCTTAATTTGTCATTTTTTGAAGACCTTATTATATTTGTCTATTAGCTGAGTTTGTTTCTCATTCCATTGACATTGGGGTTGTATGCTTATATGGAAGCATTAAAAATTTTACATCAAATCTACTATTGTGATTTTGTATTTATGGCATTGGTAGTTTACCAAAACTATATTTAACATAGTGGCATGCTGATTGGGTGATTATTTTCACCCATATTAAGCATGATCTTGTTTGGTATGATCTATCAGCATTGAACTAGGTAATTGCACTTATTTTTCTTTCCTAAGTGGATCATTATCTTCTCATGCTATTGGAAAAACTTTATCTTCTATGTTATATGGATCATAAATCTTTTTTATAGATATAATATCCCAAGAGATTCTATTTCATCCATTTGTGGATCATTTGAATTTAGATTTGCCTACATTAAAATTACTTCCATTAAGATCTGTATTTGTTTACATGTAGATGTGGTAGTCATTGGTGGTAGAATGTAGTATCAAACCATGGCATTGGCTAGGCATGGAGGTTGGGCTATATAGTGAATAAGGGTAGATCATGTTCATTATGAGAAGGCATTTGTGCTCAATAATAAAGAATGAGTAATAATAGTAATTAGACCCAAATTCTATGTGGAGAAGGTGTTTATACCTCTAAAAAAGCCATATATCATGTTTAAAGGTTTGGGAAAGGAACACATGGTTATTGAATAGAATAACAAATCCAATGATATCCCATGGAATGACCTAAATAGAGGTGTTCAACACATGATAATTGATTTTGATAAGGAGGGATTCTCCCTCATATTGGAGGACAATGCTCTTTAAGATTTTATATGTTGTCTTCACTCAATTTTTTAGGGTGAGAAATAGAATGCCTTTTAAGCTCCAACAACCACCTATAACCCTCCAACAAGATGATCAACCTATATTTGTAGAGACTTCATAGGCTATTATGTCTTCTACTATAGCAATAACCTAGGAAATTATGAGGGAAGAAGCCATTGTTTAAAAATTTGAGAGGAACCAAATTCAAAATTGAGGATGTAATAGTTGGTTGGTGGTGGCAATGGCTGACATGGTGGTGGATGGGCATGGATTTGTTTGCATCATCCTCCTCTTTCACTATCCTCTTATTCATCTGGTAAACCAACATCCCCCTCACCTAGGAAATGCATGTTAATCACATTTTTTTGGAATAACTCTACATTTAATTATATAAGTACATTTGGATTTGGTTGTTCTTCATTTGTTAGAAGTAGTGCCTCATTTGGATTTCGGTTTGGATTTAATCTAGCACATGCCTCAATTTTATCTCTTTTAGAGGATCTATTATTACAAGTAGTGGCTCATTTACCTTTGAAGCCTTAGGGAATACTCATTAGGACCTATATTCTCATCAATAAGTGTGTTATAAGTGCATTGAGAATGAGAAAATAAGGTATGTGGGACCCACATTTTTCCATTCTCTTCTTAGCATCTCATCCATTATATAGACCAGGGGTTATTTGGAAATAAAAAGTCACTTCCTCTCCTCTCAAAAACAACTCATTCATACATTATTATTTCTTTTTTCTTAAAGAGGGAGTCCAATTCACTTGCATACACATATGGATTACTGGTGGATTATTTTTTGACTTATGTTGATTTGAGGAGATTCTTGATTCTATACTAGTTCCAACAAGTGGTTAGAAGGATAGGTTCACCCTAGTCATAGTACTTTTTTCATAAAAAATTAGTAAAATTTGTATTAAATAGGCCTCAATTATGAGAAATTGATTGTTTAATAATTTTTTATTGATAACTCAAAATTGAGTGTTTTATTTTTCAAAAGTTCATATTTTTTCATTTCCCATGCATTGGTCCTATTTATATTGTAAAATTCACTAAAATATAAAGTGTCACATTCTAGGGGGTCTCTTCACATTGGATGTGTCACCTTGTGGTTATGGTTTATGGTGACATTTTAGTGGTGACGTATTTGCTATGTTGTGAGAATTTTTGATGGAATATTCATTTTTTTCTTGTAACTTATCTCTTTCTTTTATCAAAGATTAGAGGGTGAGATCCAGTCTAACAGGATGTTAGACCCCCTCGTATGCAACAAAAACTTCCTCCTTGCTTCTTTTGGATTGCATTATCATCATTTATTACACTCATAGACCCATTTTTGGCTAAGTTTGACATCGTATTCTTGAGTTTGAATTATCAATACTAGGGGTTTTTCATGTGTTATGGTCCCTATATTTTACTTCACACACTTACTATCTCAGATGCATTTTTAGTTGAGCCTAATGTCCTTTTGCATGTTCTTCATTGATTTTTGCTTTTGGTTGCTGATCCTTTTCTAGTGTGTTTGCATACATTATGGCTCTTTTCACCATTTTCCACTCTCTTCCATCTGACCATGACATGCATTAGTACTTTGACATACTAGTAGTTGTGTCATGTTTCCTTGAGGCTAATTAATGCCTCACCTTCTTCTATGAAGACACACTTTTTATGCTCCCTTGTTTTTAGAGAATCTCTCTTAATGGATTATATGATAGGATGATAGTCTCCTCATTTGGATTTATTATGGTGAAGCCCAATGTCTTCCTTCTTTCCATCTTGTATTTTTTGTGTATGGATTATATTTTACTCATATTTATTTATAAAGTGCCATAGGGGGTTTTTTGATTCAACCTTATTTACCTTTATGTGTTTATGCACTCTATTCTGGGCACCTTTTCACTTCATCAATTGTTTATCTCTTCCATCACTACCATGGGCCATCTTTGTTGAGATTTTTTTCTATATTTTTTATACCACTTTTCATTTAATTTATAGTCTCCCATAGCTTGAAATATAGTTATTTTGGTGAATCCCAATGTTATCTTTTCTTTTTTGATAGTTTGTTAGTCTCTTTTATCATGACATGGAGCTATTCTGGTGTTTGAGTAGTGGATTCAAACCACTCATGCAAACATTTTTTCTCCACTCTACCTAGTCATCAATATGGGGGGTGTGATTTACATTCTACTTATTTGGTGTTGATCATTTCTTGCACATGTAGTACTCTTTTGTACTTTTATCACCACTAATAGTCTTCTTAGATTAAAGCTATTCTGGTAAAGCCTAGTGTCAGTTATTTTTTTATCAAGTAGTGGAGTCAGACCACTCATGTAGATTGGTTTCCTTCATGACTTGTGATTACTTGGAGTACAGACTACTTTAACATCATCTTTGGGTGACTTTATAGTTCTGTCATCCTATTTTCTCTCTTTTTTTGGGAGAGTTTTTACTATGAGTTTTCTCTCTTTTATCTACTTTATGAGAGTTATATGTATTTTTCACTTTTGAGTATTTTTTGGATTTCTCCTTTATACATGGGTATCTTATTTAGGCACTTTGTTTTTCAAAATCCATATGAGGATTATTAATTGACTCCATGGCCTTATTGGTGATTCTTATGGTGATACCAGTGTGGTATCCCCACCATGACACTAGTGTGGCATCCCCACTAGTCTTTATGCTGAATTCTCACCATATTATTGGAGGGTGTTCAAGTGATGCTTCCTTGAGTTCATCATTCTACCTATTTTTTTGAAGCATAGTGTTCATATTTATATATCCTCATATTCAACACCATTCCTACTTAAACATGGTAGTTATAGTGACTCAACATCCATGTATTCAAACATGATGGATTGACATTTATAGGGACATATGGATTCACACTTCATCATATATTGTTATCCCCTAGCTTCTCTTGAGGGGTGGGTTTTAGAATATCTTATTACTCATGATTTTTAGGTTATATCTAGGTCATTGGTCTTTACATAGTTTTGTCATATATGGGGATTTCTCCCACATTGCCTAGTTTAGCTTACATCTTGCTTTCTTTTCCCTTATAATAAATTTATCTTCATTATAATACACATGATTCATAATATTTTGCATATATTTTTTGAATAATAATTATATTATTAACAACTAGTTTTATTTCTTAGTGTGTATGCTGAAGCATCAATGGCTATAATAATGAACCATTGGAGAGATCTTGGATAAAGAGATTTGATAACTCTTTAAATTCTTAATATAAATTAGGGATTATGGATTAGGTATTATAGAATTAGTGCATGGGGTTTAGGGATTAGGAATGAGAGAATTAGCATATAAGTATTAAAATTTATGTTTTAGGGTTTATTGATTAGGGAACAAGGTTTAGGTTTAAGGGTGTATATAATGTCTAATCACTCTATGCCATGTGAACCTAATTCTTACTACAAAGTATGTTAATTGGGGATAAATTGATTGGTAAATAGGGAAATTATGGTTTACAATTTAGGGTATAGTGTTTAGTGTTTATGGTTTAAGGATTAGGGTTTAATGTATATATGTTTTAGGGTGTACATAGGGTCCACTTTGTTTTTGGGCTCAATTATCCCCCACATCACCATAGATTGATCCAATTACTCAATTGGGATAATGAGTAATGCATTTTGGGCAAAATTAATTAATGTACCTAGTTATTACTCTAAATGATGTTAATTAGTGTTAAAATAATTATTTTAGGGTTTAAAATATAGGGTATAGGGTTTTTAGTTTAGGGCTTGGGGTTTAAGACCTATAAGATTTTGAGTTTAGGGTACATACGGTCCAATCACAAAGATAATTGAGGATAACTTAAATAATTTGAACCTATTTGTGACTATAAAATGTTTTTGGGTTGTTATTATACCCCATGTAATCATTTAGATTAAGTGAATTAGTCAAATGGGGCGATCAGTTGTGTGATTTAGGCCAATTTGAGCCATATAAACCTAAGTATTAGTCTAAATGATGTTAATTTGGGATAAAATGATTGGTTCAGGGTTTAAAGAGTTTATATTTATAGTTTCAAGTTTATGGATTAGGAAATTTATAGATTAGGGCTTGGGGTATAAGTTTTAGGGTATGTAAGGTATAATCATGAAGGCAATTTGGGAAATAATGTGATTTAAGCTCTTTAAACCTAGATATGTGAGTAAATAATGTGATTTTTGGCTCAATTAATGCCCACATCACCACATATTAAGCCAATTAAGTAAATTATGGTAATGCATGATGTGATTTTAATCAATTTGATCCATGTGAACCTAATACTTACTATAAAGGATGTTAACTGGGGCTAAATTGACTAATTTAGGGATTAGGGTCTATAATTTAAAGGGTTTAGGGTTTAAGGCTTATGGGTTAGGGTTTAAGGTAAATGATATAGGGTTTAGGGTTTAAGGTATAATATATAGGGTCTAATCGCTAATGTAATTGAAGAAAATTTGATTTGTTTGAACCTATTTGTGATAATTTCCTTCATGTTTACATTTTTGATAAAAGTAGGGTCAATTAAGCCATACATGTTGCATACATTATACAATCAATTGATCCATAAATTTAGTTTAGGGGATAATTTTTTCCCAAATCATGCCCTAATTTCATAAATTTATTAATTAGATTTCATGATAAAATAAAACTTAATTTTGGCCTAAATTATATCTTACTCTTAAAGGGGTTCAAATTGGCCTGAAATGCCTTCTTGATTAAATGAATAAAATATTTGGTTAATTATATATGACATGAAATTAGAGTTAATTTCAATCAAAATCACATCATATACCATTTAAAATAGGTTAATGTGGCTCATTTTAACCCTAATTAGGGTTAGGGATCAGGGCATTAGTGCATAGGGTTTAGGGATTATGGATTAGGTAATTAGGGAATATGGATTAAGGCATATGGTTTAATTTTAAGGGTATATATAATGTCTAATCACTCTATGCCATGTAAACCTAATTTTTACTACAAGGGATGTTAATTGGGGCTAAATCAATTAATAAATAGGAAACTTATGGTTTATAATTTAGGGTATAGTGTTTAGGGTTTATGGTTTAGGTATTAAGGTTTAATGTATATATGGTTTAGGGTGTACATATGGTCCACTATGTTTTTGGGCTCAATTATCCCTCACATCATCATATATCAAGCTAATAAGTCATTTAGGATAATGAGTAATGTGATTTGGGCCAAATTAAGTAATGTTTATACCTAATTATTAATCTAAATGATGTTAATTAGTGCTAAGCCAATTGGTTTAGGGTTCAAAATATAGGGTATAGAGTTTATAATTTAGGGATTGGGGTTTAAGATGTATAAGATTCAAGGTTTAGGGTACATAGGGTCTAATCACAATGATAATTAAGGACAATTTGAATCACTTGGACCTATTTGTGACTATAGAATGTATTTTTGGGTTGTCATTACACCACATGTCATCATGTATATTGAGTGAATTAGTCAAATGGGGCAATAAATCATGTGATTTAGGATAGACTAAGACTTGTGAACTTAATTCTCAGTTTAAATGATGTTAATTTGGCCTAAAATGATTGGTTTAGGGTTTAAAGATTTTATATTTATGGTTTATAGTTTTAAGATTAGTAAGTTTAGGGATTAAGGATTAGGATATAGGTTTTAGGGTATATAAGGTATACTTGTAAAGGCAAATGGGGAAAATTTTAGCTCCTTGAACCTAGAAACGTGAGTAAATAATGTAATTTTGGGCTCAATTAACCCCCACATCATATATTGAGCCAATTAAGTCAATTAAGATAATAAGTGATGAAATTTTAACCAAGTTGATTCCTATGAACATAATTCTTACCATATAAAAGATTTTAATTGGGGTTAAATTAATTGGTTTATGGTTTAGGGTATAAAATTTAAAGGGTCTGGGGTTTAGAGCTTATGGCTTAGGGTTTAAATTAAATGGTATAGGGTTTAAGGTAAATAGTATAGGGTTTACGGTTTAAAGTATTAGATATAGGGTCTAATCACTAAGGGAATTGAATAAAAATTGAGCTACTTGTTCACTTATTTTTGACAATTACCTTCATGTTTGCATTTTAAATAAAAGTAGGGTCAGTTAAGCCATACACATTGTATACATTATATAATTTATTGAGCCATAAATTTATTTTAAGGGCTCAATTTTACCTAAATCATGCCCCTAATTATACAAATTGACTAATTGGATTAATTCATGATAGAATCAAACTTAATTTTTTCCCAAATCATATATTTCTCTTAAAGGGGTTCAAATTTTCCTTAAGTACCTCCACAATTAAATGAATCAAATCTTTGATTAATTATATATGACATGAAATTAGGGTTAATTTAACTCAAAATAACATCATATATAATTTAAAATAGGTTCGTGTGGCTCAATTTGACCCTAATTACCTCCAAAATTTAACTAATCAACATTTACATTCATTTGTTCATGACATTCAAGTTTATTGAGCTCAAAAAACATTATACACATGTAAAACTTGCATAAGTAAATAATGTTTCTTTCTTTCAATAGATTTGATGAAATTAGAGATGATCAACCCCTAAATCACATTTTATAGTCATGAAATTAGGTTTAAGGGGCTCAAAATAGCCCCAATTTACTTCACATTCACATCTAGATTGGTAATGTAAATGCTAAGTTTTGGCCATAGGTTTAAAAAATACATTTTATGACATCTCGTGATAAAATTAGTTATATTATAAAATTTATAATGAGTTACACCTAAAAACCAAGTAATTATAAGTAGTCAATCCAACATATTAAAATGTCCATACTTTTTTTGAAGTATAATGTGATACCATGACACCTTGATTCACATATCCAAGCTTAGGGACCTTTCCTATATCACATGAAAGAACACCAATATTATGGATCTCAAGAACATATAAGAATATATATAAAATTTGTGCTCAAAAGTAAATTTATATTTTTGGTGTTGTGAAGATATAACATAATTATGTTATTAAAATGATCACGTTATCTAAATTTGAATTCGAACACCAAGCCTTTTGGCTTAGGAATGGCTTTGATTCTTGAGCCAAAAGCTTGGACATGTCAATCTATAATTGAGTTTGAGTTTTGATTAAAACAAACAAAATTGAAGTTTGATCACCAAATACATTATGAATTTCAATGGTAAAATTTATAAACTTAATACCATTGCAAATATCAGACTCACCTATTTCCAAAAATATGATTTTTATAATTTTTAGACTAATTAAAGGTTTCAAACTATGTTTATTTTTTACTATACCTTTTTAGGCCACTACATGACACAAACATACATGCCTATACATTTTCATATATATTTTTTTTCATTCATCCAAGTACAAAAAAATTTAGATGGTCACAAACTAGGCCTAATTCTACACACATTTAAAAAAAAACCAATTTTAGTTTTTTTGAGGTAGTTAGGTGCACTGCATAGCTAGCTATCCATTTTTTGGTCAGTTTTCAAGATCTATTTACTTTGAAAATTCATAAAATTAAAGTATTCATTAAAAAAATATGTCATAAACTAAAATATCTTATCTAAATTTTCACCAAAGGGTTTTAAACAATATTAAATGCTACTAAAAAATGTTTCATTGCATTTTCGTCTATCTACTCTATTTACTTTATTAAAAAAAGAGTTCCTCTTCAAATTATAGATATTTGACCTAGTAACACTTAACTTTTTTTAAAAAAAAATATTTTTTTGGAAACTAAATTTGAAATCATACATTCCATATTCTTACACCATCTTCAAATTTAGAATGTACATATCTCAAATTATCTACAAAAATTCAAATTTATGAAATTTTAAGAAAATCATGTCCAAAGGTAGGCCCATTTTTGTCCTCCAACTTTGTGCTTTTACCCTATGTGATAAATTTTATATAAGTTCTTAGGAATATTTTATGAATAATTCCTAGTCCTATCTATGGTATTATATTTAAACTCACAAAGGGAACAACACTGAGTTCGAATAATGAATATGATTATTAGGGAATAATGATAAATTTGTGAGGAATGCCTGGTCCTATCCAAGGTCTTATATTGCAACTCACTTATTGAATAAATATAGGAGTATAATCAATTAAAAATTCATATTCATCAAGTATGAATATTTGGATTGTTGTAGTGAATAAATAGAGTGGAATAAGCATGACATAGGTGTTTTTAATGAAACCTTAGTAAAATTGAGGCATACTAAGACTATAGGAATGCACTAATAGTATACTAACCCTCAAATGCAAAATATATCCATTCATAATAGCCACAAAAATTTGTATTAAAATAAGTGGAATACAAATATCAATTCATGAAGGTTATATATATATATATATATATATATATATATATATATATATATATATATATATATATATAGAAAAATAAAAATGGACCTACCTTCCCATAATGTGTTCCCTATTCCTCAAGACCCCTTATGGATCCATTGGTCTACTAAAAATATTGGGTACTTACATGATAAAGTAGGTATCACTACAGATAATTTTGAATCTTCCTATCCCAATTTACTGGACTACCACACCCCAATGGACCTTGACTCTATTATAAAGCCAACTATGGAGTTTGAGCTTTGATTGGGGATAGGATATGTGCTATGAATCATGTATTTATTTATGATTTTGAATTTTTTATTTTTGCCTTTTGATCATTGCCTTTTGTTTGAAATTATATGATTTTTAAATTTTTATGTATTTTATGGATAACCAAACATGAATGACAAAAGTGACACATATAGATAAGCTTTGGGTTTTGGTTATAGGAAGCAAGATATCTAGAGAAATGATTGACTAAACAATTTTTATTTCCTATAAGTTAGTATGTGATATAAAATATCAAATGTATGTGTGTTTAATATGAGATGAAAAATAAAGGGGATAGATGGATATCAAAACATATATGTGTATATAGTGATATAATGATGATTATGCTTGTTAACTGATCATATGGAAAAGAAATGATACTATGGGGATGCGGGTTTGATAACCAAGTCACAATAAAAAATATATTTGTTTGAATTGAAGATAATAAGAAATCATAAATGTATAAAGAGAAAAAGAGAATTCCATGTGAAAATTATTATAATCCATGAATATAATTTGGTAAAGCTCCATATAAAAATAATCCATAAAAGAAAAAGAAAGATGTAAATAAATGAGACCCAATGAAAAATAAAAATCAATATATCCAATATATAAATAATCATAAATAAAGTACAAATAATGTAATAATGTGATATGATATAATGATGTGTTCACAAATACTGATAAATCTCACTTAAAATACCATCCATAACATCACATACATCCTTATGTAGTTAAATTTTGATATTAATTAGAGTCTCATCAATCTTCAAAGAAAGACATGAGAATATTTCCTTTCATATCATCTCTACATAAAAATTTGGTGTGGTAGAATAATGATGGTGCTTATGAGGAACCTCATGTGTGGGATACTCAATGCTAGGAATGTAACAAGTCTCCTAAATTTTTTGAGGAGGTATAATTGATAGGGAAGGAAAAGCCTTTACCCATGGATGAATTGGAGAGGGAGGCTAAGCTGATGAAGGCTTAGGCCATGGAATATATTGAAGATTTTATTTAATTACTCTACATCTATTGGTATGGTGTATAGTGCACTAATGCCAAAGACAATATACTTCCCCATATTTAAGAATATACTTTAGAATTAGCTTAGGAGTTGGTATAATTTTATATTTAGGCTATGTTATGGCTAAACACAGTGTGTTAATGTACTTATTGATTTATAAAAAATGGGTATAAGAATGTTTATGTGTATCATGAAATCAAAAAAATTTCCTATTAGTAGATGATGGAGGTCTACTAGCTAAAGTGGTAGAGGAAGAAGTTTTCTATTGTTGATGTTTATGACAATATTTGGTCTAATGACCAACAACTCTATGAATATCAAAATAGGGCTCATTTACCCATTATGATGGTAGAGGATCAATATTAGGTAATGGTAGAAGACCATCACCAATAAAGCAAGAATATGGAGTGGAATCTGGACTAGGCTCATCCATATTTATGGATGGTTGTACAGTGGGTCAAAATAGAGTGGCTAACATCTGAGGATGAAGAAAACTAGAAGGATTATGATATATATAAAAATGATAAGGTCTTATCATGGCATGATACATAAGCATACTCCTAAGAGGTTAAACAATTATTAGAGGTGTAATAAGTGAATTCTCAATCTCTAACCTTTGAATAATAGAGGAAAAACTAATATTCGATACTATAAGAGAAGGAATGATAGAAAAATAGTTGAGACTACAATAATGAATAATAATATATAAGAACATCTATATTTTTAGCATGAATAAGAATAAAAATGGGTCATATATAGAATATTTGTCATCATAATTTGGTTTATAAGTTAATAGTATATGTGTCAACTATTTTATTAGATGAGGAAACATGGTGAATAACATGTGTAGTTTTAGTTAGAGTAACCGGTATTTCATCTAAAGATTTTTTATGGAAGAGAGGTTTGAGAGAAGGAGTTAATTGATAAATTATGTTAGGAGAGATATTATAAGTTTTTATCTTTAATCTTATCTCATCTAGTTCATCATTATTTGAGTCTAAGAGGTCAGGATGGATGTTTCCTATTAATTTAGGATGACCATGATAACCTTGAGTAGAGTTGATAGGATAATAGAAATGTTTCAACTCATGAAATTTAATGATAGGAAAATTTTAAAGGGTACATATTTTGAACACCCCTCATTATTATAATTGTTCAAAATTCCAAGGGTTCATGTCACCTTGAATCTTATAGATAACACCATTGTGAGGAAATTTAACACATTGTCATGTAAATGAGGCAACTGATCTCATACAATGTGTCTAAGGTCAATTGAGTAATATATTATAGGAAAGTGTAAAGTTAAATATAACAAATTCTACATGAACATTAATAATAAGAATGGTGATGGGAATCCAAACATAACCTAGAGGAAACACTTGTCTTATATCATATCCTTAACATGTACTTTGTATGGATTTAATATTACATTCAAAATATCAAAGATTTTTAATAAAATAAAGGGGAAAAACACAAGTACATGATAATTCATCTATTAAATTTCATTTGACTTGGATATGACCATTTGAATGCTAAAAAAGAGACAAGGGTCATTTGCACAAAGAAATATCTCATCAAGAATCATGTAAGAGATAGGAAATTTAAGTCAAAGAGAAGTATATACCACTTCATCAACATGGATAGACATCTCTTCACACTATTGGAGAATGCTATCCTCTAATATATAGAATGTAACTTCTTGACCCATGGGTGGAGGATGGGGGATGTTAATTTTGAATATTAATTACATTGAGTGATTACGATGGTGAGAGGAAGTTTTCATAAGTTATAATAAATGAATTTGGGATGGAAAATGGGAAATTTACACAATAAGATCCCATTCATCATAACCTCTTAGAGGATTATTGGATAAAGGTGCATAATGTTGTAAGAAATATATTGAAGGAGGTTGGATGTGGAGTGAAATTTATGTTGATAAGGTAAATTTAGTTTAGGTTTGGTTGGATTGGATTGATCTATCTTAGGTGATGTAGTTGTTTCTCTAAGTGTTTCTTGTGTTTGAATGGGAGAAGGTTGACATGAAGTTTTAGGGATATCTACTCGAGGTATCTTAGTTGGATGAGGAGTAGAAATTGTATCAATGGTATGATAAGTATGGTAGATTTTCATTGTTGGAGGTGATAATTATGTGTTTTTTGGTTCCACATGCCCAAATTCTATGAGATGTGATCAGTTTCTCAAAAAATGCATAACATTGGAGAATTTTTATGTTTAGAGGATGAGTATGGTTTAATATAAGAAAATACTCTCATATTATTCATATTGACCACATTCTCATCATTGGTATTAGGATCTATGATACTCTCAATGTTATTAGTGGTAGGGGTAGGTTGGTTGGTGTTATCTTGATGGTTAGGAAGATGATATTTAGAGATAGCTAGATGAGCATTGGATTCATTTTTAGTTTTGATTTCATGAGCCTTATGTGTTATTTCATAAGCTTATTGAAATTTATGTATAAGTGATTCATGGTCAATGTTGGGTCGAAGGAAAAATTTCATATCAAGATTTTATAATTGGTGATAAGTTTTATGAGAATGACCCCAACTTTCATGAAACCAAATTTTTTTTTAGGATCATACCAATGTTTTATATGATGTGTAGGGTCAATTTATCATGGTGATTTTAATGGAAGACACCTTTTAATTTATGATAATAAAAGAGGGTTGTGTGCATCCATGTTATTTTGTTGAGGTAATAAAGAATTAGGATGAGAGTTGTTATTAGGTGTAAGTGAAGGATCATGTTTCATTATAGTGTTTAGAGTGATGGATTGGATGGTGTTTATGAATTCATAAGTATCCATAACACCATCATTTTTTACATGTCAATTTTTATCTTTTACAAGCATGTCAGTTCTTGTTGGAGGGTGGGAAGGTTCAAATTAATGTATGAGGAAATAGTAGTATTTATCTTGGTCAATGGCCTCTTCCAAACATTTTGGGGAAAGAGACCTAATGTGGTATTTTAATTTAGGATGAATAGAATTAGTGAATGATTGGAAGAGGTTCTCATCCACCATATTAAGCTCAACTTTATTAGACAAATTTTCCATCATTTAATGAAAATTTGTGTTGTTTTAGATTCTAGTTGTTTACAGTTGATAAAATGGGATAAATTACTTTTGGGAAGATCATCAGTTTGGAATTCTTGAATAAATGTCTTGAAAAAGTCCTCTAAACTAGTGATGGAGTGGGTTTTAAGTTGATTATATCAATTTAGATAATCTCTAGAGATATTTTTAGCTAAGATTTTGGTCACAATGAAGGTATTAAGTTTAACCCAATCTTTGTATAGGTTTCCAAAAGTTTTTAAGTACAAGTTAGGATTTGTGGATCCATTATAAGTGATAGTAGGAATTATACCTCATATGTCAATATTTGAAATTTGAGCTACAAGGGGTTCATTTTGTAAATGTTTAATAACTTTATTAATAAGTGGGTTTGAGGTATTAAGTTACTGTGTGTGTCCCTAAGATGATGTGGAAAGGCATTAGGATTTGATGTTCCCCATTGAGTATGTTGATATTGTATTTGGAGATGCAATAAGTGGTTTTGCATCTACATCATTTGGTTTGCATTATCAATTTGAAAATTAGCCATTTAGTTTAGAGTTTATAATAGTATTTAAATAGTTTGAGAATTATTTTAGCTATTATAAGAAACTTTAGAAACATTAATGTGTTGTGAGGTGTTAATAAATTAGGAGGCACTAGTAGAATAAGATGCATTAATGGCATGAGAATCAGAAGTATCATGGGAATTAGTAGTAGCATGAGAAGTGATAGATGTATTATATACATTATGAGGTAAATGGAATTTGGTATAAATTTGGATGTTTGGGGTAGGTCCACTAAAAGATACACCAACCATTTTAGTAGAGATACTTGGCATAGAGATGAAATAAGACATGGAAGATGATGTCATAGTGTTAAAAGGAGATATTATAGAGGGTAAAGGAGTGGAAAAAATAATTAATTTACTTGTCACAAATCATGTGGAAAAGATAGGTGAAGGTGAATGGGAATATTGAAAATGAGGTCCCATCATGATGTTATATATAACTAAAGGATCCTTACCGACATGTTAATGTTTTTAATTGATAAAAAGAATCATTTCAACAATGTATTCATTTTAATCTTCCAAAATTTGTATAAATAAAGGATTAAGTGATGAAAAATATGGAGGAGTCTTGTAGGTGGTAGTTCTAGTTGTGACATGAATATTACTTTAATCTGGGTTAGTTACCAAAAGAAATTAGCTTAGTATGTTTGTTAGCATTGGTAAACATCATCATAATAGTTTTATTTTTATCTATGGAATTATCATACAAATGTTCCATGATGAAATGGGGAAGCTGGACACTTAAAAAAAAAGGAAAAAGTTGTTATTATACTAGGTTAAATGAATTGATTGTGTTCTATAAGTAGGTAAATAAAGAAAATGGCAAGGAAAGTTGAATGGGTTAAATTTGTTCTATGGGAATAAAATTAGAGTAGCCTATAAGAGACTAAATTGATTGTGTATTATAAGGAGGTAAACATAGTATCCTATAAGAGACTAAGTCAACTATGTTTTACAGGAAGGAAAATGAATTAGACTGCAAAATACTGAGTCAACTGTGTTCTATAGGTAGGAAAATTTTGTAATGTTATAAATTTGGACAAATAAATAGTAATTTTTATAGAGAAACAAGCCAAACACATATGAATCTAGGTTTATTAAGTTAATCTAGTTATAAAACACAACACAAACCTTGTATCAATGTTGGCTAATATAAGTTTTGAAATACAAAATACAATTGGTAAATAAAAAGTAGTAATACGTAAATATAAATGCTAATCTAAATAGCAAACATCCCTATGTGTTTTAAATTAGAATATTTTTTAAAAATGTGATAAGGCATTTAGATTTGTAAAGGAATTAAAAGAGGTAAGCTAAAGTTGGTTTTAGGTGTGTTAAGGTTGAAATGGATCTATATCAGTGATGGTACTTTCTTGGTATTTGAGCCTACCCCTTCACTTCACATTCCAAAAATGATAAGGGTATCAGGTTCTTTGATAATATATTCATCAACCATGCATTTATAATAGGATATAAAAATTAGTTAGATTTCCCTTTGGTGGTGAAATCTAAGTACGTAGACTTGGGTAGAAGTTCTTGAATGCTTATTTCATATTTTGTGATTTGGTAGTGTGTGAAGAAAGAAGGTGACTAATCCAATAAATTAACTTTCCTAGTTATACTATGTGCACTACTCTAATAAATCAAGTAGATAAATGGAAGGTGAATTAATTAATACCAATTTAAGGTAATTTCCTTTGCTTGAAAAAGACATAGTATTAGTTCGATTAGATCAACCTAGTATGCAAATAATATAGAACAAAGTAAATCAAGTCAACTCTATCTATTACAAGATAGTTCAGAGAAATAAAGTTGAACAAGTCAACTAAGGTTCTTAGGGAAAAAGTATTTATAAAACTAATTAAATCCAATCAATTTAGTTTACTGTAAGGTGATAGTTTTTACAGGATTAAAAAACTAGAAAAATAGATTTGTTATTTAATTGAAAATGAAATGACTAAAATTATTAGAATGAACCTAAATTTTTTTATCAATTTACTTTTTGATCAAATTTATCAATGTATTAAATCTTATAAATTGTTTTTTAAGCTATGTTTTCCAGATGAGGGCTTGATCCTTTAAAATAAGATGTTTAAAAAAATTCAAACCAATCAACTAAGTTTGCATAAACTGAATAATTAAAAATAACTAAAAGAAATATGTCAATAGGATTAATCTAGTATTCTACACAAAAGTTAGAAAACCTAAAAAATAGAACAAAGAACTAAATCAATAAGATTGATCTAGTGTGTTAAGGGAAAAATATGATCATAGAGAGTTGAACAAGATCGATAGATTCACCTTAATTAAAAAAATTGAAAGTTAATTCACTAACTATGTTGATTAGATTTATGAAGTAGAAGATGAACTATAAATAATAAAGAACTGATTCAATTAGATCAATATATTTATCTGTAGGAGAAAAATAATTGCACATAGAAATGAACTAAGTTGATTGGATTGATTGAGTCTTGAGACCTATACAATTTTTTTTTGTACTAAGTCATTATTTTTGATCCAATAGTCTAAAAATGAAGGCTGAAAACCTGTAAGGGTTAGTTCATGTTGGGTTCACCAAAATGTATGCAAGTGAAATTGAATCTGATCTACAAATCAATGCTAGATTAGAGAAGATAAATCAATTAACTATACTAGTAGAAATACATTTATAATCAAGGTCATGACCAATATGGATCTTCTAAACCTACCTAAGGGATATTTTATCATATGACATGGATAGAGAGGGTTCCAAAGTCTATAATCAAGCAAAAACACATAATAACCCTAGTTGGGTATTGATATTTGAATGCAATAAAAAACTAAATTAAATCTAATTTAGTGCTCACCAAAGCTTGTGGTACAAATGGGGATAAACATGAATAATAAACATGCAAAGAAAAACTCTACTCAAGTCAATGTAAAGGTAATACTAAGGAAGGAGAGATAATACATTCATTAGAAATTATACATGCAAATTTATCTACTAATAAAAAAGAGTAAGAGTTAAGAGTACTTACCTTGAAGATTAATCTATCGAGTCTCAGTATATCCCTTAGTCAATGGTGCTTTGAAATACCTTATTATGGTTCATAAGGATCATAAATATGGGTCATTTCTAGGATATAAGACTTATCCTATACATCCAAGACACTTCCACAAGATAAAATTATTCTCCAAGAAGTATAAAACCCTAAGAAATAACTCCTCAAGTAGAATGGAAAATAAGTAGATAAAGAAGCACAAATGAATGATTCTCTCTATTGGAAATGGGCTGAAGGATGTGTATGTTTAGCCTAATTTTACCCTAATCCCTTCCAAAATTTAACTGATGTAATGGGACCAATCAAATTAGTTAAATAAGAAGTTATAGTAGTTAGGTCCTAGACTAAGTTGGCTAGGCCAACTTAGTTGCATAACATGCTTAATTATCATAACTATGTTGACCTAATCAAATGAATTTGAAAAGGTGGTAAAGGGAGTTTTAACTTTTGTAAGGTATATTTGAGGTGGTAAATTATTTAGAAAAGAGTGTAATGGAGGTGTCAAAGCTTATGGAAACATACAAGAAAGTTTTGTATTGGTTTTAGGTGGAGGTATAGGGAGAAATAATCTTACAAATCACTAAAGGCCTACTCACCCCTTTATTGAAGCACCCCTTAAGGCATGCACTCAGAGAGGTTGAGGCTTGATGATTTCCTATAAGAGAGAAAGTAGTAATTGACAAAATTTAAAAATATTGTGTGTATACACAAATTTGGCCAAACCCTTCGTAGTATGGGTGTAGAATGTGCATTGTACATTTTTTTTTAAAATGTCCTATTTTTATGTGGATTTTATCATGCAAAATGTTTGACTTAAAGTTTTCATATAAAAAATCCATTTAAATATAGGAAAATTTAAAGGTTTATGTTTGGTATTACTTCATCTACAATGAGATGATTCATGTACTTATTTGTGTAGTATAC
The DNA here is from genome assembly GCA_037957365.1 of Torreya grandis. NCBI lineage: Eukaryota > Viridiplantae > Streptophyta > Pinopsida > Cupressales > Taxaceae > Torreya > Torreya grandis. The sequence goes on along the minus strand of JARHVA010001862.1, from coordinate 227,817 downwards.
CTTGAAAAATATTTAGACATAATACACATGAATAGTTTGTTTGGACTCAATAAACATTAACCCATATGGAGAGGTTTATAATTGGTGAGGGATGGGAGTAGAAGATACATCTATTTAATTTATTTTAATTAAATGAATCAAATAAATAGATATAAACTATTCAATTTATGTACATGAATATATAAAAAATATAGTTAAATATAAAATTTATAGAAATGGAATTTTGATAAAAATAGTAAATAGGCCTATAGATATGAAAACCTCCCTAAAATAGATCTTATGTTGACTGTGATTGAAAAGTACTTGTGTAATGTGTCATGACTGAAATAAATAATTTAAATTATGTTGTTACAAGTCTAAAAAAGGGTGACATGGCCACACTTTGGCCTTCTCTATTTACTATGGCTTTATTTAGGTTGACTGTGTGCCTATTTTATTGATCTAGGTATGTTTATTGATTAATTATGTGTGTTGAGTTGATGCATGTAAGACCTAAAAAACATAAACCCTTACTCTTGTACAATAAACATAATATATATCAAATGAAAATGGGTGAATAGTGTTATGATAATAGTTGAGATAAAATTAGAAATCCCTATGTAATCTTATTGCTACCTATATAGACCAAATAGGCCTCAGACTAATGTACTTCTCCAAACTAGGGTGAATGTGTGATCCATAATTATGCAAATATATGAATATCACTATAATATTGATCAAAATTATTTAAAATGGATGAAATTTATATATAATAAAATATATTCAATCTTGGCTCATGACTACTAGGATGCATCAGATATGATTTCTGAAGAAATAGTGCTCTTTTGCTTAGTGTTTAGTAGAATTACCAAGTGATTTAAAGATGTGTTTGGAGAAGATTTGATGTGATCATATAGGGTAATATTTGGAATATTTTCACTAATAGACCTTTAAAAATATTCATGAAATACATTGTCAAATGTCTCAATTTGAAAAAGTAACCATTGGAGTGCAGGGAATAAGGCCATAGTGCAACCTTGTCTAACCTAGCATGATCTTGTTCCAAAATGATATAGACTAATAAAGAAGGTTTTGTAGAAACCTTTATGATGAATAGTGATGCAAGGGATTATTTTATTATATTTTAATTATTTTGAAGACAATAGAGGCTCTCATTATATATTGTGGGTTAACAAAATGGAAAATAGACCAAATGAGGGAAGTATGTTAAGATTAAACATTGTCAAACACATAATTATTAACTTTATGTGTCTATAATTTCACCCACTTTATTATAGTGATGCAAAAAAGTGAAATTAATATATTAAATTAGATTCAAAACTATGTGTGTATACAATATGTTTTGATTTAAAGTTTGATCATGCAAGATGTCTCAATGAAAAACCTACAACAATACCACTAAAATAAGTTATTGTTCATTTTTGAAAGTTAAAAATATGAAACTTATAATTTGAAATATTTAAATAGAGACTAAGCAAAGTATACACCTAAAAGAGCATGTAATTTAATTACCCTATAATTTTAGAATGGATAAGTGTTTTCCCCCTTTTTGAGGCATTTTTGGAGAAATTTTAAACTCATGGAAAATTGAATTCTCAATTTAAAAACCTTTGAATTTTGTTAATTTGGAAATATTATATGCTTCAAATATCATTTTTAGCAATAAAATGTAAATGTACAACCATTTTTATGTATGAGAACGTCTTAAGGGAAATACAATTATATTCTACTTGTATGTTATTAAGAGTTGTTATGAGAATCTCTATGTTGGTTAGGACTCAACCAAATGTGATAGGGAAAAATATTTTCAATGTGGTAAATTTGGAAGTTACAACCATAGGAACTAATGCATATATGTATTTTTAGAGAATGCAATAGAAGGGTTGACGAGTGTGCGAGTAAAAAGAATAGTGATTGTTATTTTGATCTGAGAGATTTTGTAAAGAATATTGATAGAAATAGATCTTACTCTATGGAAGTTTACTTATTTTAATCCCTGGTAATAGATCTTATATTATGAATTTTAAGTATTTTTAATCTTTTATGGTATAATCATAGAGTTATCTATGTTATTGTGAATATTTTCCTTATTATTCTGCTTTGATGTGTATTTTTATATATCTATAAGTAGTTTACATCATACATTGAGTTATTAAATAAGTATATTTATTTTTTATAAACCTTGTATATGTTTAAAAATCTTTATCAAACCATCCTATAATATTTTTATGTAACTTCACACACTCTATCTTTGTAATTAGCATGTTCTAGTGAAAACCTAGGAACCTCTACTAAAAATGGTGTGGTGAGTGTAGAACTCATTGTTTGAGGATATGCTAAGGTGGTTTCCTAGTCAAAGAGACATGAAATAATGGATGTACAAAAAATAGCCAAGTTTTCACATAAGAAAGATCAAATAATGGGGTGTTTTGAACAATAGATAGTGTAGGAACATATTTATGCTGAGATTTATGACATATATGGTGTGAATTAATGGATTGCTAGTTGACTGGTTGGATCATCTAGAACATAATTATTTTAGATCTTATGTAGCTATTGACATTACTTGGTTTGAGAAGATTGAATAACTTTAGGCCTTAGACACCAACTAGACCCATGGTATAGATCATTGGTTAGATTTAACCATTGGCAGCTATATCATAGAGTTTGTACTATAAATATACATAACATTTGATGTGGTAAAGGATTTTTTTATGAGAGGGATAAGAATAAAATTATTTTAGTGAATTCTTATACCTTTTAAGATGTTGGTTGTGGAAAAATAAATGGTACTTATTCCTTTCTACAAGGAGTAGTCACTTCAAGTATATGGGTGTGTGTGTGAGGTAATGGAGAATGAATCAAAGATGAAAAGATAGATCTTGAACCTGAGTCCATCATGAAGAATCTAGAGGAAAAATACTAAAAAAATAATTTAGAGTTAGAAAGAGAGTTGTGACAATAGAGGAGATGGGATAAATAAAGTGTATTTTAGGAAACTATGAATATAAGGAATAGTAGTATCTTTGATGATTTGGATGAAAGGAAATGATAAGGAGAAGGGTGCAGTGAAGAGAAATAGAGTGAGGAGATTGGGACAAGTAGAGATAGAGAATGAGGAAGTAATGAGGATTTAACATTTATGAAATAATAAAGTAGTAGCATAGAAGTATAAAATATGGGTAAAAGTTCATAGTTTCTAGAAAGGCTATCCCAAAAAGAAAATCAAGAATTACCTTATAGTCATAGACATAGTAAAGGTTCAAGTTTTGAGAGATACATATTCGGAGGTAAGGATCATTTCCCAAGGAATCACATATCTTATGATCCCATTTTATTTCAAAATTGTAGTAATTCCTATACAACATTAGACAATGACACTTGGAAAGGACCAATTCTAGAAGAAGATCATAAAAAAACCCTAGAAGTACAAAGGGTTGCATATCATGAAGTTGCACAGAGTTTCTTAGACTGATAGAAGAAGAACATAACAACATTTATTTCTATAAAGATATATCCTTTAATTCTTGTGAAACTAAGGATTTCATTACACAACTTCAAATAGTAGAAGAAGAATGAGACAATAAATATATATCTAGAACTATCATATCCACAGAACTAGAGGAGACATCACAACCATCACTGGATCAAGAACTACCTCAAAGTGCCCAAAAGTCTCCAAAACCACAACCATCCCTCATGATAGTTGTAACTAAATCAACTACAATACTTATAGGAAACCCCATTATGGCAGCTCATTTGGGTGCTCTTATACACTTGGTTCCCTATTATGGGTTTGAAGACCCTAAATAATAATTGCTTACCTATGACATGAAATGGCAGGCAAAAGTAATCACCAATGACAATATAAAGAAGTATGAATTGGTTGGTGATTTGAGTGGATGTACACTAGAGTTCATATTTAGGTTAAAAACCAAATCATCCTTGGTAGATGTTAATAATTGGCTCATTGTAGAGTTTAAGGTTAAGAATAGTTTAAGCCAAACAATATAGGATTTGAAGGAGATACGATAAGGACCCAGGGATACCATTGGTGATTATGATCACATATTATCTAATGCCATAAACAAATTAGAATTTATTTTTAAGGATAAAGATAAAATCACTTAATTTATAGAGGGTTTAATACTAAGGATCAAATTTCCCATAGCCTAAACGCAGTTTGGAGATAAAGTAGATGAAAGATCCATTACAATTCAGGTTGAGTAGATTGAAGAATATGGGTATGTGATTGTGCCATCATAAAAAGTATAAAGTACCTTAAAAACTATCTTGAGTAGATTGGATTAGTTCTAAGGGCTAAGAGACCCAAGTTAGATACATGGTACATAAAGCACAAAAAAGGGCATCATAGAAATGAATGCCCTAGGGTTAAGTTAATGTTCTATGAGATATGTAAATTGGTAGGGAATGCAACCTCATAGTGGCACTATTTAAAAAAAATACATAAAAACCCCATAAAACATTTACTATATCTTATATAAGTCACCTACACATGATGACAAGGATTACTAGTCACTCTAAGGACTGAACGAAGATATCACTGAGAACATGTTCATGGTTTCTACATAGAAAGTTGTAGTTACACCATAGGCTACTCCTAACCCAAGGAGCATCATAATAGGTCAAAATCCATCAACAAGGTCTTAGGTCCCTAAAGCATAGTAGTAACCACAACAACTGGTAGGTACCTTACCTTATATGCATAGCTAGAATATCACCTTACAGAACTTTCCATAGTAGACTCTGGCATACCCATACCAAGCTCTATGGAATCATGTGATTCCTCAAGTGTAGTATTCAAGATTATCCCTAAATCAATAACTACAAGTGACCAAGTTTAATGAACATCCATTATAGTAAGGATGGAATGCATAAAAAAACACTAGAAATTTTCAAAAACAATAGCCCCAAGATAGATGGGGATTTTAGGGGAATAGAGGAGGATATCAAGGTGGTACATAGGGAAACTAAGGAAACAATGGGCCTATGCCACCCATTCATTTTTATCTCTATGGGGAACTAAACCATGTGAAGAGAAATTGCCCTATAAATCCCTAGAGGTAACCTTATTTCACATACTATAAGGTGACAGAGTAATGAATACAAAATATTGTCCAATTTTAGAAATATAATGAAGGGAGATACCTATTATAAATTTTAACATGATTCATGTGTAGCTAAGGGAGGATGTCACATTATAGGTAGTAAATAAAAAATAGCATGCAGAATAGGGGTTACCTCCATTAGAAATGCTTGAAAACTTGGGTATTAAAAAGGCATGACCAGATAAATATCTTGACCCTACTACTAAAAAAGGCTTGATATAAGAAGCTAAGCAGACCCTGAATATATTATAATAAGGGATGAATGAATGGGATGATACTGCTCTTAATGCATAGATGTATGGGTAGATAGTGTATATACTAAGATAAGATGGGTTTGTCACTATGTTGATAGATTTAATGAAACCCCTTAGTATGATATGCAATGAAAATATCTCCCAAAACATCATGAACCTAATCCATAACTTACTAGAATATGTGTAGAAAGGCCAACAATAAATGGATAAGTTGGTTTGGTTTATAAATACTAATTAACCTTGGGACATTGATGTAAGGATGGACATAGATATAACCAGGTATGAAATACCCAATGCTTTATTAAAATTTGGAAGAACTATAAATATGATCCCCATATCTACTTATAAAGACTTAGGAAGACCAATGTTGAGCTAGAATCCTATCACACTTAGCCTTGTAGACTATGGAAGGGTCAAACCTATTGGTCACCTAGAGGATGTAGAAATCAATTTTTTATAACTCAATATATGAGGTGATTTCAAAATTATCAATATGAATTTAGATGAGAATCACCCACCTACATTGATAAGGAGTAAGTGGGATTATGATGGGTGTATGAATATCAACACAATCATGAATTAGTTAGAGTCTCATCAGGATGATAAGATCATTATTATTCCTCTAAACAAGACTGAATCCAAGCCTTACATCATACCAAAAGAGCCAAACTCACCATATGGTGGTACCAATACTAGATAGATGAAGGTCACCATCAAAGATAAGTAGAAGGATCTATGAGAAACAGAGTATAATTTCCTCTACAAAAACACTATTACATAGACTTAGATTCTCAGCATAGAATGACTCTCAGGCAAGATGGGGCTAAATACCCTAGAGATCCCTTAGAAGGTTGAGGAGGATGTGTGATCAATGATGGTGAGATATCCAATGTAATCTGATATAGACTTTATATATCAAATGGGTCATATTGTGTAGGATTATACATAACCAAATATAGCGGGTCTTCTCCCATAAGGTAGAGATTCTTCAATAAATGGAGACTCAAACACCCATGTACTCAATTGGGTGAAAGGAGATCATGATCTAAAACGTTTATGAATGGTATTTTAGAATAAGTGGTAAATATCATAGTATTTTTATATGGAGGATGTTGGTAAATTCATCCTATGATTTTAACATTATGTACCAGATGTAAACTAGAGGGTTAGCACCCTCGACTATGTAATGAATGGAATTGCTATAAACTAGTGGGTCATCCACATAGATAAACATTTAACATGTGAAGAAGCATATAGACTATGATTAGATTAATTCTAGATGCTAGAGACTATCAGAAGAGAATGACCTATCTATTAGGAGGGTGAATTCCTAAAATTACATGTGTATAGGTGTATTAAGTTATGGATGTTAGAGGGTATCACTTCTAACTACTAGTCACATAGCTTCACTTATACCCTAGATGTTTTCCCTATAACATGGTACATCCATCAAGAGTAAAGAAGGGAAAAAAATCATTGGTCATATATCCAATATGATTCCATTCAAACATTCATCTTTGAGAGCGACAATCCTTAGGTACAATTGGATTTACAAAATATGAAAACATTTTTATGCCAATGAAGAGTTGAATATTTACCAATGCACTAGAACTGAGTTCACACAAAATCATAGAAAAACCCAAACACACATCTTACATATTTAGGAAGTTGGCCAAGGTGAATCCCAAACATGGATTTATCCCTACCATAGGATATAGGATGAGGATGAGTAGTCCTATAGTATTGATGGTGAATACTATATGGCTATAGGGGATATCTTTGAGCCAGAGAGAGTTAGAGCCTCTACTAGAACTATTCATAGAGGAAATATGGGAGGAAATGTTTTAGCACACATAGCTCCAAGAATGTGAAGGAGAATGAATAATCTATGGATTCATTCCTAAATAAAAATATAGGATGTATTAGTTGACATTAAAGGAACACATATAAAATATTGGCATAGAAGATGGACCAAAACTGATGCATCTCAAAGACTACTAGATGCAAGTAGATATCTTAGAGGTTTTATAATTACTCAAAGACTATTAGGATGCATTTCCTACAACCTTCAAAAAAGTCAAAGGTATTGATCCTTCTTTGGGGGAGATTCACATAAAGATAAAGGAGTGTGCATGACCAATAAAGAAGAGACCATATAATTAGAACCCAAACATGAAGATGAAAGTAAAATCTGAAATAAATTGCATGCAAGAAGTAGGCATTATCTTCTTGGTCGATAAAGCTGACTGGGTTAGACCTATATTAGTATAGCCAAATAAGACTAGGTATATATGCATTTGTAGATACTACCACATCCTTGATTATGATTTTGTTAATGATCCATTTACCATTCCCTCCATAATTTATGTTTTAGAGGCTATTGTAGGGCATGAAGTGTTCTCATTCATAGATGGATTTAATGATTACCATCAAATACCCATCATAGAAAAGAATAGGAATAAAACCAAATTTACAATAAAATGGGGTTAATTTTATTACAAGGTCATGCCATTTAAAATAAAATAAAAACTTGTAGTTCTCTACAAGGTTGTGTTGAATGCATTCAAATATTTCATCCATAACTTCTAGGAAGTGTACTTAGATGACTGGGCATTGTTATCTTTATTCAAGGAACATTTATCAAAACTTAGGTTAATGTTAGAGAGATATATAACATTGAAAATAGCACTAAATTTGAATAAATGTTTGTTTTTCACACCCTTTGATGTTTTATTAGGTCATATAGTGTGTAGCAATGAATTCTAGTAGACTAGGCTAAGATCCTAGTCATTGTAGGGATGACACCACCCAAGACTTCAAAATAAGTGAAATATTTTTTGGAGTACAAAATTTACTACCATAAGTTCATCAAGGGGTATGCCACTATATCAACTCCTTTGCATAAGATGGTATGAAAAGGAGTCCAATTTATCTAGACAAAAGACTATCAAGACATATTGATTTAAAGTACAGACTAATAATTGTTTTGATCCTAGTTTTCCTATATTGGAGTAAATCTTTTCATGTGCATGTGGATGATTTAGGTCTTGTATTTGGAATAGTACTTTCATAAACAAGAGAAGGAGGATTGGATCATCTGATCCACTTTGTAAGAAGAAAGTTATCAACTATAAAAAAAATTATATGATGACTAAGTGGGAAGCCTTAGTGACAGTGTTTGTGATATAAAATTTTAGGCATTACTTGTTATCCACACTATTCTAATTATTCACTGATCATCAAGCTCTGTGATACCTAGTGAACAAGCCAATGTTTGCAGGATGAATATCACGTTAGCTGATGCTTTTCTAGGAATTTCAATTCCATATTAACATCAAACTAGGTCAAGAGAAATTTGGCCTAGACCATCCTAGTCAACTCAATAATGGTGAGGAACTTGAGGAATTCTAAGATGAGTCACTATATGCACACCTATTCAAGATGAATATGATTATAGAGTAACTACAAGATATCACATAGTTTATAGAATAGGGGACATTACCTAAACACTATACAAAGAGAGATAAGAAATAACTGATCACCAAAACTCTTTTGTATACTATTTTTAATGGAATTTTTTATTACTTAAGCAAAGACTAGGTGATATGCAGAGTGGATATAGAGTATGAGTGTGCATATATAATAGATGAAGTGAATTAGGGAGTCACAAGAGGTCACTTCGTAGGAGATACAAATACAAAGAAAATCTCATAAAGTGGAGTTTAGTGACCTTATCTATTTTAGGATACGTAAAGAGTAGAAAAATAGTGCAATATATGCCAAAGGATGGGGAAGCCACACTAGTAGGATGAGATTCCTTTATATCTCATGTTAGTGTAATAACCATTTGAACATTATAGGATTGAATTTTTAAGACCAATCAATCCTCTAAGTAAATGCATCAGTGTAAGGTACATAATTATTGTAATAGATACTTTAAAAAATGGGTAGAAGATTTTATAACTCTAAGTTGTGGTGTGAAGGACACAACCAAGTTTTTGTATGAGAACATCATTACTAGGTTTGGTTGCCATGTTAAATTGGTAAACTTATCAAGACCATCAAGACCCTCATGACCATCAAGATCAATGAGACCATCAAGACCCTCATGGATGATTTCATGATATCACACCATAAAATCATAACTTATCATCCATGGGTGAATGTCCAAGCTAAATTTGTGAACAAGGTGGTAGGTAAGATGCTTACTAAGATCTGTGATGTGAAGTGAGATGACTAGGAGGATAGGATTACAATAGTCCTATGGGCTTATCACATGCATTATAAATGTGCAATAGGATTTACACCATTAGAGTTTGTCTATGGGTTAGAAGTAGTGATGCCTATCGAATATGTGCTTCCTAGTATGTGAGTTACAAATGTGTTGTGAATGGGTGATCAAGAGTCGATGACTAATAGGTTGTTGGACTTGAATCACATATATGAAATGAGATGTAGAAAAATATGGGCCCATGAGATAAAAAATCATATCTAAAAGGCATGGCATGATAAAAAAATTTGAACCAAGGAATTTTAGGTAAACCAAATTATTATTTTATATGATATTAGGTTTATATATTTACCTAAAAAACATAACATTAAGTGGAAAGGCCCATACATCATCTATGAACTTTCACATCCTGGAATAGTGGTCCTGTGAGATTTGTAGGTAAATGTCTTACCAAGGTAGTTAAATGGTTTTAGGTTGAAGTATTACCACCATTAAATTAGTACAACATGGAATAAAGGTGCTATATCAGACCAAGTGGATGGTAGTCATGATTGAAAACATTGATTCTAGAATAGTTGGGGTTTAGTGTTTTTTTTGGCATGTGTGAGGAAACTATAAGTATGTGTGTATAGAGGTAATGGATAAGAGGGATACAAGATTAATTAGAAGGTTAAATTACTATGGATTCATTAAAGGAATGAAACTTGGTGGCTAAATTAATACAACACATAGACATCAATTAAGTCTAGGAAGGACACGTGCATCAAAATCTTGAGTAAATAGTGGAGTTTAATGGTTAAGCTGTTACAATTAATTATTAATTATGGGGGGAGATTGAAAAATATATTTTAAAAGTAATGGGTTAGTGTTAAAAATATAATAATAATGTAAAATTAAGCCAAGTTAAAGTGATTGGTAAAAAAGCATCAATCATTACTGACATCAAAAGTTGAATCAGTGAAAAGAATGCCACATCACCCAAAATGGATCTACCTCATTCAAAGCTCATGTGTGAATGATTAAATGATAGAATATCTAATTAATGTAAAAAATCATATAAAATGGTGTGATAAGATATAAATTTATCACAAGGGTAGATAATTTCATATCCACTACTAAGTATAACAAAGTGCTTGAAAAAATTCAAGGCAATTATTATTCTCAAATGAGTTTATACTTCACACATCCAAGGAAATTATTTCATAATAAAATAAAAAGATGCCCAATGTCATATTTGATAGATCAAAACTCATCAAAGGATTAATCTAATCATAAAAAGAGGACATGGGTATTAACATTATGTTATGGCAAATGCATTTTACAGACCTAGATGCCTATGAGTTTTTTTGAAATGCTAAGTTGTGGATGTTTGTGTTGGATGTAGTTTAAGGGGAACAAATATTAACATTAGTGCTACCACATAGACTATATAACACATATGTGGAGTGGTTGATATAGTTTCCTACTTTTAGGCAACTTAGAGATGTAATGGAGATATTACTAAGTTGATACAATGAGGGAAAGATTTATCTTTCCCAAGAAATAACCATTCAAATCAATATTGATACAATGGCAAGGGTGATAGAAATGCCAGGGAGGGGGATATCTATAGCCATTATAAATCAAGAATGCCACCAATCCTTTTAGAGATCTAGGAAAATTACTCATAAAGCTCATAAGGAATTCCACTAGAGGACATTGATAATGTATTAGAACATATTGTGGTAGAATGCATTTCATGAAGATTCTAGTAGACAACTAGGGGTGCCAAACAAACTATAAAATGAGTCATTGATATTTCCCATCAAATGATAAATTAAAATGAGGAATTCAACTAGCCTAAATTTTTGGTGAGTAAACTCACTTTGAATATTGATAAATTCTTGGTGATGGAAAAACAAACTTTATAGTACCAATTTTTGGTATTGTTATTAGTATATACATAGTAGAAGTTAATTGAGGGAGAATTTCATCCCAAAATTTAATATTGGCTGGATGTGTAATTCATGAACCTCACCTAGACTTGATAGAGTACCTATTTTGGTCATCAAGTCAAGTTCACCAAATGGTAGAATAAGTTGATGGGGGTAGTCATAACCAACTTGTGCATACTACTTGACATCATGTAGTATTTGGGCCAACATGTACTCATCAAAAAGTTACTAAAGAACATTGACATCATAAATAATGAAATACCCAAGGTACCAGGTCTACCACTCCCATATTTTATTGACATGCAAATGGCACAAATTGAGGTAGAAAAATAAAAATCCATCATAACAATGAGATGAAATCCATTGAAAATGGTACCAACACCTATTCTAGACCTTGAAACTATAGTTATACAACATTTAAAAATAACTACACCAATCAAAAATACATGAAAGCATAAGGTTCCCAAGGGAAAAATATATGTTTCTCCTCTAAGGTGGAAGAATCATAACCAATTCACCTGGTTGGATGACCCAAGCATACCCAAAAGCATTAGGATCGATGACTTGTTACACATGGGCACTGATGAAATGTCTATAGAATGATGATGGTTGATATGGATGGAGAACTATATGTAAAGGAGGAATAATAATAATAATTTTTATGGAAAGTAGTGTGCACCATCTAGGTACAAAATAAATTTCCATAAAATCTATGGATCAATTTACCCACCTACCCTACTTCCATAATTATATATATAGTGGATGAAGAGGTCAAATTGTAGTGCATTTGATAAATGTTAGAGATAGTAGGAGCCATTGTGAGACCATCACATTTAGGAGCCATAAAATATATCTCCTAAGAATAAATTATATAACATATGTGTAATCCACAATGCCATCAAAAATATGGGTAGATACCCCACCTATTCCTACACAACCCATTAGAGACTCTATGATGGGAGAGTAACAAGAATAGGAAGCTAACACCCCAAAACCATAAATACACCTCATTTTCAAGGGAAAGGTTTCTCAGGTAGAGGTGTAAATTAATATCATCAATTCCTCACCATCACACTCTGAGGAGGCTAAGATTGACATAGAATAAGTATCACTTGAATATCATATTGAATAAAAGTAACAATTTGCATGGGAGGAAGTGTATAAAGTAGTTAAGCATCATGTGTGCAAAGAAAAAAAGCATAGGGCTAAGGCCAAGGCTAAATGAAAGGTAGAGGAGGAGTGCTAGGAATAGGATGAATCCCAATACTAGGCGAAGGAAGTAGATAAGTAATTCAAGGATACTGAGACATAAAGACAGTGAAAAGAGGAAGAAGAAAATGAGAACAAGCATTAAGAAGTCATAACTATAGAAAAATCCAAACCACAATAGAAATCAGTAGAAAAATAATACAATGATGTTGAATGGGAAGTAGTGCATAGATAGAAGGAAGTAACCAAGGAACATAAGAAGAATAATATTGCATAAGAGTAAGTGAAGAATTAGGGTGAGGTCTAAGAATGATAACATAAGGCATAGACTTAAGAGGATACCAATAAAGAATATGAAGATGCGAAGAAGAAATCACAAGAAGAGGTTACTAAGAAAGCATAAGAAGATGATAAAAAATAGGCATAAGAGGAAGTTTTAAAGAAGAAAACCAAGGAATACCAAGAATTTTCTACAAAGGAATAATATAGATAAACTTAGTCAAGTTCTAGTGCAAAATATACCTCTCAAGAGATGCGCTAAATGTAAACAGGAGGTACTATGGTTGCCTCATAAGATGAAAGTTCTCCATCCAACCTATCTAACATTTGGTTGTGGGATGTAACAATAAACTCTACATAGAAAACCATTTTTCCTTACCAATACCCCTATTGAGGATGGCACTTTCAAGTACACTAGTCACATGGCTCACCTTGATTCCTACCATAATATAAACATCCTTTGATGTTTTCTAGCTACCATTGTCCAAGTAGTTTGAAGGTACCACTGTATTCCAAGAATATATTTTGCATAAGGTAGTTACATTAGAGTGGTAAGTAAAAGATCTCAAGGATAAATTTTTTTAATTCAAGTAATAACTACACATTACTAGGAAGACCATCAAGTATTCCTATCTTGACCTATACACATAACTAATTATAGATCTCTTACTCCCAGACAAGGATGAACCTGCTCTTCTATTGAATAAGTTCACCATAGATTGGGAGACCTTCAATGAGGTGAGTGTCATAAATAAGGTGAAAGACATAAAATATGAGACTAAGGTCCTCTATGAGTTACTATATGAGTATTAGTCCACCATAGATAATGCTTGGGATCAAGCTATGCAACTTACACTTCATCTGCTAGATTAGAAGTAGTAGTTAGATGATGTTTGGACTAATACACAAATTGAATTTTCCATGACTAATTTCACCCAAAATAAAATAAAAATTCCCAATTAAACTCTTGATAACATGGATGATGCATTATAAACCTCACTTTATGTGAGGGATATAGTCATGTAGAGTATGCACACCTGAAATAACCATTTGTTGCATAACTCCTTTACCAATCTGTAATAAAAAAGACATGTATATAAGCTACTAAAATCTATAAATAAATCACAACCAAAGTTAACATGGTGAAATCTACTCTAATTATGATGACTAACATGAATATCCACCATATAATGGATAATCAAGCTCCACTATGCTTTCTTCCACATAGATCTCAAGAAGCTCTCCTCAACTAGAAGTCATATAAGGATGACTTGGTCCTCATCAATTTAAGCATTACACTACTGGTAGATGAGCCAAATATTATTCCAATAAGCCATATATGATAGATCATCCAATAAATAAATAGTATCATTGATTAATCCATACCAATTACTTCATCTCCTTCTCAAGTTCCTACCAACTCAACCACTCCATCGATGCCACAACTTACCAACTGATGCTTGCATAAGTTCAAGTTTTTTGAAATTTGAGTCAATTTTTTTTGTAATTAGAATCTTTTAAATAAGTAGTACTAAGAGGTTAAAAACTCATCAAGGTCATCCACCTAGTCATGCTAGTCTATTAAAAACCCACTAGAGCAATAGACTAGTCTGATATTTAGTTGAAAACCTGAAAGGGAAACTAAGTAGTACATAAGGGGTGAAAACTAGTTAACCAACACCTTGAGTAAATTTTGTGAATCCTATACACCTATACCTTTTATCACCTTTTATCAATTTTTGGATAGATTACATCTATGACATTTATATGTATGAGAATGTCCTATGGGAAATATAGTTGTATTTTATTTGTAGGTTGTTAGGAGTTTTTATAATAATATTTATGTTGGTCATGACTCAACTGAATGTGATAGGGATAAATATTCTTAGTGTGGTAAATATATAAGTTACAACCATATGAACTAATGCTTATATGTATTTGTAAATAATGCAATAGAAGGGTTGATGAGTGTGTGATTAAAAAGAATAGTGATTGTTATTTTGATTTGAGAGCTTTCCCAAAAAATATTGATAGAACTGGACCTTGATCTATGGAGGTTTCCTTATTTAAATCCTTAGTACTAGATCCTTTATTATTAATTCTATGTATTTTTACTCTTTTATTGTATAATCACAAATTTTTCTATGTTATTATGAATGTTTCTCTTATTATTCTACTCTTATGTGTATTTTTTCTATATATATATATATAAGTAGTTTACATTGTACATTGAGATTTTAAACAAGTTTATTTATCTATGATAAACCTTGTATGTGTTTCAAATTCTTGATCAGTCCATCTTATAATATTTTGATGTAACTTCACACACTCTATCCCTATAATTAGCATGTTTTGGTGAAAACCCAAGAACCTCTACTAACACTCATTTTAATGTGTAGAGTACTTTGTAAAATAATTGAAGGGATGAAACCACTAATTATGGCTCAATACATATATAAATTGAAACCATAGACATCGAGTGTCACTAGAATATAGTGTGGCCCACTTGAAACATTAATGAAAATCACACCATTGCAGATGGATCTAAATTATATTTGAAACTTTATAACTTTAAAAAATCTAAAAAAATTAAAACTTTGAAAACTTTGAAACTTTTTAACTTTGATAACTTTGAAATTTACATATAATAACTTGAACATGAATGAATATCATGCTCCATGTATTATACTATACTTCACAAACATTAAATTCTATTTGAATGTGAAAATATTGAAACTTATAACCATTTGAAACATTCCACTTGTAACTGGAGGAATGATGCATATGTATGTCAATCCCCCCATAATCTAAAAAATTTGAATTATGTTATAATTTTTTTAACTATATAGTTCCTTAAATATGAATTTTTCTAATGAGGACTTGAATTCTCAAGACAATCCCATTATCATGCCCTCTTTTTGAGACAAGGGACATATCTTGTAAGTCACTTAGCTTAAAAGAATAATTGTGTAATATGTGAAAGATGTAATCATGTAGTAGCACTTAAAATTTTAAATATATTGCATCATATTATTTGAATATAACATTGAATTTTAATGTGTTAGATAGATATATAATTAAATAATATAATAATAAAATGCTTAATATGTATCATGGCACAAAGGTAAGAATAGATAGTAGGAGTAATGCATGATATTACTCATGAAACTATAGTAATAATCAATGGACATACAATTAATGTCATACAATGTCACTTAATTTACATATAATATCACACATACGACCTAAATGCCACATAAAATGGATATGTGAATGTAACATAAACACAAAAATGGTATTAAAATATTGTTTTCACTTTGAGTTTCACCCTTTTAGGAGGTGTTTTAGGTCTCCTTACTCAATTGACACAATGGGAAATCTTTAAGGTAGCGGGTGGCCTATGACTAAATAGACCTATAGATAGCACTATCTCCCTTTATGCTACACCTATACTATCACTACACCTACTCAACTTAAAAATAAAAGGGAAAGAGAAAGCTAAAAGCAATGGAAAAAGGGGTGATGCACTAATTTATAGGTCTTATCCTCTTGTCTATGTTTTCATAGAAAAGCTAAGACAAAGATGAATCTGATCACACAACTCTAAACAGTCTTTATAGCATAAGTATTTAAATATGGAGGTTATAATTGATACATCAATTAAGATGGATAATCAAGAGGTCTAGAAGGGGACACTCATTAAGGTTTTCCACACTTAACATTTAAAAAACTAATTGACATGCCATATGACCTACAAGAAGATTACTTACTCATAAAGAGGCAAGAATGAAGAGGACAAATGAAAAGAAATTGAACATCAACACTATCATTCATCAACAATACAACATATAAAAATTAAATGTGAGATGAAAAAGGTATAAAAAACTTGTATTCACTTTAAAATCAACAACAAGTATCAATTTTAGTAGGGAATCACCATAATAACATGGAAGATCCACAATGTCCTTTTTAGGAGTATATATAGGAGAATGGAGAAGAGAAAAAGAAGGTGGACATCTAAGAAGTTCATTAAGACTATAATCTGTCATGAAACTAGTTACAACTTTAATGGAAGGTGAAAAATAGTCTTATAATTCTTATTTAACATGTGTTGTATTTGCTTGATGATGGTTTCATGAGAGGTGGCATAGAAGTGGATCTTGGACTCCTACAAGTCATACTTGTTCTCTTAAAAGTGCCCTTTGTTTATTGAGGAGTTACAAGCTTAGGTCTTGACACATAGCTTACTTACTCTCCTTAACATCTTTCTATAATAGTCTTGACTCTTTTGATACATATTTTGTATTGGTCAAAATGAGACTTAAGGCTTAAACCTCTTCATACTATGATGTTTGACTTTAGAACCTATAATTTCATGTCTAATCTTGTTTGATCCAATGGAATGTATTGAAGACAAGTCTATCCCTTCATACAAGGTCTAGTGTTTTTTTAAAGACTCCCACAATAATCTTGTCAACCTCATGGATGTATTGTAGAAGATCATGCAACCTCTTCTTAGTTTGTATACCATATTTAAGTGATTATCTATCCATGTTTAGGAATTCAAAATTGAAGTTTCATGTATCTTAGGTCCTCTTAGTGTCTTTAAGATCACGTTTAAATACTACAAGGTCTCTTGAGAGAAATTTGAATGAGAAAAACTTTTGAGCCTTCTCTCTAGGCTTATTAGAGGTAAGACTTAGGTTTACCAAGCTAGCTTCTTCAATCATTACCTACAAAATCTTGGTGCATAGTGAAATTAACTTGGAAAAAGCTTTAAATAGTTGATAGAGTCTTATGTTTGTCTTTAAAATTTCTTAACATCATGAAGCTAATGGATTACCTATGTATAATCCTTTCAACACTACCTATATTAATTTAAATATGCTTGCATATCACCTAGAGAGTCATGCAAGGATGATATTAGATTTATATAGGGAGTTATCAAGTTTCCTATTTCCATTGATGACCTTAAGAAGGTCTGCATCCTCATCATTTCAATGCAAGCAAGGGACAATCTTCATTTGGGCTTGTTTGGTGACTTGAAAACTTTCACATCACCATGAATTCCTCTTGAATTGATAATGGAATTTAAATAGACATTTCTCCTAGCTTGGAAACCTTTTTCATCTAGTTAGTAAGTCTGAACACACTCAAAACCATGCAAACCAATCAAAAAAGATAGTTTTAAGCCTATTTTCTATGTCTTTCTCTTTACATGTGCCAAATTATTGTTTCAATAAGTTTTCATTATCCCTTTAAATGTCATCATGGTTTTAAAAGATAATTTAGGTCCATTGGGGTCACTTAAACAATTATGTATAGCCATCAAACTCTCTTAAGTGTTTCTTGATAGTTTTGAGGTCTCTAAATTCTTAACAATTGTTCATAAAATACAACCCCCTAATGGATTTAAAAATACCATAAAATTGGAGGGATAGAACTGATTAACATCCCCTAATGGAATTTTTCTTCATGCACTTTTTCAACTAACTTTTCATGTGAGAAAGATGACCTTCTTGAGCTTGCAGTCCTATAGGTGAAGGTTGAGATAAGTGTTTTGGACAAAAAAATTCATTAAATCCTTGGTTTTAGATTGGAATAACCTACCTTGGGTTTTATCCATTCTCTATGAGGTTTTTAAGTGGTTTTACAAATCACTTGACTCTCCTAATGGCCTTAATATTTGATTTAACCATGGCTAAGGTTTTTTGGTAGTTTAGGGGTTTTGAACCTAATTATCTTATTTTGATATTTTAATCCCTTAACCACATGTATAATCACCCTTTAAAATTTCCCCAATCCCCTCACACTCATCATTAATCTCAAAACTTCAATTTCAACACAAAAATTGGACTCTCTACATACTTCTTCCTTACATGCCTGTAGGTGTGCATTCCAAGTTTAAACCCCATTACCACCATACTCTTGGATTGGTTATTATTATATTTATGAAAATGAATGATATTTGGGACAATTTTTAATATATTTTTATTTTTTATGTAACCTTTCAAGTGAGAAACCACATAAGATTTGCCAAGAACCTTTCATTCTAAACTTATAGACTTGACATAATCCATTTAGGCATGTATGCATTAGCTATCTTCTTAACATTTATGGTATTCACATGAATATAATTGGTCTAAGGTTAGATTATTTTTTTAGGGAGATATTGAGGGTAATTTTAACTCTCATATCTCAATTCTATCATTCATTCTCTTTCATATCCTATAAATGATCTTGATCTTGATCTCCCCTCCCTTGCTTGTAACATGTCTTATAGGATATTAGTGTAGGGGAGATCCTATTAGAATTGATTTAGGTATGATTATCATGATAAACATATTAATAATGCATTAGATACATCACTTTTTATTTTAGTTCTATTACTTGTTATTTTACACTTAAAACCTTGTCCAAGAACATTAACTCAATGGACTCCATGGCTTGCCACATGTAGCTACATAATATGATCATGTAGGGTTTTTAAACATGTTTTATACTCTATAAGTTTCCAATACACTTCCCCTTGAGTGTATCAATCCCTATCTCATATTAATTACTCCCCAAAACATCAAATATGCCTACCCTTAGAATTCTTATTCTCTCATTTGAGGCATGTATGCTTGAAATAGTATTAGAAAGCTACTTTATAGATGAATACAAGCTTGTAAAAACATGGAGTGGGATTTTTGGGACTTTTGAAAGTGTGTATCATGTATCTTATCCTCTTTAATATGCCCAAAACCTCTCAAAAGTATCAAACTCACCTAAATGCTTACACTTTCTCAATTCCTACAAACTTATACCTTCACATTTCACTTATTCAAACTTGGATAATAAATTGGATATGATGTAGGGGGACTTATTATAACTTTAAAAATCTCTCACAAACTATAATTTTCATCAATGAGTTCAAAAATGCATTAAAACAAGTGAATATCAAGAAGATGGGGTTTTTTAGGGTTTAAGAGGTAGTAAACTTATTAATAATAAATCATAGAACTTTGCCCCCTAAACTCAAAACTTTTTCCATGTATTGCGAGGGTATATGGGTAATATCCTTCCCCTAAGATCATTTTTCCTGTTACATCTCCTCATTTATGAATCAACTTCATCAAAATGACTATTCTTCTCTATACCAATAACTTGATGGAGGTTTTGATTGGATTTTTATCTTATTTTAACCTATGAACTCTACTTCAGCATGTTTTTTGGGCTTTAGGAGGATAGAGAATGTTTTGGATGCCTTTAAAGACCATGCTAAATTTGAAAACCATCTCAAAAATATCTCCTGATTGAGCTTGAAGCTGTATACTCTCTTCTAGACATTTCTTCATCATGAAAACTTGTTCATTCCTCTAAAATTCCCTATTGTATCTATGTACTATATGTCAAAGGAGATCCTCTTGAACTTTACACTGATGATGTAACATAAAAATATCCTCTTTACCTTATTTTACTATAATTTATTGCATCATACTATGTTTGTACATTATAACAATGAATAAAACAATTTTTTGAAAGTGAGTGTACATTAGAAAAGAAGTATTTGACACCTTGAATTTGTGTATAAGAATAATGAAGTACAATATGACCTTCATAAAATTACAAATGATATAAAAGGACCTCTACACATGGTATAAATATTCACGCTTGATATTCCACAAGTCACTCTGCTATAAGCAAAAAATAATAGAATAAAAATAAGTGAAAACTTAAACTCTCCAAAAATATCTTAAACTTTCCAAAATGATTGTAAAGACAATAATTTTATCTCACTATATTTACTTCTAGATCTACTATTCACTATGGAGCACCATGCTATCTTGGAATATTACCACATCATTATTTTCACCATGGATAAGATATACCTTAACTTTTGCAAGACAACTTAAAATCTCCAAAGTTACCTTAAACTTTGCTAAACTTATAAAAAATGACTTCATAAATAATCATGGTACAAAAATCATTGGACAAGTCACATGTCATAGACCTTATCATCTTAATAAGACCTTGTTTAGACCTAGAGACAACCTAACAAGACCAAACCATGACATCAAAACATGAAACTCAAAAATATGATTTAGAAAGTTAGATGATTCAAGTGCCTATTTCAAATATACCTTGGTCAAAGTTGGATGATTAGTTAACATATTTTTTGACCTGATTAGATATTTTGCCTGTCAAATGTTTGGACTAATAGACTTAAATATCCCATTGGGCACAGAGTCACTAAACATTACTTCTCTTTGAAACTAAAAATAAACATGAACATGAAATTAAATTTTTGAATAAACTTAAAGCTAAAAATACCTTCCAAACATACCAATAAAATAAGACACATAAAAAAATTTAAGGCACACAGAACAAAGCAAGACACACACACTAAAGCAAGGCATATTTAGGGGAAAAAACACCTATTATACTATGTACACATTGAGAAAATGAACTTAATATAAATACATAAGATGTATCCCATTGATAGGGATTTATAAATCTTCTCCATTCAGATTTGAAGTTTGGAAAACATTGCATTGCTTGTAATAAGTGATGACATACGGTCCACTCCATAGGGTGTAAAACTTTGTATGTTTTCTAGGCTTTGCCCTATATTCATCCCATTTGAGTAAAATTTCACCATATTATAATGTTCTTGGAATATCTTGCTTATAAAATTACTTCTTGGTTTGAACTTGTTGAGACTCCATAATATGCATTGCATGATCTATTGTTTCTTCTAATTCCATCAACTCAGCTAGTCTAATCTCCATGGCAACATTCTCCATCATTTCAAACTAATGTGTAAGATCTAGAGCTGGTAACTTAAGGTATATGGGTATATTTAATTATTTTACATAGATAATAATGTATGGGGAGTTGCCAATGGCTCTTATATGAGTGATCTTATCATCCCATAAGACTATCTTCAATTTTGTATGCCCTATTCTTTGATTTTCCTTTATAGTCCTCTTGATAACTATGATTAGATTCTTATTTGTGGAATATACTAGTCCATTCCATTTTGAGGATAATAGTTAGAGGAGGTACTTATGTGTATTCCATGTTTCATATCCCACTCACTTATCCTAATACCAAGGAGTGACATTGCATTATCTAAGATAAGTGTAGAAGGTTCTCCAAATCTAGTTAATATGATTTCATATAAGTCTAACACATTAGATTGATTAGCTTCTTTGAGAGCCACAAATTTTTACATATAGTAAGGTATTCAGTTGTAGTCAACACCCACTTATGACGAATACTCAAAGAAGGATTGATCATACCTATGAAATATAAACCCCACTGCATGAAAGTTTGGTCTATCTGAATGGGATGGAGAGATAGGGCTGAAATATTCTATTTTATTATAAATAACGCACACTTTTGATGCTTTGTCACACATAAATATGAGTATTTAAATAATCTAGGATAATAATAACCAACTCTCATCACTTTTTTTTCTATAGTTCTTGGTGCAAAGTGACCATCTGATGGCTCATCATGGAATTCTATCAATACTCTCTCAACTTGACCAACAACTACACACCTTAGGATAAATCCATTAAGGTCCTTCTTAAAGAGTATTCCATCTATAATAACATGTGTGATCAATTGTTATATTAAATGTCTTATTTTATCCTTGTCTAGACATAATGGACACTCACCTATTTGGATAAATATGACCATGTATTGTTTCCAACTCATGGTAGATGGAGGTGCAACTATTTGCGTGTTAGGACAAATTATTTTCTCTTTAAGTCTGGTTCTAAGTGCTCACACAGTCCCTTTCCTCTTACCATCTTGGTAACCTTTATATCCACATTATATTCCATTAATTTGGTGATCCAAATAGCTCTTTTTTCATTCAAGTCTTTGCTCAAAAGTCTTTGATGCTTGCATGAGACACCATAAAATTAAATTTGTTCTTAGAGAACTTATTTCTAAATTTTTAAAGGATTATTATAAATGAAAACCTTACTTCTCTATAATAGTGTACCTTACCTCATAGTCTTCCAACCATTAGCTAAATAACACAATGGGTTTTTCAAGATATTCTTCATTTGATTGTGTCAACATGGCTAAGATGACTTCATTATTTTCCAAATCATACAAGGTGAATTCATTTTTAAAATAGGGGTTTTAAAGTGTTGTACATTGAGTTATGGCTTACTTTATGGCACCAAAACTATCCCTTCCTTCTCTAGTCCAATTAAAAGATTGATTCTTATTCAACATGGATATTACAGCTTGACAAGATTAAAAAAATTAGGTATGAATCTCTTAACGAGGTTTATTTTTACAAAGAAATTTTGGATCCATTTCTTGTGCTTATTAAATGATAAGGACAAGATATCACTTACCCTTTTAGGATCTATGGGAAGACCTTGGAGATAATGTGGCCAAATATTTTACCTTCATGGATTATAAATACACACTTTTTGGGATTGATATTGATCCCAAACTACCTATACCTCTCAAATATTTACTTAAGGTGATTAAAATTATTACTTGTATCCTTGGAGAGAATAGTGATATCATCAAGATAAATCAACACTATTTCATTTATCAAACCTTAAAATTCCATGTCCATGGCTCTTTGGAAAGTAGATCCAATATTGCACAACCTAAAAGGCATATTATTATATGTATATGTGCCCCATTATGTGGTAAAAGTTATCTTATATTATTCTTCCTCTTACACCAAAATTTGATTGTACCCTAAATAACATCAAGGAGAGAGAAATGCATATAGCCTACTACCATCTATAATATTTGGTCCATGGAAGGCAAAGGATAATGATCCTTTAATGAAACTATATTTAAGTCCCTAAAATAAACACATAATATTATCACTCAGTTCTTATTCCTTACAATAACTACATTGAAAAACCAAGATGAGTGTTAGATGGGGATGATAATGCTAGACTCTATCAACTTAGTCAATTATTTTCTCATTAGGGGCTCTATTCTTGGGTTGATGGGTCTTTGCCATTGCCTTACTAGTTTGACATATATATCTATCTGTATAGTGTGTTTATATAGGATAGGATAAAAACCTTTTATATCAATAAACTCCCAAGAAAATATATCAATAAACTCTTTGTACAACTCAATAAATTCAATTCTCTCTTCCTTGTTACATACCTTTCCAAATGATAATAGTTTTTATTTAAAGATGGTGACCCTATAATAATTATATTTCTTCATATATATTATTATATTCTCTTTCTTTATTTTATCATCATCATTTAAAATTATTTCAAGTGTCATTATACCTTTATGAAGTTTGTTTGACCTTAATTATACAATCTGATCACCATATTACTACTATAAATTGGACTAATTTCTTGAAAAGAACTCAGGATATTCTTGGAGAAATCATTATATCTATTTGTCATTCTCCAAAACTTGCCAATTAATTTCATTATTAGGAATTAAAATCCTTACCACTACCTTGACATGTGGTTGACATCTTGAGTTCTTAACATCATTGGGGATATCAAATTGAGATCTAACTATAGCCAACCTATTAACATGGTTATTCTCTCCTCTTAGAATGTATTATATACTTAAAGCATCAAAATCCTCTATAAGATCCCACACCCTATGTTTGTATACATTTAACAAGGAGTTTTTTTTTTTTACATTTTGGCCCTTCACTTGATGAATAACCAACTCCCTATCACCAAAAACTTGTAAGCACTTCACTCCTCTTTTCCTATCCAATTGAAGGCCTTGTATAAGTGATTAATAATCTAATAAATTAAAATTACAAATGAATTTAAATATTAAATTGGTATAGTACATTTATTTAGAGGGAGACACCAAAATTGCACCACCTTTGCATCAATATTAATTTTAGAACCATCAAAGAAGAACTACCATAAACCATCTAGAGGTTTAATAGGAATGAAATAAAATTAATCATGTAATAAATACACTCATATTAATAATTATTCCATGAAATTATGTGGATCATGTTCATGATGCTCAGATCCCCATTTATCAAAGAAGAGATGAGGTATGCCTTCAAGGGAAATTACTAGTTCTTGATCAACATAGAGATCTCCTTCATCAATAATAGTGTAATTAACATTGGATACCTTAGGCACATAAGGTTATACATAACTCTTATCAAAATTTTTTAATTATATATTGACTTTGGTTCCATATGTAATTATTAACACCATGTAATACCAATCTAATGATAAATATCCCCAAATGTTATTTTTGAACTCCCTAAATAGATGTAAGGCAAAGTGAGGTGGTAGGTATATTACAAAAACATCTTGAGGAATTGAAAAAGTGGGGAAAGAACATAAATTTAGGTTCATACCTATTATGATACTAAAATTATTGGTCATTATCCCATCTAATTACAACACTCCTTTGGTGAATGTCTCATATTTTAGACCTAGTTTATCAACCACTTATTTAGTCATTACAGAGATAATAACACCACTATCAATCATATAATTGTGAAACAAAGTCTCACTTATAGCATGATAAATATATAAAGGAGGATGATTATCAATTTTTACATGTTTCCCTCCTTTAGGCAAAGTTTCATTCATGAGGGTTGTTCTTTCTTTCATTATTAATCCCCTTGCAAGGTTAAAATTAGATAACTCTTATTGAAGTAGATTATTTTGTCCAAGAATAGATAATGTCTCAAACATTTATATATTCATGTGTTCTTTATTAATTTGATAATTTTTTTTGATATAATAAATACCAACCTTTGGATTTCATTTAAGAGCAACAACACCATCTTGAGTTTATGAATATTGAGATAGGGGAACACTTCTCACATTCTATTTTTTCTACATTTATTAAAATTTAAGGGTTGTATTAGGAATATTTGTCCCTTGAGGCAATTTATAGTATGGTATAGGTCCTTGAATTATGTCTTGATCACACTCTATCAATCTATTTTTATCACTTGTGTTGGTTTCTATAGGAGTATCATTATTACTTATGCCTCCAAACTGATTCATTACATAATAATATATTTCTTTCCAATTAACAAGTGTGGAATCAAGTTTTAATTTCCATTGATTATATTCTCCTTATGGTATCATTTAAAATTGTGGATATCGATAAGATTGAACACCTTGAGAAGATTTAACACCTTACACCATTAGAGTTTGATTGTAATACCATTAAAGTGCATAATCTAATTTTTTAGCTAATCATAAGGAAGGCACCATGACTAATATTAGAATAGATTATTTTGATCATGAAAAATATCATTTGAATAACTAGTAGCATTTGGATTATATATATTATAAGTCCTATCATTGGTGATTTTTTATTGACCTTAGGAGCTACCTTGGAAAGGAAGTCTATTATCCTAATTGAATTGGCTGTGGGGTTTCCAAAGCCTAAAATTATAAGATTTATACCTATTAATGCTTAAAATTTCATTTCCAAATATTTTTAGAATAATATTGAATTCATGTAGATCATTAAGAAGGGTAGAGGCAACCTTTTCTTGATTGTTAGGTGAAGGAATAGGAGCCATTGTGGTAAATGCAATAAGTGTAGGAGTATGGGATGTAATTATAGAAACTAAGGCATAAAAGGATTGGAAAAATATTAAAAAACATGATAAATAAATTATCATCCTTTATTTCCACCTCATATGCATTAGGCAAGGCGTTCTCCCCATTTATTGAATCATTAATTCTGTGGTACTATTTAAAGCCCTCGAGTAGTGCAAGAATGCATAGTTTTTAGTGGTATTGACTATGGTTGGTATCATATACCAAGTATATTTAAATATATAAATATTTCATCAACCATGAATTATTTAGTATCCCTTTTTATAGTATTTAATTTATCCACCAAGGGTAAGTGATCACTCTTATCCTCAAAAAGTTTGCACAATTGTTTTCTCAATTCATCCCAAGTAGTGATATAATTAGGTGTCAAGCCTTTATACCACTAAAGATCCTTCCCTTTGAATGAATTGGATAGTAATTTTATTTACACATTATCTTGTATCACATGATGTAAAAAAAAACTATTATCAATGTCTCTTATATGCTCAATAGGAGTAGTGGAATCCCCTCTAGTGAATCATGGGATGATTTTAAGGGTAGAAACATAGATATCATCATATTTATATAGTTTGAGGGGATTATAACCATTTAAAGGAACAAAAACCTAATTTTGAGGCTTTTCCATCTTGAAAACTAGAGGTAAATAATTTTCTTCTATAGATAGGTTTACAATAAAAGACCTTATTGGATAAGGGTGTGTAGTAGCAAATATATTTTTCTTATCTAAATAAAAAGGTAATTATATAAACTCAAAAGTATTACCCTTAGTATAGGATCTTGTAGTTACCTTTGGCATGAAAACTAGACACTAATCTTATAACCAAAATGCTTGAAATCTCATTAAGTCTCTAGATGTTGAATGTAGATGTTATAATAACTTTAAGTATTATAATAACAAAACCAATCCTGATCAATCTTATTAAATTTGAGACCCACCAGGAATGTCAAAAACTATTGTCACTTTTATTTTCACCCTTTGAGGAGGTGTTCCAGGTCTTCTCACTCAATTGATATAATGGGAACTCTTTAAAGCTATGGGTGGCCTATGACTAAAGATAATGTACAAAGAGGGTTAGATCCGTTGATGCTACACCTATACTATCACTACACCTACTCAACTTACAAGGAAAAGAGAAATAGAAATATAAAAGAAATGGAAAAAATGGTTGATGCACCAAATTATAGGTCTCCTCTTGTTTATGATTTCATAACAAATCTAAGATAAGGATGAATCTAATCACACAACTCCAAAAAGTATTTTTAACATAATTATTTTAATAGGGAGGTTATAATTGATACATCAATTAAGAGTGACAATCAAGAGGTCTAGAAGGAGACACTAATGAAGGTTTTCCAAACTTAACATTTTCAAAATTGTTTGACATACCATATAACCTGAAAGAAGATGATTTAATCACAAAAAGGCAAGAATGAAGAGGGAAAATGTAAGGATATTGAACATAAACACTATCATTAATTAACAATCCAACATAAAAACACTAAATGTGAGATTTAGAAGGTATAAAAAACTTGTATTCACTTCAAAATCAACAAGTATATATTTTAGTAGGGCTTCACCATACTAACATCGAGGAACCATTAAAATGTCCTTTTTAAGAGTATATATAGGAGAATGAAGAAGAGAGAGAGAAGGTGGATGTGTATGGAATTCATTATGACTATCATTTATCATGAAACAAATTACAACACCAATGGAAGGTGAAAAATAGTATTACAATTCTTTCTAAACATGTGTTATCTTTACTTGATGATGGCCTCATGGGAGGTGGCATAGAAGTGGTTCTTAGCATCCTATGAGTCATACTTATTCTCTTGAAATTTCACTTTATTTATTAAGGATTTACAAGATTATGTATTAACACATGGCTTAATTACTCTCCTTATCATCTTTCTACACCATTCTTGAATCTTTCAATACATTTTTCATATTAGTGAAAATGAGATTTAAGGCTTAAAATTATTCATATTGTGGTCTCTATCTCTAGAACATGTAATTTCAAGTCTAATCTTATTTGATCCAATGGAATGTAGTGAATACAAATCTATCCCTTCATACAAGGTCTAATATTTATTTGAAGACTACCATAATAATCTTGTCAACCTCATAGATGTATTATAAAAGATCATGCAACCTCTACCCAGCTTGTAGACCATCTTAAATTGATTATCTATCCATGTTTATGAATCTTCAACACTAATGTTATAGGTGTCTTAGGTGTTCTTAGTGTATTCAAAAGCATGTTTAACTACTAAAAGGTCTCTTTAGAGACATTTGAATGAAAACAAATGAGCCTTATCTCTAGTCTTCTTATAAATAAGGCTAAGGTTTAATAATCCACCTTATTCAATCATTACCTAAAAAATATTGGTGCATAGTGTAATTAACTTGGAAAACATTTGAAATAGTTGATAGATGCTTGTTTTTATCTTTGAATGTTATTAACACCATGAAGCTAATGGACTACCTATTTATAATCCTTTCAACACTGCTTAAAGTCATTGAAATAGGCTTGCATAAGACCTAGAGAGTCTTGAAAGGATGACATTATATGTCTACAAGGTGTTATGAAGTTTCTTGTTATCATTGATGTCCTAAATAAGGTATGTAACCTCATCCTTTCAATGTAAGCAAGGGACAATCTTCATCTTGGCTTGTTTAGTGACTTTAAAATTTTCAAATCGTCATGAAGGCTTATTAAAAGGATGGTGTAAGATTACTAGGCCTATGTCCAAGCTTGGAAATCTTCTTCAACTAGTTAAGAAGTCAAAACACACTCAACACTATGAAAACCAATAAAAAATATAGTTTTAGGCTTGTCATTCTCTTCACATGTGCCAAATTATTGATCCAACAGCCACTCATGAGGATTGAAAATGTCATCTATGGGTTTTTAAGTAAATTTAGGTCTATTAGAGTCACTTAAACAAACATTCGCAATCATCAAGCTCTCTTAAGGATTTATTGATAGTTTAAAGTTCTCTAACTTATTAGTGATTTTTCATAATGTATAACCCCCTAGTAGATTGAAAAATACCAATAACATGGAGGGCATAGACATTATTAACATCCCCTAATGGAATTTATACACATGCACTTCCTCAGGTAATCTCTCACTTGATAAATATGACCTTCTCAAGCTTGTAGGTCTATAGGTGAAGGTCGAGATAAGTGTTTTGGACAAAAAAGTCATCAAATGCTTGTATTTATCTTGGAAACACCTACCTTGGGTTTGAACCAAGTTATATGAGGTCTTCAGGTGGTTTTATAAATCACTTAACTCCTATAATATCCCTATTTTCATTGATGAACATAATCATTTCAGTTGGGTATTCAAGATCATTTTCATCTTCCACCATTTGTATAAATAAGGGATTAAGTGACAAAAAATATGGAGGAGTCCCATAGTTGGTAGTTATAGTGGTGACATGCATATTAATTTGATCTAGGTTAGCTATTGAAAAATTTAGCTTAGTATCATTGTTAGGATTGGTAAAGTTCATAATATTAGTTTTATTTTGATCTATGGAATTTTCATACAAATGTTCCTTGATGAAATCGAGAAGCTAGATACTTACTAAAAAATATGACATTTTATAGTTATTATAATAGGTCAAATGGATCAACTATGTTATTTAAGTAGGCAAGTAGAGAAAATGGTAGGGAATAAATTCAAAAGGGTAGATTATGTTCTTGATAAGATAAATAAAGTAGCTTGTAAGAGACTACATTGACTATGTTCTATAAGAAGGCAAACATAGTAGCCTATAAGATACTAAGTCAACTATGTTCTATAAGAAGGTACATAGAGTAGCTTAAAAGAGGATGAGTTCATTGTGTTCTATAGGTATGAAAATTTTGGAATGTTATAAATATGGACTATTGAATAGTATTTTTTTTAGAGAAACAATCCATACACACATACAACTAGGTTTATTAAGTTGATATTATTGTATCACACAACACAAACCTTATATCAATGCTAATACAAGTTTTACAATACAAACTACAATTGGAAAATAAAAATCAATAATATGAAAATGTAAATGTTAATCTAAAGAGCATAAATACTATGTGTTTTAAATTAGATTATTTTTTAAAAATGTGATGGGGAATTTGGATTTGTAAAGGATTTAAAAGAGGTAAGGTAAAGCTTGTTTCAGGTGTGTTAAGGTTAAAAGGGATTTATATTAGTAATGATAATGGCTTGGTATTGGAGTGTATCCCCTCACTTCACAATCCTAAAATGATAAGGGTATTGGGTTCTTTGCTAATATATGCATAAACCATGTACTTATACTTTGCTAGAAAAATAAGTTAGCTTTCCCTTTGGTGATGAAATCTAAGTATGTAGACTTAGACAGAAATTTTTGAATGCTTATTTGATATTTTTTTATTTGGTTGTTTGTGAAGAAAGAAAATGACTAATCTCATAAACCAACCTTCCTAGTTATACTATGTGAACTAATCTAAACAATTTATTAGATAAATGAAGGGTGAATTTATTGCTATCAATGCGAGTTAATTACCTTTTCTTGAAAAAGACACATTACTAGGTTGATTGAGTCAACCTAGTATGCAAATAATATAAACTAGGGTCGATCAAGTCAACTCTATCTCTTGCAAGGTAGTCTAGAGAAACATAGTTGATCAATTCAAATGAGTTTCCTAGGTAAAAATTAGTTATAAAACTAAGTTGATCTAGTTGACTTACTTTACTATAAGGTGATAGTATTTATAGGACTAAAAAACTAGAAAAATAGAACTGTAATTTAACTAAAAATGAAATGACTAAACTAATTATAATGAACATGAAGTTTTTATCAATTTACTTTTTGATCAATTTTATCAATGTATTTAATCTACTAAATTTTTATTTTTAAGTTGTGTTATCTAGATGAGGGATTGAACCTATAAAATAATATGTTAAAACAAATTAAAACCAATCAACTGAGTTTGCATATATTGAATAATAAAAAATAACTGAAAGAACTATGTCAATATGATCAATATATTATTCTAGATATAAGTTGGAAAATTTGAAAAATAAGATGAAGAACTAAATAAATAGGATTGATCTAATGTGCTAAGGGAAAATCTGATCATAGAGAGATGAACAAGATCAATAGGTTCACCTCAATTAAAAAACCTGTAAGATGATTCCCTAACTATGTCAATCACATTGATAAGTGGAAGATGAGCTATAAATAATTAATAATTGAGTCAATCAAATTCATCTAGTTGTCTGTAGGAGAGAAAGAACTACACATAGAACTGAACCAAGTCTATTGGATTGACTAAATCTTGAGACCTACGTAAAAATTATTGTATTGAGTCAATAATGTAGATCTAGTAGTTTAAAATGAAGGTTGAAACCTTGTAAGGGTTAGTTCAAGTCAAGTTCACTAGAGTGTGTGCAAGTGAAAGTGAATTTGATCTAAAAATCAATACTAGATTAGAGAAGATAAATCAATTAAGTATACCACTAATAATACATTGATAATCAAGGTCATGACCAATATGGATCCATTAAACTTACCTACAGGATATTTTATCATATGACATGGCTAGAGAGTGTTACAAATCCTATATCCAAGTAACACCACACAATAACTCTATCTAGGTCTTGATATTTCAATGTGATAAAAAGTTAAATAAATTTAATCTAGTGTTCATCAAATCTTGTGATACAAATGGGGGATAAACCTAAAAAATAAACATGCAAGGAATAAATCTACTCAAGTCAATGTAAAGGTAATCCTAAGGAAGGAGAGATAATACATTCATTATCCCTTATACATGAAAATCTATCTACAAAAAAAAAAGAGTAAGAGTTAAGAGTACTCACCTTGAATACAAATTTGTCGAGTCTGAATATCTCCCTTGGCTAATAGTGCTTTGAAATACATTGCTATGGTTTGTAAGGATCATAAATATGGATTAGATATAGGCTAAAAGACTTTTTTTATGCATTCAAGATAACTCCATAAGAAAAAATTCTTCTCTAAGAAGTATAAAATTGTAAGCAATGACTCCTCAAGTAGAATGGAGGATAAGTAGATAAAGAAGCACAAAGGAATGATTATCTCTATTGGAAATGGGGTGAAAGTTATGTATGTATAGCCTAATTTGACCTAAAACCTTTCCAAAATTTTAACTAATGTAATTGGCTCAATCAACTTACTTAATAAGTCAGAGTAGTTAGGTTTTAGACTAAGTTGGTTGGGCTGACCTAGTCGCATAACATGCTCAATTATTAGAACTATGCTGACCTAATTGACTACATTTGGAAATGTGGTAAAAGGGGTTTTGGATTTGTTAAGGGATATTTGAGGTGGTGATTTGTTTGGAGAAGATTTTAATGGAGGTTTCAAATATTAGGTAAATTTATAGGACGAGTTTGTATTGGTTTTAATGGAGGTATAGGGAACAAAAATATTACAAAGCATTAAAGGCCTACCCATCCCTTTTTTGATGCACCCTTTAAGGCATGCACATAGAGATGTTGAGACTCGATGAGTTATTATAAGATATAAATCATAAGTAATTGATAAAGTTCAAAAATATTATGTATATACATAAAGTTGGTCAGGCCCTTGGGAGGTTGGGTGTAGAATATGCATTGTACATTCTAAAAAATGGCTTATTTTTGTGTGGATTTTATCATGAAAAATTTTTGACTTTGAAGTTTTGGTATCATAGATCGGTTTAAATATTGGGAACTTTAAAGGTTTATGTTTGGTATTACTTCATCTACAATGAACTGATTCATGTACTTTATTGTGTAGTCAACCTTGCATATGAAGTAGACACAATACACATGAATAGTTTGTTTGGACTCAATAGACATTAACCAATCTAAGAAAGGTTTATAATTGGTAAGGGCTAGGAGTATAAACTACATATATTTAATGCACCCTTTAAGGCATGCACATAGAGATGTTGAGACTCGATGAGTTATTATAAGATATAAATCATAAGTAATTGATAAAGTTTAAAAATATTATGTATATACATAGAGTTGGTCAGGCGCTTGGTAGGTTGGGTGTAGAATATGCATTGTACATTCTAAAAAATGGCTTATTTTTGTGTGGATTTTATCATGTAAAAGTTTTGACTTTGAAGTTTTGGTATCATAGATCGGTTTAAATATTGGGAACTTTGGAGGTTTATGTTTGGTATTACTTCATCTACAATGAACTGATTCATGTACTTTATTGTGTAGTCAACCTTGCATATGAAGTAGACACAATACACATGAATAGTTTGTTTGGACTCAATAGACATTAACCCATCTAAGAAAGGTTTATAATTGGTAAGGGCTAGGAGTATAAACTACATATATTTAATTTATTTTAATTAAATGAGTCAAATTAATAGATCTAAACTATTAAATTGATATACATGAATATATAAAAAATATAGTTAAATACAAACTTTATAGAATTGGAAATTCAATAAAAATAGAAAATATGCCTATAAATAGGAAAATATCCCTAAAATAGATCCTATGTTGATTGTGATTGAAAACTACTTGAAATGACTTGTGTATTGTGTAATGACTGAATGCAAGAATTTAAATTGTGCTAGTACAAGTATGCAAAAGTGTGACATGGACACACTTTGGCCTTATCTATTGACTATGGATGCATCTGGGTTGATTGTGTGCTTGATTTATTGATCTAGGTATGTTTATTGATTAATTATGTGTGTTTAGATAATGCATGTAAGACCTAAAAGACACAAACCCTTCCTCTTTCATAATAAACACAATAGATATTAAATGCAAAGGGGTGAATAAGGTCATGATAATAGTTGATCTACCTTTAGAAAACCCCATGTGATCTTAGTGCTACCTACATAGCCCAAATGGACCTCAAATTAATGTGCTTCTCCCTCCTAGGGTGAGTGTGTGATCTTCAATTATGAAACTATATGAATAAAGATAGAATAGTGATAATAGATGAACTTGATCTATAATAAAATATATTCAATCATGTCCCATGATTACTAAGATGCATCATAATTGAGTTTTGAAGAAATAGTGCTCTTTTACTCGGTGTTTAGTAGAACTACCAAGAAATTGATAGATGTGTTTGGATAAGCCTTGATGTGATTATATAGGGAAATATTTGTAATATTTTCACTAATAGATCTTTAAAAAGATTCATGAAAGACATTGTGAAATGTATCAATTTCAAAAAGTGACCTCTACAATCACATCTTGATTTCTCTGTAAGTTGAAAAAATTGTTTGATCTATAGATTATTATGGTTGATTAGTTGATTAACTAATATTTGATTAAGATTTATATCATATGTTGATTATGGGATAGTTATGTATTGATTAATTTACATGATTAGTTGTTATGAGTTAGCATTACTTTTACATTTTGTACATTATGATTATGTTTGTTAATTATAAAACATTATTTTATGGATATAATGATGTTTCAAGCTAACTAACTTCATTTTTATGAGGTGGATGCCAGACAAATTCTTCACTCAAAATGTGATAGAGGGAGAGCATCATCAAAGATGGTGGTTTAGATGGTGACATTGGGGGATGACAAAGAGCAAAACTAGAAACCCATGCACACACCACAATAAAATATCATGTTTGTGATAAATTGCTTGAGATAGATAGTTATATCATGATTTGTGTTACTTTACATGTAGTTGATTGTTAATATGTTTTCTAGTGTGATCTTGATTATTGTTGATGATTATGTTGATTTGTTTGAATGATTTCACTAATTTTATGGTCATACATAGTTTATCTTGTATGATGTAATTTATTGGTTGAATGAGTGAATCCGTATATGTTTTACTTACCTCACTACCTTATTGGGTATAGTTGTGTAGTAAAATGATATGATGTTATGTATGCATTGCTATAATAACTATAGATGGATTCCATTGTTGTTATTTACTCTATAGAATTTAGGTAATAATAATAATTAGAAGATTATTATTATAGTATATGTTTATCCTAATGTCAAAAGATATCAATAGCATTATTTTAAAATGTCTTTGTATTTTATTAAATGTTGACCAAAGATTTAATATTCATAATATATTAGATAGTGAATATATTGTTAAATGACTAAGGTAAATCATTGTGTTTGCATAGTGTTTGTTTGTGGACGTCATGGCAACAATTAACAATAAGTCTTTTAAATTCATATATGATTTAACCATGCTACATAGTAATTATTTTATTTGAGTAGTCGATAGTGAAATTTTCATGGAATAATAGTGATTATTGAATAGTTGATATTCACATTGCATGGAAGTATATTGGTAATCAACTTGTCTAAGGATGCCATTGCATTGAATAAACATTGGATATTGTGACTTGTTATTTATTTGGTTTGGATAGTCAGTTTATGAGGTTGTTGTTTAAGTCAATGGTATGCATATTTAATAAAGGATATAAAATGATTCTTTTAGAATATTGAGATGATTAGGGTTTATAATCACTCATTAACTCTAGTTTAACCATCATTATACAAAAATCATGATGGATTTTGGTTGTTGGTTGTATGGTGGTGGATTGTATCATAGTGGAGTTCTGTTGAGCTATTTTTTCATGAATATTTATTAGTCAATTTAGTCTATTGTAAATAGATAATGTGGTGATGAGTAAGGAAAAATGAATAAAATCAAGAGAAAGGAGGATTGGGAGGCATGCATACAAAGAGTATTAGAGAGAAAGATTAAGATAATACTGAATTTAGGATAAATAATATGGATTCAAATTTCTTGGAAAAATAATCAATTATAACAGGTCAGTTTTGTATTTACATTCTTGAGTGATAATGTTTGTTGAATTTGTGAAATGAATTGATTTGGATTTATGGGTTTTGAAATTAATTATAAAATTAATTGGGGTTATATGTAGGGACCTGTAGATGGATCAGACATCCACATAACCCTACATCCAACCCCATAACCCAATGGGAAAGGGATAGGGTTGTAGGTTTATGTCATGTTTATTACACCTCTATGAAAGCTATGTCTTTAAACCCTTTTATCTATTTGAAAATACAATGAATGCATTAATTATGTATTACATTTTAAGGGAATTTGGATAGGGTATTATGACTAGGTTTTGGTTGTTGAACTAGTCTAGAACCTAAGATATAGTGCTCAACATTAAATAAAAATCCTATATGGTTTATATGAGTTTGACTATGTATATACTTAGTTTGTATTTCTAGGTGAAATACACTATGTATTTATATTGTGTCAACTATGTTTTAATGGGTTTGGATTTATTTTGGGAGAAATAAGTTATATGTTATTATAACCTATTAAATATGTAATAATATATATTTATGTGATGTGTTTTAATACATATTGACTGTGTAACAGTATATATACTTTATGTGTTTAAAAATAGGTTGACTGTACACACACACACATGTATGTATGTGTATACACACATGTATGTATGTATGTGTGTATGTATGTGTATACACACACACATGTACACACACATGTGTACACACACACACACACACACACACACACACACACACACACACACACACACACACACACACACACACACACACACACACATCCAAGTGCATGATAAAATTATATATACATATATACAAATTTGTATATATAGATACAATTGTATAAATTTAGGGTTTCATTTAAATTATATTGGTAAATATCTAGGATAGTTTGATATAGGTATGGATATATACTTAGTGTTATTATTAAAATCCTATATCTTGTAATATCAATGGAATTTAGAGTTTATCCAATATATGATGACTAGGTAGAATTGTGTTTATCAATTAAATTTTATAATCAAGGACTAAATATGTTTTTAAGGTTGAGTTATAATTTTATCATTTGATTGTAAATTTACTTGTATAAATAGGTTTATAAATCTGAGGTAGGGGAACCCAATTCATAGTTTAATTGAGTTTCTTAGTCTTTTTTTAATTAACTTAGATTATACAACAAAATTAAATTGGTTTTGGTTATTAATTATGGACTGTGTAAAATTTTGAATTGGGATACATAGTCATGAATTTCACAATGGTTGATATAAATGACTATGTGTATGTATTGACCATTGTTATATGCATAAGAATCAAACGTTACTATGAATTGATGTGATTTGATTAATGTGAATAAATTAATTTTGGTGTGTAAATGAGTGAAAATATATGAATGGTGAATTACATGAAATTATATGTGTTTTGATTACATAAGTACATTGGGATTTATTTGGTTTATAAAATGGGGCTATGGGGTTAGTTTATTAATTGGGTGTATACGTATACAAAAAAATCTAAGCTTTTAAGATAGTGTATTTCTTCTTAGAGTACACAGTATACAATATAGTATTTGTATGGTATTGAAATTGTAATCAAGAATTTTAAATATATATACATGGCAAAAATACATGGCTATGGACTATGTTATAAATCTAAATTTGATTTTATCATTTATATATATGTACACATCTGTGTAGTGATTGAAAACATTATTACCATACAATGTGAAATTGGGTGCTCGTATATATTTTAATGTTTATATATAAAAGCATTAAAATAATGTATTTAAGATTTTTAAATATAAAGCATATTGTGGTGTTTTAGACTAGATTTTGTTTTATATGTGGAATATGAAAAAATATATAATCCTATGTTATAATGTTATTTCAGGAATGAAATAACATTATAAGTTTCTTTGTGATTTATGTAACTAGCAGTCTAGATAAATCATTATTTGGATGGTATGTTATATTGAAAAATGTTTTTCATTTTGTTTATTATCTTATAATAAACTAGATGTTATGGATTCATTCCATTTTATTTGATTGACTAAATAAATGTATTTGATATTTTTGTACTTAGTATATTTTTAATAGCTAAAGGGAAATATTTTGAATGAATCTATTATTTTTTTAAATTATCATATATTTTTAACTGAATCTCGCATTCATGACTCTAAATAAGTAGTGGATGGATTCCAATGAATTAATTAACACCATCAATGTAAGATGAGGTGTAATCTAATTTAGTGGTGTGTATGAATTTGGTAGATCTTAGAGATAATTAATTATTGAAAACTTTGGCCAAAGTAATGTTTCAATTAAACTTTGTCATTTCATATGTTAATATAGTTTTCATATTTGTTTGATATCATATTAGAATGGATTTATTTATGTTACACATTATGTATTAGATATCTACAACATACAGGTTCTAGTTTGTTACTATAGATTCCCACACCATTATTATCTAACCATCCATGAAGGGAGGGCCATCCCCTTGTTGGGAGTTAGTGCAATGGATCTATGGTCTATGGTTGGTGTGAAAAAGTTTTTGGGTAATGCTCTCCCTCCTAGCTGGATTACTATAATAGGGTCTACACTTGAGATTATAGATTGATACTTGAGTCATGGAAACTAATGCTCCATGGAGCTTTGTATAATTTTTTATTATTTGAGATATTATGTATTGCTGAAAATCTATAATATTTATACATTATACTTCTACAATAGTGGATATAATGTTGTATGAGATGTGGCTGAATTTATATTATTTCATTTCTGATTAGATGTAGTATATATTATTTAATTAGATTTTCTCATGATTATTATATCTATTCATGGTGATCCTTAGCTAAGTGGATTAGCTAAAAACCTCAGGGTTAACTAAATAAATATAGTTAGTTAAAGATCACTATTAAATTTCTCATGGTGAAATTTGAAGATGAATATGTGTAATTAATTTAAAAAAATACTACATTCTAGTAAAACACATTGGGGTTGTTACATTATGGTATTAGAGTTAAGGCTCAAACTCTAAGACTTAATGTGTTTGTTAATGCAAACTTAATATCATGATAAGTAGGAAGAATAATGGTGCATGTTAGACTAAGAGGTGAGGGTACTTCAAATAATAAACCCCTTGTTGATCTAAATTATTTTGTCACCAAGCAATCCATAAAGTTGGACTAAATTCTTGTAACCATGCAAGAGACTAGGGACTGAATCATGACCCTATAATAGGAAGTGCATGGCCATGAAGAGGGGAATGCTTAGGAGGAACCTAAAGAACAACATGTTGATTAGGAACATATTCAAAACTAGACGCATGAAGAAGTACCACAAGGTGTGAGAGACCGAGTAGCTATAGAGTTATCACATGACATGAAAAAAGTAAATCTACCCAAATTTATTGGAATTGTACTAAGGGATGGAGCTGAAGTATGGCTGATAGAAATGGAGAAGTATTTTGAGATTTAGAATTATTCTAAAGTCATGAAAGTATTCTTAGGATATTTTTAGATTTTTGGTGAAACAATAATTTGGTGGGAAAACAAGAAGCTTAAGATGAATCTAGACTAAACCACCAACACTTGGGAATAGTTTGTGACACTATTTAGATCATGATAGCTTCCACAACTATACTTTGATCAAAATCTTACGTATTTTTAAAATATTAAGCAAGGGTATTTATCAGTGAATGAATACTAAGAATAATTCACCAATCTCCTTAAGTATGTAGCTCAATATCAGGTGGATGAGAGGTTCAAAATTAGGAAATTTATCATGGGATTAAAACCCCAAATTGGTTATAAATTAGATGTACATGGTCCATCTACTATGGATGAGATGTTTGAGAAGGTGATCAAGAAATAATAGAAACTAAAATCTCTTTCCCAAGTAAGTGATAAGTTCAAAAAAAAGTTTAAAAGTTCCAAACTAGCTTTCAAAAAGAATAATTGGAAGCAGAGGAGTGAAGACTCCAAGGGTTAGTTCAAGAATTAGAATGCCAATTTTAATAATGGTTTATGGAATATGAAACCTAGTAATGGTTTCAAGGGTGGTTTTAAGGGAAATACATAGTCTGATAAGAAATTACTAGTTAGAGGCTACTTCATATGTGAAGGTGACCATTTTACTTGAGAATTTCCTTAGGACAAGTTGAAGAATAAGGTTTTTGCTTCTTGGCAAGGTATGTTCCAGTAGTAGATTCATGTATCTATTGATAATCATCAATTTGAGTATCAAGCTTCACCCATAAAATTATCTGGTATTCTATTCAATCATTGAGTTTCTATTTTAATTGATACAAGAGCTATAAAATGTTTCATTACTCCTATAATGCTTAGTAAATTATCTATAAAAGCTTGAGTTATAGAAAATGCATGGTTAGTATAGTATGAGAATGAGTTAAAGGTCAAAGTGGGAAAGTGTTTAGTCAAAAAAGAGCTTAGGTTTCCTAAATTCACTACACTAGTAGATCTTTTTGTATCACTATTAGAGTCATATGATATGATCCTAGGAGTCAATTGGCCTATGAAGCATAAAGCCAAGGTTGACTATTATCTGAATAAGTTTGAGTGTTAAGATTATTTCATAAATTAGACATAACTTTAGGGTGAGAAAAGGGAGTTGAAGCTAAGGGAAATTTTTGTAATTCAACTCAAGAAAGATCAAAAGAAGGTATGTCAGGCATTTATAATTAATATAAATGAGATGGAGGAATATAAAGAAACATATATCAAATATTATCCTTTTCTAATAAACTTTCATGATGTGTTTTCATAATAATTACCAAGATTTCCACCTAAGCATGAGTTTTATTTCTTGATTGATATTATACTTGGATTGAAACTTCAGTTTAAGGTACCATATAGAATGACACTACTGAATTGGTTGAGTTAAAGTCACAACTTCTAGAGTTATTTTTGAAAAGGCTTATTCAACCAAATGTGTCACCATGGGGTGCACCATTTGTCATCATCAAGAAGAAGTATGATACTCTTTGCCTATGTATATATTATAGGATGTTGAATAAATCAATGATCTAGAATAG
Organism: Torreya grandis; assembly: GCA_037957365.1. NCBI lineage: Eukaryota > Viridiplantae > Streptophyta > Pinopsida > Cupressales > Taxaceae > Torreya > Torreya grandis. Next base: position 186,337 of record JARHVA010001862.1, on the reverse strand, counting down.
ATATCCATTTCCATGTATTGATGATCTCTTCGATCAAATACGATGAAAAATAATATTTTCTAAAATTCATCTTAGATTAGGGTATCATTAGTTAAGGATCTATGAGGAGGATATTTTAAAAATAATGTTCAAGAATCAATATGGGCACTATATGTTCACAATGTTACCATTTGGATTGATAAATTATCCAACAATCTTATGGATAGTGTGTTCAAAGATTACTTGGAGCATTTTTTTTGGTCTTTCTAGATGACATCCTTATTTATTATAGGGATGAGGAAGAGCACCTACAACGTATAGAATTGGTTTTACAGTGTTTGTCAAGGCATATGTTATATGGTAAGTTATCTAAGTGTGCATTTTTTATGAAAGAATTGTAGTATTTGGGACATATTATCTCTATGGATGGTATTTCAATGGATCCGACAAAGATAATAAACATAATTGAGTGGACAACACCAAATAATGTGCATGAGGTAAGAAGTTTCATGGGATTAGTGAGCTATTATAGGAAATTCATTCTAAATTTCTCTAAGATAGATAATCTAATTACCTCTCTTCAGTGGAAGAATCAGAGTTATTTTTGGTCAAATAAGTGTGAGGTAGCCTTTCAAGAACTAAAAAGGAGGCTTACTTCAACACCAATGCTAAGAGTTCTGAATCTTAATGGTCAATTATCAATGATCATCAATTCATCTAGGGATGGACTTGGAGGAGTTCTTATGAAGGATGGATCAATGGTAGCCTATGAATTTGGGAAATTGAAGCCATATGAGGTGAATTATGCCCCTCATGATCTAGAACGTGTGTCAATTGTGCATGCTTTGCAATTTTAGAGCCATGATCTATTGGGAAAACTATTTTATCTCAATATTGACAACATGGGACTCACGTATATCTTCACCCAATTGAACTTGAATTCTCATCAAATATGATGTTTAGAGTTCTTATCTGATTATGATTTTGATATTAATTATATCAAACTAAAGGATAATAGAGTAGATGATGATCTAAGTTATATGAGGTACATAACATCCATGGATACTGTTAGGAGTACTTTATGAGATCAATTAATCAAAGTTTATCCAAAAGATGAATTCTATGATGAAGTTAGGAAGCATAATCTAAGAATGCTCAAAATCCTAGTCATAAAGGATTCAAGATAGAGAGTGATGGTATTTTACAATACAATGATAGGATTTATGTGCCTAATAGATAGAATATGAGGAGTATAGTGCTAAATGAATTTAATAATTCCCCATATTCCTAACATATAGGATTAACCAAACTCATGGCTTAGCTCAAACCACTTTATTTATGGAAAGGAATTAAGAGAGATGAAATGGATTTTGTGTCTTATTGTTTGGAATGTTAGTATGTGAAAGTTGAACATGTAGATTCAGTTGGATTTCTATATCCACAAGATATACCACAATGTAAGTGGCAAGTTATTAGTATAAACTTCATCCAAGGGTTGCAGTTATCATGAAATTGACATGACAAAATCTTGGTTGTAGTTGAAAAACTAACTAGGGTATCCCACTTCATACCAGGCAACTTGAAAGATGATGTACATATACTTGTGAAGAGATTTATGAAGGAAGTATATTTATTAAATGGATTTATAAATAAGATCATTTTGGATAAAAATTTGAGGATGACTTCTAGGTTTTGGTTGACTCTAAATTTAGTTCTAGGTATGTAATTGAACTTCAACACTACTTATCACCCACAAATTGATAGATAGATAGAGTGAGTTAACCAAGTTTTATAAGATCTCCTTCATATATATTACATGTATCAACAATACAATTTGGAGGATTACCTTCTATTGGTTGAGTTTGCTTATAAAAACTCATACCAATTAATATTGAAAATGGATCCATTTGAGGCATTATATGAAATGAGGTGTAGAACACCAATCAGTTCAGATAGGTTAGAAGACAAGGTAGTTTTTGGACTTGAGATGCTTTCAAAAATGGAAGATAAATTTAGGATAATCAGGTAGAGGTTAGCCAAGGCCAATGGTAAATATACAAATTATGTTTATTTGAAGAGAGCAACTAGGTAGTTTTATGTATGTGATAAAGTATTTCTACAGGTTAAGCCTTTGAAAAGCACAATGAAATTTGGAAACTTGGTGAATATTTCACTGAGATATGTGGGATCCTTAGAGGTTTTATAAGTGGTCAATCCTGTAGAGTATAGGCTTGTATTTCCACCAGCTCTATCTCTTTTGCATAATGTATTCCATGTGTCTTATCTTAAAAAGTATGTTGATGATCTTTCACATGTGTTGGATTAGAATGATTTTCAGGTTTTGGACCCCTGGGTGGTCATGATATAACTAATCAAAATAATTGACACTCATAAATTTAGTTTGCATAATAGAGAAGTGTCACAGTACAAGGTCTATTGGGATCAATATTTTGAACATAGTACCACTTGGGAAGACTATGATGAGTTTTATAGCATATTTTCACATTTGTTTACTTGATTAATTATTGCTTATTATATTATTTTTCTACTAAATAATGTTTTAAATTTAGAACTTATGTTTCAATAAATATCACTAGGATGATGACCAACTTTGGGGGGAAGGATGTCAAATCCTAATTTCTATCTATGCTAAAAAACTTGTTTAATTTGTGTATTATTATGGTTGATTATTTGATTAACTAATATTTTATTAATTTTTATGTCATATATTGATTATGAGATAGTTATGTGTTGCTTAATTTACATGACTAGTTATTATGAATCAATAGTAATTTTACATTCTATACATCATATTCATGTTTTTTAGTTATATAATATTATTTTATAGATATAATAATATTTTGGGCTAACTACCTTCATTGTTATGAGGTGGATGCATGATAGATTCTTTCCTCATAATGTGATGAAGGGAGAACATCATTGAAGAGGGTGATTTAGATGGAGACGTTGGGGGATGACAGAGAGTGAAAGTAAAAACACATGCATACACCACAGTAGAATATCATGTTTGTGATAAATTGCTTGAGATAGATAATTATAACATTCTTTGTGTTAATTTTCATTTAGGTGATTGTTAATATTCTTTTTAGTGTGATCTTGATTGTTGTTTGATGATCATGTTGATTTTTTTGAGTGATTTATCTAACTTTATGGTCGTACATAGCTTATATTATATGATGTAATTACTTGGTTGAATGAGTGAATTCGTATATGTTTTACTTACCTCACTACATTATTGGGTATAAATATATAGTATAATGATATGATGTTATTTATTCATTGATATAATAAGTATTTATCACATTCCATTTTTATGATTTGCTCTATAGGATTTAAGTAATAATAATAATTAATTGATTATTATTATAGTATATGTAAATCCTAATGTCAAAATATATCAATAGCATTATTTAAAAATGTCTTTGTATTTGATTAAATATTGACCAAAGGTTTAATATTCATAAATTATTAGAAAATGAATATATTATTAAATGACTAAGGAAAATAATTGTGTTTAGATAGTATTTGTTTATGGATGACATGGTAAAAATTAACAATAAGTCTTTTAAATTTATATATGATTTAACCATGCTATATAGTCATTATTTTATTTGAGTAGTTGATAGTCAACTTTACATGGAATAATAGTGATTATTGAATAGTTGATATTCACATTGCATGGAATGATATTGGTGATTGACTTGTCAAAGGATGACATTGCATGGAATAAACATTATCTATTGTGACTTGTTTATTTGGTTTGGATAGTCAGTTTATTACGTCATTTTTATGTCAATGGCATGCATATTTTATAAAGGATATAAAATGATTATTTTATTGATTCTTTTGGAACTCTTGAGATGATTAAGGTTTATAATAACTTATTGAATCTGGGTTAACCATCATTCTATGAAAATAATGATGGAGTTTGTTTGTTGGCTATATGGTGGTGGATTGTAACATAGTGGAGTTATGTTAATCTATTTTTACATGCACATTTATCAGTCAATTTAGTTTGTTATAAATAGAGGAGAAGGTGGTGGTAAGTAAGGAAAAATGAATAAAATAAATATAAAGGAGGAATAGGAGGCATGCCTATGGGGAATATAAAAGAGAAAGATAAAGATAAGAAGGAATTCAGGATAAGGAAAAGGGATTCAACTTTCTTAGCAAAATAAGCAACTGTAATAGGTCAGTTTTGTATTTAAATTCCTGAGTGATAATGACTGTTGGATTTGTGAAATGAACTAATTTGGGTTGATGGATTTGAAATAAATTGTAAAATTAATAGGGGACGTAAGTAGGCCCTTTGGATGGCTCAACCATCCACAAAACCCTACATCTAACCCCATAACCTAAAGGGAAAGGGGTAGGGTTGTAGGTGTTTGCCATGTTTGTTACAACTCTATGAAAGCTCTATCTTTAAAACCTTTTATCAATTCGAAAATCCTATGAATGAATGAATTATTTATTACATTTTATGGGAGTTTGGATAGGGTCTTATGACTCATGTTTGGTTTTTGAACTAGTCTATAACCTAAGCTATAGTGCTCAGCTTTAAATAAAAAACCTGTATGGGTTATATGAGTTTGACTATGTATATACTTAGTTTGTATTTTTGGGTAAAATAAACTATGTATATATCATTTGACTATGTTTCAATGGGTTAGGATTTATTTTGGGAGAAATAAGTTACATGTTATTATAACCTATTGAATGTGTGTGTGTGTGTGTGTGTGTGTGTGTGTGTGTGTGTGTGTGTGTGTGTGTGTGTGTGTGTGTGTGTGTGTATAAATATATATAATGTGTTTTAATACCTCTTGACTATGCAATGGTATATATATGCTATGTGTTTCAAAATAGGTTGAATGTATACACACACACACATACATACATACATATATATATTGTGCAATGGTATATATATGCTATGTGTTTCAAAATAGGTTGAATGTACACACACACACACACACACACACACAATTTCAACAAATACCTTATGTTTGCATGTTTTTGGTGTTCTATAGGTGTTCTGAGAAGGTGAGAGCTTCAAAATCATGGGATGAGGTCATTTTGGAGTTTTAATAGCCATTAAATTAAAAAATCATAGTATATTATGGAGGTGATCAAACTAGACCCATTTTTCAAGGCAGTCTAAAATAGGCTCAAAATGAGACTAGGTGGTAAGGTCATTTCTTGGTTTGCATACTTCCATGGGGTCTCAAGACCCTAAAATTAACATTTATGATTATAATGGCATAGGAAAAGTGAATCACATGATTTTGGGAAATTTAACATGTGTGTTAGATGTCTATAGCAAGAAAATAAGGTCCTAAGCAAGGAGGCCTTATTGAGGCCTAATTCAAGAGAGAGAAAGGTAGAAAAGATGAAGTTTCACTTAGATTATAAAAATGAAATTTTAAATTAATATATAATTACATAATGGGTCTTATAATATTCCATTTTTTTCTCAATATCAGTTGTACAAATCCCTATAAAAGGAGGTTTACAAGTTTTTAGGGCTACAAGGAAACTAGGCCTAATAAGGGGTTAAAGAGCAAAATGAGTTCTTGGGAGTTATTATAGTAACCAAAATGGTGTGTTTTAGTCTTGATAAAATATTTTAATACCATTCATGGATTTTTATAAGATGAAGAATATGACTTGAGTTTTGAGCCACTTAGATAAAACTAGGTGTGGGAAATGAAGAGTTACAAGACACCTATGCACATTAATAATGGAATGGATGGTCAAAGGAGTTTTTAAAGACATTTAATATGTTCAATGAGTTTTTAAAATAATTTAAAGTTTTATTCATGGTTTTAAGGTCCATTTGTCACTCTTTTCATGTAAAGAAGGGCAGTTTTCAAGAAGCTAGTCAAGGTGTCAAATAAGTTTGTAACCCCTACACCACTTGGAAGGTTGGAGCTGATTAAAGAGTGAGACACATGGATTTGGAGGTCTGTTTGTAATATCTCATAACTCCCCTTATTTTTTTAACTCTCATGGACACTTTTGAATCTTCTTCTACCACACCTCTCTCTCTCTCTCTCTCTCTTCACACTTCACTATATAAGCAACCACTTTTGGCTAAGTTTTTAGAATCCACATATGGTATGAAAAATACATGATGGTTTGAATATTTTTAGTGCCTTTGAATAAATATTTTAAATCTAATTTTATTTCATAAATTATTATCTAAGTGTGTGAAGTAGTGCATAGTATAATGATAAATAATAATCTTCTATCCTTGTGATCACTTTACTCTTTCATGTTTTGTGAAAGTAGTATGATCTCTAATAGGTCATATGAATTATAGTTAGTTTCCTTGTATATATATAAGTGTAAGGAATAAAATTAGTGTTTAAAATAATACCTATTATTCATTCACCTTAAGAAGTGTAGTACATATCACCTTCATGTTTGAAATACTTATGTTAGAGAAATATAGAATGTTGAAGTCAATTTTATGAACCATCCTTCATAGTGCAAGTTATTGGTAGTATTTTTGAGATTAACTTGGTGAATTACTAGTATATTAGGTTTATTTCATGTTCTCTCTTTTCTTTTTCATCCCAAGCAAGCAAGTAGTATAGGTGATGAGTTACAATGAACATATATAGGGAGATATCCCTTTAATCTATAGGTTTACCTCTTCTATAGGAAACCCATAGGCCTAGAGGCAATCCAATGTTTCAATGAATTTATTTAAGGCCTTATGTAATCTCCAAGGGTGTAAAATTGAGTGACAATAGTAATTTTGTAGATATTAAGTTATTCTATAAAAGTTAAGTTATACCTGATCCATGGTAAAAATAGTGATGTGGTAATCTTCTAAGATAACATGTTGCAGCATAGTGAATATTAGATCTAGAATAAAAAATAGTGAGATAACATTATTTTCTTTACAAGCATTTTGGAAATTTTAAGGTATTTTTGGAGAGATTAAGGTTTCACTTGTTTTGGTTCTATTATTTACTACTTGTGGCAAAGTGACTTGATTGTGGAATATCAAGTGTGAAGATTTATACCATGTTCATATGTCCTTTTACATCATTTATCATTTTATGAAGGCCATATTATACTTCACTATACCCATACACTTAGTCAAGGTGTCAAATACTTCTTTTCTAATGTACATTCACTTTTAAAAAATTGTTTTATTCATTGCTCTAATGTCCAAACATAGTATGATTTAAGAAATTAAAGGAAAAGAAGGTAAAGAGGATCTTTCTGTGTTACATCATTGGTGTACAAGTCAATATGAACTCCTTTTACATCTATTATGTAGCTACAACATGGTATTTTAGAGGAATGAACAAATTTTCTTGATGAAAAGAATCTAGAAGAGAGTATACATATTCAATCTCAATAATGAGATATTTTTGAGATGGTTTTCAAATTGATAATGGTGTCTCAAGGCCTCCAAAACATCCTCAAGCCTAAAAAACATGCTCAGTCATAGTTCATAGGTTCAAACAAAGTAAAAAATAATCAAAATCTTCATCAAGTTACTGGAATATAGAAAATGAGTCATTTTGATGAATTTGATTCATAAAAGAGGATATGTACCATGAAAAATTCTCTTATGGGAAGTATATTACCCCTAAACCATCCCAATACATAGAAAAAGTTTTGATTTTGGGGGATATAGCTCTATGAATTATTATTAACAAGTTAACTACCTCTTAAACCCTAGAAAACCCTAACATCTCAATTTTCTCTTGTTTGAATGCATTTGTGAAATCTCAATATATATCAAGCACTTGACCAAATATATACATATATATGTTGGAGTGTGTGTGTGTGTATAATATACCATGACAAGATAATGACAAACATTAGAAACCTATATGAAGTTTAAATCTATAGGGGATTACCAATTTTGACATGAGGTCAAAATTTGGTCAATAGCTACCTTAGACTTTGCTAAAATTCTTAAAAAAGACATCATAAATAATCATGGCACAAGACTGATTAGACAAGTCATATGTCATAAACCTTATCATCTTAATAAGACCTTATTCATACCTTGATACAACCTAAAAAGAGTAAACCATGACATGAATACATGAATCTCAATAATATCATTTACAATGTTAGATGATTCAATTACTTGTTTTGAATATACCTTGGTCAAGGGTGAGTGATTAGCTAACATTTTTGGTGACCTCATGGGATAGTTTTCTTGCTAAAAATTTGTACTAGTGGCCTTAAATATCCTATTGAGCATGAAGTCACTAAGCATTGCTTCTCTCTATAACCCAAAATAAACTTAAACACCACATTAGCTTTTGGAACAAACTAAAAACTAAAAAAGGTAAGGCACACACAATAAAACAAGACACACATACTAAAGCAAGGCACATTTATGGAAAATAACACCTCTTTTACTATGTATGGGTTGAGCAAATGAACTTAATAGTAATGTTTAAGATAGTTACCATTGACTAGGATATGTAACTCTTCTCCATTCAACATTAAGATTTGGAAAGCATTGTGTTGCTTGCAATGAATGATGGCATAGGGCCCATTCCATAGGGTGTCAAACTTTTTATGTTTTCTAGGATTGGCCCTATCTTCATCCCATTTGATTAAAAGGTCATCCTCTTGGAATTTTCTTGGAATATCCCTCTTTTAAAATTACCTCTTGGTTTTATCTTGGTGAGACTCCATAGTATGCATTGCATGATCTTTTTTTTTCTAATTCTATCAACTCATCTAGCCTAATCTTCATGGAAACATTCTCCATCATTTCAAGCTAATGTGTAAGATGTAGAGATGGTAAATCAAGGGATATGGGTAGCTTTAATTATTTTCCATAGACAAGCATGTATGGGGAGTTGCCAATTTTTATTTTAGGAGTGATCCTATCAACCCATAAGGTTGTCTTTAATTTTTTATTTCATGTTCTCTAATTTTTCTCTATATTCCTCTTGATAGCTATGATTAGATTCTTATTTGTAGACTCTACTAGTCCATTACATTAAGGATAATAGTTGGAAGAGTTACTTATGTAGATTCCATGTTTCATATCACACTCAATTATCCTATTACTAAGGAAAGACATTGCATTATCTAAGATAAGTTTATAAGGTACTCCAAATTTGGTTACTATGCTTTCATAAAATTATAGCACATTAGTATGATTAGCTATGGATAATTTTGACCCATAGGTCAAATTCTCACCCCTACCATTTAAAAATTTGAATACCATGCCAATTTATATTTTGAGTAGGTAATTGGTCCTGAAAAATCCTTGAAGAAGCCATGGTTAATAGGTCTTAAGGTTATTTAGGTGATTTGAGGTCTTTTCCTTCACTTGTCTTATGCTTTCTAGTCATTTTTTGGACTTTTCGAGCCATTTCCAGTGGTGTGAAGAGTATATAATGTATTTATGAGTGTCATAAAATGCTTCAAGGTAATTAAATACATAAAAAATGAATAATTATGATGATCACTTTTTATACTAATTCCATGATTCATTTCTATGCAAAATCTGACCATTTTGTGTCATTCAGAGAAGGTTTTGCTAGTGATGATCAGGAGGAATAATTATTACATATTTATTAACCTAATAAGACATGTTAGATACTATTTAAAACATTTTATTGAATTTAATTAAGATATCCTTGGTGAAAATAACATTTTTATTGCAAAAATAGGCCTTTTTGAGGCATTCACTTTAGTTTTAAGAGGGTTTTTATGATAAAATAATCATAGACAATTAATTGGGTCCTTATAGTGTCATATAAGTGATTTTTATGAATTTATAGGTGAAAAAATTCAAAATCCAACTTTGATCCAATTTTGACCTTTCTTGCATGCTTAGAAGGGTAGTTTTCAAATGCTCAGTACGAGAAGAGGAGAGAGAGTTAGGATCTAAAACTTTGGAAATTGTTAGGGGTATGAGTAATATTGAAATTATTGGAATTATTTTGTGGATTTATTCCCCCATATTTATTAAAAATCACTAAGAGTGACAATAGGTCACTATAGCCTATGCAATCGAGAGGGGTCTATTCTTGGACTTGTTTCTCAAGTTCAAAAAAAATGGAGAGAAATGGTTTTGTTGAATGTTTTTAGGGGTCATTATTCTAATTTTAATTATGTTATTATTTGATTAATCTCTCTAAGAAGGAACTTATAGCATAAAACCTCATTCTTTTTACTATTTTTTTGAGTGGTCTCTTGGAGTAGTTTCAAAGAAAAATATGGGTTGTTCATCATTTTTATCAGCTTCAAAGGTTATAAATTAATGTTTATAATTCATTATACACTTGTTTCATTAAATTTAGAGTCTACAAGTTTCTATCTTTAGTGTGTCTCTTTGAGAGAGCTCAAGCTAAGTGCATTTATTCAACAAGGTAGTATCACATTTTGAGCTTATTTTCAAGGTTATTATCCATTCATAATGTGTGATATATTTTTTCAAGTGGTTTAATCAAGAACCAAGTTATAAAAGACATCATGACCTTGATAAAGCCTCCAAATTTTTGCATCATGGTTGCCACTCAGTCTGTACATTCAAGATGACTACCTCTAGGTTGTGATGATATTATAAAGGGATAATTGGTGTAATAATAATGAGTGATTGAGATAGAATATTTTACTTCAAGATCAATATTTGGATGCATTTGATTCCTTGGATCATAATAAGGTCATAACAAGTCAATAACATGATATCAAATCCACCATACACAGTCACCCCTAATTGCATTCACTTGTCACCATGATGGTTAAAGAATAAGGTCCTATGAAAATTTAGATGGAGGTAATAAAGAGTCTTGAGAGTTTGAAAAGTTTACTCTAACTAACATGAGCACTTAGGCTATCCCAATGCCATGCATTTGACTCTTTGAGCTATATAGAAGTACCTATAGGGTTACAACTTCATCAACACCTACAGGAGAGTAAGAATATTAAAATGGGAGTTTTGGATCTTGAATCAATTTATTCAAGTTGAGAATGATGTATTTGGAAACCTTGATAAGGTATTAAACTAAATAAAGGTTTATATTCCATGTTCACTACCTAAAACTCATACCTACTACCTAAATTGCAAAAGTCCACCTAAAGGTGGTGAGAGCAGAGAGTTGGAGTTGTCATATGGAAGCATTGAAGCATGATTTCAAATCCTTTTTAAATCCATAACATGTAAATTAATTGTGATTGATTTTTCTAGGGTGTTAGTTGGAAAAAATTTGAAAACCATGATCAAAAGGTAAATGACTTTGTATTCAGAGACACAGTCCCTAAAAATGCAAAATAGAGGTTAGGGGCCTTTTTGATGGTTTCATACATTATGGTGAAAGAGGTTTTGAATACCCTAGGTGGGTTAATTTTGAGGTATCCATGAAGGAAAAGCACCTTGTCATATATGGAGGTCAAAAAGTAAAGGGATTTAAGTTTTTGAGGGCCTCAAATATGCCTATAAACACACTAAAAACATGCAATAATATCTATAGGCCTGAGAGGAAGAGGATACTTTTTCACCAAGGTTGAAAAGTGGACATTGTTCCCATGGTTAGAGGGTTCAAATTATTGAAGGTGAATTATTGTGAACTAGATATCATTAATACAAGATGATAAGTGATGTCTTTTACCTTCATATATATCTTGCAGTCCGTACACAGGCCAAGAAAGGTGCACCTATAGCTAGGCAAACAAATAATGAACATGTTGAGGATCAAAGGGAGTTATTATATGCAAAGAGATGGATAATGTGAGATTTTAAAGGTATGAACAAGTTGTTAGAGTGTTTATTACCCCACTATTAATCAAACCACTCTCTCATAGGCTAGTGAACACCTACAACCATTTCACTTAAGGAGGTTTATCATAATAAACTGAGCACCAACAATAGGCTCAAGTTCTAGGAAACCATGGTAGGTGATGTTTACAGTCTTATCATCATTGACAGGTCTAATTGCATTTTCAAATTTGGGATGTCTTAGTGACCTAATGTGACCTAAAGAGTGGGTAATAATAATCACATAAGTACACCTACAGGTCTCATATCTAGCCAAATGGTCACCTCAAAGATCAATCTTGTCACATGTTCAAAAGGAAGCCTATCTAAGCCAAAGATGTATCTCATAAGACTGTGAGTTGTTATTATAGGGTCTAAGGTATTAATAGTGAAAAGAAACCCTAGCACATGAGCATCAGACCTCACTCTCACTCAAAGAGGCATAACATATGAAATGAATACCTACAACAATCTAATCTAACCCTATAGTTAGCATACCTCAAGCTAAGGCATGAAGGTTGTAACGAGGATAAGTTTCTTGGCATGAAAGGTCTCTAAAATCATAATGAAAATTGAGGATATAAGATCAAGGAGGATGAATCAAGTCTAACCAATATAAAACCTTGAGTTTGTTGCCATGCTCCTCCCCAATCTATATAGAGGTGACCTATAGTCAATCCTATAAAGTCTGAATAGGGTTTTAGGATAGTTTACTAAGTGTGAGACTTGAGGATGTGACTGATGGTAATAGTGTTCTAAGGTTGAAATAGATGATTAAAATATGGAACTAAGTCCATGAAATACCTTCAAGAATAAAAAAATCAACCTACAGTAAGCACCTACAGCAAGGTTGAGGGTATCTTTTCATGTTTTTAGGCTTGTATTACCATCTTGGATTAGTAAAGGTAAGCCTTGTTGGGTATGGATTCTTTCAAAACATAATTAAGATAACCATTATGATGGAATTATATGAAACAAGTTAGTTTGAAATGTTTATATAGTCAATACTCACTAAAAGGTCCACCTATAGTCAATAGAATGAATAGTGCTATACAAAGGGATCACTTTGTTTGAATCATAGTAGCCTGGTGAAGGGTAGTACGCTAATGAAGGGTTCAAGGTTGGTGAAGTTTTCTTGAAGGTGAAGTGTTATATAAGGTGAAGTGACCAAGAAGGAAAAATCATAATGACATAGTCATGTCAACCAAAGGTCCACCTACAACCACTTTAACTTTTGAGGAAGTTGCCTTGTGGAGTGAAAGGGCACTAATGCATTATAAGGAATGAAACTACATTCAAAGGTTAAATAAGGATTTTGAAATATTATGGAATATTAAATGAGCTTTTATAAACCTATCTCAGGTAGGAATGTATACCTACAGGCCCCTTTAAACCCAAAAAAGGGCAAGCTATATGTTTTAAGGAGGGTGAAACATGTTAAGAGATGATAGTGGATGCATTGGTCTAAGTTTCAAGCATGTTATGAGTATATTAAAATCATTAAATGAGACTGAAATTTATCATAAAGAATTATATTAGGATTCAAAGAGTTTAAAACAACCTAAAAAGTCACTTTTACTATAAAAATGATCAATCATGGTTAACTGTGACATGACAGTCCACTAGTGTATGATGAATGATGATTGGAATTTGCCAAATATGGGTATTAATCCAATCCTCCAAATGGTTATGAAGTAGAAACATAAAATAAAACATTATTTCAAGACCATTATAAATCTAATGAGGTATATATCTACAGGTTGGGTGTTTTAGAACAAGTGTTATAGCCACAAATGATTGTATTCTAAGCCTGCCAAGAGAAGGATGGTGAATGTTTAAGGATTTTGGGTTAAGGAAAGATTCATGATAATACTTTGAGTATATTAATGAATTATAATATAAATATAATTAGGCTCACATAAAAATGAAACATGAAAAGAATATTTTTTAAAGAGCATTATATAGCCATGATTGCAAAACCTTGCACACAGTCAATGCTTGGAAAGTCTACCTATGGATTTTGGATGTTTGAAGGTGCTAGAAAGGTCATTTTTACTTGAATTTTTGTATAGGGGGTCCTAATGACACAAGGAACACTCAAATTTAATTTTTTTTAATGGGATAATAGTTCACATATCCTCTATTTTATCTCATAGGTAGGCCACTTTCAGGTATGCATGAAGACAAATAATGATGAGAAAGTGACCAAAATGAGTGTTGGGTGATATTGAAACATTTTTTAGTGACTTGGGATGGTCAAATAAGGTGTATTGAGATTTAAAAAACATTAATTAAGCCTATTAATGGAGATAAAACACCAATAAGTGTTGGTGGGTGGCCATTTGCACTTAAACCCCACTAACCTAGACTAGGCCTTTTGCCCAATAGGGGGCCATTTCCACTTCCATGGTATAATGACCATTAAAAATAATTGAAACATGTTCATGAGGATATATAATATGTGTTAAAGCTGTTTTTTTTATAGAAGAGGTCACAAAGAAGGCATTTTTAGGTTTAAAAGCAAGACAGGGTACACAAAATGAAGGAATTCACTTGAGAGGCCATGTTTGGATGATCACCCCATAAAGTAGGTTTATAATGGGACCTAAAGGAGTTAGGATATGTTTAAGGGGGTATTATAATTCAAATTTATTGAATTTTTTCTCAGTTTGGATGTCATATTTTTATGAATAAAGGTTAAGGGTGAAAATAACCCAAAACCCTGTTTTGAACCAATTTGCAAGTTTTGAGTTGGAAACCCCACAAAATGCATAGCTTCTTCATGAAAAATTCTAGAAGTTGTAGGGGAATATTATAGGGTCCTTCAATTAGTTTTTTGATGTACTTTCACTTGTACAGATTTGGGCAAAAATAGTACTTTTGAGCTAAAATGAATATTACAAGGAGTATATAAAGATGATAATTGATGGAAAAGGAATATTGAGACTTATTTTACCTATCAAATCTAAAAACATTATAAAAAATATCCAAAGGTTCCCAAACCATTTCATTCTTTTGGGCCAGTTAAAAAATGCCTTCAAAGGACAAACCTTCCAAAAGCCATTTCATGGTTTAGGTACTTATAGGTGGTTCCAGACCAAAAAAATTGACATGGATCATGACTGGGGCATGAAAAAAGTGAATCAAACACTTTTTTGAGGTTTTACACCTATATTATCTCCCAACAACAAAATTTCTCTTCTAGGGCTAAAAGGGCTAATTAGGCCTAATTTAGCAAGCTAAATTGGCTAGAAAGCATATCAAATCTTAGAGTTTGGATATGAAATTTTGTATGGATCTGTGGGAGGATAATGGGTACCTATAAAAATTATTATTTTTTCATTATCACTTCTATTTTCTCCTAGAAAAGGAGCTTTTTAGGAAAATAGGGTTACAAGGAATACATGGAAAATGCATGTTTTTGGTGTTGTTCTAGGTCTTGCTAAGTGTTTGATACATAAAATTGCCTTGAATCAGGTTTTTTTATTACATTTATAATCCTTACATGGTGGATATATGCTTTATTGAAGAAAACTTGAGGAAAAATCCACTTTCTACCTTTTATGCCTTTGTGAAAATGAGCCTTTTGAGGGTTTTGAAGGCAAAATAGGTGCATATAGCCTATTACAAAGACTTGTAAAGTTGAATAAATATATGGAACGCCATATTAAAGGTAAGAAGAGGTTAAAAAAGAGTTATAATGGAATAAGTATTTGGAAAAGGTTTCCAACAAGTGCAAATAAGAGTCTTCCTCTTCCAAATGCCCATGTGCAAGATAAAGTCAATTTATTGAAGGAGTCTTATAAACAACTCTTGAAAATTTTTATATAATAATTAATAATTCTATATAATATTTAAAGTAAAATAATTTCAAGGAGTTGAATTCCTACATCCATGGAAGAGACTTTTTCATCAAAGGAGACAAGAAGGTTAAAATCCAGGGGTTGATGCAAGAGTATAAGTACTCTCCAAGTGATATAATTTTGACCAAACATAATTATGAGTATATTAATACCTATAAAAATTTTATAACTTATTTTCCATTCTAATTTATTAAGGGAAAATATTTTATAAGGTGGAAATGCTACATAGCACTTTTGGAAGAGCTTTTTGAAGGACATATTCCTGATTTTGAGGCTCTTGACTTCTCTCTCCTCTCTCTCATCAAAAAACCATGTGAATGACCATTTTATAGTCCCCTAAATTTTTTTAGGTTTAATGAATCAAATATGTAGTTTTTTTGGGTTCCCAACTCAAAACTTACAAACTGGTTTAAAATAGGGTTTTGGGAGGGTTTTTGGTAGTTTTCACCCTTAGCATTTGTTCATAAAAATGTGACGTCAAACCTAAAAAAAATTAGATATATTTTAATTATAATACCCAATTAAATATACCCTAATTAAATAATTTATGTACCATGCTTAATCTCCTTGATGGGGTGAGCATCCAAACATGGCCTCTCAAGTAAATTTCTTCATTTTGTGTACCCTGTCTTACTTTTGAACCCAAAAATGGCTTCTTTGTGACCTATTATAAAAAAAATAGATTTAACACATATTATATATCCAAATTAACATTTTTTAATGATTTATAATGGTCATTATATCTTTTAAGTGGAAATGACCCCCTGTTGGGCAAAACGCCTAGTCTAGGCTAGTGGGGTTTGAATGTAAATGACCACCCACAAACACTTATTGGTGTTTTTTATCTATTAATAGGATTAATTAATGTTATTTTAAGTTAAATACAAATTATTTCACCATCCAAAACCACTAAAAAGTATTTAAATACCACCCAACACTCATTTTGGTCACTTTCTCATTATTCTTTGTCTCCATACATGCCTAAAAGTGGCCTACCTATGAGAAAAAATAGAGGAAATGTGACATATTTTCACATGGAAAAAATTATATTTTGGTTCTTCTTGGGTCATTAGTAACTCATGTACAAAAATTAAATTCAAAATGACCTGTATAGCACCTTCAAACGTCCAAAATCCATAGGTAGACTTTCCAAGCATTGACTGTGTGCAGGGTTTTACAATCATGGTTGTATAATTCTCTTTGAAAAATATTATTGTATTATTTAATTGATGTGTGAGAATAATTATATGGATATTATCATTCATGAATATACTCAAATCATGATTATGAATTTTTCCTTAACCCAAAATCCTTGAACATTCACCATCCTTCTCTTGGCAGGCTTAAAATACAATCATTTGTGACTATAACACTTGTTCCAAAACACCCAACCTATATATATATATATATATATATATATATATATATATATATATATATATATATATATATATATATATATATATATATATAGGTTGGGTGTTTTGGAACAAGTGTTATAGTCACAAATGATTGTATTTTAAGCTTGCCAAGAGAAGGAATATATATATATATATATATATATATATATATATATATATATATATATATATATACCTCATTGGATTCATAATTTTATTGAAACCATGTTTTATTTTCTATGGCTAATTTATAACCACTAGGGAATTGGATTCATACCCATATTTGGTTAATTCCAATCATCATTCACTATACACTAGTGGACTGTCATGTCATAATTAATCGTGATTGATCATTTTTGGAGTAAAAGTTCTTTTTTAGGTTGTTTTAAAATATTTTAATCCTTATATCATGCTTTAATACCAATTTTATTCTCATTTAATGATTGGAATATACTCATACCATGCTTGAAACTTAGACCAATACATCCACTGTCATCTTTTAACATGGTTCCCCCTCCTCAAAACCTATAGCTTTCCCTTTTTTGGGATCAAAGGGAATTTTAGGTATACATTACTACCTAATATAGATTTATAAAATCTCATTTAATATTTCCCAATATTTAAAAATCCTTATTTAACCTTTGAACATAGTTTCACTCCTTATAATGCATTAGTGCCCTTTCACTCCATAAGGCAACTTTCTCAAAAGCTAAAATCATTATAGGTGGACCTTTGGTTGACATGAATATATGATTTTTATTTTTCATTATTGATCACTTCACCTTTTATAACACTTCACCTTTAATAAAAATTCACCAACCTTGAACCCTTCATTAACCTATTACCCTTCACTAGGCTAGTATGATTTAATCAAAGTGATCCTTTTATATAGCACTGTTCATTATATTGACTGTAAGTGGACCTTTTAGTGAGTATTAATATATATAAATGTCAAAATAACCTATCTCATATAATTACCTCATAATGGTGGTCTTCATTATGGTTTCAAATAATCCATACCCAACAAGGCTTACATTTACTAACCCAAGATGGTGATTCAAGCCTAAAAACATGAAAAGAGATCTTCAACCTTACTATAGGTGCTTATTTAAGGTGTAATTTTTTCTTATTAAAGTTATTTCATGGCTTTAGTTCCATATCTTAATCATCTAGTTCAACCTTGGAAAACTAGGACCATTAGTCACATCCTCAAGTCTCACACTTAACAAACTATCCTAGAACCCTGTATAGACTTTATGGGATTGATTGTAGATCACCTCTGTATAGATAGGGGAGGGACATGGAAATAAATTCAAGGTGTTATAGTGGTTAGTATTTATTAATCTTCCTTTATCTTCTATCCTTAGTCGTCATTGTGATTTTAGAGACCTTCCATGCCAAGAAACTCATCCTCATTACAACCTTCATGCCTTACCTTGAGGTATGTTGAGTTTAGGGTTAGATTAGACTATTGTAAGTATTCATTTCAACTATTAGGAATATTTGATTTAAAGTGAGGTCTAATACTCATGTGTTAGGTTTTATTCTCATTTTTAATACCTTAGACCCTAAAAGAACACCTCACAGTCTTATGAGATACATCCTTAGCTTATACAACCTTCCTTTTGAACATGTGGCAAGCTTGATCTTTGAGGTGACTGTTTGGCTAGATATGAGACCTGTAGGTGTACTTATGTGATTATTGTTACCTAATATTTAGGTCACCTTAGGTCACTAGGATAACCCCCATTTTAAAGGTAAATTAGACATATCGATGATTCCAAGACTACAAACATCACCATGCCATGGTTTCCTAGAACTTGAGCCTGTTGTAGGTTCTTAGTTTACTATGTTAAGCCTCCTTAAGTGAGATGGATGTAGGTGTTCACTAGCATATGAGAGAGTGGTTTGATAAATAATGGGGCAATAATCCCTATAACAACTTGGTCATGCCTTTTAAATTTCACATTATCCATATCTTTGCATATGATATTTCCATTTGATCCTTAACATGCTCACTATTTGCTTGCCTAGCTATAGGTGTACCTTTCTTGTCTTGTGTACAGACTACAAGATGTATATGAAGGTTAAAGAAATCACTTATCATCTTGTGTTGATGATATCTAGGTCACAAGAAGTCACCTTCAATCATTTTAACCCTCTAATCATGGGAACAATTTCCACTTTGCAACCTTGGTGAAAAATATCCTCTTCCTCTCAGGCCTGTAGCTATTATTGCATGTTTTCAATGTGTTTATAGGCATATTTTAGGCCCTCAAAAAATTAACTCCCTTTAATTTTTAACCTCCATCTCTGGAAAGGTATTTCTCCTTCATGGAGACCTCAAAACTAACCCACCTAGGGGATTTAAAACCTCTTAAACCCTATTGTATGAAACCATCAAAAAGGTCCTTGACCTTTATTTTGCATTTTTAGGGACTGTGTCTATGAATACAGATTCATCTACCTTTTTATCATGGTTTTAAACTTTTTTCCAACTACCACCCTAGAAAAATTAACCATGGTGAATTCACATGTTATGGATTCAAAAAGGCTTTGAAACCATGCTTTAATTCTTCCATATGACAACTCAAACTCTCTACTATCACCACCTATAGGTGGACTTTTGAAATTTAGGTAGTAGGTATGAGTTTTAGGTAGTGAACATGCAATATAAGTATTTAGTTAGTTTTAGACCTACCAAGGTTTCCAAATACATCTTTTTCAACTTGAATAACTTTAAGCAAGATTCAAAAGTCCCATTTTAATGTTCTTACCCTCCTGTAGGTGCTGATGAAGTTGCAGTCCTGTAGGTACTTATAAGTAGCTCAAAGAGTCAAATTCATGGCATTGGGATAGCTTGAGTGCTCATGTTAGTTAAATGCAACTTATAAAATTCTCAATATTCTTTATGACCTCCATCTAAATGTTCATAGGACCTCATTCTTTGACCATCATGGTGAGAAGTGAATGCAAGTAGGGGTGACTGTGTATGGTGGATTTGATATCATGTTATTGACTTGTAATGAACTTATCATGATTCATAGAATCAAATGCATCTAAATATTGATCTTTAAGTAAAATATTCAATCTTAATCACTCGTTCCTACTATGATACCAATTATCCCTTGATAATGTCATCATAACCTAGAGGTAGTCATCTTGAATGTACAAATTGAGTGGCCACCATGATGCAAGAATTTAGAGGCTTTGTTAAGGTCATGATGACTCTTGAAACTTGGTTCTTAATTAAACCAATTGAAAACATATATCATACACTGTGAATGGATAATAACCTTGAAAACATGCTTATAGGGTGCTAATACCTTGTTGAATAAATGCACTTAGTTTGAGCTCTCTCAAAGAGACACACTAAGGATGGAAACTTGTGAACTTTGAATTAAATGAACCAGGTGTATCATGACTTATAAACATTAATTTATAACCTCTAAATATGATAATTATTATGAGCAACCCATATTTTTCTTTGAAACTACTCCAAGAGACCACTTAGAAAAATAGTAAAAGGAATGAGGCTTCATGCTATAAGTTCCTTCTTGGAGAGAGTAATCAACTAATAAAAATATGAAAAGTATAATAATTACCCCTAAAAAAATTACCCAAAACTATTTCTCTCCATTATTTTTTGAGCTTGATAAACATGTCCAAGAACATACCCCTCTTGGTTGCATAGGCTATAGTGACTTGTTGTCACTCTTAGTGATTTTTCATAAATATGGGGGTACCAATATATGAAATAATTCAAATAATTTAAATCTTAATTAGACATATAAAAATTTAAAAGTTTTAGATCCTAACTCTCTCTCTCCTCTTCTTGTACTAAGCATTTGAAAACTACCCTTCTAGGCATGCAAGAAAGGTCAAAATTGGAGCAAAGTTGGATTTTGCAATTTTTCACCTATAAATAACTTATATGACACTATAATGACAAAATTAAGCATTTATGATGCTTTTATCCTAAAAACAAAAGTGAATGCATCAAAAAGACCTATTTTTGCATTGAAAATGCTATTTTCACCAAGGATCTCTAAATGAAATGCCATAAAATGTTTTAAAAATTCTATCACATGTTTTATGAGGTTAATAAATATGGAATAAAGATTTCTAATGATTTTAAACTATCAAAACCTTCTCTAAATGACACAAAATGGTTAGATTTTGCATAAAAATGAGTCATAGAGTTAGTCTAGAAAGTGATCAACCTAATTATTCATTTTTTAGGGATGTAATTACCTTGACACATGTTATGAAACTCATAAATACATTATAGACTCTTCACACCACTATAAATGGCTCGAAAAGGCCAAAAAATGACTAGAAAACACAAGACAAGTGAAGGAAAAGACCTCAAATCACCTAAACAACCTTAAGAACTATTAACCATGGCTTCTTCATGGAATTTTTAGGACCAATTACTAAATCACAAGACAAAATATCATGGTATGCAAATTTTTGAAAGGTAGGGGTGACAATTTGACCTATGGGGTCAAAATTGTCCACATTTTGGTGACTCAACTATGAAGCATGCCTGCTATGCTTGAGAACTAGACCATATACATGACATTTGGACTCAAAAAACAATGACAAATCTGATCGATGACTGAAATTACACTTTTAAATTGACATAAGATGACTTTCTCCCTCCAAAATAAGAAAGGAAACACATAAAATAGGAAAACTAACTAAAAAAGCAAATGTACAAACAAAGCACTTATTTGGGATGAAACATAAATAAAATAATTTAAACAACCATGAAAAAGAATGATCCACCTAGATCAAAAGGGAAATTCATAAACTCACTCATTCCAAGAGATGGTCCAAGTTGTAAAGCAAGGTATTTGTTAAACATGACCCTTGATGGGGCACTCTTCTTGCCTACTAGATTTCTTAGAATCTCCTCAAATGAGTCATCAACAACAAACCAGTCACCAATAAAGACAAATTCATCTTACACTTCTAGATCTTTCTCATACCACTTATCATTTACAACCTTATTAGGTGATACTTCATCTATGCATTATCCTTCTAGAATCTTTATGGCATCTTGAGTGACTTCATTCTTCTTATCAATTGATGCAAGTTCATCAAGCTCTTCAAGGAGCTTTCAATAATCAACCCAATCTATATCATGAACTTGAATAGGTGATTTTTGATCAAATTTCTCATAATCCTGCTCTTCAATGGGAAACATATCCCTAAAAAGCTCTTCAATCTCATATAGAGATTCAAGGCATAGCTACCAATCATCTTTTTATTCCTAATTTGGATCAATTTTAATAGGATTATCTTGAAAGGTATTTTAATCCTTCTCAAATGGAGATATCTCAAACTCATTTATGATTTTAGTATGTATTAATTCATGAAGTTCTTTCACATCAAGACCAACCTTCTGATTCTCAACTAGAATCTCAAGTGAAGTATTAATGAGAAAATATTCCTCATACACACCTAAAATATTTTGTTCACACTCTCCATGAACTTGGCTTGCAACTGCAACCTCTTTCTCTATCCTCTATAGAATAGGATCCTCCTTAATAAGTGAGATGGTGGGAGGGTGATGACATTCATTTATTTGAGGGGGAATATGAAGCACTGGAGGCTGATCATGATTATATTTTTGGATCTTGAGGGCAATGGAATCATTTAGGGAGTCTTGGAGAGGAGGGAAAGAGAAACTCTTAAAGACCTCTACATTTTGTTCCTTCCACTTATTCATAGCCTCATCAAAATTAAAAACCTCCTTATCCTCATAGACAACTTGAACTTGAGGGATGAGTGGGGAAGAAGGGGAACTATAAGAAGATGTAGTCTCATGAGTAGTCTCTTGAATAGGCTCTTGAATAAGCTCTTGAATAGGCTCTTGACTCCAATTAGGAAGCTCTCTTGGCACACACTGGGCATGGTTAAGATCTTCATGAGAAGAAGGAACACAAGAAACCTTTGTAGACAAATGGTTTAACTCAATTTTATACCTATCCCAAGGCTCCATCTTCTTCAATAAAAAAATAGATAACTCATTTATCTCTTCTGGATCATTGGACACATTTTTAAATAGACCATTCACTTCCTCATACTAAGAGTTTGAATAAAATTTTCTTGCATATGATAGTATTTTGAGCTCTATTTCATCCATTCTTTCTTGGAAACAAGGATTCTCATATGCAACATCATAGCCATATGGGAAAGGTGAAATCTGGTCTTGAGACTAAAATGCTTCACAAGGTAAGAATCATGCTCTTTATAATAAGGATCATAAAAAACTTGATAAGGCTCAAATAGCTTTGATAATACTCCTAATAAGGCTGATTAGGCTCATAAAAAGGCTCATAGGTATCATGACAAGGTTGTTATGACCCATCATATGGCTAATAAGGAAGTATTACATAGGGATTTTACTCATACCTAGCCATGAAAATAGCATCAAGATAGTGCAATAAAATTTGACTTACTTGGAAACTGTGCCTGGACTATTAGAGCAATTAATTGAGCTTGGAATCACTAAATACTTCATGAATAACACTACTACAACTATAATCTCACCAATACTAACTCCAATGTGTCCCACTAGGCATGATAGTATCCTTATTCAAAATTGATCTACTTTGTGTAATTCCTCATGCTTGGCCTCATCCTTCAGTATTTTCTCAACAACAAGGATATCTATGTCGATTAAACCTATAGATGTCAATTTTAGATAATATAGATTTAGGGTTTGAATCTCTCCTTCATATTTACTAACTTGTTGTTTCAATATATTATTTCTTTCTTTGATCATTTCATATTTTTCCATTATCATTATAATGACCTTATTTCCCTTGGTAATTAGCTTCTTTGACCATTCTTTTCTAGCCATTACCATAAGATCTATCTCTCTTACATAATCAATTGTAACTTGACCTAGACTTTGATTGATTGGCTGCATAGACTATGGTTACAGTGATGAATCATTAGGCTATATTAATTCATTTAATGTAGTGGTAAGCTGATCCACCTTTCTCTTCAAATCATCCTTGGTGGCTTTATCATGATCAATACATTTAAAGGGAGAGTTGATGATAGATTGTACATTGTGTTTTAGCCCCTCTCTTATCATCCATCCAAGATGGATCTTGTAAATTTGATAATCCCCCATGACAAGATTTTCATTTGATTTTTATGGTGGGGGGACAATAATTTCAACATATCTTTCTCCCTTGTCATCACTAAAAATATTGAAGGTCTTGGGAGTAGGTTTGGACTTTTCTTGATCTCTAAGAGACCAAAATCTAAGTGTTGGGATCAATTATTTATTTCCTCTTCTTTCCCACTAATTGAGCTAACCAACTGGGGGTGACATTTGGTTTCCTAGACACTATTACCAAAGAATCAATAATTGATCTAGTTAGACTAGTAGATACTGTGATCAATGTATAACCTTGGGAGGATGTTTTTACTGTTTTTGTAGGAGGTGCCTATGAAAGTTCACTCCCATCAATTGATTATAAATATATATTTGCATTAAGCACTTGTATCTCTTAAATTTTAACTAAATGAATTGTGTAAATAATGGAAGTGGATAAAGTGGAGGAAATGGAATCAACTATGCCTATTGTGGGAATGGAAGATGGAATAGACATAGTGGTTGTGAATTTGGGAACAAGTGGGAGGGTGGAAGCCAAAGAGTCAAATGAATAAATAAAATGTGTGGGTCCACTTAGGGTTGGTTTTGTGAGTAAGGTGAATGGAGATAGAGGGGAAACAATACTTATACTATAATTAGGGATAACATGTAGTATCAGAGTTAGGATGACTAAGTCTGTAGCTTTGTATTACTGGGTGGGGTTGAAAATTAATGGGGATGAAATGGAAGGAATTATAAATGGAATGGAAAGAGGGAGTGGAATGAAAGGGTAACGTGAAATTAGAGGAATGTAAATTTGAGTGGAAACTTAAGAGTATAATTATGGGGGACCTTGAGTGTCCACTTGACTTGTAGGTGGAATGATACATGAAGTAGAAACTGGGGGTACTAGGGGAGTGGAAATAAGAGTTAGAGTTGACACTAGAGGTACTAAAACTTGAGATGTTGGAGGAGTAGAGATAATAGAATAAGGTGATGAAACTTATAGAGAAATATATTTGGGAAGAGGGTGAAAAATAGATATGGTGGTTATCATTATGATAGTCATGGGAATTGAAGCTATAGAAGCTTCCACCATTGTTGTATCTTTAGATGAAAGATATATTGGTTTCTCTAAAACTTACCCCATTTTGCTTGGATCACTATTACACCTAAACTTTTTGAAGGAAAAGGGAGAGATAAAAATGAAATAAAAATATCCTAAGGGAGGTGATACACCAAATAATTTGATGACATCCAACCAGCTACATGTTACACATGAGAATAAAGGACTAACCAAACATACACTTTTCCAATTTGAATCTTCTCACATTAATGTTTCATTATGAGGTTATGGATGAATGTTTGGGATATGAGAGCTATAAAATATACCTTTAATGGAACTAGTGAATAGTATAACTCACTTAAACTTGACACTTCCAAAAACACTTCACATGACCTACAAGAAGAAACTACAAATAGGTGAGAGAATAAGACAACATGACAAGGACTCCATAGTCTTCACTAAGAAAGATCCATAATTCAAGTAGGAACATTATGAATAGTTGTGAAAGTGATAAAAATTAGTAATAATATTTATAAAATGGTATGCAAATGAGCATGGTTTCACCATACTCAGGTGGAGAATAGTTTACAAAGGCCAAAATGGCTAGTTCTTATAGAACTTGAGAGAGAGAAGAGAAGATATAAGTCCAAAGGTCACAAGGAAAGTTTTAAATATTAGAAAAGGAGTTAAATATTCATGATAATAATATGTGAAATGAACCATGGAATGTTAGAAAGCACAAGTGTCACCCCAAGTCATGAAACTCTTGAAATGTGGCATAGAAGTTCTCATTCTAGCTCAAAAAATTACCTTCATGATTTAGCCATGTTTGAACATCCCAAATATTATTAGGGAAAATTATTATGATTGGTATGAGAGGGAAGGATTTTATACATGCCTCTTCATGCATTAGTTTTTGTCTTGGTCATCTAGAATCTAGAATCTTCCCAGAATGAGCTATCATCATCTGTAGTCAAAATAACTTTTCTTTCCCACACCTTGTACACTTGGCCTCAAATTTGGATTAAATTTACCATTAAAATATATTGGATTTAGTGGATTACACTTGGAAAGACCATCCATGTCCTTATAATACTTAGATAGACATTAAAAATCCATCCACTTGAATTTTTCACACTTCTCACCATCATGTTCATATGCTAGTTTTAACTGGCTGAGATGAAGTTTTTTGGCAATGCACTTAAGAGTTATTATAAATAAATAAATTGTCACTAGGATTTATCTTAAGTATTAATATTCCATTTCATGTGATTGGCATATTTAGAATCCTTCTATAACCTACAAAACACACAAAAAGGTCAAGAAAACCCTATTTTATACCCCATTCATATAATTTCATACAACTAAGCCTAATGGTATGGAGCTTGACTAAGTCATCTAAATCCTCCAAAAATAATTCTAGGAAAAATATTCCATTTTATTATCTTTCCAACTTCATTTATTTCATCAAGTTTTGACTAAGGGTTTGTAAGGGTTTTAGGCAATTTCCACTCCTAAGCTTTGTTCATAAAGTTATGATGTTGGAAGTAAAAAAATATTTCACAAGATTAGTATTAAATACCCTTGATAACACCTCAAACCTTATTGTATTCCCATGCATAGCGTCAATGGAGATGTGAACACTTCAACTTGGCCTATCGAGCTTGTTCTTCTATTTCATATAGGCCTAAGTTGTCTTTGAGCTAAAATTAGCCTTACTAGGGGTTTCTCTACATATTAAAAGATTATAAATGTGTAAATTCATCCCATGAACATTTTATAACTATATGGAACACTCATTAAGAGATAAAGTGAAGGGGTACCCCCAATTGGCTCTAGGTCACTTCAAGGCCTATAGGCTTAGCATGTATCCTGCTAGTTTTGACCATTTGGACTGATCTCTAAGTATAATTATTTTTTTCACCTCATTAAATCTCAAAAATTCATCACATAAATTCCCAATCCCCCCTTCTCATCTCTTCTTCTCATTCACCAACTAGGCCTAGTGGGAGCTTGTTTGGTTGAGCTATATGCACAAGTGTTTTAACAATTTTGAGAGGTATGATCTTTGCTTAATGTTTAATATCACATATATACCTTACATACACCTCAAAATATGTTTCTTAAGGCTCCAAAATCTTTCCATCAAGTTCCTTAACCTTTTTGGCTTCATTTGCTTATTATTTCAAAAACTTGATTTTCCTGACTGACTAAAATTTGAGACAAAATAGAGAGATATATATCTCCATTTAAAATAAAATTGAATTTTTTAGGAGTTATATTAGGTCATAATTAATATTTTTACCAAAGGTTTATGCTATATTAATCCATTTAGGCCCTTAACCAACTCAATTTGTCCAAAAATGCCTCCAAAAGGATTAATTTCTTGCATTTTTCACTTCCACCTAAGATTAACCTCTCAAATATTAAAACAAATTTTATTAGGTTCCTTAAACATCATCTAAATATTAAATTCATGTTAAATAATATTTAAATTCATATAAACTACTCTTTTCCCTTAGATTCCTCATTCTTACCCATTGAGTAATATGAGTCCCTTAGTGTAATTGTATAGACTACTACCTTTGGGATAGTAGGAAGAGTTGATGGTCAACTTAAAAGAAGTCCTAGAGTTTGTTAAAACACCTTTTTACCTATCATAAAACATTTTCAGGTTTTTATCAACCTTATTTCTCTTCCTAATCATATCAATCTCTTAACTTCATAAAGACTAAACACTTAGTTGTAGGTGCATATAGGGCCTTAAGAGGTCTATATAAGACTATTTTACACATAAAAAATATTATGGAGGTCACCACGGCCTTAAATAATGTGTTCATAATATTTAATCATCATTAAAATCCCTTATATACTCTCTACATGCACCTTGAGCTTACCAACTGAGTTCTTTTTCATAACTATGATACCCTACCTTTTTTGATTCATGTAGGTGCATATGAGTTGTAATTGAGCTTGGACATGGTGTCTAAAGTCCATATTTGAATCCTTGAGGTCACATAGAATGTTTTCATACATGAATTTACATTGTATGACCTAAAACACCACCTATACATCAATTCCAACCTATTATTTGCCTACTTAGTTGTAGGTTTTCATTTTTCTATAAAGGGACACCTGTAGGTGTTCATGAAGCTTGAAACACTAAATATTAGCATTAACATAATGATTTTCATTCTCATTTTCACACAATTCAATCAATTTGGCCATTATGAACATGAATTTATGTTTCATTTTTTCTTTATAATGCCAAATTTTTATTCAAAACTCAAAACCTATAAATGTTAATGCAAGTTTTTAGTGTCTTTATAGGCAACTTTGAGCCTTCAAACTTACAAGCTACATAAATCCTCTTGGATTTATATTTAGCATAGTTCTTATAAATTATATAGGATATAAGGTATAACTAGCTATATGTTTCAAAATTCATTGAAATCATGTTATAAGACATTCACAAAATCCCCCTGGACCTCTATTTTCACCTTTTTGGGAAAGTTTCCTTGAACTCAATCATCATGTGCTTAAAGGTAGTTACACATTAAATTTACCATTATATATTTAAAATATGTCTTATTTTGGATTTACCATATGCTAGGATTGAAAAAGGACCTTATCATTCTCCAAATTCCCTATTTAAAAACCTCAATATCTCTAAGGCATCACTTATAGGTGATCATTCTCACACAAGTAATAAAGTAGACTTGGGAAGTATAAAAGATACCTATCTTTATTAACACTTTATATACCTTCAAAAATTATTCAAATACACATTTTTCACTCTAATATATTGACAAAACTAACAAACTCTCCATCTCAACATGACATCATCAAGGAGATTCCTGTAGGTGCATATGAGCTATATGTAGGCAGTGAGCATGGAATGGAACAACAAGGGTGGATGAATGGTATCAATAACAAATAAAAATCATTAAAATACTTTAAATTCATTATTTTCACTAAGGAGATCTTAAGACAAGCTCCATAACATCTATTCCAACATGAAAACCTCTTGTAAACATCTAGAACAAAGCATACAGGTATAATTAGTGGCTAGTTGGTGTGGTGAATGAGCTTGTAACCAAATTTTCACTTCCACAAACATCCAAATGAAAAATCCTAAGATATTTATGACTTTAATAATTTAATATATCCTCAGTAAAACTCCATGGATATGCTAAACTAGCTTTCTACATTTGACTAAAAGTGAAAGTGAGTGAGGAGTTGACTTATGAGGATAATAAGTCTAAATTTTCACCAAAGCATAGTGTGATGAAGTCAAACATGAATGGAGGTAAAATTTGGAATTGAGACATGTGTAACACCATCTTATATTCACATGAGACCTCTATAGAGGAATAACATTTTGTAACAAAGAAGAAACTGACTAAAGCTTGACAATGGTGACACCTTCCTACAACATGAGATAATTTGTTCATCAAAACACCATCAAACATAAAAATAGAATGGAAATAATATGAGAATATATATAACATATTATCGATTCAACATCACCAACTATAGTATACAAACTTGTCCAAAATGGAGCAAAAGCTATAGGATGCTAGAAATAGTGAGCAGGAAAACATAGTCAACTTGTTAGGGATGGTTCATAAATCATAGTTAAATAATATTTAAACTATTATTATGGAAATGGATCTATCTAAGTGTACTACCATATCCCAACATAATTTTACTTGAAACCTCTTCAACTATTCATACCAAGCACAAACCTACTAACCACTTCTATGTGTCTAAAAAGGCAAAGAAGGAATGTAATAGTTTTAACTCAAAAATGGAACTTATAGAGAAAATAAAGTGTGGAAATTAATTTGATTAATATTAATATCCATTCCATGGCCTTCTCCCATGTGTCACCTTCCCTCATGGTTCGTATAAGTACCGAACTCATCTTTTTTAGTTGATTACTTGATCTTTAGTTTGATAACCTACAATTTTTAGATTATACTAACATTATTGATAGGTAATATAACTTATTGTATTTTTTAGAGGATATAAGTACACTTGGGCACCTTTAAAACCATGCGACTTGCATTTATGACCCCTAAAAGCCTTCTAAATAACTCAAAGTGACATATAGATGAATTAGACCATGGTCAATGATAATATAACATTAAATGAAATAATAAGAGCTATAACATACCCTATGACCAAGTATTAGACCCATAAAATCACCTAAAACTCAAGTTTTTACCTATAGGGGCCCTAGTTTGACCTAGAGGGTCAAATTTGGTTAACAAATAAGTGACTCATAGGGGTAGTATGCCTATTATACTAACTAGACCAGTAGCCTTATTAGTCTATTGGGCTTAGGGAGTCATATAAAATTTGAGACACAAAAATAAGACTTTGAAAACAATATTTTATCAAGACAATACCAATGACTACCTCAACCACACAAAACAAAGACACAAATAAAGCTAAATCAAACACACATGTACTTCATGAGCACTTATGGAACATGCACACAAAATTAAACAAACTAACTCAAACACTAAATTAAGATGAAAAATACATCTTGGATCAAATGGGAAGTTTTAAATCCTTCTTTCTTCATGACATGAAGGAATGAATGAGACATAATTATTTGATCCTTGACATTGATGCCTCTAATTTTTTCATGTTATTTTCTAACTTCATTGGTATGATGTTCAATGAGAACCAAGTAGTTCAAAATAGGTTGGCTATGGAAATGAACTATTATTTCATCCAAATAGCCTCAACATTCTCATATTTATCCTCAATTACAACCTTTGATGGTGGTTTAATAAGGTATACCTTCTTGATTTCCATAGTGCTCTCAATAAGATTGGGTTTATTCTCAGTTGCAAGTTATTCTAGCTCATCAAATAGATTTTAATATTATACCCAATCTTGGTAATTATCCTCCATGGAATAATCTTTATTTACCTTGTCATATACATGGCCCTCAACTTGGAAAATATCTTCAAGCTCTTGAAATAACTTCTTTTGTAGCTGCCAATCATCTTTTTCCTCTTTATCATCTAGAACCAATACCTCTTCAATCTTCTCTTCTTAATGTATTAGGTCATCAATCTGGTGTTATTCAAGCTCCAATGAATTTTAGGGTGATTAAATACTATGCTGAGATATTGGTTTATCTTTGAAAACAACAACTTCTACCTTGGTCTCAAGAGAGTTTTCTAAGACTACAACTTCTTTGGGGATGACTTGAAATTTTTATCCATCCTTAATAGCACATTCATATTCATGTTTGAGATGGTTATATATAAATTTTTTATTAGATGTATATTATTCTTAAATTAATTCCCTCTTCATTGTAACTTGACTTTGATTCTCAAGGGTTGCAAGATCTTCCACCTCCTTCTCCTTCTTAGTGATGCCAAGTCTAGGCATCTTGAAATCATGTGACTTAGCCTAATGAGGTTTCCAAGGAGCTATATTTTATTAAAGAAAGAGTTAAAAATTATTTTCAAACAAATTATCCTATTTAGGCTCCCACACCATAGGTACATAAATTTAAAGAGTTATATGGTGAGGACAATATGAACTAGTTGGTGGAGGTGGAACATAAAACTCAAAATCAGATTGAGAGTGAAATGTAGGGGATTCTTTTGGAAGCTCTTGAGGAAGATGAGGAAAACCTTGGGCTAATTTTTTTTTTTAATTCCTTCCATTTGATAATAAATTCATTAACATCTGACTTATCTTGATCACTCTCTTAAGGAAGGTTAGATGGGGTGTGTTTAGGCATAAGATCTTCTTTAGGCTCTAAACCTTCCATCACAACTTAACAATTTCATCATGAAATATAAATCTTCAATTTTACTGGATAGGTTCTATTGGAAAATTATTTCTTTAATTTCATATGAATCTCCATAAGGATGATAAGTACAAGAGGGCTGACATGGAGAACAAGAGGTATCATAAGGAAGGGTGGGAAGGACTTGCATAGGATCAAACTCTTTCTCAACCTAACACTCTTTGTCTAGGATTTTATCCTCTTTATTTCCCCATTATTCCACTATATTATTATATCTTAGGATATTATTATTAGGATTATTTTCTTGAGGTGGTGATGTAATTTTAGGAGTGGATGAAGTGTTTAAGAAACTTGGGGTCTCCTTAGGCTCGGACTCTCCAACTTGTCTCTAACTTGGGATTTCATATCTATAAGTCTTGTCTTGAGGTGGGGGTGTAATGGGAGAGGGAAATGAGAGATTATATTCAAATTAATTTATTTATGATAGGGACAATTGGATTTTCTTATTAACCAACTCAATCTACCTATCAAGATTTACTTCAAAAATAAGGTTTCTCTTTTCAACTCTCTCTTCCAATTGATTGGGAAAAGAATGTCTTTGATAAGATTTATTGAGTTTATGAGTAGGAATCATGTAGGACTGATATAAATTTTTGGGAAGTGGATATTAATGTTGATATACTTGGTAAATATTCTCTTCATAAGTTTTTAGCTTATCTTCTAAGGATGAAATTAGGGTACTCACATTTAGCATATCACTTGTGAGCCTTTACTAATTGGCTCTCTCAATAGGTGCCCACTCTATTTTTACCAGATATAATGCATCTCTCACCATATGAATGAAATTAATAGGGACATATTGACCATGTACCCTTAATGTGTTAAGATATAGCATATACTTCTCATAGCCCAAAAGAGTTTGCTTAAAA
This sequence comes from Torreya grandis, assembly GCA_037957365.1. NCBI lineage: Eukaryota > Viridiplantae > Streptophyta > Pinopsida > Cupressales > Taxaceae > Torreya > Torreya grandis. The sequence continues at coordinate 153,426 of JARHVA010001862.1, read as the reverse complement.
GTGGAAATGGATTGACTTGAGAAGTGACTAGCTTGACTAGGAGGAGTAATATATTAAGGAGGCTGGTTATAAGACTGATAAAAATCATGATAAGGTTGAAAATGGCCATATTGGAACTAGTAAGAATCATATTTGAACTGGTAAGGATCATGACATGGCTGATAAGGAATGCCATAAGCTTGATAAACCTAACCAACTTGTGTAAAACAATACTCAACACCAAATTCAACCATGGTACTTCATTAAGAATAAATAACAAAAGTAATGACTATTAAAAATATTAAAAATGAATACCTAAGATTTTTGACCAATTGATGTAATCTCAGATTCATCATTGATCTTTAGATACATGCCTCTAAAGGCTGATTATTGAAAGAGAACACCAAAAATATTTCAACCTCTTGGAGTAAGAGTCTCATTGGGCATGAAAAAACTATTGTCACATATATTTTCATCCTTTGAGTATATGTCTCATCTCTCCTCATCCAAGTGTAATAATTGAAACACCTCTAGGCTTGTGGGTAACCTATAAATGAGGTGAATCTCTAGATAGGGATAGTTCCCTTGATGTACGACTTTGGATCACTACTACACCTAAACTTTGTGAGGGAAAAGGGAGAGAGAAAAATAAAATAAAACTATCCTAATGGAGGTGATACACCAAATAATTTTATGACTTCCAACTAGAAGCATGTTACAAATGAGAACAAAGGACTAACCAAACATTAACTTTTCCATTTTTAATCTTCTCACATCAATGTTTCAATACGAGGTTATGGATGAATGTTTAGAATAAGAATGCTAGACAAGATGCCTTGAATGGAACTAGTGAATAGGATAAGTCACTTAACCTTGACACTTCCTAGAACACTTCACATGAGCCATAAGAAAAAACTACAAATAGATGAGAGAATGAGATAACATGCTAAGTAATTCATAATATTTACTAAGTAAGATCCAGAATTCAAGTAGGCACACTATGAAAAGTTATGGAATAGGTAAAAATTATTAATCTTACTGATAAAATGGTATGCAAATAAGTAAGGCTTCATGATACTCAGGTGGTGCATAGTTTACAAAGGCTTAAATGGCTAGTTATTATAGAACTTGAGAGATAGAGGAGAAGAAAAAATTCCAAAGGTCACAAGGATAATTTTAAATATAATAAAAGGAGTTATATATGCATGAGAATAAGATTTTAAATAAACCATGCTAGGTTAGGAATCACAAGTGTCACCCCAAGTCATGAAAATCTTGAAATGTGGTGTAGAAGTTCTCATTTTGGCTAAAAAAATTACCTTCATGATTTAACCCTATTTTAATGTCACAAATATAATTAGGGATAGGTTTTATGATTGGGATGAGAGGTAAGGCTTTCAAACATGCCTCTCCATGCATTGGTTGTAGTCCTGGTCATCTAAAATCTTCCCAAAATGAGCTATCACCATATGTAGTTAAAATAACTCTTCTTTCCCACACGTTGCACACTTGGCCTCAAATTTGGATTTATTTTCACATGAAAATATATGGGAGGGAGTGGATAAAACTTGGATTAATAACCTCTATGTCATTAGACTACTCAGGTAGACCTTAAAAATCCATCCACTTGAATTTTTCACACTTCTCACCATCATGCTCACTATGCCAATTTTGATTGGTTGAGATGAAGTTATTTGTTAGGTCACCTAGGAGTTTTTATTAAGAAATAAATTGTCATGGGGAGTTATATTAAGTCTTAATATTCCCCTCAATGTGATTGACATCTTAAAACTCCTTCTAGAACCTAAAAAACACATAAAAAGGTCAAGAAAACCCTATTTTGTAGCCCATCCATACAATTTTATACAACTAATCCTGATGGTAGGGAGCCTGAATGATTCCTCTACATCCTCCAATCATAATTCTAGTAAAACTATGCCATTTGAGTAGCTTTCCAACTTCATCTTTTTCATTAGGTTTTAATTAAGGGTTTGTAAGGGTCTTAGGTAGTTTCCACTCTTACACTTTGTTCAGACAGTTATGACATTGGAAATACAAACCAAATTTAAAATATCACTATTTAATACCATTTATAACACCTCCAACCTTCTTATATTTCCATGCACATCCTCAAGGGGGATGTGAGCACTTCAACTTGGCCTATCGAGCTTGTTCTTCCATTTCCTATAGGCCTAAGCTATCTATGAGCTAAAATTATATTTAATATGGGTTTATCTACATAAAAAAATGATTATATGTCTAAATTCATCCCATTAATTTGTTCCAACTAGTTATACTCACCAGGAGCTAGAAGTGAAGTGAGACCTCCAATTGGCTCTAGGTTACTTCAAGGCCTAATAGGCTTACATGTATCCTACCAGTTTGACCATTTTGACTAATATATCATGGATGGGATAGTGTGTCATGATTTTTAATAAATAATTAAGGCATATAAATTCATCACACAACTTCACAATCCCCCCTTCTCATCTCTTCTTCTCATTCACCAACTAGGCCTAGTGGGAGCTTATTTGGTTGAGTTGTATGCACGAAGTGTTTTGACCATTTTGAGAGGTATGAGATTTTTTTAGTGTTTAATATCACCTATTAACATTTTATGCACCTCAAAATATGTTTATTGAGGCTCCCAAAGATTTCCATCAAGTTCTTTAACCTTTTTGGCTTTATTTGTTTATTTTGTTAAAAACCTGATTTTCTTGACTGTTGACCTCTGAGACAAAATAGTGAGATATATCCCTCCATTTAAAATAAAATAGAATGTTTTAGGAGTTTTATTATTTCATAATGAATATTATTTCTAAATTTTTATGTTATATTCATCCATTTAGTGCCCTAACCAACTCAATTTGTCTAGAAAAAGGCCTCCAAAAGGATTATTTTCTTGAATTTTTCACTTCCACCTAAGAATGAACTCTCAAAGAATAAAAATAATGTTATTATGTTACTTAAACATGATATAAATATTTAATTCATGATAAATAATATTTAGATTCATAAAAAATACTCTCATCCCTTAGATTCCTCATTCTCACCCATTGAGCAACATGAGCCCCTTAGTGCAACTGTAAAGATTGATACCTTTGGGCTAATAGGAAGAGTAGATGGTCAACTTGAAATAAGTCCTAGAGTTTTTTAGAATTTTTTAATTTTTTACCTACCATGAACCATTTTCAAGTTTTTTGAATTCTTATTTGTCTTCCTATGCATATCCATTTTTTTTAACCTCATCAAGACTGAACACTCAGTTGTAGGTGTATATAAGCTTAATTTACAAGTTAAAAAGATTATAGAGGTAATAATTAAATTAAATAAGGTTTTAATAATATTTTTTAATCATTCCAAACCCTTATATACTCTTTACATGCACCATGAACTTATAACTGAGTTCTTTCTCATAACTATGATACCCCACCTTTTTCAATTCTTGTAGGTGCATATGAGCTATAATTGAGCTTGGTCATGGTGTGTAAAGGAAATATTTAAATAATTGAGGTCAAAAAGAATATTTTCATACCTTAATTCACCTTATATCCCTAAAACATGACCTAGACACCAATGCCAGCCTATTGTTTGCCTACTCAGCTATATGTGTTCATTTTTTGTAGAGGGACATCGTATGTGTTGATGAAGCTTGAAGCACTACATATTAGAATAATCCTAATTATTTTCATGATAATTTTTACACCATTACATAAATTGGGAAATTAAAAATAGTAATTTATGTTTCATTTTCTATTTAGGATGTCAAAAAGTTATTCAAAACTCAAAACCTGTAGATGTTAATGCAGGTTTTTAGTGTCATTGTAGGAAACTTTGATCCTTCAAACTTCCAAGCTCCATCCATCCTCTTGGACTTATCTTTAGAATAGTTATTATCCATGATATAGGATATAGGGTATAACTAGATATATGTTTTAAAACTCATTTCAACCATGTTATAAGACATTCAAAAAATTCCCCTAGACCTTTGTTTTCACTTTTTTTGGAAAGTTTCCTTGAACTTAGTCATCTTGTGCTTAAAGATAGTTACACCTTCACTTGCCCATTTTATTTTTCAAATAGGTATAATTTTGGATTTACCACATGATAGGATTGAAAAATTACCTTGTAATGATCCAAATTACCCATTCAAATACCTTCATAGCTTTGAGGTACCACCTATAGATGGTCATTCTCACACATAGGTAGTAAAGTAGACTTGGAAAATATACAAGATACCTATATTTATGAAAAATTTATATGACTTCACCAAGTATTTAAATTAACCTTTTTTCAATATAATATATTTAAAAAACTAATAAACTCTCCATCTCAACATGACATCAGCAAAGAGGTTCATGTAGGTGCATATGAGTTGTATGTAGGTATTGAGCAACATGGGTGGATGAATGGTATCAAGAACAACTAAAACTCATTATAAATACTTAAAATTCATTATTATATTTAATTATATCTTAATAAAATCTCCATATCATCTATTCCAATGTGAAAACCTCTTGCAAACATCTAGAACAAAGCATACATGTATAGCTAGTGGCTAGGTGTAGTGAATTAGCTTGTAACCAAACTTGCACTTCCCAAAAAATCTAAATGAAAACTCCTCAGATATTGATGACATGAATAATTTAATATATCCTCATTGCAAGTCCATGGATATGCTAAACAAGATTTTTACATTTAATTTCAAGTGAAAGTGAGTGAGGAGTTAACTTATGAGGATAACAAGACTGAATGTTCACCAAAGCATAGTATGATGAAGTCAAACATGAAGGGAGGTAAAAATTGGAATTGATACATGTGTAAAAACATATTATATTCACACGAGACTTCTATAGAAGTCTAGCATTATACAATAAGGAAGAAACTGACTGAAGATTGACAATGGTAACACCTTGCAATATGAGATAACTTGGTCATCAAAAGACTGTCAAGGAACCTAGAACAATAAACATGCTCCGATGCCTAATTAGTCAGGATCTTGCTCTACCAATAGAGCACATATGATTACTTATTGTATTAGCAACTAAACACAAAATTCAACCAGAATCAATAAGTAACTAGAAATATGAAACAACACAGGATTTGAGAGACAATACACAATTGTATTAATAATCACTCAGAAGAATATACAATAAGGAAGATGCCACTTCTTCCTCCACCTTAAAGGTTTGCCACACCTCAAGACCTTCTTCCCTCTCTCTCTCTCGGTCACAACAATCAACTCAAATATAGAATTGATGTTCACCTCTCCAACCAGTCAGTAATGCACTGCCAGTTCACCAAGTACACAACCGTACTCCAAGTAGATCTCCTGCTCTCTGCTACCTACAAATCACTAGATCTTACTCACCATGTAGATATCTCTACACCCCTAAAGAACCCTTGTCCTTTCCTCACCAAGTCCTTATGATTCTTCAACTAGTACCCCGATGGATTAGCTCCTTAACCTTGCAGACCTTGTAACTCTCCCTGATCATACACTCTCAGCACCCCTTTGAAACTATGAGGAGCTACACTAGCTCTCTCTAAAATATCTATGGCTTTCTAGCACACTTTTACAATATAGCCCATGAGTCCATATATAGATCTCATGCTTACAATAATTAGACTAACCTAATTACAATAATCAGACATGCAACTCAAGACTAAGACTAGCCTTCAACATGCAAACAAACAGTCCAAAAATAGACTCTCCGAAATCAACATGCAAACTGCCTGTTCACGCATAGGCTACCAACATCGGCTCCTCCATGACCGATGTCAGTCAACTAGTAACCAATGCCGGTTGCTTCCTCACTACCATTTGACCGACATCGACTGATCAGACCGACACTGGTTTCCCTGCAACTGATTCTGCAACTCCCCGCAACTCTACATCCTCCATAACTTCTCTTGTTTGCATCTTGGTGAAGCTTTTAGCTCCACAACCTAACAATCTCCCACTTGGAGATAAATAGCTACACTTGTACCTATACCTATACACCATCTAAATTATTCCCTGGCTTGTATTCCTCTTCAAGATCAATCCTGAAGACCAACCACCACACAATCTGTGATGCCACACCTATCATTCAAGTAACCTGCCACATCCGAACCTACATATCCATGTAGTGAAGAACTTGACCCTGCATAACAAGAATCCTTGCTGCTAGTCCCACTGAATTTCCCTCCAGTACTCCTTCCCTGAATTGGCTCCATACTTTTTGACAACCCCCATTGATTGGGAAAACTCAGGTCTACACTAGACCTCATGTGATTTCAAACCCTGTTTCAAGCTAGGCTTGAACTGTCCAGCCATTGGTGTGGTTTCTAATTTTGCATCCTACATCATGAACTCTGCCAACATTATCTTCACATCAGCTCCCACTGGAGATAAAATCTCCATGTCTCTTATGCCAAAGAATTTTGCTGCTCCAAATTATTCATGACACACCTCTGAACTAACCTTACCTTTAGCTCAGTAAATCCCTGTATGTACAAACCTGCTATCAAACCATCCACATACAATAATAGGATAATTTCATGACTCATCATCCACCTGGTAAGAACAAACACAATAGTTACACTGACATTGACTGAAGCCCTACTTAGTCATTCACCTGTCAAAACCTGTACCACTATCCTGCAGCTTCTTCAAGACCATATGCCTTGGCCTTTCATCTCTTGTGTCCATCCACTCTCTTCTTTAACTATGGGAATCCATCCATCTCTCAGTGCTTACTTCTAGCTGACAACTCTACCAATGAATACCTGTTTGGTTCTTCTCCAAGGACTCACACTCCTCATCCATGCCAAGCTCCCACTGTATCTGGATTCTACCTGCATTGCCTCTTCGCATCTTCCTAGTTCTTGGCCATCAATAAGCAATATAAAGAAGGTGAACAATGAATATGAGGTTCACTTACCCTTTTTGACCTCGACATGAGCGTTTGAGACTTGTTGACAGTGTGCTATCCACCCAATATTTGTTCCAGTGACCGATCTCAGCCATCTCCCAGTCTGCTCCTGACTGATGTCGGTTTCCTGCACTGACCCTGACTGCCGACGTCATTTCCCTAGCCGACACCGGTATCCTTTCTGCCGACGTCAGTTTTTCATGACCGACATCAATCTTCCTTATGCCGACGTTAGTTACTATCTGACCGATGCCAGTACCTGTGTTCGTCTGTGAGTGATAACTTTTTACCCGTGAGCTCTCCATGGATCAAAGTCCTAATCAAATCAACCTTGCTCTACTCAGAATAATTCAGTTCCCTCACCTGTTCTCTATTCGTCATCTCCTCCATGAACACCAAGGCTTTCTAGTTCTTTAGCTTATTAAAAACATCTATCTTTCGCTTCAGAATATGCATTCCCCTCCTACATATGTAACCAAGCCTACAAATCCACATCTCTGTAATAGAAGGTGAATCAGTAATATAAGTAGATAGATAAAGGATACCTACTTTCTTACCACCATCTAATTCAAGTGCATCTACTATGAGAGTTACTGTGCATTTCCCATCACCTAACTTTCCTGAAGAAATTAGACTCATCTCCAAGACTGGTACCTGCATGACTTCCTTCAACCACTATGTGTCATCCATCTACAATTTCAGCTTCACTTTCCCTTTGCCAATTCTTTGGCAAGGCTCACCAGCTCCTCTCCCTAGGGCTACATGGAAAGAGGCAACATAATCTGTTATCCAAGATTAAACTTCATCCAAGAAACCTCTCAAAGCATCCTGTGCAACAACACCTGCAACATCTGCATCTTCAATTCCTTCATGTTGATCTGCTACCAACCAACAATATCTTTTTCCCTACTCTTTCTTTCCATCAATCAGACCATTCGTGCTATTCAGTTTCTCCATTTGTAGCTTACTTCCTTCTACCATTGCTATACTCCCACTCAATCAAAAAACCCCTGTGAGTAACCTGTAATTAACAAACACTACCAGATCTAAAACCACCTATTAGTAACCCAACCAAAAGCTCTGATACCAACTTGTCAAGGAACCTAGAACAATAAACATGCTCCGATGCCTACTTAGTCAGGATCTTGCTCTACCAATAGAGCACATATGATTACTTCTTGTATTAGCAACTAAACATAGAATTCAACCAGAATCAATAAGTAACTAGAAATATGAAACAACACAGGATTTGAGAGACAATACACAATTGTATTAATAATCACTCAGAAGAATATACACTAAGGAAGATGCCACTTCTTCCTCCACCTTAAAGTTTTGCCACACCTCAAGACCTTCTTCCCTCTCTCTCTCGGTCACAACAATCAACTCAAATATAGAATTGATGTTCACCTCTCCAACTAGTCAGTAACGTGCTGCCAGTTCACCAAGTACACAACCGTACTCCAAGTAGATCTCTTGCTCTCTGCTACCTACAAATCACTAGACCTTACTCACCATGTAGATATCTCTACACCCCTAAAGAACCCTTGTCCTTGCCTCACCAAGTCCTTATGATTCTTCAACTAGTACCCCGGTGGATCAGCTCCTTGACCTTGCAGACCTTGCAACTCTCCCTGATCATACACTCTCAGCACCCCTTTGGAACTAGGAAGAGCTACACTAGCTCTCTCTAAAAGCTCTATGGCTTTCTAGCATAATTTTACAATATAACCCATGAGTCCATATATAGATCTCATGCTTAAAATAATTAGACTAACCTAATTACAATAATTAGGCACGTAACTCAAGACTAAGACTAGCCTTCAACATGCAAACAAACAGTCCAAAAATAGACTCTCCAGAATCAACATGCGAATTGCCTGTTCATGCACAGGCTGCCGACGTCGACTCCTCCATGACCGATGGCAGCCGACTGGTAACCGATGTTGGTTGCTTCCTCACTACCATCTGACCAACGTTGGCTGATCATATCGACACCGATTTCCCTGTAACTGATTTTGCAACTCCCCGCAACTCTACATCCTCCACAACTTCTCCTATTTGCATCCTGGTGAAGCTTTTAGCTCCACAACCTAAAAAAGACCATGAAATATTAAAATAAGCATAGATATCATATTATAAGAGATCTAAAATAATATAGAGTCAATATCACCAATTTTATTGTATGGACCTATCCAAAATGGAGCAAAACCTATAGGGTTTAGGAAATAGTGAGTATAAAAACATAATCAACTTGTTAGGGATGGTTCATAAATCATGGTAAAATAATATTCAAAATATTATTATCTAAATGGATATATATAAGTGTAATACCATATCCCAAAAGTTTTTGACTTGAAACTTCTTTAACTATTCATACCAAGCACAAACCTGTTGACCACTTCTATGTGTCTAGAAAGGCAAAGAAGGAATAAAATGATTTTAACTCAAAAATGGCACTTCAAGAGCATGTCAAACATTTAAATTAACTTGAGGAATATGGAGAGACATTATATGTCCTTCTCCCATGTGTCACCTTCCCTCATGGGCCATACAAGTGACAAAATCCTCTTTTTTAGTTGATTACTTGATCTTCAATTAGATAACATGTAATTTTTAGATGATAATAACATTATTGATATGTAATATGACTTCTTAGACATTTTATAAAAAATAAGGACAATTGGAAACCTTGAAACCCATTCCACTTGTATTTATGACCCTTAAAAGCCTTCTAAATGACTCAAAGTGACATATAGATGAATTAGACCATGATCGAGGCTAATATAGCATTAAATAACATAAAAAGACATATAACATACCCTATGAAAAATTATTATACCCAAAAAAAACACCTAAAACTCAATTTTTTAACCTATAATGGCCGTAATTTGACCTACATGGTCAAATTTGGTCAATAGTCCCCTATTTCATTAATGAAATTAGGCATATACATGGTCTTTGGTAGCCTAGTGGAGGAAGACTTGGGGGACTTGAGCCACTATTTTATGGTAATTATTTGACACCCATCTCATTTATCCTCAAATTATTGTGTGGATTTATATGGATTTATATCCAAATAACTCTCAAATTTTGGGATTGCAAACACTAAGTTAATAAAATTAGGGTCTAGATTTAGAAACTTTTCCCCTTTGTCATTATATAATTGTCTTATATCAGGTTAATAGTTTTGGGCCAATGTGAGAACCAACTTTGGGATTTTAAATAAAAATATTAATTTCATAGCTTGTGGTAATATAGATTCATAAATACTTTAGACCCAATCATTCTTAAAATATGCACCTATCTGAGCCCAAAAGTCTCCTAGCTCAATGTGGCCTAAATCTATATCTATGATCTCTACTATGTTAGACTCCAAATTGGGAGTCACTCTAAGGATTTTTAATTTGAAATTAATTTACTTTGGAGACATGGAAAATAAATTTATTATTTATGAGAAACTAACTTTAAAAGCTGGCATAGTTTGTAAGTGTTTCAAGTGGTTCAATCTCTAGTGGAGAACAAAGGTGTTCTAAGCAGGTGAAAGTTATAGAATAACTAAGAGGTGATTGAATTAGGTGTCAATTACATGGAGGTATGAGGTGATAAAATTAGGTTGGATATCTAGTGTAAGTGGAATGTGTTTGAAGAAATGTGAACTCCCATGGGGATGGGAGGTGTTTAGAGCAGGTCTACTTTTTGGAAAGACTTGGAGTCTTGTGAGGGTTGAAAGTGCTTAAGACAATAAAAAACCCATGGGAATATTAGTTTATCTAGATAGGTCCTAATTATATATGGATTTTGGAGGTTTTTTTGGAATATTTTTTGGTTTTAAAAAGTGGGATATGCTATGGAATATTCTCTTAGATTGGTGAAGACCTAGATTTTGATTACAAAATTTAGGTAGGAAAACTAAGGTTTTTTAGGTGATGAACATTTTTGGGGGAAATCCAAAATCCTAAATGTGAAAATTTATAAAAATGAAACCTTAGAGAAACCCTATACCAACCTTAGATTTTAACTTTGAGGAAAACACACAACTCAACCCTCCAATCGATTTAAATGATAACTCAAACTAAAAACCTAACTAGACCACCCAAAAGAAACCTCAAATTTTGAAATAAAATTAAATCACTCAAAAAATATTTAAATTGGAGGAAAAATGGCAAAAAACATGATTAAAGTACCATGTAATAATAAAAAATGATGTGGAAGATGTTTAATGGTCATGCCTCAAAATTGTAGGTACTTGTTTGGCACATGGGTTGAGGGTTAGAAGGCATGATAATCATTGTATATCTCAAAAACACACTTATAAATTAAAAAAATGATAGAAAATCCCCAATTTTATTAGTTTTAATAGTGAAAACCCTTACAATAAATGCATTAATGGTGGTTAGTGGTGGAGCTAGGATCTACTTAGAGTAGGTCCCATGTCTGAGGGAATAAATGGCTTGGTTTTATGGAAGGTAGAACCCACTGAGATTTTTTAAAGTTTGTAAACTTGAAAATTACTCATAGGGTTATGCATTTCATGGTTTAGTTACTTGGTGGAAGGCAAAACCCTAAACACAATTTTCAAGTTGCAAATTGTACTTTGAGTTTTAGATTCTATGAAAGGAGGGGTTTTATATTTTGTGGGATCTAAAGACCACTATGCATTTTTCAAGTTGTGGAACTTGAAAAATGTATGCAAATTTTTTGATTCCACCAGATTGAATGTTTTTTAGGATGTGGATCTTACCATGCATTTTGTAAGTTGTGGAACTTGTAAAATGCATGTCAAGTTTCAAATTTTACAACTTTGGAATGTTGTTTCTTTGCAAGATTCAAAACCCAAAGGGCAATTTTCAAACTTGTAAATTACATTTAGAGTTCCAAATTCTACAATGCAAAGGTGTAAAAGGGTTCTAAGTTATTTCATGGAATTTTATAAAAAAAATAAAGGGGTCTCCCTTAGTGTATCAGATGTAATGATATTTTTTAGGCAAAAATATCAATAGATATCAAAAGTGGTTATCATTAGATAAGGATAAGGGAAGGAGATGAGTGAAAGATGATTTTAAAGACTAATGAGGGGATGTATGAATGTCTTGTTATGCCATTTGGTCTCATTAACACCCTAAGTACATTCATGATACTCATGAATGAAGTATTAAAGTCTTTCTATTGACCATTTTGATCACAAGTCAAACTGACTCAACCCCCTATAGTTAAAAACTTATATAGGGATCTAATATAATGTTATAGGGTGTATATAATGTCATATCATATGATTTTATCCTTAGTCATGGTCTAATTAAAGTCTTATGTCATTTTGAGTCCCTTAGGGGTCATTTTGGGTTTTCAAGGTGTCTAAGTGTCCTAGTTTTATTCCCAATGTTTAAGATGTTATATTCCTTGTCAAGAATGTCAGTCCATTTGAAACTTGCAGGTTCTCTAATTGAAAATCAAGAAAATAACTAAAAAATAAGAGTTTGGAACTTTTACAACCCATGAGAGATGGTGACACATGGGATAAGGTCATGGAATGACTCTTTAGTCTATTTAGACTCATTTTCATGCTTAAAATACTTTGGAAGTGCCAAATTTGAGCTAAAACTATTATTTTCCTTCATCTCCTTACTAGACATGTAGAACTAGTCAGTAGGTTTATGATTGGTATAGCCAACTAGAGAATTTTCAAACCAAATACCTTTGAGGGGTGGTATTAGACTTAGATAGATTAATTTTCATAACAATATTTCAAGGATTGGTCAATTGTGCTTAATGAATCATCTATAACAAGTTGACTATGTTTTTTTGCTCACTAGTTTCCATACCCTATAAATTTTGCTATTTTTGGATAGATAATTAAAATATAATTGGTAATATTTATTCCAAATTATTTTTAATCTATCCTCTCATGATTTACATGCTTAGTTTCATGTTTGGAAAATATCTTATGGGCTAATTAGTTTAGTTTTCAAGTAGAAGGTGAAGTTGTACTCAAGTTCACTACTTGTAGAAGGTTGGATTATTTGAAAAGGATTGATGTGAATGTAATATGAGTTTTTACATGTTTTAATTACATAATAATTACCTCCTTTACATGTTTGGTCTCACAACATCATGATTTGATCAAAAATTCACTCATGTCATACTCACAGTCAACTCTCTATCCACTTTCACTTGAATCACATGTATGGATCCTATCTAAAATGTTCATGGAGGTGTAGTTAAGTTATCAATATGTTTAAAATGTATTTATAATCAATAAAAAATAATTTTTATCCTCCAAATAGTGTATAAAGGGAGTATGCCAGTTAATACCATATGCATACATAGTCAACCTATTAAATATGCATGTCTATAGTTTTGTGCGTTTTTAAAGATATACGGGGTTTAAATAGGTGAATAAAATTTTTGTATAAATTAAAATAATTATTATAAATCACTATTTCCATTTTATGCTTCATCAAGACTTTTAAGTGTGTCTACCGCCACCTTCATCTCAACTAGTCAAAATTGGAAAAGTGAGCAAGATAATCAGAAGTGTGAAAACTTCAAGTGGGAACATATTTAAGGTGTAAATGAGAAATAAAAACCCATGGATGGTATTTATAAGTGTTATTCACTCCATTTTTTATATTTACATGGAAAACTAAATCCAATTTTGAGTTCAAGTGTGAGGGATGAGTGAAAAAGGAGTTTCAACTACAAGCAGTGATGGCTCACTTCCAAAAGAATATAGATGATTATGGATGAAAATAATACATGGTAGAGTATGTACATAACCTTTCCCTCTTAGTTAAATCATGAGATATATCCCTAGTTAGTTATGGGATGTTACAACAAGTATAAATGATGAACATAATTTTCTTGTGTAGAATGAGAACTCCTACACCACATTTCATGAGTCTCATGACTTGGAGGGCCATTTTTCCTATTAGACCTTGAATTTTATATCCTATAATATATTATAATACATTTTTATCTAATTTTATCACCATGATAAGTGTTATAAGTGACCTTTTAACTTCATTATTTTCTTATCTCTCTAAAATTCTATAAGTTGCTTCCATTTTGGCTTTTGTAATCTAATACCATTCCATGTATAGTGAAGCCCTACTATAATGATGTAATATTTTTCCTTTTAACATTAATGAAAATATATTTTTGATTTCATGAATAATTTTATAAGTATTCAAGTGATGTATGGTGATGCAAAGTGATGAATTTCTATCCTTTCTTCCCTTATCCTTTCATGTCTGTGCAAGAGTTCCTATTCTAACATGTCATATAGAGTGTATTCAAGTGTGTTAGGCTACTTTAAAGTGTATGATTGTCTTTGGAGTGTGTAATTTTCCCTTTGGTTAATTTTAATTATGTTACTTCACATATCTCACCTCTATATTGAAATACTCATGCTAGAATATTTTAGGACTTTGAGACTAGTTTGTATGCTTTGTTTCTTAGTGAATGGAATATGATGGTCATGTAGAAAACATATTAGTGTATCACCCATTTATATTAGGTTAATTTAATATAACTTCTATCTATTTTCCCATAAATAAGTACTAGTTTAGGTGATAAACACTTCAAGATACATTTAGGGATCTATACCTTAAACCTGGAGGATAACTTACACTATAGGTACACCCACATACCTGGGAGTGTTCCCATGTTACCCAAATATTGAAGAGGTTTGAACACCTTCTTATAGGGTATAATATTTGGTGATAATATTTTTGGTACATCTGGTGGGACCTAGGTCCAAGAGAGTAGAAAGATTGTTGGTGTGTCTTTCCTCTAATCATCTTTTAGAAGCAAGTAAGTTAACACCAATGGTGAATCCAAATGATAAATTCTAGTTATAAGAAGCCTAAGTATATCTCATTGGATATTTTGATTAGTTTTTGTATCTTATATAATATATGAGGTTGATATGAACAATTATGGTGAATATCCCTATCATGAGCCTCCTTATCAACCTTACTACTAACCATGTGTTAATCTTAAAAATTCCTATCAAAATGGATATCAATCCTATAAGCTATGGTATCCCTATAGTCCTCCATTTCCCTCTCCATATAAACACTAGGTTGTTGGAAAACCCTATGAGGAAGGATACCAAGAAACCTATCAATAAATGCCTCCCTATTAGCCCTAATATAATCCATATCATTTATACTATGATCCATGTCAACCCCAAGAGGATCCCTATGAATCTTGTCATGAATCAGATTGTTCTATGTAACATAAGTCAAGATATCAAGAAGCAAGAATTAAATTATTATAAGTTTAAATATAATAACCTAAAGATGGTCTTGATTCCCATTATTACTCTCCTTCTCTTTCATTTTTTCCATATTATATCAAGTCTTTATTGTCTTCCATATTAGAGATTATAGTTAATGAATATGGTATGAAAACATGGGATGATGAGTATGATGTGATCCTTGATCATCTCATGGATTGGTTAAGAGGTGCTGCCCAAAGTTGTATGTGGATGTTGGAGATGTTTGAAGAGCTAGAATGAACTCAATGGGAGATTAAGGAAAAAATGAACTTGTCAAAGAAGTGCCTTCAATTATCAATAGATAGAATAAAGATGTGGGAAGATAAAGAACCTAAAAATGAACATGTTGTTAAAGAGACCCAAGGAGGCTATTGGTAAGGTGAGGTTCCTATTGATGTATGTGTTTTAATTTCTAGCTAGGCCAAGAAATCACATCCTCATGAACTTACTAATGCATTCCTCTTTCTTAAATCCACTCACAACCCTTCCCCTACCCCTCACACTCTATCTCCAATTCATAAACCTTCTACTATACCTCATATTTCATCTCCTTCACATGATCATATCCATAAACCTTCCACTATACCTCATATTTCATGTTCTTCAAATGAGCCTATCCATAACCTTCCACCTCACCCTTTCTTGAGGAAGAGCCCATATTAAAATAAGTAAGTGAAGAAGAGAAAATCCAAGCCATGACTAACCAAGAAGATGTCATGAGTGACTATGAGAAATAAATAACCATATGAACTCCCCTTCATGAAAAAAAGGGAAATCCTACCTTCTTGAGTAAAAAGAAAAATATTGAATACTCTTTTGCAGTTGTCCATGAGGAATGTGGCCAAGACTTGAAGATAGAGGTATTTAAAAAAGACTCCATGTCTGATCATGAGGTTGAAGATGAAAATCTCAAGCATGAAGTTGAGTGTACTATTAAGGTTGAAGGGCAAGTCACTCTTCAAGAAGTTGTAGTCCTAAAATATTCTCATGAGATCAAGGTAAAAGACATAGTTCTTGGAGATGACTCAATACCCTTATCTAATTTTGAATCACCCTCAGATGCATTAGAACATGAATAAAACCATCTTGATGACCTCATACATTAAGAATAAAATATTGAAGAGGTGGTGGTATTAAAAAACAAGGATGATAAGGATGATTGGTAGCTGTAAATGAAGATCTTTGCCAAGATGAGGGTCAAATACATGACAAGGTGAAGAAAGAGTCTTCCATGGAGGACAATGACTAGGATTGGGTAGAATATGTATAGCTCCTTGATGATATTAAAGAACTTGTAGCGAAGAAGAAAACTAGTCTTATCGAGAGCACCATGGAGATCAAGAAGGTATGCCTTGTTAAACCACCATTAGATGCCATAGTTGAGGATCCATATGTGAAATTTGAGGATGTTTAGATGCAAGAAGAGTTCACTTATACATCTAATCTATTTGTTTCTCATTGAACACCATGCCAATGAAGTCAAAAAACACCATGAAGAAGATGGAAGCATCAATTATAATGGTCAAATGGCTACATGCCTCATATAATCCTCCATGTCATGAAGAAATAGAGGTTTAAAACTTCCCCTTTGATCTATGTGGAAGTGTTTATCTCAGGTTAGTTAGTATTTGAGTTAATTAGATTGGTTATTTTATTTGTGTGATCTATAAGTGGTCATGAAGTAAAAGTGTGATTTTTCTTAGTTTCTTGTCTTGTGTGTTGTTCTTGTTGATTTCTATTATTTGGTATGTTTTAAAAGGAAAATTATGTGTTAAATTGGTGTACATGTGACTCCATATCCCAATAGATAGGACTAGGAAAATGGTCATGGAATAAAAAGCATACCACTCTTCGGAAATTATCAAGAATATTGATCATTTTGATCACAAGTAAAAATGGGTCAACACTCTATAGTTAAAAAATTATATAGGGGTCTAATATAATGTTATAAGTTGTATTTAATGTCATATCATATGCTTTTAGCCTTGTCCACGGTCTAATTAAAGTCTTATGTCATTTTGAGTCCCTTAGGGGTCATTTTGGGGTCATATTTGAAAGTGACATGGTTTTAAAGGTGTTTAAGTGTCCTAATTTTATTCCTAATGTCCAAGATGTTAGATTACCTATTAGGAATATCATTCCATCTAAAACTTGTAGGTTTTCTAATAGAAAATCAAGAAAATAACTAAAAAAGGAAGAGTTTGACACTTGCACGACCCATGAGAGAGGGTGACACATGAGAGGTCATTTAATGTCTCTTCAATTTATTAAAATTAATTTCCATGCTTGAAATACTATGGAAGAGAAAAATTTAAGATAAAACCATTCTAATCCTTCATCTCCTAACTAGACATACAAAACCAGTCAGTAGGTTTATGCTTGGTATGACTAGTTAGAGAAGTTTTAGAAAAAACCTACTGGAGAGTTGTCATAGTGATGTCATGGTAGTGTCATTTTGAGTGGACAAATATCCTTGATAGTCTATATGACAATGACAAAGTGTGACATGTGCTTTTTCTTGTATGTTTGATGATGGCTTAGTTGATCTTCAAAGTTTGATTGATCAAAGGTGTTCAAGGTTATGTATGGTGATTAAAGCATGTGAAAGAGGTCCCTAATATGTTATATATGATTTGAAAGCTTATACACATGAGTGGAATTCATCTGGTTGATCATAGTTTTCATCTAGACACTTTAGGTTTAGTGGTATAAAATATGAGTAGGCAATTTGATGACATCACCATTTCCATGTGGGAATGAGTCAAGGGGAGTTGGTCATATGGTTATCATAATAATAGTCCTTATTTGTTTTTCACCAAATCTCAAGTCATGTATTGAAGTGTAGTTAAATATATGAGGGTGCAAAGTTGGCTTCTCATTCATATTTCATTATTTTCTTGTACTTAGCCAAATTTACAAAGTGGCCAAAAAGAGCTGAGTAAGCATGTTAATGAGGTTAGTGTTCACATGCATGGAGGTGATAGGATGAAATGATCATATGGGTTTATTCATTTGTGTTTCTAATTTATTTTTTCTAATTTTTATATGATGTGATAGAGTGTGTCAAAATATATGTATATGCAAAGTTGGGATCCTATGCAGTTTCACTATGTTTTTCCATAGCCAATTTTGCATAAAGGCAGAAAGGGTCAATTGAGCATTTTTATGGTGTTATATAGTACACATGTGAAGGTGTTAAGATAAATTGATCATATGGTTTTGTTTAATTTTTAGCATAGATTATTTGTGCTAAATTTAATATCATACACTAAAGTGGGCAAAAGTTATGATTGCTCAAAATTGGCCTCTCAAGTAGATTTGGACATGGTTGGCTCTATGATAGAAGATTTGATAAGGAAATCTAATGGTGTTACATATTTCATGCATGAGAGTTCTAGGAGATATATATTACATGGTTGGATTATCGTATGTGAGGAGATCATCTAGTCTAAATCTGATTTCCTGCATCAAAGTGTAGAAGTTATTAAGGATAAAAATGGTTACTCCCATAATCATTTTTGAAAGTGTTAAATCTCAAGCAAGATCAATGATTCACATTGATTCTAAGGAGTTAGGAGATATAAAGATGAAAGTAGGTGCAAAATGTTTAATGATTAATCAAAGTCATAAAATAATGATCAAATGTTGAGTAGTCATTCATAAATTTTATCGAATGGTGAGCATTGATCGTTAATAACCTAGTTGATCCACAAATATTGATGAAGCACATTGAATCAAAGTTCCTAGATTGCATGAGATGAGGTCAATGTGATAGATGTTTAACATTTGAATTTGGTAGACTATGAATTAAATCATGAATATGATTGATGGTGTGAGATTGATCCTAAGCTAAGAGTTCACAAGGTTTGAGAATTGTGTTTGAAGGTTAATTATGACCATTGTTATTCAGATATTTGAATTTAACACATGAAAAACCAAAGCTCTGTATTTTGACCATATCTTTTGATATAAGATTAATTTGCTCATGTAGTAAGAATCAAAGTGGTATAGGGATCTAAGGTGCATCTAATTATATATATTTGAAGAACTAAAGTGAGTAAAATCAAAGATATTGAGCCTAGAATTTAAGTATGTATTCATGCTTACTCTTTAAGAGACCCAAGATGAATTATATATTATACTATTTTGTATAATCCATGAAGATGCTTTATGTGGATTTTAGAGGTGTGTTCAATCTATCTTGAGTATGAATAATTCTTAAGAAGTTGACTATGTGTTTATTCATGGTGACTATGTACACCAGGTCAGTGTTTGAGTTGTTTGAGCATATGCAAAGGTGAGATAAGTTAACTATGATCATTTGAGGATGTTAAAGGGGACATAAGGAGTGGACTCATGTATTTGAAATTGGTCTCATGTTATTATTTTGATCAAGGAAGTGCTAAAGAAGTGAATGGGTTCACATGAGACCTATAAGGCCTACAAGGGCCTTATTAAAAGGTGTAGTTCCTTAAGAGTGACCCATAGATGTTATGGCCAACCTATGAATATTGTTTTGAGCTATGTCTTCATGTGAGAGATGTCTTAAGGGATAAATCATGCCTAATGGCTGTCCAAGGTAGTGATAATCAATATTTCTCTATATATAATGGAACCAAAGATGATGGGTTCTAGATTTTGTGTAGGAGTCTTGGGAGAGTTTTGGAGAGAGGCTTGTGTGTGGAGAGAAGGAGGGGTAGAATGCCCTAAGGATGTGTTTAAGAGTAAAATAATTTGTGGATTATTTTTATGACTTTTTAATCATACTTTTATTATCAGAATAGAGAGCTTGATGTTTGAGTGTGAGCAAAGGTGAAGTGTGATTAGTAGAGGTCTATCATCAAGTGTTGTTGACATCAATTAAAAGGTGGATTTAATAATAGGTGTTGTTCTAGGAAATCAAAATCTAAGGTGGTTATAGACTCTTTATAAGGTGAAACTTGATAAAAGGTTTGATTATTATTGTAGCTCAACTATACAGGTATGGTAACACCTTATGGGATTAGAATCTCACTAAATAGGGATTGTAGTTCCTTGATTAGTTACAATTGGTCTAAATTAGATATTTTTATTATAGGATAGTAGTCCAATTATAGGTTTTAGTGGTTTTTATTCCTCAAGAGGGTTTCCTATGTATGTCATGTGTTATGTGATTGATCTTGCATTATCTCTCTTACTTATTTATATGAATGATATGTATGCTTCATGAATGCTTATGGTAATTGGTTAAGCATTTGTAAAGATTAAAATTGAATTTGGATTATTTAGGCTCATTGATTCAACTCCCCTTAGTGATTATACCTCTAAAAATAGGTATTAGAGTGAGGTACTTTGGTAAAGGCTTAATAGCATGAAGGTGATCTAAGGTACAATGTCTAGTCAAAATGTGCAAGGTGGTTTCTCTACTAAGCAAGCATCAATGTTCAATAGATCCAATTATGCATTTTAGAGTGTTAGGATGAATACCTATATTATACCCCTAGGGTTTGATGTATGGTGATCATTTTTGGATGGTTATGTTTCTCTTATTATTCCTCCATCTAGTGTTGTAGATAAAAAGCTATTTAATAAAAACTTTAAGGTAATGAATGACATCACTTGTGGTCTTACTAGAAAATAAGTTAACCAAATTAATTCATTGCACATCTATCAAGGAAATATGGGATAAATTGAAGATTATTTTTGAAGGAGATTCAAAGGTTAATCTTGATAAGTTACTAACTCAAACAAGGCAATTTGAAAGTCTTAAGATGAATAAAGAAGATACCATGGCATCCTTTATGTAGAGAGTTGAGGAGATTTTGAATATCATTAGAGGTCTTAGAGAGAATCTTAAAGAGACTACTATTATTCAAAAGGTATTAAGGTCTCTATCCCCAAAGTTTGATCTAAAATTATCTTATATAGAAGAGAGTCATGACCTTACTTAGTTGAATATGGATCAATTGCATGGTACCCTTACTACTTATGAGATGAGGAAGAATGATGATATGCCTCCATATAAAGAAGAAACATTCAATACATAGGTGAAGCCTAAGAATAAATTCCAAGGTAATAAATCCAAAGAAGGTGACATATCTGACATTGATGATGATGAATTAATTGCTTTGATTATTAGGAAACTGAACACTAACTCAAGAAAGTATAAGGGTAAACTAACCTTCAAATATTTTAACTATGGAGAGATAAGACATTTTGCTCAGAAGTTGTAGTATCCCCTTCAGATAGGGATATGATAAAGGCAACAGCTTTGATACCACTGTAATATCCCTTTCTTAGGGTCTCCTTTTTTAAACAAAGCTCTGATACCACTGTAATATCCCTTTCTTAGGGTCTCCTTTTTTAAACAAAGCTCTGATACCACTATAATATCCCTTTCTTAGGGTCTTCTTTTTTTTACAAAAGCTCTGATACCACTGTAATATCCCCTTCAAATAGGGAATATAGCAAGACAAAAGCTTTGATCAAGTATATGATTTTGCAGAATAAATTTAATTAAATGGATAAACAGTAGTATAATCTATCAACTAGCTAATCAGTGCTCTTATTATTCTTCAGAATGATTACAATAATGAATCTCTGGCATGCATATAAAGTAATACAAATTTCATCTCAAAACCTGGTCTTTTGCAAATTTGGACATAAAACCTAAATCTATGCAGCTCTCAAGTTGTTGTGTCAACACAGTCATTGTCATCGGTCGATATACGATCGACATTAGTCTCTGTCAGTCAGCTACTCTATCGACGTCAGTCTTCAGTTGGCCGATGTCAATCACTGGGATGCTGATATCGGTTCCTGTGTCCCCTGCAGCACTATCCAGCCTGTGGTAGAATGGTATGGAATTGCATGGATTGGTATAGATTCTGTATAGAAGCAAAATATATGCTACAACCTGTATTCTGATATCTGATCTAAAGATCTCTATCTATACAATTTATTAAATCAAAACATAAGGAAATAAATACCTAAAATCCCTATGATAACTTTTGTGTGAAGTTATCTCCCAAACCTATAAACCTCTGTGATAACTTCTGTATGAAACTATCTCTCAAATTGGCAATAGATCAACTAATATTTCACAGCCTCTAAATCATACACACTGAAGAGTGGACGTTCTCCAATGCAAATGGAATCCTAGAACCCTTGGCTCAGTCTTCACTAGGAAGAATTTTTAGCAACAATCAATATCAATAATCAATGAATAATAATTTGCCTCCCTCCAACAAGAAACCCTTATATCCTCCAAAAGGATGCACTTACCCTAATTAGGGTTTCATAATTAAGAATTAGGTTTTATCAATTAAAATATGCTAAATAATTAATATTTGATTAAATCAATCAAATATTAATATCTCCCTCAATACATGTCAGATCTTCGAACCATTTGAAGCTGGCAAACTAGGAAGTGATTCTCCACATGACCATGCCAAAATAAGAGTGCTCTGCTGCATGTCAGAAGTCCCTAAATAATAGGAGCTTAGACAAATGTGTCTAAAAGAACCTGAATGAAAACCAACTGTAGAAATTCTACAAATAGAATCCAAGCCAAGCTCCATTATGACCCTTTATCCATCCTATCAGCCTACAAAGGTCACATAATAGGCTAATCATCAAGTATGAAGATGTCACCTGAAAAGGGGACATGACAATCTGCCCCTCCTGAAATTGCTTATCCCTAAGCAATCTCAGAACAATAAACCAATCTTTCCACTTGGATCCCATATGTAGTTATGATCTACACTGCTATTAATCAATGTAACCTCCTGCAATATCCTCTAAAATATAACCAAGAGGAACCCATAATCAAACTGGCAAATACTACTCAACCAAACTCTAAAAGCACAACTGCCATAGTCAAGAACACATGAGAAACAAAATCTCAAAGTATCATAACCCAAGTAGAATGGATAACTCAAACTACAAATTCTATCTACAAAAGATGGTGCCAATCCATCCCATAACTGATCCCTCTGTAAAGGTGGCATGACCAACTTTACCACACTGTCATCGATGTGAGAAGAATCAATCTAGAGACTCGACTCCACTAGTATCCTAAACTCATCAGGACCAGGTACTCCCAAATCTTGAACATGTGTGTCAGTTCCAACAACATGTTCCTCAGCAACCACTACATGAATGTACTCACCACCAACCATTTCAATATACAAATGGACTGGGTCTGGCACTGGTGAAGACCACAAATGCTCCAAATCCGTAGTCATTTCAGCCAAATGAAACTATGACTCCTCATAAGCAAACTGTGTACTCTCAAGAATCTCAAAAGTCACCTCAAGCTGCTAAGTAAGCTCACTCACCTTATCTTCCTTGACCAATAATGCATCATATGCTATGCTGCCCCACTCCATAAAATAATCTCTGTTGGCTACCAATTGCATATAATCCTATCTCAAAATTTGAATAGCCTCCCATAAAGAGTGGATCTCTGTCAAGGACAAATAACTGCCTCCCTACTCAATGCTAGTAGGAGAACCCCATTCGTAAATTTATAACAACTAATGATCAACATTGAAATGCTTGCAAGCAGTAGCAATGTCTCGCTCACTAACTCTCAGTTGACTAGACACATAATGGTGTTGGCTAGATTGTCTCCTACAATCCTCCTTTGATGCACGGTCCAAAAGAGTAGACTCATAATCATTGACCTCTGTAGTACTACCATCCATACTCTTTGAATCAACTCCAAAGCTCATATCAACATATGGAGTATCAACAACTGTAGCATCATTGTCTAACTCCTTCATATTGAAGGAAACTACTGGTGAAACTAAGTCCTCAAAACTATCCACTGCATTCTCCTGAGTGTCATCTATAATAATTAGATCCTAGGACTCTTCTATAATCTCTACCATAGCTGAGAGATCATCAATCCTTAGTGCACTAACATCTGAGCACACCTCCCTACTCTAAGTGCAAGCATCAGACTCATCCTCATCTTCACTATCTCCTATCTCATAACAATCATGGGACATGCTGCTATCTTGTCTAACTGATCTGTAGTGTTCTCTCCTCAGCTTAACAAAGTGATCAAAAGACAACCTCTCCCAAACTTGAGGAGTTAATAAGTCCCACTCCTCATTCATTATCATAAGAGTGTCCCACTATTTTTGAATACTTGAAGTAATCATGGTACCCAATAGGATGGCAGGAATTTGGCTTTGGTCTACCCAACAGGATGGCAAGAATTTAGCTCTGATACCACTGTAGTATCCCCTTTAGATAGGGATATGATAAAGGCAAAGCTCTGATACCACTGCAATATCCCTTTCTTAGGGTCTCCTTTTTTTAAACAAAGCTCTGATACCACTATAATATCCATTTCTTAGGGTCTCCTTTTTTTAAACAAAGCTCTGATACCACTGTAATATCCCTTTCTTAGGGTCTCCTTTTTTTTACAAAATCTCTGATACCAATGTAATATCCCCTTCAAATAGGGAATATAGCAAGACAAAAGCTCTGATCAAGTATACGATTTTGTAGAATAAATTCAATTAAATGGATAGATAGTAGTACAATCTATCAACTAGCTAATCAGTGCTCTTATTATTCTTCAAAATGATTACAATAATGAATCTCTGGCATGCATATAAAGTAATACAAATTTCATCTCAAAACCTGGTCTTTTGCAAATCTGGACATAAAACCTGAATCTATGCAACTCTCAGGTTGTTGTGTCAACACATAGTCACCATCATCGGTTGATATACGACCGACGTCAGTCTCTGTCAGTCGGTTGCTCTACCGATGTCGGTCTTCAGTTGACCAATGTCAGTCACTGGGATGCCGATATCAGTTCTTGTGTCCCCTGCAGTGTTATCTGGCCTATGGCAGAATGGTATAGAATTTCATGGATCGGTATAGATTATGTATAGAAGCAAAATATATGTTGCAACCTATATTCTGATACTTGATCTGAATATCTCTATCTGTATAATTTATTAAATCAAAACATAAGGAAATAAATACCTAAAATCCCTGTGATAACTTCTATGTGAAGTTATCTCCCAAACCTGTAAACCTCTATGATAACTTTTGTATGAAACTATCTCTCAAATCAGCAATAGATCAACTGATATTTCATAGCCTCTAAATCATACACACTGAAGAGTGGACGTTCTCTAATGCAAATGGAATCCTGGAACCCTTGGCTCAGTCTTCACAGAAGAATTTTTAGCAACAATCAATATCAATAATCAATGAATAATAATTTGCCTCCCTCCAACAAGAAACCCTTATATCCTCCAAAAGGATGCACTTGCCCTAATTAGGGTTTCATAATTAAGAATTATGTTTTATCAATTAAAATATGCTAAATAATTAATATTTGATTAAATCAATCAAATATTAATATCTCCCTCAATACATGTCAGATATTCAAACCGTTTAAAGTTGGTGAACTAGGGAGTGATTCTACACATGACCATGCCAAAATAAGAGTGCTCTGCTGCATGTCAGAAGTCCCTAAATAATAGGAGCTTAGATAAATGTGTCTGAAAGAACCTGAATGAAAATCAACTGTAGAAATTCTACAAATAGAAGCCAAGCCAAGCTCCATTATGACCCTCTATCCATCCTATCAGCCTATGAAGGTCGTATAATAGGCTAATCATCAAGTCTGAATATGTCACCTAAAAAGGGGACATGACAGAAGTACCCTCATAATCATGATAATAAATATGATGAAGAGCATGATGAAGGACAAGATGAAGAAAATAATACATATAGGTAGAAAGGATTCAAAAATTTTAACAAGAAGAGATACTTCAAGAGTAATAAGAGTCTTTACACCAAAGAAGATTGTAGCTCATCAGATGAGAGTGAATATAGTGATTCAAAATATGATCATGAAGATGATTTTCTTGATAAATATGAATCCCTATTCATGGATAAGGAAGGGAGTTTCTCACATCATAAGGAGTCTACTTGGAGTAATTCAGATGAAGATGAAGATGAGGTAGACTGTGAGACTATTTTGATGAATGCTCTTGAAGAGCTAAAAATTGAGAAGAAGATCAATAAGAAGATGAAATATAAACTCAAGGACTATGAGGAGAGATTTAGTGTGTATGAGGAAAGATTGAATAAAGACACCACTAAGTGTGAATATATGATCAAGCATCTCATTTGTCAAATGGAAATTATATTTACAAGCCTACAAGCTAAAGAAGATGAATGTTCAAGGTATGTTTCTAAAAATGAATCTTTGAAATCTGAGCTATAAAAGATAGCTAGTAAAGTAAAGACATTTATGATATTTGAAAAGAGCTCATATGATCTAGACAATATTATGAATGGTCAAAAGCATTCTAGTGATAAAATTGGTTTTAGATATGAAGAAAAACAAAAGAATGTTACTCAAGTCAAGATGAAGACTAATGTGAAACATGACAATATTAATTTGAATATAAATCATAAAATAAGGACTAAGGGTATTGGTATAATAAATGCAAATCAGATCACATTGCCAAATGCCATGAGGTATGCAAAATTCAATGGTTATTGTTATACATGTGATCAATTTGGTCATAGGGCTAGAGAGTGCAAGAGACCTATTTGAAATGAATTTGAATGGGACTATGATGGGGGTCATCAACCAAAAGGTGTGAATAGAATCAAGTTATTTAACTATCTTGATGTGGGACACATTGTAAACCATTGTCCACATAAGATTAGACAAGGTGAGTCCTCTTCAAAAAGGGGAGGTTTTTTTATTTGTCATGATATAGGACACATTGAAAATTTCTATCCAAATATGTTTCTTACAAAATATATGGTGTGATATAATTGTGAATAGAGAGATCATATTGATAGGTTGTGCAATCAAAGGCCTACAAGATAGAAGAGATTTAATCATGCTCCTAGAGTTTAAGAAAGAAAACAAGTTAACACATGGAATCCAAAGGTGATAATTGTGAGTCATGATAAGATTGAATGTACAAGTAAACTATTTGATATAGTGGAGAATTATTTAGAAGATGAAGAGTGCTAAGGGATCTCATTGTCTACTCATTTTGAGAATGAAGATATCAAGCTCAAAGAAAATATTATGGTGCTGATTAAAGCTAGTACTATGGTTTGTATGAATCCAAGTGAACATCCTGCTATTGTTGATCATATATCATGTAAACAAAATCACTTATCTATGCTTAATGATGAGGTTCCAAGATGAAAGGAAGATTATTCACATGAAAAGGTATGCCATGAATTTATGTTGTCTCTATGTATTGATAATCCAATCATTATAGAAAAGGAGAATGCTATAGTAGTTTAGGAAGTTATTTCTCCTAAGCCAAAAAAGAAAAAAAACTATAAGTATCAGATAACCAAGGAGGAGGAGGAATATGAGGACTTGTTTTTGTTTTATTGGATTAAAGTATAGAGGGTGCCTCTCTCTATGTTTCTTAAGAGATTCCTTTTAAATGGAGAAGCAAGTGTTGTTGTGGTGTCTTATAGTTAGAACAATCTATAGGGTTAAATTTAAGGTTCTAGGTGACTTAATGAGTTTGATACAATGCCAAGAATATTTTGATGCTCATAAAGGTCTATAAACCTCTTTGTGATGTGCTCCAGGTGTTTTTTGGTCTGATGATATGTTGAAGCCAAATTGAATTCTTTTGAGTGCTTTTCGTTATTCCAGTTTTGGCTTAAGGGCAAGCATGCCTAAACTAGGTTATATGAAGAATGGGTTAAAAAAGGTGTGGAAGATAAATATTGGTCTAGAAGTTTGTGATGGGTGTCTCTAGGTGTGTAATAAGTTTTAAATGTGTGCATTGACTAGAAGGAGGTTTCTTGACCCTATTTGTTTTGAGATTCTAGGGTTTTGGGCTATACTAGAAAAGTGGTTTACCTTGTGAATTAAGGTTTGAGGCTTATTAATATGTTTAATGGGATAAATGGGTGAATAAATAAAGATTCATATAGATTTTAAGGTTTGTGGTTCTCTTTTTATTCAAGTTTTTATCAAAATGGAGGCTTATTTGGCTAGTACGTTTGTGAAGGAAGTATGTTTCATAGGATGATATTATTGATGAAAATTTGTGTGATTGAGGGGGAATATGAGATTAATCCATATATAAAGTTTTAGGTCCTAAAGATTTATCTATTTAAAATTGTGGGCTCTTCAAGGTTTAGGTAGGGCTACAAGGAGGCTAAACAAGCCTAGTTTGAAGAAGAGTTATTTTTGCTCAGTTTCTCCAAAATATCAAGGTATGGGTATATAATTATATGTTATAAATTTGGTTTAGTAGATGCTTCCTATTTTTATAGTGCATATGTAGAGTTTGTGGTCATATAAGTGTCTTGAGAAATAAGGCTAGTAAGCTTGCATGGTGGTTCTTCATAGTGTGTGGAGATTTGAAGATTATCAAAATGTGTAATTTCTTAGATTTATTAAGGGGAGTAACTTTTAAATGTTTATGGATGTGTTTCATCAATATTTATATGATTTTATATGTTCTTTCCTCATTGGTTATAGTTATTTATTGAAGAGAGTGTTGGCATGGAACAAGAGGATGTTGTCAAGAAAAGAAGAGGTTGGCTCAATTTAAGGGGGAGTTTGTATCATATTCCTAAGATGGTCATTTCCTATTTTTATATTATTTTTAGGTCCTCAAGATTAGTGTGTGACCACTTTTTCATTGTGTCAAAGGGGGAGAACTTTCTTGTTAGGGATAAAGTTCATTTTGTAAGAGTGCTTTGAAGAGAGAGAAGGTGAGCTATATATTTCTATATTATTGAGTGTTGAAATCAATGAAAAAGGGGGATATTTTTGGATATTTTTCATATTTATGTCATGGTAGTGTCATGGAGGTGTCCTCTTGAGTGGATAGAGATCCTTGATAGTCTATGTGACAATGACAAAGTGTGAAATGTGCTTGTTCTTGTATGCTTGATGATGTCTTAGTTGATCTTCAGAGTTTGAATGATTAGAGGTGTTCAAAGTTATGTATAGTGATTATATAATGTTTAAGAGGTACTTAATATGTTATCTATGATTTTAGAGCTTGTGTTCATGAGTGAAATTTATCTAGTTGCTCATAGTTTTCTTCTAGACACTTTGGGTCTAATGGTAAAAAATCTAAGTAGGTAGTTTGATGATGTCACCATTGCCATGTGGGAATGAGTCGAGGGAAGATGGTCATATGGTTGTGATCAAACTTGTCCTTAATTATTTTTCACTAAATATCAAGTCATTATTTGAAGCATAGTTAAATATATGAGTGTACAAAGTTGGCTTCTCAATCATATTTCATTGTTTCCCATACATGGCCAAATTTGTAAAGTGGTCAGAAAGAGTTGAGTAAGCATGTTGATGAGGTGAAAATCCACACACATGGAATTTCTAAGATAAAATTATCATATGGTTTTATTCAATTTTGTGCCTAGTTTATTTATGCTAATTTTTATATCATGCGATATAGTACATCAAAAGATATGTATATATAAAATTAGGCTCCCAAGTAGATTGACTATGTTTTTCCATAGCCAATTTTTCAATAAGGTAGAAAGAGCCAAGTGAGAATTTTTATGGTGTTATATCTTACATGTGTGAAGCTTTAAATATAAACTAATCATATGGGTTTATTAAATTTTGAGCATAAATGATTTGTGCTAAATTTGAGATCATGCACTGAAGCACAAAATTTTTTATTATTGCTTAAAGTTAGCCTCTCAAACACATTTAGACATGGTTGGATCTGTGATAGAATATTTTGAGAAGGAAATTTAATAGTGTTATATCTCACACATGTAAGAGTTACAAGAGATATTTGTTACATGGTTGGAT
This sequence comes from Torreya grandis, assembly GCA_037957365.1. NCBI lineage: Eukaryota > Viridiplantae > Streptophyta > Pinopsida > Cupressales > Taxaceae > Torreya > Torreya grandis. The sequence goes on along the minus strand of JARHVA010001862.1, from coordinate 123,443 downwards.
TCTCCTATGTGAGGAGATAATCTAGTCCAGATTTAAGTTCCTACAGTGAAGCATAGAAGAAGTTATTAAGGATAAAAAATGTCTACTAAAGCATATTGATAGGGATCCCATAGTCATTTTTGAAAGTGTTAAAGCTTGAGAAAGATCATTGGTGTGCATTAATTTCAAAGATTGAAGAGGTAGTGAGATGAAAATAGGTGCAACATGTTTAATTACTAAGTAAAGGTATAGTATAATGATCCAATGATGAGTGGGCATTCGTATAGTTGATCGAATGGTGAGTGTTGATCATTAATAACAGGTGGATCAACAAAGATCAATAGACCACATTGAGTCAAAGTTACTAGATTGCATGAGATGAGGTCAACATGATTAATTCTTAACATTTGGATTTAGTGGTTTATGCATTAAAACTCAAACATAATTGATGATGTGAGAGTGATCCTGAGCTAAGAGTTTATGAGATTTGAGCATTGTGTTCGAAGGTTAACTGTGACTATTACTATTCAAATATTTGAATTTAACACAAGAAAAATTAAATCTCTATATTTTGACCATATCTTTTGATATAATATTAATTTTTTCATGTATTAAAAATCAAAGTGGTAGAGGACTCCAAGGCACATCTGGATATACATATTTGAAGATTTGAAAGTGAGTAAAGTCAAAGATATTGAGCCTAAAAGTTGACTATGTGTTCATGCTTATTTTGCAAGTGACTCAAGAAGGATATTTGATCTTGTAATGATGTTGTTTTGATGTTTCATGATGCATGAGATATTGGAAAATATTGTAACATCCATGAGGATTATCTATGTATATTTTAGAGGTGTGTTTTGTCTATATTAAGTATGAAAAATGCTTAAGAATTTGGCTGTGTGTTCATACATGGTGATAATGTGCACCAGGTCAGTGTTTGATTTGTTTGAGCATATGTAAAGGTGAGATAATTTGACTATGATCATTTAAGGATGTCAAAGGGGACATAAGGAATGGACCCATGTATTTGAAATTGGTCATATGTTTTTTTTTAATCAAGGGAGTGCTGAAGGAGTGAATGGATTCACATGAGACCTATAAGGGCTACAAGGGCCTTATTAAAAGGTGTAGTTCCTTAAGGGTGACCCATAGATGCTATGTCTAACCTATAAATATTGTTTTGATATATTTCTTCATGTGAGAGATGCCTTAAGGCCTAAGTTATGCCTAATGGATGACCAAGGTAGTGATAATCAATATTGCTCTATATATAATGGAACCAAAGATTATGGGTTCTAGATTTTGTATATGTGAATTAAAAAAGTTTTGGAGAGAGGCTTGTGTGTGGATAAAAGGAGGGGTAGATTTCCCTAAGGATGTGTTGAAGAGAATAATAAATTGAGGATTATTTATATGACTTATTGTTCATACTTTTGTTGGCAGAGTAAAGAGCTTGTTGTTTGAGTGTGAGCAAAGGTGAAGCATGATTAGCAGAGGTCCATCATCAGGTGTTGTTGACATCAATTCAAAGGTGGATTAGTTAATAGGTATTGTTGTGGTAGATTATCATATAAGGTGGTTGTATCATCCTTTCAATGTGAAACTTTAAAAAGGTTTGGTTGTTGTTGCAGCTCATCTAGATAGGTGTGGTATCACCTTGTGAGATTGAAGTCTCATTAAATAGGGATTATAGTTCCTTGATCAATTAAATCTAGTTTAAATTGGTCTTGTTATTATAAAAAAGTATTCCAATGGTTTTTATTCCCTAAGAGGGTTTCCCATGCATGTCATGTGTTATGTGATTGATCTTGTATTGTCTCTCTTGCTTAATATTATGAATGATATGTGTGCTTCATAAATGCTTATGGTAACTGGTTAAGTATTTGTAAATACTAGAGTTAAAGTTGGATTATTTGGGCTCTTTTATTCACCCCCATATTAGAAATTTTACCTCTAAATTTGGGGGGTGATAGTAAAATCATAGAGATTAATTTTCATAACAATATTTCAAGGATTGGTCAACTATGCTTTATGAATCATCTCTAACAAGTTGACTATGTTTTTTTGCTCACTATTTCCCAAACCCTATAATTTTTGCTATTATTTGGGTAGATCCATACAATATAGTTAGTAATATTGATTAAAAATGATGTTGACTCTCTCCTCTCATTATTTCCATGCTTATTTTCATGTTTGTCAAAGATCTCATGGGCTAATTACTTCAATTTACAATTTGATGTTCCATGTGAAGGTTCAATCAAGTTTACTACTTGTAGAAGGTTAGATTATTTTCAAGGGATTAATGTGAATGGTATATGATTTTTTCCATGTTTAAATTCCATAATAATTACCTCCCTTCCATTTTTTGTCTCATATCTCATTCATGTCGTACTCATAGTCATCTCTCTATCCACTTTCACTTGAATCACATGTATGGATATTGTCTAGCATATTCATAGAGGTGTAGTGAAGGTCTCAATATGTTGAAAATGTATCTATAATTAGGAAAAAGAAAGTTTTATCCTCAAAAGAGTGTATAATTTGACTATGACAATCAATACCATATACATACACAGTCAACCCATTGAATATGCATGTCTACAAGTTCTTTTAAAGAACTCCCACATTGAAAATGGATGTTTGAACTTACTCCAAGACTTAAAAAGTTTTAAACCCTATTTTTAATACCTTTAGGCAACATAAATTGGCTATTAGGCCATATTAATTTAACATATTATCCAAATCTTCTATTCACTACTTGTTTGTAACTCATATACGCATATAGGTACCTCATGAGGATCAACCATGTTGAGAGGGAGTATGTGAGCTAAGAAAGGTTATTGATAATGAAAAGATTCTATTTTTAATCTTTTATATATGTATAAAACTCATTTAAATTCAAATATAATGCACATTGTCCACACTTATACTCACTCCATGCACATGAAAGTGCACCTACAAGTGACCATACTCAGAGGTTGGGAACATGGTCATAGAGAATTATAACATGATTTAAGGCTCCCATAACATTGAAAAATGATATCTATTCCTTGATAGTCATTAAAAAGAATAAAATATTCTTAATAGGTTAAAATTCATGTTCAAAGATTTAATGACTATGTTTAGGGACCAAATCCCTAAAACACAAAAGCATAGTACCTTGCCATTTTGTGGATATTACGTGATAAGGTTTGCAAGACCTTTAGTGCATCCAAAATAATTTACCTTGTATAATACACATAGTAGAAGAACCTTTAAAATGTAATAGGTTATATTTTTAATTTAAGGTGGTTGTTGAAAGGCTCAGATATATACTTTTGTTCACTAGATTTAAATAGTGATAGCTATAAGATTTGAAATCCAAAGAGATCCCTACACCTAAGGTTACAAGTGAAACATATCTTAATGATTAAATGACATTATAAAGTGAAAATTCATATAAATTATCATAAAGGACATATAGATAGGTTTATATTAACTATTTAGAGTCTAATCTACACCTACAGGTGTCCTTTCCCTTGAAACAACTCACCTACAACTGACTATGAAATCCTATATCATCTTTGAGGTGAGTTTAGATATGGAGACACCAATATTTTATAAGTATAGATGATTACAAGACCTATATTTGGATTCAAAATCATGCAATAATGATTCCAAGGATAGTGTATGTCCACAATACCTCATATTGTTACAACATAGTCGATTATAGCTAGCTGAGGTGACAGTAAGCTATAACAAAATGGTTGAAATTATATCAAGGTATGGACATGAATTGGATTAGTATGACATGACTTGGTGTCATTAGTAACATATTAATAAGGTATTAAATCACTATAATCAAGGCTCAAACATGCATGACCACGTACAAGGGTTACCTTTGAAGGAGAAACATAGAAACCACAATCAATAAAAGGAGTCATATGACCAGTCTTGATAAGGATCCAACCTCAAGGTATGACTTAAATAAGTTAAATGATGATTTTTTTTAAAGCTTAAAGTAAGGTCAATTAACTTGGAAAAATGTCTAGAAAATTCAAGCATACACTTATAGGTACCCTTTCAAGCTTAAGGTACAATCAAAAATTACACTCAGCCTAGACCTTTCAAGGTATATGAAGAGACATGTAAAAGGTTAAAATGAATAATGGACATAAATAATATAAACCATGATTATATACATCTCAAATTATCTCAATTTAATGCAAATAAGGTACAAAAGGGACCCCAATAATATAATTTATAGACCACAATCAAGACCCTACAGATAGTCAATTACCCCATATGTCTATCTTAGGATTTAGTGCATTTGAGAGGTCTAGATATATGATCAAGAGTTTGATTTTTGAATATATCATCTCCATAACTTTGATAATCCTCTCAAAATTTAATATTGTTTGATAAAATAAGAGAGTTTCCCTATATTTTATCTCTAATAGAAGGCACTCCATTTGTACATAAACTAGTAGGTTTTGAAAAAAGAAGGTGATAAGGTGAGATAAAGGATGATTATACCTTTAAATAAGGTGTATAAAGTTGAGATATATATAAAAAACATGATAAACCATGAATCGATGAAGGAAGCTCAATAGGATGTTGTAGACTTTTAAGTATGTAGACAACCTTGTTAAATATGGTTTAGGCCTAAAGACCAAATGGGGGTCAATGTTATTTATAGAATTAGGTGTGAATTATAACATATTATAACATTTTAATATGGTTATAATAGATGTTTCCAAGCTTCTGTAATTCAAAAGGATCAACAAGGATGCCACTTTTGGCTCATAATTAACTTAGACCTATGTAAAATGAGGAATCAAGCTCGATAGGGTGACTTTGAGTGATCACATCTTACTGGAGGGTGTACATGGAAGTAAAATGAGTTTTGGGAAGTTTATATGGGTTATAATAATTTATATTATGGAATTTGTTTTCAATTCTAATGTCAAATATTCATGAATGATCACTAAAGGTTAAAATTGTCTAAAACCCTACAAACCCTAAATAAGGACCCAATAGAGGAAATGAAGGAGAAGATATATCCTAATGGAATATAATGACTATAAAATTTATTGGATAATTTATGAGTATCTCTAGGGAACTTTCCTATCACATTTAATTGTACCCTATCTATACAGATAGGGTACAAAATTGTTTTTTTTTATAATTTTGTGTGTTTTTCAAGATTTATGGGGTTTCAAGAGGTGAATATAAATTTGGGAGAAATATATATACTTATTACAACTAATTATGGCCATTTTATTCTTTATCAAAACTTATAAGTGTGTTTACCACCAACTTCATCTTAGCTAGTCAAAATTGGCAAAGTGAGCAAGATAATGAGAAGTGTGAAAACTTTAAGTGGGAGCCTATTTAATGTGTACTTGAGAAATATAAGTCCATGGATGGTATTTAAAAGTGTAATTAACTCCATTTTATTGATTTTAATGTAAAACTAAAGCCAATTTTGAGGCCAAGTTTGAGGAGTGAGTGAAAGAGGAGTTTCTTTGATTACAGGCAGTAATGGCTCACTTAAAAAATAATATAAATGATTAAGGATGAAACAAATGAATGTTATAGATTGTAAACAAAACATAAATCTCATTTCAATCATTATATTTTTACCTAGTCAATTGTGGGATGTTCTAATAGTCTAATTGATGAAGGCAATTTTCTTATGTATAATGAGAAGTCCTACACCACATTTCATGAGTCTCATGACTTGGAGGGCCATTTATCCTATAAAAAATTTCATGGTATATATTTTACTACATTATCCTACATGTTTAAATACTTATATCATCATGATAATTTTTCTAAGTGACCTTTGAACTTCATTATTTTCTTCTCTCTCTAAAATTATATAAGTAGTTGCCATTTTGGCCTTTGTAATCTAATACCACGCCATGTATGGTAAATTCATACTATAATTATGTCATATTTTAAATTTTAAAATTAATTAAAATATATATTTTATTTCATGAATAATTTTATAGAAATGAAAATGATGTATAATGATGCAAAGTGATAACTTTCTATCCTTTCTACCCTTATCCTTTCATGTTTATGCAAGAGTTCCTATTATAATAGATCATATATAGTGTATTAAACTATGTTAGGTTACTTTAAAGTGTATTATTATACTTTGAGTTCAAAATTAAACCTATATTTTATTTTTCTTATGGTTCTTCACATATCTCACCTCTATATTGAAGTACTCATGTTAGAATCCTTTAGGACTTTGAGACTAGTTTTTATGCTTTGTTTATTAGTAAATGGATTATGATGGTCATGTGGGAAACATCTTGGTTTATCAACCATTTATATTATGTTCATTTAATGCAACTTATAACTCTTTTCCCATAACCAAGCACTAGTTTAGGTGATAATCACTTCAAGATCCATTCAGGGAGCTAACCCTTAAACCTAGAGGCTCACTACCACTATAATTACACCCACATACCTATAAGTTTTCCCATATTTCCAAAATATATAATAGGATTAAACACCCTCTTTTAGGGTATAATATTTGGTGGCAACACTTTCATTGGTAAGTTTGTTATTGTATATTTAGATGATATATTTATTTATAGCCCAAGTAAAGAAGAGAATCTTCAACACCTAAGAATGGTGATGCAAAAGTTTCAAGAGTAGAGGTTATTGATTAAAATTAATAAGTGTTTGTTTATGAAGATATAGCTAGTGTATCTTATATTTTTTGTCTCTCAAGGTGTTTTGAATATGTAAAAAGATAAGGGGAAATCCATCATTGATTGGCCAACTCCCAAGACAAACTATGAGGTAAGAAGATTTCATGGATTAGATAGATTTTATAGGAATTTTATCATAAATTTTAGTGGGATTTGTGTTTCCATAATTGACACCGTAATAGGGGATAAAAATAAATTTATATAGATTGATCTTGCTAAGAAGAATTTTTAGTTTTTGAAGAAAAGAATTATAGAGCAACTTATGTTATCACTTATTTATTTCAAAAAGATCTTTCAAGTTGAGTGTGATGTAAGTGGGGTGGCTGTTGGAGCTATCCTAAGTCAAGAAGGTATACCTATAGCATAATTTAATGAAAATTTAAATGAGGAAAATAAAAAGTATTATACTTATGATTTAGAGTTTTATGGTATGATTCAAGACTTAAGGAAGTGGATACACTATCTAATTCCAAAGGAGTTTGTCATATTCATAGATAATCATGAATTTTAGTTCGTAACTAGTAAGCCCATGCTAATTTAAAATAATATGAAATGGGTGGAGTATTTTCAAAACTTTACCTTTGTCATCAAGCACAAAAAGGGTCAAACCAACAAGGTAGTAGATGCTTTAAGTAGAAGGGATTTTATCATAAGTAAAACTTATATTAAAAGTGGGGGAATAGAGTCACTTAAGGAGATGTATGAAATTGATTTATATTTATAAGAAGCATATGAGGCTTGCACACATCTAACTACTAGAAATAGAGAGCCTTGGATGGAATACATACTACAAAATGGTTTATTGTTTAAGGTACTTCAACTTTTCATGCTAAGGAGTTAAATGAGAGATAATTTGATCAAGGAAAATAATTTTGGGAGTTTATTAGGTCATTTTGGCCATAACAAGACTTTGGCTTAGCTAAGTAATCATTATTATTGGCCTATAATACAAACAAATGTAAGGATTTTTGTATAAAGATGTAACATATGTCAATTTCCCAAAGGAAAGAGAACTAATGTAGGTATTTATCATCCTTTACCGATTCCAAATAGACCTTGGGACACCATTAACATGGATTTTATAATGGGATTACCAAGAACTCAAAGAGGACATGACTCCATTTTTTAGTAGTGGACATATTTTCAAATATGGACCATTTCATACCTTACAAGACAGATAATGATGTTACTCATGTGGATAAATTAAATTTTAAAAAATGTGGTTAGATTACATGGAATTATAATTAGTATTATCTCATATAGAGAGACCATATTTATGGTATACTTATGGAGGACCCTGTGAAAGCAATTATGATCAAAATTGAACTTTAGCTCAACATACCACCCTTAGACTGATGGAGAAATTGAGGTGGTTAATATAAGTTTGGTTAATTTTTTGAGGTGTATAATAAAGGACAATCCTAAATAGTGGGATTTAGTCTTTACAAAAAAAGAATTTGCTTATAATGACTCACCTAATAGAAGCACATGAAAAAGTCCATTTCAAGTTGTATCTAGTATGCACCCAAGAGGATTCCTTGAGTTAAGATATCTAGGTAAGATGGAGAAGATAATCACTAAGGGAGAAGATTTTTCTATTTCTAAGAAAGGGATGCATGAGCAAGTTAATAATAAATTGGATATGAGTGTATAAAAATAAAAGAAACATGCATATATTAAGATTAGAGAAGTTAGTTTTTAGTTTGGGGACATGGTGTTAGCTCCTTTTAGTAACAAAATGTTTCTAAATGGTGAGTATAACAAACTAAAAATGAAAAATATTGGCCCTTACAAGGTCATTAAGAGGTTATCCAACATTGCGTATGAGATATAATTGCTCAATGGTGTGGGAATATCTCCCATATTTAATTTTATGTACTTTTATCCATTCAAAAAATGTGTTTAAAGTGCTCAAAAAACTAGAGATGAATAAACAATAGTCTAAGAATGGAGAAATCAGTTTCCACAAGTCAAGAAAGAGGAACTTGAACTCATCTTGGATAAGAAAGTTAGTAAGATAACTAAGGAAAGTATTATTACCAATAATTGGTGAAGTGGAAACATAATATCTTAGAGGATTATAATTATATTACTTAATTATACATAAAAAATCATTGAGGTACTCTTGAAAACCTCATGAGAAGGAGTTGATGAGTCAATTTTCTATTTTTAGGGAGTATGATGCAGAAACATCACTTACGAAGGCATTTTGATGTAGTAACATGCATATTTACATTAATTTTTGAATTTTCATGAGTATTTTGAGTCTTATTATTATTTATAGATCAATAAAGAGTCATTTATAATATTTTGGATGCATTTAGGGGTCTCAAAACCAAGTTCTTAACTTTCTTGCCAAAATAGTCATTTTAAAATTTGAAATTCCTTTTTGAGACTTTTAGTGATTTTTTCATACTTTATAAAGGTTATTATCTAATATATATGGACTTTATTTAAATATTATTAAACCATTTAATAATTTTTACTATGCATTAAGTGTGGTTAAGACACAACTAAATTTTGAGGTCAAGAAATGGTGTGTGTTGGGAGGAAATCAGAAAATAGTTAGAGATATTCTAGGAGTAAAAAAGTGTGAAATGGCTCTAGGAGAGTCTCATTATAGTGTGGAATTTTTTAATAAGTAATAAAATTCAATAAATAAAACCAAAAAAGTTTCATTAGATAGAAAACATAGATTTATGCATGTAATTCTATGATTTTTTTGTAACCTATTTATGTAATTTTTATACATATGATAAATGTGGATATTTGCTAGAGTTATTTATGATTTATATTATATTTTTAGATGTTAAAAATGTTATATTATTTTTTACTTTGAATATAGTGTATTATTTCTATCAACTCTCATATTCCAAATCAAATTACATAGTATAATTCAAAGTTATAGTGACTCTATTTATATAGTCTAGAACATAGAGTTGATGAAGTCTATTTGAGATTGCACAGGTGTTTCTTGGTTTATAGAATATATATATATATATGTGTGTGTGTGTGTGTGTGTGTGTGTGTGTGTGTGTGTGTTTCTTGGTTTATAAAATATATATATATATATATATATATATATATATATGTATATATATGTGTATATATATGTGTGTGTGTGTGTGTGTATTATATATATGTATATATGTGTGTGTGTGTATATATATATATTATTTGATATATATATATATATATATCAAATAATATATAACCACTAGGAGGATCCTTAAGACAATGTGGAAGGTAAGAATTGATTCATATTTCCACTCAGTTTTTACATAGTCCTATAGAAACACCCATAATTTTGTAAATCCATATGTTGTAACCCTATGGTGATTTTTTAAAGTAAAAAAACCATTGGATAAGTTGAGTTAAGGTGGGTAAAACCCTAAAAAACCTTCATAATCATTTTAGAGTACATAATATTCAAATTAACTCATTTTATAGCCTCTTAGGCACTTATAGGCCTAAGAAAACCTAAACTAGGGTTTGTGATTTCCAACTTGTACATATTACGTATCCACCATAAAAATTAATTGAAAATTTGTATTATTGTATTATTTTACATTAAATAAATGATTATGAATATTTTGAGATGGTACAAGATTGTACAATATGGAATCAAAGAAGTGAGTTTGAACTAGGCCTAATAGAGACCTAATTATAGAAAAGTCTTGTGTAATAAATATATTTTCCTTGAGAGTTAAAACATAAAAGTATGTGTGAATTTATAATGGGATAAAGGGTACTAAATAATTTTTTTATTTTATATTGAACCCTATTATATTTTTAAAATTGATAATCTTTTTTCTTAGGAAGGGCTAGAAGAGACTAGGCCTAAAAGAAGAAACTTTCATTAGATTATGCAAACTCTCTCCATCTACATCACTACTTGATCATGTTTTTTTTGTCCTGAGGAGGTTGTAGGATATTTTGGAGGCGTTTATATACAATGACTATTTTGAAAACCATCTCAAAAAGATCTCTTGATTGAGCCTTAAACTGTGTACTCTCTTCTAGACCTTTCTTCATGAAGAAAACTTATTCATTCCTCCAAAATTCCCTACTATAGTTTCACATACGATGTCAATTGAATTCATATTGACTCATATAATGATGGTGTAATGTAAAAATAACCTCTTTACCTTCTTTACCTTCCATTTCTTACATCATACTATGTTTGGATGTTAGAGCAATGAACAAAATGATTTTCTTAAAGTGAGTGTACATTGGAAAAGAAGTATTTGACACCTTAACTACGTGTACAGGAATAATGAAGTACAATATGGATTTAATAAAATTCTAAATGATCTAAAATGACTTAGATACATGATATACCTATTCACACTTGATATTCCATAAGCAAGTCACTTTTCCACAAGCAACAAGCAATAGAATCAAAATAAGTGAAACCTCATTCTCAACAAAAATAGCTTTAAATTCACAAAATTCTTACAAAGATAATATTGTTATTTAAATATATTTTATTGTAGATATACTATTCACTATAGATCACCATATCATTAATTTTATCATGGATTAGGTATACCTTAACTTTTGAAAAATAACATTAAAATCTCCAAAGTTACCTTCAACTTTGCTAAATTACTTGAAAAATACTTCATAAATGATCATGGCACAAGATTTATTTAAAAAGTCACATGTCATAGACTTTATAATATTAATAAGACCTTATTTAGACTTTGAGACAACCTGATAAGATGAAACCATGATACCAAGACATGACTCTCAATAATATCATTTACAAAGTTAGATGATTCAAGTATTTATTTTGAATAGACCTTGGTCAAGGGTGGATTATTAGCTAAAAAATTCCATACAAAAAAAATTCACATATAAGGCCAAGGGCCACACACAAAAAATAAGAAAATTCTATTTTATCATGTGGTAAAGTAAGAAAGAAACATTAAAAAATGACAATAGTTTACATTATCCATATGTATCAATGTTAGTGTTAAAAAATAACACATTCATGTAATAAATGTATAGTATGACTGAGTAGGAAAATATTTGTATTATATGTTGATAAATATGGTATAAAGTTTGTGGATAAATACAACCTATTTAATTTTTCATGGAGAATTAAGAGACACCCCCAACTTAGCAAGGTTGTTGTGTAATAAAGGAAGCCCGACATTGAAATCATGTAAAAGTATGTCCTATATCACACTCAAATACCTAGTCAAAAGTAATGTGTATTGTAAAACTTACATATGATATCTATATAAGATAAAATAAATAACATATGGAAAGAAGTAACTTGTCAACATTTGAAAATACTTAAAGGTCCTGATTTTTGAAAAGTTTAAAATATTTTGATTTTTTTCTTTTTTTTAAATTTTTTTTACATGTGTTTGAAATATTTGAATTTAAAAGAAATGAAAAGGATTATAATAAGAAAGGATTAATAAATTGAATATATGGGATGAGTTTGTATAATACTCAATAAGGTGTTAATGCATAAAGTAGTAAGAAGGAAAGCAATCAATGTGCCTCAAATGTATGTGTAAATTAGTCATAACAATATAACTCAAATTATTAATATATATAAGGATGTACTTTATCCTTAATGGGAAAGGAATAAATGTGATCATTTTAGTGCAATAAAATCTATGACATGATAAGGATGTAATAGTAATAAATAATGAACATTTGAATTATTTGTAAGATAACTATTTTGTGAAAATCAAAAGGGCAAGTGCACAAAGTGAAAAATAAAGCAAAGAGATAAAATATTGTCTGGATAAGGGATAGAAAACTTAGAAATAAAGTAAAATCCAAAATATATGTACAAGGGTAAAATGTAAATATAATCCAAGGATCCCATCAAAAGGATTCTTATGTATAGGCCATGTGTCATTGGGATCATACCAATATTTTGTCTTATTATAATAATCAATGTAATCATTATCATATGAGAAAATTAACTTAGCAGGTTGTGCCTAAAATTGTGATATGCCATTTTGATTATCTTTCATATTTTCATATGATAAAATTACAACACCATACAGTGGATTTGTTTTTGAATGTGTACATTATTAATAGCTTACATCATATTCTAAACTAGATAAGTATAATGTATTACTGGTTCAACATTAGGAAGAAAAGTAATATTTGATTTGAATTTATCTCTTTTCTCTATGCATGAATTATATATAATGTTTGATTCTTTAGTAATAATATTTGTATCATTACACTATGTAGAATTATTTTTATTTGGACATGCCATCTTGATAATGTTTTTTAAAAACATACTTTTTTGTTTATCTTGAATGTGTTATTACAACTCATCTTTTGGTAATTACTATTTTTGTAATGCCACTTTTTTCATCTTGTTATTTTTGTAAAATTACTTACTCTAATTTGTATTTTTGAATATTTTCTTGTTATGAATTATCCTTTTATATCCTTATTTTGTCTATTTTTTTTTGTAATTTTTGTTTAGGAGATGTAATATAATTGGGTTGTTTGATGGATTTATTTTTTTATAATATCACCACTAGCTATGATATTTTGTATTTTTTCTTTAAATCTAAACAATTATCTATATGATTCCCAAGTAATCTATGATATACACAATAATATCTTCATTGTCTTAGAGGAGGAATATAAGGTAATATAATAAACTTATTTTGAATCATTTCTCTTACAAGCTCACTTAGAATCTTATTATTCCTTTATATAATTTTTGAATCAATAACCATACTACTTGTGAATCACATGATAGCTAGATGAAGATACATGATTGACATTAGCATATTATATATTCTTTGTATATTTGATGTTATTTTGAATTGATATGATATTTGAACTAAAATATTGATTTTACTTTTGAAACTCTTATATTATTTTTCTCAAAGAGATGATTTTAACTTAAATGGTTTCACAAGTATAAGCCCTAGGTTTATCTGATTGAATAAGCATAACACCAAAATCAAGAGGAGATGTGGGAGGTGGATGGGTAGGCTCTTAATTTAGGTTGTAAAATTCATTAGATATAGGGGATTTACTTCTTTTTTATTGGTAACATTGAAATAACTATTAAGAGATGCATTGTCATCATGTGGAGACAAGTATGAGGGTGAAGTGGAAGTAACATCACAAAATATGCTAGAAGGAATGTCATGAGCTATAATTATAGCTTGTGATGTGATAAGGGATGGGGAAGTAAATATATCATCACTATTTGAAAATGGGGAAGACCTATTACATGTAAGCTCAATATCCACTACTTGTAAAGTAGTAGCATATTGATTCTTCCTTTGAAATGCCTTTATTAATAAATCCTTTTTTGAACATAGTTTTATCTTTATTTGGTTACTTTACCTCTGAATGTTGTTTAATTTGAAACTTATATTTCTATTTTTCCTATAGATTATTCCTCAATGAAGAAGGTGAATTTTAAGAATATTCTAAAGGTGTATTTATTTATATGGACTCATCATCCCAATTTGCATCAAATTAAATGGTGTATGCATTATTACATCATCAAAACATAATTAGTAATGTATTTTTTTCCATAAGTTTTTTCTTATTATTATTTTTCCATTAATTATCATAATAAAAAGGCACAACATGTATATATAACAATAAAATTAACTAGACATGATATAAAAAATGAATCTAAATATAAAAAATGCAAGAAATACATTTTTTATTACTATCAAGTAATATTGCATGTACAAAAGATAAAATGACTATGAATAAAATACAATCAATAACCAAGGTATAAAAACCCAATGTTTATAACCCAAAGGTGAGTGAGTTGAGTGTTAGAAGTGGGAGGTCTTAGGGTCCATTAACCATTCTCTAGAATCATTCCCACACTAAGCTACCATGGTGGGTTATTCATGAAACGTATCCAATGTAATGGACCACCAAATCAATGTCCAATATTATGGGGATCAAAATGTGGCTTGAAACCTATATTCAATATGATGAGTCAAGTCCACAACCCATGAATAATAATATTATTTATCATTGGTTTGGGCCTTCTAGATATAAAAATGTTTGTGGTTTTCGGTCTATTTAAAAAATCTTGTTACCTAACATTTAAACCCAACATTGATATCCTAGTAGTGAGTGAGTTGAGTATTAGAAATGGGAGGTCTTAGGGTCCATTATTAAGATAACCATTATCTAGAGTCATTACTACACTAAGCTATAATAGTGGTTTATTCATGAAAATTATCTGATGCAATAGACTATTGACTCAATGTCTAATGTGATGGGGGTTGACATGTGGCTTGAAAATTGTGTTCAATGTGATGAGGAAAGTTCATAACTCATGGATAAGAATACTATTCACCACTGGTTTGGGAATTATATATATATATATATATATATATATATATATATATATATATATATATATATATATATATATATATGGTTCTGGGCCCATTTTACCCAACATTTACATGTGATGTTGATAGCCTAGTGGAAAGTGAGTTGGGTGTTAGAAGTGGGAGGTCTCAAGGTCTGTTATTGGGATGAATATTCTTTGGCATCATTCCCACACTAAGTTATGATAGTGGGTTATTCATAAAAGGTATCCAATGTAATGGACTACTAGTTTGATGTTCAATGCAATAGGGGTCAATATGTGACTTGAAACTTATGATCAATGTGACATGGTAATTATATAGCCTATGTCTAAGAATACTATTCATTTTTGGTTTGGTCATTCTGAATATAAAAATGTCTATGGTTCTAGGTCTATTTAAAAAAGTTGTTATCCAACATTTTAAATCTGGCATTGATATCTTAGTGGTGAGTGAGTTGAGTGTTATAAGCAAGAGGTCTTAGAGTCAATTCCAAAGATGACCATTTTCTAAAATTATTCCCACACTAAGTTAAAATGATGGGTTATTCATGAAAATTATTTGATGTAATGGACTACTAGCTCGATGTTCAACATGATGGGTGTTAGCATGTCTTGAAACCTATGTTCATTGTGATGAGGAAAGTCCACAACCCATGGATATAAATACTATTCACCATTGATTTGGGAATTCTAGATATAAAAATTTCTATAGTTCTAGGTTCATTTAAAAATTCCTATTACCCAAAATTTAAAGCTCGATGATGATAGCCTAGTGGTTAATGACTTGAGTGTTAGAAGTGGGAGGTCTTAGGGTCCATTTCTTGGGATGACCACTCGTTAGTACCATTTACACACTAAGTTATGGTGGATTATTCATGAAAAGTATCCAATTTAATGGACTACCATCTTGGTGTTTGATGCAATGGGGGTTAGCATGTGGTTTGAAATTTGTGTTCAATATGATGAGGTAAGTTCATAGCCCATGGTTAGGAATACTATTCATCGTTGGTTTGGGCATTTTAGTTATAAAAATACTTGTACCCAAAATTTTAAACCTAGCATTGATAGCCTAAAGGTGAGTGAGTTGAGTGTTATAAGTGGGAGGTCTTAAGATTCATTATTGCGATGTTCATTCTCTAACATCATTCCCACACTAAGCTATAATGGTGGGTTATTCATGAAAAGTATCTGATGTAGTGGACTACGAATTCAATGTTTAATTAAATGGTAGTCATTATGTGGATTGAAACCTATGTTAAATGAAATAATTCAAGTCCATAACCAATGGATAGGAATATTATTCACCTCTAGTTTGGGCATTCGAGATATAAAAATGTCTATGGTTCTAGGTTTTTAAAAAATACTATTACCCAACTTTTTTTTGCCAATGACATGGGGGTGAGTTGGTTAGGCCATTTGGTTGTATCCAAGCCCACTAGGGCTTAATTAAATCTAAGGCATTTGAGGTTGGTTGTGGATGTGATTATTAGGTATACTTGTATTGGATTGTATTCAATCGATGGTGGTTAGCATTAGTGGTTGGCAATGGTTCCCTTAGAGTGTGATGGTGGGTCCTATAGAAGAGGAGGCGAATTCAATTGCTAGTAATGCTTAATGGATAGTGTGCATTATGTTTTGTAGGATATATCATTTCATTGAGGTAGTTTTTAAATTAATTTAATTCTCTTGGGGATTTATGGCACCCAATTATATCTTACACTGGTTGTTGCTCTAGTTATTAAAAATGGTTTCCATTTGCTAGTTTTGGTCAAAAGTGATGATCATTAAAAAATAAAGGTATAAAGGGTAATATAAGAAAGGGTTTTAATGAATATGTGTACTATTAAATTTAATTTTTATTCATTTATTAGTGTTGTTCTATTGTTTTAGAGTACTAACTACATAGTTAAAATTGTCTTTGTAGCCCACTAAACCTTTTTCTAAGGCTATGGTGAGAGTGGATTATTTGGGAAATATGATCCTATTAAGTGAACCACAAATTTAATGTCTAAAATGGGTTTCCTATGGTATAAAAAAGGGATCTTATGCATTTAATATATACTATGAGGTACGTGGGAACTAAACTCTATGTTTAGTGTTGTACAATGGCTATGGTTATTAGGGTAATCCCCTCATGTCATGATGTCTATAAAATTTATTACTATTTATCCCTTCATGATAATCATCAAGTAGTATAAAAAATACTAAAACACAATTTTTAAAAACAAACATAAGTAATTATAAAATAAAGACAAAATAAAAGTGAAAGATTTTGTGTATAGATATCTACAAATTTTCAACTCAAGGTCCAAATAAAGAGATTTAGTGTTAGATTTCTCCAAGGTTTCAGTGTCAAATTATATCCAAGCTGAATAATTATGTTTCATATTCATATCTAAGATCAAAGGTTAGTTTCCTTTAGTGCTAATAATTTACATAAAATTAAATGAAATCCTAGGACATAAATCAAACAAACAAGTAATGTTATGAAAAAATGGATTCACTAGAATGTTTGATATATTTTGAATTAATATGAATTAAATTAATACATATAAAATATTTATATTTATATACATTAATATACAATATAATATAGTAAAATATATAATTTACATAATTGGAAATGTATTAAAAATAGTAAAATGGACCATAGATATGCAAACCTCACTAAAATATATCTTATGCTAACTTTTTAGCCTAAATGTGACTTAAAATAGATTGAAAGGACCTATGTACTATGTCATGATTGAATTCATAAATTTAAAATACATTGGTACACATATATAGAAGACAGACAAGGTTGTACTATGACCTTGTCTATTGGTTGCATCCACATCCTAGTTTATTATGCACCTAATTTATCAATCTAGGTATGTACAACTATTTTTTACGGTTTTATTAATTAATTGTTGATGGCGTAAAATTGTGCTAGGTCTTAGCCAATCAACAATGGGAAGTTTCAAGCTGTAGGATGATGCAACTTGAAACAACCTCTAGGTTTTAAAGAAGCTGGTCTCTTCTATTTTATGAGTGTTGGGGAAAAGGGATAGGAGACTAAACAAAAATGCAAAATGCAAGAATTAAAACCTAACTATGGTGATGTGCCTGAGAGTAATCCTAATCCTAACTTGAGCATAGAGTAACTATTATAGGAATTTATTACATTTAAGAGTAGACAAGTGCATGATCAATGTAAAAGATTGGAATAATAGAAATAGAGGCTCACAACAGGGGAGTCTTTTGCTAAGATACAAGAATTGTTAACACCAACATAATGTTCAATCTTCTTATAGATTCCACCAATCACATAAGAGGCACAGAAGTCACACACAATTATGTAGAGCTTCAGATTCTAGAAAATGAGACAAAAGCAAATAACATTTCCAATCACAACACTAGAAAATCTACATAATAGACCAATTTGCAAATGACACAAATAACACCAACCAAGGCATGGAGCTTAAATTTCCTTAATTCATTTAGCCATGTAAAGGGCACAAAAACATGCATGATTACATCAACTTTACAACTTAAGAAATCAGGACAAGAGCCAATGATATTACTAGTCAAAATTATAGGAAGTTTAAACTATGAGAAATTCCCCCCTTTTCATTTTTTACAAAATCTTCTTATATAGCCTTAGATGAATTCTTTAATCATCCCCTTTCTTGCATAGTTTCACTCCATCCTTCACTTGCAAGAGACAAAATGGATGGCACATTCAATGCCTTGGATGCATTCTGGTCTTATCAAGAACTACCTTGACTGCGGCATGGCAATCCATGTCTAGTACCTTTCTTTGCACCTAAAATTCCTTGTTCCATCAACTCTCTGGCTGCTCAACTATCTACTCTACTTCTGCTATTAGGGGAAAAATAGATGGTGTCTTCAATGCTTATAATCCTCCAAAAATATACCCGGTGCACTATTTTATCTACTGGGAATAACTATCACCAAACTTCCCTCCACTTTCACTGTAATAGGTAGACGGACACTTAGCCAATTTATGAAAATTCTTTCCTTTTGACTAGGAGGCACCAGAGGGTGACACTTGGCCACTTCCACTTTCTTCATATTTCATTGAGGAATGCTTCACCTTCGACATCTGTCACAACCCGCTTCCTCAATACTTTGTAGCTTTATTTAAACAAAACTCAGTGCATTCTCTGCCTTGGCAACCCTTAAGAAAGGATGGATACATGTGGCAGTCTTCATCTATTGACACTCAGTGCTTCCTTGGTATTTTGAAATATCATTCAAGACCCACCATGATCTTCATTTAGCAATTAGGTTTGAAGGTGGTTTCTCGAAGGTTGACACATGGCAGCCTCTGCTGCTCCTAGGGAGATACGTGGCATCTTTCACTTCTCCTTCTGGGGTATATGGTGTCTTCCACTTTCTTTGGGGATGGAGTAGAGAGGGACCCAAAAGGTGACACTTGGAATATTTTGCTACAATTTGACACTTAATCAAAATTAAATGATTCCTTTATGCATTGAATGAAAGCGTTGGACCAAAAATCCCTGGATGCCGACACATGGTGGCTTTCACTCTCTATGTCACTTGGCTCATTGAAAGTCTTTGTTAAAATAGAAAACATGGGTGTCTCTATGATACACGGATGAAGACACATGGTGCATTCTGCTTAACTACTATTGGGTACGTGGCATGATCTGTGGTTTTTTAGAAAGCTACAAAAAGGGTCCTCAGAAGTGGCCAACTATCCATCTTTGTCTCCCAAAAAGTGACAGTTGGCTGCTTCCACTTGAATCCAATACTTAAGCCAAAATTAAATGAAAGGAACAAAAAAGGGAAAAAGGAACCATGCTCTAAGGATGACACTTGGTAGCTTCTACTGCACTTTGACACTTAGGCAAAATGAACCCATCCTTTAATCCAAAACTCTGTGACTTTGCTCAAAGTGCGCAGGAACCAAAATTACAGTGCTTGAACCAAAAAATAAATTAAATACGATGTAGAGTAGGAAATTACTCTATAGTTATTGGCAACCATTAGGTCTTTTGAGCCTACTCAAAAAGAACCTGACTCTTGCTCGATCAAAGTTTCAAAATTTACAGCTTCAAAAGAGCTGTCTGGAAGATAAACCGCTCATGGTTGGATAATCCTTGTTTGCTCTGCAACTCATCAAAATCTAGGTCTAGGCTAATGAGATCCTTGTGAAAAAAGGTTTGCAAGACCTAGGCAGTGGCTTTCATCTTGAATTCTAGTCAGAAAATAGGATTCTGAATAGTCTCGACCTCCAGGGCTAAAGAATCATCCTGTAAGTTCTGGAAAATTATCTGATCCCTTTGTCTAGCCAGGAGCAATGGTTCAATTTGATCCACTATCAGTACCATCCTTACATCTAGAAATGGGGAAGGGAGGCCTAGTCACACCAGATCTTCAATGTGGTATCTCATCTCACTGATGCCTTCGTTCATGACATTAAGACAACTTCTACAATTGTTGGCTATGACATTGTGACTGAGCTCTTCATTGATCCATTTTATGGTAGCCATTCTGTCAGGGATCCCTATGGCTACTAATAGCGCATCCCTTAAGCTGTAGAGCTTCTCCAATAATGAATGAGAGTCTACAACTCTCCTAGGGTTCATGGCCAAGGTGCTCTATACTAGATTCTCTACCCTTTCACATAGTTATTGTGCATTGAGTAGGAAGGTGAAAAGTGGCCTAAGATGAAGGATCTCTAAAGAGATTCTCACCCACACTAACTCAAATCTCCTTTACTAGCTACACTACTCTGACACCTCTTAGCCTATTGGCCAGCTTAATTTCCAGTTGTGCGGTCCTCTGCTACTCAGTTTGGAGCTGGGCTTGAAAAGCCATAGCCTTGTTATGTTCTTCCAGCATCCCTTGCTGTGATTGGGTAACCTACAGTTGGAGTCCTTCGACTCTTCCCTACAATGTTACATTTTCCCTTCTTAGAGATATTGCTGCATCCTTCGTGAGTGCAAGTTCCATCTTTAATGAGTCATTTTGGGCTTGAATTGCCTATTGAGTCTGGAGGGAAATAGTATCTTGCAACTATTTTTGCAGACTAGCTATCTCATTGTCTTTCCTATTTATTTGTTTGGCCAAACTATTATAGTTTGCCTTCTCTTGGGCCAAATCAGCCTCCATCTTCTGTAATCTCCTAGATTTCTTCAAGTAATCTTCTATGACTATAGAACTAGATTCGATCAATAGCTTGACTCTATCTTGAGGCTTGAACAGGAACATGTCAATGGCCACTGCATTCATGGCGTAGTCCTCTGGTTGCATTTGTTCACTCAGCCTAGCAACGTTGGGCGACAAATGGGTCACTGTCAGCTGCTATTGAATGGGGTCAAATTGTGACCTCAAATGTGGGACTATTGGTGCTTTATTTTCTTTAATTTTCTTCTCCAACCAAGCTTCTCTTACCTTCTTAGCAGCATTAGCCTACATTTGGAAGGTGGAAGGGGATGTAATATGTCCCCCTACAAAAGGAAATCCTTGTGGCAGGCTGTATTAGAGAGCCATTGGTTGTGTAGGGGTGAGTTATAGGGGCATCTTCTTGGGAATGGAAGGGGAAAAATGGGGTAATGTGAGGGCTTGAGGCACTAATGAGGGGGTGGCTTGTGAAATGGGAATGGCAGTAGTGGCAGGAGGTGTCATTTGATTGGGTGGAGGTGTTATGCTGGTAGGGTGGGAAATAGGTTGAGAGGGAGGAGGGGTAGGAATACTTACCAATGGGGAGGTTATAGTGCTCTGCATGGGGCACTATGAAGGCTCCTCTTCCTCTTCTGGTTCTAACTAGAATTGCACCCTTCTTTTTTTGGGTGTTTCCATCTCTGGCTACATTTGTCTCCCTTCTACCTCTATTGTTGGTGGCACATGTGGGGAACTGGGGACTTCAATTACTCCCATTAATGTAGAAGCTTGTGGTGGGGATGCCACACTTCTTTACTTCTCTACGGTAGCTGCAACTTGTTTTGTAGCCTGTGGCTGTTGGCTTGGTCCTGCTTTAGCCTGATGCTCTGCTCCAAGTGTTGGCACTTGGCTAGTTTCTAGGCTAGAAATAGGGGATGGATGCCATTCATCCCAAAGTTCTTCACACCTTTCATCTAAGTCCATGCCTCCAAAAATATGGGTGGTCTAGGAGATTTCTTGCCTATATTTCCAATAGGCTTCAATTTTTTTGTGTCCCAACCTTTGTTTCTCAACATCCTTCTCAAACCAGAGGTCATCCTAACCTTGGGATCATACTCCCTCTATTTATCATAAAAGGTCTCCCATGGCCTATTTAGTGGGAGAGGCAGGTCCATCAACTCGACATAGAGGCTAGGGGTGTCTTCCATAGGATTTTTTCTAGTTTCCCAATAGGGGCAGCTTTTATGCACAATCTTGGCTCCAATTTTGTTTGTCCTCACTACAGAGGCTATGTAATCTACTGGGTCATAAACCCACTTGTCCTCTATCAATAGGAAGCCCAGGGAGGTCAACTTCCTTAGCAGCATGGTCTCAGCTTCTTTGGATTCTAGGCTTACATTGACTACCATACAAGGGAGATTATACATTCTCCTATTCTTCTTCTTGAAGCTAAATTCATTGTCAACCATTGACACCTACCTGGCAATTTCCAAGAATGCTAACCGAAGAGTCAAAACTTTTGGTACCAATATTGACTCCCCACAAAATCCATGGACCCTTAAGGTTGTGTGATGGGCCCCAAAATAGTAATCACATGGGATGGGACAAATAACTAGGAGGTTCATGACACTTGGGAATAACCTATTTATAATAGGCTCAGGGCTGAGGCAATGAAGAATAGGGGTGACGAATAATTCCCAAAAGTCATATGTGTCACTAGTTTTTGATAAAATATGTGTCCATGTAGACACAGGGATGGTCCTTTGGGGGCTGAAGGCTGGGTCATAAAGGTTCAGGCACATAAACTAGGAGAAGAGGTCAGGATTCTAGTGTAGTATGAGATGGAATAGAAAGGAGGAATACCTAAATATTCCTTGTGCCATGAATTGGGTCAGCTACTTGACCATTGAGAAGGCAAGGTGCTTAGAAAAGTCAAGATGGTACTCTTGCATCTTGTCAACTATTTTTAGCCTGAAGAGGATGGCCATTTTCTCTGCATATACTGACACATCATCCTTCATACCAAAGATGAGAGCCATCATCAATAGTGCATCTTGGCTAGCGAGTGCAAACTGAGTTCTTGAAGCGAGGAGTGTGGCTACCATTGAGTCACCATCTGCTATTTGCAACTCAAACCTCAAGAACCTGGTCTGAGTGTTGACATTTGCCCATGTCCTTTACATCTTGTCAATGGTGGGGAAGGTGGTAGTGTCATCGTATCATAGGGCAAGCATGTCCCTGATCGCTTGAGGGGTGACCTGTAACATGAAGGAGCCTTGTTAGATGGAGAAATATTGTGGGTTGAGCAAGTCCACACATAGTTCAATTATATTCAGGCATGGGTGCATAGATGGGACAACGAATTGAGCTAGCTGTGATGTCTAGATCCTCATCTTGAATGTTTCATATTGTCTTGCCCTGGCTCTTTGCAAGCACCTTTGGTGTGCCCCTTCTTAGAGGTTCTTGCTACTAGCTCTTTATAGAATCAGGTCCATGATTCCATCTACATAGTCCCTGACTTTGGATGGGTCACTGGTCTGATCGACTCCCAGAGCTTTTGTTCTCAAGTAGCTTCTAGGTGGTTATGCAGGAGCTGTAGCGTAAGATCTACATGCCAACAACCTATCAAGATATCTAGGTTCTCCTACTCTTTGCTAAGAAGATGATGCTCCCACCATCTTATATCTCTTGTGCAATATCTAGTATATGAGTCTTGTACAGGATAGAAAATACACTCGCTGAAAATGAATTTCACTAGGTGCTAACAATCGCAATGAGCAAGATATTTTCATAGGAATGCTTTGAGAGTTGTAAACTTTAAAATTTGCTAAGGGTGTATTTATGGGCTGATTATTTTCAGGATCTTGCTCCCCAATAAGAGCATATATGATTACCTCTTGTATTAGTAAATAAACATAGAATTTAACCAGAATGATGAGTAACTAGAAATATGAAACAACACAGCTATATGAGAGACAATACACAATTGTATTAATAATCACTCAGAAGAAAATATAATAAAGAAGATGCCACTTCTTCTTCCACCTCAAAGGCTCGCCACACCTCAAGACCTTCTTCCTTCTCTCTCTCGATCCCAACACACAACTCAAATATAGAATTGTTGTTCACCTCCACCAGTCAGTAACACGCTGCCAGTACACCAAGCACACAACTGTACTCCAAGTAGATCTCCTACTCTCTGCTACTACTTGCAAATCACCGGACCTTACTCACCAATGTAGATCTCCAAAAGAAGCCATGCACACCTACTGACCAAGATCATACATATATGAAGAACCCTTTTGATTTTCCAAACCAACACCCACACTTGGTATTGTGGCACTAGGAGGAACACACCATTTCTCTCCTCTCTCTGAAGGAGCTTATTTGCTCTCTTACTCTCTAGCACTCTAGTTTACAATACAACCCATGAGTCTATATATAAATCTCATGCTTATAATAATTAGACTATCTTAATTACAATAATTAGATGCGCAACTCAGGACTCTAACTAGCCTTTAACATGCAAATTAACAGTCCAAAAATAGACTCTCTGGAATCAACATGCAAATTGCATGTTCATGCACAGGCTACTGACATCAGCTCCTCCCTGACTAATGTCGGCCGACTAGTAACTGATGCCAATTGCTTCTTCACTGCTATCTGACTGACGTTGGTTGATCAGACTGACGTCAGTTGCCCTGTAACTCATTCTGCAACTCTCCACAACCTCCACAACCTCCGTAACTCTTCTTGTTTTGATCCTAGTGAAGCTTTTAGCTCCACAACCTAACAATCTCCTACTTGGAGATAAACAGATGCACCTATACCTATACTTGTACACTATCTAAATTATTCCCTAGCTTGTATCCCTCTTCAAGATCAATCCTGAAGACCAACCACCACACAACCTATGATGCTACACCTGTCATCCAAGTAACTTGCCACATATGAACCTACAACTCCATGTAGTGAAGACCTTGACCTTGCATAACATGTTAACCTACTGCTAGTCCCTCTTAGATACCTGAGAATCCACTGAACTGCCCTCTAGTACTCCTTCCCCGAATTGGCTCCATACTTTCTGACAACTCTCACTACTTGGGAAAACTTAGGCCTACACAAGACCTTATGTGATTTTGAACCCTGTTCAAAGCTAAGCTTGACCTATCCAGCCCTTGGTGTGCTTTTTGATTCTGCATCCTGCATATCAAACCCTACCAACACCATCTTCACATCAGCTCCCACTGGAGATCAACTTGTGATCTTCCATGTCTCTTATGCCAAAGAATTTTGTTGCTCCCAAATTCTCCATGACATACCTTTGAACTAACCTTACCCTTAGCTCAACAAATCCCTGTATGTACAAACCTGCTCCAAGCATACCATCCACATACAGTAACAAGATAATGTTGTGACCATCATCCACCTGGTAAGATAAACACAATGGTTATACTAACATTGACAAAAGCTCTACTTTGTCATCCACCTGGTACCACCTGTCAGCCCTATACCACTATCCTACAGCTTCCTCAAGACCTTATACCTTGGCCTTCCATCTCACGTATCCATCCACTCTCTTTTTTAACTTGGGAATCCATCCATCTTCTAGCTAACAACTCCACCAACAAACTCCTATTTGGTTCTTCTCCAAGGACTCACACTCCTCATCCATGCCAAGCTCCCACTGTATCTGGATTCTACCTGCATTGCCTCTTCACATCTTCCTGGTTCTTGACCATAAATAAGCAATATAAAGAAGGTGAACAACAAATATGAGGTTCACTTACCCTTTCTGTCCTCCATGTGAGCATTTGAGACCTGTTGATAGCTTGTTGTCCACCTACCATCCATTCCAGTGACCGATCTCAGCCATCTCCCAGTCTGCAACCGACCGACGTCGGTTCCCTACACTGACCCTAACTACCAATGTCATTTCCCTAGCTGATGCTGGTATCATTTCTACCAACATCAGTTACTGTCTGACTGACGTCGGTCTTCTTATTGCTGATGTCAGTTACTGTCTGACTGATGCTGGTACCTGTGTTCGCCTGTGAGTGATAACTTTTTACCCGTGAGCTCTCCATGGATCAAAACCCTGTTCAAATCAACACAACCCTGCTTAGAATAATTTAGTCCACTCCGCTGATCTCTATCCGTCATCTCCTCCATGAACACCAAGGCCTTCTAGTTCTTAAGTTTATCAAAGATGTCTGTCTTTTGCTTAAGAACATGCATTCCCCTCTTACATATGTGACTAAGCCTACAAAGCCACATCTCTGCAACAAAAGGTGAATCAGTAATATAAGTAGATAGATAAAGGATACCTACTTTCTTACCACCATCTAATTCAAGTGCATCCACTGTGAGAGTTATAGTGCATCTCCCATCACCCAAATTTTCTGAAGAAATTAGACTCATCTCCAAGACTGGAACCTGCATGACCTTCTTCAACACTTGTGTGTTACCTATCTACAATTTCAGCTTCACTTCCCCTTCGTCAATAATATGACAAGGCTCACCAACCCCTAAATAAATCTCTCCAAAGTCTCCAAAGACATACCTATGAAAAGATGCTCTATTTTGGGCTGCATGGAAAGAGGCAAAAGAATCTGTAAACAAAGATTCTACTTTATCTAGAGCAACCTGTGCAACATCACTTGCAACATCTGCTTCTACACGTTGATCTTCTACCAACCAACAATCTCCCTTTACCTGTTCTTTCTTTCCATCAATTAGACCATTCATCCTATTCAGTTTCTCCATTCGTAGCTTACTTTCTTCTGCCATTGCTATACTCCCACTCAATCTGAAACCCCTGAGAGTGACCTGTAATCAAAAAACACTACCAAATCTGAACCACTTGTTAGTCAACCCAACCAAAAGCTCTAATACCACTTGTTAGGATCTTGTTCCCCAATAAGAACATATATGATTACCTCTTGTATTAGCAACTAAACATAGAATTTAACCAAAATGATAAGTAACTAAAAATATGAAACAACACAGGAATATGAGAGACAATACACAATTGTATTATTAATCACTCAGAAGAAAATACAATAAAGAAGATGCCACTTCTTCCACCTCAAAGGCTCACCACACCTCAAGACCTTCTTACCTCTCTCTCTTGGTCCCAACACATAACTCAAATATAGAATTGTTGTTCACCTCCACCAGTCAGTAACACGCTACCAGTACACCAAGCACACAATCGCACTCCAAGTAGATCTCTTGCTCTCTACTGCTACCTGCAAATCACCAGACCTTCACCAATATAGATCTCCAAAAGAAGCCATGCACACCTGCTGACCAAAATCATACATATACAAAGAACCCTTCTGATTCTCCAAACCAGCACCCACACTTGGTACTGTGGCACTAGGAGGAACACACCATTGCTCTCCTCTCTCTGAAGGAGCTTATTTGCTCTCTTACTCTCTAGCACTCTAGTTTACAATACAACCCATGAGTCTATATATAGATCTCATGCTTACAATAATTATACTATCTTAATTACAATAATTAGACATGCAACTCAAGACTCTAACTAGCCTTTAACATGCAAACTAACAGTCCAAAAATAGACTCTCTGGAATCAACATGCAAGCTGCATGTTCACGCACAAGCTGCCGACGTCAGCTCCTCCCTGACTGATGTCGACTGACTGGTAACTGACATCAGTTGCTTCTTCACTACTATCTGACCGATGTTGGTTGCCCTGCAACTCATTCTAAAACTCTCCACAACCTCCGTAACTCCTCCTGTTTGCATCCTGGTGAAGCTTTTAGCTCCACAACCTAACAACTCTTTGCAAGCACCTTTGGTGTGCCCCTTCTTAGAGGTTCTTGCTACTGGCTCTTTATAGAATCAGGTCCATGATTCTATCTGCATAGTCCCTGACTTTGGATGGGTCACTGGTCTGATCAACTCCCAGAGCTTTTGTTCTCAAGTAGCTTCTAGGTGGTTATACAGGAGCTGTAGCATAAGATCTACATGCCAACAACCTATCGAGATATCTAGGTGCTCCTACTCTTTTCTAAGAATATGATGCTCCCACCATCTTATATCTCTTGTGCAATATCTAGTATATGAGTCTTGTACAGGATAGAAAATACACTCGCTGAAATGAATTTCACTAGGTGCTAACAATCGCAATGAGCAAGATATTTTCATAGGAATGCTTTGAGATTTGTAAACTTTAAAATTTGCTAAGGGGGTATTTATGGGCTGATTAAGTCCCAAATGGCATTAATTTTAGGTGACCATTAACAAATCTTACTCAATATTCAGGAAATAACAAGGTGGACATGTTATGCGGTGTAAGGTACCTTAGAAATCTCTAAAGATTTGGGTAAGCATTTATTGTGGAAAGATTTAAAGAATTAAAGAATTCCCAAGATGTTGACTCTATGTTTAAATGCTTATTTTGAAAGAAATAAGGAAAGTAAAAAACAAAAACAAAGCGATGCGGGAATGGAAACTACCTAACTATATTAATGACAAATCCTTACTTCCCTCCGAGATCAAAAATGAACTTTCCCACGTCTTCTTTATGACAAGCCAACTTGTTTTGCCATATCGGTGATTGCAATAGATATGTCATTGATGGAATGTTCACTGCACCAACCACATGGGTCTGCCTACACTTGAACGAGTCTGAACAAAATGTGTATTCAACATCTACAAAATCTTCTTCTGCTTGAATGCCCATCGAATACTGGTTCTTCATGCTGCCAAGTGTCATCAAGAAATCATTGGCTATTGGTTCTTCACTATATGCCTTTTGATACCCATTTTATTTTGGCTCATCTTCTTTAGATTCTAGCTTTATTTCACCATCATGCTCCTTGATGACTTCATCCTTTTGAAAGGATGAATATGAAAGATGGCCTTCCTTATACATACTCATTTGAGCCTCACAATCATCTTCTCCATTTTTGGCCAATCCATAGCCTTCTTGCAGGATAGTGTCATCTATCTCAAAAACATAGTAAAGGGGGTATCCATATTCCTCCATGTCTTCTTGCAAAGTGAGGAAGAAGTTAGAAATGATCTCCTCCTCATTTGAAGTTAAGGAAAAAGCTTACAGCTTATCCTCTTACTCATCAAAGGGGGTGCCTATGGTGATTTCTTCCTCATCTGTACTTATGGAATCCTCTTAACTAGCCATGAATTGAGCATATTCCTCTATGTACTTAGTCGCTTCCTTCAAAATATACTCTTCTTCAAAAGGGGATGAAGAATAAGGCTGTGATAGAAAACAAGAAGCTTCTTAAGTAAGGGTGGAAGGGACCTAAGGGGAAAGTGAGATTTTGGGGTCCTCTTGGCTTGCTGCTATTGTAGACTCTACATTATTAGGGAAATGATCTTGACAAGTCTAACCTTGTTCATGAACAGGAGTGGCATATGTCTAATATGGGGTTTGTGGTGGTGGATATAAAGTTTGGTAGACTTGGCAAGGCTGGTTCTCATGAACGCTTAGTCTCTCTTCTAGGAACGCAATCAATCCACACACCTCTAACATTTCATATGTAAGCTCTTGCTAATTTTCACTTTCAATGGAGTCCCACTCACTTTTGATCAGGTCAATTGCTTCCCTCACTTGATAGATGACATGACAAGGAACCTCTTAGCCATATCCCCTTCTGTTATCAAGCTTTAATACATATTTTTTAAAACCCAACAATGCTTTTTTGAAGGTGAAAATAAGGTCAAGTTGGGCATGATATGTAGCATATTGGGGAGACTGGTCATAAGATTTGTATAGCTCATAACCATCTACATCCTTGTTACTTGACATGGTTTCAGTAGAAGCCTATTCTTCATTAAATATATAAGGAGAATAAGACTCATAGCTATGAGTTATAGAGTTATACATACCAAAGGAATTTCTTGATGATACTACTTGATCAGTTGATGACTCAGAGTCATTGTTGGTGTTGATGAAAATCTCCAAAGGCTGATTGGATAAAGAACCACCAAAATTCTTCAACTTCTCAAAAGATCTGTCCCACCAGGAGTGTCAGAAATTGTTGACAGCATAAAATTGTGCTAGGTCTTAGCCAATCAACAATGGGAAGTTTCAAGCTGTAGGATGATGTGGCTTGAAACAACCTCCAAGTTTTAAATAAGCTAGTCTCTTATATTTTATGAGTGTTGGGGAAAAGGGATAGGAGACTAAATAGAAATGCAAAATGCAGGAATTCAAACCTAACTATGGAAATGCACCTGAGAGTAATCCTAATCTTAACCTAAGCATAGAGTAACTATTATAAAATTTAATTACATTTAAGAGTAGACAAGTGCATGATCAATGTAAAAGATTAGAATAATAGAAATAGAGGCTCACAATAGGGGAGTCTTGTGTTGAGATATAGGAATTATTAACATCAACATAGTGTTCAATCTTCTTATAGATTCCTCTAATCACATAAGAGGTGAAAAAGTCACGCACAGTTAAGTAGAGCTTCAGATTCTAGAAAATGAGACAAAAGCAAAGAACATTTCCAATCACAACACTAGAAAATCTACAGAATAGACCAATTTAGCAAATGACACAAATAGCACCAACCAAGGCATGGAGCTTAAATTTCCTTAATTCATTTAGCCATGTAAAGGGCACAAAAACATGCATGATTACATCAAATTTACAACTTAAGAAATCAAGACAAGAGCAAATGATATTACTGGTCAAAATTATAGGAAGTTTAAACTATGAGAAATTTCCCCCCCTTTTCATTTTTTACAAAATCTTCTTATATAGCCTTGGATGCATTCTTTGATCATCCCCTTTCCCACACAATTTCACTCTATCCTTCACTCACAAGAGAAAAAATAGATGGCGCATTCAATGCCTTGGATGTATTCTAGTCTTATCAGGAACTGCCCTAACTGTGGCATGGCAATCCATGTCTAGTACCTTTCTTCACACCTAAAATTCCTTGTTCCATCAACTCTCTAGCCACTCAATTGTCTACTCTGCTTCTGCTATTAGGGGACAAATAGACAAGCATCTTCAATGCTTGTAAGCCCCCAGAAAATCTACCTGGTGTACTATTCTATCTATCGAGAATAACTGTCACCAAACTTCCCTCCACTTTCACTGTAATAAGTAGATGGACACTTAGCCAATTTATGAAAACTCTTTCCTTTTGACTAGGAGGCACTGGAGGGTGACACTTGGCCACTTCTACTTTCTTCATATTTCATTGAGGAACACTCTACCTTTGACATCTATCACAACCCACTTCCTCGATACTTTACAACTTTATTTAAACAAAACTCAGTGCATTCTCTACCTTGGCAACCCTTAAGAAAGGATGGATGCACATGGCAGTCTTCATCTATTGACACTCGGTGCTTCCTTGGTCTTTTGAAATATCATCTAGGACCCACCATGATCTTCATTCGGCAATTAGGTTTGAAGGTGGTCTCTCAGAGGTTGACACATGGCAGCCTCCACTACTGCTAGGGAGATACGTGGCATCTTCCACTTCTCCTTCTGGGGTATATGGTGCCTTCTGCTTTCCTTGGGGATGGAGTAGAGAGGGACCTAGAAGGTGACACTTGGCAGCTTCCACTACACTTTGACACTTAAGCAAAATGAAATGATGCCTTTATGCACTGAATGAAAGCATTAGACCAAAAACCCCTAGATGCTAACACGTGGTGGCTTCCACTCTCTATGCCACTTGGCTCATTGAAAGTCTTTATTAAAATAGAAAACATAGGCATATCTATGATACATAGATGTTGACACGTGGTGTATTCTACTTAACTACTACTGGGTACGTGGTGTGATCCATGGTTTTCTAGAAAGCTACAAAAAGGGTCCTCAAAAGTGGCCAGCTTTCCATCTTCATCTCCAGGAATGTGACACTTGGCTACTTCTACTTGAATCCAATACTTAGGCAAAAATTAAATGAAAGGAACAAAAAAGGGAAAAAGGAACCATGCTCTGAGGATGACACTTGGTAGCTTCCGCTGCACTTCGACGCTTAGGCAAAACAAACCTGTCCTCTGCTCTAAAACTCTATGGCTTTGCTCAAAGTGCGCATGAACCAAAATTGCAGTGCTCAAACCAAAAAATAAATTAAATATGGTGTAGAGTAGGAAATTAGTCTACATTAATTATATGTGATAATTTGATGTGTGAAATAATTAAAAAATAAAAACCCTTTACTCTAAACAATAAACACAGTAGAGATAAAATGAAAATATGGTAATAGGGTTAAAGGAATAGTTGATCTACCTTCACAAAACCCTATGTAATCTTAATGCTTCCTATATACCCAAATGGGATCAGGTTGATGTAATTCTCCCTCCTAAGATGAGTGTGATATATATATATATATATACATATATTAATATATCTATAATTTTTATTTAAATGTTTGGCAATGGATGGCCTTAACTTGTAGTAAAATATATTTGGACTTGCCATATGATTATTAGGATGTAAAATATTTAAATGTGGAGGAAATGGTGATTTTTTACTTAGCGTGTAATTTAATTTCAAATTGATTACTAGATGTGTTTGGATAAGCCTTGATGTGATGATATGGAGGAATATTTTGATTATTTTCACTAATCAACCTTAAAAAATGCATGAGAGATTAGTTGTGAAATGTCTTAATTTTAAAAATTGACCTTTTGGGTGTAGGGGACTAGGCCACAGTGAAGTTATACTCTAAAAAGACAAAGACTATTGGATAATGTTTGTGTTTTAACCATTTAGGACTTATCAAGTATAAATCCCATGTTTTTTAAATAGATAAGTATAATAAATCAAGGAAATAATATTCAATAAATACATCCACCTATTTTTTATAAAATTTACTAGCTTTGAATTTTATAAAAATAGCAATAAATAGTGAAACTAATAAATTAGCTAGAAAAAACTAATACGGATGATCTAGGTGCTAAAAACTAAGATGGAAGATGGTCTTAGTGTATTAATCTAGATCCCAACATCATGACCCATTATGTACATTATCACCATAATTAAACAGTAGTTCCATTATTAGAAAAGTGGTGGTAGTGTCTTAATATTAGTAGTGTCCTTTGTGTATGACTGTCCTAAGCTTTTAGGTGTACCTATGTCTAAATATTTGAGATATGTTCCTATGTGAATAAGTCTTAAAACCCTGTATTTTTACTATAATGATTTATTTATTTTTAAAACCTTAATCCTCCATGTAACTAGGGTATCTAGTTGATATGAGCTAAAAAATATGCTTGCTAGTAGGATAGGCTAGACATCCTCAACACCCCATTATGAATAGAGTTGCCTACGTACTAATACTCTGACGAGGGATCAATCTATATTTATTTATACCCACCTAAGTGTTGGTGCAAGTGTAAGTGATGCTAATATGATAGTGGCCTTGAGTGCCTTAAATGTGCTTGAGACTATAAATCTAGATAATTTGAGCTTATGGTTGTTGTAGATGGTAATATGTAGAAGTAGGGAAGGATAGGGATTGATAACCTTAATTATGCATAGATTTTTATAAGTTTGAAAGTGTATTTTGAATATCATTTCCATCTAGTGGTTATAGGGATAAAAATTATGTATATAGATACTATTTTGATGCTTGTGCAGGTGATAAAAGATGTATAGGCCAACCTTAGGAAGTTTTAGTTTTGAAAATATATCTATTTGGGAAAAGATAGGGTAAAGGACATTAAAACCATTTTGAGAAAACTAGCACCATATGGTGCCAGTGTTCATTTTATGAAACTAGTTTCTAGCTAGCAAAACATTAGGCACAAAGGGTTAAGATCAAGAAATGATGGTCTTGGACTACTTAAAGTTGACAAGGGATGCATGTGGCCCACACACAGGCTAGATAAGTGTGATAATAGGATCTAGGGTAGGTCTAGGGATAGTATAGGGATATTTAGTCTCAAGTATCACTCTTAACACTCAAATACCCATTTTAGGTGATTACATTTACCCCCCTTTATTCTACAAATGTAAAAAATTGAAATGACTAGGATAAAGGAAAAAGAAGTGTACCTAGATATACCTAGGAGGTGAAGCTTGTGAATCTATGTCTGATTATGTGAAGCATGCTATAATGTATGCACTAAAAGTGAAATGTGCATAAATTAGTCCCTACTTAAGAGATATCAAAATAAAAAGACTATACTAAGTAAAGAATTAAAATTGAGTAAAGATATAGAAAGAGTAAAGGAACAAATAGACCTCACTAGGTATGTGAACTGATGCATAAACTTGGTGACAAACTATGTGTGTGTGTATAGTGATTAACCAAAAAATATATTGGAATAATATGATTTATTAATCAATCCTCATGTGTGGGTGACTCAATAAATCAATCCAATTTTGACTCCATCATTGCCCACCCTTACTTGGTGGATCTTGACTTGTAAACAACTTGGATTGGATTGATAGGGTGTCCAAACCTCTCATCTAGGTGGCTCAAGAAATAAATTAGGATATAAATCCATAATTTTACACCCATGTGTATTAGATGCATCTAAAACTAAAATTCATGAAGTACTAAAAATGTCTAACTAGGTATGTTAGCTCTACACCCACTAAGGTATATTAGGTGGCCCTGGGCCAATCTAAAATGCCAACTACTACAGATGGAGTAAGGCATGAAATTGGTGTGAAACATAGAATATGATGTTAGGTGTATAAAAATAGAGAGTTACATGTAATTTATCATTCCATCAAATCAACTAGTGTGTAAGTGAACACATGTAAATAATGTGCCATACACATGCCCCTAAATTTGATATCTAAGCATATGAATTTTGGATTGAGTTATGATACACTATATCAAGGTATCAAAAATGAATATGAGAATGGTCATTTTTACACAATATTTCCCAAATCTAAGCAAACTAAGATGAATCTGAGTTAAACTAGTATGAATCTAATCAAAATTAAGTATAACTAATAAATCTATAACTAAACATGTGCAAACTTGTACTATACCTACTATACTTTTCTAGCTAATCTAGGTTGTTCTAAAATTGAAGCTACTTGACAATAGTGCCATGTCTTGGATAGTATCACCATTTTCTGAAATGTGGCACTAGTGTCCCAATTTGGGTGATAATGTCCTTTTGGTCTAATTTCTATGCAACTGTACTAATTTCTAGGTCACTATTTTCCTACTATGTTTACCTGAGTTTGATTTTCTATAACTAAGATTGTGTGTTTAAAAATGTACTATGAGTGAAATATAGTATCCTTATTTCTATGAAAAACCCATCTGAATGCCCCCTATTTTTATGGGAGTTTTTAAACCTATGAAAGTATTATCCTTAAAATAAAAATGAAAAAGATATACAAAATGTGTGTTAGCTGGAGCATATATGATAATTGTGTAATAATCCAATATAGTGTGCAGGTATAACATAAAAATGTAAAATAATTTGAGCATAATTATATAATGTAATATGTATTTCATGTCTATCATTCACAAGGGTGTGATGATAGATATAATATTGTATGTAACAAAAAATTTGAGTAAAATTGGATAGATACCTAGGGGAGGGGCATGATGTCCATCACGACACCTGAGTAAGAAGGTAGATGCATGAGGTCACTTATGTCATCAAAAATTGGCATGTGTAACAATAAAAGATAATTTTCATGGCCATGATACATATAAAACACATGAGGTATGCAAATTAGGCCAAGGGGACATAATACAAGGGATATGGGAACATGTGACTAAATTTGGGAAAATAAGACATACATGTACATGTTCAAATGTCCACATATGCAAGTAAAAAGAAAACTGGCTTAGAGCCATATAGAAGGACATGTTAAAATTTTTCATACATAATTAGGAAATTACACATAATGACATGGGCACATGTCTAAATCATACATTCTATGAAAATAATTAGTATAGAGCCAAAGAGCAATGACACATTCAAATTCCCTCAAATAGAAGAAAAATAGAGATACAATCAAGTCTAAACTAGTAAATATATAAATTAAAGTATGTATGAATATGTAATACAAATCTATGTAAGAGAGATGTACATGTGTTGAGTCTAAAGTAGTAATAGCTAGAAAAAAATGAGTAAAGGTAACATGATCAATATGAAGATATAACAATGCTAAAACTGGGACGTAGAGTATAGAAAGATAAAACCTAGGAATCAAAACTATGTATAATATGCCCCTAAGTGGGTGAATTTTTTAAGTGAAGACCCATGCATTATTGTATATGCCCTAGTGGGTAGATAATAATAAGTCTAGATCAGTGTAGTGGACCCGAGTCTTATAGTAATCTGCAAGCATTCAAAAAGAACAAGTGAATCATGTATGTATGATAAAACTGACTATACTAAGATAGTTGGCACATGTAGTGTCTATAAAATATAAGAAGTGTAAACATAAAAATGCATACAATCTATAATTTTGTGTTTTCTAGGTAATAATTTGAGTTTTTTTGTATTTTGACATATTATATCATTTTTGTATTTTTTGGATATAAGCTATGTACAAGTAACATAAAAATGAAACTATGTACAAGGAACAATAAATGAGGAAAGTAGGTACAAGAATGGAGGAACATAATAATTGATGAGTCTCATGGGAGACTCACTATCACTATGGCCTATGCCAAAAATAGGAATGGTAATATCTCATGTAGTGTGATTGCTATGTTGTAGTTGAATGGTGTTATGGTATGAATCTGAGAATTGTTCATCATCAAAATCATAATAGCCTAGAATACTAGAGGGAATTGCCTCGTACTATGGATTTAAACTTTATGAATTATGCTTTGGCATATTGATTGTGATTTTTCCCATTGAAACTATGCTTATTATAGGCATATGATGTTTTGTAAACTCTTTTTTTAGAAAACATTGGCTTATAATGATTTTAACTTTGTAACTTAAGTTCTTTATATTTTTTTAACATTTCCTATGTATATGGATATTTTTCCTTGATAAATTATATCTATGAATGATTTGACTTAGGATATTCAATAAATCCCAAACCTTGTTGACCAAAATTATCAACCGCTAGAATAGGAGTAGTGATGTCTTGGGCCTGCTTGCCTAAACCCTGACCATGATAATCAAATTATTGTAGATAATTTTGACCAAACCCATACTAATTTGAAATTTGTGCCTCATTTTAGAGATGTAGATTTACATATTTTACTTACTTTACCTATGCTTGTATTATTTCTTGCTGTGATTGTGCCATGTGAACCTTTTGTTTTTCTAAGTTAAGATTTGGTAAACCTTTTTGTATTTTTTTAAATTTGACCCTTTTTGAATTTGTAGATGTGCCACTATATGTTATTTTGATGATGTATCATTGTTTGAGTCATATGTATTGATTATATTTTGTATTTTCCTTTTCAATAATAAGCAAGAATTAATGTGGTGCCCATGTATTCTATGATATGCACAATAATATATGGATCTCCTCATTGGTTTTAGAAGGGGTGGGTTAATCAACTTAGATTTAATCATTTACATTAGTACATCAATTAAACTCTTATTTGATCTTTTAATTATTTTTAAATAAATATTTGATTATGTACTTTATTGTGATTTATGATTTAGATATGAAAGAGTTATAGACACAACTTTGCTAGGTGTAGATGTATATACATGGTTTATGCTAGGATATTTTGAAGACTGTGTACATGTAATGTTATTTTCCAATAATGTGACTTATTCAATTAATAACTAATTTTGATTTGTTAAATATGATATTAGCTTACTCATACTGATAATTTTATCCCTTAGAGTCTCACATGTATGAACCCTAGTTGATTTTAATTAAACACATAAACATAAACATTGTAGGGAAGATGTGTGAATAGGCTGAGTATGGGGATTAGTTTAAATAGTATAGGATACTAAATCTTGTAGAGGAGTGATATCATGGACCTGGTTAGAAGGAAATCAGGTATCACCCTCATGGATATGAGGAAGAGAAGGAGATTATTTCATGTGCATAAGATACGACATTGAAACTTGAAATTTGGTTGTGATCTTATGTAATAGATCCTCTATGTACATAAGGATTTATTTCTTAATTGAATTCTTCATAAGAGAAAAATAACATGCTAGAGATAAAATGAAATATTTCATACATTTAAATTGATATAAAACATCATCTATACATGTCTTAATCTTTTTTGAGTTCATTTTGAATTAAAGGAAATGAGCATGCAAATTAAAGTATTAGACTTTGCATAAAAAGTGATTAACTTATTATGACATTATTATCATGATTATATGAAATATAATTCAAAAGATATATTGATCTAAAATCTGAGTGCTGAAAATGTAAACCCTATGGTTATCTAAGGTTAGGGTTTATGCAATGTTTGAAGTAAGTTAGGTTCACCAAATGTTTTAAAATTTTAGGACTTAACAAGTGAAAATCCTTGTTTGTTAAAGAGATAAGTAGATTAAATCAGGGAAATAATATGCAGTAAATATAACCACTGAATTTATTATAGAATTGACTAGCTTTGAATTTTATAAAAAATAGTAATAAATAGTATAAGTAATAACTTACTGATACAAATGATCTAGGTATTGGAAATTGAGATGGAAGCTATTCTAAGTATCATAAATTAGATCTCAATATCAAAATGCCTTTTAGATAGTATCACCATAATTAGAAAGTAGTGACATTATTGGAAAAGTGGTGGTAGTGTATTGATATTAGCAATAGTGTCCTTTGTGTAGGATTATCTTGAGATTCTAATTGCACCTATGTATATAACTTTAAGGTCTATTATTTCATGTAAAAGTACTAAAAAATTGTATTTTGACTATAATGATTGATTTACTATGAAAAACCTAATCCTCTATGTAAGTAAGTAATTTGGTTTATATGAGTTGAAAAGTGTGTTTATTAGTAAGATATAATGGACATCCTCAACACCCAGTTGTGAAGAGAGTTGCCTACAAGACAATAATCTTAGGAGGGGTCAACATCGATACATTTATACAAACTTAAGTGATACTACAAGTGAAAATGATTCTAATATGATAGTGGCCTTATGTTCATCGACTATTCTTGAGACTAAAAATAGGGATAATTTGAGCCTAGGGATACTATAAATGGTAATATGTAGAATTAGGGTAGGATAGGGATTGATAACCTTAATTATACACAACTAACTATGATTTTAAATGTGTATTTTGCATCTCATTTCCATCTATTAGTTAAAGGGATAAAATTCATATATATATACTATTTTGATGCTTGTGTGGGTGATAAAAGATGTCTAGGCCAACCCTATGAAGTTTTAGTTTTGAAAATATATTCATTTGGGAAAATATAGGGCAAAGGTCATTAGGGCCATTTTGGGCACACTAGCACCATGTGGTACTAGTGTCCTCATTATGGTGGTAGTGTCCAACTGGTAGAACACTAGGTAGAAAGGCTTAGGATTGAGAAATGAGGGTCTAAGACTTATTTAGAGATAACTAGGGATGCCTATGGCTCAAAAAAAAGAATGGATAAGTGTGATAATAGGCTCTAGGATAGGTTTAGGGATAAACTAGGGATAAGTAGTCTCAAGTAGCACTTTTAGATCTCAAATACCACTTTTAGGTGATTATAATTTAATATGAACCTGTATCCTAAATAAAGATTAACAAGGGTGCATGTATGATATTTTTAGTGTTTTCAAGATAATAGAGTCTCTCACTATATATTTTAGGTTAAAAAAATTGCATATAAACTAAATGAGGAAAAAAAATCATTATTAAACATTTTTAGTCACTTAATGATTAACTTTATGTGTCTACAACATCATGATATCGATAGAACAAGATGAATGCAAGGGAAAAGTGGTCATTATCTCATAATGAGATATTTTATGTTAGGTATATGTGTTTCCCCA
The DNA here is from genome assembly GCA_037957365.1 of Torreya grandis. Taxonomy (NCBI): domain Eukaryota; kingdom Viridiplantae; phylum Streptophyta; class Pinopsida; order Cupressales; family Taxaceae; genus Torreya; species Torreya grandis. The sequence continues at coordinate 83,385 of JARHVA010001862.1, read as the reverse complement.
TCACTCTAGTCTTATGCATCTTACCTATGAGGACCTCAAAGATAGTCCTTGGGATAGATTAGACTTGGTTTCTTGAGACAAAGATGATTGGTCATGGTTAAAACTTAGAGTATTAGATTTACCTATGGTAAAGATAGACCATGAGAGTTTAAATACCACCTATTTTTATGAAAAACTAATATCATTTCTTAGTAGAAAATGCAATATGGAGGCTTATGATAATATAACTATGGATATTGATGTTTGGAATGGATTATATGTTGTCTTAGTGATAATATCCAATTTTTTAGGTACCAACTCTTATCTTGTGATTAATTTAGGTAGAGTTTGGATTTAGTCCCTCCTTAGGCTATAAGTCTTGACTCAGTATGAGCATTGAGGATTGAAAAGAACTTATGGAAATGCTTGGTCCATGCAAGAGAATAAGATCCTCATTATATTGTGCATGGGTTTTCACTTAAAACCTAGCCACATATTTAGGAGTTTTTCATGATATTTTCAAATGCCCTTGTGTTGAATCAATGATGTTTAATATGTGACTTTTATGGTAGGATTCCTTGAGAAAAAACATGGTTTTCCTCATTACTTATAAGGTTTGAGAATACCTTACTAATTTTTTATCATCATGTTATTATTGATGTGTCAAAATTTTAGAATTTGTAGACATCTAATTCTAGACACAACTAGATTCTAACTAGACTTCAGACTAATTTTTATAAAAAATTTTAAATTAAGCTTATAAATCATTAAATGACATAATTTTTGTCATGCATCATTCATCAAAACTCTAAATCATGTTTAGGCATCCATATTTGGGATACGAGCCCATATGCAACAATAACCTCTCTTGGATCCATCCCTAATCACCTTGAAACATAAAAACTATTTGTTTATCCTATAGACCCATTAAATGGGGAACTTAATAAAATATTAAAAGAGATAAAATGCTAATCAAAATAAATAATATAATTAAACAAGATTAAATTCTTAGTTAAATTATCCATTTGAAATTAATGAATATCTAAAAATGGAAATTCTAAAATTCAAAATATCAAGCCTATGAGTTATTAAGCTCTTCCAAAATATATAATTTGAGAGCCATGCCTATAAATTGAATATCATAATTACATGAAATTTTTTAACTCAACTAGAGTTATCCTTAATTCACCTAGGGTTAGTTTAAACTCATTTCATGTTTAAACTCAAAATTAACTCACCTTGGGTGAGAGTTAATTATTGAGACTATAAATACAAGGCCATACCCATTGTTTTTTAAGTTACCTTGGTGTAATGTTATAATGCTCAAATAAATGAAAAGAAACCTTTAAAGTAATTTTATCATGCCAAATTCATAAGGTAAGTAGCCAAGACAAGGTGATAAATATATATGGAACAAAACATGCTTTATTGTCAAAGACTTCTTAATGCACAAGCTGAGCAAGCCACTTTAAAAAGCCATTTCAAGATCTAAATAAGGTATACGAGTGTTTTATTTTATGTTTTAGTTTTTTTTTAATATGCATACTCGTTAACTATTATCTCCCTAGTGTCTAGGCTAGAGGTGTTAGGATTTTAGTGTGTCAATTTAATTTTTTTATTAGATTAACATAAGACTAAAATCCCCTCTATACATTCCTTGTTCACATCATGGCATGTCCAGTGGGACTCGATGATCTCATATGGCCAAGGAGATTGATATGCTAGTTTTAATTTTTCTAATAGATGCATATAAATATTTAAGTTTCAAGTTTTGGCTTTTTTTTTCACATTTTTATTTCTAAACAAGTCACAAGTTGTAGGGATTGATCCCAATTTTCTAGGTTGATGTTGATTATAGGAATCAACCATGATCTCTATGTAAAAAAGTAGAACAAGGAAGGACACATGGATAACAATGGTTTTAATTGATTTTTCTTACCTTTATTTTATGTTTGATGATCTGCATGTTATTTATATAATCCATTTCTTATAGAATTTGTGAGATGTTTAGGTTTTAATCTCATTTATTAAATTTTTTCCATAAAAATAGAGTTTTTTTAATGTTTTTATATAAAACATTGATTATCTACTTGATTGATGTTGATCTCTATAATCAACATTGATCTTTATGGATTGATGATGACTAGTATCTGAGATAAAAAATAAAAAAACCTAAGAGCTAAAATTAAAATTTTGTTTCTCACTTGATTTTAGGATTCTAAGAATGAAAAACCTATAAAAATTTGTAGGTCATGAGGTGGAAATAGAAAATTTTAAGCATGGTTAAATCTTACACACATTATATTGGGTGCTTAACATGTGTTTAGTTGTTTTCATCTCTTAGTTTTTTGAAGTTTTTTTAATTATCAAGAACAAAGAAAGGAGATCAAACTTCAAGACATATTTCATTTTGGTGTTATAAAAAATGAAATTTCACTTTAGTTACATACTCATAAGATTTTTAATTTTCATTCTTGTTTTTTGATAGTGTTTGTTTAGCAAGACAAGTGATGCATGTATGCTCTCCCCCCATCCCCTATAGGGAACTTAGGTGATAAAAAATGCTCACTCTTTGCATTTGTCACATTGGTCCAAAAACATGGAATGAAAGTTTATAAGGCCCTCCAAAAAATTCATATGATTTAGGTGACCCAAAAATGACCCTAAATTCCTTCTACTTATCTTTTTTTTTTCATGCATTTTGGATTGTGGGCAGGAGTTCATCACCTCCTCACAAGTTCTCTAGGGAAGCATTGACCTGCGAATTCATCTCCTGACATAATTTCAATCCCAATCCATAGTGGGGTATATAAATTTAGGGTGACCTATTGGGACACTTATTTTTAGTGGTTAAAATAAGATCTGTTATTGGTAATCTACCTCGAAGCATAGGGGTAACTTAAACATTACACTACACTGAGCAATTGACAGATGTGGTGGTTTTGAAAAGGACAAGACTTTTTCATAATAAGATAATTTATGTGGATCCAAATTTTGTAATTTTTCCCTAGTGTTTTCCACACATATATTACCATTTATAAATGAATGAAAAATTTATACTTTAGACAACCCCACTTGTCACAGACATACTATTGATACAGGCTGAGTAGACCAAAGTTCCATATTGCAGTATGAACTATTGAGAGAAGAGGGGGATTAAAAATCCTAATTTTCATGTGATTTTACTTTTTGGATTAACAAATTAAAATCCCCTCAATAATAATTATATACAAAAAATTTGAAGTACGATGCAACCTTATTAGTTCTAGGATTTAAGACATTACACTTAGGTGTTTTTGTCCTTTTGTCCTCTTTACTTACATGGTATTGATTTAAAACTATTTGTTTATCATAAAATGTATAAAATGATTCTTGTTTACACATCACTCCTTTTTTGAAAATGAACTATGCTATCTATTTGACATCACACATTTTCCTTAATCTTTTATCAAAACTTTGTGTGTCACTTGATTGAAAAGGGTATCATTATGCTAACCATTTCATTCCAAAATTTTGTGCCTTGGAGTCTTGAAACAAAACTCTTGTAATATATTTAGAGAATGAAAACATCTTTGTAATACTTGAATCATTTCAAAGACCTATTTCCTTGTGTTCAAAATTTCAATTTCAAAACCATGTGTACTTTTTAGATCTATGCCTAGTATCATCATGATTTTTGTTCTTATATATATTGTTGTATATTTTAAGGATCCTAGTCTTATAAATAAATTCCAAAATTAGCCTTGAAAATTTTAGATTCAAACATTTATTGGTTTATACATATGCCCTTTGTAATTTTGTCTTAGGTGTTCACCCTTCACTTTTGGGTTGTGTAACTTAGCCTAATTCCTTTCTCAATTTAAAGACTATTTTGTGCATAGATTTGGGGAAATAGTCTCTCTTACATATGCCTAAAATTCAATTTCTTTTTCCAAATTATCAAGTTTATGTTTATAATACGAATGCCTACTTTATGTCGAAGTGTTTTGAATTTTTTAGATTAAATCTCTTACCTTTTATAACTTGTTTTTTTTTAAGTCTAACTTTTGTTCCTTGTTCCCAAAATACCTAAGAATACCTATTTTGATACTATATTTTGTGTATTGTTTTCCAAAATACCTAGCAACGTTTGTTTCTTTAGACCTAGATTAGACTTGTTTAGAACACTTTTTACTTAAGTTTGGCATTTCAATTTTTATTCATCCACTCGAAATTTTGTATAAGACATTTGACATTAGACATTTGGTGTTAGACTATTTTAGACCAAGTTTTAGCATAGGATTTTTTTGTAGATACAACTCCATTCCCTAGACCAAGTTTAGACCATTTATCTTTTTAGACCATTTTTTTAAGAGTTTTTATAACTCTAGACTTTTTTTGTAAAACATTAATCCTTTATTTGGATATGTATCATTACACTCATAGTGGAGCCATGCACAGCATAGGTTATGATAATGTGGTTTCAAAAGATGACTTTATTCAAGACCCCTATGATGATGATGTGGTTTTTGAGATGGATCCTTATTATCCTTGTTAGGATATTATAGATACAATTGATTACTTTTATGTAAGCAACTAAACACAGAATTAAACAAGAATAATAAGTAACTAGAAATCAGAATTAGGAAAGAATAAGAGATACAAGAAACAATGAAAACCTGTATTAAACTCTTCCAGAAGGAAATACAATTGAAGAAAACTCTCTTTCTTCCACACCTCTCAGATGTACAGATCTCTTTCCCTCAAGAGTTCTCTCTCACAATTACAACCAATTCAATCCTTGAATTATCTACAATACATGTCTGTTACACAAGCTATGAAGATCTAACCCTATTATATAATACTAGGATTCATGAGCTATGCATTCTCCACCATTAGATACACCTCTTAATCAAAGGTTCAAATCAATCCTGCCAAAAATAGAAATATAGAATCAACACTAGCAGTTAAAATTATCATGCAAACAATCTGTTCATCCCATGAAAATAGACTTCTGGAACACACAGGTGACTGACATCAGTCCCTGTCTGCCTACATATGACCGATGTCAGCCAATCCATAACCGACATCGACATCCTTCAGTCGATCCCTAACTGATGTCAGTCAATCCTGACTGATGATGGTGGCTGTGTAGTCCAATAACCTTTGCATTTGCTCATCTGGTGTAGCTTTTAGCTCCACACCTTAACAATCTCCCACTTGGAGATAAATAGCTGCACCTGTACTTATACAACAACATTGTTGGGGATCACCAACAATGGATTACACTTATGAAAGCAATGAATGTGGAAATAAATCAGATAGATAAGTAACTGAAATGATAAATAGCACAGAACAAGATATACAAGAAAACACCCTGAAAACTTGTATTAAAAACTCTTTACAATAGGAATACAAATGAAGAACTTCGTTCTTCCACACCTCTCTCAGATGCACACAAGATCTCTCACTAGATCTCTATTCCTCAAGAGCTCTCTCTCAAGTACTGTCCTTCAAACATTTACAATGTTCTACTCATACTCAATTACACTCTCTCATACAATAGCTTAGAAGATCTCTCCTACATATAGAAATAGGAAACTTAAGCATGCTCTTACAACAAACAGTTAAGCCTCTTCAACAAGGGCTCTAAAAATAATATTGCTAACAATAGAGACGCGAGCTTGAGTCTACAACTCAAACTCATCATGCAAACACTCGCTTCTGTCCTCAGAAATCGCTATCTGGACACGCAGGTAACCGACGTCGGTTCCTACCTGTTCGCCTGTGACCGTCGCTGGCCGACCATACTGCCGACGTCGGCGCCTCTGTAACTGCAACTGACCGACGTCAGTCGCTCCTGACCGATGCCGGCGTCTGTGTAGACCTGAACCTGTTTGTGTATGCTCCTTGGTGAAGCTTTTAGCTCCACATACCTAACAATCTCCCACTTGGAGATAAACCAGCTGCACCAATACCTGTACAGCAACATCTTCTAGCTCCTCCATCTTCAACTCAATCATGAAGACCAATAGAAGTTGAATGAAGATTCAACTTCTCCTTAGTAACCGGCTTTGTTAGCATATCAGCAGGATTCTTGTCTGTATGGATTTTCTCCAGCTTCAACTCACCATCTTCCAATACCTGCCGTCCTTAGCTGTATGTGCTTGGTTCTAGAATGAAAAGCTGAGTTCTTAGCCAAATGGATTGCACTCTGACTGTCACTATGCAATCTGCAACTCCCATGCTCCCTTTCAAGCTCTTCCATGAACCGTGTCATCCATATCATCTCCTTGCTAGCTTCTGTAGCTGCAATATATTCTGCTTCTGTAGTTGACAAGGCTACAACCTTCTGCAACTTAGAAATCCAACTAACTGCCGTTCCACCTACAGTAAAAACATAACCTGTGGTGCTCCTCCTGCCATCCAAATCCCCTACCATATCTGAATCTACATAGCCATGTAGAGAAGTATCTGAACCTCCATAGCATAAGTGTCTACTGCTGGTTCCTCTCAGATATCTAAGGATCCATTGTACTGCTTTCCAATGTTCCTTTCCTAGATTGGCCATATACCTGCTTACTACTCCCACTGCTTGGGCAATATCCGGTCTAGTACACACCATTGCATACATCAAACTTCCTACCACGGAAGAATATGGAACCTATTCATGTACTCTACCTCATCATGTGAATTGGGACATTGTTCTTTACTTAACTTAAAATGTCCTGCCAAAGGTGTGCTTACCGATTTCGCATCCTGCATGTTGAACCGTTTCAACACCTTGTCCACATAATCTTCTTGAGACAATATCAACCTGTGATTTTCTCTGTCTCTCTTAATGCTCATGCCAAGGATTTTCTTAGCTGCTCCCAAATCCTTCATGGCAAACGTTTGAGCTAACTTCACCTTAAGCTCTGAGATATCCTGCATGTGAGACCCTGCAACCAACATGTCATCTACATACAACAATATAATAATGTATCTACCATTATCAAATCTCTTAAAATATACACAATGGTCTGATTGACATCTACTGTAGCCATGCTCAGTCATAAACCTGTCAAATTTCAAGTACCATTGCCTTGGAGCTTGCTTGAGGCCATACAAGCTTTTCTTTAACCTGCACACTAGTTTCTCCTTACCCTTGACCTCGAAACCTTCTGGCTGTTCCATGTAAATTTCCTCATCTAAATCTCCATGAAGAAATGCTGTTTTAACATCTAGCTGCTCGAGATGAAAATCCTCAAAAGCAACCAAAGACAATACAACCCTTATAGAAGTCATCTTAACAACCAGAGAAAAATTTCACCAAAGTCAATACCTGGCTTTTGTGCAAATCCTTTTACAACCAATCTGGCCTTGTATCTCATCTGACCATCCTCGCCTTCCTTCAACCTATAAGTCCACCTGTTCTTCAGTGTTCTCTTACCAACTGGCAATTCAACCAAATCCCATGTTTGGTTCTCTCTTAAGGACTCCATCTCCTCAACCATGCCATGCTCCCACTTACTCCTGGACTCCACCTGTAAAGCTTCTTCAAAACTTTCTGGTTCTCCACCATCGGTTAGCAATAAATAATATAAAGAAGGAGAATATCTAATTGGAGGCTTACTTACCCTTTCAGACCTCCTGATTGGTGTCTTGGACTCGTTTTCCACAATCTGTCCACCCAAATTTTCTGACAGTGACCGACCTCGGCCACCTGTAGACCTGTTACTGGCCGACGCCGGTTCTTCCTGGCCGACGCCGGTGCCTGGTCTGCTGACGTCGGTCTCTGTATGACCGACATCGGTTTCTGTATTGCCGACGCCGGTTCCAAACCTGCCGACGTCGGTCTCTGTGTTTTCCTGTAAGTGATTATTTCTTTTTCCTGCGAGCTCATTTTGGACCATAACTTCGTCCAACTCATTATTGCTCTGCCCAGCTTGATCTAGCTTCCTTATCTGATCACTGTACATCACTCTTTCATTGAAAACAACATCACGGCTCCTAATTACCTTGTTAGTTCCTAGATTCCAAAATCTGAAACCAAAATCATCTGAGCCATAGCCTATAAACGTGCACCTCGTAGACTTAGCATCAAGCTTCTTTCTATTTTCCTTATCTACGTGCACAAAGGCTTCACAACCAAAAACTTTGAGATATGAGAGATCAACCTTTTTACCTGTCCATGCCTCTTCTGGAATTCCACCATCCAGAGCTGTAGAGGGTCCTCTGTTGATCAGGTACACTGCGGTGTCAACTGCTTCTACCCAAAACTCTAAGGGCAACCCTGCATGCAATCTCATACTCTTGCATGCTCCATAATAGTCCTGTTCATCCTTTCAGCAATACCATTCTGCTGAGGTGTCCTTGGAACCGTCCTTTGCCTACGGATTCCATTTATGTAACAATACAATTTGAACTTAAGACTGCAGAACTCACCACCATTATCAGATCTCAAGCACTTTAATCTTTTGCCTGTTTCATTCTCAACCATGGCTTTCCATATCTTAAAAGTCTCAAAAACATCAGATTTCTTTTTAATACAGTAGATCCATACCTTTCTTGTGGCATCATCTATGAATGTAACATAGTACTGTGATCCGCCAATAGAGGCTACATGAGCTGGTCCCCACACGTCTGTGTGAACAAGCTGCAACTTCTGCCTTTCTTAGTAGACCCAGTCTTTAGAAAACTAACCCTTTTCTGTTTTCCAAACACACAATGCTCACAAAATTCTAGATCCATACTTTTCAAATCTGAAAGCATACCTTTAGACTTAAGGATAGGCATCCCCTTCTCACTCATGTGGCCAAGCCTTGAGTGCCACAATTTAGCATCCACATCTGAAGTAGATAAAACTGAAGGAGATTTGTTAGTAATACAATTACACAAATAGAGAGTACCTTCTCTCTTACCTCTGGCCATAACAAGTGCACCCTTGGTTACTTTCCAAGAATCTGTGAGAGTTACTGTGAACCCTCATCACCTTTACCTGCAGAAATCTTTCTCTTCAATACTAGGAACATGCATCACATCCCTCAACACCCATGTGTTTTCCATTCTGCATCTTTCAGCTGCACTTTACCTTTGCCAATAATCTTACAAGGCTCATCATCCCCTAAGTACACTATTCCAAAATCTCCATGGACATAGCACTGAAATATTCTCTGTTACATGGAAAGATGCACCAGAATCTAATACCCAAGATTCTATATTATTATGCAAAAAAAATAAGAGCATCCTGTGCAATACCTGTTTGTGATTACCTCCTTAGCTTTGACCACAATCTCTGCTTATGCATTTCCATTCAGCATTGTGGCCTTCTGCCATTCATTTGGATCTGCCTCTTCCCTTAGACTTAGATCTTGATCTCCTCTTGCTCCTTTCTTTTTTCCTTCCTCTGCTCTCGAGATTTAAAGCGTTCCCGGATGTCCCAGAAGTCTCTTCTGTGCTTTTCTTGCGAATTTCTTCATTCAAAATAACACTAACCACATCCTCTACTTTTAAAATATTCGAAGCAGAAGCAGTATTAGAAACTGCCATTACCAAGCCATGCCAGCTTTCAGGCAAAGAACATAAAATCAAAAGAGCCTTTATTTCATCTTCAAATACAATATTGACAGAACTTAACTGATTAACTACCATGGAAATCATTCAGGTGATTAGAAACAGATCCACCTTCTTGCATATGCAAATTAAATAATTGCTTCATCAAATATACCTTGTTTGAAGCGGAGGGTTTTTCATACAAATTTGCTAACGTGGTCATTAAATCTACCGTAGTTTTTTCCTGTGACAAATTAGATATCACAGACCAGACTCATATAGACCCAAGAGCCTTTCTCAAGAACTTCCCATTCTTCATCCTGCACCCACCTAAGGTAAGTAAAGATCTTCTGATACAGATAGTCCTCTATCTGCATTTCCAATAGTTCCCATTAAACTTTTCCATTCTCAACTTACTTTCCTCTGCCATTGCTTCTCCCACTCAAACAGAAATCCCTGTGAGCAACCTGTAATCCGAACACACTACACAGATCTGAACCACCTGTTAGTGAACCTAAGCTCTGATACCACTTGTCATCCAAAATCGCAATGAATGTGGAAATAAATCAGATAGATAAGTAACTGAAATGTAAATGCACAGAACAAGATCAAGAAAACACCCTGAAAACTTGTATTAAAAACTCTTTATCAAGAAGAACTACTCTCTCAGATGATGATCTCTAAAGAGCTCTCTCTCAATACTGCCTTCAACTTTAAAGTTCTACAATACAGCTCTCTCCTACATATAGAAATAGGAAACTTAAGCATGCTCTTACAACAAACAGTTAAGCCTCTTCAACAAGGGCTCTAAAATAATATTGCTAACAATAGAGACGCGAGCTTGAGTCTAAAAAACTCATCATGCAAACACTCACCCTCGGAAATCATTTCTGGAACGCAGGTGACGTCTAGCCTTGACCGTTTGACCATACTGCCGACGTCAAATCCTGACTTTCGCTCTGACCGAACCTGTGTAGACCTTATTTTAGCTCCACATACCTCAAACATCCTCTAGCTTGTTTCTCCATCTTCAAGCTCAATCTTGAAGACGAACAAAAGTTGAATGAAGATTCAACTTCTCCTTTGTTACCAGCTTTGTTAACATATCAATAGGGTTCTTATCTGTATGGATCTTTTCCAGCTTCAACTCACCATCCTCCAATACCTATCTAATGAAGTGGTACCTAAGCTGTATATGTTTGGTTCTTGAATGAAAGGATAAATTCTTTGCCAAATGAATTATACTTTGACTATCACTGTATAATATACAACTCTCTTACTCCTTTCCCAACTCTTCCATGAATCGAGTCATCTATATCATCTCCTTGCTAGCCTTGTGACTACAATGTATTTTGCCTCTGTAGTAGACAAGGCAACAACCTTCTGCAACAAAATCCAGCTAACTGCCGTACCACCAACAGTGAACACATAACCTGTGGTGCTTCTCCTTCCATCCACGTCACCTACCATATCTGCATCTACATACCCATGTAGAGAAGTGTTTGACCCTCCATAACATAAATGCCTACTGCTGGTCCCTCTCAGATATCTAAGAATCCACTTTTCTAGTGTTCCTTCCCTGAATTGGCCATGAACTTGCTGACAACTCCCATTGCTTGTATTAGGTCTAGTACATACCATTATACATCAAGCTCCCAACTATGGAAACATATGGAACTCTACTCATGTACTCCACCTCATCATGTGATTTAGGACACTAAACTTGAAGTGTCTAGCCATAGTGTGCTTACTTATCCTGCATATTGAACCTCTCCAACACCTTGTTCACATAATCCTCTTGAGACAAAATCAAACTATGATTTTTCCTATCTCTCTTAATACTCATGCCAAGGATTTTCTTTGCTGCTCCTAAATCCTTCATGGCAAATGTGTGAGCTAATTTTACCTTAAGCTCATATCTTGCATGTGTGAACTTGCAATAAGCATATCATCTACATACAGTAGCAAGATAATATATCTACCATTATCCAATCTTTTAAAATAAACACAATGGTCAAATTGACATCTACTAAAGCCATGCTCTATATCAAATCTCAAATACCATTGTCTTGGAGCTCCATATAAGCTTTTCTTCAACCTGCACACAAGTTTCTCCTTACCTTTGTAAAAACCTTCCGGCTGATCCATATATATTTTTCATCCAAATCTCCATGAAGAAATGATGTCTTAACATCAAGCTACTCAAGATGTAAATCCTCAATAGCAACTAAAGACAATACAGTCTGAATAGAAGTCATTTTTACTAAGGAGAAAAAATTTCACCAAAATCAATATGAAATCCCTTTACTACCAACCTGGCCTTATGTCTCATTTGTCCATTCTCACCTTCTTTTAACTTATTAACCCATTTGTTTTTCAGTGCTTTCTTTCCAGCTACAACTCAACCAAATCCCACATTTGTTCTCTTTAAGGAATCAATTTCCTCATTCATGCCAAGCTCCCACTGTTTCTGAGATTCACCTACATTGCCTCATCAAAACTTTTTGGTTCTCCACTATCAATGAACAACAAGTAGAATAACAAAGGGGAATAATTAATTAGAGGTTTACTTACCCTTTTTGACCTCCTCATGGGCATTTGAGACTCATTCATAGCTTATTGTCTGCCCAAATTCTCTGTCAGTGATGATCCTGGTCATCTCTTGGTCTGTACCTGACTGATTTTTCCACCTGACCGACATGAGATTGACATCAGCTCCTTCTGACCGATCAGTTCATGACCGATTCAGTTCCACCTGATTGACGTCTAATTATTTTTCCCTGCAAGCTCATTTTGGATCATCACCTTGTCCAAATCAACATGGCCCTAATATTATTAGCTTCTTGAGTTGATCACTGTACATCACCTTTTCATTAAAAACAACATCATAGCTTCTAATTATTTTGTTAGTTCCTAGATTCCATAATCAGATTCCAAAATCTCCAGAGCCATAACCAATAAAAGTGCACTGCATAGATTTAGCATCTAGCTTCTTTCTATTTTCTTTATCAATGTGCACAAAAGCTTCAGAACCAAAAACTCTAAGAAATGAAAGATCTACCTTTTTACCTATCCAAGCCTCTTTTGGAATTCCGCCATCCATAGTAGAAGGTCCTCTGTTAATCAGGTAAACCATAGTATCTACAACTTCTACCCAAAACTGTAAGGGCAAACTAGCATGCAACCTCATACTCTGTGCATGCTCCATTATTGTTCTGTTCATCCTTTTAGTAACTCCATTTTGCTAAGGTGTCCTTGGAACCATCCTTTCCCTGTGTATTCCACTCATAGAATAGTAACTATTAAACTTATAGCTGTAGTACTCACCACCATTGTTAGATCTAAGGCACTTCAATATCAAACCTATTTCATTCTCAACCAAAGCTTTCCATTTCTTAAATGTTTCAAAAACATCATATTTCTTCTTTATGCAATAAACCCATACCTTTCTTGTAGCATCATCAATGAAAGAAACATAATACTGTGATCCTCTAATAGAAGCTACCTGAGCTGGTCCCCACACATCTGTGTGAACAAGCTCTAACTTGTGCTTCTTCTTTGTTGACCCAGTTTTAAGAAATCTCACTCTCTTTTGTTTCCCAAAAATATAATGCTCTCAGAAATCTAGATCTATGCTTTTCAAATCTGAAAGCTTACCTTTTGACTTAAGAATACTCATTCCCTTCTCACTCATGTGACCAAGCCTACAGTGCCACAACTTTGCATCTACATCTAAAGTAGATAGAACAGAAGGAGAATAATCAGTAATATAATTACATAAATAGAGAGTACCTACTCTCTTACCTCTAGCTAATACAAGTGCACCCTTGGAAACCTTCCAAGATTTAACTGTGAGAGTTACTGTGCAACCCTCATCCCCCAACTTTATTGTAGAAATTAGATTCCTCTTCAGGATGGGTACATGCATGACATCCTTCAACACCCATGTGTTTCCATTCTACAATTTCAGCTACACTTTTCCTTTGCCAACAATTTTACAAGGCTCATCATCCCCTAAATAAACTATTCCAAAATCTCCATGGACATAATCATTGAAATATTCTCTATTTGGGGTTGCATGGAAAGAGGCACCAGAATCTAAAACCCAAGATTCTATTTTATTATCCAAATAAAATATAAGAGCATCTTGTGCAACAATACCTACAACTTTTGCTTCTTCTTTACCTTCATGCTGATTTTCTTCTTTAACCTTCAACCAACAATCTTTCTTTGCATGCGTTATCTTTCCATAATTCTAGCAACTTATTTTCCTTCCATTTCTAGATTTGGATCTACTTCTCATCTTTGACTTAGACCTTGATCTCCCTTGCTTGCCCTTCTCTTTTTGCCTTCCCCTACTTTCAATACTTAAAGCATTACCTGATGTTTTCTTTGTGATTTTCCTATGAATTTCTTCATTCAAGATTACACTAAAAACATCATCTACTTTCAAGATATTTGTAGCAGATGCAGTATTACTAACTGCCAATACCAAACTATGCCAACTTTTAGGTAAAGAGTATAAAATTAAGAGAGCCTTAATTTCATCATCAAAAACTATTTTGACTAAATTTAACTGATTTACTATTGCATGGAAATCATTAAGATGACTAGATACAAATCCACCTTCCTGCATTTGCAAATTAAATAATTGCTTCATAAGATATACCTTATTTGAAGCTGAGGGATTTTCATATAAATTTGCCAAAGTATCCATTAACTCTACCATTGTCTTTGCCTGTGATAAGTTGTAAATCACAGAAGATGCCAGGCTCAACCTTATGGATCCCAGAGCCTTTCTATCAAGAACATTCCATTCTTCATCTTGCATATCTATGGGCTTGCTTGAAACCCCACCCAATGGTAAGTATAGATCTTTCTGATACAAATAATCTTATATCTGCATCCTCCATAATTGATAATTTTTGCCATTAAACTTCTCCATTCTTAGCTTACTTTCTTCTACCATTGCTTTACTCCTACTCAATCAGAAACCCCTGTGAGTGACCTATAATCAAAAAACACTAACACAATCTGATACCACCTGTTAGTGAACCCAAGCTCTGATACCACTTGATAGGATCTTACTGATATAATTGATTACTTTTGTGTAAGCAACTAAACATGGAATTAAACCAGAATAATAAGTAACTAGAAATTAGAATCAGCAAAGAATAAGAGATACAAGAAACAATGAAAACTTGTATTAAACTCTTCCAGAAGGAAATATAATTGAAGAAATCTCTCTTTCTTCCACATCTCTTAGATGTACAGATCTCTTTCCCTCAAGAGTTCTCTCTCATAATTACAACCAATTCAATCCTTGAATTGTCTACAATACATGGCTATTACACAAGCTATGAAGATCTAACCCTATTATATAATACTAGGATTCATGAGCTATGCATTCTCCACCATTAGATACACCTCTTAATCAAAGGTTCAAATCAGTCCTACCAAAAATAGAAATGCAGAGTCAACACTAATAGTTAAACTTATCATGCAAACAATCTATTCATCCCACAAAAATAGAATTCTGGAACACATAGGTGACCGATGTCAGTCCCTATCTACCTGCATATGACTAATGTTAGCTGATCCATAACTAACGTCCACATCCTCTAGTCGATCCCTGACTGATTACGATCGATCTTGACCGATGATGGTGACTGTGTAGTCCAACAACCTCTGCATTTTCTCATCTGGTGTAGCTTTTAGCTCCACACCTCAACACTCCTTATACTACTAAATATGGGGAACAAATCCAAGATCCCTTAGCCCACTATTTAGTTAACATGCCTACATATTCAAAAAATGACCAAGAGTAAACCATGCATTACTTTGATAGCATACCATATATTATAGTCCAATTTATATAAAAACTATATTACATATGATACCATTTATTTGATTGGCACTTTCTTGAAAATAAGGATAAAGTTTTAATTAGAGGCATGGAGGTAGGGGCTAAGTTTCTACCAAACTTCACCCCAAAAAACTTATCAAGTCCAATTAGAGTGCCTTTAAACATACCTTATAATAAAACCATTGAACATGCCTCTAGTATAAATCCTCAAGTGCTCATACCAATGTCATACCAAAACCCTAATATGCTTGTCAAAGGAAATGGCCTCATTGAGGATCACTTTATACAAATGCAATAATAATACCAAACTTATTTAAACTTAGTGTGTAATTTTAATAACATGGCCATGTAAAAAATCCACTCATAGAGGTATATCCTTTAACATGAGTATTAATTGAGTTCATAGGTCAAGATAATTCAAGTATAGACCCATTTTCATAAATCGCTTCAGTCGATGACATGTTCAATGCCCCATCTATCAAAGAAGTGATTACTACTTCTACATAGAATAATGTACCAAACATGATGGATAACATGCAAGTGTCACCCATTATAAGACAAACTAGTTTAAATACACCAAAATCTAATCCAATATAAGTGATATTAGTACTAGCATGAGTGGTGCTCCATAGTTGTGGGTATAGACTCCTACATCCCAACCACAACAAGTTATCTCTAATCCTCAACCAGCTACTTCATCAAACATGCAACTATAAGAATTAAGTAATCAATCAACAACTAGTGACTTACCTCAACAAAAAGTGATGAATGCTACTACATCTCAATATGTGATGACTAATATTACACAATAATAAGCATAGTCTAATATACCATATAACATAGATAGAACATTCTACCACCTCAACTGGGGGAAACAAATGTTCCACCTTGACTAGTAGTGACAAGTGTACTATTTTAGTCATAGAAAAACATATCATTACAATCAAAAACATTGTCTAATCAATAATACATTTTCATTGGTCAAATACAAATTCCTAACATCCAAAAAACATATAGTTCACAATAGGTTTTCATGCAACAAAGAGGTATTATTGCCCCATAAGTACTAGCTAGGTAGAAATTGCCTTTTATTCAACAAGTGCCACAAATCCAATAATAGGGCCTTGGTATATATTGGAACCAAATATTTCACCATAGAGAATGTTTTTAAGTCCTAATATTATATTTTGGTAACATTGAAATACTTCTAGGTATGTGGGTTACCTATAGTAGAATTAGACCTCTAGGTTGAAGGGCTAACTCCATCAATTGACCTTGAAGTGATTATCACCTATGATAGATTATTACTTATGGTAAAAATGGTATAAATATACATGAATGTAAAATATTATAATGGGTGATAAACCATTAATATCTCCACAAGATCATCATACTCTTGCACTAAGAAACAAGACCTATAACACTAGCTTCAGAGTCAGATGTTCTAACATTAGTATTTCAATATGGAGGTGATATACATGAGATAACTCAAGATAAGTGGACCAAAGGTCACATTTCTGAATATAAGGGAACTCATACAATTTAAGGGAGTCAAACACACTATATACACTCCATATGACCTATTATAATGAGAACTTCTTTCACTAAACATGAAAGGATAAAGAGAAGCAAGGATATAAGCTCATCATTAGACCTCACCATATATGACTTCAAACACATAGACAGTATGTTTTTGGAATAAAAACTAGATTTAATGTATTATTAAAAGTCAAAGTAAAACATCAAACCATTAGTGATTCACCATACATGGTGTGGAATTAGAAAACAAGAGCCAAAATGGTTAGTACTTATAGAATGTGAGAGAGGAGAGAGAGAGAGAGATAGAGCTCAAGGGTCACAATGCCACTAATAAAGATGATAAATATAATTAAATATATAGAGGAATGAAGTATGAAATATTGATGAAAGTTATCTTTGGACAAATGCCTCTCCAAACATGAAAACTCCTCAAATCTAGTGTAGGACTCTTCAACTGCATGTTTGGAAACTACCTTCATCATTGGTTTTTATTGATCACTCTAAGGTAGACTAAAAACAATTTCCACATGTGAAATATTATGAGGGGGTGGGTTAATAAAAATCTCCAACATTCATTGGATGTATCCCTAATAATTGATATTCTTATGGACAAGTGTTCTCATTGCCTGTAGTCACTCTCATCCTTCTTTCACTCATTCCTCACACTTGTCACCAAGATGCCCATTAGTTATTCAATCCAATACATACATGGGGTGTTATGAAAATTTTAAATAATAATACTATACCTAAATCCATTAATAAGACCTTAAAAGTCCTCCCAATTAGAGTTATCACCTTCTCACTTGATGATCACCTTCCATTCATTATGCCTGTTTGGACTACCTAAAGTGAAGGTGTTTGTAGAGGTACTTGTGTGATTTTTTGAAGAAATAAATGGGCATGAGGGATTATATTAGGTCCCACTTGGTCTCTTAAAGTTATTCTCATATTTAAAATCTCCCTTGAACCTACAAAACATTAAAAATTGTTAAGAAAACTAGTTGTGTACCTGTTTGTACAGAGAGGGTAAAATCTAATCTGATGGGAAGAAGCATGGAGGAGTTCTCTAAAAGTCCCAATAACTTCCCAAGTCATATAAAATAATTTTTATGCATTTTCATTTTTTTCTTTCCCAACGAGTCATTATCAAGGGTTTGAGAGGGTTTTAAGTGGTTTTCACCCTTAGCATTTGTTCATAAAAGTATGACATTTAATCCTCATAAAAATTACACTAGTAACTTTTTTAGGTACCTATTCAACATATCCCAACTCCTTAGGTCTCCAATGATAAGTATCTGTATAGATATGAGCTTCTAACTTAGCCTCTTGAGCTCTTCTTTGCATTCTATACACTTTTTGATAGGTTTGAGATAAATAATTACCAATTGTGTGACTTCCCTATAAATTGAAATATTAAAATAACCTTATATCTTGTCATTAAGGTCTTATAATTCCTTATAATGTTCAATTTATCTCATAAGTGGTATTAGACCCCTTTTAGGCATTAGGCCTAGTCTAGGTTTAGTGGACCTGACTGTGTTTTTTCATGTCTAGGCCATCCTATTTAATATTTCATTGTTTTGAGGTCTTAGTCATTTTTTTTTAATGTTTAAATCAACTCTATTAAAATTTCCTATATGATCCAACACTCTATGCATCTTCCTCTTACCTTTCTCATATCTTGCTTGCAGACCTTACTGCCTGGGAGTACCCTCTAATTGAGATAAAAAAAAGAGGGAATTTTCCCTATTGTCCTTAGGTTATGCATATTTTTATACCAATTTTCATTATTAAATCATATTCCTAGCACCTCCAACCCACACAAAACCCAAGGAGTATTACTTGAACTTACTAATTGTGCAAGATTGGTAAGTTGTAGGTTACATGTTAGAACCCTCCATACTCTATTTTAATATGGTGATAATGATGTATCATAACCATAATAATATTTAGGTTTTTATCACACATTTCAAAACTCTCAACTTATATTAGCTTCCTTAATTATCCTCTCTTTACTTGACTAGGCTTGAATGGCAGATTATGTGACTGTGTTTCCACTCAGAAAAGGGGATGCATGTAGGGTGTCACTTAGCATGTTAGACCTTGTGTCATGTTTATATGATACCCTTTAAGTAATCAAGGTCACTTCCAACTAATTTTGACTCACATCATACTTAAAGACTTGTGACAAGACCATACTACCATATGTTAGTGCACTGTCACACTACAATCAGACTATAGGTGGCCTTTCTGAGGGTCAAAAGGACACTTTCAGAGGGGTTTTAAAATCTTGAAACCTATGATTCAATCCATTTTAATTTTTATTTGGAAAAATTTACATCTCTCATCATTTTGGGTCACTTAATTTTAGGGTTTGCTTCTATTTCCAATGCTAATAGAGTATATTATAGAACTTAATTGTAGGCACCTTATTTGATAGGACTAGAGTCCCCCTGTAAGTAAACATTTACAATAAGATTGAATATAAAATATACTAATTTACCTTGGAGGGAAAAACACCATATTTAACTCAGATAAGGTCACTTTTCTTGAAAAAATACCATTGCCTATCATTGTTACCTTATAAGATCACTTAAACTTCAAAATGTTGTAGATAACACTGAGAAACTACAATGAAAGATTACATAAGTTGGGAGCCCTTTAACATCATAATATTTTGGAAAAATAACCACTTGTCATGTCAACTCACTACCCCTATTATTTATTCACCTCATTGAAGCATTCAAATCCATATAGAATTCATGTCACCCTATTATATGATAGAACAAAGAATGGACAAGGCTGTTTTTTGGAAGAATTAAGGTAACACGTCCCTAAACTCACATTATCCATTTATGAACATGATTCAAGTCTGATTGAAGACTATATGGCTCTACCATTGATTGATATGAAATTAATAAAATTCTTAAACCTCTAATGAAGGCTCAAAAAAGTTTCAACATTTGCATTCCAACTGCTCAGTACTCTGCACGAGCCACATGTAGGAGCATAAGTAGGACACAAGGCATTGAAGGCATGATATGGAAAATATGCATAGTATATGGCCCTATAATCAATCTTATACATTATAAAAATATTAAAATTTATAATTTTAACATTGAATAACTTTAAACCAGTTCCAATACCCTCATTACAACATGATTAGTCTCTTATAGGGCACCTATAGGTGCACATTAGGCTACATGATTGTATATATAGAAGAACTAGTTGTCATAGTCAATCATATGTCATTTGAATATATTATATTGGTTTATCATGTTATAAGAGTATTTTAAACCTATTTAAACTCTTCATTACATCTCAATTATTGTTCTCAACACTTTCATACACCTCATTCACCTAACTATAGGTGAATTTATGTAAAGCGCTGACTATGAAAGATATATGATTATGTTCTTGATTACTATATGAACTTGATACCATATATTAATAATAATGGATTACTCACAATTATGTGAAGGATAAAATTTCAACATGTAAACTTTATTTTTCATTTATATGAAGGTCAAACTGAGATGCAAGCTCCTATAATTGATGAAATTGTCTCCAAACTCTACAATATCTCTCAAGTAGTAAGTTGAGATGTTTGTGCTATTATATTTTATCCCACATGTGTAAAGAATGTCAAGAATAATTTGAATAGGATTTTCATGCTATTGAAGGCCACATATAATACTTGGTTTGTATGGATTATCTCAAACAACGAGGAAACCTATAGGGTGTGGGATAAGCATGTAGAAAGAAATAGCCAACTTCTTAGTGAGTTCATAAAGCAAAACTAGTCAATCCTTGAAATACTATAATGAAATGGAATTATAATAAGTGTATTAACATCCATTAGAGGAATTTGACCCAATTCCTCTCTTATTGGTCATACCATGAGACTACCTATTGACCAGTTTTGCATGACAATAAGAGTGATGAAAGAGAAAAATGGTTTTAGGCCAATTTCAAGACTTCCAAAGTAGATAAAATGTATAATTAAACTTATGGAAGCTAAATAGTCATTTTAAAACCTTCCACACTTGCCAAAACACTTGCATAGGCTATATAACTACCCAAATTCACACATTTTCAACTATTTTCTTGATTTCAATGTAATACTTGAAAGTTTTTTAGTTAGTATTGACATGACTGATAAGAATATGACATAGGGGGTGTTGGAAAACATTTGGAACACTTGTATACCAAGGGAAACTATACAAATATCATAAATGGCTCAAATAGTGACCTTAAGGATGACATAAGACATAAAAGACTAAAAGGTGGCCATGACAAATCTAATGACATATTGAATAACATTTTTAGGACTTGATACATCTTATAATACCCCAAATATACCCATATAAGAATTTTGAAATATATGGGGTTGACATTTTTAGAATTAAGGTCAAAATAGTCAATATTCTTGGCAATTTCCTGAGGTGGTAAGCCATTTATGCTAAGATCAGTAGCCTACTCCCATTTATTATGCTATGGATTCACCTATGCACAAGTTTGACACTCAATTGCCTTTGAAACCACACCAAACAATAAGAAAGGACATGAAAACAAGACACACTAAAGGAAACACACATGTGTTGTCAAGAACACATGTGTAACACACACACACACACATAACACAAAGACACACCTAAATGAGTATTTACAAGACCTCACTCTTGAAGTGAAAAAATCACCATGCTTCAGCCATGGTTAAAGATGTTTCCTCTTGCATATTTACTAATACATGAAATAAATCTATCATGTGAGGCATGTTCATCATCAAACACTTGGATATGTAATTGGTGAGAGGATTTAACATCCTTTTGTCTTCTTATTATTGAAAGTGGACTACTTTAGGATTTCATTAATATTCTTTATAACCCTCCAAGGACCTTGTTTAGAGTTACACCATTCTTGACTCATAGCATTTTCAATCAGTACTCTTAAAATTATAGATTAATATGCATGACATCTACCTCAACCTTTTCATCCTCAAAAACATAATGTATCTGATGTATATTATCATCAAATTTATCTTCTCTATGTTCTAACACATTTACCAATGGTTTAAACATAGGCTAAGGTCTTGAATCTTCTTCAAGAATAAACATACTTTCCTTGGATTTATAAGACTCCTTCATGACTATGATTTCTTGGATATTACCTTCATCAAGTTCCTTTATGATTGTAGACCCCTGGACAAGATACTAATGTTCATCCTCATTCATAACATGACATTCATCTTTAGGCTTGATTAAAAACTCAACAACCTATTCCTTAGGTTCATCAACTAACTTGACATTATACATGTAATTATTTAGAATAGGAATAGCCTTACCTAGTTATGCAAACTCTTGAATTATGGCATTAAACCTTTGCCATAAGTTAGCTTCTTCCTCATGAATGTCATATTCAAGGATTGTTTCATCAAGTGTAGGCATAATTACATGGTTCTTCTCATCATAGTGATCTATCATGATATTCAATATATCATCATCATACACCTAAATCAAATAATTTACTTCAACATCTATATACTCAATACTTACCTAAATCAAATAATGCTCAATACTTACCTCAGATTTCTCATATGCTTCTTCATGGATGATATAGGTGCCAAGGTCAGTTGGATCAAAGTAGGTGTATGGATCATTTTCATAAGCTTCTATATTATACTCATCTAGAAACAATTTAGATATTCCTTCAATTTTTGAATAAGCACCATCATACACAATAGACTCTTCTTTCTCATTGATGATGCAATTCAAGTTAAAGGTTGCTCCTACATAGGGTTCAATGTGAAATCTATAAAGTGGTTGATTTTTTTTGGTAAAATTTTCTCTATATATTGTCCTAAATGATAATAAGGACTAATAATATGAGAGGTAACCTCCTATCTCATCTATGAAATCTCTTGAAAGGTAGATTTAAAAATGAGCAGGAAAGCCAACAACTGCACTGTCTTAAAAGATGGGGAAACTAGGACAATCATGCAAGAAAACCTTCAATATCTTGATCAATCTTAATAACTTGGTAGGTATAATTATAATTTAGTCAATCCTTTAATATGTGTTTCATACTTTAAAACCAATTTATTGGCTACAACTTAGGGCATCATTGACATGTTAGCTCCACTATCAACTATGCAATTGTGAACCAGTTTGTCACCTACAATAAGAGTGAGGTAGAAAGGTAGAGGATTCCAATATTTTTAATATGTTTCCACAATGTTATTATGGGAATTATTAATATAAAAATGACCATGAACATGGCTTGATGATGAAGGACTAACATGGATGGTGGATAACTATTTTCGCAAGATCTCCTTTTGACCAAGCATGTAAAGGACATCCCAAAGGGAAATATATGCCTTATCACTCTTAAATAAATTCATATTGTTAAAAAGACAAGTGTTTAATTTTTATTGTGTCATTTAATGAAAAGGAGTGGTTATAACTTGAAGTATTGAATCACCTTGACTAGGCCTTCCAACATTCTGACTTGGAGGAGGTACAAGAGTGTTAGGGATTGCCATGCTTGTAGTCATGCTTTACTACCTTATAAGAGGATTAGAGGAACTTGTAGGCACACCATTAGCATCTATGAAACCTTCCTCTTAGATATAGTTTTGTCTACAATTGAATTTTTTTTGTTAAGCATAAAAGTGTCTTCAATTAGGAAGTTAGTGAAACTCACTACTTAAGGCTACCAAACTTCACTTGCTTGCATTAATAATTCATATTTTGTTGATAGTAGAAGATTTAATCATCCTTGAGAAACTAGAGCTTACTCTCCATATTCACTTATATCCATGAATTGGAATTGTTACCACTCTTCTCCTTGGATCAGATTGTTATACACTTGTACCATTTCTCTTGTATTGGATGTTAAAGTAGGATTATATGCATTGGCATGCCTATTGAAATTAGGCTACCCTTAACCTTGTCCTTGCCCATATTTTTGATCATATTACTAATTATAAGGGTAAGTTTTTTTATGGGAACCTTGACGTATATTAGATTTCTTAGTTTGATCCTTTAAGGCTTGATATCTTACCTTCCAATCAATTATATCTTCTACCTTCTTAGGATCAGTCCTTGGTTTGGTATTGGCATTAGGAACTTAGGTAACATTTGGAGTATCAACAAAAATATTTGGGAGTAGGGCATATAAATTTTTTGAGGAAACTTTCCTACTTGAATGAGGCCATTCTCATCTTTAATGGGAAGGTCATATGCTTTAGGTATAGTAAAACCACCTATGGATTGTAGCATGATATCTATGTTCATGCCAATGGCCATCAAGTATGTGGGAAAGACAAAGCTAGCTGGTGATATCATGGGAGGAGGAAACCTATGCCAAGTCTTTTAGAATATCTCATTGAAGTCATGCATTATCACCTTTGGGGGCTCTTTGGATCACATTAATTTTGTGAATTAGTGATGTATGGTCACTCTTATCCTCAAGCCTTGATGATAAAAACACTCCAAAATCATCCCATGTTATGACACAACCACTAGGCAAAGTCCTATAACAATCAAGTGTTTTAGATTTTAAGGGACATGGAAAGGAGTCTAATAGAAATATTAACCTTAGTGACATTGTGAAAACTATATAATTTTGATATATCCATTATGTGCTCACTAGGAGTGACATGGCGTTCATCATTGAATGTGGGAACACTCTTTGTAGCATTAGGGGGAATGTCATCATAGGAATCAAGATGGATTAGATTTTTAGTGTTTAAGGTTAGGAGGGCATGTTTCCTATCCATGTTTTCTTCAATTTCTTCATCACTCTCTTGGTCCTTTTTGCTAGCAAATCCATCTTGCTCTTCAAAGGGTAACATAGGCTAAGGGTGTTAAACTTCAAGGGGAAGTTAAGGTTGAAGAGGTGGATTGATGGGATTGAAAAATCTACTAAAAGATGACCTAGTAAGGACCATGAAGTATGAGCACAAATATATGACAAAAAAATAGTCTACAACTAGATTTTACCTTGAATGGAGTTGTCAAGTGCTGAGTAACACACCATATATAGTTGATGTTGTCAAGACTAGCATTCACCTTGATAAGTTATCTTTAGAACAATGGTTCCATCAGGCATTCCATAACTATTGGCACCAAATATTTCACCCTATATGAGGTTTTTAAATCCTACTATAATATTTTGGAAACATTGTAATAATTATAGGTATGTGGGTTACCTATAGTAGAAGTATACCATTAGGTTTAAGGGCTAGTTCCTTGAATTAACCTTGAAGTTCTTATCACCTATTATAGCTAATTGCTTGTGGGAAAATGGGTAGAGATATATATTAAAGTAAACTATTATAAGGGGATGATACACCATGAATATATCCACAATATCATCATACTATTTCACTAAGAAATAAGACCTACAACAGTAGCTTCAAAGTCCTAAAATGTTCTAACATTAGTATTTTAATATGGAAGTGATATGCATGAGATAACTCAAGGTAAGTGAACTAAAAGTCAAATTGAAAACTCTAAGAGAACTTGTACACTTTAAGGGTGTAAAACACACTAGATAAACTCTACATGGCCTATTATAATGAGAAATTCTTACACTAAACATGAAAGGATAAAGAGAAGCAAGGTTAGAAACTTATCACTAGACCTCACCATATATCATTTCACACACTTAGAAAATATGTTTTTGAAATCTAAAATAGTTTTCATGTAATATTCAAAGGCAAAGTACAACATAAAACTAGTAGGGATTTACCATAGATGGTTTAAAATTATAAAATAAGAGCCAAAATGGCTAGTACTTATAGAGTGTGAGAGAGGAGAGAAAGAGGTGGAGCTCAAGGGTCATAATGCCACTTATCAAGATGAGAGAGATTTTAATATATAGATGAATTAATTATGAAAAAAAACATGAAATGTTTCTTTGGATAAATGTCTCTCCAAGCATGAAATCTCCTCAAATTTAGCACAAGACTCTTCAACTACCTATTTGGAAATTGCCTTCATCATTAGTTTCTCTTGAGCACTCCAAGGCATACTAGGAATAATTTGCACATATACACCATGATTTAGGGTTAATAACAAAATAAAACATGAATTTTATGTGTCCATAATCATTAATATTATTTTGTACAAGTTTTCTCACTACCTGTAGTCACTATCATTTTTCTTACACTCATTCCTCATGCTTATCACCAAGATGCGCATAAAGTTTTCAATCTAATCCATACGTTGAGTGGTAGGACACCTATCAAGAATCCTCCTATCCATAAATCCCTTAATTATACCTTAAAAGGCCTCCCAATTTCAGTTATCACCTTCTCACTTAATGATCACCTTCCATTCACTATGCCAGTTTGGATTTCCTAAAGTGAAGGTGTTTGTAGAGGTACTTGTGTGTTTTTTTGAAGCAATAAATGAGCATGAGAGATAATATTAGGTCCCAATTGGTATCCCAAAGTGATTATAATCTTTCAAATCTCACTTAAACATTTAAAACATCAAATTTTTTGAAGAAAACTAATTTTGTACCCTGTGTGTATAGATAGGGTACAATCCAATCTGATGGGAATAATCCTAGGGGAGTTCCTTGAAAGTCCCAATCACTTTCCTAGTCATAAAAACTCATTTATTCCTTTTATTTTTTGTTTTTCCCATCAGATCATTAGCAAATATTTTAGAGGGTTTTAAGTGGTTTTAACCCTTAGCATTTATTTATAAAAGTATGAAATTCAATCTTTAGACAAATTCCACTAGTAATTTTTTCAGGACCCTCTTAAACATTTCCCAAATTTTTAGGTCTCCATGATAAGTTTCCATAAAGATATGATCTTCTAATTTATCCTCTTAAGATCTTCTTTGCATTCTATATACTCTGTGATAGGTTTAATCCAAAAAATAACCAATTATGTAACTTACATAGAAAATAAAAGATTAAAATAACCTTATATCTCCTCATTAAGGTCATATAATTCATTAAAATGTTCACTTGGCCCTATAAGTGGTATTAGACCCCTTTTAAGCATTACAATTAGTCTAGGTTTAGTAGACCTAATTGTGTTTCGACATGTCTAGGCCATCTTATTTATTATATCAGTGATGTGAGGCCTCATTCATGTTTTTGCATGTTAAAATCATCTCTATACACATTTATTTATTTATCCAACACTCTATGAATCTTCCTCTTACCTTTCTCATATCCTACTTGCAGACCCTACTACCTTGGAGTCCCCTTTGTTTGAGATAGAATAAAGGGCATATCCCCTATTTTACTAGGATAAATAATGTTATGAGGGGATTTGGTAGGTTATGGGGATGTTATTTACCAATTTTCATGATTATATCATACTCTTATCACCTTTAACCCTCACAAAACCCAAGGCAAATTACTTGAACTTACTGATTGTGCAGGATTTGTATGCATGGTTATAGGTTTCATGTTAGAACCATCTATACTCTATTTTAATGTGATGATCATGATGTATCATAACCATCATAATTTTTATGGTGTTATCACACATTTCAACACTCCCAAATTCTATTAGCTTCCTCAATTCTCCTCTCTTTTCTTAACTAGGCATGACTGGCAAACTATGTGACTGTGTTTCCACTCGGAAAAGGTGATGTTTATAGAGTGTCACAGAGCATGTTATAACTCATTTCATGCTTATATTCTCCTTTTTAAGTCATAAATGTTACTTCCAAATCATTTGGACTCACTTCATGCTTAAATACTTGTGGCAAGACCAAACTACCATATGTTAGTGTATTATCACACTCCAATATGAGGGTCAAAAGGACTTACAAAGGGTTTTTAAACTATTAAACCCTGTGATTCAATCCTTCATAATTTTTATTTTGAAAATTTTCCCTCTCTCATCATATGGGGTCACTTAATTTCAGGTTTTTATTATATTCCCAATGCCAACAGAGTATATTGCAGACCTTGACTGTAGGCACCTTATTTGAGATGCTTGGAGTCTTCCTATAAGTGAACATTTACACTAAGCACTTAATATCAATTCTCTTGATTTACCTTAGAGGTAAAAAACCATATTTAACTCACACAAGGTATATTGTCTTGAAAACATACCATTTCCTATCATTATTGCCTTTATAAGATCACTTAAACTTCAAAGTGCATAGATAACACTAAGAAACTACAATAAAAGATTAAATGAGTTGGGAGCCATTTAACATCATATTATTTTGGCCAAATCACCACTTTTCATGTCAAATCAATATCCATATGATTATATACCTCATGGAATCATTCAAATCCATATATACTTCATGTCACCCTATTATATGATAGTAAAGAGACTGGACAAGGCCTTGTTTTGGAAGAATTAAGGTAACATGTCCCTAAACTCACTTTCTCCATTTATGAACATGATTCAAGTCTGATTTACACTATATGGATCTACCATTTATTTATATGACATTAAAAAATTATCAAGACTCTAAGGAAGGCTCAAACAAGTTTCAACATTTGCATTCAAACTACTCAATACTTTGTTTGAGCCACCTGTAGGTGCATATGCAGGACACGGGGTAGTGAAGGTGAGATATGGATAATATGCATAGTGTATGGCCTTATAATCAATCCTATACCTTCTACCAATATTTAATTTGATATTTTAACCTTTAATTACTTCAAAATAGTTCCAATACCCCTCATTCTAACATGATTATTCTTCTATATGGCATTTGTAAGTGCACATTAGGCTACAAGACTGTATATATAGAAGAACTAATTGTCACAGTCAGTCATATGTCATTTGAATAGCTTAGCTTGGTTGATCATGTTATAAAAGTCTGTTAAACCTCTTGAAAATCCTCATTACATCTCCATGAATTTTCTCAAAACATTCATACACCTCATTCACCTGACTGTAGGTGAATCTATGTAGAGAGTTGATTGTGTAGGATATATGATTGTGTTCTTAATTACTATATGGCCTTGAGACCATATATTCACAAGAAAGGATTGATCACCATGAATTTAAGGATAAAATTTAAACATTTAAAATTTAATTTTCATTTATATGAAGTTCAAAATGAGATGCAAGATCCTACAATTGATGAAACTATCCACATACTCCATAATGTCCACATACTCCACAATATCTCTCAACTAGCAATTTGAGATGTTTGTGCCCTTATATTTCATCCCACACATTAAAACCATGTAAATAATCATGCAAATAGGATTTTTATTCTCTTTAAGCCCATATATAGTACTTGGTTTGTATGTATTAGCTCAAACAAGGAGGAAACCTATAGTTTATGGGGATAAGCATACAAAAAAGAGAAGTCAAATTATTAGCATTGGTTCATAAAACACAACTAGTCAATACTTGAAATACTACAATGAAATGGAATTATACTTAAGTTTATTAACATCCCTTATAGGCATTTCACCTAATTCTTCTCCTACTAGAAATACCATGAGAAAAGTTATTGATTAGTTTTACATGCCAAGAAGAGCAATGAAGGAGTAAAATGGTTTTATGGAAATTTAAAGACATAAAAATTAGATAAAACTTAGAATTTAACTCAAGGAAGACTAAGAGTCATTTAAAAAAAAATCACATGTGCCAAAACACTTACATAGGTCATATAATTTCCCAAATTCTCACTTTTTCAACTATTTTCTTGATTTCACCATAATACCTACAATTTTTTCAGTTAGTACTAACATGACTGATAAGAAAATAACATAGGTGGTTTTGGGAAACATTTTTAACATTTGTATACAAAGGTAAACCATACAACATTCATAAATGACTCAAATAGTGACCTTAAGGTTGACATAAGACATAAAGGACTAAAAGGTGGCCATGACAAATCTAATGACACATTGAATAACATTTTAAGGACCATGATACACCCTATAAGATACCTAATATACCCATATACAAATTTTGAACTATAGGGGGTTGACCTATTTTGATTTGAGGTTAAAATAGTCAATAATCCACAACAAGTTTGCCTTATTCAATCAAGTTTGACTAGGTGGTAGTAAGTCCCTGATCAACCTCAATAAGCACAGTAATTTAACTAGATCTTTATCTTCCATCATAGCTACACTTTCCTCAATAAAAAGGCCTATATACCAAATCCAAACTAGAATATCACATAATAATGTGTGCTATCCCAACAACCACATCCAAATCCATGGATGCATATTCTTGGTTAGTTCACTCAGCAAACCAACATTCCATAATAAACCATTCCGCCATTATACCCCAGTCAAGTTAATCCACCTTTGACCACCTAACCTACACTTCAAGATAATGTTCCATCTAGTTTTTTGGCATAATAACTATAAAAAATGAAGGATACAATTACCTCAATTAAAGAAAGGAAATAGACTAAAAAGTTTAATTTAGATGATGTGCATTCATACCCATTCAATATGGAGTATTTTTAAATACCATTTCCTCTTGGGTAAAAAAATGAAAATTTGATAAATACAAGGATAAGGGAGACCATAAGACCCATTTAATATAATTATTTTTTGATTTATATCTAGTGGCTTACAATGACACTTACATACTCCTCTTCTTTCCACAGAATCTAGTAAGACAAGATTTTTAATGGTTCCTAAAATTATCAAAGAATTATGTATCTTATTTTGATGACCTCTCAAAAAAAATTTTGTAGAATTTATCCTAAAATCTCAAACATGAGATTTCATTAGTATATTTGACTCAAGCCAAGAACATCAGAGACATATTGGATATATAATAGATTTGACTCATTTGATAAAGATTTTTAGCACTAAGAACATTGAAAAAATTTAGAGGCAAAGTACAAAATCTATAACTACCATTTTGGCCTAAATCTATTTACCAAAAAAGACAAAATAAAATATATACTCATTGAGTTAACATATGATAATTACATAGACCCATATTGCCTTGATTCATCTTCTCATATGCCACCTCCTAAATTGTGTAATCATTTTACCATCTTAGCCAATGGACTAGGAGAGTATTTGACCCATGACACATTTCACATGACCAAGATTCCATAGAACCCTAAGTCTAATGGAAGACCTAAATCTATGCCACATTACATGGAATGGAAATGAAAGGGAAAGGGAAAAATTCATAGTCTACCCCTCATCTTTTTCACACCAACCACTAGCCAAGAAGAGGACCCACTTGCTAATGATGAATCTTAGTTGTACAATGACAAATTATCTATCTATTAAAAAAATGCCAATAATCTTATCCCTAATAGAATCATGGAGAACCAAGCATATGAAGGAGGAGGCTTTGGGCCAAATAAGTAGGGTACTCTTGATCTAATCTCTATAAATTAGTATAAAGGAACCTACTATCTCAAATTTAAACTTCTTAGGGGTGACCCCACATATCTTATTCATGTTCCAATGCCAATGACTAGTGATGATGATGCCAACAATGAAATATATTTTGATCATAGACTTTATGAAAACCTTTCCAATACTAATCTATTTGACACCCATGCCACTTTCACCATTACTCTATTTTTTCTTAACAACTCAATTCCTCTTTATCACCATCAACTTATAGCCTAGGACCAACAAGAATCCATATTTCTAGTAGATGAGTTCAAGAATGATGAGGCCTTTTGTGATTTTCTAGGCCTAAGAGATATTGTTTCATTCGGAGACCACATTAGATCTTATATCCTATTTTTGAGAATGGGTGAACACCCTTAGCTATAAAAAAAACATTAAGGTCCCAAAGTGAAAACCTCATTAAGGCACTTTTGGACCATAATAAAGTAAAGAGAAAGGCTAGTCTTCTAGTAAAAACCTATTTTAGGAACCACTATATGGAAGTGGTAACCTTTACTCAAACAATGCTCAATAGACCACCAGTGATGAACTTTATTTTGGGTCTAAGTTTAGTTTTGAAAAAAAAATGCCTTTGATCAAATTATCCAAAAAATTCATATAGTGTTTGTAACACAGTCATCCCTAATATTGGGAGATTCTGATTCATCTTGGTTAGGAAAACTTGAAGATTAAGTGCAAATAGAGGAATTTTTAGTTATAGGATAATTCAAATCATTGTTAACCATTCTATAATATGGCTCGACTCTCCTTGTATAAGACACTACCAAAGTCAACATCAAGTTTCTAGATGAGCTGAAATGGGTCAAATTAGGCACATCCCTCACTAAAGAGGAAATTGAAATATTTATAGCCCTTTTGAAGGAATTTTTTGGCATATTTGCTTGGGCCTATTTATAAATACCAATTTTAAAACCCACCTTAGTTGTACACCACCTTGTTGTACATCCTAATGTCAAAACTGTAAATCAAAAATTATGCAAGATGCATCCTCATATTATTATATTAGTAAAGAAAGAGATGGAAAATCTCTTAGAAGTGAGATGTATTAGACTTATCAACTACTTAGATTAGATCTTTAATGTTGTGCCAATCCATAATAAGTCATAAGTAATCAAAATATTTTTAGCATAGTCATTGACATTTGGTTGTCATTGATGTTAAAGAGGGCTTGTGGTACTAGTGCATTAATGACAAAGTTATCAGATTGATGGTTTGGAGAGTGTTTGACTTAATGAGGTAATTGATAGATGTTATTAATGGTATAGACATTTTTTAGAGACCCTCTAGGGTGTTATGAATGCTAAGAATGCTTATGAAAGTGAAAAGAATTCATCAAAGCAATCAATTGAGTATCTAAGTTCAAGTAGTCATCTTGATAGATGAAACTAAATAAATAGTTTGATGAAATCATATTTAAAATGTGTGAATTTTTTAGGAGTATATTGATACATGGATGGATACCCCTATGCAAGGTGATCATGTGGTTCAAATTTCGAGTTTGGACATTGAGCATAGCAAAAGTTATAACAGTGCAAATTTGACCTCTTAGATAGAATTCACTAAGTTCCCATAATTATCCAAATATGCATTATCAAATATATATGGTCAATGTTTAATTAAATCATATATCTAAAGGTGAACATTTAATCTAACTGGATAATGATCTAACATAGTGCGTGCTCTTGTTAGTAGCAATCTAATGGTGCATATTTAGTCAATATGTCAAATTCTAAGATGGTACATGATGGTGAAAAGTGTCATAATATTAGAATAATTTTTATAAGATCAAAAATATGTAGGTATTTATATATATGGAGATTGATGGTGTGGGTTGAGTCAAATAGTCAAATGTGTAGAAGGTATGCAAAGCTGCTAAGTGGCAGGATCTCACAAGTAAGGATATAAGATCAATAGTGAGGATTACAAGGTAAAATTTAGGATATTTTTGAGGATATCGATGGTGCATATTTGTTTGAAGTTTCTATGGAGCACAAGATGAGTTTAAAGTGTTCAATGTTTAATAGTGACCATTGGTATTTAAATTTAACAATGGAAAAACCAGTGCTCAATATTTTACTTATATCTTTTGATCCAAGATGAAATTCATGATGGAGTAAAAATAAAAGTTGAAAAGGAATTCAATATTAATCTATAAAAATTTGTTATAAGGTTTTAGTGTTTGTATAGTCAAAGTTATGCATCTGTTAAGTTGACTATGTGCTTGACCATGTTCTGCAAGTGACCTGAGAAGGGTATTTGAGTTGTCCTTGATAGTATTTTGATGTTTCAAGATGAAATAAATATTGGAGAGTATTTTATACTCCATTACTAATATATATATATAATTTTTTTAGGTTTTATAAATCCATATTTAGTGTGAACAAAGGCTTAGAAGTTGATTGTGTTTGTTAAAATCACTGGCATATTGAGTGACCATCTTGTAAAGGTATGTTGAAGGTCTTCTAAGTAGAGTTGAAGAAGTAAATGAGTATGGAGATGTTATATAATTCTATAAGGATTATTATAAGTAATTATATGTCATGATATGCCCTTGATCAGTTGTGGAGATTCAAAATATCTTGACTATATTTTGATTGTGTGACCAATCTGAGTGGTTATTCTGAGAGAGTTAAATTGAGTGATTAGAGTCTATGTTGAAATTTATAAAGCACATGGAGGTGTATTTAAGGTATTTAAGGGTTCAAAAATGTGATATAATCATATTTTTATGTGAAATAATTAAGTATTTACTTCAAAATTTTGTAATTATGTTTTCTATATATGAAAACCTGAAGAACAAGGAGACCTAATTAGTAGGTTTGAGTGTTGAGTTAGTGTTCCAAGTGGTATGGAATATGGGAGTAATAAAGTGGATATTTAAAATATATTTGATTTATTTAAAACATTATTAAATGATGAAGTTATTCTAAGTAGTCTCACATGTAATGTGTGAATATGAAGGCCTAATTATTTTAGGTCTCACCAAGACCTAACGGTGGTTTGGGGATAATGAGGTATGACCAACCTATGAAGAGTGTGATTCTCACATTTAATGTGTGTATGGAACTATGTTAAGTGTGTTTCAAATATGTAAATAATTTTGGCTAACCAAGATGGGCTAAAGGAAGAGAATGGTATAAGTACAAGGTCTAATTGGACTAATTGTGTTATTTGTGCATGTGTGGATTCAAGCAAAGGAGAGAGCCTTTGAAAGAGAAATTAAATGTCAATAAGGACCATAAGATAATGAAAAGGATAAATCATACTTGTATAATTAATTTTATGAAAGAGGACACATAGGTCATTAGACCTAATGAGCCTAGAAGAGTTATTTTGAGTGAGTTAGCCCTAGAGGTGGTTTGAGAGGGAAGAGTGAAAACAAAGGTGAACATCATCAATTGAAGAGTATAAATAGGTGTTCAAGGTGATTTATTCAAGGTATGCTAAGTGGGTGCATGGTTGAATAATAGGTTGGTTCTTATTTTAAGGTAAATCTTTCTAAAGGTCTAGTTGTAGTGAGTGCTCAGACTAGACACAAACAATAGCACCTTGTTGGAATGGTGTCTCACTAAACTAAGGGATGGGTGTTCCTTGATCAGTGGATATTGGTATAAATGTTGGAACTTGTTTTTATAGGACTATAGTCCATCTTTTAAGGTTTAGTGGGTTTTATCCCCCAAGAGGGTTTCTCACATATATGATGTGTTCATGTGATGTATGATCTTATGTATGCTTTGGATGTATCTTCTTTCATGTTTATGTTGCTTGATAAAGATTGATGTATGCTTAATGTTTAAGAGTTGGTAATTGAATTATATTATCTAGAATCACTGATTCACTCCCTCTAATGATTGTACATCTAATAATTGGTATCATAGTAGGACCTTCATTGCAAGTTTAACCACTTAAAGGTGATCCAAGGTACAACATGGCTAAGCATTTAAGGAAAGAAAATTTGGAGTTAAGGTCATTGGTAAATCCTATTCAAGAAAAAGACAAGTAATTCATGGAGCATAGTGAAATGATAAGTCATCTTCAAACCAAGTTTTATAAATTAAGTGAAATAGTCAAAGAAGACAAGATGAACATGCAAGATCTTGAGGATCAATTAAGGGATATAAAGACTAATCTAAATTCAAAAGAGGAAGAATGTATACATATCAAAAATTAGTTAGATGAGACAAATTCCAAGTTGAGTTTAAAGAAAGGTGAGCATGATGATTTGAAGTCAAATCTTGATTATGTAAATATTATTGAAGACCAAGCATGTAGATCAAAGGATGGCATGGGTAAAGAAGCTAAGAGGGATAAGGAGACTATCCAAGTTATCATAATTTAGTTAGAGGTTATATGTTAAAGTATGAGAGCTAAAGAGGATGAGAGTGTTCAATTGAAGACCAAGCTAGATTCATTAAAGGATGAGCATGAGCAATTTGTTGTCAAGATAGGCAAGATTAAAAAAGAACAAAAAAGATCAAAACAAGGCAAGGAATATGGTAGCATGAAAGAAATAAAGTCAAATCAAGTTAAAGGCAAAAATAAGAAACCAATTAGACAAAAAAATTCTTCAAGGTATGCAAAATATTTTATGGGCCATTGTTTTGTTTGTCATCTTATTGGTCATATGGAAAAATACTATGTAAGAAGAAGAAATAAATGAAAAATAGATCACTACCAAATTAAATAAAAAGGTATGGAAGATATTGTTTGTTATAATTGTCATGACATGGGACATATTGCTATATTCTTCTCCAAAATACATGGGAAAAGACTAACCTAGTTATGGAGACCTAAGATAGTTAAGGTTGATCATAATGAACGTAAGAGACAAGATGGTATGTTTGTTGAGTTTCATAATATTCATCAAGTAAAAGGTATGAATGATCTTATTTATTTTAGTTTTCATCAAGTCGGTTATATTTAAATATATGTAAAATGAAGCTCCCAAGTCATAAGATAGTGCATGGGCATCCTTGGTATGGAATCCTAAGGAAGTGAAGACCAAGAAAACTAATTTAGTTGAGCTAAAAGATCAAGGTGGACTACCTACTAAAGTAAAAGAGGAACCAAATATGAAGAAGGTTTAGGAATGATAAGAGAATGTGTCATCTATCTAGATAAAAAATGAGAATCAAAATTCAGTTCAAGTTGAGCTCAAGGAGAATACCAAGGTGCTAGTTGAGACTAGTTTTGAGGTGTGTATGGATCCAAGAGGACATCTAGCTATTGTTGAGAAGTTTTCATGTAAATAACATCAGTTTTCAATGCTTAGTGATGAGGTTATTTCTTTAGATGAGAATCTATGTCATGAATCTTTGTGTCTACATGTAGCATGTTTCTTCTCTTAATCCTAAGAAGAAGAAGAAAAAAGAACTATCAGTATTAAATGACCAAGGAGGAGAAAAAATATGAGGATTTGTGGGTAAATCCTAGTTTTACATTATTATAGGACATTATGGATTAGGGTGTCTCTAGCTAAGCTTCAAAGAGATACTTGACAAGTGAGATGAAGCATGGTCGATGCCAATTGAGATTTGGTTGATGTTATAGGATAAAAATATCATTTAAAGATGTGTGTGACTAAGGGGGAGCTAACTATGTTAGATTGAGTGGCTTGAAGAAGATGTGAATGATGTGAGGGGGAGCATATGTGAGATGTTATAGTCATGTTTGAGATATGAAGAAGTTTTCTATAGTTGTGAATTCAAGAAGATTGATACGATAACTTGATCAAACCAAGTCATATGTTTTGATAAGGTATTGAATATTCATATACAATCAAAGGGAACTTGTGAGTTATATAGGTAGATAGGTCTAAGGATTAGAGAAGCTCAAGTACAGATTAGTATATGTAAAAAAATAGATGACATGAGATGAAGCTTGATATTAGGGAGAGCTTTCTAAGCTCTCCAAGTAGTTTATCAGGTCCAAGGATTAGATAAGTCCAAGTTCTTATTGGTGCATGCCAAAGTGAGAGAAGATTGATTCATATGCTTGAAAGTTTATAAGTATCCTGAGCATCTTAAATAGTATTTCAATGCATACATGATGTTAAGGAATGTTTGTTGGCATATTGAGGAAGATACCCTTTATCATTAATGTCAAAGGGGGTGAAAAATTATAATGGTGTTTAAATAATTAAGAAGTCATTCTAAGGGTATTTTTCCATCAATGACAAAAGGGGAGATTTTTAAGCATAGTCATTGATGTTTGGTTTTCATTTATGTCAAAGAGAGCTTGTGGTACTAGTGCATTAATGACAAAGTGATCAAAGTAATGGTTTGGAGAGTGTTTGACTTAATGAGGCAATTTATGGACACTATTGATGGTATGGCCATGTTACATAGACCCTATGGGGTGTTATGAATAGTAAGAGTGCTTATGGAAGTGAAAGGAATTCATCAGAGCAATCAATTGAGTGTCTAAGTTAATTAGTCATCTTGATAGATAAAGCTAAGTAAGAAATTTGATGACATCATATTTCACACGTGAAGTTTTTAGGAGCAACCTGATACATGGATGGACTCCCCTATATAAGGTGATCATATGGTTCAAATTTTAGGTCTATACATTGAATGTAGAAAAAATTATAATAGTGCAAACTTGGCCTCTTAGATAGAATTAACTAAGTTCCCATAGCCAAATTTGAATTATTGAAGATCTATGGTCAACATTTAATCAGATCATAGATATAATGTCAAGTGTTTAATCTAACTAGATAATGATCTAATGGAGTATGTAATCTTGTCATTAGTGATATAATGATGCATATTTAGTTAATATGTCAGAGAGTTTAAGATTGCACACACTAGTGACAAGTGTCACAATTTTAGAAGCTTTATTAGAAGATCAAAAATATGTGGGTGTTCGTGCAAATGGAGATCAATGGTGTAGATTGAGTTAAATAGTTAAATGTGTAAAAGACATGTAGAGCTACCAAGTGGCATGATATTAGGAGTAAGGATCTAAGATCAATAGTGAGTTTTTCAAGGTAAATTTTAGGCTACTTTTGAGGAGATAAATAGTGTGTATTTGTTTAAAGTTGCTAGGGAGCATGAGATGAGGTCAAAGTGTCTAATGTTTAACAATGACCATTGGCATTTGAATTTAACAAAGGAAAAAATAGTGCTTAATGTTTTGATCCAAGACTAATTTCATGATGGAGTAAAAATAAAATTTTAATAAGACTTCAAGGCACATCCATCAAAACTAGTTAAAAGGTCTAAATGATCGTAAAGTCAAATTTATTAAGCTCTAAAGTTGACGGTGTGTTTGACCATATTCTGTAAGTGACTTAAAAAGGATATTTGAGTTGTTCTTGATAGTATTTTGATGTTTCAAGATAAAATAACTACTAGAGATTGTTTTACACTCCATTAATATTATATTTATATATTTTGGAGGTTTTACCAATCCATGTTTCATGTGAACAATGGCTTATAAGATGACTATGTTTCTTAAAATCACTAGAAGATTGAGTGACCATCATGTAGAGGTTTGTTGAAGGTGTTTTGAGTATATTTGAAGAAGTAAATGATCATTTATATGTTCTAAAAGTCTCTAATTATTATTATAAAGCATTGGATGTCATGATATGCTCCTGATCAATTATAGAGAGTCAAAATAGATTGATTATACTTTGAATATGTGTGACCAATCTGAGTGGTCATTCTGAGAGAGTTAAATTGAGTGCTTAAACCCTATGTTAAAATGTATAAAAAACATGGAGGTGTATTTGAGGTCTAAAGGGTTCAACCATGTGATCTAATCATATAGATATGTGAAATATTTGAGTATTTACTTTGGAAGTTTGTGACTGTGTTTTCTATATATGAAGACCTGAAGAATAAGGAAATCTACTTGGTAGGTTTGAGTGCTAAGTTAGTTTTCTAGGTGGAATGGACCCATATGGGAGTAATCAAGGGGATACTAGAAATAGTTTTTATGTATTAAAAACATTGGTAAAGGATGAAGGTAGTCCAAGTTGTCTCACATGTAACATGTAAGTATGAAGGCCTAATTATTTTAGGTCTCATCAAGACCTCATGGTGGTTTAGGGATAATGAGATAAGGACCGACCTATGAAGAGTGTGGTTTTAAATTTTAATATGTGTATAGACATATTTTATGTGTGTTTCAAATATGTAAATCATCTTGGCTGACCAAGATGGATTAAAGGAAGAGAGTTGTATAAGTATAAGGTCTAATTGGACTAATTATGCTAGTTGTGTATGTGTGGATTCAAGTGGAGGAGAGAGCCTTTAAAAGAGAAGGTATAGGTCAATAAGGACAATTAGAGAGTGAATATTATTATTCATGATTATTTTATCAATTTGATTTAGGAGTACACATAGGTCATTGGACCTAATGATCCTAGAAGAGGTAGTTTGAGTGAGTTATCCCTAAAGGCAGTTTGAGAGAGAAGAGTGTAAAAAGGGTGATGATCATTAGTTGAAGAGTATAAATAGGTTTTCAAGGTGATATATTAAATGTATATTATTGGGTGCTTGGTTTCCTAAGGGTTTGGCTCTCCTTTAAAGGTAAAACTTTCTAAAGGTTTAGTTGTAGTGGGTGCTCAGCTAGACAGGGTCAATAGCTCCTTGTGGGATTGGTGTCTCATTAAACTAAGGGATGGGTATTCCTTAATCAGTAGGTTATAGTATAAATGTTTGATATTATTTTTATAATATTATATTAAATATTTTAGGGTTTAATGGATTTTATCCCCCAAGAGGGTTTCTCACATATATGATGTGTTCATGTGATGTATGCTCTTTTGTATGCTTTGTATGTATGTGATTTCATGTTTATGTTGCTTGATCAATATTGATGTATGTTGAATTTTTAATATTTGGGAATTGAATTGGATTATCTATCATCACTGATTCACCCCCCTCTCATTTATTATAACTCTAACAAAATATTCGCTTATTTAGGAGATATAAACAAGGCATGCCCCAAGGACAATTTTACTCTACCAAACATTGAAATGATTTTTGAATCCATAATGTGGTATGAAATGATTTCAATTATGGATGAATTTTAAAGATACAACCATATTTAGATACCATCAAAATACCAACATAAGACAATGTTCACCATTTCGTGGGGAACATTTTGTTGTCAAGTTATGCCATTTGGTCTCAAGAATGTTGGGGCCACATATCAAAGAGCCATGACCATCATATTTCAAGATACGATGCATGCCATTTTTAAATACTATGTTGATGCATATTGGGTAAATCAAATACCTATGCTAATCATATAGCTATACTATAAATAATATTTGAGAGGCTTCATGAGTACAAGGTCAAACTCAATCCTAATAAGTGCATTTTTGGTTTCACTTCAAGAAAATTATTAGGCTTCATC
Source organism: Torreya grandis (assembly GCA_037957365.1). Classification (NCBI taxonomy): domain Eukaryota; kingdom Viridiplantae; phylum Streptophyta; class Pinopsida; order Cupressales; family Taxaceae; genus Torreya; species Torreya grandis. Next base: position 42,764 of record JARHVA010001862.1, on the reverse strand, counting down.
ATATCTAATAGAGTGATCCTACCTAAGTGCAATGCATTATTGAGATTCCACCACCTTATAATTTAAAGTATCTTCATAGTTTGTAGGGCAAGATCTAATTTATCAAATATTTCATTTATCATTTGGCTGACAAATGCCATCCATTTACACACTTATTAAATAAGGGAGTCATATTTCATTAGGATGAAGGATGATAAAAATCCTTCCTACACCTAAAGGAATATCTTTCCAATCTACCTATTTTGTTGTCACCTATGCCAAGAAATTCATCCTACTATATCTATCTGCCATAGTCAAATCCCTAGGGGAACTTCTAGTTCAACATGATGACAATGGAAATAACATGTCATTTACTATTTAATCCTTACATTGGTCACATATGAACATAATTATATGCCCATAGAAAAATCCTATTTATCTATGGTCTTCAAAACCTAAAAATTATGGCATTACATGCTAAACAAAAATACCATGGTTCTTTCCAAAGTAGATCCTCTCAAGTATCTACTATACAAGACAACTTTACAAGGCTACATGGCTAAATGGATCATGCTTCTAATAGATTTTTAGATATAAATGTTAGCCATAAATCTATCAAGGGAAAAGTCCTCACAAACCAGCTTGCTTAATCTCTCCTTAAAGATATTGAACCCCTCACTTTCCAATTCCCATATGAGTCCATCATGACCATCATTGAAACACCTCCTGATGAGTATCACTAGAAGCTATATTTTTATGGATCATTCACATCATGTGAATAAGGGTAATGCTTATTATTTTTTACACCATAGGGTGATCTTATCCTTAAATCATTCTATATTATCTTTCCTTTTACTAAAAACATGAATGAATAGGAATCACTCATTACATGGCTTTATCAGGTAATACAATGGATTATTCAATGTCTATAGGTTTACGGTGATAGTTAATAATCAATTAGGTTACAAACCACTTTTAGACCAAGGATGACAAGTTGGTGCCATACAAGGCCATGATCAATGTTCTCAAATAGAATATTTTGACATATAATTTAGACACATACCTAGGGCCAATAACATAATAGTGGATGTTTTGGACATCATTGGTAATATGATCCACCACATCAATAAGGCAAAAGAACATCAATTCCTCATTAAAAATATCTCTTGCTCATGAACCTTCAATTATCATAATGATCTATGATATTTTTAGTCCTAGCTTTATATGGTATTCAGACCTCTTTACCTACCTTCATGAACATATCATGCCACCAAACCTATCATGTAAACAACAAAAGGCCTTTACCCATCAAGCCTCATGATATACCTTACTTGGACCAACCCTTTACTAATACAACTTTTATGGAAATTTTCTTTGTTCTTTAAATTTGGTATAAGCAACATCAACATTATGAGAAGTTTATGAATGAGTATGTAGATTCCACACTAGTGGGGCTATCCTATCTAAAATCCACCTATGTACCAATAAATATTGGCTAATTAGGGATGAAAATGTATCTTCTTATGTCAAAAATGTGTGATAAATATCAATGACATGCATATTTAATTAATGCTCTATCTAAGAATCTAAAACCAATACTTAATCCATGTCCATTTGCCATAAGGGGACTTGATCTCATTGGAAAGATTAACCCAATCTCATATGATGGCCATAAACACATCCTCACCACTATCAAATATTTCACTAAGTGGGTTGAATCTATACTCCTCACTTACATGATTGGAAAACAAATTTCCAAGTTCATCTTTAACCATCTCATATGCCACTATGGTATTCCATTTAACATTATATCTAATAATGGTAGATCATTTAAGAATAAAGATGTCCAAATACTTTGTGTTGAGTACAATATCACTCAAAAAATTTCTACCACATATTATCTATAAGATAAATACCAAGCTGAAGCATTAAAAAAACCATTGTCAACATCTTTAAAAATATTGTCAATGATGTTGGCCATGATTGACACCTCCATATATTATATTCCCTCTTGACATACTACACTAATTATCATACCCTAATTAGAGCCAATCAATATTCCCTATTTTATGGTACTAAGGCCATTCTTACCATTGAGGTCAATCTACCATCTTTGTGCATCTCATTAAAACATGTCTTAGTTGATGAATATTATCAAGTAGCTCACCTAAAATAGCTAAAGTTACTTGATGAAAAGCAAATGATATCTATCAATATCCTTCAAACATACCAAAATAGATTTCATGGCTACTATAATCGATGGCTAAAACACAAAGAGTTTGAGCTTGTGGATCTTGTTCTCAAATAATATGAAAACATCACCATGGCCAAGAAGAATAAGAAGAAGAAGATAAAGTTAAAACCTAATTGGATGGTTCCCTAAATCATTATTATAAATTATGGCTCTAGAGAATACATGCTCACTACACTAGATGGATATGAACTTTTTGAGCCGATGAACATCATACACCCCAAGTGTTACTTTTCTTGAGAGACTTGACATATTTTAGATGAGGAATGTTTATGTTGTACCATAATATCATACTATTTGTACCATACCCTATACCATTCTACCATACCTTCACTATTGACCAAAGTTATTTTTACCCTCCCTACCTAACCCTTTGATCTTGGTTCCATTACATTGGTTATTTGTCCACCCTTAATGAGAAGATTTAGATCAAGTTCAAGAATTTGATTTTGCATTCTAGATAGACAATGGTTTGGTAGTTATATCCTTTATTCCTTGCTTTATTTTAGTTTGAGTGTTTCTGATTATAATTACCTTTTATAAAATTAGTATCTTACTCTATGCTAATAATTATAACCACCTATAGGAAAATTAGTATAATAAACCTATGGTATTATTTCCTAATTATAACTATCTATAGGTAAATTAGTAACAACACTTTTATCATTCCTTGAATTCCCACCTTGCCATTCCTATGTTTTACTATGTCATTTACCTAATTCACAAACATGATGATACCTAGTTGGGTTACTATGCTATAAGGTTGAAATATACTAACTTGAGGTCCTAATGGGACTATGTAGGTAGCACTTGATTCAATTTGAGGTCAACTCAGTCACCCTTTTTTCCATGCTCTCACCATTTTGTGAGCAATTCTAGTTTGATGGCTCTTGCCATTTTGAGAGGTTGACCATTTACTATCTTATCATTCTCGATCAAGTTGAGATGCTTTGAAAATTCTAAAAACATTTGAAAATAATATAGAAAATATAAAAAATCACACCCTCTTTTCTTTCTTTACCACTTTTTTCCTTAAGGATTCTAGGATTCCTAGCTATTTCACAAGAAACCACTTGTCATTTAGTTTCCCTAGCCTTATTGACCTTAGTTTTATGCTCTTTCTATTTTTATCTCAACCATTTCAATGTTCTATAAATTTTATGAGACTCTTCCCATATTTCCTCTACATCATCAACCATATTTTCCTTGTTATCATTCATTTTCTTCTATCTCATATCCTAGGATAATTACATTTAGCCTAAAGTTTATGTTGGACCTTGCATCCATAAAACTATTTAAATAACATCCACTTACCTAATACATCTAGAATTATCTCGATTACCCCTTAATTTTATTCTATTACCCCATTTTGTTTATTTGTTTCATTTTCTCCTATATCCTAGGGGCAATGTTCATTGTCTTATTTGTTCTTTATTTATGCTAACATTATGATTCACCATTGTTTATGTTTATTTCATGTTATATTAGCTATTTTCATCTGGTCTATATTTATTTTCTATTTCTTAGTGTTTTGTTGTACTTTTTATTTATTAGTGTTTTATCTTCCTCTTTATTTGTTTGTTTGCCTATTTGTTTTCTTTCATTAGTATATTTGCATTCATTGGGTGATTATTTGCAAGTTATATTAATATGTCAACATTTTCATCATTGTTTTTATCATTGGTTTAAAAGTTTTCACTTATTTATTAGATCATATTTCAGTCCTTATGCATATTTTAGATACATTCTCATGATTTTGTAATATCAGGATGCATAATGTCATGTGTTACAACAAAAAATTAGCTCAAGAAATATTACAAGCAATGGTTCAACAAAAACTTCTACTTGGTTACCTAAAAAATTCCTAATGTATCTAGCTCATATTTCCCAAATATAGAGTAATTAAATCACAATAAATTTTAATCTTTGTTAGTTTAAACATGCATATCCATACTAACAGGTTGCCCAAATTCATCTTTCTCCTCTGTATCAGCGTAATCTTACTCTATAAGTATGGATTTAGTATGTAAGCAACCTTTCCCAATTTTCCATATTGTCCCACCAATAATACCAATTATTATAACTACCTTTGGGAAAATCATTGTTTTCATTCTACCACTAATTATAACTATTGACCAAATTTGAATTTTAGGTCAAATTAGGGCACCCCTAATTAAAAACTTGAGTTTTAGGCCTATAAGGGGTATAACGTATTGTCATGAGGTGTTTTATAGGTCATTTTTTGTTAATTAATGTTGTACTAGCTTTGGTCAATAAATTTCTAGGTCCATTTATCATTTTAACTCATTTTAAGGGTTGAAATAGTGCATATAATGTTTTGTATGGTTTTCTTGGAAAATGTGCAAGTGTCAAAGAGTTTTATCACATGTCATGTATCCTATGAGGTCCTTAGTAACTGTCACTAACTAAAAATTTTCAGGTTGTTTAGAGAAAAGTTAGTTTTCTTAAGAAAAAAAGAGAGATTCGAACTTATATAACATTCTTTTAAAGTGTGCCACTTATAAAAGGTTTAAATGTGACTCTTCATCTCCAATACACTCATCTCCACATTTTTATTGATCTATAAGTGTAATTTTCTTCCCAAAACCATTTTATCTCTTTTTCACCCTTCTTGGCATAGAGATATGACTTGCAGGTTCTTGCTTGGTATGGTCTGTTTCACTAAATTTCAATCTATTTGATGTTTAAGGAGAAATAGAGATGAAGGGTAGGCATTAAAGATTAGAGAGAAACTAGATTGGTTGTGTGCCATATCTAGATGATGTTGAGCACTCCTCTTTGGTTGGGGAGGACTATCTATGAATAAGAAAGTACTACTACCAAAAATATTTGTTAGTAGATATATGAGTGGGCTACCAAGCTATGTGTTTGTTCTGGGAAGTGTTAAACTTCCTTAGGGATGATAATACACTTTTTGAAACAAAATTGGTAATGAATAAAAAAATGAAATAGAGAGTAAGAGAGAGATATTCATATCATTCTTGTAGTCTAAGTGTAGCAGAGAGTGACATAGTGTAGGTAATGTGAGTTGTTGATGTTTTTGGAGGTGGTTAAGGTAGGATCAGGGAGGTTAATGGAAATACACAGTTACTGACATTAGTTAGTCTATTAATGTCATTAATGAGATATGATCTATGTTAGTTATATTACTAACATCAATTATGTGACCAATGTTGGTAGGGGTAGTAGGTCCTCAGGGGGTTACATGAGACTTTTTTGAGCTGGGAAGTGGATGTTAGTTAGGTTTATGAAATTGGGAAGAGTTGTAAGGGAGTGTGTAAGACTTAGGTGGGTCTATATAGAAGGTTGGTATGTTTGGAGTAGAGAAAAATAGGTGAAAGAGTTTTACAACTCCTCTGTAGGGAGAGTCAAGATGTTTGTAAAATGATAAATAATATAATGTAAAGTAATTATAAAATGATTGTTTACAGAAATTACCAAAACATAGAGATTTTCTTAGCTAATGAAATGGATGAACCATGGGTTTTGAATAGGTGGATATGGTGAGTCATGTTATAGGTACCACTATTAAACATAAAAGGTTATAGGATATGGATATAACTCATAGTAGTTTAATAATAGACCCTAGTAAACATAAAAGGTTATAGGTGATAGGAATAGTTTGGTCATGATCCAAAACACCTGATATACCTGAATGTGTATAATAGCCAACTATAGTGAGGTAGCATAAGCAATCAAAAAAAAAATGCAAGTGTGGTTTAAAATGGTCAATGGTTAAGGAGATATTCATGATCTCTGATCAAAGTCATTGTGGATGGAGATTTAGGTGCTCTCTAAGGTTGATTATCATGGTTGGGGAGATATATGTGATTTCTAAGTTAGTTTTCATGGTCAGGGAGATATATGTGATCTTCAATTTGCCCTAGATTAATGGTATAGTCTAAAGGGTTATGGTTGGGGTTGGAAACACTAATTTAAGGGTACCAATGTTAGTTATGTCACTGATGTTAGTAGGAAGTATTGTTGATGTTAGTGGCTTAGGTCAAGGATGCTGACATTGGTGGGTAACTAAACCCAAAAAAAGGGGGTTTGGTGGCCCACCAAAACTCATTTACAAAATTTGATTGGAGAGAAAAAGATCTCTGAGTGTTAGTGAGAAGGTAGAGCTAGGAGGGGACTCATTTAAAGGTACACCACCATAAGGGCTAGCTATTCCAACTTGAAGGATATGGAGAGATGAGGTAAGGTCCTCTATAAGTTGAATTTGAATTTAAGTTTGTTAATTTGTTATTTTAGGCTAAATTTAGAATTTGGGTAGAAAAAATGCTTCTAGGGGGGTACAAAATGGGGTGGGGTAGGTTTAGGTGAATTTGGGGGTAGTTTTTAGGGAAAAACTCAAAAGTGGGAGATGGGTTGTTCAGTCTTAGGGCTGAACTAGTCATCGATATCAATGAGGTTCACCAACATCGATCAACATAGTATTGATGTTAGTGGGGTCCACTGACATTGATTGACATCAAGCACCAATATCAGTATATAAGATTGATGTTGGTGATCTTGAAAAACCCAAAATAGGAGAAAAGGCAATTTTGGATCCCCAATTGAGTTAGTCAAATAGCCTAATGGTTGAGATAGCTTTAGAATACCTCATGTTGATTGAGTGTTGCCTATATAGCCCAATTAAGGGTCTTAGGACAATGTAGTTCTCCTAGTGTGTAGGGAAAAAGATCTGAGGTATGGTTAAAAATTTGTTGAGGGAAATGGTTAGGAAAAGGTAGGTTGAAATAAGTCATGAGACCTAGGGATTATAAAATAGGTTATAGGGTCAAGGGTTTGGGATATAAGTCATGGGGCTTAGATTTGTGATAGGTAGTTGGGCCTAGGATGGAGAGATAGGTAGTGAGGCCTAGGGTGGAGATGTAGGAAATGAGGCCTAGGGTGGAGAGACATGTAGTGAGTCATAGGGTTTAGATGGGATAGTATGTTAGATAGTTAGGTGGGTATATGGTTGAGCTAACCTCATAAGACCCCAAGTTGATTGAGTGTTCCATACATAGTCTAGCTAACAGCCTCAGGCCAATGTAGTTCTCTTAGAGAGAAGGGAAAAAAGGATGGTGGGTTATATTTGGAAAGTATGTGACTTGAGGTGTATGTGTGTGTGGATGTAGGCTAGGTAAGAGTTGACATTACATGATCAACTACCTACACTATGATGTGGATGAGGAGGGATGTCACCCTATATGAGTGGGATCACATGGAAGCCATAGGGTTAGGAGGAGTGTGATGATATTGTAGAGTTTCATAGTTTGTTAGTTTGATGATAACATTGATAGAGAGGTGGGATCACACCACCAACACCTTCCATTTTCCAATTAGAGAGTTGATACTGACATAAGAGGATGTGTATAAGATTTTGCAATTGTGGATCTAGGGTGAGGAGATCTTCTCATGTTTGAGAGAGGATCATGATATTCACATGGTTACATTTTTTGGAGATCATGTTAATGAGGTGACCTATCACTCAGTGAGCTTTGCATATAAGCCACTATATACTACTGATAAGGAACAACATCAGTTGAACATCTTGATGATGATAGCGATTATAGTATATGCACTACTAGATGTAGGTGGTGGGATATTTCCTATTATGTTGATAGGTGTTCTGGCACAAAAGGTTGAGTAGTGGACTATATTTTTATGGGGACCAAATTTTATGATACAGTTATATAGAGAGTTATGGGGGTTGAGGTTGTGATGATGGTATAGTTTATGTGTTAGGTATTTAATCCATTATTGGGCATATGAGTACATTATGGTGACATGACCATTGGGGTTACCCACCATGATTGTAGCTAGTTTTAGGATCAGTTTCAGATGGTGGAGAGATGGTATGGCCCAGACATGAGCAGATGGTATAGTATGAGATATTGATCATTATAGGTGCATGATATAGGGATTAATTATTATATATATTGTTTGGAGGCCCTACCTAACATACCCAAAATTAAGAGGATAGGTAGAATATCTTGTCAGTTTATAGAGCATGTTATGGGTCAAAAGGAGATGAGTTAGAGAGCTAGAGATGATATCCATGACATAAGTCAGGAGACAATTCATCTTATTATAGGATGTACCTCCTACCTTTCTTGGATATAGGAGGGATGATATAGAGGCACCCCTATCCTTACCCCAGGAGACAAATTGGCTAGATTTTGAGAAGCTACTAATAGGCCTAGGTGTAGGAGATCCTAAATACATAACATCTTATTTGACTTGGTGGATAGGATAGCATCCCTTAGTTTAGGTCAGGAGGCCACCATTAGATTTATAGAGAGTGATGATAGAGAGAGATGTAGTTTAAAATCTTAGGATGTAGTGGTATAGGCACATGATATAATAGTACAAGCCCAAGATGTGGTAGTGTAGGCCTGAAATGTAGCATAGGCATAAGTATTAGTCTTATAAGGATAGGTTGTGACATTATAGGGCCAAGTTAAGGCATTATAAGGCTAGGTTGGGGCATTATAGGGTCAGGTTACTACACTGATAGTAGAGAGGAAAATTTTGAGAGTAGCAAGATAGGCTACTCCTCCTCCACCACAAGGACTAGTACAAGGGCCTTCAATAGATGTGATGGGTCTACCATAGACTATATCTCTAGTGAGGTAAAACACTAACCTTGATGATATTTATTAATATGAAAGGGCCATCAAGGAGTTTCCCTAGATTTAGAGGTATTCTAAGTTTAGAGAGTAGGACATATTAGTGACATTTGCCATAACTTATAGCTCACGTAGATGTAGATAGGTAGAGAGTGGTGATGACACTAGCTCTTCATGACTATGAGTATAGCCTTAAGGATTATGAGTGCTAGATTTTGTTATTAATGTTTTCATACATATTATATACACATCGGCCCATGAGCCAAAGATGAGAGATGTATATTTTGAGGGAGAGATGATACTGATATGATCCATTGATGTACATTCATGTTTAGCATATATATATATATGTATATATATATATGTATATATATATATGTATATATATATATATATATATATATATATATATATATATATATATATATATATATATATATATGAGATGTATTATTTTGAAATGCATTATTGTGATTGTGATGATGTTGATCTTATTATAATGATGTGGATGTTTATATTATGTTAATGTTGAGCATGTTAGTTGAGTTAGACTAGCATTTCCCATATGTGTGATGGTATATGCATAGTTGATTTGTTAGCTTCATCTTAACATTTTTTCATATTTGTGATGGTACATGCTTAAACTGAATAGGTTGGTTATTTTATTTTAGTATTTTTATATATTTGTGATGGTGTATGCTTAAAATAAATAGAGTAATCTTGATAGTGTTTGTATGAATTTTTCATCTCAAAAGAGAAATTGACATGTGATTGGGATAGGAAATAAAGAGGTAGGATGCTCGTGTATTGGCAAAGACCATAATCATAACATAAATAAGCTTAAGAATATGAGCCTCTTTCATGCTTTACATCATTTGACCATTTTTTTGTTATAGAAGCATCTTACTCACATTAAGTCAAGTGAGTTCAAAGTCCATTGAAAGAGTATGAGGAGAAAAGGGTAAAATGAGTGAGAGTGTTTGGGTAGCGTAACCTTCTAAGTGGGGATGGTATACCCCTTATGTGGGTGACCTAAGAGCTACTATAGGAAAGTCCATAAATTAAAGTTTTTTTTTGGTGTAAGCTAATCAATGTGGGAAGCCTATAATGGGATTTTGTTTGTGTTGAGGTCATATGAAGCTGATCAATATGAGAAGCTTTTTCAAATCATTATTTCTCTTGATAACAAAGCTTGGCCTAGCCATCCTTTAAGGGAGTGGTCTAAGAATTTTTTTTAAAGTTTTAATAGCTATCTTTCAAGGGATAAGTTTATTTATAGTATTAAAGAGAAGTTATGTAGTTCTCCATCAAGGGAGTAGTCTACGTTGAGAATCCTGACTTGAGAGATAATAACTTACCTATATATCCCATTTTTTTTAACTATTAGTCATGGACAAGACTATAGATTCTTAGGGGTTTTACAGTTTGAGGGAAAAACCATAATACTTCATAGGCTAACTAAGTGTGTAGGAGTAAGGGTTACGAGGAAAGGAGATGAATGTAATAGAGTTGCTCAAGGGATGAGCTCAAATTAAACATGAGTTCAAATGTCACTTGATTAAATAAATAATGGTCATAGGTGCAAAGCATTTAAAGGCTCAAGTTTTCACTTTCCTTCGAGAGAATAAAAGTGGTAAGTTCTTGAGCCATACTTGTGAGTTATGATGTAGGGTCCAAGCCAATTAGGAGCAAACTTACCCCATTTTATTTTCTCCATGTTCATCACATGTTGATTTTACTTTAAGATAAGATCTCCAATATTGAAATCTTGCTCATTGAGGTTATTTTTGTAAGCATGTTTGATATGCTCTTGATATTTTTTGAGGTGGTTGAGGGATATGAGATGGCATTCATCAAGCAACTCGAGTTCAGCCAAACATTCTTGGTGAAAGTCATCATTAGTATGTCTTGTAGAGAGATGTAAAGATAAGGAATATAGACCTCAAGAGGCAAAACATCTTTTGTTCCATAGACCAAGGAAAAAGTGTGACACCTACAGGGGTTTGAATGCTACTATGGTAAGCCCATAAATCAAAGGGAATCTATGTGTGTGCCAATCCTTACCAGTATCTTTGACTACCTTTATGAGGATTTTAGTTAAGATTTTGTTAGAAGCCTCTACCTATCCATTTTATTGTGGATAGTATGGTGATGAGAAGATTAATTTGATTCTAAAGGTGTTATAAAGATTTTAGATAGTCTTATTTTTGAAAGATTTACCGTTATCTATTATAATTTTATGGGTGATACCAAAATGATATATGATGTGATGGTTGATAAAGTCAACAATTTTATCAGCCTTAATGGAGATGAGAGGAATGGCCTTGACCCATTTGGTGAAGTATTTAGTGGTAGTAATGATATAAAATTGATAGAGAGATGAATGAGGGTTAATCTCACTGATTAGATCGAAGCCCCATTGGGAGAAGGGCTAGATGTCTTTGGCAACTTGTAATGCATGGCTTAGAACATGAAGGAGGTTAACATGTTGTTGACATTTGATGAAATGTCAAATGTAATCACTATAATATTGATGGAGTGTTGGCCAATAATAGTCGAGTCAAAGGATATGCTTAGCAAATATGTGACCATTAAAATTTCCACCACAAATCCCATTATGAACTTCCTTAATGGTGAAGGGGCTCTCAATACTAGTGAGGTATCTAAGGAGGAGACCACCAAAACCTTGCTTATAGAGAAGTCCCCTTAGCATAGCATAATGAGTGGCATGTTTCATGAAGGCACATCTCCCATTATTAGAGAGGTTAGAAGGGGTAATAGAAAAGGAAAGGTAATCTATGAGTTGTTTGTACCATAATTTGTGTGGGTTATGTGTTACATTTCTGATAAAAAGGATGTTAGTTGATACATAAGAGGGTAATATTAAGTGATACACAGTGACATAAATTTTCAAGGAAGAGGGTGAAGAGGGTATGTGTGAAGCAAGTGAAACCATTGTGTCAGCAAACTTGTTTTTAGATCAAGGAATAGTTTGCAAGAGCTAAGAGTCAAATGATCCTAATAGCATATCTACATGATATTTATATCACTATAGAATTTTGTTTGTGCATAGGTAGGAACCATTAACTTGATTAACCACTATATGAGAGTCACTAAAAATGGTTATTGATTTGACACCTAGGAAAATATCCATTTGAAGCCCTAATATCAAAGCTTCATATTCAACCATATTTTTAGTACATTCAAAATATAGTTTAAATGACAAAGGTATATGCTTGCCATCAAGAGGAATAAGAATGACCCCCACACCCCCATTTTGTTGATATTTAGGCCCATTAAAGAACATCATCATTTTATAAGAGATGTTATTGGTGGAGAGCATTACAATGGATTCATCAAGGAATTCAAGGTTTGAAGGTTGGTTGTTAGGTAAAGGGGTGGAAGCTAACTAGTCTGTGATTATTTGTCCCTTGATAGACTTCTGTTAAATAAATTCTAAGTCAAATTCATCAAGGAGCATGAGCCTCTGAGCTACATGTTAGTTGTGATATGGCTTGGAATGCATCTATTTAAGGGGATCAATATGGGTGATGATGTAAGTTTTCTAATTTAAGAGGTAATGGCAGCGCTTGGAGGCTATAAAGACCAATGTAAGACAAATCTTTTTGGTATGGGCATTTCAAGTTTCATAATCAATAAGTGTGTGACTTATGTAGTAAACTATTTGTTCTAGATGGTGATCATCTTGATGTGCAATCATAACACCCATAGATTTGTCCATTGTAGAGATGTAAAGGTAGAAAGGTTGATTTTCCTTAGGTGGATTAAGAACCAATGGGGAAAGGAGATACCTTTTTAGTGTGTCAAAGGCTTCCTGTAAATCTGTATTCTAATGGAAAGAGACATATTTTTTGAGGAGATGGTGAAAGGGTTGGCAATGATCTAACAAATAGGAGATGAAGTTATGGATTGACTAAAGCTTTCCTTGTAGGCTATAGAGTTGATTGATATTAGTAGGTGGAGGCATCTCTAGTATTTATTAAACCTTAGCAGGGTCAACTTTAATACCATGGAGAGAAACAATAAAGCCTAAGAGCTTAATGGAAAGGACACCAAAGACACATTTCTTTGGGTTTAGTTGAACGTTCTATTGGAGGAGATGAGTGAATATGATTTTGAGAATCATCAAGTGATCTTAGTGAAGTTTAGACTTTTTAAGTAATTCATCTATGTAGTCTTCCATAATTTTGTGTAGGATATCATGGAAGATGTTAGTCATAGCACATTGGTAGGTGGCACTAGCATTCCTTAGACCAAAGGCCATGACTCACTAATAGAAATTCCCCCATGGGGTAATGAAATTTATCTTGTGTTGATCCTCAGGAGAAACCAAGATTTGATTATAGACTGAGAACTCATCCATAAGTGATAGTATCTCATAGTTGGCTTTTAGATCAACAAGTTAGTCAATACTTGGGAAAGGGAAGTCATCTTTTAGACAAGCGAGGTTTAAGTCATGGTAGTCAATGTAGATGTGGATTCCCCCTATTGCTTTTGTGACAGGAATAATATTGGAAACCCATTGTGGGTAGTTGATGGGTTGGATAAAGTTAATAGAAAGAAGGCATTGGAGCTCTTCTTTGTCAAGGAGAGAAATACGAGGATGCATTTTGTGAAGCTTGTGATTAACAATTTTAGCATCTTGATTGGTGACAATGTTATGGGTGATGATAGAGGGGTTGATACCAGGCATGTCATTATAAGACCAAGTGAAGGCTTTGTTGTGGTCATTAATAAATGTGGCATAATTAGCTTACTAAGAGGAATCTAAAGATTGGTCAATCTTGAGAATGTGGGGATTATTGTGAGAGGGAAAATTGATGTCAATGGTTGATTCATTTAACATGGCTTGCATTTTAGATGGGAGTGAGTGTTGGATATAGAAATCATCTGCACCCATATATGTGAGAATAGAATCATCATCTTGACATTGGATAATGTTGATAGTGAGGGAGTCTTCATCAATAATTTCAAGATGAATGAGAGGAAGGGAATTTGTTTCCTTACCTTGGTGATAGGTGAGAGGCCCCAAATGGATGGAATTTATTGAAAAAAAATTAGGAAGTATAAATACCTCTGAATTAGTAGGTGATGGTGGGGGAGATGATGGAGAAGGAGAGATTGGTTCTTTAATAATTGGTACATGAGAAGTTTTGGTGAGTTTATTTGGTTCATCATAACCCACTCTATGCCTCTTTTTGGCATTTTCAATGGTTTTGGTGGTGGGATATTCAATGGGCATATGAACACCTTGCTTGTAATGGCCCAAAGTAAATCCTTTCCAAGCACACCTATAAATATAAGTGTGAGCAAAACTAATATTTCTCAAGAAAGAGAAGTCACATGTAAATGGTTGTGGTGAAGAGGATGGATTACTGACAACAAGATCTTGATCAATTCTCCCATATGTGAAATTAGTTTGAAGGTTAGGGGGTCTATAAGGGATGACCATCTTAATATGGGGATCATAATTAGGGTGTAGATGAATATTTACATACTCTTACAGAGCATGGAATATGTCAAGTGTCAACAAATGATATTCTCTGAGTGATAGATGTTTGAAATTTTCCTCTATAGGGTCTTGTCAAGAATTTATGTCATTGGTATCTATGTAATTAGGGTAGTGGAGCATGTAGAAGCTTCAAAAGTATCATGCAAATAAGATGATGTATTTAATGTAATGAGAACATCATTAGGATTATAAGTCATGTTATATGTTTTAAATGGATGTGGGTCAATGGGAATAACATGTACTTACCCATTGTACTCAAACTTGACAAAACAGTGCAAAGTTGAGGGCACACGTGCCATAATACATATCCAAGGTCATCCAATTAGTATGTTGTATTGGAACTCTCCTTCTCAAACATAGAAGAGCTCAAGAATTGTGTGGGGACCCACATGGATATGTAAGACAATAGTACCCACTATAGTAGTTATGGTATTGTTAAAGGAGTAGAGCATCGTGTCAGTTTGAGACATGCAATTGTCAAGAAGAGCTAGTTGTTTGTAGGCATGGATAGAGATAATATTAATACTAGTTCCCCCATAGATCATGACTCTTTTGACTTGAGTTTGATCTATATACATGGTGATAAAAAGGGTAAAATGTTGATCTTTAGGGTATTGAAGTGGAATTTTTGAATCACTGAAGGAAATTAGAGAGATGGTGTTAAGAAAGATGACCAAAGATGTAAGAGGTTGGGGATTATCAGGTTGTACCTCAACTGATTGTAAGGCACTAATCAAAGCTTGATGGTTTTGGGGTTAGTTTTGGATTAACTCATACAAGGAAATTTTCATAGGAGTTTGGTGAAGTTTCACCATCGAGCTTTGAATAAGTTCTAAAGATGTTGGTTTTAAGACACCTAAGATGGAAAGCTTAAGATTCAAAGGAGGAGTGTCTTTAGAAAAGGGATGAGCCCAAGGGGAAATGACCTTTTCCTCACCTTTATCCTTTTGTTGTTATGACCACATTGCTACATTAACTATGTTGATCTGAAAACATAGGTGAAGGAGGTGGTAAAGGGGGTATGATAACATATTTGGGTTTGAATTTAGGTGGAACTGTATGAGGCATTGTGGATGTTAGAGGTGGAATAGTAAGAAGGATAATGGGAGTATCAACAAAGAGAGTTTCAACATCAAAGTGTTACCAAATGACTACCATGAGAGCTTTACAACTCTCAGTATCATGTCCAGGCAAATGATGATATAGACACACTTGTGTATCATTAAACCAAGATGGCTTAGGTCCAAGAGGGATATAAGGCTTAATGGGAGGAAGAAGTATTATATAAGCTTACAACAACTAACATAGGAAAAAGATCTAAGATATTACAAGTGGGCTAGCACTTATTGTAATAAGAGTGGACGTCTTCTTTAGTTTAGGAGTCACAGGGGTGATTTTGCATGGCACCTTTTTAGGTGGAAGTGGAGTCATGTGTTTTGTTGACACTTTCTTAGTGTTAGGTATCATGGTTTCAAATATGAAAGGCTTACTAGGTGGTAGAGGTAGTAGTGGAGGTAACTTAGCCTTTTATTTTTCTTGGATTGGTGATACTCCAACTAAAGTAGAGGGGCGTGGTCCTAAAATTAATGGCAAAGTTGAGGGTGTAAGAGGGAAGGATCAGCGAGATCTAGGAATATTAACATTTTTATATAGTTCAAGATGTGAAACTCTAACTTGTGGTTAAAGATTCAGATCTAATTTCATGTGAAAATTAATTAGATTAGAGACCAGACATATGCCTAAAGACCTAATCTACTTTAATGTGGCATAAACCTATGAGGGTAAGGGCTCTAACATAGAAAGATGAAATTCTAGTGATTTTAGTGAATAATATATGAATTTTTTAAAGACCTTGGGGTAAAGGGTAGTGAGAGGGTTGTACATAAATTTTGACACTCATTATGTAGGATAATGAGTTTTAAGTCGGTCCCAAAATGCTTCAAGATCTAGCTTTGTGGAGTCAAGAAATTCTATACTTTTCATTAACCATGAGAAGGTTTAAGATGAAGTTGATGTAGGCATTATGGTTGCTTCTTTATAATCTTGACGTTATGAGAAAGATGGAAATTGCTAGTCTCTACTACCTTAGGCCAAAGACAAGAAAGAGCCATAACATGGTCTTCTTTGACAGAGATAGGATAAGAGGCATGGTCTTCCATGGGTGGAGGAGAAGTAGGTGAAAAAGTCTCCTCAAGGGGGTAAAGCATAAGTATAATTTCTCCCTCAACATGTGGGTGAATAATAGGTAAGGTATGATCCTCCATAGGTAAAAGAAGTGGTAAAATTGGTTGAATCAAAATAGTCATAATAGGTCATTCATCTAATATAGGAGTAGATAACACTAACTCTTCTAGGTGCAAAGGAGGAGTGGATGGGGTAATAGTTTATATTAGTGGAGGAGAGGCAGGTAAAGAGGGTTCCTTAAGAGGGTATACCATAAGAATGGTGTTCCCCTCAACATGTAGTTATAGAATGGGTAAGGCATGGTCCTTAAGTGGTAAGAGGATAGGTAAGATTGGGGCAAAAAGAACTATAAATATAGGCTCCTCTGGTGGAAAAAAGAGTGGTAAAGGAGGCTCTTCCTCATGTGGGAGTGGAACAAGTGAATTAGGATCTTATACCTAAGGAGGAATAATAGGAAAAATAAATGCCACAGACTTTGGGGAAGGAATAGGTAAAATGGGTGCCTCCTATTATGGAAGAGGTTGAACTGGAGGTGAAGGAAAGACCATATTAACCATATGGATATTATGATCACATGAGTTATTAGTCATGTTCTACAAAATATTTTGATTAGGTGAATGGTTAGGAAAAGGATATTTGAACACATCCATATTTTGATTAGCAGGTGCATTAGGGTTATCTAAGATGAGATCACCCCTATCAAACATGTCTTGAATAATATTATTGAATGTTTTATAGTTATTATAATTGTGGCCTTTGACTTGATGGTAGCCAAAAAATTGATCCTCCTTGTACCAAGTTGGAATAGGATGGGAGGGCTCAAATTATATAGGAGGCTTGATTTGAGGAAGGGTTATGGCTCCTTATTACAATAGTTTTTCCAAAATGGAAGTATATGACTCTCTAATGGGAGTGTATTGTCTTTGTCCATACCGTTGTTGGAATTTCTTGGTCAGATTTTGGGAAGTTAAGGAATTAGGTTGGTTTTTGGTTGTGGAGGAAGTTGATTTAACAACCACCAAATTGGTGGATCCTTTATATTTTTGGTTAGAATGATAATTTTTAGAATAAGAAGAGTCATTCGATTTGGAATTGACATTCTTACTACACAACTTGACTCTATCTTCATCTATAGCCTGACTCTTGAGTTTTTGTGCCATTGTAAAGTCTTCATGAAATGTTCAAAAATTTTGTACTTAGAGTGTGGACAAAATGTTCTTAGCACATGCCCTCGAGAAGATATCAATAAGCTCAGGTTGGGGTAAAGAGAAGGAAAGTTGATTGACTAAGCCTCTCCAATGAGCAACAAAATTTATGATAGACTCATCATCAAATTGTATAATAGATTAAAGGTTTGTAATAGAAAACTTTTTAGAAATGTTAATAGAGAAATGGTTTAGGAATATTTATATGAGTTGGGTAAATGAGAAAAGGGAATGTCGAGTTATAGAGCTATACCAATCTAGGGTAGCACCAAAAAGATACATAGGGAAAGTGTGAAGTAATAACACATCATCATGCCCTATTAAATAATAATCATGTATAAATTATCAAAAATGTTGTTGTGGATCCTCTTTACTATGGAAATGAGTAAATCTAGGGAGTTTACATTAGCTTGGGTAAGGGTGAATAGGCATAGAAGGATGGATGGGTTCATTGCATATCTGATCATAAGATAACATATTATTTGAACCTGACATGGATGTCTCTAGATTAGACATCTTATCCATTAACATCTTAATGGGGTCTAGAGGGGGATTGGTTTGGGAGATACCCCCTAAGTTATAGGAAAGCTGATAGGAAGTAGAGGGAGGTATGACATATCTTTTTGTGGTTGTGTTGACACAAAATAGGGATAATGAGTCATAGGTTAGGGGCAAAAAGAAAAGGGGCTTGTCCTATTGGGTTAGAGACTATGATTTGGTTAGATGTTATTATTATAGGTTGGGTTGTTGGCATGGTTATACTGGGTGAAGGGTGATTCATAACTTGAGTAGTTATAGGTGTGAGAGTATATGGGATAGGTACCACCAAATTCTAAAATGGGGTTAGACTTGACTGAACTGCTAATGGTTGTGAAGGCATGGAAGTCACGTTAGGATTTAGGTGGGATTAGGCAGTTGGTGATGCTAAACTTTGGATATTGTTTATGGTTGGGTTACTTGTCGAAGTGATGGTTTGAGTAACCATGGGGAAAATAGTGGAGACAACTAAAACTAAAGTTGTCTCCATCAGAGAAGTTTGCATACCATATAGTGGGCCACCTAAAAATTATAGGTTTAGCTCATAATAAGTTAATGTTGAAGGGCTTCCACATTGAGATCAAGAAATTAGAAAAATCTTGATCTCCTACAGGTATAATGGGAATTTGGTTGGGGCTAGGAGTATGCTATGTATCTAAATTATGCTCCATGATAGAATAAATAACAAGAGGGGAAGGTGGAAGTGGTTGTCAACTTACATAATTGGCAAGAATTTTGGCTTGGGATTACATCAATACCATGCAAGAAGAAGTATAAATAGTCTTAATACTCTTTATTAGTGATAGAATAAGGAAAAATCAAGTTCATGTGTAGGTAAGTAGGTTATTTTAGCTTGTTTTTTTAAGAAAAACTAAAATTACATAGTCATTGGCATCAGTCACTTGACTGATGTCGGTAGTTAAAGTCTATCAATGTGAGTGGGATTAACTGATGTCAGTAGGCTAAATTCTACCAATGTCAGTGGAATGAATTGATGTCGATCACTATGATATCTTGGGAGATGAAAAATCCAATGTTTTAGAAACCTAGAGGTAGAATATAGGTAAAATAAAGGATGAAAGAGGTCTGTATAAAAAGAATGAACACTCATAAAAATAGATATAATAGGTTATACAACCTGAGTATTATAAATGGTGTTGATTTTGTAAATCAATGGAAAAATGTCTTTACTAATTCCAAAATGTAGAAGGAAAATAGAAAAGTAGAAAAAGAACATACATCCACTAATTTTTAACTCTTAGAGATTAATCTTAGTCTCATATTGGCTTATGCCTTAATCAAATAGTGAGAAGAGAATTTGGTTACCAAAGGTACTAGAAAGCAATCTAAAGCTAGTTTTAGGTTAATTTTGGTGCTCAAGAAGAAATATGTGTTAGACCAGGTATATGGCTTGTTATAGGATCTTCCTCCATGCACTTCATGAACCTGAAGCTAAGCCAGGCTGCTTAGCCAAAATATAGCTTTTGCCTAGATTTTATACTCCACTAGAGAATGGAGTGGTTTCTCCCCTTGGTGGTGAAATCAAAGAAGGATAGACATGTAGGGTAAGGTGATCCACCAGGTGTTGAAATCCTCATGGGCCTTATCTCAGGTGAACTTAGATGTTTTTTTTTAGTGTGATCTAATTGTGTAACATAGTTATACTATGATTTATTCATAATGCTTGTAATTAACTCGGTGAGCTGATATGTAGTAAGCAAACAATGAAGTATAGTAAGTTTTAAACCCAAATTTGAAGTGTTTCAATTTTAATGAAAATAATTATGAAATAGGAAAAGAGAATGAAATTCACTATCCTAATGTGCATGCAAGAAAGAGATAATGAAGAGATTTTTTAAATTTCAATAAAAATGATAAGTTTCTTTTAGAGGCAAAAAGAAGAGAAGAGTGGCAAGGAAGAAGAAATTTTAGTTGATTACCCTTAAATAGAAAATAAAATGTTGAATATTTCATTTTGAGGGAGAAGAGAAGGAGAAAGTGCAAGGAATGAAATCTTAACTATAATTCACCTATATAAATGCTTAAAACAAGCAATGAACCCAAGGAAAACTCTAGGGTCCCATCGGGCGTGCCATAAATGTTTCACTAAAATTTGAATTTATTTGATGTTTAAGGAGAAATAGAGATGAAGGGTAGGGATTAGAGATTAGAGACAACCTGGATTGGTTTTACACCATATCTAAATGATGTTGAGCACTCCTCTTTGGCTGGGGAGGACTACCTATGAATAAAAAATTACTACAACCAAAAATATTTGTTAGCAAATATATGAGTGGGCTACATAGCCAAGCTACATGCTTGTTCCTGGAAGTGTCAAAATTCCTTAGGGATGACAATCCACTTTTTGAAACAAAATTGGTAATGAATAACAAAATGAAAGAGAGATAAGAGATAGATATTAGTATCATTCTTATAGTCTAAGTGTAGTAGAGAGTGATACAATGCAGGTAATGTGAGTTGTTGATGTTTTTAGAGATGGTTATAGCAGGTCAAAGAGGTTAGTGGAAATACATATTCATCAACATAAATTAGGTTGCTAATGTCAATAAGTAGATATGGTTGATGTCAATTATATGATTGATGTCAGTTATGTGATCAATGTCAGTAGGGGAAGTAGGTCCTCAGGGGGTTGCAAGAGACTTTTCTAAGCTTAGAGGTGGATGTTGGTTAGGTTTATGAGGTTGGGAAGAGTCATAAGGGAGTGTGTAAGACTCAGGTGTGTCTAGATAGAAGGTTGGTATGTTTGGAATAGAGAAAAATAGGTGAAAGAGATTTGTAACTCCTCCATAGGGAGAGTTAGGATGTTTGTAAAATGATAAATAATATAATGTAAAGTAGTTATAAAATGACTATTTAAAGGCATTACCAAAACATAGAGATATACTTCATTGATGAAATTGATGAACTATGGGTGCCAAATAGATGGCTCTGGTGAGGCATGCTAAATAAATAAGTGAATAGAAATACAAGTGTGTGTTGTTAATATAGAAGAATCCAAGATTTGTGTAGTATATCAATTCCTATTTTGGACTAATTTGTGCAGAGTAACAACAAGCCTGAATGTAGAAAGTTGAATGCCAAAGCTTGCATGTAAATAATTGATTTTTTTATTTCTACTAATCTAAACATTAGTTTGGAATTTGGATTAAGTAACTGACTTCGGTGATCCTACCGATGTCAGTCATGGGTTGATCGATGTCGGTGGCATGAAAATAGGCAAAGGGGATATTTTTAGCCTTTTTTCTATTCTTTCTCATGCCAAGTGTGGTATCTATTAGGAAATGGTAGAAATGCAAGGTTAATAAGGATGTAGTTAGTTAGGAATCTATTTTTAGGGTGAGAATAAGTCATGGGTAGTTATGATTAGGGGGCTATGTCTTGGGGTGACTTAGAGGGTAAGAATTAGTCTTAGGATGAGGTGGCTAGGTAAGGTGGCATAAGTAGTGTTTAATTAACTTAATTAAATATTTTAAATTAATTAAATGTGTGGGGTAAAATCATGGGTTAGGAAGGCTAATTATTAAAAAGGGGATCAAGGGGGGTTTAGACACAGGGAGTTATGCATGTGTGTGATGTAATTTTGGTGTCTACATGGTCAACACAGGGGGTTTCAGGAAAAATGTTCTTATGGGAATATTCTAAACTTAGGGACCTTCATTTTCATATAAATAATTTTGATAATGATAAATTGTGCTTTATGATTCATTCATTTGAACTTGACTATTCAAAACTACCTACTCATCTATGCACCCTTCAGGTTTTGGTCTTGTTTGGGAGATTTTGTACAACTCACTTGCTAAGTTTGGTTAAAAATCATGTTGGATTCCTTCTCTAATGGTTTTCATTATTAATTTAATCTTTTAATTTTATTTGATAATTTTAATAGCTAACTTTGCAAGAGGGAACCACCATGAGTATTTTTGAGTCAATTCTCCATTTGTAGAGGTTTGAATTACATATAAAGGCTTATTTTGAAAGTGAAATGGTGTATTCCATGTTTAAATGTCATGAGGGTTACCTCCTTATAATTATTGGTCTCAAAAACCCATATTTTGACAAGGAACCTATATCTATTCTATATTAGACTAGTCATTTAACTTGTGGCTTGCCTTGTTCCAAGTGTTTACAAATGTTTTCCACATTAAAAGGATGTTTTGGGACATGTTTCAAGAAGTCTTTGGTACCAATCATGTGGTTGGAAAGATAAAACAGGTATAAGTTTCCCATGTGGCCTTTTATCAACTTATTTTTGCTCCATTCCACACTTGCTACTACATATAGTCCATACACATATAGGGACCTTCTGATGATGTCATGGTGTGGTGGAATGTTACATGAAGGTGTTTCATCCTTTTACAAGTGCTAAGAAATCATATGAAACTTGGCGAAGGTTTAATTTTGATCATAAAAAATATGTCAAGCACACTATTTGAGATCCTATACTTAATGATTATATCTACAAATAACCACCCATAGGTGGTCTTGATAGAGGATTGAAAGGTCATTCTAGAACATAAAACATAATATTAACACTTATTTAAGGTCCTAAAGTTAATAAAAATCATGCCTAACCATTTTAAAGAGGTAAATTGGCACATGGGGTTAAGAATCATTTTCTAAGGATCAAATAGAATTTTTTAGGGATCAATTCCCTAAAGTAGAAAAACAAATTTCTTAGAGTTTTTGAGGATACCAAGGAACATGGTTGAAATGTATTTTCAATCTTATAAAAATTTATGTCTTATATAATAAACATAAGATAACAACCATTTCAAGTTTAGGAGGTATATGACATATAAAAAGTAATAGTTGAAGGTTTTGAAGTTGTCAATAAGAGCATTCATTTCCTCTATTAAATATCTACAGTCTTGAGTCCTAAAGGACCTTCCTGCATCCAAATTAAAAAATAAAACTATGAATTCATGAGGAGTGTTTTAAAATGATTCAAAATTACATGTTTGGTATATAATAACACTTAAGGGAATGATGAATTGGGTTTCTTTATTCCACTCACACCTCAATCCGTACCATATCCTCAAAACATGCATCTATGCTAGCATTATTGACTGAGACAAGGTAGATAGTGGCTTATGTAGGTTTTGGATGGTGTTTAGCTCATCTAAGGTGATTTTTAGGTAATTAAAGTATTGTGTGTCTTAATATGAAACCAAATAAATCATCTTACTCATAAAATCACCCTAACTAACCCTTATGATGACCTATAGTAGGGTCTAAGAGCAAGTCTCTTAGTCAAGAGGGGAGAACTCAGTCCTATGAGGTCAAGGAGCATGAAAAGGGTATAGAGGTAAGTTAAAGGTGGATAAGATGTTTTATAAATTAAAATTATCAATGAAAAATTTACACATACCATGATAAACCTCAAGTAGGGGCAAATTAACCTATAAATGGGCCTAAAGGCAGAGGTTCACAGTCATGCTAGGAGGATATCAGTTTGGAGACTCAAGTGCATAAAAAGGTTGTAGTTGAAGTTAAAATGATTAATAGCATATTAAACATTAATAAAAACTATGATAACATATTTTAACCCTTATAAATTAATTTTAATCCCACATATACCTCTTATGTCCTTAATACACAATTACAGTCCTATGTATGACTGTGTTAAAAGTAGACATAAAGCAATAAGGTATGGATAATGGTACAAGATGAGAATGAAAAAAATGTCTTTAAAAAATAAAAAAATTAATATAATAGATTATAAGGAGGCTTGGCATGTTTTTTTCAAGCTTAAATCATGCATAATAACCTACAACAAATAACACAAGTTGGGGCAAGTTAGGTTTCTTAGTCTAGGAGAGAGAACATAGTTTATGTTTGTTAAGAGCATAAATGAACCTAAGATAAGTATGGAGTTTATGTGACATAAAAATATTTTATGGATAATCTCTCCAAAAAATTAATATGTACCTATTTAAGGGATAAGTCACCTAAAAATAGGGTAAAAAAGAGATGTCTCAGTCGACAGTTAGGCAAGCTGACTCATCCTTGTAGATTCAAGAGTATGGATAGTGCTTAAATGGTCAGATGGTTGGAATGAAGTTTGGA
Source organism: Torreya grandis (assembly GCA_037957365.1). Lineage (NCBI taxonomy): Eukaryota > Viridiplantae > Streptophyta > Pinopsida > Cupressales > Taxaceae > Torreya > Torreya grandis. The sequence goes on along the minus strand of JARHVA010001862.1, from coordinate 18,344 downwards.
TTAAATATAAAATTGAAATTAAAATAAACATTGGCCTTTTATAATGAACATGGAATATGTTATAGATCCCAAAACATGTGAAACATAGTTTACATCAAGAAACCCTGCTCAGTCTATCTTGCTATGAGACCTATTTTGAAATTTTAGGGTTTGGGAGGTCATATGAGATGACAAAGTGTAAAATTTTTGTGATAAGAGTCCTAAATACTTGATTAATCCCATGATATTCTAATTTTTTTATAAAATATGGGAAATACCCCCTATTTTGTCTCAAATAGGGGGTACTTCCTCCTATGCAAGTTTGGTAGGTTTTAAGCAAATGGAGATGGAAGGGACTCTTCAAGGGATTAGGGATATTTATAAGAGGTTTATGAGGATTATATACACATATAGGAATATTATAAACATATCACATAGGAAAGGAACCCGATAGGATGCTCTAGACCATAGAGGTTATAGTCATGACTCATAAGGCATGGTTATGCCTAAAGGCCAATTAAGTGGTTACTTCAAATTATATATATAGGTGAGATTTATAATGGATTTTAACATTATTATGAGATGGATAAAAAGGTTTTAATACCTTTGGAGTACATGGGAAGAAATAATTAAATCCATTTTAACTCAGAGCTACCCCAGACCTATTCAAAATGGAGAAACAAACTCGAATAGGCACATTCAAATGCTCATATCTCCCATGAAGGTTTGCATGGTAGACAAAGAATTTTAGGGTGGTTATAAGGGTACCATATGATAAATATTGTGGAATTTTTTCAAGTTTGTACATCCAAGTTTTATGAACAATCCTTAAGACCTGAAACAAGTCTAAAACCCTTACAAAAGCCTTGAAGGAACTAGTTTTGGAAAGTGGAGTTTGAAAGATAATATAAGGACATATTTTGACCATAATAGATATTATAAATTTGAAAGGAATCCATTATTATGATTGAAACCATGATTATTTTTATGGAATTGTACAAATGGGGGAAAATAGGATTTTTCTCATTATTTTATGTATTTTATAGGTTATAGGAAATTTAAAGAGATGAAAGACAAATGGATGGAAATATTGAGACTTAATATAAATAAAAATTTAATTTCCATGCCTTAAAAATTATCATAAGTGTCTCAAACAAGTATTTCAACTGAGCCAGTCAAAACTGGCCTAATGAACAAGCTAGTGAGAGGGGTGAAAATATTCACTTGAACTAATTTTAAAGCTTGTCTAATGATTTTAAGGAAATTTAGGGTATTTTTAATTTTAATTAACTCCATTATATGGATTTTAATGATTAAATAAATCCAATTTGTAACCCAAGTGTGTAAGGTGCATGGAAGGGCAATTTATGGACAACAAATGATGATGGCTCACTTTTAGAGGTTTCCAAAGGACTAGGAATGAAGCCAATGCATGTAGAGGAATTTATTATAGTATACACTTAAATTTAACTAATTATACCTTCTACTCATTATTTATTATGTGTTCAAATAAGCCCAATCATGAACGTATTTTTTTGTGTAAAAGGAAGAGTTTTATGCCACTTTGCATAACTTTTATGCCTTGAGTTGACACTTGTTTCTCTTGACCTTGTATGGATTAACCCATATCATATTATCATGCATGGATAAATAATTTTATAATCTTTACAAGTGTCTTTTTGACCCTTGGACTTCTCTCATTCTCTCTCTCTTATAGGTTTTATAAGAACTAGCCATTTTAACATTGTATGGGATGATCCACCTAAGTATGGAAAGTCCCTACTCATTTGTATACCTTTTGATAAGTAAAATGAATAATTTTTACCTCTTTTATGATTTTTAATAGTTTGTTTAATTTTAATGATTGATTTTGATTAAGTGACAATTTTATTCCCTTAGCATGTTAGTTCATTCTTGCAACCTATTTGCAATTGGAAAACTTCTTCTTGCAGGGCATGTGAAGTGTTTTGGGATATGTAAAGGATTAAGTGAGTTTGTAATCTTCATCAATTCCATTAAATGCCTCTTTTATAGTCATATTTATCCTATATGTTCATCTTGACCTCACAATGTAATATTGATGTGAGAAGTTGTAGATTGGAAGAGTGTATGCTTGGTTTGTTGCTTGGTCTCAAGTGCAATATGCATATGGTTGGATGTAATGAGTCAATTTGGTGTATCACCTCCATTATATTATATTTTATTTAAATTTATTCCCCATTTTCACCCCCCAAAGTTAATCTTAGTTTTAATCCATAGTGTTACATCAAGGGAGCTAACTCTATCTAGAGACTCACCTCATTCCTTAGGCTACCAACAAGCCTAGAGGTGATTCCATTGTGCCACTTGTATGAGTAGAGACTTTTCATCTCAGTAAATGGTGTATATATAAGTGAAAATAGTTTTTGGCATGCCTGTTGGGACTCCTATTCCAATAGGTTGAGATATTTTTAGTGATGTCTCTCAATAATCAACCTTTGGAGGCATCTTTCAAAGCATCAATGACGACTTCAAAGTTATATTAGATGGTCAAGAAACCTAGGTATTCAATTTGAATGTTTTTGATAAAAATTTATTTTGTAATTTATTACAAATGAAATTTTCATGGATGACTTTGATGTTGAGTTTTTTTCCCTACAAGTTGGTGAAACATTCCAATCTTGTGTCATTCCCCATCAATGTGAACAAGTTCTCAATGAAACTTGGTGTGACTACAATCATACTTGTCATGAATTTTATAAATCCTATAATAATCCTTTCTATGAACCACAATTTTCCCCTCATTATCCCTATGAGCCATGGTAGTCCTATATTCCTTCATTTCCCTCTGCATATAAACACTATGTTGTTGGACAATCCTATGGAATTGTTACCAAGAAACACCTCTCTCAATCCCAATATGAGCCTTGTCATTCATATTATTATTTATATTAACCTAAATATAATTCATATGAATCTTATACACAAAATGTATCCATGTATTATACACAAGGATATCATTGGCAAAGTGAAACTCCTGCTCATGCTAATGCTACTTCCATTAGAACTCACAGTGATTTCCTCTTTTCCAAAACCACTCATAAACCTCCTAATGTATTCCAAAATCCATCTTAAACTCATTCAATGTATATTACATCTCATACTCAAACTATTTCACCTCAAATCCATGAACCTATCCAACAACCTTTCACTTCACCCCTTCTCAAAGGGGAACCTATTTTGAGAGAAGCAAGTAAAGAAGAACAAATCCAATTCATGAATGATCAATCAAATCTCATGAGTGATTATGAGGAATAAATAACCATAGGGACTTCCATTAGTGAGAAAAAGGATAGTCCACTAGCTAATGTTTCCATATTTGAAAGAATATGTGTCTATGAAGAATCTCTTACACTTCACCCTCAATCTAATTTTGAGTTATATGTACCACCTCCACCAACTAGTTAATATTTACCTCACCCCATCACCCTTTGTACTAATGGAAATATAGTATGGAAATATAAGGAGGATCAACTAATTGATAAATAAGGAGAACTCTTGCTTGAAGAAAACTTACCTCTTTAGCAGCCTCGTTAAGCTAGATCACATGATTTTAAGATGCCTAGTCTTGGCATCACCATGAATGGGAAAGAGATGAAGGATATTATATCTATTTAAGAAGACTCTACATCTAATACAATTTTTTTAGATGATCAAATCAAACATGAAGTGTAATGTAACAACATGAATGAGAGTCAAGTCATGCCTCAAGAAGTGTCAGCCCTAGATGAGACTCAGGAGTCCAAGATAGAGGAAATAGTTTTTAAAGATGGAATCCATGAAGAGGATGAGTTATGGAAGATTTTAAATGAAATTTATATGGATGTTTATGAGTTGTTTAAAACTTAACATTCTCTAAAATATTGCACACCTGATGACAAGCTTGTTGATGGAACTATACATGATAGTAAGTGCTCAATCAAACATAAAGATGGAGCTATTTCTATTGGTTAAGAACCAAATGTCATGAAGCCACTTAATTATGTGATGTATTTTAAATAAAAATCATATTTATGACATCATACATCAATAAGATAATGTGGAAGAGGCATTGGTTCTAGATGATAAAGAGGACAAGGATGATTGGCAATTACAAATAGAGTTACTTTAAGAGCCTGAAGAGCTTTGCCAAGTTGAAGGCCAAGTGTATGACAAGGTGAAAGAAGAGGTTTCCATGGAAGAAAATGATCAATATTGGATAGATTTTTCAAATCTCCTTGATGATCTAGAAGATCATGTAGATGAAAATAAGCCTAATCTTCTTGAGAACACCATCGAAGACAAGAATGTATGCCTTGCTCAATCATCATTTGAGGTTACAATTGAGGATCTACATGACAAGGTTGAAGATGTTTGGATGAAAGAGGAAAAATTATACATTGAAAACTTGTTTGAATATGTTATACTTGAGAGTATGACAATTGAAATTCCAAAGAACAAGTTTGATCCATAAACCATCCAATTTAAGAAGCTTACTTTACACCATGGTTCATCTCATGAAGAAGGTGATGCTTAAAAATTTCCCTTTGATCTAGGAGAGAGGTATGCTCATTTTTAGTTATAAATAGTAGGCTATTTACCAATTCCCCTAAGTTCCTTAAGCACATGTTTGTGTCTTGTGTTTACTTTATTTGTTTTGTGTGTGATTTGCTTTGTGTGGTTGAGGTAATATTAGTGTCTTGTCTTGATCAAAGGTTTGTGGTTAATGGTCAAAGGTCTTGTTTTTGTCTCAGTCATTAGATGATTCCTAAGCCAAATGGACTAATAAGTTTATTGGTCTAGTTAGTATAGTAGGAGTACGACCCCTATGAGTCACCAATTTCTTGACCAAATTTGACTTTTAGGTCAAATTAAGGCACCCCTAGTAAAAAAATGATTTTTAGGCATGTACGGGGGTATAATGTATTGTCATGAGGTGTTTTATAGGTCATTTTATGTTAATTAATGTTTTACTAGCTTTGGTCAATTAGTTTCTAGGTCCATTTATCATTTTGAGTCATTTTAAGGGTCAAAATAGTGCATTTAATGATTTCTATAGTTTTTTGAAAATGTGAAAGAGTAAAATAGTTTTATCACATTCCTTGTGTCTTAGGAGGTTTGTAATAACTATCACTAACTAAAAATTGTTAGGTTGTTCAGATAAAAGTAAATTTTCTTAAGAAAAAATTAGATATTGGCACTTGTGCAACCTCCTTAGGAAATGTACCACTTGAAGAATGTTGAAATGTGACTATTAAGATTACCTAAACTAATTTCCACATTTGGATTGATTTGGAAGTGCCATTTTCTACCAAAAACCAATCTGTCTCTTTTTCACCCTTATTGGCATAGATAAGTGATTTACAAGTTCTTGATTGGTATGGTTAGCATAGGGGGTTCCAAGTGAAATGATCTTGGGGGAATTTTATATACTTATAGACCTCAATTTTCATAGAAATAATTTTTATAATTATAACTATTCTTTATGAATCAGTTGTTTAAAGTTGATTGTTCAAAACTGCCTTCTCATCTATGCACCCTTTAGGTTTTAGTCTTGTTTAGGAGATTCCTTACAAGTCACTTAATGAGTTTGGTTATAAATAATTTTGGATTAATATTATAATGGTTTTAATGATTATTTTCATCTTTCAATCTAATTTGATAAGTCTAATAGCTCACTTTGTAAGAGGGAACCACCATGAGAAGTTTTCAATCAATTCTCCATTTTTAGAGGATTGGATTACATATAGAGGATTATTTTGAAAGGTAAATGGTGTATTAAATTTTTAAATTTCATGAGGGTCACCTCATTACAAGTCTTGGTCTCATAACCCCATAGTTTGACAAGGAACTCATGTCTATGTTATACTAGACTAGTCATTCAACTTGTTGTCTACCTTGTTCTAGGTGTTTGAAAAAAATTTCCACATTGAAAGGATGTTTTGGGACTTGTTGCAAGAATTATTTGGTACCAATCATGAATTTTTAAGGATAAAAATAATTCTGAGCTTCCCATGTGTCCTTTTATCAACTTATTGTTGTTCCATTCCACACTTACTGCTACATACAATCCATACACATACATGGACCTTATAATGATGTCATGGTGTGGTGAAATGTTAAATAAATGTGTTTAATAATTTTAAAAGTGTTTAAAGTGCATATAAAACTTGTTAAAGGCTTAATTTTGATCATAAACACGTGTCAAGCACATTACCTAAAATTTTATACTTGCTAGCTATATCTACAAATAGCCACCTACAGGTGGTCTTGATAGAGGATTGAAAGGTCATTATAGAACATAAAACACAATATTAACCCTTAATTGAGGTCCTAAAGTCAATATAAATCATGAATGACCATTTTTAAGAGCTAAATATGCATATAGGGTTGAGAATCACTTTTTAAAGATCAAATAGCAGTGTTTAGGGATCAATTCCCTAAAGTAGCAAAATAGAGCTCCTAGAGTATTTGAGGATACCAAAGAACATGGCTGAAATGTATTTTAAATATTATAAATGGTTTTGTGTTATATCCTAAACATAATACAACAACTATGTCAAGTTTAGGAGGTAGATGACCTAGGAAAAGTAGTAGTTGAAGGTTTTTAAGTTGTTAATAAGAGCACTAATTTCCTCTATTGAATATCTTCAGTTTTGAGTCCAAAATGACCTTCCTTCATTGAAATTGAAAAATCAAACTATGAATTCATATAGATTGTTTTAAAATTATTAAAAATTACATTTTTTTATATAATAAAACTCAAGGGAATGATCATTAGGTTTCTTGCTTCCACTCACACCTTAATCCATACCATATTCATAAAACATGCACCTAGAGCTAGCATTATTGACTGAGACAAGGTAGATAGTGGCTTATGTAGGTTTGGATAGTGTTTAGCTAGTATAGGGTGATTTTTAGGTAAGTGAAGTATTTTTCGTCTCAATATGAAACCATGTAATTCCTCTTATTCATCAAATCACCCCGACCAACCCCAATGATGACCTATAGTAGGGTCTAAGAGCAAGTCTCTTAGTTAAGAAGGGAGAACTCAGTCCTATGAGTTCAAGGAGCTTGAAAAGGGTATATAATTAAGATAAACGTGGATAAAATGTTTTATAACCTTAAAGTATCCATGAAAATTTCACACATACTATGATAAAACTCAATTAGGGGTAAAGTAACCTACAAGCAGGTTTAAAGGTAGAGGTTCACAGTCATGCTAAGAGGAGCCCAATTTAGAAACTCAAGTTCATAAAAAGGTTTTAGTTGAAGTTAAAATGATTAATATAATATGAAAACATTAATAAAAACTATGATAACCTATTTTAACCCTTATCATTTCATTTTAATCCCACATATACCTCTTATGGCCTTAATACACACTTACAATCCTATGTATGACTGTGTTAATAGTAGACATAAAATAATAAGGTATGGGTAATGGTAAAGGATGATAATTAATAAAATGACTTGAAACAAGTAACATATGACTATAATATATTATAAGGAGGTTGGTTACATTTTTTTCAAGCTTAAATCATGCATAATAACCTAAAACAAATAACACATGTAGGGGCAAGTTAGGTTTCTCAATCTAGGAGAGATAACATAGTTTGTGTTTGTTAAGAGCATAAATTAATATAAGATAAGTATGGAGGTTATAAAAAATAAAAAGGTTTCATGGATAATATATCCATAACATTAATAGTTATATATTTAAGGGAGCAGTCACCTATAAATAGGGTAAAAAAGAGATATCTCAGTCAACAATTAGGTAGGTTGACTCATCCTTGTAGATTCAAGAGTATGGATAGTGCTTAAAGGGCCATATGTTTGTAATTAAGTTTGGATTAAATATATAATGGAAATTAAAATAAACATGGGCCTTTCACAATGAAGATAAAATGAAGGAGAGATCCCAAAACATGTGAAACATAGTTTACATCAAGAAACACTGCTCAATCTATCTTGCTAGGAGACCAATTTTGAAATTTGAGGGTTTGGGAATTCATATGAGATGAAAAAGTGAAAAAAAATTGTGATAAGAGTGATAAGTAATTGAGTAATACCATGATATTCTCATTGTTTTTGATAAAATAAGGTAAGTACCCCCTATTTTTTCTCAAATAGAGGGTACTTCTATGCAAGATTGGTAGGTTTTAAGCAAATGGAGATGGAAGGGACTCTTCAAGGGATGAGTGATATTTATAAGATGTTTATGAGGCTAAGATTTACCTATAGTAAGATTAGGAACATATCACATAGGAAAAGAACCCAATAGGGTTCTCTAGACCATAGAGGTTGCAACCATGACTCATAAGGCATGGTTATGCCTATAAGCCAATTAAGGGGTTACTTCTAATTATAGATATAGGTGAGATTTATAATGTATTTTTACATTATTATGGGATGGATAATTTTTTTTTAAATTCATTTGGAGTGCATGAGAAGTAACAAGTAAATCCATTTTGACTCAGAGCTACCCCAAACTTATGTAAAATGGAGAATCAAGCTCAAATAGGCACATTAAAATGTTCATATATCCCATTAAGGTTTGTATGGTAGATAAATAATTTTAGGGTGGTTATCAAGGTCCCATAATAGATTTTTTTTGAATTTTTGGAAACTTGGATGTCTAAGTTTTATGAACAATCCTTAAGACCAAAAACAAGTCTAAGACCTTAGAAAAACCCTTAAAGGAACCAATTTTAGAAAGTGGAGTTTGAAATATAATATAATGACATAGTTTAACCATAATAGATATTTTAAATTGGAGATTATTCCCTCAATCTACTTCACACCATGATTAGTTGTATGGTCTTATACGTAATAGGGTAAAAATAATTTTTTTCTCACTATTTTATGTATTTTTTAGGTTGTAAGAAGTTTCAAGAGATGAAAGACACATGGATGGAAATATTGAGACATAATATAACTAAAAATTTAATTTTAATTCCTTAAATTTTTTTTCAATTTTCTCATATAGGTATTTCAACTCAGCTAGTCAAAATTGGCCTAATGAATAAGCTAGTGAGAGGTGTGAAAATCTTTACTTAAACTAATTTTAAAGATTATCTAATGCTTCCAATCCAATTTAGGGTCTTTAAAATTTTAATTCAATCCATAACATGTATTATAATTATAAAATGAATCAAATTTGGAAGCCAAGTGTGTAGGGTGCATGGAAGGGCAGTTTCTTGACAACAAATGATGAATGACTCACTTTCAGAGGTTTCTAGAGGACCAAGAATGCAACCAATGAATGGAAAGGCATGTATAATATTATCCCCTTATATTATAATAGTTATAACTTATCCTCATTAGTAATTTTGAATTCAAATAGGCCCAATCATAATGGTAGTTTTTATATGCAAAAGGAGGAGTTTTATGCCACTTTGCATAACATTTATGCTTTGAGTTGACACTTGTTGCTCTTAACCTTGAATATTTAAACCCATATAATATTATAATTAATTTATAACTAATTTTATTATCTTTAAAAGTGTCCTTTTGACCCTTGGACTTCTCTCATTCTCTTTCTCTCACAGGATCTATAAGAACTAGCCATTTTGGCATTGTATGGGATGCTCTATCTGATCATAGAAAATGCCTAATCATTTGTATACCTTTTGATAAATAAAATGAATATGTGTTACCTCTTATATGAATATTCATAGTGTGTTTCATTTTATTGATTGATTTTCCTTAAGTGACACTCTTGTTTCCTTAGTATGTTAGCACATTCTTGCAACTTATTTAAAGTTAGAAAACTTCTTCTTGCAGGGCATGTGAAGTGTTTTGGGATATGCCAAGGATTAAGTGAGTTTGTATCTTAATTATTTACATTAAAGGCCTCTTTTCTAGTCCTCCTTATCCTATATTTTCATCTTAACCTCATAATGTAATATTGATGTGAGAATTTGTATATTGGAAGAGTATATGTTTAGTTTGTTGTTTAGTATCAAGTATAATATGCGTATGGTTGTGTCATCAGTTAATTTTATATATATTACATCCATTATTTTATCTTAAATTTCAATTTATTTCCCCCTTTTCACCCCCTAAATTTAGTCTTAGTTTCAATCCATGGTGGTACATCAAGGGAGCAGCCCTATCTAGAGACTCACCTCATTCCTTAGGTTGCCCACAAGCCTAGAGGTGATTCCATTATGCCACTTAGATTAGGAGAGCCTTTTCATCTCCTCAAATGGTGCATATCCAATTTATAATAATAAACACCTTTGGAAAAATCATTACATTTTGATTTATATGGAGAATGATGCTTATAACCATCTTTGGGAAAATCATTATCTCTATCCACCCAACTAGGGAATGTTTTTATCCTGCCAATGATTATAGCTTCATATGGTGAAATAATTTTTTTACTTTCAATTATTATAACCACCTTTTTAAAAATCATTATCTTGTTACCCTTATCCTTTGGCTAATAATTATAACTACCTTTGGGAAAATCATTATCTTTTTACCTTGTTATGTTGATGATTATAACCACCTTTGAGCAAATCATCCTTTTTATCTTCCCAATTAGGGTAGCTCATTATGATACTGATTATAACCACATATGGTCAAATAAGTCTTTTTCACTCTTTTACCTTTTGGTCCCATTGTTTCCTTCTTTCATGGCACTGATCACCAACCTTCTTTGTTGACTACTCCCTCAAGGGTGTATCTAGGGATCATTTATTATCATTGAAGCATTAGTCATACATGACATTTTAAATATTCAATATGTTATTATGCCTATAGTTTTAAATTCCTTCCAAAATATGGGAAAACTATAGACATCTAATTTGGGCCACAATTGGCTTCTAACCAAACTTTAGATTAATTTCTACCAAACATTGCAAATAAGCCTATAAATCACTAAACATCCCAATTTTGGTTGTGTATCACTCATCAAAGATCAAAATAATGTCAATGCATCCCTATTTGGGATACTGTCCTACATGAAGTAATAACCTCTCATAGATTCATCCCTAATTACCATGAGACATAATAACTATCATTTTTACGTATGGACCCATTAAGTGGGACATTTTATCAACTATTAAAAGACCTAAAATGCTAATCAAAATGAATCATCTAATTAAAAAATATTAAATTCTTAGTTTAATTATACATTTACAATTAATTAATATGTAAAAATGTAAATTCCAAAATTCAAAATATCAAGCCTTTTCATCATTGCCTTTATGAGTTGTCAAGCTCTTCCAAAATATCTCAAAACATTTAATTTGAGAGCCATACCTAGTACTCAAAAATCATAATTACATAATAAATTTTAACTCAACTAGAGTTATCCTCAACTCACCTAGGGTTACTTTTAACTCATTCTATGTTTAAACCCAACCTTAACTCACCTTGGGTGAGAGTTAATTCTTGAGGCTATAAATATAGGGCCATACCCATTGATGTTTAAGCTATCTTGGTGTAATGTTGTAATTCTAAAATAGATGTAAATAAACCTTTCAAGTAATTTTACCATTCCAAAGTCATGCAAAATTCATAATCCAAGCAACCAAGCCAAAGTGCCAATGAGAGAAGGAGAAAAACAAGATTCATTGTCAAAGACTTATTTATGAACAAGTCAATAAAACCACTTCAACAAGCCATTTGACTATCTAAGGAAAGTAAACAAGTTTTTTTTTTTAAATTTTTTAGTTGTGTTTTCATATGCATACTTGTTACCTATTCTCTCCCTAGTGTCTATGCTAGAGGTGTTAGGATTTTAGTGTGTCAATTTGATTTGTTTTATTGGACTAACACAAGACTAACCTCCCCTCTACATATTCCTTGTTCATAGAATTTATCTTGAACATTCATCCTTGTCTCATATTATAATAACATTGTGCCATCATGTGACATGTGGTTAAGTGGGATTCCTATGAATTATGATGGATTTGATGATACGTCAATTTATTTCAAATTTATAAGTATCCATAAAGCTTGAGTGGGTGTACCCTTATTTTTACTTAAATGTGAACATGATATAAGTATTCTAATAATTTTTTATAATGTGTGATTATTACCTAGAGCATAAAATTTATTTTTTATTATGAAATATAATATATTTTGGTCATAAAATATTTCAAAGGTGATTTTATTTTTATTTTTTGTGTTGATCATTACTTATCTTAGATAATACATATTATACAAATGCATGAAAAATATAATAACATGGAATAGCTTCTTGGACATAGATGTTGATTCTTTGGGATTATAGTTTTATTGGAACAATACCACACCTTTTAATGGATTATGAGGTTTGGGGTATCCTTTTGTATGTCTTGATGAGGATTGCATATGTTACACCTCCATGATTCTTAAAATTATTTTTCTTGAGAGGATGCATTCTGCAATGGTTTTATTTTATTATTCAAAACTTGACTCTTTGTATGTTTTCTTTCACATCTCTTTATTAGGTTGGCATTGATATATGTATGATTTTCCTATAATTACCAAGAATTTATGATTAGATTTTAGACCTAGTCCTTTTATAGGTATCATGTTCCAATACACAATGCCAGAGATGATTTATGAGCCTTGGAATTTGGGGATGCTTTTGAAGACCATTTTTAGATAAGGCTTGTTGATATGAGTGTCTATTATTGTGTAAAAATTATCATCTTTCAAGATTAGTAATCATTTCCTCAAATTAATAATTTTGAGTGCTTAATATGTGTCCTAGTGTTTGGTAAAGTACCTTGAATAGTTCATGAATTTCATGAACAACTATCTTAGAACCTTCTCAATCACCATAAATTGATCAACCTTCAAAATTATTATACCTTTTTCATTGTAGGAAAATATAAGGGCTACTTTAAAATGAATATTTGGGATTGTATGAGCATAATATTCTCACCTAGGTAAGTGTGCTTCTATTTAACATAAATAGTGTATACACATAATATTTTTAAAATTTATCAATTATTGATGTTTTATCTCTTGTAGGAACTTATCAAGTCTCAATATCTTTGAGTGCACACCTTAAGGGGTGCACCAAGGAAGGGGTGGGTATACCATTAGTGCTTCACAAAATTATTGTGCTTTTATTAACACCTATTATCAATCTAACCATCTCCTAAAAACATTCCCCTAAGATTTGAATCCTATATTTCACTTGCATATATTCATTTTATACCTTTATTATCCCTTCCCTAGCCTAAAATCATTTTTTATGGTTTATGATACAATTTTGTCCCCATCAAACCTATACTCTAATTTATATAACTCATTTAGGGTCTAGGTCGGCTCTTGGCCAACCTAGACCAGGACCTAATTTGTTTTTATCAATAATGATATAAAGTTGATTGGGCTGACCCTATTGACTAAACTTCTAGAAAGGACTGGGTTATATTTAGTTGTATAAACACATTCATTTCATCATTGCTTAGGAAGAGAAGAAAAGAAGAGATATATATTGTGCATATGCTTATCCACCATTATAATTGAGGAACATCACTTAGGGTTTCAATACTTTCTTTGGAGATATGGATCTTGTCTTTTATAAAAGTCTTTTAGTTGCATAGATAGGTTATGTATCCTAGAGATGATTTATCCTTATCATAATTACATACAAAAACAACCTCTTGTGAAGCACTTTGGACAAAGGAGAGATTGAGATTAGATAGGTCCATATTTAAAGGTAAGTATTCCTAACTTTCTTCCTCCTTTAAAAGAGTAGATAGATATGTATTTGTACTTCTCTCCCATGCCTTAGAATTCTATATACATTGACATGAGTATATATCTTTTATGCATGTTTACTTTTAATGTTTACTGACCCCCATTTTGTGACACAATATTTTGTGAGAACAATATTATAATTTAATTTGATTTTGTCATTTATAATTAGTAAATATGAAAAAATAGGTCCTGGTTAGGGTTATTACATAGTTTTGCTTGACTAGAGGCTTTGGAACCTTCCCTAGTGATATTATTGTGGTAAGATATCCCTTGGATAGGTATAATAGATCCATATTGGTCATAACCTTGAATATATAATGTATCAATAAACAAAAGTGTAAGTATGATTTATCTTCTTTGAACTAGGATTGATTTATATATTAGTTGCATTTCCCTTTGTATACATTCTAGTAAACCTGACGTGAATCTAACCCTTGCAAGATTTATTTCATGCCATCATTCTTATCATCATTTATATTTTAATATATTTTTAATACTATATCAATTTTTTTTTATAGTTCTAACATTCTATGCATAGGTTTAACACAGAGTCACTTCAAAATGACTCTATTTTATCTATGTAAGTCTTTATCAATTACAGGTTACTAGATCAAGAAGTTTGACACAATATTTTTATTTAGTTATATAATAGTATACATAGTCTAATAAGTTGACTCTATCTACTATTTTATTCTATCGACATATAGGTCAAAAAACACTATCAAATAGGTCAAATCTATTCATTCTTTATTCTTTAGCATATAGGGTTTTAAAAACTTGGTCGAATGAATTGACCTAGTTGGAAGAATTTCAAAGCAACATTGAACATCTTAGCATAAAAATTTACAATATAAATCATCTTAATGCCCATCAATGTTCCTTTATTTTCTCTATCTATAATTTTAGTTCTTCCTTTACTACTATTTTTCACAAGTTTACAATCTACAAAACTGCAAGCCTACAACTAACTAGGTCGACCTAGTCAAATAAGTTCTGTATTCTATGTTCTATCTAAGAAACATAGTCAACCTATTCAAATTTATTCTTAAAGACCTTATTTATAAAAAATAGTAGTGACCCAATCACTTATTCAACTTTATTCTTAAAGACCTTATTTCTATAAAATAGTAGTGACTCAGTCAACTCTATTCTATATTATTTGCATTTAGTATCACCTAAACCAATTATATACTATTCTTAATCAAGGAATTAACATCTATTTTCTAGTAATTAATTCACATTTTATTTTTAATTATTTTCATGCTTAGAGTAACTCACATAGTCTAAATAGGTGGTTTTTTAAATTACCATTTTAATTACACTATTTTACTCTTGTTCAAACACTACCAAACCATTTAACATTTGAAAAACATTTAAAATTTATCTTCTCAAGGCCTACCTACTTGGATTTCATCACCAGGGGGGAAGTCAACTTGGTTTTTTGGATAAGTATAAATATGTGGTTAATGGTATATATTTTCAAAGCACCCACCACCTTTATCACTATGGGATTGTGAAGTGAGTGAGTAAACCCCAATACTAATTCAATACCATTGCCAATATATATCACTTTCATCCCAAACTACCTGAAACCAACCTTAAAGTACTTTTTAGTTACCTATTTTCAGCCAACTTTCCTATCACATTAAAATCAAACTTTCTTATAATCTAATAATACTTAGGGTGACCAGTTAGTTAGCATTTAATTTTCATTTTATACTTGCTCTTTGATTATTGTGTGTTGTATTTCAAAATTTGCATTGGCTAGTATTGGTGCAAGGTTTATGTTGTGTACACAAATTGGATCAGTTACATTGATTTCAATTATTTGTGTGTTTGCTTTCATTCTTGCTTCAAATTATCTTTAACAAAATCCATATTCTAGAACATTATCATCTTGGTTGATATAATATTTTATAGACTATTCTACCTTCCTACCAATAATACATAGTTGACTTACATGACTATGTCTTCTTATCCCCTATTTAGTTCTTTGTTTAGTAGTAATAGTCAAACCTGCATGACTATGTATTCTTATTAGCTTGTTTAAACTTCATGTCTATAATACATAGTCAAATGGAATGACTATGCATCCTTATATTTATGTCCTCTTACCTAGGTTATAGAATATAGTCGACCAGTTTGACTTTATATCCTATTTTTAAACCCTGTCTTTGCATCATCATCCTTTTATCTCTCTTATTTCATCATGAAATTCTTATTCAAGGACAACACATAGTTGAACAAAAAAGATGTGATGAGTTTTACCAATAGCAATAGGTTTCCTCATCAATCTCTTGTAACTTACACTTTAGATGAAATCAATGTGCATGTGCTCACATGAAAAATTATGGGATTCCTCATTCATATTCAATTCATAACCCTCTTTTCTCCTTTAAAGATCATCCTGAATTAGAGTATACTCTATAAATTATTTTCTTTATTAATTAATTTTCTCAACATAGGGGAAAATACCCTTCCACTATTTATAATCTCATTTTAAGAGGTCAAACAAAATAATCCCATTCACCTTCTCCCAAATTCTCTCATGGATTTTTGGGTGATAACTTCTTTGATTATCAACCTCTCACTTATATTTTGAATCCTTCCCACATTATGACTTATTATTCTTTGATTTGTTTAACCTCTATACCAAGTATCTCTACTAACATGGCCGGTTCAACATCTAGTGGGCCTTTTAAGGATTCACCCTTATCAATCCCTCCACTAGTGAATCATTTTATAACAATGGTAAACATTCCATTAGTGCTTATTTTTATTCTAATACTTTTAATAGTGCATCTTTTGCTACACATGATAATCATTCCACTAGTGCCTCCTTTTCTACCAATGCCTCTCAAGCCACTAGTATCACACATGCCACTACTCATAGTGGTACCCAAGCCACTAATACCAAGGCCAATGCCTCACATGACATGAAACATAGTTAAAATAACACTCAAAACCATCAACTCTTATTAAAAACTCTTAATCAAATGAATGATTTACAATCAAATAATTCCAACTAAAAAATGCAAATGTAGAATCACCTTATTTATCTTCAAAATCAACCTCAATAGGTTCCATGGGGAGCACAAAATCAAAATTCTCCCCACCCCTTTAGGGATTCTCATAGTATCCTCATTACTCAACCACCCCCTTGTTATCAAAATGTTAAACATCTTCAAAATGAACCTATTATGCCTCAAATTTACAAAATAGATATAGGAGGTATCACACCTATCATTAGTTATAATAGGTCCACTAACCCTACCTTATATTTAAAAATGTTTGATAATCTCTACCAAGATTGGGTCAAGTTAAATACTTTTACTAATACCAATATCTTAATAAAAAACCCTCTATATAGATTATTTAGATTAGTATAATCAACTCAAGTCCTATTCTATCACTAGTTTGGAAGATCTAGTTAATGCTCTAGTAAAAGGTTTTCAAACTAGTGATTTCCCTGAGAATACTTTAGCTCATTTCATCAATTGTAAGCAACTTGAAACCAAAACTACCCACACTTTCATCAAATGGTGGAATACCTTATTTAATAAGTGTGAACATAACATGGTAGATGATAACCACTTTTCATATATTTACAAATGCTCTTTATCCCCAAGTTGCAATATCAGGTTAGGATTCTCTCTCCATGAAATTTAGAAAAGGCCCTTGACCAAGCCAAGTGATAATATTTTTCTCATGCACCAGTTTGATCCATCCCAAACTCATATGGGCACTCATATATTTATCAAAAATAAAAATCATCACACTAACAATGAAGGTGTCACTGATTCCTATGATACCATTATTAACATTTCAAGCTATTTCTCCCCAATCCTCCTTTGGAACAAGCTTCCCCTTTAAACCACATACCTAATCCTCAATTTTATAAAATAAATAACATCAATGTTCATAAAACATTATCCTTAACATAACTCTAAAAGTATCTACCAAGTCCTCTTCTGTAAGAGATTTACCCCACTCACCCTATGAAATCATGATATGATCCAAATAAATTATGTTGGTTTCATGCTAGTTGGGGGTCACTCTCATGAGACTTAAAGGAAAATATGTAACTTAACTATGGATTTCCTCCTTGGTCCTCAATTTTTATCATGATTCACTCATTCATAAATGTCAACAAGATTATGACCTTGCCTTAAAATATCATGAAAAAAATAAAAATCAAGCTTTTAACCAAGCTAATTCTCATCTATCCATTTACAATGAACCTATTCCTAATCATCAATATAATAATGACAAGCGTACTCCTTCCACAAATAATATTGAAATTATTATGGACCAATCTACCAAAGATAATGTCATAAATATGATTAATATGTGAAGGTTAATTTATTTCATTCATTCTAATCCTATACACACACCCAATCATCCCAAACTTTATGTGTTATCCAAGATTCTTCCCCATATCACTTAAGAGAGTTGGGGCAAGAGTACCTTATATATTTTCAAGAACCAATTCCAATACCTCCAATATAATACCTTGCATACTACTTATACAATTTCTATAACCTCTCCACCCATTGACATCATTATTTAACCTTATAATACCACTTCTTCAAATCTATCACAAGATAAACCTAAATCAACTACCCCATCCTCTCAAT